>OZ023068.1:3833418-5229337 GCA_963992785.1 Tenthredo livida
TTTAATATCGCCCAAACTTCGCAGGGTCTTGTGAAACTTGAAAGACAAGAGCCTAGTATATCCTAGATATACAGAAACGCAAGGATAGGAATTATTAACGCTGCTTTTCTTACCGGCAGGGGGTGGCAGACCCCCGGAGCTTGTGCGCATGTGGCTCACACGTGTTTCCCTAGGGACGCACTCTGGGACAAGGAATAAGAGGGATAGAAGGGAGGGATAGAGGGATAGTTAGGAACCGACAGCGTTGAAAAAACCTAAACTCTTTTCTCTTTCTCTTCATCTTTCTCTCTATATGACTCGATGCACGTGTGCTGTGCCAGCCTGCATCATGCATATATAAACCGTTGCATATGTACAGACAATGTTCCTTAATTGTACCACATATCTATACCTATACTAATTCAACAACACGATTATAAAGTCTCGGTCTAATACTCGAGAAAAAATATAACGAACTCTTTTCATTTCTCATTCCATTAATTCGCATTTCTTATATAGATTTTGAAATTGAAAAATGAAAATTTGAAAATAAAACTGCACGCAATGTGTATAGTGGGTCATATACTTGCATGTAATATAAATTATAATGTAAAAGGTTTATATATACCGTGATAATCAGGTGAAACCGAATGGAGCGATCCCCCACCCGGCGGATGATTCGTATTTTTATGGGGATAGCCACTTGTTACACTGAGAATCCTTAGGGTGTTTTGTTGCATCGACCTCGCGGCCAAATCACCCCAGGGATTTCTCAGCGCAACGAGTGGCTAACCCCATAAAAATACGAATTATCCGCCGGGTGGGTGATCGGTCCATTCGGTTTCACCTGATTGTCACGGTATATATATATGTGTGTGTAATTAAGGTGAAAAATGAATGTCGTATACTGGTAAAGCGTTGGCAGAACTCGCAGCTGCGTCCATATTTTCAAGACTTTATTGTCGGTATAGGCTGTAGCAGGCGCAGGGGAGAGACCGCGTGCGCGCGGGTATAACACGAACCGAACGAATTGAAACGAAACTGAACGGAACAGAACGGTCCGGAATTTTTGGACGAAGAATTGAGAGACGTGCTGCATCGCGCACACGTTTTTTGAATCCGAATAACACCGTGGCATCCGACTACGTGGAGTTTGCAAACTACTATTTTCCGACGGTTTAAAAGCCGGCGTAGACAGCTACGTCAATATTTAATATCCAGCTGAACAACTTGACGTAGGAATTTGAATTCTAATTTCACTCTTTCGACTACCTACTTTCACGAGTTTCTTATTATAATTTCAACGCCCATATTCGATTAATTTATTTAGAATCGAATACATATTTTAATTTCACTTTCCATTCAGAAAACGGTAATCTTAGCATCTTACGCGATTAGCATCGGCGCTCTAATTAATTAAAAATTATGAATCGGTACAGATATATATTTAGAAAAAATTTGAAAAAAAAAACCATTCTTTGTAGCTAGGATGAAAAAATTTTCGTTCTCCGCCACACAGGCATATAATATTTAATAACTAAACGGGGAGTCAATTCCCACGTCAATTAACGACTATAATATACCGTGTCGGATATTCCGGAAGTAGAGATCGCAGCGATTGGACCTAAGCGTACACACCTATACATTACGAGCTTAATATTCATCGCTATGATAGTCTGAGATGAACAAGCTGAACAAATTATTATCCTATATCATGTTCATTCGACAATTAAATTTGAAAAATGAATCTAAACATAATCATGTAGGGTGTCTATAGATGTAAATTAATTTCCATTTATAAAATTGGCTAAATGTATAGAATTTTGTAAGAAAAAGGTCGAGAAAAATAAAATGAAATGGAAGTTAAAATAGGAAAATAGAGAAGTGTAAGAAAAAAAAAGAAGGAAAATAGCGTCACGGGTCGTCGCTTGATGGTCTCGGTTGTTCAGCCATCTTGATCACTGCGCCAGGACCGATAACCGTCCGTCCGGTGACCGTATACACCGATATATGTATCTTCGGACGGATGATGGTATGTAAGTAAGTAGGTATATACGTGGCAAAAGAAGAAGAAGAAGAAGAAGAAGAGGAAGAGGTAGAGCTTATAGCTAACGGTAGAAAAAGTTTTAAATTAAGCAGAGCTGTTCTCGCTCACCGCTTACCCGCGCATATATACTATACATGCGGCAGCTGTCGCCTGTTTGTTTTCCCTAGTCTTATAGATATACCAATAACGACGAGTGTAAGTCGTTGCAAATGAATAATTGAGGGTTTTATTATACGTGTAATATTTATATGTGGAAAATAATAATCTATTTTATTTAGATCCTTTTTTATGAGTATATAGGTATATAGGTACATGTGTGTATCAGGGTGGTCCTTAATTCGGTCATATTCGAATTTCAATGTTCCCATGGCCCAGCACGTCCCCAAACATATACAAAAAAATGTAATTAAAACCCTAGGTTCGTATCTCAATTCTAAGTACTGCCGCAGAGCCTTTGAACTTCCCCATCTAAATAACACACGATTTTTAGTACTTTGAAGTTATTTTTTACTTCCTATCGCATCGAATAATCTGAAACTCCGTACACATCTTACCTATACAGTAGTAGGTAATCCGTGAAAAATTTACAAATTTTTAACGACAAAATTTTATTCATGTATCACAATTTGGAGACAAGAATTTTTTTTTTTGGTGCGCTGTAACTTCGAAAATTATATCGTAGAAAATCTGTCGAATTTTTACGAAATATCTACTACTACGGGTAAGGAGTGTACAAAATTTGAATTTTTTCGGAGCTATATATACTGTGATGGGAAGAAACAAAAATTAACCGCGAATTGTTAGAAATAGTGTTTTATTGAAATGGCAAAAATTCGAAGGCTTTGGGACGGTACTTAGAATTGAGATAGGAACCTGGGGTTTTGGTTACATTTTTTTGTATATATTTGGAGACGTCCTGGTCCATGGGAGCATGGAAATTCGTAAATGATTAAATTAGGGGCCACCCTAATGTGCGTAGTATTATATATCGGTAGATGTATAGGGGAAGATTCAGAGATTGGTATCATACGTGCGGGTAAGTATATCGTAAGAAATGAGATCGGAATCAACAAATAGAATAGAATAAAATAGAATAGAATAGAATAGAATAGAATAGAATAGAATAGAATAGAATAAAAAATAATAGAATAGTACGAACGAACGAACGAACGAACGAATGAACGAACGAGTCCTCCTCCCGGAAGAAAAATGTGTCTGCGCGGAACCTTTTGCTTTGTCGTTAAAATTAGACGATCTTTTCTTAGCGTAGGTATAACGTAAAATAGAACCCTGGCAACTGAAATTAAATACGATCTCAGGGTTATAACATTCAACATTACGCGTATACGGTTGTAACTCTTTTTACTATAGTACATATATGTGGTAAGAAATTGGATAGATTTGATTAGACAATAATATATACAAGAGAGCAAACAAAAAGAAGAAAAAACGAGAAGAACGATTGAAAATGTCGAGAAAAAAAAACAAATATTTTAATGAATCGCTTCGTTCATTATAACATAATGACAAGTTTTTTTTTCTAATATAAATTACGTTACTTTTCTTTTCACAAGTTATAATCATCGTATAGGTATGCGTTACACATCGTGCGAGTTTAAAAAGAACGTGGGTTTAACACCTCCTATACAGTATATAGGTATATGTACATATGTATATGTATGTATGTATAATACAAGCGCATAAATCATCTCTACGAAAACAGACATAATTTTTCTTCCTTTTTTTTCGTTTTTGTTTTAGGATCATAGATAAGGTTGACAACTAGTAGTGCGTTACGCTGTACATTAATATAATAAAACACGTTGTTACTACTCGTATACTGTATAAGTAAGCAAGCTTGGGTCCCCTCGAGTTGTAAGTATGTATTTTTATTCACATTTTATATTATATTATATACTATATCTCCTTTCATCTTTATACATATACATATATATATATATATTACAATCTCTCATTTTATCTTTATCCCTATCTCTCTCACATTTCAAGAGTTAGTTATCCAAAAAATCAAGACAAGACGACGACTCCTGCTGCTGCTGCTGCTGCTGCTGCTGCAACAGCCATGAGACATCGCGAGCGAGACCCACGCGGTGCTATTTCACACGACATTATACACATTCCTTTAGGCTGACAGCTGACAGCCGACGATTCATTTATTCGTTTATTCATTAACAAACTAGTTAATTAATTGATTAATTAATTAATTAATTGGGGTTATTTAATTATTTATGAATAATTTTTTGTCCTTTCTGTTTGAAGAAGAAAGAAAAACTAAAAAACTAAAAACCAAACTTTAACAATCCTATTATAATCTAGGCTGCGGCGTCACGAATCAATTACGTAATTCGTGACAATTTTTATCGCGAAACTTTCGATGCGGGGCGTATCCCCGTTGAATATATATATATAGTACACAGTACACATATTTTATATAGTTATACGCGTATGATGTATTCATTTTTTTAATTTTATTAATTTTAATTTTCTTTTTTTAATTACTCTATTGTATACTTCAACTAAAATACATAAAGTATTTTGAAGTATAAACTTTCGGCAAAAGGGTAAACCGCACATAAGGACCTCCATGCCTGCAGGAGATTCAGATCCAGATTCAAATCCAGATCCAGATCCAGTATACACCGAGAGAAAAAATTCGGTGTATCCAACAAAATTTTTTTGGTGGGCAATTTTAGTCAATTCAACAAATTTTTTCTGTTGGATTGACAAACTGTTTTGTTGATATCACCAAATGGCTGAGATTTGCTCGTTCGCTACAACAAAATTATTCTGTCACGTAGTTTTTATTTGAATGAACAAATAATTTGTTGAAATAACAAAAGCGGTGGAATATATTCAACAACACTAATTTCTGTATTCTGATTTTGTTGGAAGGCCGAAATGTTTTCTTGATTTTACATGGTCATGTACATTACTTTAATATTTTCTCGTAAGGCGGCGACCATCGCTTTCGATATTCTCACGAGTACCACTTATAGGAGCTGGTTAGTATATATAGTGGCAGAAGATCTCCGCTCTAAGCATCGCTTAATTCCTGTATTGGTTATGTGTTGTAAATATGTATGTTGTCAGTATATGTTAGTCCCCCTAAAGCTGATCCTATGTTAATTGATGTAATTTTCAGATACTGTATTGTACTTTGTAAAACTAATAAGCTTCAATTCATGTACCTACCAGTATTTTTTTGGTTTTATGAACAAAATGAATTTAGTTGAATCGAAAAAGTAATTTAACTGATTTGACAAAACATTCGTTGATTTCACCAAATGCTTTTGTTAAATCATTCTGGTGTATTTGTTGATCAAACTAAATCAGCCAGCAAACAATGTTTGTTGAAGCAACAAAGCATTTTGTAGACTGTATATCTACCAAATTTTTTTGTTGATTAAGCAAAATTATTGTTGATCCCACGATACTTTTCTCTGAGTGTAGATGCAGGGGGAGGGGTAGGTAGATGCACACATGTATATTGTACATATTGTAGATATTGTTGATATCGGAATTCTGACGACATCTTTACCTGACAGTATTAGAAGATCAATTTCAATCTAATGCTGCCCGGTAAGATGTGAACAGATAATCCGGCCACAGGCATCTCGCGCATCTTACATATATTATACACATCCTCCCGCAGCAGATTATAGTTGGTATATGCTTCTTCGTTCGTTAAAATTCTTTCCCTCTTCGGTTGAAATCGGTGGAAAAAATGAATAAAAATTCGAAAAAAAAAAGTAAAAAAAAAGCAAAAAAAAAATCAAATCGAAATTAAAAGAACAAATTTCACATTCGCATTCAAAAGCTAGAGAATCCTGAAACCGAAATATGTACTAAATCGGATTTTTTTTTCGTTTGTTCATATACAAATGTATATAGTAGGTATATTTATTTCGAGGGACCGCGGGTACGGTTCCTAAGTCTGAAATGACGACACCTGCATGTAAATTACGGTATTATAGGTAATGTACTCTCCTCGAGTTTGAATATACTTAAAGAGTTAACGCGTAAGATAGAGTTAGATTATACGTGCGTGCGTGCATGTGTGTGTGTGTGTGCGTGTGTGTGTGTGGTATAATTGTATATGTGCAAATGTATTTTAGTGTATACACATACTGTATAATATATATAGGTATAGTATTATATGTTACGGAAATGCAGACGATTTGGTATGAGTGCGTGAAGGCGCGAGGATATAGACGAAGAATCCAACCACCATGATTCGAGAGATGGAAAGAAACGTAAGAAAGAAGAAATAAAATTATAAAAAAAAAGAAAAAAATTTAAAGAAAAATAAGAAATAAGAAAGAAAGCGAGAAAGAGGGAGGCTGGCGCGGCGTGCTAACGTTTTAGAGTCACAACCAGACCTCTCTTTCTCTCTCTCTCTCTCTCTTTTTCTCTCTCGCTTACTCCTTCTCTGGGCGCTCCTTATTTATTGCTAGTATTAATACCGAGTCCCGTGTAGTCGGTGATTATATAAAACCTGGTTCTCCTCTTTCTTCTCTTCTCTTCTCTTTTCTCTCTCGTCTCTCTTTCCTACCCCCTTCAAAAAAAAAAATTAAAAAAAAAGCGAAGATCTCTTATCGTCGTCATTCGTGTAACGACTTTACATACATACACACGTACATACATACTGATAGACGAATGATAATCTTTCACCTCGACCCTTTTTTCTTCTTACTATTTGTACCCTTCAATTATGCGAATATATAGGTATACCGTATACATGTATATACGAAGAAATATCTTTTTATTCATTCAGCTTTCACGGATTCACGTAATAATTGGACATTATTATTATAATAACCTTGAACATCGGACAATAATCATCATCGTTATCACGATTACTTAATTACTTATATAATTAATCAATTAGTTAAATGCTTTAGAGAAAAATAAAAATGAAAAAATAAAACGAATTCAAATCACTTTCTAAGCTCGTTACTCTATATCATTAACATCCTCAATTTTATCTAAATCGTTTTTTCTAATATCCGGAAATAATTGTTATTAATGTTCACATATGACATAGTGTATAGATATCTCACCTAGATAACTATAAACGTGAATGGTATAAGCCGCGAGTATTATCATTATTATAGAGCATCTATTCAATGTGTCGTTAATGAATGGAACGAAAAGTAAAGAGAAGAAAAGTAATAAAAAAAAATAGAACAATAGACGAAAGTTACAGGTGTAATATTAATAAACATGAAGATGGTATGGTACGCACAACTCGTTGAGAAGACTCAATCTCTCGTTAGTGTAATTCGGTGATGATCGGACAAAAAAAAAATCTTTGATTCCGTTTTTTTTTTCTTAGATTTTTTTGTTGTCGAAATTCTCAAGTAGACTACGGGTAAAATTTGACGACAAATTTCTGCTTCAAGTATTTATATTCAATATACATACCTATGTATATCTATATAGGAACGGTTGGTGTTGCAGTGAGAGCGACAGATTTATGTAAGATATATATATATTACTATATATGAATACACGATTGAGAAACTATCAGCGCGATAAGAACGTATCAGAATTTCGAAGTAACGAAATGGTGCATAACATAGTTAGAAAAATATATATATCTACGCGAGCTTGGTGGAAATAACTTGACGATATTACCATACTAATTAGTTAAAAATGTATTTTCCATTTTTCTTCTACTTCTAATTCTTATTCTTATTCTTTCTTTTTTATTAAACTAAATTAAAAAAAAAAACTAAAACATAAAGTAAAAAATTCTAGTATATAGTTGTGTTATATTTCGTCTATTTCACATTCGTTCGGAACCACAAAAAAACCAAATACAGGAAAAAAAAAAAAAACGAAAAGGAATAAAAAGAATAAGAAGAAGAATTAGAAAAAAGAAGACGACGTATGTGAAAGCGGTCGAAAAACATGTGCGGGCTTGAGAGCCGCGCTCCGGTAATGGGAAGACTACAAAGTGCAGTTAGGGTGCAGCCCTAAATCCACACACTAAAATTAGGTGGTATTTTAACCGTAAAGTTCACCGTTTAAGCATCAAGCAACAGCAGCAGTAGCAGTAGCAGTAGCAGTAGCAGTAGCAGTGGCAGTGGAAAGCGCAGAACGGAAGAGCTGATTATTAGTCGCTCGTATAGTACATATCTCGATGTGTAAGTATGGTAAAGTACATATAATTAATTCACGTTTATTTTTCGCGTTAAAAATCATCTCAAAGATTGAATAAAATTTTCGAAGAAGTGAAAGGAGAGAAAGAGAAAAAAGAGGGAGATAGAAAGAGAGTGAACAAAGAAAATAAATTACGCGCGAGTACTTTTTCAACGAGCGATTTACTAGTAAGCGATATTAATAATATATGAAAAGGAACAAATTTATGAATCAATTCGATTGTAACGTGACGTTTGATGGTTTGGAAAAAAAAGAATATAATGATAATAATAATAATAATAGGTTCCTTCGGTTCCTTTTTTAACATCGTGATTGTGATTATGATTATGTATACATACGTATACATATAGGTATATGTGTAGATATTCAGTCGGAGAGGGGGGGGGGTGGGTGGGGGTGTTATAATTTAATTAGTCCCAACTCCCGGCAAAATGTGATAATAGAATGACCGCAACGGAGGCTATACATACGGTATATATAACGAAAGGTCGAGCTTTTGTTGGTAGAGGATAAGAAAAGAAGAAGAAAGAAAGAAAGAAGAAAAGAAAAGAACAATTGGGGGAACGGAGGAGAGAGGTAAAAGTGTTTGTTACAATACTCTGATGTAGGTATGAATATAAAGATATTATGCAGTTGAAAATCTGTATGTACGTATATATACCAATATGATAACAATAAGTAATAAGAATTTGATTTTTTTTTTTTTTTTGTATTATAGGTAATGAAGAGAAGAGAAGAGAAGAAGATAAAAAAAAAAAAAATTATATATAACGAGAAAATTTAAAGTAAGAATAAAGAAAATATTTCGTTTTTAATCAGCGACTGTAATTATTAGATAGTTGTGAAGACTTTCTAAAATTTGTAGATATCGGTTTATATGTATACTATACAATATATTATAACATATATATGTATATGTTATATAGCACACTTATAAGCGCGCGATACTGAACAAAAAAAAAAACGAACTAACTAAGTTACGTAATTATGTTTGATTTATCGTTCAACGATCGGTCCCAGGTCGATAGTTATTGATGATAATTGGACAGGAGATTATATTCTTAATAATACCTTAGATTAACCCTAGTTATTTGTTGTATTATATATATTATATTAAGTAATAAGTAGTGAGTTATTTATATATATTATCTATAAATATATATATATATTTAATTTACTATTTGAATTAATCAACCCTGTAAAAATGTACATAGTTATAGTATAGTATAGTATATATATATACGAGCAAGCAAAATATATACCATAATAAATGATAAAAAAATATATATATAATATTGCTTTTGGTTTTTAACTCACATTTCGCTGTCTTCTTTCTTCGTCTATTTAATATTTCTTCTCGCATACATATTATCGGTATAATCTATAAAAAAAAAAAAAAAACAGAAAAAAAGACAAAAAGGAATTTACAAAAAAAAGTTATGTATGTTTCTTTAATCAGCTGTACCGCAGTATAGCAGCAGAAGCAGACGACGAGAATGTTGGATGAAAAAAAAGAAGAAACTACTACATCATATGATATGAAATTATATTATATATAATATTAAATAAAATTTATCGTCAATAGATTTTATTTAGTTATTTTATATTTATCATTTTCTTTAGTTTGAATGAAATATCATATGCTATATAAAATCGCGCACTATAGAAATACGTGTAACGCACTCGAAGAAATAATGCTTAGCAAGGGGTGGGGGGGCGAGGGGTGGCTGCTAGAGATGGTGAAATAAGTATTCTGATATTTCTCAATTTTAACATAACATAACATAACATATAGCTACCCATAAACCATCACGGTGATCGGTGCACGGAATCGTCGATGAATCCACTCGCGTATATATATACATATACTATACGTATATACAAAACATGTAAAAATAAAAACTGAACTAATAATTAAAGATTCCCGAATTTTATATGCATATTGTATACATGTATATATGTATATATATCACTTTCATTTTAAGCATATATCAAACGAACGAACGAATAAACTAGACTAAACTAAACTAAACTAAACTAAACTAGTTAGTTAGTTAGTTATAGAGTAAGTGAAGAAAACTTATTTCAAGAGCTTATAAGCCGACCTTACGCCGCTAACGAACGACGCGAACTGAGGCCGCGCTAACGGGTAATAATAAACCAGGATTGAGAAAACGTGGCGCACCGCGTCGCGGCTAAAGCCGTAGTGGGGCTCGGGGGACGAAAGACGACTGGTTCTGTCTGCGAGGGTGGGGGCTGCCGGGTGTACCACGTGACCGAGAGTTCGTATGACCGTGATGCGAGGTTACGCTATACTTTACGTACCGGAGAGATGTGGGTTGCCCGTTGCCAGGCGCTCGAATAAAAATTTAGTCTGTATTGTCATAGAACCGTTTAGATTAGTATTTTCGTTTATTTACGGTGAAATTTCAATAGAAATGTATTTCTCTAAATAAACTATACCTGATTATCATCTAATAACGTCTTACTCAATCATTCCGAGGAATTACTTTTATCGATATTTTATAACCGGGTATATTAACGTTTACGTAACGATGCGTTTTAAATAACCGAACGTCTTTTTTATCTAATCTACTATTTGACCCGCGTGAACTTAAGAACATTAATTTGTGTCCCAAACGGGAGCAAGTTATCGCCTTAACAGTCGATAATATGCCGTTATTATATACACGTAGTATGTACTTCTCTCGTATAATCACGATTAACGAGTGTATACTTAAATCGTGTATAACTATTTCGTTCGTGTATAATTAGTTATAATTAAGATTTAGGAAAGACGCGGGTATGGAGGAGCCCCTTATTGCTATAATCATCGTTTATAATCATGCAATACATCGAATATTATAGTTGAATGTTTCGAATTCATATACGCAATCACATTCATTAAAACATGATAATATTCTTATTCAAATGAAATTTACAGCCCGCAGATATTTCTATTATTTTATAAAAATTCACGCTAATCAAATAAAATTCATTTTGGTATTTAAAAATTTCTATAATGTGATTTTTTTCTTTTTTTCTTTTTGTTACGGACAAACTGTATCAATTCCATTTCTTAGTTATTATACGGATCTCGATATATCTACTAGGTTTTCAGAATAACAGATGTTGGAACTATATCCTTCTCCACTAATAAACAAATGTTTGAAATTAGGAACACCGATTTTTCGATCACTTTAAACTAAACATTTACTAGACATTAATAAATATCAATGACCTTTCGAGTGTGGATCGAATTTATACGTTTATAATACGACATACTCATTTGCGATACAGAAATTTCTCATTTAAACTTCCGCTCTCCTTCGAAACAGAATAGCGCTAGATCAATTTCAAATCATGCAACCTCCTACGAACCGCGGAATTCTATGAGTTATTTGTACGAATCAAACATCTCTTTTTTTTTTGCACATTTCAGGGGATACGAAATTCCGGAATTTTTGCAGGATTTGAAACGAATCCAGCCATAGACAAACTCTACTTTCCGAAAATATGGAGATAGAGTATTCTTCGCTTTAGCATTAGGTATTCGTTTCAGAATTTCACTCCCCTATCGAGCTTCCGACCATTTGTGCGAATTTTTCTAATAACTTTATGCAAATGCGGAAATTGTCGCTAAAGGTGTAACAAAATTGTCGATATTGTTCCAAATTTGAATTTGTCATTAATTATTCACTGCGATTTTGTTTTTCTGAAATGTATTTTCAACAGTTGAAAATAAATATTTGGATTTTTTGTTGATACTCGGATAAGAATTTTTACAAAAGCGTAAATTTGTTGTGTCGCATACATTCTTCGCTGTAGTACTACGTATTTGGCAACAGAATTTCTCTACTCTGCAGCCAATTATGCGATTTGCTGTACACACCATATATTTCCGAGGGCAACAATCGAATGTCAAAACTGGTAATTTCTGTAAAATCATTTTTTCAATAATTATCTATTCTTTTTTTCTCGCTAATTATTTATTAGATTTTAATTTAATTTAAATAGCCTGCAGATTTCTCAGTCAGATAAAATCTTTTCACTCTAAATCTTCTTCTAGTCACCGGTTTTTCCTTGAGGTAAATAATTTTCGCTGGTCATGTCGAGGTAGAAAATAAACAATGCAACTTATAGATATACTATACTACGATCTTCTTGGCGCCGGTAGCGGCTCGTGCCAAGACAAAGTGTTCCAAGAAAGCTGCGAGTTCTCTGCTACTGCATGCTACTCTGCGTCACCCCGTTTTCCAAGCGCGCTTTTACTTTATGCATTTCACATACGTATACGCATATAGGTAGGTAGGTGCCGCGCGTCTCCGTTAGCGCCTTCTCAAGTTCCAAACTCGGTTTTTACTATTTTTCAAAACTATTTTTCAAATTCGAAATAGAAATCGTTTCTTTTTTTTTTTCGATTTTCTTTTTCGATTCCGTATGTGTCAGTCTATAAAACGCTGACCGGCGTACCCATTTATTTCTAAAATTTTTTTCAAATGTACGATCATTCCTAATATCACAGATATATTTATAAATAATTCATATAAGTTGCGAACGAAAATTTTTTCAGATAAGAGATAAATCTATAGATTAAGAAGAAGAAAAAAATGGATTTAGGAAAAATTTTGGTGGTAGGTATATCTATATACACGATAGGAGTATAAGGTACCGGAATATTTATAAAACAGCCGCCTCGCGACTAACATAACGGTGGGTGGCAGTAGCGGTCGCGGTCAGTGACTTTGCAGCGTCGCGACGCGCCCGCGCCTTCAGACCCTTCGCGTTGTCCGTCGACGTGCGATTTGCGCCATTGTTCTTTTTTGGCTGACTCACCGCGTAAATTGTAAACCGTTGTAATTACGGGCAAAAATTGATGTATATAAGTATATCCGTTAAATCAAAACCTACGTATTTTACATAATTATATCCGAGTCTTTATCCTGATTCTGTCCGTCGATTATTATTTTGATTTTTTTCTATTTTTTTTTTTTTTTTGTTTTTTTCAATTAAACTGGAATTTAAAATTTCATTATTTCACTCAATATTTCTTATACGCAGAGTTATTTCAAAATTGCGAATAACCAGAGTTCAATCGATGTACCTATAATCTATAGAGTTTCGTTTAATTTCTTATCGTCAGTTCCTCTCCTCCTTATTTTATTTCATTTTTTTTTCTTCCTTTTTTTGTTGCTTTTATCTGTTTTTTTTTTTTTTTTTTTTTTGTTAGACCGAGATAACGCCTCAAGGAATTCGGAGCTCGTGTTCAACGAGAGGCAGGCAGGGGTGCGCCGAACGAACGAAATGACATGACGCAACCCTATCACGCGATATATATTTGACAAAGCCTGAAAATAACCGGACTTTTCCTTATAACGTTGAATTTCGCGAACTGAATTCCACAAATTACTGAATTTCCTTCTCCTTCTCCTCTTCCTCTCTCTTTCTCTCTTCCTCTCTCTTTCTCTCTTTCTCTCTCTTGCGATCGTTATTATTAGAGTCAATCAATTACTACTCAGATTTATTAATAATGATATAAAAATTTCACGCAAAATATTGTTGCAATAATAGACACGTGTAGGTATAAATTGCGTAACTCTTTGAATAAATTTTTCCGTCAAATATGTGAAGCAAAAAAAAAAAAAGAAAAAAAAATGGTATACTGGATGAATTAATTGAATGACATAACGCGGAATTAAAGACTATATTACACGGGTTATAATGTGCTGCAGTAGTCAGTCCATACTCCATATGCGCGCGTAAACATAATACGGAAGGGCGTCGCGGCGTCGCCGACGTCGATCAAGAGACTTGATTAAACGAACCCCCGTTGTTAAAACCCGCCACTCCTTGACAGAGACGGAAAAGTTTGTTTCAGGGTGGGTCTCGGCGATTGGAGAGAGCGATATATGTATAGTTCGTCCATCGTTTATCTCTATCTCTTTCTCTCTCTCTCAAATTTTTCCATGCAATTTTCTTTCGGACTCGTTACATCATTTTTTGATTATTAGTTTATTGAAAAATCTGAAAATATGTATCAAATCCAAATTCAATATCTACAAATTTTTGTCTTCTTCGTCTTCTCCTTCTTCTTCTTCTTCTTTTCTGGTTAGCAACAGAGCCCGAGCGATAAACGGTCGAAAAATAAGTAGTTTATTATATCGTTAAAGAGTTTTTCGTATCGTACGTAACGCAGAGATCGCAGGGGTATGACGGGTCACAGTGATATATAGAAACGATCGCTGGACCCCGAGGATCGGAGCGATGATTATATATACCATATACTTGGTTTATAACAACATATAGTATATGTACCTATGTATCGGCATAATATACTATATATAGAGAGAAAAACTTTGACAGATAGTTGATAATTCGAGGAATAATTCCTGAGTTGAAAATTTTTCAACTATATACATATACATGTATGCTATATGACCGCGGTTATCGGAAAACCGTATAACACTCTCGTTTCTCAACGACAGCTCATAAGCTACGGCTTGTACGGGTCTGGGTCGACACATCCGCTTACGTCATACCGACCCTATGACCCCGTAGAATTTTACTTTTGTGTAGCGCAGGGTAATTTACATCACGATTTATAACCGGCGAATTAAACGACTTAAAAGACCTCGGAGTCTTGACAATAATTTTCTTTTTCTTTCTTTTTTTCTTTTTCTATTTTCATACCAAAGAGAATAATATGCGGATCGCTTAATTTTCCCACGTGTTGATACCTACGAGTAAAGTGAAATTCATTAATTTTACTCGGTCTAGCGATGAATGACACGTGACAGCTGTACCACGCTCGAACGCATTATACGACTACATATACCGCTAATCCGATTGCTGAGTGATTTATTGTCTTGTTATTAACTTAGTTACTATATCTACTTCAATTCGTCTATTTACGCTACTCCGATTCTCGGTGCGGTTTTTCTTTTTAGGAATTATTTCTCCAATTTGGAATAAGACGGTTCAGTCGTATTCCCAAATCGTATAATATCAATGAATCAACGATAATTTCAGCTCAGTTTTTGAGAAAAGAGAACGAAGTGCAGTTTCCGAAATTTGATAGTCCGGTTGCATAACATCAGACGGTTTCTTCGTGTTTATTTTAATCTTAATTGAATTTAATCACTGATTCTTTTTGACCAGCAGATGAAAATATCTCGAATAATTATTATCGGATCATATGTAATTTAGAGAGAAAGAAAATCATTTGGATTTCAGTCTACTGAAGGACTATGGAGAAATAGCATCGTCTTTGAAACTGAGGGTCTGTCTAAAGACGGCTAAGAAGACGCCACATCGTATCTATTATAATCTTACGACTCGAGCCAATCTCGGCGACTCAGTGTCACTGGGAACTACGGCTCTCTGATTCACTAAAATAGAAATATAATTCGCAATATCAAGCCTCTAGAGTTGACGATTGAGCTAACGGTGTAAGTATATGCTGCAGCCTATGCAGCTGCAGTGGGGAAACAAAAGTGCTGTGACTAGTTTATGTATTTCTTCAAAAGAAATTCCGAACAAAAAATAGTTACTTCATTTTCGTTGCTATTCGTATGAGTTTAGGAAAATAAATTTGACCGACAACAGAGAGATAGATAGATAGATAGATATGATTTATTATCCATTGCGATGTTGGACAAGAATACAGCGCATTCACAATTAGCCATACGCTGTAAACGGATGAGAGAGACATAGAGAGCTTATAGGTAGGAAAACTTAGATGGTAGTGATAAACATAGTGATAAACAGAGAGAGAAAGAGAGTAAGATAGGAAGAGTAAAAAATAAAGTAAGGTACAGTAAAGTATATAAAAAATAAAGTATATAAAAAATAAAAATAAAAATACAGAGAGAGAGAGAGAGAGAGAGAAAAAAAAAAGAAAATCACATTTTTATCAATTTTCCAAATATTTTGAATCCAAAAAATTTTTTGTCTATTTTATTGCACCTGATTTTTTTGATCTTTCTTTATATGGATGAGTATAACACCATATGTCCGGATATTTAACATACAAAGAACTTCTCTGTATAAATCGGTCCGCCGCGTGGTAGGTATCTTGTCTCCTATTTAGCTCTCGAACCGTCTGCGTACCATACGCGTTATCTTTGACCCAACGCCTTGAGATAACCCTGTGCAAGCTTTGCTGCTGATGGACACGGGCGTTTATTGGACCCTGACAGACCCGGTCGTGCCGAGATTTTCTTTTACGTATATTATACCACATCGATATTATAATATGAAGTTATGAGAACATTTTTTCGCAAATATTGACGTATTTATTTTTTTCATTTTCTGCAGGGGTAGGAATTTTTTTCTCCAAATTATATACTTTCATTTATACGATCAGTGATTCAATAATCTCAGTTTAATTAAATACCTGAGTTCGTTATATACTATATGTATGTAAAATCATCAACTTTAAACTTGGATTTTTCGAAAAGATTTGAATTTTCGCATGAATTTTGAACTCTTTTCAATTTTTTGTCACTTCATCATTGAAAAACAATTGGAAGAATTTTTTTATTCGGCGTTGAGTTCCAGACTCCGCAAGACCAGAATAATCGATAAATTAATATATGTAGTAAAATAAAGAGCGTGACTAGACACTATTGGGTATATCCGTACCGAGTGCAGTTCTATTTTAATGTGTAAAACGAACTACGTATGCAACAACGATTTTCAAACGATGTTAATACTCATGTATTACACTATGCATAAGATTCCGCTACAGGTGTCTTGCGATCAATTATCCAAAAATATATTCTCATATACGTTAATACAGACGTTAACGAAATAAATTTAAAAATTGCGGAATCCACAGCATATATACGATATGGAACAGATTGTTATACAAACAACAGGACTGTATATAGTTCGACAAATTTATCATATGACTAAAAATACGAAATGCTGACTATACAGTGAAGGCGAGCGAGGGAGGAAGACAAGATAAAGATTATACTTTTATATCAGGAATATTAAACTATGTACTGCTTATATATTTATCATGATTTACGATATTTAAGTAAAGAATCGACCTGATTGACTACATACATAGATACATAGTATTGCAGAAATTGTTTTCGTAAATTTCTTTTCGATTTTCTATTATTCTTGCTTTTTTCAACTAATTGCAATGCGCATTGCTTTACATATATACAAAGATACAGCTGCAGGTTGTATAGTGCTAGTTGCAAATGCGAAAAATAAAATCTTCTGTGTCACGATTTCTAAATATAGGAATGATGACAGTGCTGCGGATAGATAGGAAGCGAGGTTGGCCACTTTGGAACATATTTATATTGTGACCAGCACCGAACTTAGGGCCTCAACGAAGGTGCGAGAGTCTGTTGGGAAATTTTGAACTACTCCGAAATGATTTATATTAAAGTATGTACAACGAAAATGTTCCGGTATTGTTTTTCAGAAATCAGCCATTTGCTATAATTTATGTTTTTGCAAATTTTATAAAGGGCTGATTTCCTATGGGGATAAATAGTTCAACATTTTCATTCCTCATAACAATTATAGTTCCTTAGTCTGGCTTGCGAAAACTTCTCTGCATCATTAATATTCCTATCGAAATACCTATCACAGTCCGCCAATCATAACTCGTTAACGCAACCCCCATACAAACCCTTTGACGCCACAAAGGCCACTGACCTCACGACAGGTGTTCATATTCCAGCTCAGTGCTTCCTTGCTGTCTTGTCAGCGGGGCGACAAATGGTATCGCCATCTCGCGGTAGAATTGACAAACTACTTAGCCGCAATCGAGGTACGCCTTGCGGTAACAACCCGCACGTTATATGTTACGGAGTTACGGTAAAGTAGTTCGTCAATTCTACCGCGAGATGGAGATACCATTTCGCACCCCGTCGGCACTTGGCGAGCAAGAACACTGACCTAGGGTGTGGGCCACCTGTCGCGGGGTCAATGGCCCTCGTGGCGTCAAAGGATTCGCACAGGGGTTGTGTCAACGAGATTTTACCGCGACAGACATCTGCAAAGAAATACTTCGAACCTGCGAACCAATATGCCTTGAAGCAGATGAAAATATTCATTATTGATGCCAATATACATATTATGTATCAATTATTTTGCAGCAATAAATCCCCAGATATTTCAATGATCAATTGCTTTGTTATTCTCCAATTTTACCTCACTGCGACTCTTTTTTCAGGTATTATAATACAAGCGAGATGTCCCGTGTAGTAACACATAAAGATCTGATTATGGCATACTATAGCTGTTAATAATTTATTTTTTTATTATATTATCAAATTCATAAACATATACAAAAATGTTCAATTATAAATTCTATTACATATTATTTATACTCTATAAGGAACATATATTATTATTGATAGATTTCCTTAAAAAAAATTAAAAATTAAAAAAAATAACAGACTGTACTCACATATTTACTTATTCAAATTCAAATAAATTTATATTCATTTTAAATATTAGTTTCATATTATAAATTATCAACTATTTGTACATTAACATTTAATTTCCACACTCTATAACATACTTTGTACTATATCTTACGCACATATTGTTAAGATTATTATTTTCCGTATTTATACACTGGTATATATTAATTCTGAATATTACTTTTCGATTATATTATTCATTCTCCTTTTAAAAACTCTCCTCATCGCTGGTCAGCAGATTCTCGTAGTTCTGCCCTCCCTGAAAAGAAGAAAAAAAAAAATATTCGAAGATTATCGAAAAAAAAATCATGATATATGCAGCACTGAATCAATGAATACAATCATACATTAAATTCACAGCAATCTTACAATAAAATAACTTGGTGGTTTTAAGTCCAGCTTCTTTTTCTCCATCGAAGGTCCTGCAGCGGATTCAATTTCTGCTATAAAACTATTTCTGTTTTCTTTATACATCCTTTTGTCTTCTTCCTCGGACAATTTAGACAGTCTAGACAATCGTCTGATTTCACCAATCCTCCTGTTTTCCTGATTAGAAAACCAATCCGGCAACGGCTTATGCGCTGAAATTTTTCTCCTTTCTTGTCGTTGATTGGTTGCATTCAATAACGGATTTGGAGCTATTGTAGTAAATTCAGAGAGTGCTCTGAGGTACCTAGAATCTCCTGTTACATTTTCCCTATTTTCACTTCTTAGTAAATTCTCTGATATTGACTTCTGCCCTGTGACGTCAAACCTCTTTCCTTTTCTCGTCATTGACTGCAGTTTTGAATCAATCGGTTTCATACTGAGTCTAAAGTTCTTAGAACTCTTTACTATTCCATCAAACTTCTCTGTCTCTTTTGCTGGCTGTTTTTTATTGCCGATATTATCCCGATTTTCATTAATAAGAGGAAACGAATGTTTCCTCGGCGTAGAAGGCGTCGAATCTGGTATAATTTCATCCAGATCTCCGTCTCCTATCTCTACAATCTCTATTTCAGGCGATCTTTTATTGGTGATTATATCCACTGTCGGATCACCGTTTAGTCTCAGTCCAACGGCTTGTTTTTCACCAGCCATCAATCTTCTCTTATTAATTCGCTCCTCTGAAAAGTCCGACAAATCGTCCGACATTATGCTTCGTGTATCTTCCAAGCCCTCCGTATCGTCTTTTCTTTGATCAACATCTACCATGATCTCTGTAGTAACGGGAGGCGCTGTATCAGTCTGCGTATCTTCCTCGGCAGACTGTATCTGACTTGAATATGGCCTCAGCGCCACTTTACCAGGTGGTAATTCTTTGTTCGCAGCCTTCAAGCGTCTCTTCGCAACCAGAGGTACAGGTTTTTTTAAATTCGAGGACGATTTGTTGCAGGACTGATTTTCCACAACTATTTCCTTAGTCTGGATGTTCTTCACAGTTTGTGATTTTTTTATGCCGCTCGGTCCTGCGACTGAAAAGATTAAAAACAAATTTTCAGTCTATTTTCGAACTACTGTGATGAGAATATTTCTAGTATATGAAGTAAAATTTTCGTTGACGCACTGCTTCCATGGCCAGCTGCTGCAGGAACAGTCGATTTAGCTCTATAGTTAGTAGCTTCATTTTGGAATCGTTGAGCAAGCCTCCATGAGTGAAAATTGTATTTTTTCAAACGCTGTGAGATGGTGAGACGCAAAGCAGCTCGGGCGATTTCACATCCTTTTAAAACAGCTGTTTGCTGTTGAGTCGTTAGTCTCTTCCCACGTACTTTGGACTGGAATAAAAAAGTTGGAATTGTTGTAGAGGAGAATGATAGAAAGAAAACACATGGCTATAGTGAATAATGATGAGGAAGGTAACTATGCACCTTTAGAACAAAAGAAGCATCATTTTTCACAAATGATTTGATCCACCTGCTTTTTATCCATGCTCTAGTGACTGCGGCTCCGTCAAAGAACGTCACGTTATACTGGCTCTGTAAAGTTTTGATACAGTTAAAAAAACCAGGCAATGATAAATTAGCTCCGAGCTTTTATACGATTAACTGAATTATTTATCATATGAGATCTTCTCACTGGAACATTTGTGTT
This sequence comes from Tenthredo livida, assembly GCA_963992785.1. NCBI lineage: Eukaryota > Metazoa > Arthropoda > Insecta > Hymenoptera > Tenthredinidae > Tenthredo > Tenthredo livida. Next base: position 3,854,158 of record OZ023068.1, read on the forward strand.
GACTTTATCAAACCAATAGTAAGTCTCGAATTCAGGACAAAAGTCAACCATAGCCGGGCACCAAGGATACCCTATTACTTTTGCCCACACAATACATCCAGCCTTGAATTTACTCTCTACAAATATCTCGCCTTCGTCAAGATCCAAACGTTCTGGTGCAGAACAGTCGTTCGCTGAACGATCTGTAAGAAAACAGAATATCTTATGGATCTATGAATTCGTTAAGGTTTTAGTTTTAGTTTTAGTTTGATCTCAACAGGTGATCAGCATTCAAAGTCTTATTGTATATTTATCGCCACAGCTGGTTTTCCTTTGTATAGAAAATAACGTATTTTTACTAGTATCTGCCTTCCGGATGGATTATACTCACCAGAATTCATGTGGCAGTACCATTTCTTGGGAACTGCGAGAGGGTCGTCGAAGTCACGAGAGTAACGCCACTTCTTGCAATTTGGTTTACAGCATTCGATCCATACTCCAACTTCGTTGGATATTAGCATATTCATCATATTCATTGTGGCAAATTTTTTTTTACCAATATCGAGGCGGTTTAATCTCTGGCAAATGAGCGAGAATCAATCAAAAGAGCGAATAGACTGAGAAAACAGAGAAATTGATCAGCTATGAGTGAATAAAAAGTAACGCAGTTAATATTTTCAGTGTGAAATTATACGTATGTAATATTATATGAGTATACATTTGCCGTTGGAATAGATGTTACAGTGATACAATTAAGATACATGAATGTTATTTACTATTCGATACAATTATTCATTAATTAATATAAGTAAACGTTTGATTACATTCTGAAATGAGTTAGTTTTCCTATCTTAGATAAATTCATTAATTCTTCTCTATTTCTGTCAGTATTCTTGATGGATTTATTCTTTGATAATTCCGAGCCAAATTCTTCATCTTCCAGATCGTTTTCCGTCCCAAATAGTCTAGCATCATTTTCTTTGTTACAATTAAAGTCATTTTTCGCGCTCCTCGACCGGCTAGAAGCTTTCCTTGCTTCATTATTGAGCTTCTTCTTCCTCCCTCCTTTGATATTTGATTGATTTCTATCCTGTTGAACGCTCCTACTCTCTCTCTCGCTGGCTAATTCAAATTCTTTGTTCGTTGGATAAACAGACAAGCCCTCATCTTCTCTAACGGGAACAATCTTCCTCGGGATTATCGCAGTGAAGCTGATCAATTTTCCATAGTAAAAATCTCCGCCCGCATATTTTCCCTCTGAATTCTTGGGTGTACTATGATAGAATAGATTCTCCTTTCCCAAATCTTCTACGTCATTCTCTTTGTCGTTGTACACCAACTTCTTTGGCCTTAGTACTTTCTTCTCAAATTCTTTGCGAGACTTAATCGGTGCGCCCGGGGTCCCAACGCTTCTGTCTTGCATGTTCGGCGGAGTACTTCGAGACTCTTCTTCTCCTTCTGAGCAATCCTCGTAGATCAACATCCTAGACGGCCTCATTTTTCGCTCAATTTTCACATCCTTCAGATCAGACGATTTGTGATTAGGGTTTGACCGCTGGAATGGTACAAAGGTTTGATAAATCGATGATCTCAATTTTTCTGTAAAATATTCCCAAATCATTATTATTTTCTTTTTTCTTTTTAATTTTCATTTTTAGCCAGAAAACTAACCGAATGAAAAACCGTCGATTCTTTAGTAACTAATTTCGATAATTTTTTATCGTTATTTCTATTAATATCAACTTCGTAGTTGGTCTTCATGGTTGTTTTGAATACTGCCGCCTGAACTGTAGTGCGTTTCTTCTCCGCCATTTTTTCATTTGCTATACGTGCGAATGAGTCTGTTGAAAAAGAAAAAATTTGATATTCAACAAATGTCATGGCGACAACACACGTAGTACGGATGTTTAAATCGGTTTATACTACTACTTACCGTACTTACCCTCGCTGTCGCGATCTAGGAGAGAATAAAAACTGCGAAAAAACTAACGCAGAGACGAATATCGCTGATTGCGCGCGGCTAGAAAATCGGGGTTCACACAACTATCTTCACGGAAACAGACGAGTGTATGCTGCTTATCACTGACCAATAGCGATACGGAGTTACCGCAATAATGCTTTTCAGACAAATGCAGAGCTACTCTCATTTCCACCGCTTGGAGAATGGATTATTAAATATTACGAGACTAGGTATGAGACGCGTTTCTCACACGTAAATTTAAAACGTGATGAAAACGATATTAACCTCTTAGGTATAGTGGACGCGATATACCAATAACCGATCATATTACAAATCCGCGAGACGATGTTAACTAACATAATTATACGCTATTATGATGCTTATATTATGCGAGGATCAGTTATTACTTATTATAGATTGAGATAATATCTTACCTTGTTACACACACACACACACGCACAAATAGAAATAAACAAAAGAACAAAGATACTATGTTGTATTAAGTTAATAATTGACAATGAGAAGAATACTATAGCAAAAAACTTTGCATGTATATAGATATACGATATAGGCTTATAGCGCATTAATACACATTCAAATATAAGGTTCTATTTTCTAAAACCCTGATAGTATAGTAGTGTAAAAATGATATGTATAATATTATTATAATATATATTTGTGATAAAACACCTGTTAATCGCAAATATAAATAAAAATAAAAATAAAACGACTCTGATTAATCCGAATATATTATTGGTAACTAGTGTCTACTTGTTATTTAATTGATAAATAAAACTTACGGTATTAATCCTCCCTCAAATGAACTATCAGCGATCACTTGATCAGTGTATAAACATTTGAACGGCGGTGAATTATTTTATGATAATTTCAATCACGTTCCGTTCGTCGAAACCAACGAGATAACAGGATATAACGGCAAGCGCCAATGAGAAGGCAGCCTCTTGCTCCGTGTGCGTAAGCGACCCCACGTTCGTTCGGGTCGTGATGCCGGAAATATCCGAAGTCAGTTCGGCTCGGCAGGCTACCCACATGGAAAATGGAGGTTGAGACGAGCGAGCGAAGGAGCTATTCGCCATCGTTGATGGTTCTACGGCCAAGCCTCGTGAGACGGGTGTACAGCCAGAGATATTAATAAAGTATATTATTGTGCTTAATGAGTGTCGAAACAGATCCTAATCGATAGATAAAAAATTTTCGTCTTGATACAGGGTAAGTTTTGCCAGTTTATTTGCCAAAAAATAGCCAAAATACGATAGTTGAAAATCTCGTATTTTATCCTACACTGCCCATTTTCTCAGGGGGCACATAAACTAGATAATGCGCATGCGCCTTTGCGGGAATGATAAATTTACGCGCAATACGATCAGCCAACGTTTCATTATTTAATAAAGAATATGTAATCCCGGACGCACTGTCATTCAACATTTATCGAACATACGTACGCAATAATTTACACATTAAATCGTTGTCCCATTAATTGCGAGCCTCCGTGTCATATTAACGTATATTATCGCATTTTATTACCTCGTAATTAACTTTCGATTATATTTTCTATATATTTTCTAATTATCCTGGTAAACAATAATAATAAAAAAAAAGAAAAGAAAACACGAAAATATTTTCCATATTTTTTGCACAAGATTGAAAGAATTTAAGAAATATTAAAATCCTTCAATTTTTGCTAATTTTCTCTTAAAGATAACGACATGTCGTCCGCACAAGTTGATCGTGCGTTGAAATTGGGTCCAGTCCCAAAAAAGGATACGGATAAGGGAAGAAAGGCGTTTAATCCATCGCACAAAAAACACAAGCACGAAGACGGTCGTCATTTTAAATTTGGCAGAAAAAGATCGCAGAGCTTTACCGGTAACGGTAAATTTTTTCCGCCTCATAAACGGCGCAAGAAAGACGGGGGCATTATACCGCCAACAAAGTTTCTGCTCGGCGGTAACATATGCGATCCGTTAAATCTGAACAGCATGCAAGACGAGGAAATAAACCGTGCAATGAACGCGGTGACTCCAAAATCTAGTCCGCTTCCGACCCCAAAGCACAGAAAAGGCGCGATAGAAGTCATCATACCGCCCAACATATGCGATCCTTTGAATCTGAGCAATTGCAACGACGACGACGAGTACGAGAAGCAGCTGATATCACCTACCAAAAAGGGGTCAAAGAGACGGAACAGAAAACGTAAACGCGCTTCTTCCGGGTCTGGGAAAGACGACGCTGTTACAGACATTAATAAAGACGATAAAACCGGCGAAGAAATTGAGACGAAACCTGATGCGCAGACAGAGCGAAAGGAGGAGAAGATCGAAATAGAACTCGCTCCTGAACCGCTTAATTCACCGCCCAGAAATATTCAGGCAGAAATTAAAACCGAACATGTTATAACGACTCCTGACGCCACCGTCGCTACCGTCGCTATTTCTGATGCTACTAATGTTGCTGTAGCTACTACTGAAACTACGGTTTTTCCCCCGGTTGCTACGGCCGCTGTTGCTGTTGCTGTTGCTGCGACGATTACTACTAGTAGTACTACTACTGCTAGTGCTGCTACTACTTCGTCTAGCCCTATGAAAGACAAGAATAAACTGAGACTCAAAGGACTTGAGGATCTGAAGGATAAAAGACTCAGAAAAATGGACGTCAAGGATAAGATAGTTAGCCCTGTTATACCACAACCTGGAGCGTGGAAACCTAGACCTCAACATCGCGCTAGTCAAGATAAAAAGAAAAAGGCACAAAAATTGCCGAATTTTAGAGCTAAGGACGCTCAGTATCAATACGGCAATTATAATAGGTGATTTAAAGCATACTGTTTTTTATGTTGAAGATAGATGAATGTTGATATAGTGACTAATTGAAAAAATTTAACTGTAAAATTTATTTAGAAAACTTAATGAATGAAATTTTTTACTTGCACAGGTATTACGGGTACAGGAATTCACAGAACGAAGTAGACGTCAGACTGAACGTTTTTGCAAGACGTAAAGAGCTGTTCTTTGGAAAGGACGTATTAGACATTGGATGCAACATCGGTCACATAACTTTATCAATAGCGCGTGATTTTTCAGCCCGAAGTGTTACCGGGATAGACATTGATAGGAAGCTGATTAACATAGCTAGAAAAAACGTGAAGCATTATGTAAACTGCGTTAGGTCACCTGCACCCAATGAGGATGGTACTAAAGGCAAAGATTCTGATGCTAGTTTTTATCCATTATCTATGCCGATAAGTTACGGACTTGTTGATATTCCTGGATTCACTAAAAACAAAAATCAAAAGGGATTTCCTTACAACGTTACCTTCGTGCAGGTGAATAGATGCTTTTAAATTCTCTTATTGAATTCTATGAACACACTGTATCAAACACATCTTTTATCCTCTACAGGGAAACTACATTCTTGAGGATGATGCTCTGCTCGCTTCTGAACAACCGCAATTCGACGCTATACTTTGTCTCTCTATAACAAAGTGGTTGCACTTAAATTTCGGAGACTTGGGATTAAAGAGAGCGTTCAAAAGAATGCACGCCCAGCTTAGACCCGGTGGTGTACTACTACTCGAACCTCAGAGCTGGGGTAGCTACGGGAAGAAAAAGAATCTCACCGTAAGTATGGAGTCGTAAACTTTTCAGACTATGAACAGGAAAACAGACTAAAACTCATTTAAATTAATGACAAAACTTTGATAACAATTTAATTTAATTGAATTTTTTATTTACAGGAAAGAATCTACAAGAATTATCACAGCATTGAATTCTTCCCTCACAAATTTACGCAGTATTTATTATCGCCAGAAGTTGGCTTCAGCAAGTGTGAGGTAGTGTCTATTCCGCCACATCCTTCAAAGGGTTTTCAACGCCCAATCCAGCTATTTACAAAAGCCGGTTCGAGTATTGAGAGCGTTGGTGATCCGACGCCTGTATCTTTGTCTCAAAGTGAGCGTAGAGATTTTGAGCGTGATTTATTCCCCAAAGAGTCGAATAAAAAGGAAGGAAACATGTCGGAGATGAGTCAAGTTAGCACAGAATCTCTGAGTCAGTATGAACAGTTGGAAAATGTTTACGCGCCTAGCGCAACACCGTGCTACGACACCCCCTGTTATAATAACGACAATCAACCAATAGAGCCAAAAACAATGTGTTACGTAGACTTGGGAATTGAAAATGAGAATCAAACTGGAGATAAGAACGATAACGTTACGGATAATAATAAACAGCAGCAAAAACGAAGATGATAAAAAATTTAAAACGAGAAACTCGGTCGATTTTATTACAAAGGAATAAACCAAGAGAGAAAGAAGAGGATCGGATCGGGGATTGAAAATTCGGATAATTTTTACGGTGAATCAGACTTTTAGCGATAAACTAAAAGATGCGAGGAAATTTATACGGTATTCAAAATTAATTTGGCAAAAACCAGTGAAGGCGACGGTTTCTTTGGGGACCGGAGGGGGGGAGAGATTAAAGAAATTGTTGAATAGGGAAGTAATGAAAAATGGAATATCTGTTTGTGTAGATATAAAGGGAGAGAGAAAAAGAGAGAGAGAGAGAGAGAGGGAGAGGGAGAGAGGGAATCAATGAGCCGCACGGCCAGGAAGAACAGGCACAGTCATACTGCTAAACGAGTTTAATGTCGTGTGGTTGAATAGCGCGAAAACCGTATCTTCCGATAATAGAAAAACACGTAAGTTGAATAATGCACTTGATTCGTATTTTAGATTACCTATGTAAATGTGTAAATGGTGCTAAACCTGGTGTATAATATCTACTGTGTTAGCGCTGTTAAATCTATGTACTATCCATTTACTTAGGCAGATTAATTAAATAACAATTATAATACTATACTTCGATTTACATTTCAGATTATGTATGAAAATTTATTTTTTCATATTATTTCTATTTCTTTATAAATAGCTTATCTTCATTCTTGTTACTCGAATTTACCTAATATATTGATTCTCACTTTGTGTATATAGACAAAATTTAGGTAGCCACACTCTATAAGGTCATTTTCTACACCCGGTTCTTTCGGTGCTTATTATTTTCTCAATAATCAGAAAATTCGAATTTCATTTCATCTATTGCACTTCTTAGAATTTTAATACGAATTCGATATTCATTTTTTCATTTTTTCCAAAGACCGAGTGAAAAATAAATTCTGATTTGTATTTTGATGATAAGATTAGTCCTTTCGCACATATATGTGTATTTTTATTTTGGTCAGTTGCACTTTTTCCAGATTAAACGAGAAGACGAATCAATATTACCATGCCGAGATCGTCAGCAGCTTTACACGCGACTTTAGTCTTATTACTATTAGCTTACCCGATTCTAATTAATTGACAGTAATTTTCATTTGGAACATAGTCGGTCGCTGTATGTGGTTGAACAGATCGAATCTTATAATCAACTAAAAGAAATGAAAGAAATGAAAACATAAAAATAAAAAAAAATAAAAATTCAATGTACATACACATGTACATACATAGGTATATATTTTTGTAAAAAAATTAGATGTTTGAATAACTCGTTTCAATATCCTAGTATTAATGAATTCCAAAATTTAAAAAATCGATTCGAAATGAAAATGAAAATGAAAATGAAAAGTTGAATGTTATAACTTGTTAATTAATGCATGTTATATTGATTTTCTGAAGCACCTGTTATTAAAAGAAACTAGTCAAAATTTGTTCAATTTTTGAGAAAATAAAAGAAAAGTAAAAAAAAAATAAAGAAAATTGAGAAAATTTTACTTTACGTGTGGTGCTAAGTAAATGGGTAGTAGTAGATCGTATATTAAATAAACACCTCAGATGCAAGCGTTTGAATATACTTAATGCACACTTTGTCACATATTATTATAATATAAAGTCCAGGGAACGAAGTGTGCGATATATGAAATGAGACGATAATAATAACAGAATGAAATTTCGATAGAAAATAAATGTATAATCTGATCAAAGCTTTGTTTCTATTTTCATTAAATTGTAAAACAAAACAAAAACAAAATTCTGATAATAATAAATTTACAAATAGGTATTCGATTTTCAATCTGATAGAATTAGAAGATGAAAAGATAAAACACACAAGCTGCATGAATTTTCTATCAATTAATTTGTTTTTTTTTCATTGCCAGAAATTAAATTTTCAATTTTTTTATCAGTTTACTTTGAACAGCTGCACGCTCCTTTTTTCTTTCCTTGGTCATAAATGTTGATATACTAGAATTATAAAATATATAAGGGTAGTATAATAACGTTTAATAAGGCGTACTGGCTGTGCCTGCATAAAATAAAATAAAATAAAATAAAATAAAATAAAATAAATGAAATAATAAATAAAATAAAATAACATTCGATCGTAAATTAAAAGCAAGAGATGATTAATTAAAAGCCCGTGCCTATAAGAGGAGACTCGTCCGATTAAAGCGATGAAATAGCATTATAAATATATAATTAAAGCACGGCGCGCTAAGTAGGTTACTCATCCGAAGACTGACTTTTGGCTTTACACAAAAAAAAAAAGAAAAAAAAAATAAGGGAAAAAAAATTCATAAAATGAAATAATAATAATAATACTAATAATAATAATGATAATAATAATATTTGAGTATATTGATTAGCTGTAAAATATAATTGCATAAAATTTATTAGTTTTCGGAGTTGTAGGTCTACACATCATGATAGGATATTTTTTTTTCTTTTTTTTTTCTTTTTTGACATCAGATTTATAGAATTTTTTTTTTTTTTTTTTATAATCGGCATTTGAAGGTAACATACCATAAATTCTAAATACCTGGACTTGAAAGTTTTGGTTCAAAAAGCAGAAGAGAATTAGGTAATAAATCATAGGTATTTAATTAAAGAGGTGTAAATTAGATTTTGTTCCAAATATACATATACATTATATACATAATACATATTATATTATATTATATTATATTATATTATATTATATATTGTAGAGCTCTGAAGAAGAAATTGAAAATAAAAATACAAATAAAAATAATAAACTGCTACTACTGTCAAACAGGAAATAGTATAGGTAATATGAATATAGTAAGGGTATGTATTATGTACTTGATAAAAATTTTCAGACCTGTAATTATTATATTATTTATCGTACGAAAAAAAGACAATGTATATGTAACAAAATCCGATAAATAGCATTTATAAATGATATATAAAATAAAATAAAATAAAATTAAATAACAACAACTTAATAACGTAATGATTTAGGATTAGATTGTAAATTTGTGTAATTTCTAGGGCCTGATATATATTGTTTCATAGTTGTTATTTATTTTTAATGAAGAAGAGAAGAATAAGAAGAAGAAGAAGGAAGAAGGAAGAAGGAAGAATAAAAAGAAAAAATATTACAATTCGATTTAATATCCGCAAGTAATTAGATATACAGAAAGTATTATTATTAACGCCGCGGTTGTTTTCTAGCCAAATAAATAATCTTTATTCAAAGAAATAGTAGTAGTAGTAGTAAAAGAAAAATAAGAAAAAAAAATGATAAAATGTTGCGGAAAAAAAAAAAAATGAACGAATTCATTTTTTATTTTCTTTTTTTTTTCGTCGTAGATAATGATTAACGATTATACAATTTATTATCATCCGACTTCATTAATTATTTCACTAGTCTGATGAAAAATATAACTTAGCACCAAAACTAGGTAATAATTAATTGATTAATTAATTAATTAATTAATTGCCTCAAGACTAGTTTAGTTTCAATCCCAATAACTAATGTCTCAAAATATAGAATGATAAATACTGTTTAAATTTTATTGTTTTTTTTTTTGTTTTTTTATTCTTTTCTGGTTTTTCAGCTGCTTTAAATACATATTATACAGTTTTGAAACGTACGTTTATATTTTATAAGTTTAGCTACACTATCCTAATAAATGGATCGATAAATAAAATTTTTAATAAAATTCGGATGTAGGTAAAAAAAAGAAAAAAAAAAGAAAACTTATCAGATATTGAAATTATTATTAAAAGAAAATTCAAATTCAAATTCGCGATAACAATGAATCAAGATTTTTATACTTATCTTTACCAGAAACTGAAATTGAACGTTGGGATATTGTAGTTATAATCATAATGCACAAATAGATTAAATAGCATAACTGGGTTTACATAGATTTGTTTGAAATAGTAGCATTAGAATAAACAATTATTAATATAGTACCACGATAAGTAATATTGAAAAATTGTAACGATGAAATAATAAAGTATCATTTTAAATTATTCTCTGATGCGTTATTTATTGCGTAACTTATTTCCATCATCATATTCCTTCAAACATATTATTAAATAATAAATATATTATTTAATATAAAATATGCAGAAAAAGAAGAAAAAACTTAAAATAAAAAACTAAAGAAACATGGCAAATAATAAATTGAAGAAAAATCGTCATTTCTATAAACTGAAATATCATTTATTGTGAACATACAAGATAATAACAGCTACTATTTATATTTATGATATTAATTAAATGCCAAGTGCTCGGTTTTTCGTATAACAATAATAATAACAATAATAATAATAATAACATCGTATTATCGAATTTAGACTACAGCATCATCATATTCGCAGACCAATTTTTATACAAATGAATCCAAAGAAAGATTTGTTCATAAAATTTGATGGATTGAATTTGATGCTATATTTTACGATTTTCGATTAGAGATAGACAATATTAAAGAATATATTTTCTATAAAATGAATAATTTAACAATTTGTTTATAATTATTTTATTCAAAATCCTCACTCAAGGCATCGTATAATAATATCAATTATCAAGTTTAAGATATACTATATTAACTAGAATTTAATTAAAGCGCCTATACTTATTATACTATATAACTATAAATGAATATAAATAGCAAAGAAAGAAAGAAAAAAAAAATTAAATTTGCGTTTATACTATATTATAGTATGTATATATATATAGATTCGCGACGAGTTGATATTATATAGATTGAAAATAATATATAAAGCATAAAATTTATTGCGATTAAATATATATAATTGCACATTACATAATAATAGTGAATTTTGGCAGTGGTCACCAGCTCAGACTAAAAGTATTTTCTAAAAGGGGTGAAAAATCTTTGAAAAACAAATATTTTCCAATCAATCTATATAACATATTAAAAAGCAATATAATATAATATGTAATATAATCATGGTCAAATGCTATAGGTAGTATATTACGTTCTCGCATTTATCTATGGTAAGAAATATTTGCTTTATATATGCTTTACGCGTATAGGTATAATAATAATCAATATAATATATATTAATAATGAATTATTTTCATTTATACATATATATATATGAATATTATTATTTCCTGTGTTTTGTTATAAATAAAAAGTTATTCTACGTTGACCTGCAACATTTTCTTTATTTCTTTATTTATTTATTTTAACTTTTACTAATTAAAATATTGGTATATAATTATATTATATATATGGTGTATAGAAATTACGATAATAGATAGAGAGAAGGAAAGATATAGAGATAGTAATTATTATAGTATGCCATATATTATCGCGCATTATATATATATATCGAGAAAAATCGCTATATAGGTATAGAAATAATTATAATCTACGTTGCGTTTGAATCCGATTGAAAATTCAATGCGACGCTATTATAATATTATACGTGTACATATATAATTGATATGTATACTATACCCTAAAAACCTATTAAATATTCATATTTCATAGTAGCTGGTATATTAAGAGTCTTTTTGAAATTAATAACAAACTAGAAAGGAGCGCCTGCACCCCTATTTATACTAATTAACTTTGTTATCAATATTCAATTAGTACAACTAATTTACCATAATCTCTAATATATGTATAGTAGTATAATATAGGTATTATATAAACTTTTATTCGTTACACTTCAATTTTACTCAAAATTTATCGATTTTTTTTTTTCTTATACCTTTGCTTATCTTATTCTCATTTATTGCTTAATTTTTCTTTTCTTTATTATTCAGATATTTTGACCTAATAAGACGAAAAGGGATAAAAATTTGCAAACTTACTACGTTTTTTTATCAAAAAGAACAAAAAAATAAAAAATAGTTGCATATGCAACTAAAATTGTTGCATTCTCGTTTTTTTTTTGGGGTAAAAATAAAATAAAATAAAATAATGGGTAAAATCCTTTTTCGTCAAACTCAGCTATACGGTTTTTTAAAATAAAGGGATATCGTTTATTTATTCATCTACTAATTCCCATAGCATAAGTGCCGCGTCCGTACCGCCTACTGTTACGACGTTTTGATCGTTATAAAGAAAGCGTGCACAAGCTACCTGCGAACTGTATACCTTTTCTTCGGCATATTCTGCCTTTCCGCTTGTACAAGGATACCGGAAGAGCCTTAAGTAGCCTTCGGCATCACCAGACACGAGCATATCATGGGCTGCTGATCGGCTCGATGTCGATAATACGGTATTCAGAGGATAGTAACGGTTGTTCCACATGCCTGTAGTGAAAAACGAATTCATTAATTAAATAAGTTAATTAAATGAATTAAATGAATTAAATTAAAATTTTTGACCCATTTTTACTAACCGGAAACCATGTAGCCAACCATACAGTTGTAAGTGTACCATTTAACGTCCTTCATTACAAGCGGACTTTTTTCCGAAGACAATGATTTGACGTCCCCTAAATTTAACGAAAGATTTTAAGTAAGCATATACTGTGAGACACACGCATGTATTTTTGGTTTTTGTATCAGTGCGCACCTACTCGCATACTTACAAAATACAAGATCATAATCTTGTGTAACAGTTTGGAGGAATCTACTGTCCGAACTCCAGTCGAGTTGAACAAGGGGTTGTGCACCCCGTATCTTGTTGCTTTTTTTGTAAGAAAATCCGTCGCGTGAAACCCTGAATAGATACACACTCCCGTTTTGGGAACCAAGAGCGATCGTTTCACCGGCTACATAATCGAGTTAAAATATATTTTATTTTATTTTATAGATATTTTGGAATATGTATAATCGTTGTTGCAGTAGGAATTATGAAATTTGTAAATTTATTAACGTAGAAGAAAAAAGATCTCACTAGGATTATAACCGATGCAGGAAAGAGGAGAACCGCATACTCTCAAAGTTGCTACGGCCGCACCTGTGTCTGCGGCCAACACAAGAAGATGACCTTCCGAGGATCCGGCTGCCAGAGCGACACCGAAAGGATGAAAAGCTATGCTAATGCACTCAAAACCGACCTGCAAATCCCCAAATTTCACTTTCGTATTGCGATAAGGCTGTGAAAAAATCTGCGTTATATCGATGACGTGAAAAGAAATTATTTTTCGAACCTGCGTTGTCCAAAGAAGCTTATGCCTCCGCCAGAGAGCGATATTCTTGTCGTGTCCAGCTGTCGCGAACACTTCATCATCGGGATGAACCGCTAATCCCCAGAGTTGTCTACCGTGGCCAAAAACTACCTGGTTAAACCTTCGTTGAAGCGAACCCTCGAGGATGTTGTTCCTCGTTGTACCGACGTAAATGTTACCGTCATTTCGGCCAGGACGTTGAGGATATATACTTCGCACTCCTCCAGCCGCCTCTGGCAACTAAAAAAATCATGAATGGATGAATGAATGAATGAATGAATGAATGAAATTAATTTTGCCATTTTTTTTTCGTATACAACAAATTTCACGGACCTTAGTGTCGGTGATGCGTTTGTAATTTTGTAGCGAATCCCAAGCAGCGATTTTCCGGTCCTTTTCACCCCCAGAGAGCAATGTACCTTCGGATAGCATTACCAACGAACTTATCCCCTTATTGTGTGCCTCGAATTCCATTCTGACAAAATAAGCTCCGTCAGCGTCGACGGAATAGACTGTTATAAAACCGTCACTGTCCGCCGTTACAACGTCGCCATCCTGTTCGAATTGGATGCTGGTAACGTGGGTGCGGGAAGGCTGCGAGAAAAGAAGACGAACAAAATAGATCGAGAGTTAAATTATATTAATAAAATTATAAACAAGAGGAACACATGCGTATATATAGTACATATATGCGTGTGTTCGCTTACCGGTTTTATTATGTCTGTTCTTTCGAAAAACCCGTCCTTTCGACGGTTCCAAAAAGTTAAATGACCCCGGCCGTGTGTTATCAACAGATTATCGTCCAAGGGATGAAAAGCTGCGCCTGTCAGATCCTCTTGAAGTGTCTGAAAGCATCGGATCTCATAAGTATACAATTCGTAAATTTATAAAACAAATAATAAATTATATTTACCGCAACTTTGCCGAGTAGGTGTCCCCATTGCCATTGCCAAACTGATAGAATAGCTTCCCTGCCAGAGTCGACTACCAAGACGTAGCTACCCCCGTTCTTGAAAAAAAAAAAGCACAAATTTGATTGAAATTATATCAAAATATAGATATATGTAATGAATTTATCTTACCAACTGCGAAAAGGCTAGAGCTGCAACGCCTAACTGAAATTCAGACATCCCGAATACGTAAAGTGTAAGCAAAGTCTCGGTGGACCAAATTCGCACGTGGGGTTGAGCCTTTCTGTGTCTTCCTGATTTTTGGCCAGACGCGACAAGCTCGCGGCTTGGATGAACCTGAATAATATTTTATTTTTTTAATATGGCATTTTTTTTTTTTTTTTTTTGATTCTTCAATTTTTGAAGCAAACTATTGAGAATTGTTTTAAAGGTCTTTATCAATCTTTCTCAGAGTAAAATGTAATATTGGAAAAAAATAAAATAAAATATAATACCTCCATGCACGTGATGTCTTCTGTATGGCCGATGTAATGTCTTTGTGCGTTTTCCTCCCTATCATATAATACCGCGACTGCCGCAACGTAATAAAGAAGTTCTCCGCTAGGAAGGACCCAAAGATTTCTCCGTGTATCAGTGCCTCGGTAACCATACACCCATTCAAGCTGCAGCTTTTTTTCTGGAGGAGAATTATCGACCGGAGGAAGAAGCGATGGTGGATAAAAAGAGCGTCGTAATCCTCTGATAGTTACTCTCGTTGGTTCCTCTCGTAAAACTTCTACCACGCTGTAATCTGCGCGTATAATGATAAGGAGAGAGAGAGAAAGAAAAAACAATGAATATATCCAGAGATTTTTAATGGGGAAAAAAAATTAATCAATTAATTGACAAATTAATAATCACCATTAACCCGCACGACTTCGGCTTCCGGGGCGTAAAGTGCTCGAGGTCTGCTCTTGCTTCGGGCACGTCGTTGGCGACTCAGATCTTCGACTACTGTGGGTGGTCCACGAGACCTTGATCTACGTGCTGGTGATGCTGCGATTGCAACTGCTCCGATACCCGCACCACCTCCAAGATAAAACGTGTCTACATCCGCAAACTCGTTTCTCAATTGAGAAAAGCTCCGCACCTGTATTTAAGTCGAAATATTTTCGAAATTTCAAACATTTGTAGTTTTTTAATTTTCAGGTGATGCGCATGTAGGTACCTATGTTTCATCGATTTTTAAACGACGAATTATAAATTCTGAATCTAAAGGTCGAGGATGTATAGTAGGTGAAGGTGCTTGGAGAAAGCAGAAGAAAGACCGGGTTTATGGTAAGGGTTTAATTTTCTTAAAAAAAAAAAACTGATTGTAAATGAATTATAAAACTGAGATAAGAATAAAGTTGGGAAATTGACCGATTTGAAATTCATATTACGATATTGACCCGATCTGTGAATCTTTGACCTTTTTCTTTTTCTTTCATCAGCACCTGTCCCACTGACCTGACTAGTAATACGCGAAATATATATCGCACCTCGCAGTATCCCGTTTTTGCAGCATTTTCGTAGAATATTTTTTGTTCGTCGTAATTTGAAACGAAAAAAAAAAAAAAAAGAAACTGCACGAAACAGTAATCGAATCGGTATTGTTTATTTTTCAAAGGCATAATTATAGTGTTGAAAAATATTGCAAGAATAGTAATGCGATAATCATTTTGGCGAATATACTATGGAGGTCTATAACGTGTTTAGCCTGAATACATATATTGATGTTGAACATTATTCAAACCTCCTCGGCTTTTATAAGAGCAATGGAGTTTTTATTTTATTTGCATGAATAAACAATAAACCATTAACAGCTAGCTATATGACCTTATAACCGTGAAGGTGATTAACATCGATTCGCGTTTTTTTTAATCACAATATATATTACGTTCATTCAAAAAAGGAATACGAAAAAAGAGAGAAAGAAAGAAGAAAAATCGTACAGCAAATAAGGTGAAATAAGAAACTAATTGCTTCAATTAGTTTTATCAGTGTTCTCGATTCTCAGGATAAAAGAAAAGAAAAAAAAATGAGAAAAAAATCACTCTATCGTGCCGAGGTAATCGGTTCTTACCCCAACTTAAGTCTCAACTATATGAGTACTTGTAGTACGATATATACTTTAGTTCAGATATAATATTAAATGAAAATATAATCAACAGTTCTTATACCCTACAAAAGTGTTTCTAGCTCAAGTTTAAATTAAACTTAACGCGATATTATCGTCGGGACGAAAGGCCATGCGTGCAGTTTAAAGATATACGTATGTATGTATGTGCATATATACAATATAAGTACTAAAAAAGAAAACAAAGAAAAAAAAATCTACTTTACCTCCAATCCTGTAACTGTGAACATTCGTTTGGCTCCGTTCATCTTTAGCACCTGACCCAAATCTTCAAGGACTTCTTCGAAGGGCTGAGAGGTCCGGAGATTTAATAAAACGCGACACTATATATGGACAGAAAAAACATCTGTTTAAACTGCGGCATGTTGTATCAAAAAGAAAAAAGAAGAAAAAAATCAAAAATTGATTGCAGTGAATCTCTGCGAGATTATGAAAAGTTAATTAGTTATGAGATTACGAGACTTTTGGATATAATACCTGGACTGTGTGATCAAGGTTGTTCACTATTCTTATCACCCTTCCAGACGAGGGTTTTCCACCCCCAGGTGGAGGCGCTTCGTCACTAATAGACGCCTTGCGGCTAAGACTTCCGACTGCTGGAGGTCTGCTCCATCCAGGACCTCCTGGTCTAGCACCCGCAACAGCACCTCCACCTCCTGGTGTTGCGTACCACGTGTTACTTTTCTTCCCGTAGCTTGCTGGCTATTGAAATGAACGAAAGAAGATTTTTCAAATTTGAAATTGATCATTTCTATGCAGTTAAAAAATTTATTGAGAAGGAAAGAATTGATTTTCGAATTTCTGAATTGCGATAGAAAAATTTTACTTATTTCTATACATGAAGGTGACCTGCAACATGTCAACGGGGAGAGATATGACTTCAAAAGAGACGTTCATCAACACCAGGAAACTGTCGACGATCTCTTTTCCGTCCGAAGCAGAAAAATTTGAAGTTGTCGAATTTGAAGATGAATTTGAGGAAGAAGAAGCGGAAAAAGAAGGAGAGGAGTTCTTCTCCAATACGTAAGGTCCAAACACCGCAGCCTCCCCCGGCGAGTATAACGACGAACTTGACGAATCAATGATGAACGAGTTAAGAAACAACAGTCTCCAATTAAAACGAAAATATCCGAAATATTATTGCTTGTGTATTGATGACGATTTCAGATATCGACAAATGTCTTATATCTGTGATGCGAGTGAGTGAGCAAAAGAGAAATAGAAGAGCGAGAGAGAGAGAGAGTCAGAGAGAGATAGAGGAGAGAAAATTTGTAAAAAAAGATACAAACTCGACAAATCTTTGTGTATAAAAATAAAAATTATAGGAAGACGTAAAAAATTTTGGAAATAGAGCTGCAGATGTGTAAAAGCAGTTTAGTTAGAGTGGCCGCTTCGGTGTGATAAAAGTATTCAGAGGCAATGATCAGCAATAAATGTCGTATAAGAATGTATACCTATTCGAATTGAGAATGATAATATTTTTGATAATAAAAAAAAAGTCAAAGAGAAAAAAATATATATATTCGAATGACGTATCACAACGCGTTTTCGTTTAGTTATAATGCTGTTTGTTTTATTTCGTTTCTTTTTTCTTATTCTTTTTTCTTTTTTTCTTTTACTTGTCTTCCGCCGAAATAAATCCGTCACGCCACTTTTCCGGCTTGTAAATTTTGAAACTCCCCTGTTATCCAGGTATTCTGACGACTACCGCGACGGTTCGTGTTCTACTGAAGGACTAAGGAGTCGAGCTACTCCCCGACCCCAGAGATGCGGATGTTCCCACCCTCGACACACCACGACGGGGGTGTGTTGCCCAAGGCCATATACACCCTCACCCCTTGCCTTGCCTTGCCTTGCCTTACCTTGCCTTGCCTTACCGCCTTCGGATATGCCCTATGTATAATGCATGCTAATCAAAAAGCAGCATCGTCGATTTCCATCCTTCTTATTCGACTCCTTTGTCTGTTATGGGCGCCACCGCCCAGCTTCCGGTTATCATATAATTCTTGGCCTTTTTATTAAGCGTTGACTACACTGTGTGTTATTTATACTGACGTTATAAATTCGGAAAACTGTTACTAATCAGACGTTGGATAGACGGTTCATCATCGCTAACAATAAGTGACTTCGCGATTATACGGTGCGGTTTTATCGAGGTAATGGATAGCGGCGTCAAGAGAGGGATGATCAGCTGGATTCAACGTTTTTTTTTTTTTCTGGCAATCATTGTCTATTAAAGATATTGGAAAATCGATTTTTTATTTCGTGTGAATGACGGGGATGAGATAATAACGCGTTAAGGGAGATCCGGAAAAAAAGATCCTTTGAGTTTAGGGGCTGGACGAGGTCCGGCCAGAATACTGCAGATATAATTTAGCTAATTTGTTAAAAGGCAATTTCGGAGTGAGTTAAAACTGAAATCGAATCGGAATCGCTTTGCCAAGTTATGAATCTTAAACACGCACGTCACCCCCAAGGCTGTAGAGAATATGTACATATCCATACGTAGGTATGTAACTAACCCAGTTTTATGTTACATATGGTCAAACATTTTTTAAATCACATTATATATCCTGCGAAATTTAACACTCGTGCGTGGAATAACGCCGATGAGAAAAATCACCAGCGTTATTATACGCGATAACATGGGTAAATGAGTAAAATTTAATTCCTCATCCTGCACCAAGTATGTACCTAGCAGATGTAATGGGCTAAATAATTTTCCATTAAAACTGCACCGCCGAAGGATTCGATTAGCTGCCAAGTTGATCGCGAATTCCCCCGTTCCTCTTGCTCCTTGGCGTTCAAACCGCATATGATAATGGCCGTATGAATTAACACAGGGTGAAGGTCACCCCTTTTCCTTCCCCTTACCCTTCATTTCCTTTACCTTCCCTTCCCTTCCCTTCCCTTTCCTTGCCTTCCCTTGCCTTCCCTGGTTTCAAAGCCCCGAAGGAACGGGAGACTCAGAAGCACCACCGTTTACATTATACCATCAGAATTCAGCACACCCGATCACCCTGAACTCTGGTAGCTGAGGTCGTTAGTATTTCGAAAATCCTTTCCCTCTCAAAGTCGAGTAAACAAGTCGAGTTTAGTGAATCGAGATTATTTTAGGGCATAAGGGATCGTGCGTAAGGAAAAGTAATTTATTTTACACCAATTTTTGCGGAATTATTTACCCGGTACGGTGCGAGAAAAATTTATGAAAGTATGTCATCCGGATGATTCTGCGGGGCTCTGTGCGTGAGGTTTCTTTGATTAAGGTCCTAGTTAGGAAAAATCACGGAAGTAGTACCTACCTACCCCCAAAAAGTAGGAATATCTTAACCGCGAAAAGAAAAATTAAAAAAAAAAAAAATAGTAACACACGAAAGGAGTGAAAGGCGATACTTATGATAATGTTGTTGCTTCGCATGCGTGGGGTATAGAGGGCTGATGGTTCCTTGTCACGATTTCGAGACTCAAGAATCCTTGATTTAATATATGTGTGTAAATATATTAGAATGAGAATTTGATCCTCGACGACTTTGTTCACTTTTTTTTCTTCCTGGCCTCCTTACTTTCTAGTATTTCTTAACTTGAAAAGAACCGCTATACAGGCTTATTTTTCAGTTACCGAGTCCTGAATTTCTATACAGCATAATACAACATATCTCGAGAGAACCTCGAATTCCGTTCGTTGTTACGACTATTAATATTCCGAGGGCGTAGCAAACGTTTGCGTCATATCAACCTAGATTTATGGATCAAAACTCCGACGTATTTATGATAGAATTCAAGGGCTCGGATTGAGATAAGGTTTATCAATTAATTGCTGGAGATGAAAAGCCGAAAATTTGATTTTTGGGAAAGATAAAAAGCCGGAGAGACATTTTTTAGGATGATTTCCGACGTTTAGACCCAAAGTGAAGCTAGAAATTCATACTTTATCCCCATGGCTAGACGCCTTCGTTAGTTATAAGGGTGGCGTGAGTCATGATCTAATAATTCGCGCATGCGTTTACGGGCAAGGTCGTGCGCAAGAAATTGCACTGTACGATACCGATGGCAAGGGTCACTGCTGGTGCTCAACCCTTGGCCTTTGGTGCATTGCTTCGGTCGTACACCTCGGATTTGCATCGCGGCCGTTGCCGTTGCATAGCCATTGCCGCGATGCAGATTTAAGTCTGCAGTTTTCTTTATAACTAACACTCGGATTTCTTACCGCAATTAGATTTATTATGTATAGAAAAAGGGCTGGAGACACGCACCACCTTTTACCTATCGACCACAACCTCAGGCTTCGGACGATGCAGGATCTCCGTGCACAAATTTCTTTCAGAGATTTTTCGAACAAGATAAAGATGAAAAATTTTGGCCAAATATAATATCTCGTCTACAAACCGGTGTAATCATAATTAAAGCAAAAGTTTAAGGGATATTTTCTTCCCTTGAGAACGTAAACTGTTGATGATGTATAATGACAGTTGCATGCGTGATGTAATTAAACGATATATGTATCGAAAGTCCAAAAAGTGAGGGGGAAAAGAAAAAAAATTCATA
Source organism: Tenthredo livida (assembly GCA_963992785.1). Lineage (NCBI taxonomy): Eukaryota > Metazoa > Arthropoda > Insecta > Hymenoptera > Tenthredinidae > Tenthredo > Tenthredo livida. Next base: position 3,875,127 of record OZ023068.1, read on the forward strand.
AAAGAATATAAGCTTTTAGTAAAGTTTCGTGAACTGAAGAGAACGTGCCAGAGGCGATAAGGGCTGGCAAGGACTCTCGCATAAAGATGGCCTCCAAACTCATATTACCGAGGTCAGGGGATCTAAATCTCAATTATTTATCAACGTGTTATTATTTGAATACAGCTACTATACATATACTACATAATATCTACTACATAGAGTAATCATGGCAAGGTTGACACTTCGCACAGCTTAGTGATCCGGCAAATCGCTTTAGCGCGGGCTATAATCGCGATAGAATTATAATTTCCTTTTTTTCTTTTCCCCCTAATATAAATATACGTCGCAGAACTATACAGATTGCACGCGTTTGTTTACTTCCTGATGAAATCCTGCGAGTCGAGATAACTGGGCTTTATTTTATCTTTTATTTTTTATATTTTATATTTTTTATAATGCCGAAAATATATTATCGGGGAAATTCAAATCGCGAGGAGAATTTCGCACTCGTTTATAAGCAGAAATGTGATCAGATGAATTTTAATGAACGCCGGTGAGTTGGGTGAATTAAATACTCGAGAAAATTAAAGCTCAAGGTTTTCTCTGTTATATAACCAGATTTTTAATGAGAACAGACTAAGAAGAATGAATCATTTACTGAGAATCGAAACACACATTTTCTAAACTAATGTGTAAAAATCAATTTTCTTTTTTTTTCTTTTTAATTAGTTTTAAAAGGTATAGGAGAATCTCTTAGCTATATCTATACGCTTTCTTTAGATAGGGAACGGTTCTACGTCACGTCAGACAGGAAAGCTTGAATAATGCAAAAGCACACCGACCTTGAGCAAAGCGCGTTTACTCATTGTCAACAAAGCGGGTAACGAACAAACATATTTACTCACCCTCTTTGAAAGGCTGGTAAAGTTTACCCACCCTAAAATCCGCGCAGTTTCATATTCATTGATCGTTTAATACATCGATATCAAATGCGAGTAATTATGTTTGTAAATTTCAGAAAATCGATGGATGTACTACGTACTTAGCGAAACGAATGATTTATCCCGATAGAGGAAAACTCTTTTTCTCCTCCTTGGTTTTTTATCTTTTTTCTATTTCTTCGTGGTATGTGATGCGATTTACAAAAATTGTAAGTACGACTTACTACTAACGGTTTGAATGACGGTAATTGATAATGTTATTTAAATTGATAATAATCGGACACAGTGTTATTCATGTAAATGATAACAAGGCTGACAAGAAACGGTACGTGTCTACTAACTCACTCTTCCGCTACAATGAACGTGTAAATACAATATAAATGATAAGAAATTCAAGCTTGAGGTGCTGGTGAAATTAAATATTCATTTTTATTATAATCTATGTTAATTATAGATTTATCTATAGTAACTGATAGGTGTATGCATTATGCAATGACGTTCCTTAAAAACAAATTCGATCATTCTACTGGCCAGCACATAATCAGAGAAGCTGAAACATCGCTGTACTTTACGAATCACATGTTTCAAACTTGAAATGAAAAAAAAAAGAAGAGAAAATGATATGATATGATAATTGCACGAATCATTTTTCACGCTCTATATACTAGAAAGATTATTTCTCAACTTATTAACCAGCTGACAGTAAATATTAGAAACGAGTTTCCGTGGTAGGTTGAGGGTGTAGAGAATTTATCGTGCAGCACGAGAACGGGGGGACATTATTCTATCCTTTTTTTGATTCCTTTTTTGCTTATGTTGTGGTTTTTTTTTTTTTTTTCATTATTTTTATTCTCTCTTTCTTTCAACAAATCACCTCTGCGTTGTGTGGCTCATATTTCTATGCTAATTTCCCTCGAGGTGGAAAGAGAAATAACAGATTCATACGGGGAGAACGAAACCCTCTTTTTACGCCTATTTCATTCCACGGGATACTTGCGACTGGCTAGCCTCATGCACACGCATCGCATGACTCATATAACCCAAGATGCAAATGATTCAATTATTTCATAGTCTACGCGGCGCGGGGTTCTCGTCACGGTTATTTTGTTATCGCGTTTGAGCCCGTTCTGAAACACTTCATCGTTCGCATTTCATTTTATTTCATTTCATTTCATTTGAATTTATATACGTGTATATATATACACATATGTATAGGTATAAGAGTTCCCTGACCACCTTAACTATATTCTATAAGCTGGAGACCTTTGACCCAAACTTCCCTTCTCAGCCCCTAGTTTATACACCACCTTAGCATTATAATATTCAGCTTATGGTACAAAAGCTACAACTACCTATTCCAAGCTCCTATAGTTGCCAGAAGTAAAGAACACGACAACCTGTCGAGATTATTTATCCATACATTCCCGAACAGATTCACTATTTTAATCTAATATTTTATGACTGACTCGAGGAGATTAGTCAACGATCATTACATTATTCTAAAAAATACGATTGATCCTACATTAATTTATGTACATATTTTCTTCTTTTTTTTTTACATTTTTGAACGTAATTAAAATTTTTTCTATTTATTTCTATGGGGTTAAAATTAAATTGCGATAGGAATTCACCGATAGATTGATGTGGGTATCTACAGACGTTGTAAGCTGTGAGTTATATTAGAGTGTAAGCTGCCTCGCTTGGCTATCGGTAAGGGGACTATTGCTATTTTTGCCCGTATAGAACCTAGGCTAACAGAGTCGCGCGGCCTACATCTCGCTAAGTTGCCCCAAATACATCGCATAATATACCTTTCTTCACCCCCGCTTCACAGTTCAACATTTCACCCTCGATTCTCCCCCCTATCACGCGATCAACGTTTTATTGCGTAAGGCGACACTCCTTCACGACAATCACTCTCTTATACTAATCCCTATGCTTTTCGAGAACGAACAGATGTAATAAAAAATCGAAGAACACGAAAGGATATATAAATTACCTATATTTGAGTTTGCCATAAATTAGCATCATTCAGAAAAAAAGAGAAACAATTTTCAAAAATTGAATCGATTCTTTCATCAACAATGTCAGGAAACTAAGTTCTACATTTGTTTTATAATTTATAATAAAGAACAACAACAAAAACGGAGAGAAGTAAAATTATTTTGCGGAGACATCAACGACAGATTAAAATATTCCATTCTGTATTTCAGGTCTTTAATTTATTTATGGTACCTATAGGCATTCAATAACAATTTGAAAAGTAGGGCATAACGATGAAGTTAATTAAACAATTAAGCTATTTGTTTACCAGACGCAAGATTACAGAGATATTAATTTATTACGTTGCGCGAGTCCACCGGCACTGAGTGTATAATATCACAGTAGTAGCGCTCGTGTCTCGTCCGACCGGTCCGCCACGCATAAGTCTATATCACTGTCGGCTGTCAGTCCGTTCGCTACCTAATGCTACTACTTACTGCCTCGCCACGCTCAGCCGTCCGCTACGCACAGACTTATACTACTAGCTTGACTGCCCAAGCGTAGTCTTATACCACTAGCTTGCCTGACTAGGCGTAGTCTTATGCTACTAGAGGCTTGGAAATGCGCGTCTGTCTTTTAATCCAACAAAAAAATCGATTTCTAGTTAATTTCACGAGTAAAATTATCAATTATCAATTCTTTCCTAATTTTTTTTTACAGGAATTTGGATTAGCTAGCAACTGATGGAGAATATTAAATGCCGAAAAGTGAATACAGAGATATAAATAAAAGATAATGCATAAATAATAATAATGAGTGTTCAATTTTGTAATATGTGTTTTATTTTATTCTTTTTAATTTTTTTTTTTTTGTATTTTACGTTTCAGAATATGGTGCAGCCTTGCAGCGTGGCTAGATTGATAATTCGATATTAAAACTTGAGTGCATTTACTGATGTGCTTTAGCTTAAGATTGACCACCACCCCACGTGGTGTATTGATCCCGGTCGTGTTGCCGCGGGGCGACTCGTGGCGAGTTTAGTTATAATGAGATACGGGTTTCTATATACCTAGGCGTATCCCACTCCACACCCTTTCTTTCTGGCCCTTGCCTTGGTCAGTCGTGATTCACTTGCGGCTTGGCCAGTTTCTCAGACACGCAAAGCCATCTCGATTACGTTCTATATACACAGAGTCTAGCCGCTTACATCCACACTTTAATATATACATATATAGCTATGTACATATGTATATGTATATAATATATACCTACGTATCTCGATCTATAAGAATTCCGTCTACACTTGACCCGCTGAGAGAAGTGAATGAGAAACGAAAAGAAAAAAGAAAAAACGAAAAACAAAAAGAAAGAAACAAGAAATTTGTTTCAAATTTTATCACTCAACCCTCGATTTTTACTACCCTTATAAAATCGGGATCAGCCCATTAATAGCAACGGAAAGTTTGCGACTGCGGTCTATAGAATTTCTGGGCGCACGCCCCCATCACCGCCCTCAGATTCTCCACCCCGTTTGTTAAACTACCCCCTCCGAAACGATGCGCGGCCACGTGCTCGAGGGTAAACAGTAAATGGCGGACGTGACGTGGCGGATTAACTGTCTTTGGAAAATAAGAAACATGATAGAGAAAATCAAGGGGTATAAAAGTTTGCCTAATTACTGTAACTGGTGATCAAATAGAATGCCAAATTTGATGATCAGACTCGTTAACCAAGCCCCTAATTGATCTGGTTAGAATTAAGGAGGTGTCTCCGTTTCGTTTATCCTTAACAGCCACACCCCAAGCGTCAGTCTCTCTAACGACTATAATCAGTCTTAATTAGATATAACGGTAGAATATTAACGATGAAAAATAATCAACGATTACCCGCAAGTTGATGTGGTGGATTTACATACCTGTATGTATCACCGAGGGTTTTTTTTTTTTCTTAAGGGAGGAGAAAAAATAATATACGCATATGGATGGTGTGACTGTGAGTTAATAAATGTAAAGCACAACTCATTAGAGTCAAAGTCTTAAATATTCATCAACAACTTCACGGATGGTGAGCACCTGATGTTATAGTATGCGTGTACTATAATACATACATACATACATACATACATACATTGTTTTAGCTTCAGATTTTATAGTCGAGACGTTGTTTCGCCTATAGCTGTTGCGAACAGGTTCATAAACGTGTGGTATGTACACAGAAATACACATCGTCGCCTTAAGGTCCTTGTGTGATAAAGTGATTTACAAGAAAACTGCGTAAGCACAAGCCCCGTCGACCACAGTCGCCGCTTGTATCTGGCCCAGATCAAACGCTAAGGGGGGCAATGGCTCGCACGCAAGTCCACCCCCCATCCCCTAGATCGTATGGTATAAGCGACTTATATTCCAGTTAAGAACTCCTCGATGATGAGGATGATGAGGATGATGAGGATGATGAGGAGTACAAGGAAAATGAACGTCGAGCCGAAAAAATGAATAACGATAATGATAATTTTCTTAATAAACTTACCTTAAAAGTCTTGTAACTTGAAACAACGTACGATGCTCCGTCTTCAAGCTCGTCCAAGGTCACCTTCCGGTCACCGTCCATTGAAAATATGTGACGAGCACCCCTCGGTAAATCAAGACGTAGGGAAAGCCGGTCCAGCAAAGCTTCCAACGATCCAATATCCCTACCGGGTTTGAATCTGTATAAAAAATAGTGAAGAAGGGTTTAAACTTTTATTTAACAATATTTTATCACGATATAATTAAGATTTTGTGATACGAGGGTAAAGACGGCCTTGATATTACAACCTCGACGAATATAAATTCAAACAGGCCAAGGTCACAACGATATTATATCTACATATTATTATATCTGAATTCAGACGAGATTATCAAACTCTATGATGATATGTTAATAATTGCGTTATTAAGTAAATGAGGGGTGGGAATTTTCACGAGAGAAAAAAATTTCAGTAGGTACCTAGTACATAACTTCTACGTGAAAATATACACAGCTATACTTCCAAATGACCAAAGTACATAGAATTGCAACGAATCAAAGTCATATACATGTATGGGTAAGCGCGAACTCACCCCTATTTTACACAGCGTTTTAACCGGCAAAACTATGGTCGCAATATCGGAAATGAACATATTTATAAATCTAGAGTAAGGGTTGTGAGTTAAGAATGACCAAAAGCTTATCTGAAGCACGTGGAGTAATCTAGGTCAGCCATAGCAGAGCCCCAATGTCGTTAATACGTTTATTAAGCACGTCGTTAAAACGGAATCTAACAACAGTGGAATGCTTTTGAATACGTGATTGGCAGATGAATGTATAATTATCGTCAAAAACTGATCATTATGCACCCTGAAATTAACTGTTACGCGGCGATGGGGAAAAGCTCAGAATCCCTGACCCTTTTTTTCTGTTTCTTCTCCTATTTTCTGTTTTTTTTTTTTGTATTTTGTTTTCTTTAATTTCTGTTTCTTTCTTTCATTCACCCACCTGAACTCAACACCGGGAAAATAAGGGTCTCCATTCTTGTAGAAGGTGACACGTCTCGCCCTCCAATATCCGAGATTATTATACCTCGGCGGTGCCGGTTCCTGACGGCTCTTTGGCCTGGTCTCCGGCTGCTCTGGGGGCGGCATACGAGGACTAGAAGGTCTGCTATGCTGCCTCCAGTATCCACCCATGCCTCCGGCGCCATCCCCACTTCCTGGTACCGTTCCGCCACCACCACCGCCACCGGCGACGCTACCGCCGGCACCAATTCCGAGGTTTACGCCGTCGTCGTCGCTGTCAACTTCGTCTGTGTCAGCGCCTCGACCCGGCATTGTGGAGGTCATTGGAAGCACGGACTGGGGTGAATCGTCGTGCCGTGCTGCCACCTGGTCCTCCGAAGATATTCCAACCCCAATACCAAGCCCGGCGCCGGCGCTACTTGAACCAACCCCTGATGGAATACCCCCATCCTCGTACTGACCAAGACGTGAACCACCACGCGAAACAGCCTGCGTCGCGATCATTTGAGATTTTTATGAAGATCGAGATCGAGCCGAAAGCTTTTGACCCTCGGGAACTTCTGAGCTCAAACAAAAAAGAAGAATGAAAAAAAACGGAGAAAAGATATTTCCTTTATTTTTGGATCAAGGAAGATGCGGTGCAAAGCTTTTTTCATTTCATTTTGTTGAAGCTTTTTTCAACGTTAGTTCTTATTTTTCAATTCGCTGGAAATATAGATATGGAGATTTAGAGTAGGTAAGGATTTGCAGAAATTGATTGATGCAAGGTTTTGCCTTTTGATAATTATCGAAACCTTTTTCTTATTTTTCCTATTTTTTTTTGTGCTTTTATTTTGATAGCGTGTCGAATAAGGAAAAAGCGACGCCAGTTTCCACGTGGTTTGGCGCGTGATACTAGAGGAATTCGAATCGATCGGGAAGTTGGAACTTTACGATATATTTTCTATGCGACGTGGTTTACAACTGCGGCTTACTGCGGCTGACTCGATTCCCCGTGGGTCTTGTCTCAATATGACATAGATACGATTCGTCATTCGAGATACAAAATTCATTCGCTTTATTACTTGTTCATAATTTCACTAGTATAGCTCGCTTCTCAAGAAGCAACAATAATACGAGAAACCGATTCGATTAACAACTTAGAAAACGTCTTAATCAAAACGTTTATTCTCACAACTGTATAACTTCAACACCGATATAATTCAGTGTCTGACTCTAACCGACCTTATCTACTGATTGTATTCTCTCTGTGTTTACATTTACTCACCTGTAATAGCTCTGCTTTATTAATAACTGGGGATAAAGTAGACAGATGTTTCTGCTGTCTTGATGTGAAACGGATTCCTTATGGTGTTTTTTAGAAACTTTATCAATTGCGATAAGATTTCTAATCTAATGTCGAATGTCTGCAGTTTGAAGATTTATTGCAACAGATAAGTTCGAAGATTTTGTTTCCAGTAACAAATAAAAGAATAAACCGAGGAAGAAGAAGAAGAGAATGTCACTTCGCTGATAAAACGCTCGGATGTTTAATGGTTTAAAAAATCCGTCGATGAGTGATAGATATCGTTTATAAAACACATAAACGTTGTATTAAACAGTGATTGAACGGCTGTCTTATCGACGTTGACACAGTAGTGGTATGCTTCATTTAAATGCAAATTATAGTTAATAGTTTACGCATATTCATGGCTAGCGTCCTTCGCCGATGGCGTCTCGACGTCGAGTGTCGTTCCTCGGCTCTTACAAGGGTAGTGTCAGTGAACTGTATGCCTTTGGAAAAGCCAGCTCCTAGGCTCAAACTTGTTGCACATTAGTTTATCGACGCAAGCTCCTACCGCCACATTTCATTGGACGAAACTTCTCGCGCGTTTATATCATTGGATAACCGAAATGGGGACAAACTGGGAGACCAACCCCCACCCCCTCATTGGGTAACTTCCGGACTCGGTATGGCCGACAAAATAATGTCAAAAATTGTTGGCATAAATCAAAAAGTTATTTTCCATTTTTTTTAGATTTTATTTTTTGACCAAACGATCCAAGGGGTTGAAAGAAAATTTCCAAGTTTTTCAAAATCGAACACCCTATCATTTCGAAAAAATTCCAACCCACGGTTTAGAGCGACTGGTTTATCTGCTATAGCCTTTACACGTCAGCCGGATACCAATTTGCGAAACAGTAGTCGGAAAAACCGATTATGCTGATTCACAGCGTTCTATATTGTCCCTATCAAGATTACTATACATAGTATTTACGTTATCAACGAATAAACTTCCGCAGTAACTAGCTTCAAGGCCTAAGCCAACGGTGAGCGAGTTATCAAAATTAAGAGGGTCGAAAATATCTGAAGATTCTTTTCACATTTTCGACTAGGTATCGACAAGGCGAAAATTTCTTCAGGTATTAAGGTCGCTGCCAATTTTCTCATATACTAGGTATAGTATATGCGTGTATATACATACGTATATAACTAATAATATATTTTGTACGGTAATTCAGGTCAAAAATAATCTCTTCAAAGATTTGGCTATAATTTATCACATATCCCCCGTGCGAACTCTGATTACTTTTATTATTTTTTTTATAACTTTTACCCATGATTATTATTAATATTTTTTACCATCATCGTTCCTGTTGTTATCATTATTGCGTAGGTATAGTGCGTGCATAGAGAAGTCAATATTCTTAAAGGTTCGCGTGTATACCTCGACTAGCCAGCAAGTTGACCAACGTCTGACCAATCTTGAGTCGTACTACTTAAAGTAGTTGAGTAGAATCGCCCGGCTTTGGTCAGACGCGACGGATAAAATGAACCGAATTTATCATATCTATGATATTTGGCAATGAATGCATTATGCATTACCTTCGATTTGAGCTTTTACTGTACTTTGACTAACATTCAAATAATTGCAAATTGGCCATTTAGGCTGTTTAATTCAGTAATAATTTGTTCCCCGGCTGAAAAGGGATGGAAACATATTAACAAAGGGAACAAAGAAGAAGAAAAAAAATTAATACTTCGCGATAAACGTGGAGGCAAATAAGAATAGAGGTAGCGTGATTTCAGGACGTTTTAAAATGCCACTGGTACGGGTTTCGGGACCAAAATACGCGTCAAAGCAATTGCGAGTTTTGTAGTCTACATGCGTGAAGTACACGAGTAAATATTTCACCTATTGTATATAATTATCAAACGCTATACGACCTCCTTTCGTCTATTTTGAAGTGAACTTTTATCGTGCGATCAGTAGAATAAATATCTTAGATTTCTTTTCTTTACTCTTTATAATCCGACGTATATATTTCATCATTAATACATCTAATCACCGCGGTGATTAATGTCCAGATCGTTAAACCTAAAATGCAGTTATTATTGCACGTATGCATGTATATATGTACCGTATATTACACTTATGCAGCTAATTCTTGCAACTCGGCCGAACAGGTAATAATAACTGACGGGGTAAAAAGTACCTCTTCTCTATTTACAGTACACTTCTACCTGGGTTAAGATATGCCTACATATAACTACCCCCCATAGTAATATACTTTCACGTTTAATTTATTCGCGGAATATGTGGAGTCACTCTATCGTGGCAAATATGTGCTAATATATACATATATATATATATGTCAAAGAATATCAGCCTCATATATACTATATAATATATATATATCATAATAATGAAAGGCAAATTTATAAAGTCCTGGCATTGATCATCATCATCATATGCATTTAATTTAACAGGCGCGAGTGCATCGGATAAAGTGATTAATAAATTGGCATCTAGTAGTTTTGCAGATTTACTTCCTTGTCTTTAGATATGAAAAAACGATAGGGTCTAGAGGGACGGAGATTTTGATCTACAAGCACTTAGCGATAGCGAGATATATATTTTTTGTACTCATTTCTAATTATAAATTTATTTTACACCTCTGTGCCCTGCAGGTTTACTGGTTTACGTGACCCTATACAGAACTGTGGGCAACTTAAGAGTTTCTTCGCACAAAGTGGCCCGGGAAAATGTCAACCGCTCGCAAACTTTTCGTCACGCGCGTTCCACTTTTCGATATACCATACCGCACCTCTTATGTATATACGCTCGTATTATATAGAGCTTACTGTACAGCTGATTTACTTTTCTTAACGCCTCTGTCCACGCTGGCTTCCGTGTATGGAATAAATCAATGTTTATTGTTAATGATAAACCATGAAAATATTATGATTAATTATTGATTAATGATCATAACGCGTAAAGGAAACCATAGCGGAACGTCAATTTTCCACTAATGCATAAATGATTGCTAAGAAATTTGAATCATTTTCTTACAAATCTTATTCGCTATGCTCAGCGTCGTATGGAATATTTTTAGTTTCGATATAATTAGTGAAAAATTATTTAACTCAATTTTTATTTGTTGTAAATCTCTTTCAAGAATCTTTTCAAGGTAAAAAACGTAGTGACGGATTTACAGTTTTTCACTTTGCAGTTTATGGTTTTATGGTACGTTTATGGTTGTCGAATAATCGGGTTTCAACTTTCACGGATATATATATATATTTTTTCTTTCTTTTAGGCAATATAGAGATAAAAATCGTCTCGGTATCAAGGTATATAAGTTCCGCGACCAAAACGCTCGTCATTTGAACAATTACAGTATAAGTGCATGTCTCAGAGTCATAAATAGTTTTCTGCATTAAAATTTATCTCAGATTCACAACGAGATAATGTATTATTAAGCAGCCATGATGTTGGAACCGGGCGCGACCCACTTGGGAAAATACTCACCTCTGATATCTAATATCTTATAATGAAAAAAAGAAGAAGAAGAAGAAGAAGAAAAAAAAAAGCAAGAAAGACAGGACTATAATGTTGGAACACAGAAAAAAAAAAAATCCTCGTTTCAAGAAAGAGATTCCTTGTTTCAAGAAAAAGGTTTCTTGTTTTAACAAACTATAGTTTCTTGAATGTTGTTTGCTTAAATCAAGGAAATATGTTCTCAATTCGAACTAAGAACATATCAATTTGAATTAAGAACATATTTCCTTGATTTAATCAAAAAACATTCAAGAAACTACAAGTTTCTTGAAACGAGGAATTTTTTTTTTCTGTGAAGACAGAACTTATAGCCAAGATTCCTAATTATATAAGTTTAAATTATAAATATGTTAAACATCATTTTTTGATTCGGTATTTTCGTTTTTAAGTTAGTATCAAATTATTACACGATATTCATTCAAAATTAGTTGATTTCAATGAAGAAATACAGCCAATATGAAAGTGAGACTTGAGTTAGCCATAAGAGCATGCATACATACAATCCATATCAAATTACGGTTGGCAGCCAAGAGTTGCCTTTCTCGTTGTCGAGTCGCACGCCAAAAAGTAATTCAAGGCGATCAACACCCACCCATATCACGCTACACAGGTATAAATATTCGCATGTATACGTACACGTATATATGAAAGAGGGTGAAGAAAAGAGAGAGTAAAACTGATAGAGAAAGAGAGAGCGAGAGGGGGGGGGGGGAATTCGTTGAGAATTCTGCAAGGGTTGAAGAAAAAAAAATTCAGCTATTTTAGGCCAAATGAAAATTCGAATGTATCTCTGTATAGTATGAAATTTTTTTCAAGAATCAACACCGTTTTGAAATTCTAATAAATAAATCTCGGAGGAAGAAGACGGCCTATTCAGAAAGGTGGTGATTATCCACCTCGTAAAACAAAATAGAAAAAAATAAAAAAAAACTGGCAGGTGATAATTGGTACGATCGTATAGCATTAAGTGAGCGATTAAATTTAGCAAAGTCTTATAGACTAAAATAAAATTGATTACAAGCTTAAGATATTTGTTAAGAATTGAGTTGACTGTGAATTTTTTCGATCTAATTCGTTGTGAACTTTTCTATGATTTATTGTTTGCACGCGGAAAGTCAAATTTCCCAATTCTGTAATAGTTAGATGTTCGTTATTTTCATTTTTACCAATAAATAAAAATCAGATGATGCCTGCAATAATATTCAGTTTATAATATCGTATATTTGTTCACTCGCGTCAGTTTTTTTTTTCTTTCTTTTTTTTTTTTATACCTGATTGATGGGATTCTAATTAGGAAGAATATTTTCGATACATATATTGTGGATATTGGAGGATAGAATTTCGTACGCATCCCCTAGGGTGTAAAAATTTGATATAGTAAGGCCATAATGCGATTGGCTAAAGCTTTACGTATATGGTCGGTATACATATACTATAGAGCTAAAGCTGCACCCCACTAGGCCTTAAAAAACATATATTTTCACAACTGATCGTCGCGGGCCGATTACAAAGTATAAACCAGTAGCAAGCCCATGAACGGGCTGACCCAAATTCCAAACCTCCGCCCTTCACCTTGCTTTTTAGTATTTAGACCCTAGTCTGACGTGAGTCACCCCCTCAAATATAGATTTCACTTCGGTGAAATGCAGAATTTTTTTCTTATATTCAAATCGACTGATTCATATTAGTATGTATACATACATACTTACCTCGATATAGCTTCATCGTCATTAAAGACATGCAGTTCGATCCAAACAGAATATAATTTTTCCTCAAACTCTAGTTGAAAGAAAATCCAAGAATTTTGAATTTTTATTTCAAGGAAACAGAATGACTAAAATTTATCTAGTTGAAAGAAACGATGAGTTTATTTCATACATTATTTACAATTTTACAAAAAACGGGGAAGGGGGGGGGAGGGCAAAATGGGGTACCCTAATTACTGTTTGGAGGGATACCTCCAATTTACTCGCACAAGAAAAAAAAAATTCCTCCTGAAAACTTTATATTTGCTTAAGTACCCCGTTTGCCCCTCCATCCCCTATATATATATATTTTTTTTTTGTATCAAGGGTGAGATAAACAATTTTTTTTTTTTTTTTAATTTTTTTTTCAAGATGTAAAGCCCAACAGTCATCTTGTTTGCTGCGGTTGGTAAGTACCGCCTAACTGAAGGCTACTATGTACAACTGGGTGCGTGTTTCTTATCGCTGGTTATCAGGCAACAACAGCTCCTGTCTGACGTCGCCAACTATTACTACTAAGAGCGAGAAATTAGAGGTATAAAGTATACATGTAAAAAGAAAAGGAAAAAAAATAAAAAATTCATATACAGGTAAATAGTGGCACAGAATTGGCCCCTGATATATTTACTATAAATTATTATTGCACATACATAGGTATGAAGTCATTCTGCGAGCGAACATCTATATGATTCAATTCGCGATCGATAGATGTATACATATATATGTGTGTGTACTATATAACTATGTATTAAACGAAGAACGACTCTCCACCTTCGAGGCTTTTATTGACCGAGAACTTATTAATTGCGAAGTGAAGGTGTGGTGACTGACGAGCTAACCGAAGGCCCCTAAGGGGTCCAGGTCGCTTAAAGTAATGAAGTCAATTTCCACGCTTTTTTATACTCGTCGAATACTGCATACCTCTATCAGACTACTCTGTTACAACCCCAAGATTACTAGTATACCCCTCAAATTAGTATCAGTTTACATTATAATGAGAAAATGGTGAAACAAATTTATCTGCTGTAATTTATTTATCAGATATTTTATTGTTGTACCATATTAATTGATTCTGAGTAAAGAAGCTGACTAAGAAGGTGAATGATGAAGAATACCGTTTGAGAATAGTCTAGAAGGCTATACCAGGGCGTCACGCAATAGAATTATACGCATCACAAATACAATTACGGCGATGACAATGAGCATCGTTCCGACGAGGCAAACTGAAATAAAAACCAAAATAAATTATACATGAGAAATGAACTGATTATTTTTTTTTCTTAATATACACAGAGATATCTGTGGGAAACTCCAGAGAATATATGGTTTTATAATTAGTTGCGAGTAATATAATTAAAATGATAAGAATATTTTATAATTTACTCAAATATTTTGTTTTCCGTAATTTTATGTTGTAGCAGTTATATTATAATATACATACATGGGTTTAACTGCGGAAATAGAGATAACGTGGTTTTATCAAGAAAAAATGTATTAGCAGTCAAGACCAAACGTCTGACGTCTGACTTTACAAAACGTGGTAAAAAATGTCGTCGACGTAATAATTCAAATTCAGTTTATATATTTTTTTACCTATAGATGAGGAAAGATATTGAAGCGTCATTATTTCACAATATCAAAAACTATACAACGAAAGGATAAATAAATCTAAAAATAAAAAGCTGTTGATCATTACATACATCGATTCAACTATGTGGAAAGCTCAATTTTTTCTAATCTGTGCAATTGCGAATCCCTCGAAGATGGACGACTATTTTTTTCGAGGCTTCAATAGCATACATACCTACATGATACGCCAAATCCCGCATGATTGAAGTACTACATTTCTATTGTCGAATGATCACGATGATGGTTGGAAAAATCAGCTAATTTACTACAAGAAGTCTAGATCCTAATCCGCGTGAGCAATAGCGTATAATTAATGTGCGGAAAAGATACAGCAAGTTTAATTTACGAGCCTCTCCGATGCTAAGTTTACGAATAATCTGAGAAATAAGCAGAGAATTGGTATCAGCACACAGGTAATCCTCGCTAAATTTATACCGCTTATTTATGTAGCTTATCGTATTCCTTGTGATTAGCGCAGGCAATTCTGACGTAATGCGATTCTCTCGCAGTTTTAAAATGAGTATTTTCAAAATCGTAGGAGAAATATTCCGACGATGAATAAAATATTTTGAACCATTGGCCGAAGGCTCTAGCAGTACAATCGGAGGAGGAGTCCTCGAACCTGAAGAGTAGCAGAAGAATGATTCTGCACGAAATATTTCGGGCACTGACCCACTTCTGTATATTTATTGTCCGATATTTGAAAATAAAAAACAAAATTATGTAACAAAGTGTTATTGATTTCCACGGTCAAGAAATCACTGCTCCTATCTGACGCGAATGAAATATAGCAACTGCTGGTGGTAGGCATATAGAATTTTTCAAGTTTATCGCTTATCATGTTTCCTGTTTCATGCGTACCTATAATGTGTGAAATTGATCATTACTAATGAGCTCATTCTGTCAGGCGTTATTTTACGTAGGTATACAATTACACATATAAAGTATCGTGAGATCCTCATTTGACCCTAAAACGCTGCATTTGTCTGGTAACTACGAGTTTTAGGGCCTAAAGAGGGTTTCAATTCCCATACAAAATAAGCCTCTCCAGACCCTCAAAAATCTCCCAACCTTCCAATTTTGAGCTTCTAAGCAGGCGTTAAATGTCGACTCGGGTGAGGATATAAGGCACCGAAAACATAACTGCGGCGATGACAATGATCACCGCTGCGATGAGGCCATCTGAAATAAAAATCAAATTAAATTATATATGAGAAATGAACTGACCAATTGTATGTAGTACATAAATCGTATGAAAATTCACTAGAACGTTAACAGCCGATCTTCACATCACATCGAATCTGAGTAAAATTTCGAACGATTTTCTAAAATCTCTAATCATAATTGTCTCTTATATTGATTTACTACGTCGCTAACACCAGTCCTGAAGAAAAAAGACATAAAATCAAAAGCCGAAGTATATAAACGTGTGAATTCACTAACATTTCACTCTTGTGTTAGGGCTCGTCGTATATGAAGGAAGAATCTGAACCACCCTTACATCCGGTGTCACTTCCTCGACCATCGGAGAAGAAGTATAACCGGACGGAGGTGCGTGAGTGGTTGTTGAATGTTGTGCAGCTGGATTCATGTTTCCGAAAATATCATTTTGACCATGTACCTGGGCCAGTTCCGGGTGAGGCGTTACCGGAACCGAAACATATTTGCAGGATTCTGCATTAATGACAGGAGGATCCGGGGGTGGCTGGTCCGTTGGTCCAATCATACCGGGTATTGGCCCTTGCATTTCCACCAGAGTACAGGATGCAGATTTGCAAGTGTTAAAAATTGATAAATCGTAAAACCCTAATGAATGAGGGAAAGAATTGCTGTAATCTATATGCGTATATCTTCCGAATAAAAATACTACACGGCGAAAAACTCACGAGAATAAGAATTATTCGATACAATTAGTGAAACTGTACAGTTAAAAGAAAGAAGAAAAGCTGGATGGGTACGTGTTGGACCCACCAGCCTTTGCGGAGAACTACAGTAACACATTGCAGTAACATTATACTGTAAGGCGGATGTGGGATATTTTTATGCATCCTTTCCTCATTTAGGGACCGTTAAGTCCAGAGTTCTGACCGGACCGGAAAAAAAGTTTCATGATTCATACCGAGAATCACCGACTTGACATGAGTCGGGATGAATCAAGTCGGGAGTTCACACGAATCAAGTCGACTCCCGACTTGATTCAACCCGACTCATGTCAAGTCGGTGATTTCCGGTATGAAACAAGAAACTTTTCTTCTGGGTGTGATGTTAGCAAAAGAGATATGTGAAAAAAAAAATTGCAATTATTCTACAAAGCATTAGGATCGCAAATTCAAAAATCTGCTGAAGTCAGATCATGATAAATTGTCAGCACACATATACACTTCCGAATCTGATGTGGAGTATCAAGTGATTTCAGAACTCTCAAGGAAACAACATCCCATGTTATTACAGCTAATGCCACGTTATTTGTTTATTGAGAGAGAAAATTCTGGTCGTCAGTGGGATTATTTTTTTATTTTTGAAAATATACACATAGATATCTGTGGGAAACTCCATAGAATATAACGTTTTATAATTATTTATACTAGAATATGTTATAATTTACTCAAATATCTTGTTTTCCTTAATTTTATGTTGTACAGTTATATAATACATATAGGTTTAACTGCGGAAATAAAAATAACGTGGTTTTATCAAGAGAAAATATATTAACAGTTAAGACCAAACGTCTGACGTCTGACTTTACAAAACGTGGTAAAAAATGTGGTCGACGTAATAATTCAAATTCAGTTTATATATATTTTTTACATACAGATGAGGAAAGATGTTGAAGCGTAATTATTTCACAATATCAAAAACTATACGAGAGGATAAATAAATCTAAAAATAAAAAGCTGTAGATGATCACATCGATTCAACGATGTGAAAATCTCAATTTTTTCTAATCTGTGCAATTATTACGAATCCTTCGAGGATAGGAGACCATTTTTTCGACGCTTCAATAGCATACATGATACGCCAAATCCCGCATGATTGAAGCACATTTCTATTGTCGAATGATCACGATGATGGTTGGAAAAATCAGCTAATTTATTACAAGAAGTCTAGATCCTAATCCGCGTGAGCAATAGCGTATAATTAATGTGCGGAAAAGATACAGCAAGTTTAATTTACGAGCCTCCGATGCTAAGTTTACGAATAATCTGAGAAATAAGCAGAGAATTGGTATCAGCACACAGGTAATCCTCGCTAAATTTATACCGCTTATTTATGTAGCTTATCGTATTCCTTGTGATTAGCGTTGGGGAACGCAGATATCCTATATTATATATAATATAGGATATCTGCGTTGGGGACGCAGATATCCTTGTGATTATTTTCAAAATCGTAGGAGAAATATATTTCGACGATGAATTTTAATATATTTCGGACCATTAGACCGAAGGCTCTAGCAGTACAATCGGAGGAGGAGTCCTCGAACCTGAAGAGTAGCAGAAGAATGATTCTGCACGAAATATTTCGGGCACTGAACCACTTCTGTATATTTATTGTCCGATATTCGAAAATAAAAAACAAAATTATGTAACAAAGTGTTATTCATATCCACGGTCCAGAAATCACTACTCCTATCTGACGCGAGTGAAATATAGCAACTGCTGGTGGTAGGCATATAGGATTTTTCAAGTTTATCGCTTATCATGTTTCCTGTTTCATGCATACCTACCTATATGATGTGTGGAAATTGATTATTACTAATGAGCTCATTCTGTCAGGCGTTATTTTACATAGGTATACAATTATACATATAAAGTATCGTGTTTGATTATTTTATCAATAATTTTCGAGATTATATCCTGTAAAAAAATTTTTTTTAAATATTTTCAAATTTGAAAACAATTACTGAAACTGCAAAGTATAAACTGAAATACTAAATATAACAATATCGTCTATGATAATTATCTAGATCAAACAAATCAACTCCCTTATCTTTGCATAGCTTAATTCAGGGTGATTCAGAATTCGTGACGAATCTCTCGACGGGTTCATCCTTGTCAAAATTGGAACCGAAAGTACCTCAGCCATTTTTCCGAAAAATGAATCTATTCCTTGGTAGGACCATAAACACATTTTTTAAACATCTTCCACCAAATGAGAAACTTTCACCGAGAAATCTCTCTAATATTGAAAGAAGGAACACCCATTGGCATCATTTGGGATTCTTTAAGATTGACAATGAATCATTTTGGGGAAAAATGGCTGAGGAACTTTCGATTCCAATTTTGACAAGGATTCACCACTCGAGAGATTCGTCACGAATTCTGAATCACCCTGTATAATATATTATTATCTGCGGAAGTAAAGATAACGTTATGGTATACACTATACAGTTTTGGGAAGGAAACACATAATAATCCAGAAAGGCGGACGTCTGACTTCGAATTATACATTCAAGTGATAAAAGTATAATATATAGATATGCGTAGGTATACAGGGTGAATATTCTCCGGGATCTGGTCTGGGAGGAGCTTCGACGTACCGAAGCTCCACCTTCTTCTATTCATACTCGTTCGCTTCAGAATAATAGTGTGTGATCATCAAGCAGATACCCTTACCTGCGATACAAGTATGCTACAACATTGAAATAAATACCTATATGATAATATTATGTATTTATATTCGTATGTGACTAAACCATACAACGATTGGTAATAATCAACTTCATAAAAATCAGCGCAAGAAAAGCCGCGAGAATTTCTTCATTTTCCTATACTAGGTATTATTCTGTGATCCTGCAATGAGTTGATATCATTCCTTTGAGATTTTATCTGTTGATTATGACCATTCTTACGAACGCTAGTCATTTTCATTTTCATTTTCATATTTATAGTATTATAATTATTGAAAACTGAAAGGTCATAAGGTGCGATAAGCAACAGCGTAAAGATCCCCTGTATACTTATCCAGAAAAATCGTTAATGATATTTTATTATTAATTCTTTATTTTGTTCTTTTTTCAAATTTTCTAATGTAAGTGAAATATGTACACTAATCTTTGACAATTATTAATTAACGATACATATATACATATATATATATATTTTTACTTAAACTTATAAAAAAATATATATATCTATACTACTGCATGCATGTAGTTGAATAAATGATAAACTTGGAGGTCTTGGCTGAATGAGATGTATAGAAATAATGCGGTTTACGAAGGAAGTTCCCCACAACACAAAGATGCAATATAATACAGTTATACATATATACTATATACGCACCAAGTAGTATTATAATAATAACACGAGTGAGGAAAAATATTTCGAAAATATTACTTAGGCATCACATATTTGTTGAAGTCTGAAGCAGTATGACTGTACAATATGTAAAGTCCATAAATAATATTGTAACTAAAATAGTTTTAGTTATTTACGTTGTTGTTGTTGTTGTTCAAGAACAGCCAGTGCTCGATAAGTAAATAAGACATACGAACAGTGTTGTACATTATTATGGTGTCTTATAAATAATTAATAGAAATAACTAAATTTATTTCAAAAATAAAATACAAAAAAAAGAACTCCTGTTATTATAATATTCAACGATGAATTTTTCCGAAATACTATCGGTCTTAATGAAGATCTTCATCGCATCGGATAACGTGAAATACGTACTCGATGATAAACCTGCAAGTGCGGAAAACACGGATGTATCAAAAGCACCTGCAAGCCCCGATGTCGTATTGCTGCGATATTACAAACGTTTGAATTTAGAATAAAACGAATTAAATTTTCTCTGATCATAAGGGAAGCTTGAAAATTTTCAAATAAAAATAAAAAACGGATAATATTATCTCATTTATAATATTTAAATTAACATTTACTAAACATAGCAGCTGTTCAAACTCAGAAACGGAAAATCGGTCAGCAAAGAACGCGCGCTGTTGCGAAATTGATTGCATACTTATCCGCGGGATTCCCCGGGCCCGCTATCGCTTATATGAATGCAGTGTGTTAATCAATTAACAAATAATTAATTAATAATTACACCCGCTAAAAAAATCAAGATGTATAAAATTTTAAGGTATGTAATTAGTATATCAGATTTTATAATACCTAAGTATTGTCTTTTCATTCATCTTTGTTTTACCGTAATTATAAATCGGTCGAATGTTTGGGAGATGAAAGGAGGTACCTAGTTGTATTAGAAAGTGAATAAACACATCGAAAATTATGACGAAAACGATTTTATTGATTGAAAAATATGTAAGCGTCAATTTCTTATTTTTTTTTTTTATAATTTTTTAAACTTTGTCTTTCTTGCGTTTCTTACGATTAGTTTCTTCGATTTCACCAGCTAGATCATTTTGGATTATCAATTCCTGTTTTTTTTTTCGTTACAAATTTCGGAAATTTCCTTATTCTTCTTTGATTTTTTCGACTTTTTTTTCTTCTTGCTAAGATTCTGATCTCCCTCGTCTTCTTCTCTGGGTTCTAATACGTCCGGCTCTTCGTATTCGGTCCGCGATTTTTTACACTTTTTTTTCTTCTTGGTTTTTACATCTTCAGAAACGTTGTCGCAAACTGTCTTATCGCTATCTTCAATTGGCTCGTAATTCTCGCATTTCCTTTTAGGCTTTTTTATCCTCGTTGGAATTACCTCGCCGCGATAATTATCCGCGGTATTTTCTTCCTCGTATAATTCTAAATTTAATTTTCTCACTGTTCCATTTTGCGCCTCGATAATTCCGTCGTTTAAATCATCAGCAATCGTCTCCTCGCTCTCAATCCTCAATTTTTCAGGATCATCGATATCGTCAATCTTCGTCTTCTTCTTCTTCTTCTTCTTCTTCTTATTTTCTTCGTCATTTCTTATTCCCTCGTTTAATTCCCCGCTGTTTTCACCATTCAAATCCTCGCCTTGGACCCTCTGTAATTTTTTCTTTCGTTTTATCTCAGGCAAAGGCACCTCGAAGTTCCTCTCAAAGACTGCGACGAAGAACCCGTTGCTTAAATCCGTATCTGATCTGGCATACAGGCAGTTATCTTTGCAGACAAAATCCATAGAGCTATAATTAAGCCAGTTATTGTTCATCAGGTCTCTGGCAGGAATTAATTTATACGAATCTCCAACTTGGGAGAGAACGTCGTCTACAACTTGCTCGTTCTCTTCGGGGTAAACCGAGCATGTTGAATATACAATCCGCTTCGCTGTAGGAAAATTTAGCAGCGCGTGTCTCAGGATTATTATTTGAAATGATTGCAAGTTCCGCAATCTAGCAGGCGCACATTTTTCATTACTGCTAAACTCCACTTCCAGTCTGTCCAGCATCCCTGAATAAAAAGTCGAAATGAAATCAGTCTATCTTCAAATTTAGGATTCAGACTCTGCTGATCCGTAATTGTTCAGAAAACGAATCTTCGTCAGATTGATGAATAACTTTCAATTCTGCAAAGATAGCGCAAGCGATTGATCAATTTTTAACTGAAATTTCATTTTCTGAACAATCAGGATCAGAAAAGTGTTAAATCGGAGCAACGGTTGCTCCAAATTTTTCGAAAATGCTTGATAAAATTACCCGAGCCAGAGCAGCTTGGATCGACTAAGATATATTCTACATCAGGGCAATTTTTCGAATTCAGAGTCATAACGTCTGCATGTAAAGTCTCAACACAATGTGAATTAGTAGAGTTGACTATTTCGCACAGTGTGTCGTATCTCCGTTTGTCAATTTCCACGGCGTATATTTTCCTGCAACATAAAATATTACCCGACATTTGTAATAGCTTGTAAATCAGAGCTCGAAATCTGTTTGCTGATAAAAATCCTCCATAGTTACCCTTTGTTCTCAAGCATTGCAGCTAGATGCGTAGTTTTCATTCCCGGCGAGGCACACATATCAAGTACAGTAGATCCCGGTCTAGCATCGAGTAAATATGCAGGCAGACAGCTGGCCTAGAATGTGTGTAAAAAGAGGAGAAAAAAAAGAAAAAAATCATAATAAATAATGAAATTAGTAACGTAAATGTATTGAAGTGATTCGCAGAAGTCAGAGCGGTGTTTACCTTGTCTTGTAATATTATAGCGCCGCTAGTGTACGCAGGGTGATTATAGAATTGAGTTTTTGGAGGAAATATGAGCAGTTCTGGAACGTGTATATCTTGTATAAAAGATCTACCGGATATATTTGATACAGCCTCAATAAACTCGGCGTAATTTTTGCTCCTATACAGCGGGCGCCATCCCTCTTCTTCGAAAGAACCGATCGCCTCGTCGACGGACATTGCCAGTGTGTTGACTCGGACATATCTTGGTTTTTCGACTGAAAATCAGAGGTGAGTTATAACGTGAGATCGCATATAGAGAGAAGGAGGCTCGAGTTTCCCTGCGTCCTTTATTATCCTTAATTGGGATAAATAAATAGAGAAACTATACCTAGGGTAGATAAATACTAGATTCAGGTGTTGAAATCTGCTTGTTTTTATTTTCTTTTAATTAGCGAGTAGATTTTGTTCATTGATTTGTTGTCATAATGAATAAGGCAGGATATTGAAAAGGTCGATGAGTTGAAATATTTTTTAGATCAACGCTCTCAGTGTAAATACTAAATATTTTGAAAAATGATTGGATAGGATTAAGATAGAAATTGAAATGAAATTTACGATTTATTTTCCAATAACATTATACTGTGTTTATTTTGAAAAAATATACAGATTCTAGCCAATACCTGAATCTGTAAAACTAGAAGAAGTTTGCTTTTCAGCTTAACAAACCAAACAGATTATATACATCATGCATGGTGTCTATTTTTAGTAAATACTCATCGTCAGACGCTTATAATCTATAAGTATAAAAGATCGCTTACAGAAGAAAAAAAAAATAAAAACGATCGTCATATAAATCTATCCTAATGATATAATGAAGTAATAATATATTCATACGATAGAAAATAAGATTTAAAAAATTAGTACATCATATTTTGAAAGAAGGAGAAGCTAAAATATCCCTCTCAGTCTTCTTTCAAATTCAAATCATTTCTAGATTTAGTACTGTTATCCTCGACCGGATAATGTTGATCATTTTCAACTGCGTCATCAGGTTCGAAGAAAGCCCTGTACGCATAACTCCATATAATTAAATTAACAGTAATAACAGCAGCTAGTGTAGAAAAGCAACTGTTAGTAAATCTATCGACTTTGAATTCTGTCGTCATGATATACTGTGTTGAAAAGAATGCGGCAAAAGGTAAAGTGAACATTGCCACACTGTAGAGAAACAATATCCCCAGGACTTTGACCTGGCGTTTGTTCTCGCTTCTCTCTTCTTTGTTCAAGGCGTTAACCATCGTGTTATCAATATCGTTTTTGTGAACAGATTCCACAGAATTTTGTCTATTGTTATCAACGACGCAGGACCAGAGATGTTTTATCCTATAATGTCTCCTTGACTGTATTCTGTTGTTTCTGATGATTAAAACCATGAAATCGGTTGCTTATACTCGGTTTCTAAAAAACCTCTATCTTTCGTTTTTTTTTGTTTTATGTATTTTACTGTTTTTTAAAGTATAGCAACGATCCTAAATCCTCCGCAATCGCTCTGAAATAAACAACGTGCAAAAAGATTAAATATTATTAATAAATGACATAATTTACCTTTACACTTCTTATTCCCCGTCAAATAATAATCTCCAATATTGTTCAGCTCTTCGTTTAACAATTTCTCATAACTAATGACAGTCTTAACAGGTTTACAGTCTGAACTCAATTGTTTCTTTCCCCATAATAATTCTGTTATTAATATTCTTGCTAGCCATGGATCCAGGCGCGGTTCATTCAACAGAATTTTTGTTCTTCTAATTAACTGATCCAACTGCGAACTGTGCTGTAGACTTGTTAGCGCCAAGGCGTATAACGCCTTAATATTCTGCGTGTTTTAATCAACATGATGTTTATATTTATTGGAAAAATAAAAATAAAAATAAAATAAGGATGGTCTCTTGTTTTTCACAATCCTTGTGAAGAATGAAGTTTAAATTGATGGTGGAATAAATAACGTGTAATTTTCTAAGAAAAAGGATAATGTGATAAACCACGTGGTTTTCTTTAATGAACGAATGAAATAATGAATGAATCGTATTATATGTAGGTATGTAGTAGTAGTTACTTACGGGATGTTTTTTTAGATAAACTAACTGTTTCAAACTCGCACCGTCCTCGCTAACAGTTTGCACTATTTTAGCAACGGTTTTATAAAGCCTTGGTACTTTTATTGAGTGTTCAAATACGCCGGACATTATATATCATGACTTGGATACGACGGATGAATAAAGTATTATCTCGATTGTTGGTTAGAATATTTATCGCACGGTACTACATGTAACGTTCTATAATCTATACGGGGCGTCGTCGTTGCGTTGCGTTCCTGCGGCCTGCGGTCACGGTATAACCCCAAAGCGAACGGGAAACATGAGTAAACGTTTAGTGAAGTTTCTAAGGTGCGCGGGAGGTTGTGCGACTCGCGATGTTACCAACAATAGAATACGAAGAAAACAGCTCGATTGCATATGAACTGAACTCTCTCTGCCTAGCTGGGCCCGTCATAACAAAAAATATTTGTCATGCAATTTTTCTTCTCTTCTATACCTAGAGTAGTATATCTACCCTAGATGATAGTAGCTGTAATACATACATAAACACGCTGGTTCATAGTGTATGCATTATACCTATGCGTAGTAGTGTGTCTATCTCTATATCTATGCATCAATACTTGCGTATTGCTATATACTTATGGACGAGGAAAATAGTATTTAGAAATTATAGTATACGACATTTCATACGTGTGTGTGTAGGAGGGTCCAGTGATGACTAATTGGTTACCTTTTCTAACGATTCAGGAGTGTAGTAGTATTATATCGATTAAAATCACGTTGATAATAAAATAAGTATAAAAGAAAGAAAAAGAAACGAAAACGAAAGAAAGAAAGAAAGAAAGAAAGAAAGAAAGAAAGAAAAGAAAAAAAAAACGAAAAAGAAAAACAACAAACAAACAACAATCGATTATAAAAGAAAAAAGATAACGATAAATTGATTGTTGAATAAAGTTTTTAGCACAAAGCTAGGGTTAAATTATTACCTATATTAATCTATTGAAAAGGTGATAAATAAAAATGAAAACTAAACTAAACGAAACGCAACTGGTAACCGTGCGCCCGTCAGTCTCTAGTAGTACATAGTAGCAAAATGAATAATGGCCGATGGTGTTGTTATTGCGTGCAGTGATAGTTATTTGCATTTCTTATCCTTAACTATAATAATCAGGTTGAATAATATCAGCGTATTTATATTAAACCTGTATTATTAATGTGTGATATAGAAAGAAAAAAAAAAGGATCGCCGTTTGACCAACCCGCGTATAATATAATAATTGTTATTCTCAAACGAATGTCGAGTTACGTGTTATTAAAAATGAAGTGAATAATATCGTGTGTGATGAAAAATGTAGTAGTGACATTAGGGCTTGTTGTTCCTCTGAGACGTACTGTGTGTGTGTGTGTGTGTGTTTTTTATTCACAATATTATTCACGGTTAATATAAACACGGATTAAATACACTACGACTATTAATAATAATGAGACAATAAAAGATGAAAAAAAGATCGTTTGATTTTCGAATAATACACGATACTATATTATCGGAAGGCAAACAAACAACCTATAATATGCTTAACCTATAATATCCTGAAAACAAATACACGATCTATACGCAACATCTCTCGCACCTTTAACCTAACATTTTTCTCAAACAGTACAACCATGGTTCACATACCAAGTACCTACACCTATAATTATTGGGCTACAACACCTACCGAGGTCGTCGAGCTCACTTGCTTGATGCCAAACGGGGTGCTCATACCTCTGGAAACAAATCGTAACGCGACATTAACGGAGATCAAAGAGGTTCGCACACAGAAATTTAGTCTCTAGCTTTAGAAATTAAGGAATGTAATCTGTACTTAACGTGTTTTGTTTTTTTCAAACTTGAAAATCATCGTTTAGGACTTGTGGGATGAAGCGAGTAAATATCCGCTACACGGCACCCTGCGCGATGCTAACTCATACGTATTTTCATGCATTAATTCTATGGCCGAAGCCGAGGAATTGAGGGATGAGAATAGACGACTTTGCGATATAAGGCCCTTTTGTTCTGTGCTCAAAGTTATAGAAAGAGAAGGAGAAAAGGGGGACAAAATTTTAGACAATCAAATAAGTCATCTGATCGGAAAAGGTGAGGATTTGCTATTTCCTCTTTTACTTTTCAGAGATAATGTTTCCTCGCTAATCACTAATCGCTTATCTAATTTTTCAAGGACTACACGAATTTGTCGCTCTCAAAAATTCCGAGGTCAATGATTTTCGGTGGAAAATGCGACTCCTAGGTGACGAGATTGTACAAACTAGACAGAAGAAATCTTGGGAGGAAAAAGTGTGCTATCAATTTCCTCCGAGATTAACACCTCCGCTTATGATACCTAAGAATATTGAATCTCGATTAAAGGATGGTAATATTGTGCTCGTCACTAAGTTTGAGAACACAGAGGTGAGTGCTTGCTTTATTATCATCATCGTAATATTATTACATATAAGAAAAGATAGAAAAAACAACACAGCGAAATTACACAAGATTTATATTCATTCATTTATTTTTTCGACGATATAAAAACCACCGGATATTTATTCTTCTCAGTCTTCTGTCTCGTCAATTTTGGTTTATCCGAGTCCACTGTATCAGTCGTGAACCTTATACTCTTTTTAGTCTTTTCTTGGCAAGATTTATCCTCAGTTTTTGCCAGAGCTGACTTCAAGATTGTTTCATTAGCGTTTGAAGCACCTGCGCTATTCTCCTTGTTCCATTCGTCATTAGAATTCGACGTTATTACCGATGAGAAATGCGGAATAACCGGAAGAGTTTCGTCCATAGATATTGACGACTCAATTCTTGATGATTTGTCTGTTTCTTTGCATTCTGTTCTCAAAACTCTGGGAACTTCAAGTAGCTTTTCTAGAGTAGATCCGAAGCAATTAATCTCTTGGGTGATTAATTTAGGGGCAATGGCTTCCGAGGATTGGCAGACATCCTGCTTAGCTGTATTTGCCTGCAGATCACCATCCCCAATATTTTTTGATTCAATTTTCATACATTCTTCACATTTGGCTTGATTCTGTGCGACCAATAATTGAGCCTGTAATAAGTTCGAGGAAATATTCAGTCGTGATAATCGCCGCTTATAACTGAGTGACTAGTTTCAGTTTTAGGAAACACTGATTATCTACTGTACAACGTACACACCTGATAAGACAAAGCCTTGTATCTCCACTGTCTGAGTTGTTTTTCTGTTTCGTATTTCATTTCTTCTTGGAGAATTTTCTGGATCGAACTTTCCTCTAATTTGTTGCTCAGTTCTTCTACCTCTTTCTTTTTTGCCGTTAAAAGCGACTGCAGATAGCTAGAAAAATTGACGAAGAATACAGTCAATCCAAAGAAAACAACTCCCAGGCCAAGCAAGGGTTTTCTTTTTACCTGAAATTATTCTCAGGATGTTCTCTCTCTTTCTCTTTCATTTTCAGTTTCTTTTCTTCAATTTTTAGTCTGCTTTCGAGTTCCGAAATCCGCGATTTATATGTCTCAATTAATCTAGCGCTGTGATCGACTTTCAATACCGATTCATCCTCTAATTTTTGAAGCAACGCTGCCCTCTCGACTTTTAATGCTCGTATTTCTTCCTCTTTTGAATCGTAAGTCCGCTTCATATGCAGATATTTGTTCTTCAATGAAGTCATATCGTTCACCAACATTCTTCGGTTGTCTTCGACTTCTGCGAACAGCGAGTTTCCTGTGAATAAAGAAAGCGAAAACTGCATAGTTCCAACGCATTTTCTTCGATCGCTATTCAATAGCGAATAAACAAAGATCCCAGGTATACCTTTCGCAGAATCGCTCGCAGGAACAGCTTTCAAAGATTCTAATTCAGAACGGCACATAACTAGCTCATCCCTTGTGGTCTCCAAAATTTCTTTCAACGATTCAAGATCAACTTTTTTTGTCTATCAATTAAAATATCTTAAGATTAGAAAAAAGATGTTTAGTTTTCAATAGAATTCCAATAATTTTATCAATTTTCAATAAAGCTATAAGCATATCAGCAAAGAAAGCCAAACGATAGAAATCCAATTTCCAGTAGATTTCTCAAACCTGTAAAATATCGTTTATTTCATCGTAATTTTTCTTAAGCGTAGTGTTGTTTTCCTCTAGCGTTTGTTGCCTGGATAAAAGTTCTCCTTCAATTTTATCTCTATTTTCTAAATCTTCTATCAAACGGTTAATCTTTTCCTTCAGAATTATAGTTTCCTGCGTGTTATCAGGATCCTTTGAACTTAACGCGTTTAATAATTTCTCTTTAGCATAAAGGGCTTCTCCAAGTTCTCCGTTCTTCTTCTCCTCGTTCGACAAGCTGTTTTCTAATTCCGAGACTTTTGCCTCGTAGTTTTTTTTCTCCAACGAAAATCTGAAAAGAAATTCATAATTAAAATTTTTTTAGTTTTTTCAATTTTTTTCTCTCTTTTTCTTTTCTTATATTCTAGCTTCTGATTCCATTAATTACTTTTCCAAAATACTGCTTATCCGTTTTTCAACGCTAATTTTGTCCGCCTTTAAATTTTCTTCCATTAATTCATTAGCGTACGAGAGATCCTTCTGCGTTTCTATACACGCTTTAAGTTTGTTTCTTAGCTCGTGTAATTCTTGTTGATATTTTTCATTTTCAATTAATTTCTCGTTTAATTCAATGTTAACTTTCTTAATCTGATCTTGATATTCTTCGATACTCATTTCACTAATTTTCAACATATTCACATCTCCTTTATTACTAGTGCTCGATAATTCGGACATTTTTATTTTAGGTTATCTTCACTCGTCACTCATACATTAAATTTCATTAAATTTCTATATTTTTTTATACAACTATCAAAATATCATCATTTATTAATAAATAATTCGCATTTCATTCAGTAATTAAGCAAACAAATAAAATAACACAAGATAACATAGTATATAAATTTATGAAATTAATTCGAAACATGGAGTGGTATAGTAACACGTTCGTTAAAATTCAAACACTGTGTTGTTTATCACATACATCGCAACGCTTCATGACATTTCATTTACCGATCGTCGGTAAGGTAGAAAATTATGGTTCTTATCTCCGCTAACATGATAACGCCGTATAATTTTTAACAATTTTTTTTTTTCTTTCTTCCACAGAGAATAGATTGTAATTAAATTCTGAAATTCAAAATGAATAGTTGAGATTAAAATATCGAAATTGACATTTTTTTATTTCATTCAGAAATAATAAAATCATCATTATATTATCATAGTCTTTAATTTCCTTACGGGACGGTCGGTAAAGAAGAAAACTGTAAATTTATTTAATGAATAATAATTGAATTATTAATGAATATCTATGTTTTTTTTTTTTTTTTTATCTTTACAGACTACATTTACATTTCAAATACCCCAGAACATGACACCGCATCAACTTTTGAAACAAATATTAAACAAAAAGGCGATAACATTGAATTCAAGAGATGAAAAACCGAGAGATTTTATACTGAAAGTATGCGGACAGGAAGAATATCTCATAGGAGATTATCCGTTGATACAATTTTTCTACATACAAGATTGTTTAGCACGTGATATTACGCCTACTCTTGTTACGTTGAGCGTAGGTAATCTACCTATTGATCCGGACAACATTTACGAGATACCAGAAATCGACAGTCTTAAACGTACAAGACCATCTTTTTCTACGCTTACTTTACGCAAAAAGGGTAAACACATATCGGCTTGGAAATTAGACGAGCAATTTGTGTTCAACGTCAATGGTATATCGCGGCTTAATTCAGACGCCGCACTTCGTACTGTTGAGGTAATAAATCTGCCTGAATATAGGCATTCTAGGATTATTACATTGTCGTTGAAAATCCTTATTCTGATTATTAATTTATGATATTATTCAACAGATCGGAGTACAAGCTGGTCTCTTTCACGGCGGTAAATCTCTATGCGAAAGCCAGAAGACTAGCGAACATATTGTTAAAAGTGAGGGTAGCTGCGAGTGGGAAGAAACTCTACAATTTGATATCAAAGTTAGAGACATACCAAGAATGTCTAGACTTTGTTTCGTTCTTTATGAGATTAGCAAGACTGCTCGAGGACTGAAGAGCAGGAGACTTGTAAAAGACTCGAAACAGGAATACTATATCAACCCCTTGTGCTGGGCTAACACTACCATATACGACTTTAAATCTCAGCTTAAAACCGGCGCTATGACTTTGTACACTTGGACATACGCAGAAGACATGCAAAATGAGGATCTCCTGCATCCGTTGGGAACGGTCGTTTCTAATCCCCACATCGATCACGCGGCTGCACTTATGCTCACCTTTCCAAAGTACGATTTGTGCTGTAAACGATTTAATTTCTGATTCTATGTATGAGATTCCTTTTCTTCAATTATACCCTGTTATTTCACAGTTATGGAAAGGACAAATCTGTGCTTTATCCGTCGCTGGAAAAGGTCGTCGAATATGCTAATAGCTTGCGAAAACCTGAAGGTGAATCTGATGTCGAAGAAGATTTGTACCAGGAATTGGATAGCAACAAATGCCAACAACTTGAAGCACTGAGAGCAGTCGCAGACAGCGATCCTTTACATGAACTTCACGAACAGGAAAAAAAGACTATGTGGTCTCTGAGATATCATTGTCTGAAAAAAATACCAACGCTGTTGACTAAGCTCCTCCATTGCGTGGAGTGGAACGATCACAGGTGCAATGAATGAAATGAAATTTAGCACCCGGTGCAACGGATATGTTTTTAACGTTATTTTCAATCTCAGGGAAGTTGCAGAGGCAACAGCATTGGTTCAACAGTGGCCTAAACTACCCGTTGAAAAAGCTCTGGAATTATTAGACTATGCTTACGCTGATCAGACCGTAAGGAGCTTCGCTGTTCGATGTCTGATGGACGTTTCCGATGAAGACTTGAGTCTTTATCTACTGCAACTTGTCCAAGCTCTGAAACATGAGAACTATCTGTCTTGCGAACTCACAGAGTTTTTGCTTAGAAGAGCACTCAACAATCAGAGAATAGGACACTTCTTGTTCTGGCACTTGAGGTGCGTCTAGCGACTTGTTGGAAATTGAGAAAGAAATTGATACTCATTTTATTCATCTCGTTATGCATTACAGATCTGAAATGCAGGTCGGCTCCGTATCCGTGCGTTTTGGATTGATTTTAGAAGCTTATTGTCGCGGTAGTCAGGAGCACATGCGGGCTTTGGTCAAGCAGATGGAATGTCTTGACAAACTGAGATCTACTTCAGACTTTGTTAGGCAAAGAAAAGACCGCAAAGCCGCCCTTCAAGAGTTTCTCCAAGAGCCTCACTGCCGAGAAGCTGTTTCCAACATACTAAATCCCCTCGATCCAAGCTACAGGTGGAAATATGTAAAGTAAGGAGTTGTGATCGTCCCTAACTTTCTAATGAAGTTGATAAATTCATTCGCTTCGATAATTCTTCATAAAAATTTCGACCTTTTCTTCACAGAATGGAAAAGTGCAGAGTAATGGACAGCAAGATGCGTCCGCTTTGGCTAGTCTTTGAGAACGCGGATCCTTACGGAGACGATATCTACCTGATTCTTAAGCACGGCGATGACCTTAGACAAGACATGCTAACTCTCCAAATGTTGCGGATAATGGATAAACTCTGGAAAAACGAGGGTTTAGATTTACGCATGAATCCATATGGCTGTATATCCACAGAACACAGAGTTGGGATGATAGAAGTTGTTCTAAACGCAGAAACTATAGCGAATATACAGAAAGAAAAGGGAATGTTCTCTGCCACATCGGCCTTTAGGTATCCTAAAATTTATGAACCCTTTCTATAAACCCTGAACAATTAGTTTTGATGAAAAATCTCATGCGTTTTGTATCATTCAAATAATAGGAGAGGCTCGCTGCTTGCTTGGCTGAAAGACCACAACCAGACTGAAGCGGCGTTGAACAAAGCCGTTGAAGAGTTTACTCTGAGTTGCGCTGGATATTGCGTAGCTACCTACGTTCTAGGCATAGCTGACCGTCATTCTGATAATATAATGGTGAAAAAGACCGGTCAGTTATTCCACATCGATTTTGGCCACATATTGGGTCATTTTAAAGAAAAATTTGGCTTCCGAAGAGAGAGAGTGCCTTTTGTACTGACAAACGACTTTGTTTATGTGATAAACAAAGGTCAGCCTAAAAAAGGTCAGGCGGTAGTAGAGTTTCAGCGATTTCAGAGATACTGCGAACAGGCTTTTCTAGTTTTGAGGAGACACGGCGGTCTCATACTCTCGCTTTTTGCTATGATGATCTCTACCGGTCTCCCTGAACTTTCGTCGGAAAAGGATCTCAACTATCTGAGAGACACCCTAGTGCGTATTCATTTTCAATATGAGATTATGTAATACAGATTTTTATTTGAAACTTGTTATTTATTTGTATTATCTTCTTCTCATTTCCAGGTGTTAGAAATGTCGGAAAATGAAGCACAGATGCATTTTCGTAGTAAATTTGACGAGGCGTTGTGCAATTCTTGGAAAACATCGTTGAACTGGGCTTCCCACAATATGGCAAAGAACAACAAAACTACATGAACATTTTTATTATCATTTCGTTGCCTAGGTAAGACTGTCTCATTATTATTTTTTTTTTCTTATTTATAAGCTGTGAAAATAGAGTAAATATTATACGGACAATATTTTATTCACAAAAGATCTCATAGGCCCAGCTTTATGAAATTTTTTTTTATTTATCACAGATTATATATATACTAAACTTATAAATAACTACAACAACAACAAAAACAACAATAACTTGAATAACATGAAAAAAAACTATGCGATGATGGTTTTGTTGACGATGTATCAGATAATACTATTTCATTCATATTTAAAAACAGAAAGTATTTTATTCTCCTTTATTCTCTATGTATGATAACGACATACAAGATATTGAAGAAACTTAAAAGTACGACTTTAGAGATCTATTCCATATTAAAAGAAGACAACTCTACGTCTTAAGCTTTTTTGAAGAAGGTGCGGATTACATATCGACTCGAGGTAGTCATAATTTAGGATTTATTTTCCGTTGCAATTTTTTTTTTCTCTTTTCCTCTTCCAGGGCTTTAGACCCACATTTATCATCATGCTTTAACGCATCATCATTGCCTGAATCGATGAGTTCCCTTAGGGTATAAATACTAATAGAGTTTAGATTTACATATTTATTTTATTTTATTTTTATTTTATTTTTTTTTATTTTGAGGATTAGATAGAACCAAGCGTTTTGCATATATTTTCTTTTTTTTTTTTTTTGTACATTAAAGAATATATCTTTAAAGCTGGGTCTTGCGTTTGATGTATAGATGAAGTAGTTTATTAAATAAAGAAGATAAAACCAGGAAACAATAAATTGATGTGTCAAATTCTTATGGGTTTAAAAAAAAAAAAAAAAATTAGTTATTACTATTATTATTATTATTATTATTTTTGTGCGTGTATAAAGGAAAAAAGAAGTTAGTATCATTATAATTTCGTATATAACATCTTTTCGGCTTACAATAGACTGAAGAAAAACAAGAACTATTATTGAATTTATTTGAGATCGCATCATCAACAGGTGTCTGATCAGTCGCAAGTGGCAATGTGATACCCAAAGCAATATGTACTCACTCACTAAAGCACGTCGTATAATTCATGCATATACATACATTGAACACTTAATTAGCGTCAGACACTATAGTCTAGATATTATTATTCTACGTAGAAAAATTTCAACCATTCTATGTTTAGAATTATCATTTTATTTCACTTTTTCTTTTTTCTTATGGTAGTGTTTTCTTATTTTTCGATTATCTCCTTTCGGTCAAGGTTTCATTTTTGATGATTTGATGAATAATCAGTAGCTAAGTTGTTATAAAATAGCGGATAATAAAATTGTAGAAATTGTTGTTATGCATTTAAATCGATTAGGTAATATCCTGATATAGCGAAAACCCTCATTTTCAATATACGAAAATATAGTAGAATAAATAAATGGCTAGATAGTAGTAGATGAATTTGAACACGTTCGGTGCGATTAGTTTATTATATCGATCACGATACTGTACCAATTAGATAAATTCAATATAGAATGGTTTGAATGATTATTATTAACGAATCGTCCTTCATTTGCTAATGCATACATAAACATAAGCATATTATAATATAATAAATAAAGAAAAAAGGAGAAAGAAGAGAATAATAATAATAATATAAAAAAAAAAGAAAAAGGAAAAAAAAAGAAAAGAAACTAGTTACTCAAAGATTTGTACAATCAATAAATGTGTCAACTAGATGTTTAACTTTAAGCATAATACTAATAACTAAATTAAAAGAAAAAAGAAATTGTGTATAATATTAAATCTATCAGGTACAATGTATAAGTTCATGTATGTTTTTTTTTTTTTTTTCTTTCTTTCTTTAATTAGGTAATTTATTTCTCTTAGTAATACTGTTAGATTATTATTAACGATATTTTATACCATATTGTTTATCGTGGTATTTAGTATACGGATTTTGAAGAATAACTTGGAATATAGTATGTAGTCTGTTGGTTTATTTTATATTAGTACACACATACCTAATATCCAACAGATTATATAGATTCTTAAGTTTTATAGGAGACTGTTAATGGCGGGTGCAATTCTGTTATAATATACATATACATTATTTTGTCAGACGTTATTAGACGCATGAATCGAATAAGAATTTTTCTTTTTTTTTTTTTTTCTGTAACATTATGATCTCATCAGGATATCAGTTATAAATCAGATGCCAATTTGTCATTTTAGTTATGAAATTCAGCATTCTTTAGACTAAAATTATATTCTACTTAACAACACTAGAAATTATTTTATTTTTCTGATATTTACAATTATTGCTGTATAATTTATTAGATACTTGAATCATTTTTTTCTTTTCTTTCATCTCATTGTAAGCGTTGATGAATTTCAAATTTTTAATCCTAAATTTTTAGTCGTGGTGAGTTGGGTTCCAGAATATTATTTAAATTTTTTTTATGCAATGTAATCGATAGACATGATTCACATAGTTGTAATTAGTGTAAACAGAAAAATTCAGACACACACGTGTCTAGACAGATATGTATATTGTTATAAGCCTACCATGATGCTGTGTTTCAATCCTCTCAGTTTTTGTAGTAAAATTAAACAGAAATGAGGATACCGTTGAATAAATTGATAATTGAGAATGGATAATGTATAGAATCGAATAAATTGATCAAATTTAGAAACGATGATGGAATTTAGGGAGGATTATGAGTGGATGCCGACTTACTAAAAATTAATTTGGCGATTAGACTATTTATTAGAAATTAGGAAGGAAATTGTTTTTAGTTCAATTTGCGTGGAGACACGCTTTCTGTATGTCTGTCTGTCTCTCTAACAAAGAGAAAAATAATATAATAAATAATATGTTATAACGAAAATATGAAAAGACTAGGAATGGAATAACTAGCTTTGGTCGCAACGCAACCAAACGCAATGCAATTATTATTAAATCTTAAAATACAAACGTATACAATTAGACTTATTTAATATTACGTAATGTGTAATATACTGTCAAGATATCATTTCTGTTATAACACACTAGCTTTTATATTCTCAACTTTAATGGTATTAAAATCTATTCACCACCTCTGATTTTTTTCTATTATAAAATATTTTCTAAATTGCATTAATTAGTTTTACTAAAATCAATAATTCATGTGTTTAAAGACTTAGTGATTCGAAAAAGACAATGTATACATTCTATTGCGTGCCATTCTGATTCAACTTATGAAATATAGTGAAATTGAAATTGAATTTGGGTTCGGCTGGGGTATAAAAAGAAAAACAGAACTGCGTTATGAATTATTAAATCGTTTAAATTTCTTGACAGTAATTGCAGGCTAAAAAATATATACATAGATAATTAATTAAATTAAGTTGAAAAAAAAAATTGTTCAATAATGATTTGGGCATTGTATTTATCACATTTATGATACAAATCATTTTTTTTTTAGTTTTACCCTTACATTATTGGTATACATATTAAGTATATGAATATATGTATGTATAATGTAATGAATATGTATATGCTTTTGCACTATAAGTCAAAAAAAAAAAATGTTATTAACATAAATTATTATTTATTAGGGTATAGTAGATTAAATTGAATAACAATTTTCATTCGATAATTAAAATTGCATTTATATACCTAATTCATAAATATATAGCTGGATTATAGCTGAACTATGTCAAATATTTATATCGATAATTATATTCATTTTCATTTACCTACTTCGCCTATTTTATTATCGATTGAAAATTGTCTTTGTCATCGTACTACTATTTACATTATATCATTTTTGATTAACAATATTTTTTTTTTAAATTGAATTTAACTATTCTCACCGCTAGTAACGAATATATATCTAAAGAAAGAAATTTATGAAATTAAATGAAATAGCTACGTTTTATTTGATGAAAAATAAAGTGATGAAGAGATTCTCTAGTTAGAAGAATTCATCCGATTCATTAATTATTTTATACTGTTCATTATTTCTATTACAGCTGAATATAAATAGATAGTAAATTTGAATTTTAAATAGTAAAACCACAAACATCTATGATAATACCCAATAATGATTTATTAGAAAAAAAAAACTACTTGGCATTCAATTAAGTTTTCGTTTATGTGTTCAGAAAAGTTTTTTATAGGGTATATACTAGGTATATAATGATAAGTTATTATGAATAAAGAAAAAAATTTTAAATATAAATGAAAAAATTAAATAAAATAAACAAGCAAGAAGTAAAATTTTCAAAATCTCATTCGGAACTAGCAAGTGAAACTTGTGTTATCTAATATTTTATAGTAAAAATTGATAAATATTAATAAATAAATTAAGAACAGTAGAAAACAAAAAAAAAAAAGTTATCCAAGTTTTCCTTGCGGCTGTTCTAAATAACATTCTTAATAGATAAATTACTGTTTGATCGATTGTCCTTATGCTTTCGATTTTTTTATTTTTTTTTTTTATTTTTTTTTCTAATCCTTAGTAGAAAATTAAATATACTATACTTCTGAGTCTTATTAGAATAATTAGGTAAATACACATTTATTATAGTCTTAATAATGAACCATTATTGACACTAGTTTATTATTATTATTATTATCTGCTACTAAAAATTTTATATTTCGGTTGTGTGAGCGTGTGTAAGTGTAAGTGTAAGTGTAAGTGTAGGTGTGTGTGTGTGCGTGTGTGTGTTTAGGGGTAAAAGTAGATAATCTAATCTAATAATCTCTTTTACTACTTCAAATTTCATCGCAATTACTGTTCGAATTTCCAAATATCTTTTATTTCATATACCTATTTTATAATCATTATTCATTATTTATACTGTTTTGACACCCAACCACCTATGAGTTTAAAGAATGAAGAAAAAAAAAACAAAAACAAAAACAACAACAATAACAATAACAACCAACTATCTAACTCTTTCATCTAAAAATTATCATTCATTTAATCAACTACTATATCTCTACAGCGAACACATAATTACATAGTATATATATACAGTGAGGATTCGTGGATGCGGGTCACTTGTTGAATAAATCTGTGTTCAATTTATTGTGAATTCATTGTCAAGCATCAACGAGTGACCCGCATCCACAAATACGCACTGTATATGTATATTGTGTTATCAATAATTTCGAACGATCCAATATTATTTGTAACTACCAACAATATGTGACACCAGATTTTATTATTATTATTATTATTATTATTATTATTAATTAAATGATGCGATTAATAGTGTTAAATATAAACAATATGTCGTGGTAATTGATAGATAGTTACACGCTCAATTATTTTCGAGGTATATTATATATATATATATATATATATATATATATATATGATTTCAATGATTTTAGTTTATAAGTAAATATAAAAAAAAAAATAAGAAATTTAAGAAATATAAGAAATAAAAAAATTAAAAAAAAAAAAAAAACTATCATATAAATAATGAAACTACTAAAGATAGACAAGTATTTTTTAAGGAGTTAGTAATGATTAGAATATCATTTATTATTTTAATTCAGAAATATCATAAGAATAAAGAAAAAATTAAAATTAAAATTAAAATTAAAAAAAAAAAAATAGAAAAAAAACAGACAAATAAAGTTTAAATTAAACAAAATAAATGACGAAATAATTAGGTGAGGTCATTTTTAGGCGTTATATTATTCAGTATACATCCGTTTAAAAGATTTTTTTTATTTATTCTTATTTCTGAAATGTCCCATTTTCTGATCTCACCTTAAGTAAGTGAGTTTCCTCTTTCATTATAATTATTACTCATCATTATCATTATTATTATTATTATTATTATTATTATTATTATTATTAATAATATTATGATTTTTCTTTCTTTTTCTTTTGTAAATGAAAATCATTAATTCAAGTTCCTAGGTTTAGGGTTTTTTCCTAAGATTTTACGTTATTATAATTGTCGTACAAAAATTGAATACAATTTATTTCAAACAGCTGAATAGTTGTTTTTATTTATTTATCTATTTTTTTTCTGTTTGTTTGTTTGTTTCTTTTTCTTTTAATGTAATGGAAATTTACTATTCATTTATTACAGATATATTATATGAAGAAAGATGATTAGTTAAATAAAAAAATAAATAAATAAATAAATAAATAAACAAATTTTGACGAATGAAATTGGGTCACAAGATAAAATTTTTTTCAAGGAAGAGTATAAATTTTTTATACTATCTAATAAAAAAGAAGAAGAAAAAAAAAAGAATGAAAATTTTATAAAAAAAGAAGAAAATATCGATAATATTTTAGAAAAAGAAGAAACAAAATAATGGTATTGTAAAATTTCAAATTATATATATTTTCTTTCTCTTTTCTTCGTTTAATCTTTTTTGCTTCATTGTATTACGGTAAATCATCAAAGATTTGCAAATACTATTATATAAGATTTCCAAATATACTTTAATATTATACATAATATAATAATAGAATTTCACATTGGATTCATTCGGGTAATAAAAATTGATATTGCTACGTTTAGTTTCTAATATTCGATAACAAGACTCTATGTAGTACCAGACCACATATACATAGTTTTGAATTTAAATGTTTAGCTAGAACTTATACTGAGTATATATGATACATTTAAAAATGTACAAATATATATTAACTCAGTCACTCTCTATCTTAACACATTACCTATCCCTTTGTAAATACGCAGAGTTAGCTTTTAAAAATACCAAATGCAATGTATTTCAACTTATTTATAAAAATGATTAAGAATAAAAAAAAACACAAAAAATGAAAAAAGAAAACTACAATTAATATACAGCGTGTTATGCCAACTACATCGCAGTAATGCAGGTCTCCGACCGTCAGGTATAGTCGAAATTCGATTCACGCGGTCGTGAGGTGGCCGAAATCCACATACATTCTCTTTTATCGGTATATATGTCTTTTCTTTTTTTCTTTACCCTGATATTATAGAAAAATGGATGAATAATTGATACAATATTTTTCTAACATTTAAACATTATAAAAATTATAGTAGTAATAAACTTAGATGTGTATTGCTACTTCTTTTCGAGCGCCTTATTATATGCAACCCATTAATCTTACGAGATAATTCGAAAGATTGGGTCCAGAATGTGGCGCTTCACGGATACCCTAGTGGCAATTGCAATTGCAATTGCTAAAAAATTAGAATTAAAATTTAGAATAATATTGAGAAAATTGGAAATAACAGTTTTCTGAACGAAAAATCGAACGTTACCGACTGCTATACAGATCGATAACTTTTCACAAGGGCATAAATTAATCGTTATGGATTGACTGCGGCCTCGCGATCACTCGGGCGTACGATGAAGGGTGAGAGTCAGGATTCTTCCACCCTTTACCAACCCCGACTCTTTGAAATTCAGATTATTAAATTTCCGACTATGTAACTAAGAGTCTTCTCCACCTCCAGTCCTTATTCGAAGTGGCGCGTTTCGTCGTGCAACCTGATCTTCTTGATGTCGAAGGTCACAAGTTCAACCCTCTTTCGGAATTATATAAAATTTATATATTTATATCTGTACATAATGTGAATACATGGGTATATGTACACAACCGATAGCGATAAGTGTCCCGTGATAAGCCCGGTTGGATTAACTAACAAACATAAGTGTCCCGCCCGATGATATGCAACCGAGGCAACATCTTCTTTTGAGCTGGCAATACCCTAGGCAATAGTAGATTTTTATTTTATGGGCAATAGCTGACTCGAGCCCCTAAGACGAATTAAAAATTCAATCTGTCAAAGCGTCAAAACATCCAGACGTCAACCTACATAACCTACATCCAACGCATAAATCACTTTCAATAAGGATAACTATTCAATCATTTATTCAACAATTTTATTTAAGCATAAATAAAAATAAATAATAATAATAATAATTTTAAATAACTTTACTTCATAATTACTTTTACTAATTAAATAAAAATTTAAATATACACTACATTTAGAATAGGGTAAGTCTAAGGGACGAATGCTGCGCCCTATTACACACAACCCGCGGATCATTATATTATTCTGCTCATCTTAGTTCCGTAGTTCGTCACCCGGTGGCGCCACCGGCGTAAACTGACCTACTCAACGGCGTCCTTGCCCCTCTCTCCCCACTCAAGGCCGCTCAAGACCGTCAAGGATGGGGAGCCCAAGCAAACCGGTCTAACCGGTTTCAGTGGCCTTCGTGGCGCCGACGAGTGAACAGGTTCGTGACGTAGTAGACGTTCTTGGGAAAACTTACGCGCCGAGTTGACCAACGTGCGAGAAAATGCTTGACAGGAGGTACGCCGCGTCGTTACGAGTTGAGGAGGCGTAAGTTTTTAATATTCCGATCACCATTTTACCATAACCATGAATAATTATGAATTTTCGCGTATTACAAAGTGTCGCGTATTTCAATCAGCGAAGTAAGTGACGATTGGAGGCCTTTGATTATTATTCAGGGAATTAGGGAATCGTTCGTTTTCAAGTATATTCTATCCCTACCCGCGAATAACTCTGTGAAAACCTACATTTCTTGCGAACATAACCTCTCCGATCTATTTTTCATACAAATATACTAGGTAAGGGAGATTCATTGTTAACCTCGCGATAATTATCATCCCATCGTATTATCATCCCCACATTTAACTTCTGGTTGCGTGTACCAAGGCGTAATGATCTTTGCGGTCACAGTAGTTCATCAATTCACCTGCGAGATGGCGACACCATTCAGCACTCCGTTGGCTTTGGCCGAGCAGGAAGCATAGTAAGTGTCTATCATGGGGTGAATGAATAATCAGTTGAATATTTGGTATAAGAATATTGAAAAGTGACAACAAAAATGTATACATGTTTGTAGTCACTATCTATTATTCTTAGTCTTCTCATTCTACTACTTCCGCTTTAATCGTTAGATAATTTTAGTTTGAGTTGTTCTTTTAATTGTTCGTTCGTTTGTACACATTGCTAGTTGTAATACCCATTGATACATAGAGAGCGCTGCGCGCGCATGTAAAAATGAATAGAAAGATAGTGGTGCTGCACAAATATGCGGGTAAAAAAATTACTACCTTTACTAAGAAGCGCGCGTCTATGAATGGAAAAATAGTGGTGCTGCACAAATATGCGGACAAAAAAATACTACGACCCTTTCATTATATTCGTGGAGGCGTGGCGAATGGCGCATTGTAAAGCAGCGGTATAAAAAACTACCAACTCTTCGCTTCATTCGTTATTATAATAAAAGATAAAGGCGCGGGGAAATAATGGAGGGAAGTTAAAAAGAATTACTGATCTCTTATTGCATTCATGTTTGCATCACATCTGAACGAGTAGAAATAAAGCGATTGAAGGAAATGTCGTTTAAACACAGAAAGAATGAAAATACAAATTCACTAAATACTGAATCAGTATATTAGGAAAAAATAAAGAATTAAG
This sequence comes from Tenthredo livida, assembly GCA_963992785.1. Lineage (NCBI taxonomy): Eukaryota > Metazoa > Arthropoda > Insecta > Hymenoptera > Tenthredinidae > Tenthredo > Tenthredo livida. The sequence goes on from OZ023068.1 coordinate 3,917,987, forward strand.
CCCACAAAATTTTTATTTCAATCAGCGAAGTAAGTGACGATTGGAGGCCTTTGATTATCATTCAGGGAAGTAGGGAATCGTTCGTTTTCAAGTATATTCTATCCCTACCCGCGAATAACTCTGTGAAAACCTACATTTCTTGCGAACATAACCTCTCCGATCTATTTTTCATACAAATATACTAGGTAAGGGAGATTCATTGATAACCTCGCGATAATTATCATCCCATCGTATAAGCAATCATATAATTCCAAGTTCCTCTTCAATCGTTTGCTCTACGAGCATATTAGTGTTATTCTGAGTATACACAGGTTTTCCTGGAGAATGCTTGATCCCCGATTTATTCTTGCCTTCCATACTTTGACGGAGATCTGAATAAGCGTTGCATGTACTTGAGATGCATGGATCCTACGTGCCAATTGGTCGGAGATGGACGCCAGCCAACACTATCTGGCTAGTTATGGATTCATGGTCAACCAACACAGTGGTAAGCTTTATATTATATCAGCCACAGACCCTGTATAACTATAAATGTATATCGACAACACAATCAAGGCTGAAACGCATTTATCTAGCGATACTCGGACAGTATCTATCTCTGGATCCAACAACGTTTGTGTCAATCTCAACAATATCCCCGCGTTTCAGAATTGGGGAGAGGAAATCAGATCTGGATAAATTATGTGCCCAATCACCAGTTCTATATGCCTTTTCAACTATTCGAAAACAGACCAAGCTGGTAATTGACCTCTCATTTGAGGGACCATTGTCAGAGGCAAGGAGGATATTAGCATCAAGGTAATTAATCTATGATATTGATTGGCTTCTAGCCACCACAGGCTGCAATGCATCAATTGCCTCATGTTATTGAAATCAAATTGCCACTGATCCGTTGTACATCTAAAATAAATCACCTTTTTAAATCCATGTTTCACAGCTTCTCTACCACCCTACACCTTTAGCTGGCTATGGACGCCCCTAGCTCACCTCTGTCCTCGACATACACCAGATACTTTCATGGCGACTTGGTTCTACTCACCTGCGAGGGAAACACCTGAGATGTACCCAAAGGCAACATATTGACGCAATTCGTGTGATACTTGGATATCTTATTAAAGGGTAAGTTCAGAAGACTAGGAACACTCATTTTTTTTTTGAGCAATTATAACTTGCTTCTTTTCAATGGCAAAATCGAATCTTTCTTTTGTATTCACAACAGTAGTAAGAGCTTGATGAATCTCAAGAAAATTGTTCACTTGATTTGGATATAAATTTGCCTTGTAGTAGAGAAATATTTGAATAATGAGGATCAAGGATTGAAGGTTTTTAAATAAATACAGGTATCAATTACTGTAAAATTAATTATAGGCATCGCATTTATTTTTCAAACATCTTACAGACTTCAATATTAGTAATAAATTACTTTACAGTCCCATTCTTTGGTTCTTAGTTGAGCGTGTTCGCTTGAACAATACATTGAGTTAATTTATCCCATGTAACATATATTAATCTAGTTTTTATTTTCACAGGGGTTGTTCGTGGAGGGAAAAAACATAGTCCTGCCTATCTACAACAAAACCTCTTGAAAGTTCTTCATTACAACGATTCACGCCAGACAGTGGAGCAGTCCAAATACCAGGGGAATGGCTATTATTGATGGGGACTAATGGCTTCAAACGGCTATTATTGTGTATAAAGTAGCATAGGAGTATAGTTTTAGGCTGAGTTCGCAATTACAGTTCCTTTGGAATCAGTTTTGGTAAAATCTCGAATCTTCTCTAATTAGATTGGACCAGATTATTCCAAATTGATTGTAGAAACTATAAGCGATACTATATATTCACTCGTGATTATACACCACGCTATACCTGACAAGTTCATACGGTAATGTTATAATCAAACGAGGAAAAAACTTGTAACATTACGGAAGAGATGAGAATTTGTAATAGATTATGATATGATATTGATATAATTTAATAGTTGAAACATTTCTGAATATCTCGGCCAATAATATTTTTTACTAGCCTAATAACTTCATTGTACTTGAAAGAGGAGAGCAGTAGACATTGCAATAGTTGGATTAGCCATTACTGTATGAAATATTCGCAATATCTATGCAGGTAACTGCGCGTAATACATGCATATACGATATACGTACGTGAATATACTTCACTCCTTTGTGAAATCGTCCTCAATGGATAGAGAGTAGACAATTCAGAGATCCACGACTTGGAGACTCTCATTAGTATCTATTGAGAACAACTATATTTATAGAGTAATGAATTATTCTACTGTTCTCGTGGCGAAATTACGTTGTTAAAGTATTATCGTTAACGAAAACCATGGTGAGAATAATGACTCTGTTCTCTATTCGTATGGTGGTCTGAAATATAAAAATAAACAGCTCGCTGTTCTCAACAAGACCGATATAAATACTATCTGCTACAAACATTGTACTTGGCATTCTGTAAAATATACTTTCGTACGTATATGCATGTATTATCGTCGCAACGATTAGTTTAGAGTATAATACTAGTTTTATTATTTCATAATTCTAGTTCTAGCTAATCTCGGAACTTAAGAAGTGCCAAATATGTAGTTTTCAGTGATATACGTGATAGATTATACATATTACGATCACATCTACAATTTGTCCAATCAAATATTCAGTGTTGTGAAAATTGTAAGTCAATTTTGTTTCAAGTGAAGTTTATTACTTTTGAATAACTATTTTATAATTAGTTGAAATAACTTTACTTTATAATTAGTTTTAATATCTTTACTTTATAATTCGTTTCAATAGCTTCACTTGATAATTCGTTTCAATAGCTTCACTTTATAATTCGTTCCAATAGCTTCACTTTATAATTCGTTTCAATAGCTTCACTTTATAATTCGTTTCAATAGCTTCACTTTATAATTCGTTTCAATAGCTTCACTTTATAATTCGTTTTAATAGCTGTACTTTATAATTCGTTTTAATAGCTGTACTTTATAATTAGTTTTCATAGCTTTACTTTATAATTAGTTGAAATAACTTTGCTTTATACTTACTTTAAATAACTCTACTTTATAATTACGCTGAATAACTTTACTTTATAATTACTTTTACTAGTTGAATCGAGTTTAATTACACAATACTAAAGTAATGGGTAATTAAATGAGTAGTTTCATCAAAAATGTAATTAGTGACTCGCAACACTGCAAATATTCATGTAATAATAAAATTGTTTATGCAATAAACATGTATCATTATAGTAAATTACCACATTCTTGAATAAATATCTCTTGAAATTGTAAATAATCAATCGTTGAATCATTTCCCCCTGTCCTTTCCTTGCCTATACTAAAAATTAGATATCAACTGCCAGAATTTTAGGAGTGAATTTTCTGGCAGTTGATACCTTATTTAAGGAGTCGATTTTCTGGCAGTTGATACCTTTTTTTTAAGGAGTGAATTTTCTGGCAGTTGATACCTTTTTTTTAAGGAGTCAATTTTCTGGCAGTTGATACCTCATGGTGTCAAAAACGACTCCTTGAAAAAGGTATCAACTGCCAGAAAATTGACTCCTTAAAAAAAAGGTATCAACTGCCAGAAAATTGACTCCTTAAACAAAAGGTATCAACTGCCAGAAAATCGATAGGTACCTGGAGCTCTCAATGCCTACATTTCCCCTGGGCAGAGTCTAAGCCAATCAGGAATAAGGTTTGAAGAGAAATTGCCTATTTTCGTCTTGACTCTCGCTCCTGATTGGCTGAACTCGGCTCCAGGGGAAATGTAGGCAATGAGAGCTCCAGGTACCTATCGATTTTCTGTCAGTTGATACTTTATTTAAAGAGTCGATTTTCTGGCAGTTGATACCTTTTTTAAGGAGTCAATTTTCTGGCAGTTGATACCTCATGGTGTCAAAAACGACTCCTTGAAAAAGGTATCAACTGCCAGAAAATTGACTCCTTAAAAAAGGTATCAACTGCCAGAATTTTAGGAGTGAATTTTCTGGCAGTTGATACCTTTTTAAGGAGTCGATTTTCTGGCAGTTGATACCTTTTTCAAGGAGTCGTTTTTGACACCATGAGGTATCAACTGCCAGAAAATTGACTCCTTAAAAAAAAGGTATCAACTGCCAGAAAATCGACTCCTAAAATTAGGTATCAACTGCCAGAAAATTAACTCCGTAAAATCTGGCAGCTGATACCTCATTGTTGAGTGATATTTTCGATTTGATTTGAATTCGATTTGAATTCATTTTGAATTCAATTTAGCTCCTAAATTGATGCGCCTGGATTAGGAGTTGGATAGGGGATAGGAGAAAAAAATATGCAGCAAATGATGAATCATAAATTAAGTTTATTATCAACATTTATGATTGAAGCCATCCATACAAGCAATATTAACATACCTACGTAGACAGTTATGTACAATTTTCAATTGGTCCTTAAAAATATATAAGTCTGTAGCAATTAGTCGAGGGAATTAATTAAGTTGGCTGAATTATGCGATAATACCTAGAGACGTTATAATTTGCTAAAGGGAAATGTCTAGAATGGGATGGAAGATCTGTATTTACGACGTCTGTTTGTAATGAAATTACTTATTTAATTACCCATTACTTTGGTAATGTGTAATTAAACTCGATTCAATCAGTAAAAGTAATTATAAAGTAAAGTTGTTCAGCGTAATTATGAAGCAGAGTTATTTAAAGTAAGTATAAAGCAAAGTTATTTGAAGTAATTATGAAGTAAAGTTATTAAACCTAATTATAAAGTCAAGCTATTGAATCTAATTATGAAGTAAAGTTATTAAACCTAATTATAAAGTCAAGCTATTAAAACTAATTATAAAGTGAAGCTATTGAAACGAATTATAAAGCGAAGCTATTGAAACGAATTATGAAGTGAAGCTATTGAAACGAATTATAAAGTGAAGCTATTAAAACGAATTATGAAGTAAAGTTAATCAAACTAATTATAAAGTGAAGTTATTTCAACCAATTATAAAATAGTTACTTAAAAGTAATCAACTTCACTTGAAAAAAAATTGACTCACAATTTTTACAACACTGAATATTTGATTGGAAAATTGTAGATGTGATCGTGAATACGTATAATATATTACGTATATCACTGAAAACTACATATTTGACACTTTTCAAGTTCGGAGATTAGTTAAAACTATAATTAGGCTTTAGTAAAACTATTATTATATTTCAAACTAATCGTGATATACATACGGGGGTATATTTTACAAAATGTCAAGTGCAACGTTTGAAGCATGTCATTTCTATATTGGTCTAGTCAAAAACAGCGAGCTGTTTATTTTTATTTTTCAGACCGTCTTACGAATAGAACAGAGTCGTTATTTTCATCACGGTTTTCGTTAACAATAATACTTCAATAACGTAATTTCGCCGCGAGAACAATAAGATAATGCATGAATCTACATATTTTTTTTCATGTAATATCTTCTGTAATATCACAAGTCTTTTCCTTGTGCGACTATAATATTACCGTATGAACTAATCAAGCATAGCTTGCTGTACTGCGGAGAGTTCATCTATTACTACTTATAGTTTCTACAAATGATATGTAATAATAATCTATTGCATCACAGTGCCACGCTGTATTTGTTCTTCAAATTTATAAAGATATAAACAATCGATAAAACTAATGAAACATACAGGGGTTCGCTAATTTATTAGTCTACTGAAAAAAACGTTACTATGTTGGAATACCTACACCCTTTTTTTTACGTTTCTTCATCTGTACAGCAATTTTCTCTAATAAATTATGCGAACGCCTGGTTTAAAATTATTGCTATGAATTGAAATTATTGTCCGATATTTTTCGGATGGGATACGGCAAGTATGATAATTCCATTCTTATAGTAGAGGAAATTTATAACTAGGCTATACTAAAACTATGATTAAACTTCCAACTAATCTTTTCCGCGATAATACATATACATATTCTATGAGCTATTTATCTTATTTATCCCACCGCGATACGAATAAAGAATACAATTATTGCCTTCATCATGATTTTCGTTAAAAACAATACTGCAACAACGTAATTTCACCGCGAAAACACTTAAATAATTAATTTTTTTTTTTCCGCAGGTATCTCAGCGAAGCTGAGGTCCCAATTAAATAATTAATAACGCTTCGAAATGTCAATTTAATTTGCCGCGCAAGTCTTCCTCCTGTTCTCCCGTTGACGCCACGAGGGACACTGAAAATTTACTGAAACCGGTTAGACCGGTTTGCGTCTGCACCCCTCCCTTGACGGCCTTGAACGGCCTTGAGCAGTGGGGGGTGCAGTGAGAGTGGCGGGGACGCCGTTGTCGTAGGTCAGTTCACGCTGGTAGCGCCACTGAGCGGAAAACTATGAAACTCGAATGAGCCCATTGATGAAATGATCCGCGGGTTGCATGCATTACGGCGCGATGAATTATAATCTCATTAGAATTGGATTCGCAAGATCGAAATACATTGAAAATAATTTCGTGGTATCTTTAAAAATAAAAGGCATCACTGCAATCCTTGGCTAGGGATGGCATTCAATTATCATTTGAATTAATAATTATCATCTCTGAACAGAGAAATTATGTCTCTTATATAACATGATTCCTATACAATAACCACACCTTATAAATTAAAATGTTAAAATTTCGTTTGATATTTATTTTATTATAAAGTAAAGCTATTAAAACGAATTATAAAGTGAAGCTATTAAAACGAATTATAAAGTGAAGCTATTTCAACTAATCATAAAATAGTTATTTAAAAGTAATAAACTCCACTTGAAAAAAAATTGACTTACAATTTTTACAACACTGAATATTTGATTGGAAAATTGTAGATGCGATCGTGAATACGTATAATATATTACGTATATCACTGAAAACTACATACTTGACACTTTTCAAGTTCGGAGATTAGTTAAAACTAATTAATTAGTATAATTAGGCTTTAGTAAAACTATTATTATACTTCAAACTAATCGTTATACATATACATACGAGGGTATATTTTACATGATGTCAAGTGCAATGTTTGACGCATGAAATTTCTATATTGGTCTAGTCAAGAACAGCGAGCTGTTTATTTTTATTTTTCAGACCGTCTTACGAATAGGGAACAGAGTCATTATTTTTATCATGGTTTTCGTTAACAATAATACTTCGACGGCGTAATTTCGCCAAGTGAAAGGTAAAATAATTCATAACTTTATGAATATAGTTGTTCTCAAAAGATACTAATGAATGAGACTCTTCAATTCATGGATCTCTAGATTATCTCCTTTCTATTCATAAAGGACAATTTTGCATAAGAGTGAGGTATACTTCACGAACGTATATCGTATATACATGTAGTATGCGCTGTTACCTGCATGTAATACATAGATCTTACGAATATTTCATACGGTGATGACTGAAATAACATATTGTTAATAATCTAACATCACGAATTCTCATCTATTCTGTGATATCACAAGTCTTTTCCTTGTACGATTATAATATCACCGTATGAATTAGTCAAGTATAGCTTGCTGTACAGTAAATAGTTTTTCTGTTACTACTCATAGCTTCTACAAATGATAGGTATGTAATAGTTCTCTCTTGCATCACGTATTTGTTATTGAAATTTGTAGAGATATAATGAAACGAAAAGACTAACGAAACATACAAAGGTTTGCTAATTGCTAATATTTAGGCTACTAAAAAAAAACGTTACCATGATGGAGAACCAACAGCATGTGTTCATGTCTCTTCACCTGTACAGCAATTTCCCTAAGTTACGCAAACGCCTGGTTTAAAGTTATTTATGAATCTAAATTATTATCTGATATGTTTTCAATGGGATACGGCAAGATGCTATGGCAATAATGCTTGTGGTTGTCACTAATCGTAGATAATATTAAAATTAGGTCTCATTATTTATCACACATATACTATGTCCAAGAGTCTGCTGACTGAAAATTAGTGGCAACCAGCTTAGCTTGTTTAATATACAACGTTTCTAACGGAATTGATTACTAGACGAGATGCGAGATTTCACTAAAACTGATCCCAAAGGGACTATAATTACGAACTCGATACAACACAGCCTAAAACTATATGCTTATGCTACTTTATCAACACTTTGCAGTGCAGAGTTGTCTTGTGGTCATTCCCTCGGTGCTTGAATTGCTCCACTGCCTGGTGTGAATCGCTGTTTTGAAGAAGTTCGTAGAACTTTTGTCGAAGATGGGCAGGACTTCGTTTCCCTCGATGAACAACACCTGTGAAGATGAAAACTAGATAAGCATACGGTACACGGAATAAATTAACTAAATGTGTTTTTCAAGCAAACGTTCTCAACCAAGTACCAAAGAGTTTTTAATTGTGATCATACATCTGACTCATGGCCGGTAATATCGTTGATAATCTGTATGAAATTTATTATAATATAATTCTTATGATTATTTTTGTAAGCCTGTCCAAACCATTTTCAAACGTAATATAAACTACAAACTATTTTCAACAGAATCAAGAAACTCGATAAGCTAGTATCAATAGTGCATGCATTAATAGATTTTTCGATCTTTCAATTGTTACTCAATCCTTACAATTGGGACTTGAAAGTAATTTACAACCAATATCGGATTATGTTCCATGTTTAAAAAATAAATGTGATGCCTAATTAATTTTACAGTAATCCACTCTTGTATTCATTTTCAAGCCTTTAAATTTCGATCCTTATTCTCCAAATATTTCTCTAACACGAGGTAAGTCTATAGACAAATAAAGTAAACATATTTTCTAGAGATTCCTCAATTTTTATTTACTGTTGTCAGTAAACAGAAAGATTCAAGTTTTTTGTGAAAAGGAAACAAGTTATAATTACTTCAAAGAATTGAATGATCAGTCTCTCCGAGACTTACCCTATAATAAGATTCCCAAGTATGACACGAATCACGTCAATATGTTGGCTTGGGGTATATTAATGTCGCATCAGTAGAGTTTCCCTCGCAGCTGAGTAGAACCAAGACGCCATGAGAGTGTCTAGTGTACAGTGATGATAGAGGCTAGTGAGGAGCACCCATAGACAGCTGAAGATACAAGGTGAGCATCAGATGCAGAGTATCGCTAGATAAATGCGTTTCTGTATTGGTTGTTCTATCGATATACATTTATAGTTTCACAGGATCTTTGGCTGACGTGATATGAAGCTTACCATTGTGTTGGTTGACTATTAATCCAGGACTAGCTGGATAGTTTTAGGTAGCATCCATCTCCGACCAAGTGGTATGCAGGATCTATGCTTCTCAATTATCTGCGATGCTTGTTCATGTCCGTTGATCGATAACGCTGTCAGAAAATGGAATGAAAGAATAAATAGGGGAACAAGTCTTCTCCCAGAAAACATTTGGAAACTCAAAATAACACGAGGAATTTGTTTAACCTCGGAGGCGCAAAATATGCTCGTAGAGCAAACGATACGAGAGGACGAGGAACTTGGAATAACACGATTGTTAATACGATAGGGTGGTCATTATTGTGAGGTTATACTGTATAGAAACTCCTCGCTCATTTGAATCGTGTTTAAAATAGGTCTGAGAGGTTATGTTCGTAATAAATTCAGATTTTCACATAGTTATTCGCGGTTACGGATAGAATATACTTGAAAACGAACAATTTCTTCAATTACAATAATACTCCGCTTGTAGCGATTCAATTGTCACTTACTTGGCTGATTGAAATACGCAAAATGTAAAATATGTTCAAAAAGTATCAGATTATATTTTCAGTATGAAACTACTCAGCAAAGTTCTGCTTGTTACGAAAACAAGCATTGAAAATTCATAATGATTTATGATTATGATAAAATGGTGATTGAAATAATTTAAACTCACTCATATCCATCGTTTCTCCGTTGATAGCCTCTTCGGACTGTAAATCTCCTAGAACGCTTAACGACGCAGCGTACTGATTCTCCATCGTATTTTCCTCACAGGTTTTATTTAATTTGCCGCTTACATTTCTCCCTGTCGCAGGAGCCTCTCGCCACGCCACGCACATATTTACTCGTTGGCGCCACGAAGGCCACTGAACTCTGAAGTGCTCTGAAGAGCGAAAGAGACAGCGAAAAAAAAAGTGGTCAAACCGGTTTGTTAAACCGGTTAGACCGGTTTTTTTCCACATCCCCACCCTTGACGGCCTTCAACGGCCTTGACCCAGTGCGCGAGGAACGGGAGGGGCAAGGACTAGTTGTCGTAGGTCAGTTCATGCTAGTGGCGCAACTAGGTGGAAAAATATAGAACTAAGAAGAGCGTGATAATAAAATGTTCTACAGGTAACAAGGCGCACCGTTTACCCTTAGATTCAACTGGTTCACCTTATTCTAGCAATAATTAATTAATTAATCAATTAATTAAACGGAATGCGAATGAATCCCAAGGATTGAAAAACCTTCGATAGATTATCGAATAGATTATAATAATAATTAATAAACGAATGTTATGATGCCACTGGGTCAATAAAACTATTATACATATTATAGACATTTAAATATAAATAGACTTATACACATTTCTTTTCTTTGTGTTTTTCTTTTATATGATGTAATATAATATAATATAATATAATATTCTCTTTCCCTTTGTTTGTTTTACGGATCATCAATAGTAGGTATAATTATTATATAGAAACATTCAATAAATTCTGACAAAAAAATGTATTATACTTTTAAACGCCCAGTTACTACTCCAGAAATAAATTCACAATTTATATCTGCGTTATTATTCGCGTATTCCCGTGTACAATATTCCAAAACAACATATTTTATCATAATATAAACTCACCATTACTTTATCATGAATAAATATAATTTTTACTCGACTTATAGTTTCAAGAACATGAGTTCAAATTTTATAATCGACATATTACGAGAAATAAAGAATTCTGAATTAAACCAAGCTGTACGATTTTCAATAGTTCTTCACCTTACCAAACATCAATCTATTACAGATTTATCTACGTTACAATACATCTATGCACACAAAATACTATTTCTTTTCCCCTTTTTTTTCGTTATTATTATTTTTAAAGATATTCTCATGCTTTACTTTTTATTCTTATTCCAATCTCCATCTTTTTCTCTTCCTATTCAATTTAAGTCTATTCTATTTTGCAATTGTCTAAGAACAGAAAATATATCGCTAAAGTTGGGCCACGCTAACTACGATATCATCTATATAATATAATTAACTAGTAATTTATCATCAAAATGCAATTGTGTTCGATGTATGGAAAATAAATGTGATTCCTAATTAATTCTTTAGTGATCTACACTTGTATTTATTTCCAAGCCTTTAAATTAAGATACTAGTTAATCAAATATTTCTCTACTACCAGGTAAGTCTACTAAATCCGAACAAGGTAAAAATAATTTCTAGGTTATTATTCATACCGCGGGTAAAAATTACGGAGGTAATGTAACAAGGCTGTAACGGCTATGCTGAGATTTCCGTACATTTAGAGATCAGCAGACATATCTGGTACTTTGAAGTCTCAGTGACGTCCCTGCGAAGTCAAAGTACCAGATATGTGGCTGATCTCTGAATGTGCGAACATTTCAGCATGGCCATTACATTCTTGTTACATTACCGTCGGAATTATTACCCGGGGTATATATAATAATCTAGAAATTCCGTCGCCTAAATCGCGTTTTACCTAATTTAGGTAAGATCTGAAACTGGTATGAGACGTCTGATAACTTATCGAACTAAGACGTGAAGTGATTTCATGAGATTTCGAAATTCTTGGAAGATTTGTGAAGATTTATCGCAAGATTCTTGATAATTTCGTGAAATTGCAGAAATTTCAAGAAATTTCATAAAATTTTAAGAAGACTTATTAATAAATAAATATCTTGTTCGTGCCTCGGCAATATTTCCCATTCCCTCTGCTTTTTTCTTTCTTTCCCATTTCATTTGGTGTTCGGATCCTTCGGATTCATCCGGTCTGCTGCACTCCACAGGGGTACACATCGGTACACTTTTATCTATAACAATCAAACAAAAGTATTAGTAACTACAATGAGTGATAAATTGAATTTCCATTATAAGGATAAGCTTTTGTCACGAGAAATCTTCTATACGTTATAATAGAAATAATGCTCGATGTGCCATACGTTTATCACGTAGACTATCTGAGATATTTATAATATTACCTTATTTGTATCGCTCTCCTATAGCCATATAGCCATACAGTCCTATAGTCCTATAGTCCCATAGTCGCGTAGTCCTATAGTCCTATAGACCTATAGTCAAATAATCATCTGGCAGAACTGTAACAGAAAGGTGATTAATTCGTCCCTAGTTATTAATACTGATCATCGATCAGTATTAAGCTCTTAAAATACCCTGAAAGAAAATAATTGATTAATCTTAAAATACCCTGAAAGAAAACGATTGATTAATCTTAAAATACCCTGAAAGAAAATGATTGATTAATCTTAGAATACCCTGAAAGAAAATGATTGATTAATCTTAAAATACCCTGAAAGAAAATGATTGATTAATCTTAGAATACCCTGAAAGAAAATGATTGATTAATCTTAAAATACCCTGAAAGAAAATGATTGATTAATCTTAAAATACCCTGAAAGAAAATGATTGATTAATCTTAAAATACCCTGAAAGAAAATGATTGATTAATCTTAAAATACCCTGAAAGAAAATGATTGATTAATCTTAAAATACCCTGAAAGAAAATGATTGATTAATCTTAAAATACCCTGAAAGAAAATGATTGATTAATCTTAGAATACCCTGAAAGAAAATGATTGATTAATCTTAAAATACCCTGAAAGAAAATGATTGATTAATCTTAGAATACCCTGAAAGAAAATGATTGATTAATCTTAAAATACCCTGAAAGAAAATGATTGATTAATCTTAAAATACCCTGAAAGAAAATGATTGATTAATCTTAAAATACCCTGAAAGAAAATGATTGATTAATCTTAAAATACCCTGAAAGAAAATGATTGATTAATCTTAGAATACCCTGAAAGAAAATGATTGATTAATCTTAAAATACCCTGAAAGAAAATGATTGATTAATCTTAGAATACCCTGAAAGAAAATGATTGATTAATCTTAAAATACCCTGAAAGAAAATGATTGATTAATCTCAAAATACCCTGAGAGAAGAGAATATCCTGAAAGAAATAAATGCAATAGCGAACCTGTGAAGGTCTGAAAAAATTGAAATGTACAAGATTAGTTGAAATATAAAATGCTTCATAGCATTGCATTGAACGTATGTAAGAAGAAAGGCATGCAAGGAAAGGGAGACTTGACGCTATCTGCTTTTTGGTATTTGATAGAAATTGGCTAGATATTTATAAGTTGCAAATAGTTAGTGAAAGATAGTCGTCAAGTATAGAAGGTGTAAAGATAACAAGGCATGCATAGAATGTTTGGTGGCGTGACGGTCGGCGTCCTCTTCAACGTGAAGTCTTCAAGCTCAGCCTCTCTCATCTCCGCGCCCCACGTAAGCGCGGAAATGAAGAGAGGCGTCTTGCCCATTCAAGCGATCGCAGCTTATTCAATACAGAGAAATTACTTGATTGAAAAAATTGATTTATTCTACTGATATTAAGAGAAAAGGATTCGAATAAGTCGAGAACATATCAAAGAAGCTCTTGTTCATTCAGAGTTTTTATTCCGAGTATCAAGATTATTCGATTCTAATTCCACGACGGGTACTATAGGAAAACTGGGAACAAGTATTTGAACGGATGAGTTATATTTCATAGAAACTATATTAAAGTGGCTAGTTTTTCTTTTATTGCGATCGCTTGAATTTGCTGTCGAGAATAAGATATTAGTACCACCACCATCCCATTACGCGGCCCTTCTTACCCTCGCCTGGTTCCCATGACCCACCCAACGAGCATGCAGATGAAAAAGAAATATATCATATTATAATATAGGCACGCACACACAGACTCGTAACCACCCTCCCTCGGGTTGCCCTACCTTCCCGATGCACCTGTACGGAAAGCTAATAATCTCCGGCATAAGATTCTCTCAAACACAAACATACAAATCAGTTCACACACCGTGGTTCGAAGCTTACCTTTCATTTTCTGTAGGGAAAGAACGGGTTAGTACGTCCTGGACAAAATTGTCAAACTTTGTTCTAAACGGACCAATTTGATTGGACTTTAAATGATTTTAGATTTTTTCTCATTTCAATATTTATAAATGTTTTGATGTTTAAATGTTTCGTTATAAATAAATATTGACTCTACTCGAATATCCTGCTAGGGGGTCGTTCATTCTTGTGTCGGACCTGCTCCTAGACTTTGTAAAACATGAATTGAAACTCAGGAGGATCCACCACTCAATCGGGAAAGAATTCAAGCAAATCGAGCAAGGGAAATGATAATCGCGGAAACCGATTGAGCGATGGATGTCCTCCCGCCGCGATGCTCACCGCGATTTGCAACGGATGAGGGCCGCGTAAGGGCCGTGAAAGCGAGTTTGGGCATTTATCTGCATCTAGTATATCTGTAATATGACGGCGCAGTAACATGTTTAATGTTACATTGCCGTCTGTATAGGGGAATCTATAATTATGGAAGCAAGCTCCGTTGCAGTCGCGAGTGAGCCTATCTGAATTGAGCTAAGAAATCGGAGATTGTACAATGTTACCGTCACGCCACGCGACAGAGAAAAGAGAATACCAGGGAAAGGAAGCCCGTTACCAAAAATCATGCGACTCACCGATGCTGCCAAGTAGGGGGAGGACAATTGCACTGGGATGTATCTGCTTGGCTGTTGGCGCATAAGAGAGAAAAAAAAAAAGAAAGAAATGAGTTAGAAAATCATTTGTCTCGATATGTTGGATGAAATTAAAGCTTATAGCTATTTTTGGTGAAATAGAAATTGGCAAGGAGGTATCTTGTTTTCACCTGTTTTGCAATTGCTCCCTTGCTGTCGTATCCACCCTCATCCTATCGCTCCAACTGGTTCGGATCAGCTTCGGATCGGCTCAGGATCAACTCGCATCAGTCTGAATTCAGCGGCACTTAAATGAAAAGTGGAAAGAAAAATATTGAAATGCCGATAAATTGGAATCTGATTCGTTAACATATGTAGGGTCTACATATTAGTTAAGAAGATTATTAATAAAAAATCTAACACCGTCTTACCTAATCAGTACTTTTCAGCATAGTCCCCTCATAATCAGTCCTGTCCATGTCTGGTTTATGACAATCTGATATCTAATAGAAACATAAAAGAGAAGCACAACATTTACTTTCTCAATGCATTCATATAATTTTCATAGCGCTATTTTCACATGAAGAAAAAACGTTGGAAATTACAAATGTTCAAGTACCGATTTGAGTCGGTCAATGATTAAACTTTATTAAAAAGGAATGATTATCGACCGAATATATATATCTCATCCCTACCTCTTTCCCATTTTTTTCAATCACATTCCGTATATTCCTCGTTCGACTGCACATCCGCAGGGGTAGAGGTATCGGGACATCCCGTCTCAATCTTCAGATTAAAAATAATGTTGCGTTAACTTTGGGTAGCAGAAAAGTTTTCATTTTTCGAATTCTAATTCTTTTTTTAAATTTTACTACAATTTTCGGCTACTCACAATAAGATAAATCCAGACTGCGACGAAATATAGGCCCTGCTCCAATCCTGGAATGAATTGTCTTATTTCTGTTGATAAAATATGTCATAGACATTATTTCACATCATTAATTGACGACGATTATGGTCATGCTGCGGAACTGTGACAGAAAGGTGATTAATTCGTTCCTAGTCATTAATACTGATCATAGATCAGTAATCATCCCTTACAATACCCCGAAAGAATAAAATCAATCCTGCGGAAGCCTGCAACAAATAAAATGTGCGATGTTAGTTGTGATACTGAATGGTGCTTTATCGAATCGCATTCAGCTCCTATGAAGAGAGCCATGCGAGAAAAGAGAGGCATGCAAGAAAAGGGAGACTTGACGCTATCTGCTGTTCAGTATTGGATAAAAATTGGCTGGATATTTATAATTCGCAAATAGTTAGTGGCAGACAGTCGTCAAGTATAGAAGGTGTGAAGGTAACGAGGCATGCATAGAATATTTGGTGGCGTGGCAGTCATTTGCTGTAGGGAAAAAACGCGTTAAATACATCCTGGACAAAATTGTCAAACTTTCTTCTAAGCGGACTAATTCCAAGTGACCATTGATTTGTTGATATCTGAAATCTAGTATTCTGATACTCTGATATGTGTCATATTCTGATATTCATATACCCTGATGTTCAGATATACCGATATTGTGATATGGCAATATTCTGGAACACTGATACAAAATAGCTGATCATCTGACATTCCGACACCTAGTATTTTGATACTCTGATATGTTTCATACCCTGATGTTATCATATTCTGATATTCATATACCCTGATGATCGGATACTCAGATATACTACTAGAGTGATATAACTCGAACCCTGATATTCTGTATATCCCAATATCTCAGCTCAATTTTTGGTCGTTTGATCTTTAGATCTTTTGATATTTGGATTGACTACTTGAACATCTTGCTAGGGGATCGTTCATTTTTATGTCGGACCCGCTCCTAGACTTTGTAAAGCATGAATTGAACCTAAGGAGGATCCACAACTCAATCGGAAAAAGTTCAAGCAAATCGAGCAAGGGAAATGATAATCGCGGAAACCGATTGAGCGATGGATATCCTCCTGCCGCGATGCTCACCGCGATTCGCAACGGATAAGGGCGGCTATAAGGGCCGTGAAAGCGAGTTCAAGCATTTATCTATTCGTATCTGTAATATTACCGCGCAGTAACAAGTATAATGTTACATGCCGTCTGTATAGGAATCTATGATTATGGAAGCAAGTTTCGTTGCGATCGCAAGTAAGCCTATCTGAATTGAACTAAAAAAATCGGAGATTGTACCGCCACGCCACGCAATAGAGGAAAGGGAGTAAGAAGGAAAGGAAACCCGTCACCAAGCATCATGCAGCTCACGGAAACCCGTCAGGAAGCATCTCGCAACTCGCCGATACCGCTAGTAGGGGCAAAGCAATTGCACTTGCACTTGCACATGCACTTGCACTTGGATGTGTCTGCTCGACTGTGGCATAGCAGAGAATAGAAAGAAGAAAGAAAAGAGTTAGAAAATCATTTGTCTCGATATGTTGGATGAAATTAAAGCTAATAGCTATTTTTGGTGAAATAGAAATTGGCAAGGAGGTATCTTGTTCTCACCTGTTTTGCAATTGCTCCCTTGCTGTCGTATCCACCCTCATCCTATCGCTCCAACTGGTTCGGATCAGCTCCGGATCGGCTCAGGATCAACTTCCATCAGTCTGAATTCGTAGGCACTTGAATGAAAAATGGAAAGAAAAATATTGAAATGCCGATAAATTTGAATTCAAATATAGAGATAGGCTACTGTGTGATAAAAGTTAAGTGAAGAAAGAAAAAAAAAATTTAATGTGGTATAAAGTTCGCATATAATATTCGTGTATATTCAAGGAGGTTGTAATTCGTAAAAAAGAAATGAATAATTGTATTTGTCGATTTAAAGTTCGACCCAAAATATAACGACGAATGGAAATTTAGTGGAAATAATAAATGTATTCGATAACCGAACTTATAAATAAAAATGTTAAATAGGTAATTAGCAATAATTTTGTCATTAATGCGGCTTACCTTTTATTCGATTTATCGGAGATTCAATCTATATTGTTAACAGCCTCCCCACTTCCGAGCAGCTGTACTTTTTCTGTATAAACAGATTATCATTCCATTAGAAAGATGCGGCCTGATTGTTTTCGTATTTTATCGAAATGTCATCAACTGAAAGTCAATGCCACTTACATTTTCTATTAGTACAATTATTTTACGATGCTGTTCACTTTTATTACGTCTTATAATTATGATTTTTTAAGAAAGATGTACAATTGTTAGCCACTCAATATTTTCTCAACTGTCGAATAACATTGTTTGCGAATAATATAAATCAATAAGAAAGTCACTTGAAGTACGTAAATTTCAAATGCAATTATTATAACCGGACAGATTGGTATGAAATTACTTATATTACAAGTCTACGTTCTCCGAGGTGTCACTGATTTAAAACTTCATTAAATTGGAAAACATTACTTCAGCCAAGACGCGTTCGTATAATTATAACTGAACGGAGTCGCGACGTCAACACCCGGCGACTCGTTCAACGTGACTGAAGATTCAAATCGGCCCGCGGCCGGCGTCGATGCCCCACCACCGCGCGTCGAAAGACGCGAAGTGGCACGAGGTTTTCCGAGGCTCAACAGGTGCAATTGCATGTTCGGTTGCCACCACTTCGGGGGTAAATTCTGGTATTTAATTTAATATCATATCGACGCGGAGAAGTTTTAATACTCGAACAATAATAATAATTAGCGTAATTAAAGGTCGCGAGCGCTGATTAACTTTGATTTCGAATAAAATAGACGTTCATTTTCAATTCCAGTACTGCAAATCTCATTATTTATTCGAATAAGTATCGATTGCATAAACTTCTTGCACGTAAAAAATAATAATTGAGAACATATTGTAACAATATCTTTCCAATTCAATATTAATAATGAATTGTGTGAGATTTATATTATTTTTAAGCATCATGCAATAGAGTTATGAATACTTTTAAAATAACGATACCATTCTGTCTGTTTATAATCAATGTCTTAGTTATTTTTAGAACGAATAATAATTAATAATGTATCACACAGAATAGTGAAATTATATTATAGGTGTATTGTAGTACTACATGAATATCTATAAATATATCATGATAATGATGAAGATGATAAAGAGCAATGATTAGTTAAATCATTATTAGTTCCTGAGAAACTCATCAAAAGCAGACTAGATATAAATATAGATATGAAAATCAATTTTTCATTCCGGAATTTATAAGGTGTGTTATTGTACAAACCATATTATACTATAAGAGATAGAATGTATGTTTAGTAATGATGATTAAAAATTGGAATAATTAAATATTAAGATTAGCACAGCTCTTAATATACTGGCATTCACATTTTATGGGACTGCCTCTATGGTATTGTGGAGAACGTAGAGCGTTCTGAGCTAGAAATACCTGGTGTGGTTCTCGACGTGATGGATCCAGATTATTCGGCAATAAAATAAGCTTTCAAACTACTTTTGTGTTATTTAATATCATTGATAGCCAATCAATTGCTGACATATTGTCAAACACGTGGAGAAGTAGACGTGCGCCTCATTTCACACAACTCGCTGATCATTTTATTATTATTGTTATTAGAAAGCCGATAAGGTTAGTATGAAATCTACTCTTACCGCACGGGTGATACGAAAGATTTCAAGTAACCTTATCGACTCTCCATACCTATACGTAAAATGATCTGCAGGTTGCATAGTTAGTATGAAATCTACTCTTACCGCTCGGGTGTTACGAAAGATTTCAAGTAACCTTATCGACTCTCCATACCTATACGTGAAATGATCTGCAGGTTGCATACTTATATAATTATAATTTTATAAAAATTGAAAATTAGAAGTATGCTCCCAAGTACTATATGAGATGCTACGATTTCGTAACTCATATAATTATGTAATCAGAGTAAATTTATGTACACTTACCATACCCCAGCTATTAAAAAAATATATATATATATATATATATATATATATATATATATACTCTCTCGTAAGCCAGCTATACGAACGATATAAGAAAATAACTAAATTCGATACTACGGATTACGCCTCTTCACTTTTGATTCCTCTACGAACGTGCGTGATGGGGATTTGAAGGCTTGGAATTTGCACCACAAGGGCTTCGATTCTGTCCGCAAAGGTCAGCAGATAAGCGATATCAAATACAGTGGGGAGTCAATTCGTCGGTCTATCCGACTTGCATTTAACTGTTTTCCCAGTGGCTGTCATCCGCATCAAAAGGCCCTATTCACGTGTTTAAAAAAAAGTCAAAATCGGTTTCAGCGTGGAAAGAAACAGGGCAAAAAAATCACGCATTCTTCCAAGGTTCAATTTTGTCATTATAAATTTTCACATGAGTGAAAATCGAGATTTGATTAAAGTTCTGACTTGGATGTCGGAGCTTTTTTTCCTCCGTCTTTTTTTTAATTATTATTCATGAGAATAATTAGAATCCTTGGTACAGAAAGATAGACGGACTGTTGTTCATATTCATATACCTATTGAAGTTCTAAGCCTCATTGCGTGCGATAAGATCAAATATGTATTCTATAGAGTCATACGATACGATAATATTGGTATTCGATTCTGTGCGAAAAGTTTTTGTTCCTTTTGTAAGTTTAACGTAATTAAGGTCGTCCCCCTTACCTTACCTTAGAAAACCCGCCCTTTCTTCATCGTCCATCTTTCCTCCCTTAGTTCCTCGCACCCTTCGTTCCAGCATGAGATTGATTCGCCTTACGCAGTCGCCGCGGTGTTTAATTTTCTTGTTTACGCCGTCGGCTTATTTCCACCAATAAGTATATACCTACGTATTATGTAGTACCTATATGTATATATGTATACAGTGATCCAGCTGAATCAGCTTTTTTATGTATACATATGTATATATAAAAATACATGTATATATATATATACACGTTTTTCATTCTCCTCTCCATTCTCCCACGCTTTGTACACTTATCCCCCGTAAAAAGCACATAATATAAGATTATAATACCTACATCTTACATTTTTCGTACTGCGTATACGTGCTTCTGTAAAACCCAATCTAAAAATTAATCGCCTCGAGCGAAATGGAATTTTTTTTTTGTTTTTTTTTTTTATTCAAAGTTTGCTCAAAAACGAAATGGAGAGAAAAAAAAACTGTATAAAAAAAAAAAGGTCACAAAATTTCCCGCCTGCGTTATCCTTCTTTAATCACTTCAATCTCATACATACTATATACCTACCTAATATACTATGAAATATGTATAATAATAACTTGTGTGCAGAAGGTAAACCCATTATAATTGGATCGACGCGACGCAGAAAAAGCGTTTAGTGTTTTCAGCTGGAAAACTGTAGCTGAATTTATTTTATATACCTTTTTGGAAAAGTAGCTCGTACAAACGATTTGGAGATATTTTTCTCTATCATGGCTTGCCAACACTGACCTTACGCACCTCAAGGCACCCTGACCTCGCGGAACTTTTACTCGCTGTAACCGCGAGTATAGCAAAAACGTGTCAGCTTTGTGGAAAGTTTAAGGCTACTCGACTCAAAAATTTTAATCAATTTTAATTAAAATTTTAATCAATTTATCACACAATAATTTTTCAAATCTACATTTCCAATGATATTTCGTACTCGAATAGTTTCACATACGGTTATACTCTATAGCCGATAAAATCGAAATCACAGGTATCTGATACATCATTCCACTGCGTATGGCAATTCTCTTTTTCTTCACCTATGTTTCCTTTTGCTTTTTTTTTATGTTTTATTTTTTTGAATTTTGTTAAACCGGGGTGAAACATTTGCAGCACAATGTAGCATTTTAAAAACCCCCTTGGCGAAGATTTATCACCGCTGAGGGAAACAGGGCGAATAAATGAAAGAGTTACGGTGTTGAATTGTTCTATACGAAAAAAAAAAGAGAGAAAAATCTAAAAAATGTTTCAATGTTTTTTAAGCCTCCTATATAAAAATACATATTTACAGAAATAACCGAGTATAAGTATTATGGATAAAATTCAAAAATTTCATCTCCTTTTTCTTTTTGCTTTTAATTTTTTAAATCATTCCAATTTCAAATATTTAAAAAAAACTGTGCTGATTCTTCACATCTCTATTGAGATGAATAAATGTTCTTTTTTTTTCTTCATGATTTGTTATTTGAGCTGCTCAATTAGCTAATTAATTCTCTTTTCTGAAGGCTCTGCAGGAAAGGTATATAGACTTACGAAACGTTGATCGTTCCAACTCGTAGCTGTAAACCGATTATGAAATAATAACTTATTCATCGTGCAGCGTGGTTTAGGTATACATTGCGTCATGTCAGTGCACATATATTATACATAGGGAAGTAAAAAATTTTATTCCATGTTCAAAAATTGACGTACCTACGTCCTATCTCATTTTGAAAGAGAAAATACGAACCCTTTAGACCCGCACGTATTGATAAAATGAAAAAGAAAAAAAAAAAACGAGCCTATCTTTCCGCCTTTATACACCGGGGATGTAATAGATAAAACTGTAACACGGTATATAGGAAGAAGTAAAATGTCAAGAAAGGATCATAGTCTGGAGTTCTTTTTATACGTTCACTCAATTTCTTCGCACCCCGTGTACGCTTTGTTCCCAGTTTTATCGTATCCATGCGGATTAGAGGAACTTTCTTCTTACAGAGAGAATCGGAATTCGCAAAAAATAACAGCCTTTTTTTTTATAACTCATCTCTTCGCCTTTTTTCTTTATTTTTTGTTCGTTCTTTCTTCTCATACCTTATTTTACCCCGTATAAAAACGGTCTTTCAAATATTCGACGCGATCCGGTCTCGTCGTATTATTATCGTACCTTGTAAATCTTCACAATCCATACCTAACCAGATGTACCCACCTATGCATATTCGAGACGATTTTAAATTTAATGAAGTCTTTCGAAAACTCACTGAGTTAATTCGAGGACGACAACGACGACGGCTCTAGGGGATGGCTGCAGGTGACTATACCTAGCTATCTCGCTACCTGTAACCTACCTTGAAAACTACCCCTAGGCGAATACGAAGGGGAGCCGAAGATCGGCTATATACTCTAGGAGGTGATAGTGGAGATAGTGTAGGATATGGGGATGCTGGAGGTTTGAGTTTGTTGAAATGTTGACGGGGTAGCGGTGTGAATTTTGGTGGTAGTACCGGACTGTGAGCTGCGCAGTGATCGATATCAAGTAGAGAGCGTCGCGGTGCGGTGCGGCGCGACGCGAGGCGACGCGACGCGACGCGACGCGTGGCGACGCGCGGCCGAGTAGAAAGGCTCAGTACATCCCGCGCCGCGTCCGCGTAAGTCCGCGTCCGCGTAACAACGACGCGCAGCATCTCGAACCACCAACCCCCTTGCCCTACCGTTAAACTGGGTCAGATCCTGTGACAGAGAAGGGAACGAAATAGGGAATAAAAGGGAATAATAAGAAACAGAGAAATATATATATAAATTTAAAAAAAAGGTAAAAATCATCCCTTACTGAAGAAGAAGAAGAAGAAGAAGAAGAAAAAGTAAAAGAAGAAGAAAAATACGAAGATCGAGACCCTGCAGTACAGATTCGGGTATCGGGTTACAATCATCGAAGAAAACGTATTCCTATACCTACCGCGAATTCGCTTCAACGAACCGATTAAAGAATTAATTAATTAATTAATTAATTAATCAATTAATTAGCGAAAGATAACGAAAGAAAGAAGCAAATTAGAAAAAACAAAAAATCCAGGTAGATTCTTGCGATCTTTTTATTCAGGGATGATTCAGACCCGCGATGTGGATTGAGGAGCGGGAATTTGAATCAGTTTAAAAACCGTGGGGACGGACTGTCGTCTACTTGCAAACGAGAGAGAGAGAGAGAGAGAGAGAGAGAAAAAGAACGCACACTAGATCGTAGTTTCTTTTCCAGGTTGAATTTACAAACTGCGAGAGCTGGGCAGCGTCTCTTTTTTTCGCATGCTCTGTAATGCATACATACATAGACGTACACCCATATAGGTATTCATGTGTGTAAATGAATTTCCAGAACCTTTTTTTTTTTTTCTCTCTTTTCTCTGGTTATATTTCGCGTACATTCAAGAGCTGTGGTCAAAATGCACAGTGGCTGGGGTTTGGGCTGGCGGGATTTTCGTTAACGCAGATTAGGCGCCCCGGGCTACGTGACGTTCACTCGTTCATTGAAATTTTCTTCCTTTTTTTTTTTTTTTTTTGTTCTTTTTTTATATCTGAAGTGAGCGAATTTTCGCAGAGACGCGAAATACCAGTATTCACCGTTTCTGGTAACAACTCACTCACTCACTCTTCTCACTTATTCTCTCTCTCTCTCTCTCTCTCTCTCTCTCTCTCTCTCTCTCTCCCTCTCTCTATACCGGGCAGAAGTGTTGTGGAGAACTGAGCTTTCGCCTTCGCCCCCTCATCACCTTACGCACGTTTTATTATACAATGCCCTTGAGAAGGAGGGTTGAAAATTTTGTTAACACTGGACTAAAATGCTACTACCACCATCCCTCTTTACTTTACCATATTGTTCGTTGCTCTTCCCGTTTTTGTGTGGTAGGAAAGAGAAGAGGAGAAAAAAAAAGAAATTTAAACAACAATAATTACCCGCAGATCGAAAGAGATTTTTCAATGAAAACATATAGTTTCGCGAACTAGACAGTAGGTACAGGTATATATAATATGCCGTGCGGATAAGTGTGAATATTCAAGGAATCAGAACTGCAGGAAAATCGTTCTAAATGATATAAATTTTTCATTTTTTTTTTTTTTCTCCTCTCTTCGCGAAATTAATTCAGAGAATTTTTCATGCAATTCAAATAGCTGCGGTAGGGCGAACCAGGTTGCATTTTGAATATATTTGAAAAGAAATTTTTTCTCTACTGCCTGGCTCTGACGTGAAGGACACGTCTTTTCATATTCGGCTCTGTACTTTTATATTCACGTGCGGTAATCGAGTTCTTTTTTCCGGGAATGATAACGTCAAAGGACCCTCTCAGGTCCTATATAATACATATAATAACGAAAAAAAAGAGAAGAGAGATAAAAAAAACGGAAAAAAAAAAACGAAAAAAAAAGGAATAGAAAAACGATGTGAGAAACTCGAGCGAGGTGCGATATGATAGATAATGTCCTAAAATCTTGTCCTGATTTTTCTCTTTTTTCCTTTTCCTTTTTTTCTATACCTACGTGGCCAATTTGTCCCCCGTATTTTCTTTTTTCTTTTTTTTTTTCACCTTTTTCGCCGTTTCCTATAATTGAGTCGTAACTGATACGTTGTTACTTATACATACAACCACGTTAATAACAACGTGCGGTTACGTTACCTGTCACGTCGATAATAATTTGATCTTTATACGATATGTACCAAATTGGCGTGTAATAATAATTTGCTTCGAAAAATAATGTCATTATACCTTAATTAAATTCAATGATAATAATAATAATAATAATAATAATGAATGGCGATAATTATAATAATGAAGCATAATTTAAACTGAGTTTGAGTATCGACTATTGGATCTTCCTCTCTCTATCTCTCTGTCTCTCTCTTTCTCACGGCTAATTAAAAGTGGAAAATTTTTTTTTCCAGCTTACTAAATTTAACAGAGAAATCAGAAGAGATCCAGATGTACTATAACTAAGTGGGGGAAAAAAACAAACTAATAAGAAAAACAAATTATAATCAGGTGTGATAATATCTCTAATTGAAAAGCGAAAAAGAAGGAAAAAAAGAGCATTTCTTATTGCGTTTCAAAACGAATCAGTATTCCGAATTAGAATTCACTTTGAGTGACGGGATTAAAGTTTCCGAACGTTTTCAATATACGTTCGAGGGTTGTGCTAAATCTTCCAGTTCTGCAGACCTCCACCATCCACCCTCAACCCCTCCATCATCCACCCCAAAGTCTGAAGAGGATTTTCGGGGAAAGACGATTACGGAATGAACGGTGAGTTAAATTATGTATCAATAATTCTTAGGGGGATGTAAAATTACGTGGGATATGAATTAATTCTTTACTTTGCGAATTGTTTGCTGGGATGATTAAATAGCGCGGTGTGGAAAGGGGACTGCATACATATTTATGCGGAATTTCTTAATTAATGAATATAAGAGTATGAAGCGACCACTGCACGTATAAGCATTGTCCTTTTCTTCTATATCTATCTACTTATTTCTTCCCTTATATTTTTTTCTTTCATTACGAAAGGTATCATATTTCTTTTGAATTGGTTTCGGAATTTTTTTAACAAGAAAAATTAACATGATAATGAAAACGCGTGACAGGTACTATAATGTGCGGGGGGTTCCTTTTCATTCATTTTTTTCTTCTTCTTCTTTTTATACCGAAAAATTTACGCTGCACAGAACTCGACGTTTATTTTTTCTTTCTTTCTTTCTTTTCGTAAAATGTATAATTTTGACAATTTTCATCAAAACTCTCTCGGTATATTAATAACTTTGAATAATTAACTGAAAATTCATCAGATAAGTTTGGTATTAAACTTTTTGGAAGTCACGCTTTTAATTGGTCTTGAATCTAATTTGCCAAGAACGTCGTTTTGAATGCAATCTCGACACTATATAAGCATTTACTCGCCATTTATAAACCATAGCTAACTTGAAACTCTGTAAAGATTTTCCCGCAATAAATTGATCCGCCTAAGTATATTACACAGTATCATAGATCACTCGTTGATCAGGTTTAGCGAGTTTATACCGATCCAATGAATCTTCTCGCCGAATCATTCGCCCCGAATGAAATAAGATTAGAAGAAAAAAGAAGAAAAAAAAATTATCGATCACGGTAGGTATGCAAATAAATCGTCAAAGTGAATTGATCTTTTCATCATCATCCAACCATAGCTTATAATATTATTCTGATAAATAAGTAAACGGATCGTTTCGGTATATCGTCTGAAATAAATTGAAATCGAACATTTTTCTTAATTTTTTGTGAGTATAAGTTGTTACATATATCGCATTTAGAGCGATCGCTCAATCGTTGATCTATTTAACGCTGTTGCTGGGTTAAACTAACTTTCTTAATTTTTTTGAGTGAAAAACTCACTCTCAACATGGAAAGTTTAATGGCAAAATTTTCAGTCTTGCAGAAAGAACAAATTGTGTCTCGTCACGATTTTTCAACAGGGTAAATATCGCTGCAGCTTCGCACAGTGGTAACTGCTTTTGATCTCGCTTAAACTCTAAACCCGGAAGCTAAACTGCACACGCGAGAACTGGCTTCACTTTACTTTACTTTACTTTACTTTACTTTACTTTACTTTACTTTACTTTATTTTTCCCGCATGTTCTTTACCCTGTTCTACATAAAAATATATACAGGTAGGTATATACGTATGTATGTGAAGTAAGTAGGTATACATACTACGTACGCGTTACCCCGGAAATATCAGATGTGAATGAAGGTGATTTTTTTTATACTTAAATTTGACAAAAAAAGAAAAACATACAATAGGTAAAAAAATCGCCAAATCCTGTTTTTCTTCTTTTTCTTCTTCGTCCTTCTCGCCTGATTTTCTTATTTCGTTTCGGTCTCGCGTTTTCCCCATATCTCTCGCAGGTAATCGTTGTAAAATACCCTGGGGGTGAGGATTGGGTTGATAGTAGGTACTTCTAGTCCCGGAATGTGTTCCGTTATGATCCCTGCAGCACAGTAAACGTCTGTTAACTGCTTTTGATCTCGCAAACTATGTGTAGAGGCTTTGCTTTCTCTAACACTTCCCCGTTTTTCTTCTATTTTACTTTTTATAATATTTTATTTTCCCTTTCCCTTTCCCTTTTCCTTTCCCTTTCATTTTTCTTTCCTCTAATTTTCACTTAGATATTTATTTTCAGGTTTCTTTTCTAATGTACCTCGATTACCTGTACATATTGAATTATCTTTCTTCAAAAACCGTACGATCAAATCTATAAGGCTAAAAAAAGAAACGTAGACGCGAAGTTCAGGCAAGATATTGCAGTTCTTTCGATTGTTCGGTTTTTCCAATTTTCCATTTTTCCATTTTTCAAAAACATTTTCCCCATACCGAGTATACCTATAGGTATAAAATAGCGCACAGAGAGCTTGTGCTACATATCGGTACAAAATCTCTGTCGTTCACGTTTCCTTTTCAGAGTTGACTGCACACTTCGTTCCGCGCTCTGCCTGTAGGAAAAACGGGAATCTGTACGTGGGAGAACGGAGAATTTGAATACAGCAGCCAGATAAATACAGGAGCGTTTCCGTCCCGGTGGTAAAATAAAATAAAAAGAAAGAAAAAACGTGAAAATAACAAAAAAAAAAAGAAGAAGAAAAAATAAAAAGAGTCCAAAAAAAAAATAAAAAAAAATCGGGGGATGATTCTGCCCCGCGAGAGTGTACGCCCATACGAGTTAAGAGTTAGCGATATGGTGATTTGCTTTTTTTCTCGGTTTTTTTTTTTTCCTCCCCAACAGGGAAAACCTTTTTTATCACGGTTTATATTTTTATCGATAAAAATTATCACTTGTTCAAAAGAAAAGAGAAAAAAAAAAAAAAAAAAAAAAAAAAAAAAAGGGAAGAAGATAAAAAGAAAATTATTAACCGCTGACCGTGGCGCGAATTTTTTTCATCCGCATGGATGCATATATATATATGTTTATATATATATATATATATATATATATATACCTATGTATAGTATACCTATAGATCCGTGAGTTATAGGTATTCGACGATAGAATGCTTTGATAAAAAATTTAAATCCCCTGCAGTTTACCTTTTTTTTTTATCGCGATCTTTCGATGCGGATTTTTTAATTGAATATTCAGAAAATAAAATGTGAATTCATTTAGTTTGATTATACGCTGTCTACGCATATATTTGATACCTATGAAGTATAGATAAGTATATCTAACATAAACTTTGCAATCTTTGCGCTGTAGATTTCGCTCGTTTTTCTTCAATAATTCCTAAAAGTCTAGTATAGCTGGTGTTGGACACGAAATTTTTGGCGAAATAATGAAATTACTTGAATTCCAGCGGAGTTTCCCAAACGGGAAACTATAGCTGTATACCTATACCAAAGCGAGAGGTTTTCACTCTGCTTTTTCATTTTCTTTTCTAATTTTTTTTCTCCCTCTCTCTCTCTCTCTCTCTCTCTCATTTTCCCTTTTTTGTTCCTCGTCTGTTTTCACATTCATGCGAGAAAATGGGACGAAGAAAATTAACTCCCGTTAAAAGCGCAGATATATATTAGGTGCCTATATATCATAAGGTTCAGCTATATACCTACATGAGTTTTTTTTTAAATTTTTTTATTCATATTAACAACGACAATCCCACAGATAAACTGAATTGATTTTTGCAATTTCAAAAAAAAGGAGAAAAGTAAGAAGGAATTGCAAAGAAAAAAAAACAGTACCTACAACAAATGAACGATAATTTCGCATAATGAGATTTTCTGGAATTTAGCAATTTTTCCTTTTTTTTTTCTTCTTCCTCTTTTCTCTAATTGTTTCTGAACCTGGAGGGGTAAAACTTTTGACAAATGTTCATATGCCCCGCACGTTGTTAAATGCCAGTGTATATGATATAGATATATATTTATATATAGACTCGAAAATGCGGTATAGTTGAATAATAAAGCAATTCCGGAATTGTTTATCCCCACGTTTTCAAGCAAAAACTATAGAAGCTTAGCGAGGATGGATTTCAGCTGTCTCTATTCCCTTTTTTTTTATCTCTCTTTTTACCTTACTTATCGTCGTTCTCTAAAAAGACTGAGAAAATCTCCCCGTTTAATCTAGTTCTTTACCAGGCACGTTTCGGTCAATCGCGCACATTCTTTATACACATACATATATGTATATACAATATACATGCATGCATGCAGGTATACATACATACCTGCAGTACCAGCGTAATCGCATCTACTTAGCATGTTTAATTTCCTCTTTTCCTCTGCAGGACGAAATTTATCGCTATTGGTTTTAATTCCGTTTTCGTTTTTTCTTTTTTTTTTCATATAATTAATTTTTGTTTTTTCTCATTGCAGTATACGCTCCTTACCTGTAGGTAGTAGTATAGGTATTTCATAAAAATTCGACAGATGTTCAACGATATAATTTCCGAAGCTATACAGCGCACCAAAAAAAAAAAAAAAATTCTCATCCGATACGCATATGACCGAATTAAGGACCACCCTAATATATTATGTATTATATATACTATATACCATATAGAGATGGTGAAAAGTGGTATACAAATACAGAAATAAGTAAAGAACTCCTTAAAAATACTTGTATACCATAAGAATGTTTATTACCTGGTCCTCCAGAGTCCTTCAATTATTATGCCATAACGCTCCGCTTTACAAGGGTGGATGCTGCGCGGTATGGTGCGATGTGGTAGGTACGATACGGTATAACGTTGGGCAAAAAGCAATAAAACGGAAACAATACCACCACAGATAAAGTAGGGGTAAATACGCGACCTATACTATCCTTAGGGATCTCGCGACACCCTGCAGGAGCGGAGATAAAACGTCCACTTGACTACGACTAGCTAATTTATGATCGTAGCAAGTTTGACTAGCAAGCAGCTATCTATTCCCATAGATTTTTCTTATTATCTATATAAAAGTGCGATAAAAGGAATGAAAGTTTCTCATTCCATAATTTGAAAAAAAAAGAATCAAAAAAAAAAAAAGAAAAGATTCTCCGGTATTCGCGATTTCACACAGAGCTTCGGATTCAAGTTAACCGGTTCGTTTTGCAAGCGCATAGCTTCTAGCGAGTCTGGGGCACAAGTTATCGACAACCTTTCATATTTATGCGATATTTATCCATTGTGAAGTAAAAATTTTCCGCGGACTACCCGCGGAGTCCACAGCGACGGTTCACTTTATGCTTCGAGCTTTTATCTATACAAAAGCGATCATCGAGTTTGAATTATGATTTTTTATACTCGCTTTTCCGATACTGAAAAGTTCATCGGTTAAATACAACACAATACCTCGATAATCTAAAAAAATCTTGCAGATCTTTATTCGTCTTCTAATCGGTGTAATGAGTTAATCGTGCAACGTATTATCCATCTGTATCCGTTATCTTATATTCTTCTGTCTATCTGGGAGAGAGAAAAGGAAATGAAAAAGAAAAAGGAGGAAAACGAAAACGAGCTTTTTTATCCTATCATCTTCACGTATTCTACCCTTGTTTTATTTTTACTACCTACCGACCTCCCGACTCACCTACCTACCCGTTAAAAATATCTAACTCAGGTAATAAACCGCGGCAAATTACAGCTGAAGAAATTCGCTCTGGCTAGTACCAGCGCGTTGGTATTGACCGTTAAATTATCGTCTGTAATTCTGTATAGCGTTGCGCGGATATATAGCTATGGTAACCGCGTAGGTATACGGGTTTATGGCTATGCGATGCGATGCCAGAATTCTAAGGGTAAATTCATCGTCTAGTACCCGGCGTTCCTCCTTAGCTCCCAGAGGATTTCTGTAATCCTTATGTCTAGCGTGCTCCAAGGAAGAGAAGGTATAGAATCCCGTTGGGAAGGTCCAGGGAAACGAATCACGTTCGTGATGCAGCCGCGTCGAGGAATAGCGGGAATTTACAAATGCGAGAGCGAACGAAATAACGCGAGAAGAGAGGGATGGGAAGAATTTTGCAATAGTATTTCACCCCCGATTTTTACCCCTTTATAAAAATAGCCGGAGTTTATGATGAGAGCCGAATTAAAGCCTCGCGGAATATAATTATGAAATTTTTTATTCCAGATGATAAGCCGGCCTAATCTTTCAGCCCCGAAAATAATTCAATTAAAGATTCAATCCGACGTTTCAAGGCTCGGTGGGGTGGAAGAAATTTCATTTCAATAATGCGAGTGAATTATTTTTTCACTAATTTTCTATCACCCCATCGTTTTCAGATTTTTCATCTCTCATTCCTCTCTTTCCTTATTTCTCGCTGCAGTTGCATAGAATATGAATAAACAGGATGGAATTATGTTTGAAAGAAAAAACTGAAAAAACCATGTTTCTAAGAATTCAAATTCACCGTGTACCATTGCATTGCATTGCATTGCATTGCATTGCGTTGCACTGCACTGCACTGCACTGCACTGCACTGAACCGAGATTCGCTACACTACCATCTGTCTCTCTCCAGCAATTATTTAGGAGTGCTTACGGCAAGATGAAACGAGGGCTGTCGGTGCGGGGATTTGCATTGCTCGGCAACGCGACACCAAACCTACTCTACTATCTAGACTCCTGCAAGTTTCATTGCAGAAAAAGCTACAGCTACCAACAGCTACAGCTAGAGATAGAGCCGAGCTCGGAATACAAAGAGTAGACAGCAATTGCGCTCTTCGTAGCTAGCGTTTGTTGAGATACCTTTTTTCTATACGAGCTGCACACGTCACCGAAATCTCCCAATCCTCGGTCTCTCCATATTCCAGATTTTCCAATATTGATTCAAAATATCGATCATTCATCAAACTTTGAGAGTAAAAATTTCAACAACTATCAAATGCTTTTTAATTTTGATGATGCAGACGTTTTTGAAATTGTTTTACGAAACGAACATCAGGCGTGAAATTTTATCTATTTATTTTTTTATCATCATTATTTTTCTATCTAGGTACACATACTCTCGTTCGGATTGTTCGCAGGTCAGGAACTGAGGTCCCGTTTGCTATACCTATATATATGTACTTGTACATATATACCTATATATATATATATCGAGTTGAAAAAGAGGGGGATAAAATCTTACCGTTGGGAAATCATGCCCCGATTTTCGGGATCAGCAACCCGTTATTCTTTCGCACTGTTACGTGACTGAGGGCCTGAAAACCAGGAAAAAAGTAAAAAAACGAAAAAGATTATCGGAAAAAACGAAAAGAGAGAAAGAATATGAAAAAAAAAATATGCACAAAGAAATGGATTCGCGTTGATTTCTCATGAAGTAATTATTACCTACTGTTCATAAAATTTA
Organism: Tenthredo livida; assembly: GCA_963992785.1. Lineage (NCBI taxonomy): Eukaryota > Metazoa > Arthropoda > Insecta > Hymenoptera > Tenthredinidae > Tenthredo > Tenthredo livida. Next base: position 3,950,783 of record OZ023068.1, read on the forward strand.
AACGGCTAATATTTTCGCGAAATGTAACATATACAGTTGAGGTAGTACACAGCGCAAACCTACACGCAGATTTACGATTCTTTTATTTTACTATCCAAAGGTGGATTTACCATTGGTATATATGTATATATATATAATTGTTCGACCGTCCGGTCCGGCCAGGGTTGTGGTGGTCACGCGATTTCTGTCACGCGATAATAATGTTCGCCCCGTAGGTATATAGAAACAAATAAATATAAGCCAAGAGGTCTGACACGACCTGGTTGTAGGATAAAAAATATCATTCTTTTTTTCCATCAAATAAATTACTGGAAAAAGAATCGAGCCTCGAATAGGCATATAGGTATATGCGGATTAAATTATCCTGGATCCACTCTGCACTCGACGAAGGACGAAATATGATGGAAGGTTTGAATTTCGAAAGCTTTATATTTCCACGGAGCTTCTGTACCTATTCCACTTTACAGAATATCATTAATCGAAAGATAACATTATTCTTGGCTTACGTGATCCGCGGGGGGTCAAAGTTAGGTCCGCGAAATAGGTACCCACACAAACCTATTCATTCCATTCATACTTCGCAGCTACGACGATTTCAATATATACCTATATAGATAATTACATTTTAGGATCAGCTAAGTCTGAGAGTATAACAGCGTGTCTATATCTACACGATTTTGCGGTACGATCGCGTCTATAATGCAGTGATCGCGTGCCGATTCACAAAGCTCGTATATCATACGAGAGAATCGGAAAGCCAATTAAAGGGAAATGTTAACGTGTCAAATCGCCCTATATATTGGGGTGTAATTTGAATCTTACATCGTGTTTGCGTCGATCAGAATTAATGCCCTTGTCGCGGTTAAGCTTCTCCCCTGGGAGAAAGACCGGAGAAAAATGAGCAAAGAGGTGCTTTTTGTCTCTGCTCTCTGACCCCGAGCTGAATATTTATTAGAAAACCTATTCCTGCTGCAGGGTGACACCCCGGCTTATCATTGATCACGGAATAATGATATTCCTATACATATATAGTTCATATACTGATCATTACCCTCGGCTATCGCTCCGCGTTATTTTGCACGACGGTGCTGACCCGTGGATTTTTTTCGTTATGTAGTCACCAGCTATATCCTCTTTCCGTAAATATTACCCTTCTTCTCTTCCTTCTCTACCCCATCGCATCCCACCCTTGAAAACTCTTTACCGACAAAATCGTGCTGAATAAGCTTCTTGGCGACACAGTAGGTAGGTACGCCCCGCTTCTGCTGGTCTGTACTGACCAGATCAGAGAGCTTTTCCCCTCTTCCCTCTTCCCTCTTCCCATTTTCCTTATCATCTCGAAATTTCATTTGAATTCAGCTGAATAAATTCAGTCTTATTTAAAAGACCGCGCTGTGATTTCGAGCTTGTATTTTCAAGCTCGAGGCGTACCTACGCAGCTGCTGCTGTCGCGCCGAGTTAGAGCCGTTTGCAAAATATATGCACAAGGTATGACCGACGAACTGGCGAAAGCAAATTCATAATTCAAGATACAAAGAGCTCTGTACCATCGTGCCAAAGTTACTCAGGGTGTTTCTGAGGGCTCTGGTGACCGCCACTCTCCTTAGGGCTGCTTCGGGTGTTTGCTGAAGGACGCTCAACTGAAAGAGCTCTTCGTGTCCGAGTCCGCGTTCCGGGCACGAATGACTTTTTAACAATTTATAATCCCGCTGGTTCTACCTTTTTATAATCTTTCAGGGATTTTTTATCCCGACTCGGAAATACGAGAGTCGGAAATGACCACTTCTATGCGTTTGTCAGAATTGAAGGAGACTTTTCGCGCCTTGGATACCAAATGAACAAATTTCACGAACCAAAAATAGCCGCGAATTGATCTCTTATCGGAATTCGACTCGGACTCACGGTGCAACTGATGACGTAACGGAATATACCCGTACAATGGCCTCAATGTAGGTCAAATTGCCAGTGCCACCCACCCGCGTACTTCCATTTTCATACATTTCTCGCCTTGCTGCAGCAGCTCCTTGGCAAACCACGTACGGATCCTTATGGAATAGATTCCGAATATGCGATCACTCGATTTTCATAAATTCCAATTAATGGGTCAGCTTCAACGTACAGATATCCGTGTGATAATCTCTAGCCATACACATATCTAAGGGTATAGAATTGACTTCATTCTATTTTATTTTCGTTGAATAAGTTTTTTGCTTTCGAGTTTATGCTGATATACCCAATGAAGAAGAAGAAGAGAAGAGAAAAAAAACCAAAAAATCAGACAGGGGCTAAAAGTTTTCCGCAATTTCCGAGGGCTTTTGAATGGAGAGATAGAAGTAGATGGATAATTACTCGATGTTCTGGAAGCAGTGGCTGCAATACTGCTAACTATCACGCCGTATGTTCTCCGTTTCCCCCCGTTTTTTTTTTTTTTTTTTTAAATCATTTATTTCTCCCATTTTCGATATATTTTTTCTTTTTTCTTCTTTACATGCCCATTGAAAAAAGTACTAAAGCTTTTCCGAGCTACGCTACCGAGTAAAAAGCTTTATCGGTGAATGAAATTCGGTTTTTGTTATTGCCCATGCGGCTGACGGTCGTTGCGGTTTTACAGCCACGTCCAACCGAAGGGATCTATCTGCAGGGATCGAGGGGTGTGCGAAATAAAGCAAACTAGGTTCCTAGTCAGACCTGATAGTTTATACCTATACACCGTTATAGTCAACCTGCTGCCTGCAGCTCAACTCATTCAGTACAATACACCCTGCCCTACCCTGCCCTGCCCTGCTTTGCCTTGCCTTGACTTGACTTGCCCTGCCAGGGTTCCGGGTATTTGGCACACGTGCAAACAGTCAAGTTCGATATTTATGTCACGACCTAACCGGGACTGAATCATCCTGGTTTAGGGGTGCTAAAAAGTTTTCGAATAACGATGGAGAGAGAATTTAGTGCCTAAATTCTGCGCGGAATTTCTTTAGGCGTTTTGCTTTTTACTTCTACATTTTTTTTATTTTTTTTTAATTTTTTTTTTTTTCTTTTGGTTTCTTTGTTCTCTTCTCGAAAAGGACGTCGCATGGTAAATGGATTAATTAATCTTTTGATCAACATCAATCACACGCGGGAGACCCTGATTTTAACTCGATCCCTTCACCAAGGTAACTCTCATCTGCAGTGATGAGAGAAACGGTGGAAACACCGCAGGTGAATTACGCGCCTCGCGAAATATCGCGTCGTGCCGGGTGAAGGTAAATATACAGGGGTGAGATTTGCAGGTTCGTTGTAACCGGTAAGCGAATCACATTCCATATCGCGGCTGCCAACTTTATACCTATTATATACCTATACCTGTCACGTATATTGCTATACGCTGACATCTGACACTATGCGAGGGTGATTTTTTGATTTTTACATTAACTACAGCGAAATCAGTCCAAATGTCGTTCCGATTCTTCGCGGATCCAAATTTTAGGACTGGGATTTTGGGAAAATTGTTAAACGATATATTTCTAATTTTCTCTTCTTTTTCCATTTTCTCGCTTCGTTTTTTTGTCAACTAGATTCAGCACTGGGTCTAGTCTTCCTGTAGGTAAGTAATAAGAGTTGGCTGCGTGAGTCCTCGAGGCATTTCTCCTACTTCTCCAAATACAAGTATAAGAAGAAGAAAAAGAAGGAGAAAAAGGAAGTCAATAAAATCGTGAGCACTGGTCACTCCGTGATCCGAAATACTTCGAATTGGAACGTCGTGTGGAATAAAGCTATACAAAGCTGTCGGGAAGCTTGGTTCCTTCTGAAAGCTGGAGGAATGAGATCACCGGATCGGGTGACCTGCACGGTCAACGGTTTATTAGGGGGTATTCGGAGTTAAAAAGGACTGAAACTTCTCGGCTATAAGTTGGATAAACGTATATACGAAATATCTGAAATAAACGAGGGAATATAAGAAAAGCCAAATTCTTATTCCCACGATATTTTTCGAAATTAAAATCCGAATCAGTGGACCGGATATTAAAAAGCGTATTTTATCTCCGTTTTATAATCAACACGCTCTCACGACGCGGCCGCATGTTCGTGTGGTATCAAACAAGATCTAAGCAACCCTTTGTCACCTAAAAATCGTTGAGTACCCACCGGCTGGTTCTTCACCTCGATAAATTGCTGATACCAAAATTGATCGTAGCGCGTAATAAATTTGCAGCGCGTAGCTATATTTGGTCATTTTATTTTTTATTTATTTTTTTTTTAAATTTTTTCATCAATCTTGAATCAGCTCTACATGAGGCTGAAATTCACGATGACATAACTTTGTACACCTTTAATAAATTAATAACATGTAATATAGAAATTGGAATGAAAATCCTAAAACACCGCATGTCACCGCAAGAAATTGGTTCAAATCAAGTTTTAGTCGGCCCTTCGTTTTCTTGATTAACCAGAACTAATTTCCTGCGACCTTTAACTACCCTAACCAGCCAATTACTGAACGCCTGAAGTCTTATGCCTCCGATATTCTTGGTAAAGAAAAAAAGAAAAAAAGAAGAAAAAAAAAGGAAATTACTCAAAGACTGGCTAGCACACATATTGATAATAAATTGAAAACGGTCGTTTATGTGTTATTCAATTATTTTATTTAATTGTTAATTAAAATCTGCCTTTGGCTATTTATTCATTATTTGAGATCAATTTTCTACAACCAAAAGCAAAGGCTGCGGGCGGGTTTGGGAAGAATTCAGACGCACGCGTCGTAGCGGTATATAGTATGGCTACACGTGTTTTATGCCGGATTTTATTCGGCAGTAAATCCTGAATTATCTATATACGACGATATCATGTAATTCGAATAAATCTCGAAATTATTTACGCGTTACTAACCCCGTTTTATAATATATCGTACAACGTGTACGTCTATCGGTTCATCATATACCCTAATGCCTTTGGAAATTAATATTCCAAGGGTTTAGTAGGGGCGACTTATTTTCAGACCACTATGTATGAGATATTTCCGAATGAAGAATGAAAAATGAAAAATGAAAAATGAAAAATGAAAAACGACTCGAATCAAGACCGAGATATAGAAAACGACAAAGAAATAAGAAATAAGAAAAGAGAAAGATAGATGTGTCAGAGAACCAGTCAATCGTGTTACCTCAGGTTCTAGAGATTTTCGATAACGGGAATCTATACACCCCCATCAATCGGTTTGTACAAAGAATTCTATTGTCAGTATATCTCTCTCACGTCCGCGTTGAAACGTCCATAGGTAAATAATAAATGAGCCATTTAATATTTACCTGTAGCATTTTCGACCAGAGAGGAATTACATTCAAGACTGGAATCTTTTTTTTTCTTTTTTCTTTTTTTCATCATGCACACAGAGTAAGAGACAAAATTACGATTCGACTTTAGTCTTATTTTATCTGATAAGAAAATCGGGTTTTTTCAAATCCAACGATTGTGAACAACGCGAGAAAGTCGAGAGGTAAAAAGAAAAATGTTTTAGTAATACTTTTTCATACGACGACGTGATCGGTATGGGTTTATCGATAAAAAATTTTCCTACCGCTTATGGGATGGATTCATCTTCCGATATACTCCCCCCCCCCCCCCCACCATCCCCCGTGCAACATCAAATGATTCATTCTGTCGATCTACAAGTGTATATTTCTTGGCTCACGTTCACGACGATCCATCAAAATTCTTTTTAGACTTTTCATACGTCCCTGCTGCTTTTATCTCAGGCGCGAATTCCCCTAGCTTCGTAAAAATTGATAACTCCTGCTGCAGTATCATGCCTATGTATGTACATACATACGTATACGTTACTATGCATGTAACATATATATGTATATATGTAATAGTGTAACAGTCATGTGTTGGACAACTTTACACATAGCATGATACATCGTTCGGATATTTGATAAGCCAGATATCGGTATCCGAAATATATATAGTCACTCGCTATTCGAAAGTCTGCGAGAGAACAATCGCTATCAGCGTTATAGTAAATCGGAATTAGTCTAGTTCGGAAACATTGAATTGCGACCCAAAGTATGCGAACTGAAAACTTCCCTAATATGGGAAGGCTTGATACCGAAGCTTGAAATTCTACACGAGCTTATAACCGCAACGTAGCAGTGGCAATTCGTATTTAGAAACTTGTGGATTACACAGAGTGGAGAGTATATAGGTACATCGGTTTTTCATTCCCATATCGAAGGGTAAATTGAAATTTGAAATAGACGCCACCCCCCGGCTATCAACTGCCCCTAAAATCTCGTCAGTATCAATTCCACAATGTTATTCATTTTCGAACTATTCGAAAATCGGCGTATTCGCCCTCGCCGTAATTTCGATTCGTGTAATTAACGCTCGTTGATTTCCATTGGTAATTTACCCCCGGTGTAGGCAAACCCGCATCTATTAATCATCGATTTTCAATTCAGTTCAATCAACATAATGCAGTGCAATGGTCTAGCCGATGATAAAATTAATTCGTGATTAAAAAATGATAAAAAGATAAGTCATGTCACGCTTTAGTGATTTCTCGCGTTGGACAGACAGTGCAGGATCAGGTATTCGTATTCCACATTCTTCACTCTGCCACTTCTTGTGCTACTCGTATACCAAGCGCGATATCACAACCCCGCCGAGGGGGCTCGGTTGTTCCCAGTTCCCAGTTCCCAGTTCCCAGCTCGTCCTCCCTTATCTCCCTTATATATTCTTCTTCTCTGCCCGTTCTCTTGCCCGGTTATAACCATCCTTTTGAGGATGATATTCCGAGCTAGCTTAGTCAGTTATCGTAAAAAGTTATTATACGGAATGTATAACGAATCGGTTAGCGCCTGTGTGCAGCCATACGATATTTTCCTCGCGCTTCGATTACCGCACAAGTTAAGGATGAGAAATATAGGAGGAGTATGATTATCGGTATGAAATGACATAGATGATCATCCAGGTTGCAGAAAATCGTCGAGCCGCATAATGGATATAAATTATTATTCCATACCTAGTTTTTCGCTTCAATAATGTGAAATCATTCGCTCTAATTAGGCTAAGAGAACTTTTCCTCAAATTTTTTCTTTTTCTTTTTGCACTATCGTACGTGTACGTGTGCTCTAAACTTTTTTCATAAAGTTGGAAACAGTCGGTCATCCGAGTGAACCATATAGGAGTCGGTTATGCAAACGTGAGTAGGCCATATTCCGGGGCTAAATTAAAGTTAGAGAATGTATACTCGGGGCATGAGGAATAAAAAATTAATAAATAAATGAATTTGAAAGAAAATGAAAAATAAGACGAAATGAATTTGAAATGAAATAAAAAATAGGAAACTAAGTCTGCAGGCAGATATATATTCTCTTTTCTAAACTTTCTGACTGAGCATGATATTATCAGAATTATTTTCCACCGTTGTTAATAACGCTTATAAATCTTTGAATATTACCGCTACTGAAGGAGTAGGTAGGTAGGCTTGGAGTTCGGGAAATTTTTAAGTCGTACTTTTCTAAACTTTTACCGTTCTGGTAAAGATATAAATCTGAAAAGTTTCTCCCAGGTGAGTTGAAAGTTTTCAATGATATTTATAATTTATTTATTTAGGGTACCTTATATAGGTACCCACCACCTACGTGCGTTCTGCGATTTGTGCAGAAAATTTCAATGGCTGAAGGATTTAATTTATGCATTTTTAGATAAAATTAAATAAATTATAGCAAGATTTGATATCAAATCGATGTGGTTTTCAATTATTCTCTCTCTCTCTCTCTCTCTCTCTCTTTTCGTTCTTTTTTTTTATGGATCATCAATTTTTTGTTCATTTATGTATCTATCGGTTTTACTTCTTTCTTTGATGAGAATAATTCGAAAGCGGACAGTGCTACTCGATTCGATGTCTTTTGTGAGTTTTTTATGTAAATTACAAGATCCGGCTTCGGAGTATATTTTACCGTTTCTGTTCTTTATATACCGTATATTAATGTACAAACGAGTAGCATAGTATGGTATAGCTGGCATATATAATATATAGGTATATAGAAGGCGTCGAAAAGTCGTTTCGAGTAAAATCAGAGTTCAAGATTTCGCTCGAGTATTACTTTATAACAGGCTGTTGCGCCCACTTTAAAAGTCAACGTGAATAAAGATCGCCATACTTGAAGCAACGCGACGAGATTTGAAAGAGAGAAGAAGAAGCAGAAGAAAAGAAAGAAAGAAAAAGAGTTGAAAGGAGTAAAAAAAAAGAAAAAAAAAAATAAGAAAAAAACAACAGCATCAACAACTTTATTTCTCCTCACTCTGCTGCGTTTCCAAATACATTAAGAAGAGAGAGAAAGAGAGAGAGAGAGAAAGAAAGAGAAAAGAAAAAAATTTTATAAAATGATAAAGTATGTGGGCTTTAATCGCGAATCCTGCGCATGCAGCGAGCCTTGACTGTCGACACTTGGTCGTGACGGCGTAACGCGCGTAGAGCGTTGGAGAGTTAGGCGTAATTTAATTCGTATATCACTTAAGCACAGTAGTGGGACTCAGGATTAAGTCAGACGCGAGAAATATAAAGGTATATAAGTGAAGTAGGTAGGTACCCTACGTGGGTACGTACGTCATACGCGCGTGAACCAAAACGGGTATGCCTAGATACATACATACATACATATACATACATACATACATATATATATAATATAATATATATAATACATATCTACGTACGTCGTACATACATACTTATATACGTACATAGTGTATATACTAGATATATATTATACATATATACTGTATAATATATATATATATATATATTATATATTAAATATATATAGGTATATTTCGTACCATCATACGGCTAGTGGATACAGTGGTTTAGTGGTGGTCGTATTGATCCGCCAAAGAGAGCGAAAGAGAGAGAAAGAGAGAGAGAGAGAGAGAGAGAGAAGCGAGCTTCAGGGTGGAAAGAGTGACAGCCTAGAGTCCGCGCGCTTTCTGGACCGCGTGCGTCCCGGTGTTCTTCACACTTTATCGTACTACCTAATCTTTTCTTGCCATGTATACCATGTACTATGTATACTGTTTGGTGTACAGGGTGAGATTTTTCGCTACATTATTTTTTTTTCTTTTTTAACTGCACTCTTCAAGAAAAAGGAAAATGAATTGGATAACAATTTCCGATTTTATACACTACCTATATATTATTATATCATACGAATTTTTGTTGAAAAAATATTATAATATAATCTTCGGTGATTGATTTTTAGTTATTTATTTTTATTTTTTTCCTCACCCTGTACACCCACATACACACACAAGGCTCGGAGTCCGACGGTTTTCACCCCTTGGCGTATCGCGTCACCGTGCCTTTCGGCAACCAATAAATTATCGATTCGAGGATCAGGAGAAGGACGTGTTTTTTTCTTCTTCATATTTCTTATTGTTTTGTCTTTCTTCATTTTCATCTCATTTTTCTAGTTTTCGAATCGATACAAGATATTCGTGTGAAAAGAAAAAAAGAAAAAAAAAAAAAATCTCATATCCTGAAGCTTGAATCTTGAATCTGGTTTATTTTTTCAATTTTTAATAAATTATTATTCGATCTGTTATAACTTATAACTTATAAGACAGATGGCCACAGGCACCCTTTAAACGTTTTTGGTATAAGTTAAAAGGGTACGTCGCTTTTATAGGCGCATACATACGTTTCCTGAATATTGATTTTTTAAGGGTCGTCTCAACTCTCGCCCAGAATATTTCCATGTTCTAGGGTTGGCTAGGTTCGTTTTGGGTTAAGGTTAATAAGGTTACGTGCTCGTTGGACTCTTGGGAATATATATACTATATATACACTCTGAGCCGCAGTAATTCCTCCTGGGATTCGTACCGCGGTGTTGAAAATTGCGAAAGTATGAATTGCATTCGTCATATATAAAAATTATTGTGAGAAAGACAAAAGGATAAAAAGATATGAAAAAAGAAAGAAATCTCAAAAAGGGAGAGACAGAGATAGAGAGAGAGACGAAAGAAAAGATACATTTACACGTAATAAAATATTACGGTTTTCTTCACCTCCGAGGAATCTCTCTATCTCTCTCTCTCTCTCTCTATATATATATGTATATATATATTATATATATACCTAACTACAGACTTATTTCTCTAATGGTTAAATAAGTGCCATTTATACGAACGAAAGTTTTGATCGAACTTTGAAGGTGCTGGAGGCTGGAGGAGGGAATGAAAATTCCATGGGGGGGTGTATATAGGTAGGTAGAAAAATTTTTCCCCGGAGCAATTAGCACTAAAAGGATACGCGAGCACCGAGACTTTGCAGCGCAAGGACTTCGGTCGATTCGGAGTTTTAGCACGAAATCTGGGTCGCACTATAGTGTAATAAGATAGGTACAGGGTAAAATTCACAGCTATGATATAGTATGTTATAAAAAAAAATCTCGGTAAAATTACGCCTGCATTTGGTTGATTATAATGATAAAGTAAATAAAATAAAAATGAAAAAAAAAACAAGAAAAAAGAAAAAAGAAAAAAGAAAATTCTCTTTCTCTCAATTCTGTTCGATTTTTACCATTTTGATTCCGTTTTTTATTTTTCATTCTATTAGGGTGAAAAATAATCGAAAATTTAACTCGGAGAAAGACAATGCCACGTCTGTACCTATAGGGCTGCTAACGAAATCCACTAACTTCAAATTACTGTCAACGTTAATAATGTGGGGTAGCTGGGCGGTTGGAAAGTGGCTTGGCAAGAAGAATTAAACCCTACCAAGTTTATAACTTAATTTTCAGTTCAAATTAGCGATTTATACTGCACACGCGACGTGACGAGATGGATTTTATTAACAATAATTTATTATACCGTAGTCAAATCTTTGATGAATATTTTTTTTTTATACATACATATATTATGTATATCAAGAAAAATAGAGAATCCAGATTTTTGGCAAATTTCTCTACCCCCCACTTCTTTTCTCTCTCTCTCTCTCTCTCTTTTAATCTTCTTTTTTTACATTCACGCCTAGAATCTGTTATGTGAGACTTTTATTCGAAAAGCGACAACTCGGTACGTGTTTAAAATGAAATTTAGAATCCTCAAGCCGAGCAGAGCTTGTATGGTCGCTTTTGTTACTGGATTCTGAACTGGTATATCGCTTCATCTTGCCCGTGGTAGCAGCTGCTGCTGCCCCATTTATAGTTCGGTGTTTGGCCCAGATTGTTAGATCCCTCTAACCATAACTGTGTGCAATATATACACGCACGACGACTTTTGTCCACATATATGTGTATATATATATATGTATATATATATATTCTATGTATATGAAATCCTTCCATGTAGGTATTTTGTTGCTCGCTCGTGCGTGAGTCCGCGTATTTATAGCCCACTTGCTTAAACGGGTAAAAGGGGTAAACGGCCAAGAACACGCATTAATTTATATAAGTAGAGATGTTGGAATCGTGACGCCGATAAGTCGTCGCAATCCTTTATTACGCTATCAAAATTTCAAAAATGTTGTGTGAAAAAAGAAAATTTCATTTTTTAAACGATCGCGATTTATTCCTCTCCACATTATCGCGTAAGTATATTTGTCACATTATTTGCATTACATATTTGGCAAGCCAGACTATCATTTTGAGAATTGATATCCTGCCCGAGGATATCTGTCTGTCCTGGGGGATGCTGAATATAAAAGAGTGAAAATTTTTGTCCATCAAAGAGCTTATAGTCGTTGAATGGATTCGTTTAAATTGAGTAAGAGTCTTATGTCAAAGTTTATTTACGTTTGTAAGTGCAAACGAGATGAAAGGGGATGTAATTTTGTCATATAAACCTCTTAGTTTCGCCTGAAGATTTCTCGATGAGATTTTCCTCTTTTTCTTTTTTTTGTTTTTTTTTTTGTTTTTTTAATTTTATTTTTTCAAGTTCGTCGAGTTTTGCGACGTCAAAGAGTACATAGTGGGCATAGGCGGCAGGAAAAGTGAACTTATTTTCAGGAAGAGCTCAAAAAGCAGTCGCAACAGCAAAAAAAAAACGGGGGGGGGGGGGGGGGGGGGCAAAAGGGAAAAAGGAAAAAGGGAGGTGTGGTACTTGGCCCTCGACGGGGGATCTGCAGGGTAGAATCGAAGAGCAAACACGCTTTGTTCGTCCTGAGGCAACGGCACCTACCTACTTCGTAGCTTTCATTACCTCACTTTAGTCCTACCAGCGATTTTCCGCTGTTTATTCAACGGAGTAGTTTTACAGAGACAAAAACACACACAGGGAGCGATAACGAAAGCTGGTGGAAGGGTAGTTCAGGCACGACGACGCCATACGTCGTAAACGTTTCGCTCGATTTTAACACATATAGGTGTATTAGGGCGAGTCGAAAATTGTGAAAATTGTTGGCTACCCTCAAGAATCAAAGATATCACTGAAATAAAGGTCTCCGGGCAACAATTCGGTTTTTCGAATTTTTTTAGGGGGCGCGCGGGACGATCAAAAACGCCATTTTTAGCGTTAAATTTACTATGTCACCGATAAATGGAAGCGGATCATTCCAAAAATTCTGATTTTTTTATGTAAGGTGCCCAGATATGTACTCCTTCAAACCCATATTCGCGGAATATTAGCAAATGATTCATATCTTCGGAAGAAATCTCGGAATATCAATATTTTCACTATTTTTCAAGTAATTATCATTAAATATTGATTTTTTTTCGTCTCAAACGTTTGTGTATTTCTTCCATCTTTTTTTTTCTTGTAAAACTCGGTATCAGTATTGCTCACAATGCGAGAATTGCTGGAAAATAAATCTTCATTTTGGAAATTTTCATATTTTATTGATTAAAATAGTGAAAATATTAATTTTCAGAGATTTTTTTCGAAGATATGAACTATTTGCTAAAGTTCCGTGAATATGGGTTTGAAAGAGTACATATCTGGGCACCTTGTATAAAAAAATAAGAATTTTTGGAATGATCCGCTTCCGTTTATCGGTGATATAGTAAATTTAACGCTAAAAATGGCGTTTTGGAGCGTCACGCGTGCCCCTAAAAAAATTCGAAAAATCGAATTGTTGCACGGAGACCTTTATTCCAGTGATATTTTTAATTTTCGACTCGCCCTAAGATGCATAGTCAAATTCGCAACCTCGACTACGTATGTTCTAAAAAAAATCTCCTCGTATCACCTCTTTCACTCATTTTTACGCATAAATTAATTTCGCACGTTTAAGTGACCGTGAACTTCAGATTCAGGACTCTAAGTGTCGCTGAAATGATACAGGGTGGAGATAACTGGGTCACGTTCTACGTCATCAACGAGAGTATCATCACTCCGGGACCCTCGTGACCCAGAAAATTATTGACCTTCTTTAACTGCATGAGACCTGGTTATCCTAGTTTTAAAATTCTGACCTTTGGGGGTTTGGGATTAATTTTCCTCGTATTTAACGCTTTTCAAATTCGTTAATATACCTATAGAATAAAAGATTTTCGAAACAGGAAAATGTCTGTTAGAGTAAAGCTGATTTCGGGTAAGGCAAGCCGACAGAAACGTGAAGAAAAAGAATGAAATTGGATTCCAAGACCCAGATGATTAGGTCAGCTAAGGTTCGGCCAGGTTAGCCGCTGAACAACCGAGAGGTTCGTTCGTTTTGACATGAAGTTAGTCTTACCAGTAAAAAGGAAAAAAAAAATAAAATAAAAAATGAAGGAGAAACTGCGGTCTTGTGTGTGTGTACGGTCTCGTGGAAAACCACGAGTCAATATCGGGTACAGAAATAATAGAAACAAAAATTGTAAGAAGAAAAGAAACGAGGATAAAGGAAACGAGTATAAGCCAGACGAAGAACTCTTTTGCAGATATAGCGGGTAGCAATTTCAAGATGAAAAATATATTTCAACTCTTCGATATCGACTGTTTAATGCTGTACTTTTTTCTTTCTTTCGGTTCTTTTTTTTCGTTTTTTCATATTCTTTGAATATTTTTTTGTTGCCGGTAGTGAAAAATATTCATAAAAAATCATAAGTTATTTAATTAATGTTAAAACTCATTCGTTAATTAAAAGTCTACGACTATACTATACCTTCAGGGTTTAATACCGAACGCAAAATATCTTCAAGTCTCGAAGTATTTTAATAAAACTTTTAAGTATTAGATCGTATTACTTCGCCGTTGAATTAATACCATCATTAATAATTGCGAGCGCATTAGGTGAAAATATATTTTTTTTTTACGAGGTACTTATTGTTATTAAAAAGAAAAAAAAAATGAAGAAGGTATATGAAAACGTGATATGCGTTTAATTAAAAAAAAAAAACTAAAAAAGAAAAAATGAACGAGCATTTTGAGTCTGATATTTGCCGTTCGGAATCGGTTTTCAAAATTTTTCCTCATGATTTATTATATTCTTCAGTTTTACTTTCGGAGTATAGCATCAGCTCTTTTTTTTTCTTTCTTTAATATTACGTGACTCTCGAGGTACCAGGAGGCCTGTGAATGATCGAAACGTCAATTAAGGACCCCATTATACTTGGCTTTAAACCTCCTTCTCTCTCTAACTTTCCCTATTTCTCTCTCTACCAGCTTCTCTCCTTCTCTCCTTCTCTCCTTCTCTCCTTCTCTCCTTCTCTCCGTATATTCGTATACAACACAAAAGGCGTGTACCTTGACGATAAACGAGATAACTGTGCGAGATATCTCAGAAAGTTTACGTGCATAAGACACGCAACGTAGGTATAGCTTTAGCTGGACCTTGTTTTACCCCACGATATACCTGTTGCAAAATCGAGGAAAAAAAGAAAAAATTGTCCCCAGCGCTGAAAGGTCTGAGAAATTAGTTTTTTTTTTTTAGTAATTAAGAATCTTGATGAAAAAAAGGAGAAAAAAAATTAGGTACATGAGATAAAAAAAAGAGATAAAAATCAAATTTGGACCAAAGATCTGTTTTTTTTTTTTTTTTTTTTTTTTTATTCTCGACGATTTTTACCGTAAATTGTTTCAGGTAGACCGTTGAGATTGATTGTTTGCCGCTGGTCTTATTCTGGCCGTTTGCCCACCGCCTGTCCGCCGCACGAATGCCGCAGTCCACTATCATCCAAAGCATCCCTTTGCCCTATACCCTTCCGCCCTCTTTTCTCTCGTCTCTTCCAGTCGCTATAACTCTCTGGGTTCACCAATCTATTCCATAGTCCCGCGGGGTCGGCTGTGATTAATTATATCATTCTTGGCTAAAGCCGGGTGCAGTCCGCGGAAATACGGAGTCATATTCAAGACCTCTCTCTTTTACCGCTAAATCCTTAGCGAATAAAGGGCAGCTATAGAATCAGTTATTATACGTGTTGGGAATGCGGGATAACGTTATTTTTGTACAGAAAATATTTCCATCCCCTATTTTCTGTCTTATTTATTTATTTTTCTATTTTTTTTTTTTCCACTCAATTTTATCCCTAATCCGAAACGACTTTTGACCCGGCGAAAATTCTCCATCTTCATTCAGACACCCGGTGATGTACAGTATTTTTCAAGGAATATATACCCACCGCCTGTCAAAATGTTCAATCTATCGTGACAAGGGTCCTGGAGATTGGCGCTAGGGACGTGTAGTTCTAGATCTACATTCCTCTGCACCAGTCGGACTCTAACTCGCTCCTCAATAATGCAGGAACGTTGTCGTCGAGTTTGGGTAACATGGGGATCATTCAGGCGGTCTGCCCTGCTCTGGGCCCTGTGTGCCTTGCAGGCCACTTGAAACCATCGAGGAGAAACTCGACGCGAGCATCACCCCCAATTGAATCCTCAATTTCAACCTAAAGCTCGCGATCGATCAACGATCGAACCTAGCTGTGTTTTTCATCGATAACAGAAGAACTCGAGGGACGAAATAAACGCAATGTTAGTCTCTTTGATCAATCGCCTCATGTTATCAGATCTAACATTACCATTTCTCTGATCTCGGCGATCGCCGATTAAACACAACGTAAGCTGCAACCACTTTTTACGAAATCGGAACAAGGGGGGAATTCGCGGCCTGCAGTGTATCGATAGGAATTGTTCCCTCTGTCAGAGATAACAAGCAATTTATTCCCGGAGTAATGCCTCAAGGGTATAAGTTGGGATATGAAATCCAGCCGGAGTTGGTATCCGAGGGCAGCTATGGGGACCAGGGCTGACGTTATTGTAATAATATATCTCGCGGAATTTCACGGGCCAGGATGGCGTGGCGTGGCATGGCATGGCATGGCATGGCAGGGTCAGGGATTTTCTGGAATTGGTAAGGTGTTGGGTCGCCGGTGATACGCGGGATAAAAAGGGAAGAAATAAAGTGAGGAATATCTTTGTCACCCTGCAGAGTCCTTCCGTTTGAGTAAACTCCGTCTAGTCAAGCGTGGGTGGGGTTTGGCCTTCGCTGTTTACTCCATCAATCAAAATGAAAATCTTATTCGGTGAGGATTGAACCGTCCTTTTATCACCCCATACATTTATTGCGGCTTTATAGCGTATAATCGGAATTTCTAAACCATGTCTATTGCGAGTTAACTGCGAATCGAATCGACCAGCGACACATAAAGCTCACATCCCTCAGGCGTTCAAATATGGATTATATAGGTGCCTACTCAGAAGCAGTGCAGACTTTGCGGGGGTGGGATCTTCAGCTACTATTTGAACTTATCAGAGTTAAACGGGAGAGAAACAGGGCGAACTATCGAGGGGGTAGATCAATAAACCACTTTTCCTTCATGACCTGCCGGTGCACACAGTCGCGCGCTTGCAAGTTTGCGGTGCGCGAATAGGGATGCGGACAAACAAGAGAATAAGATACGTACATATACCTGAATATTGGATAATGAATTTAATTAAGTGCAGGTTGTTTCCTTACAGTATCGTTTCATCATTTCACTCTTTTCAATTACCTGCCATATGACATAAACGCTAAAATAAAATGAATAAGGTGAAAACAGAAAACAAGAAAAAAAATGATTATGGACTCTTCGATACCCAGCTAGTAAGGACTTTTGAATTGCTGAACTTATGCGTGATGTTCTAATTGGAAGACGATACACCTCGTAACGAAATTTGCCTCCTTCCGTTCTATACCTCGCATCACATCGTGTCTATAATTTTAACGCAATTGTAACACCGCAGCAAAGTGGAAAGCGGGATCAAAGGAACTCGTATATCCGCACCTTGTCGAAAGTACCTACCTGTTTTAATTCGGCTACCGACACCCTTTTTCCATCGATTTTCTGAATAATAATTACACTCTGTACACGGTACGGTGCTTGTTCAGATCCGAGAGTTTCACCGCTTTGCGTTTAGCTAGTGTCGCTTTCCAACCGGCAGTATCGGGTTTGATTTACGCTAATACCCTCGATGGTGGACACTAAGCGTACGCGCGATCATTTTACCGGATGAAATCAACCAATGCAGTATGTGTTTGTGTGTGTGTGTGTACAAATTGGTCCGATAAATCGATCCCGCAATGTTTCGTAAATTGAAATCCCGCTTCTGGAAAATAGGCTTCCCAGTTATTTGCCCTCTGACGGATGCGAAGGGGTTTATTCTTTTATTATTTTTATTTTTTTTTCTGTTCATTTGATTTCCAAATTTTTTTACACTATTTCGAAATTTATTCATCATAACGTATAGCCGTTAAATTACTCCGGAATATTGCACAGGCATTAATTACGGGATTATTATACTTAGCTTCAATTTTCACCGGCCATGCAGAATTAACAATTTATTGATGGGCTTGTTACTCGATTATTACGAAGCTCTGAAATTTGGGAAACGTAGTTAGCTGCCCATAGGTATATTCGGGTGAAAAGTTTGACCAGCGTCGGATCGGATCATGTTGGAATTTAATTTCGACTAATTTCGATTTGGCAATTTCGACCCCTCCGCGCCGCGGTGGAAGTAAAAATCGAAAATTGGATAAATAACGGTGCGAAAGGAGAAAGAGGATCGAGTTGTCCTCGTGAAAGAAAAAATAAAAAATAAAAAAAAAAACCTGAGGGGATTTTGCGGATTACTTTGACGTTCTATGAAACTTTCCGGTCGCGGTTGTGCGGGAAGGGGCGAACGAGCAGCAGGAGTAAATTTGAATAAAAGGAATTGTCAGAAGAGCTAAAATGATTTGAGAGTGAAAAGTACACGTTGCCATCTGGGCACGGAATTATTGTCGGTCACACTTTTTACGGTAAATGGAAAAATCGCGAACCAACTCACGCCGGTATAAATATACAGGCATAGATTTTCTCCTGGTGAAGAAAGGTTAAAGAGTCTTTGAAAAACGCGGCTTCTTTCTTTCTTTCTTTCTTTCTTCTTCTTATTATTATTATTATTATTATTTTTTTTTTGCTACAAGAGAAGGGACAAGCTCAAGAGTGGCGCGGCTGATTTTCACCCCTGAAAATGCGAACCCTCAAGAGATCAAGAAGCACCGTGGGAAATACGCGAAGACTTGTTCTTCCCATTCGTTCGTACTTAGGCAAGATAAAAAAAAACCCATGATTTTCGGTGTTTTTCGGATCTTGGAAAAACAGTTGTTGTTTATTTCTCACTTGAAAACAAAAAGAAAACGAAAAGAAAATTTTTCACCCTTTCATTCCCAATGTTTGAAAACTAATCATCCCTTATAAACTTTTGACTTTCACTTTATTCAGCCGAAGAAATTATTGGCTTCAAGTTTTTTCACTATTTGTTCTTTTCAAAAGCCCAGAATCTTTCCCATGATTTCCTCCTTCTCCTGCTCTGCAGTCGTGAAAGAAAACTAAGGCTGCTGCTTGGTACCGCTCCTCGTTAGACCCTTGACACTGGAGCTACTCCAGAGTTTAAGGATGAATTATTTTCATGGATTATTTTACGGTCCAGAACAACTGGCCCTTAAGCTCCTCAACGATTTTCCGGTAATTTTCAAACACGGGTGGGTTTTACTGACTTAATTTACCGCCTACCCTATACTCTTAGTCCTAAATAATTATTGTTCCTTCTGTTCCTATTGTATATTACTGGTTTTCTGCCTGTTACGTCTACGTAGGAGTTAGGAGTGCAGGAATAATTACAGAACATGTTCTTAGCTGGTTCTTCATCTCTCCGAGCATCTGAATTATTAATTTTACGCTCGTCTCTTGACTCCGTTGAGAAAATCCCCCGCGTTTTCAACCGACTTACGAACTGACTACGTAGTCAATTTTCATTCAAGTTTAGATTTTGGCGAATTTTCAAATCCATTTCTATAATATGACACAGATTTTCTTCTGCACCGCATTATTGGCCAGCTTTCGATAGAATTTAGTGCTTCCATCGTGTCTGGCTATACCCGCGGTTCAAAATGCCCTTCGGATCTGTTGCTTTGCTCCTGGTTTGGCTATAGGTATAACCTACTACCTACGTCGTATCTCTGTAGCAGCGAAGTCGATAAAGAGCCAACGGGAGTTCCCAGGAATACTGTAGAGAAAGCCCGGGGAAACCCGGGAGGGATATAGAGAAACTTACTTCCCACTTTTCCAGGAGAATACCTTATACTGTCCCAACTTTTTACTATACATAGGAATTTCGAAACTGTTGAAATAGGACACAGAGAGAGAGAGAGAGAGAGAGAGAAAAATTGTCGGAACTTAGATCGATCGTATTCGTAATGTTGTGTTAAAAAGTAGCAACATTCAACAAAATCCAAAGTATAGTTATCCGAAAAGTATGTAGGTTGCATTTTGTGAACCGTGAAATAAGAAATGTCGATGGACCATAGCGAGTGCAGACTTTGGGTAGTAATTTTCCGTGTGAAGATGTAATTTGCGAGTAAGAATGAGCTTGTTAAAGGAAATTGGTACTCCGTGTTAAACATGGTGAATTCTGTCGAGATTCGGCCCTACGGTTAGTAGATGCATTTCCTTGCGGGTATTCCGGGAGTTGCAGGTTTCCGGTTTTAGGAATGGGTGCTGAGAATAGTGAAGATATTTGCAAACCCGAGCGAATAGTGCCCGTGTTACACCTCAGCACCTACGTAATTACTAAATTATCGATTCTAAGGCGCCGCAGGAAATCTAATAACGTTGATAGTTCACCAGTCTCTCGCAGAATCCTGTTTCTCATATCATTCATCTCCCTAGTTCGAAAATTTCTCTCTTGCTTATGCAGCGATTCAATTTCTCTGCACCCCTTCCAGGATCGCGTCTTTTTGCCCGAAAATTTACTCTCGCGTGACTAATTGCGATCTAATTAAATACTAACACGTAACTCACGAGTAAATGGCACATGGCACTGTAAAATTTTCAAAAAAACTTTGCCAGATGATAAACATACATATATATAGTACCTATATCATATAATAAGATGGTCCTCGTTCTGCGATTATATTAAAGAAAATAAAAACCCCTCGGTAAATCTCTTTAAATTAGCGTTTTGTCTGGCGAGAACCTCGACACCCTCTCTCTCTCTCTCTCTCTCTCTCTCTCTCTTATTCTCTCTCTTTCTCTCTTTAGGTAACCCGTATAGTATAACTAATTGAACTAATTTCAGGACGAGACTTTTGTGCAGGGTGCAGGAAGGGAGAGGAAAAAAGACGCGTGAAATAAGGCTACAGCTGTAAGCCCGTCGTTGTATAATGAAATTATTACCTTCAGGCTTAACTTTGAGCTTTTCATGGGTAAAGCATCCCGCCCACACCACCGAGACGAGACGCGACGCTTATGAGCCTATGCTTCTGCCCACTTATACCTTACATATACCTACCCTACCTCTCCACCTTGGCTTCAGGTTCTGCACCCCTGGAACACCTTTTTCGTAATATTTTAAATGAGCGCTTTTTCTACCCCCTTCTCAGCCCCCGTCATCCCCAAATCACCCCCCCCCCCCCCCTCGGCCCGTTGTATTTTAGGTACGAAAACTCGGTCTAATTTTCCCGGTGAATCTTTACGTTAATTAAACCCCGCGCACCCAGGTAGCTCCCATTGTTTGCTTTTTTTTCCCCGAAATATATGTATAATCTGGACTATAAAACGACGGGAGTTATTTTATCAAAGCTCGGAATTAAACTGGGTAATCGATTGAACCATCAACACTGTGCGGATAACCGATACAAAGAATTTAATTAAAACTATCGCAGACTTATATGCAGAGTTAATTGACCGCGTAGATTTTTTTATCTTTATTTTTCCACCTTTAAACCTTTCCGGTGTATCGAACACCGGCATATATTTCGCCTCTGGAAACTGGAATAGTTTGTTAAAGGATTCCCACAGCTTTGGAACGAGAAGAGCTAGATTGGTCGATGTAACTACCGAAAATACGATAAACTCGTTTTTCCGTAAATTTAAAGAGAATTCGACTACGGGCCATTAGCAGAGAAAAGCTTCTATACGTATCTTAGTGCAGTACGGTGCAGTACCTGCAGCAGTTTGCACAATTGGATGTTGAATGAAAATCTGGAAGATCTGTATGTGCCAGGCGCAAGCCACGAAAACTAACTACGAATTTTATGAATTATAAGATAATGATTATTATCGAGATTACGCTGCACTTGGGTACTGTGTTACATTAAATTTATGCCGGTGGTAGGTATATTCGTAGGAGAAGTTTAGAGACGAGAAATGCCAGAAATGTTTTCAGTAGAAGCCAGAGATGCCAGAGGCTACTGCTTCCTGCTAGACTCTTGCTGATGCTCCGCGGTTATATAATACAAGCAAGAAAGTAGATTCTGCATACTTCCGTTTTCGCATTACATCTATGTACTATACATACATACGTATATTTGCATATATATATATATGTATGTGCATACATACTACTCGCGGTTACGATGTACACAATTATACGCAGGACGTGGAAAGCTCGTTAGGAGTGAAACTTAAACGAGCTTAGCTCGCAGGATGTGAGTATACAACGTTACATACATACGAAGGTATACAAATTGTACAAGGTGAAAAATTCGATTTATGAAGATTATACTACGAAGAGAGAATAAAATGTGTCGAAAATTATGCCACCTTCTTATACGTGCCCCGAGGCCAGAAGCTTCCTCCTCCCCCCTCCTGCCCCATCTGCCAAAAGCTTGACGAGGTATTATGTTGTTTTTTTTCCGTTTCTTTCGTTTCCTTTTTCCAATTACAGTTCGTCAGGTAGATAGGTATGCGTACAGCCACGTAATCGATACCCACCCTTAAGAATCGTATCATTCAATTCTGTTTATCTCGTGTTCAAATATATGGATCGCGGAAATACTAACTTCTTGAATTATTCGATTTACCCATCTTTCTTCTTTGGAAGAAAAATTCGATTTATTAAATAATTAATCGCACCTATATACCTACGCGTATACGACAGGCTCTCCACCCAGGGATCTTTCAAGATCATGTATTCGTGGTAAAAAGAAAAAAGCTTTGAGCAAGCTTTCGGAAAGCTCTCATTTTTATTTCATCCAAAATAAAGGACGGAAATTAATTGATGAACGAGTGAACGTACGGAGAAGGAGGACTAGGGCCGAACGAACTTACATCAGTCCAATGCTTTTAAGAATATTATCTAGCTAACCAGAATAATTGCGAGAGATTATTTACATTGGCAAAGTAGAATTGAATTTCGAGTGTCAATATAAGGAGAAGTGAAATGATTGAAAAAAGAAAAAACAGGAGAGAAATGAGAAGGAGTAGAGAATGGTATGTGCACCGATGGGGAAGAGAATAAGATCCATTGTTACAACAACCTCAGCGAAGACAATTGCCAATTTTTAATTGGATATAATATATATGAAAATAATAACTTGCACTCGATAAAGTAACTCGCAAAAGGTCGACTGTGCGAAAAGCGATGTTTTATTGATTATTTACCGTTGTACAGCTGTCGTAAAACCCCTCGAAAAATGTAAAAAAAACAAAATTAACGAAATTCTTTTCAGTCAGCAACCCCGAGGCATATACTATACATATACCGAAAAAATAAAAAAAAAAAAAAAAAAAAACTTCTTGACGCACACCCTTTCGCTTTGTGAGCTTATTAGTTATTGAAGCAGACCGCTCAGTGAGGCTATACACTCTCCAAGGAGCGGGCCTCGAAGGCCTCCTTAGACCCGTTAAAGTGGCAAATCCGTGCAGACCAAGTTCAAGAACGAGTAGAAACCATCTAGTCATTTTAAGGGGCGAAAACCTTTTCCCCTTATTCCTCTTTTTCCCTAATTCTTCCGTCATCTGTTTGGCTCGAATTTAGTGTTCGGTAATAATGAGGGGTTATTGATTTTCTTCCACCCCCCCCCCTAGGTATAGCCTTCGCTCGGGAGACAGATGACAATGAATGTCCCGTTGACGAGTAATGTATTCAGACCGCGTCTACCTATTAAACGGAAATTGGGCAAAGTCTGCAATGAATTCCGACTAATCGTCAGTTAGCTTGTCACCACTCGCGGCAGCTACGTATACTAGGTGTACCTACCCTACCTACCTACCCCCAGCCAACTAACTGACATGCGTAATTCTACCAGAACATGGCTATAATATAGCCTCAAGCTTCTAGGTAGATTTACATCTATTTTCCAATTACCGCTTTACTTTGAGGGTTGTTGACGAGTGTCGAACAGTAATAAATTTCACCCCTCTGTAAAACTCCGGAGTTAATCTTCAAAGGGAAATGAGCGATAAGAACCGCGAAAACTTTCTCATATATTAGGGTAGTCCTCGCTCAGGGCTAGGGCGAATTTTTTTCTTTTTTTCGTTTTTTCTTCTTCTGCATCCCTTCGATCCTTCATGAAGAAAAGTGTTCGGTGTTTCGAATCGGCGTAGCAATTTCATTGAACGTGACAAAGAGGGAACACTTTGTCGACCCAGAAACGTTCGAGGAACTAGAATTTTCTGCCTTAGCTGAGCATCTGCAGCGGGTTGATCGAAAGCTCCCGCGTTGCCTGGCTGCTACTTGGGCATTCAACTCGTGATTGGTTATAAGACAAAATATAACTCCATACAGCCGATAGATTACTCAGGATTTTTCTTCCCGCAATCCTTAATACGGAAAGATGGCAATATCGCAGCTGCGATCGTATCCCGGTATACCAGGTGGAAGACACGAGATAATGCATGTACCGATTTTTGATTTCTTTTATATGAAAATTAGTAACGTTCTGAATTTCGAAACGCGGTATTCAGGGATATATCCGAAACGTGACTTAGCAGCTAAATATTATAGGCTGCGAAATGTGTATATTTTGTTCTTCACGCATCGCTACAGATTTTCGTCAAACTTTAATATTTATTGTACATTTGTATAAATATTTGATAACTTTAGGCGGTATAAATATATAGTCTGATAGCTGGGTATCTTGATATTGAAGAAAAGGCGAGGGTCGTCGTGCAGGATAGAGAATATAAGGCCTTCCGTTATAAATGCATGAAAAGTCAGTGCGTATACCATACGCCGTATATAAAACGTAAGGTTCGTAGATTCAGGGAATATTACGACCGCCCAAGGGAGATTAAATCCCGAGTTTTCTCGGTATAAAGCGAAGAAGAAGAAGAAGAAGAAGTATAGATTATTATTTCCTCTTTTTCCTTTTTCTTTTTCTTTTTTTTCTCTTCTTTCCTTCTATCCTTTTTCTTATTTTTTCTCTCTTTTTTTATGGCCCAATAAAATTCTATATTAATATACTAAACCCTCGTGCTTTTCAAACCCAGAAATTCCATCCTTCACCGAGCTTGCAGGTCTGCTATCGGCATTGCGGGAATAAAAAAATGAATAAAAAAATTCAGCTAGAAGATATATCCGGCGATTTTCTAATTTTTTGATGTTCGTTTTCTTTTTGTTAGCGACGAAATAAAAAATGCAAAGAACTTCTGTTTTTTTAAACACCCTTGGCAGTATACGCGTCAAGTTGGAAATAAAATTTCTCGTTTAATTAGGTAATGAATAATTAATGAATATTGGTGCGGTTGCGCGGACTGAGGAAAAAATCAGTGTAGGTATAAATATTGAACGCCCATCGATAGGTACAGGGCGAAATATGTATATTTGTTTGAAAATCATCCCCCGCATATTTATTATTTTCGAGAAGATTTTTCCCCGCTATATCGAATGATTTTGCATAAAATATCCATACATTCTCGCTTCTAACCACGAAGTGTTCTTATCCTTCTCATCTTCCTCTTCCTCTTCCTCTTCCTTTTCCTCTTCCATAATATCTTCTATCCTCGTAAGTTTCTTTTATTTTCCACCTTCAACGATCCACCTTATCGTTGTTATTATCATTTTATGGATCTCTTGCTGCAGGCGTAGTGCAGTGAATTGTTAAATAGTATATCACTATTTCATACCTATAATGTATAGCATAAGAACTAAGTGGAGATTGAGTGGATTTGACACTGCTTATTATACCCCGGGTCATAATTTAACCATCGTAATATCACCCGGCTGAATTTATAGCAGGAATCGTGTGACGTAGTGCCGCGGGTTAGTATTAATTGAATATGAATCGATTTAGCCCTCTCCTCTGCTGGAATATACGTATTGATATAAATCTATAATTAAGTTACATGAAAAATAAGAGTGCAATTGTAATTTTCGTTTTTTAATCATACGTTTAGTTTATGTATGAAATTTACTCAATATAGTTGGCTTGAAACTAATTGGGGGAATTAAAACGTCTTATTCATCGACTCTTATCTCAATTTGGTAAATTCCGATTGAAGGATGTCTAGTGCGGTTAAACTTGAAACGAAATCCCCCTAAACGTAAACCCTTCGTAGTATTCGCGGCGAGGAATCTTACGGTGGAATTACTTCGTCAGATTTAGACAAGCGAAAACCACTAACTCCCGAATTTAGGGGGTTTCTGATCAGAATTTCCTATATACAGGTACGTCTACATTCGCGCAGAAATCTCTTTGATCGGATTTTGTCCAAAATCGATTCGACCTGACTATGCTAAT
Source organism: Tenthredo livida (assembly GCA_963992785.1). Classification (NCBI taxonomy): domain Eukaryota; kingdom Metazoa; phylum Arthropoda; class Insecta; order Hymenoptera; family Tenthredinidae; genus Tenthredo; species Tenthredo livida. Next base: position 3,976,665 of record OZ023068.1, read on the forward strand.
CAAAGAAACGTAGAAAAAAATAATAGAAGAAAAAAGGAAGAGAGAAGCATCATAAATAAATAAGCGATTAAATTTTGGGGTAGAAATAATCCGCTATACCATGTATAGGTGTATATACATATATGGTAGATTTTAAATCCTCTCTGAGTAGGATATACCTACACGGCCCTCTCTACCTCGTGGCACTTTACACGGGCGTATTTTCCGCACGTGAAAGCTTGTTTTCAGTATAATTCAGGTATGTACATTTACCAAGTTGGGAAGTAACGCGCAAGCTTCATGTGCTTCCCAGGTGAACATTTCGGTCGAATTAACTACGCGAACCACACTAAACAAACGACTTTACGTGCAGGGTTAAATGCCTCGGAACTTTGATATTTATGGTGCTTATTAATAACCGCAGTTTAAGCACTGCTTTATACCCTCCGGGCTACGATGCAGTTTGAAGAACCCTCCGTGTACCTTTTGTTCCTTTTTATTTTTCTTTCATTTTTCATTTTTTATTTTGAAGCAGGTACTCATTTTCTTGACTCTTTTTTTTATTTTCGCCCCGTGCAGGGTCAGGCCCCATGAAAATTTCATTATTGTAAATAACAATAATTTTATTCGTGCATAAAATTCATTTAAATATTTTAAACTAGCGTTATACCTACTCCTTATGCTGGGACGTGTACATAGATTTACGCCGAGTATAAATCCATCGCACTCTGTTTCAACTTCGTGCAGTAATTCATCTCGAGTTTACCGCGGCATTCGGCTTTATTTAACTTCATCCTTCCACAGCGGCATCCCCTTTAACCGCATTTCACAAACGGGGGAGATTTCACAGATATTCAGATTCGAATGAGAGATACGCTCGGTATCAAGTCCAAAATCGGTCCTACGCGGGTTCTATTAACGCTGCTAAGCGCTCCGGGCTCTCAATACTAATCCTCTAATTTTACTCGCCTCAGGATCAATATACGTTCGTTAAAAATGATTATATTATGTACTCAGACTTTTAAATCGCTACGAAATTCACTCATTCACCCGCAGCTTGAATTCAAAAAATATATTCAAACCAGTCTATTCAATTCGAATTTCTAAACCCAATATTATATATCGGTACTGCGTATGTACCTACATACATCGAATTACTAGTCGACGAAGTGTTATTCTATGGCTAGGCTGCAGGTATACCTATACATGCATAGGAGTATATTCAAATTGAAATTTCGTTCGTAATACATAATTCAGTATACGAGTGGGAAAAGGTTGGTGTAGATATTCCCAACAGCGATGTATACGCCATTCAGGTAAACCCTGCCATTTCATTTCTTGCGGTAATTTTATAGGCGCGCTAAAGTGAGGTGGGTAATGTTTTTCAAAAAACTTTTACCCTCACATTTTTTAATATAATAGGATATACTTCGGTATTTCGTGTCATAAAAATTGTCGGTTTTCATCAACACGAGTAACACGTCATAAATTAAGACGGAAATTTTTGTCATTTTCACGAACCTATATGCAGCACGTGCGTTGTTGATAATAAATCCCGATCTTTAGGGGTGGGATTAAAAGCGCAGAGGGCGATTCCCTGCATTTAAAGTTTACCCAGCCCTCGGGCCTTGGGACAGATAAAGAATGATAGTACCGTACCAAAAACAGAAACAAAAATTGATGAAAGAATAAAAAACAAACACCCAAAAAGTACATTTTACCCTGAAGATTTAATCTCCACGGAATATTCTACGCGAGGGTTGAAGGATGGTGCAGCCGGCTAGCTCGAAGAGATAACTTGTTCGAATAACAATGGAGAATATGAAATCAAAAAAAAAAAATCAAAAAATAAAAGAAAAGAAAAAGTATTCACCGTCAAACGACGCGGGAAAGCCTCGAGGGACTGAACGGTCGGCAAAGGACGACATGGTCGTGATGAAAATATAATGGATCTTGCGATTATGAAAGTTTTGAACGAGGCACCTTACCTATACCCACCTACCTACCCCTCGCAGCAAGTTCGCAAAACATCTAGGGACGTTTCCGAGCAGCAAAGCTGCTTAAAGTTCACCCAGTCCGCCAGACGCCGACCCTACAGCAATGCGTAATGCTTCGCCTTAGCCTTAAGTTGCGTCTGCAGCAGGCCATTCTTTAAGCTTTATCATACGCTTAGGAACGGTAATTGAATTTCCGCAATCGTTGCAGGAAAACATAAGTCAAATGCCAGCTAAGCTTACAACTTATTTACATACTAGGTATAGAATGGATATATGTATCTTTTTTTTCTTCATTTTTCAACCCTTTCATACGCAGACTATAATTTTATTTCTTCAAGATGTTCGCTTCTATTAGAACCCTAATTTTTTAATAACATGAAACAATTTTTCATACAAATTCTTTAAAAATCTTCTTCTCTATCAATTTCTTTTTTTTCTTGTTTTCAATGAAGAGTGACTCAAGTCATGATAGGGTTACAAAAATGTGAAAATATCGTCGTGAAATCCGAATCCAATCCGCATACGAGCTTCTTTTTACCTCGAAGACTCGGGGGCAGTGGAATTCGATGATCCATGAGTCAGAAAATAGGCTTGTCTGCGCGCTGGCAAAGTCAATTCGATATTTGTTAGAAGGGAGAGGACGAAGAGAACGCTCGAGTTATTTGGCAAGGAATAAGGGCTCGTTTCGTAAAGGTTGTGGGTTCGTATATATCAGCTCTAGCTTGTGCGGTGGTCCGTTATACATTAAGGTAGAACTTTGTTCGCTATTCGAACTCACATATGACTGTATACGAGGGGCATGAAACTACGTACGCAATGCGCATACGTATAAGATTCAATGCGAGGATCAGTAGTAACCCCTAAGAAATATATTTTCAAAGAATTATGATTCCTGCCAAATAATCTCATGGGTTTTCGCAGCTGTACTGGAAATTGTGAGTTAGGTATTCACGTATTCACGACGTACATCCTGTCATTGCTCATATTTCTTCCATTCGAATGTGGTATGGGGAAGATGTATATCAATACGCGATGTGTCAGCTCGTAACACTTCGTATACGCGCGGAATATCCCATGTATCTTTGTATAATAATGCAAGGTATGAGGTATTATGGGAGGGCGCAGTGTGTAACTAAGTATGAGCTATCGCCAAGCCGAAAAGCACAAGCCATACATAATGCTTGTGGAGAAATGACGGGAAACGAAACCAGCTAAGTCATGTGCGCAGTGCGTGTATAAAACAAACTGCTTTACCTTCCATTTGATACTATATATCCTCGATCCCAACACCAAACCGCTACCATTCTTACCTCAGAAGGCTAAGGGCATCGCAAGCACCGCGACCCGCATAGCCATAAAATTTCACCCTGGACCAGGTCGATCGCTCTAAAACAAGATTGCTACCTTCTGCAGGGAGCTTTAGGGTTTATGCGTAGGCCAAGGCTGAGGTGAGGTGAAACGCTTCTATATATGTAAGTCCCTGTTTTTGATTTCATTCCCATTTTTCGAAAAGTAAAGCTCCGCTCTTTATCATCTCGGGTATATCTTTTACATTTGCATTTTAAACTCCAGACAGAAAGGAAAAGTACTTTTCAGAATTTTTAGTGGGCATTTAGCCCTGCAATGGTAAGTTTACTGCGTTTTTAGCACAAAGAACGCGGCACTATGCTTTACAGCTGCACTAATGGAGTCTGAACTCGAAAGAAACTTCAGATCTTTTTTTTTTTTTTTTATCCATAAGTGAATACATGCATGTACATACATGCATGTGCATGCAGGTATATGATCCGTGCTAGTAACCAGTCAGGCGATAATATTACTCCAAAGATTCTACACAGCCAACTGAGTGATGGAGCGATTCCACCCTCGGGGTACAAGTGGGAATGGAAATAATACACCCGCTGGAATATACTTGGTTACTATTTGCTCTGAACTATACGACCTATTGCACATATCTTTACTACATCGTAAATTTACCATCGTAATCATGTCCGGTCTCTCTACCGCTATGCCAATATAACGAAACAAGGACAGATTATAGACAATTTCAGAATTAATGGACCGAATCTCGCATCAGTCTGCCGCAAAAGCTTTATACAATTATTAAGAGGTATCAAGGAGAAAGAGACACGATCATCCTTCCATGATATGATCAAAGAACAGAGGAGAAAAGGTCCATCCTTGTTTCTAATCATCATCATCATCATCTTGCTGCTAGGGCGTTGATAAAGAGATACTGTTTTGTAGGAGAATCGGCTTCATACTGGTCTTTGAATTCGTATTTGTACATGCAGAATGAAATTACAGATAAAACAATGGAGCTTGCAAAGTGGCGTGAGCTTATTCTGAAGCAAATTGGGCTGCTGCATACACAATGTAATATTCGAGCAAAGGCGTACGCTTACATCGTATATGACTATATAGTTTGGTATCTGCTATACCTTCTATGCAAAACGCAGGTAGAATTTCACGCTCCGTGTCATTGCCCAGAGGTAATTTCATTCCGAAATATTTGCCATCTCATTTCTGCGCAGACGAAGAGGGGTTACGCAGTTGTTATAGGGTCGCTTCTCCACTGGGATGGGAATTTTCTAATCAGTTCCGCTCTTAATTTTCATCAACTTTTGCTCTCTATCATAGAGGAAAGAAAGAAAGAAAGAAGAAAAAAGGTCTATGGATGGCGGATGAGTTTTCGATGGGTTGTAAATAAAATAAGGATCAGATTATGAACGGAAATCATTTTATTCGTTAAATATTGACAGACAAAACTTATAAAGATGAATGAAGTTCTAGAATTTCAAGAACGATCGTTGCACAGCAACTTATATTGAAATTGAAAAAGTTCCGCAGGAATTAGTCTCAGCCAAAATTCACGGTCGTTTCTATTGACTCGAGTAGGTAACTCTCGACGTATATTTGTCTAGTATAGATATTCATGTATACATACGGGTGTAATCTTAAAGCGTCTAAGGAGAGTGCAATCCCGTGGGAAAAATAGATATGTAAATTTAAGCGACGCCAGAAAGGCGTGGGCTTTCGGTATATAGGCTGGATGAGTTGGAAGTTTGTTCAGAGTGGTGATGTGTGGGGATAGAGTGGTGAGTTGTTCAGGGTGGATCAGGCGTCGAAAGAGACAAAGCACATCTTTTTTTTTTAAGTCTCTTTTATCCTGTGGCTTCGCAGTCTGTCCTATCGCTTCATCCCTTCCATACTTTCGGCCTCTGACCTTCGACTCGTAATTCCTAAAAGAGGCTTTTCCCCTCCGTGCAGTGCAAATGGAAGAAAAGTTCTTTGGAATTAACCTGTTTCGCATTTCCCATTTGGTAGCATTACGTGACCCAGCGCGGGCGTAAAGTTTACCTCATGGTTCAATTCCCTGACCAAGTTCCACTACCCACCTACTGTATACCAGGCCACTTTTTGTACTGATTCAAAAGCGGACTAACCGCCTCTGTGGGGGCACTGTTTCATTTGTTGAATAGCAAATGCGAACAGTTTAACGGGTTCTAATTACTCTAATTTGTTCACCGTTTCTCTACTATTTAATATGAAATCTACAAGGAATTGTTCATTAATTTAAATGGTATTGAATTCTGCTACCTAAATTAATCGGCAACTATAGTGGATTATATTTTTTATATCAGATGAATATCTAGGGGTGTGAAATTTCAAGGCCGTGAACTTCTTCTTCTTTTTTTTTATTATTATTCTTTTTCTACTTCTGTCGTTTTTCTGTGTTATTTAGTTGATTGAGGTGAACGGTGGCTGAGGTTAAGGGCGAACTGGTGAACTGCTGACTATAATACATAGAGACGTCGACGTCAACAAGAACCTCTCGTAAAGATGTTTTCCAACCGTCCTCGCGTAGCGTCGCGACGGTGGTGTAGGTATAGGTATATATATATATACGGTGATCAATTTTACGACGCTTCGAAACTATCGAGTCCAACGCTGTCTGTTCTCAAAAACAAAACACGCGCGCACCACACCGCCATGTCTACCTACCCTTCTTGTAAACAGTAACTTGGGGGTCGATGCGATGGCTGTAGCTGAGCAGACAGAACCATCGAATTTACATGTCTCGAAAACTTCGTTTAAATACAATTCAGCCTTGAAACAAGAAAAAAAAGAACGAAAAAAAAACATACAATCCCTCCACTGTTAAAAATTCGTCCCTGCCAAAGATTGAAAGGATTTTAATGCTCATTAACGTCCCAAATCCTTGGCTAATCCCTAAAGTCCTACAGAAATAATACGAGAAACAAAAACAAACAAAAAAAAAAAAAAAAAAAAAACCCTCCCAATGTAACGAAAACAATTTTTTTGATTACAGACATGTGGTCGAGGGTTCTCTGCGTCTACATTTTCGTCAGGGTTATTACCTGCTGTCAACAGAGTGAATTTCATTGTGGTAACGGGAGGTGCGTACCTCTTAACAGGGTGTGTAACGGGCTGGATGATTGCGGCGATAGTTCGGACGAGGTTCGGCAGTGCTCGCGTAAGTAACACCCAGAGATGATAATTTGTTTCTTCAAAGTTAATTATAAGAGTTGGGTAGGTATACCAATTATTTCTAATATATTATATTGTTTATTCCTTATTTGAAAATAAACTCTTATTTGAGTTGTTTCACATCAATATACGTATCGTATATTACTTAAGCCGATAAATTAGCTGCGGTAGACCGAAACGCCCGCGCCCGTGCCGCGCTCGCCCGTTCTCCGACGTGCTAGTAGCTAGTAGTTTAGCTCCGTGCTGTGTCAGCCAACGAATCGTCTACTTCGCGCTTGACTTATTGTTACCGGCTATTCGACGGCCGACCTAACGCCGAGTGGGACTACTCGCGCGTTCGACCGTGAAGGTTTGTTCTACTGCGTTGGGCTCGAGCTGATTTATGCCTGCTATATGCCATGTGTAATGCATGTCTGTGCTGCAATGTAGATGCATGTACATGCCTTTAGAGTAGGTAACGATACAGGATTTAGAACGAACAGTCGCGTTTTCAAAACTGCAGATTTAAATATTTTTACGTTTTTTTTTGTTTTTTTTTTTTCTCAGGGTTTCAGCGACTTACAATATACATTTTTTCTTTTTTTTGAACTGTATATATGTATAATTAATGGGCACATTTTTTGACAAGCAATTTATTAGATCTTGTATTTTACGACGTAGCTATAATGTATAACATAAATCGGAAATTGATTGAGATTAATGCATCGAACTTTTTTCCGGCACTTTTAATACATGCAAAAAGTTTGTTAAGGGTATAACGCGCATATATATATATATATATACACCTATACCACGCTTTGAGTTCTGACTAGATTGATATTGTTTCGCGTTATCGGAAGACCAACCGTTTCTGCATTTCTCTTTCTCCTTTTTTTTTTTTTTTTTCTTCTCATTTCACTCGTCGTTGTAGAGACGTAGGATGAAATATTCCGTAATTACAGATGACGTATAGACTCAATCCATACATGATTTCTGAAAAAGACTATACCGCCATTGTGTCCGATCTGAATTGAACGCTGTAATTGACGTAGTGTTTGTTTCCTCCATCGCTATTCTCATTGCTGCCAGCAGGTACATACTTTGTAAACTTTTTCATTTGTCGCCGGTATATCGACACCGTATTGAACAACGGTAAACTGCCCACCATACAGCTCTACCGCGTTACTTCCTGTTTTTCCTTTTTTTTTTTTCTTTTTTTTTCCACCATAAAATTCAAGGCGGTATTTCGAAAACAAATCTCTCCACTCGACTTGATTATTTTTTTACTAAATTTGAACTTGAATTTGATCTCGCTCGATTTTGTTGCGTTTTGATCGCGCGAGCTTTAAGTTCTATAGCAATACGCGGCAAGCCGTTTAGATTTAGTATCTTAAGCTCAAGCGCGTTGGTTGGGGGGCCGTTATATCAGGGCACAGCTGGTTAATTAACTCGTTAATTCGAGGGTATCGCTTCCGAACTAAAGTTCGTTTGGCTCTGGCCAAAATCTGGCTTTGCGCCCGTTCAATGTCCTCTGGTTTTCCCGTGCCCCCAAGTACCCGGTCGATTCTACTACGTTGTTAAGTTTGCGCTGGCGTGTCCCGGAAATTGTCGACGTGGCATCAGTCGAGATTGCAGGGATCCCTCCGACGCTCAACGCCAATAATAGTACATTCGAATCGAGCTGGCCATTTTCTCCATCAGGTAATATTTGCCAGAGTCAAAGAGTGGCCGTTCCCGTTCATCGAGACGCCAGTCGTTTATCGAGAAAACAGTGTTGCGCATTGCAATGCTTTTCTGTAACATTTTCTGTTTTTTTTTTTCTGTTTTTTTTTTTCTGTTTCTTTCGTTTCCCAATTTTGGATCCAGGGAATTTCAATGAGTATTTGCAGCGCAGATAATAGGCAAGAACCTTGTGTACCTATGTATCAGCCTAAACTCTTGAAGCGTATAGTTTAAATTCTTGAAACTGTGAACAGCCCTCAGATCCGGGAGACGACGTGACTGGAATAGGAAACTGGGGTGCAGCCATATTCCTGTAAACAATAACGTGGTACCTCGGAGCTGGAGCTGGAAAAACATTCAAGCGAAAACGACCCGGGAAAACGATGCTAAATTTCTGCGTAGCATAATAGAGCCGAGTATAATAATAATTATTACGCTGGTGTGAAATTTTCACAAACGTTATTTTCACTCAAATCATTCAATGATTTCAGAAATTCATTATCCATGAAAATAATGTATGAAAAAAAAAAAAAAAAGTAGTAAGAAGAAAAAAAGATTGTCGATTATACTCAACGGTCCAAGGAAATTGGTACCTACTCAATGTTCTCCTAAAAGGAATATAATGACATCCGCTGCACACGTATGTGTATTATACATATATATTTGAAGGAAAAAATGTATATTTGTGTTAGACTGGTTATTGTCAGTGGCTGCAGTGACCCTCTTTCGTTATACCTATATGTACCTATTTCGAATGGGAATTATGCCTGGAGAAATTCTTACAAAGCTTTTATCTCCCGAAGATGGTCACACAATGATTGGAAATCGACAATACCTCGTGCCCTCAACGATGGGGATGAAGTATTTCGATATTATGTAGATTAGTCTGTGTTCTTAAATCTTCATGGCTATAAGTTTTCTGTATAAAAGATGACGGCGACTTTATTTTTTCTTCTCCTTTTCCTTTTCCTTTTTTTCTTTTTTTTTATTAAGATAAGGATGGGTAGAGCGGGGTAGTCTTTTCCGGCGTTAAGTACCTCGTCAAAGAAATCTACCCTTTTCACAAAGGGTTGGTGCGCTATGTGCGAGCGAGGGTATAGATAGGTATGAGGATAGGGTTACCCACGATTCATGCACCACGGTAAAGAGCGTTGCTTTCGGTTATGATCGTCGCACATACACGTAACTAATTCCCATGAATATGAAATTGTCCTAATCTTTTAATTGCCTCGTTTGCATATTACCGCAATTAAGAGATGCTAGAGCTTACACGCAGAGCTACCGAAAGATTATACCAGAAAGTAAATACAGGATTTATACTCTACCTGATTAATGTTGGGAGAAGTTATTGCCCACGCATTTCTTCGTTTCACATATTTTGAAAATGAAAGAATGAAGATTCGGGTTCAGTTTAAATGAAACGAAAATGAAAACCAATGAAGGGCCTACACGTGTGCCAGTTTTCCGAAAACAGCCCCTATTGTATTGCTAAATCACGTTTGGTTTCCTCCTTATCGTGCGGAATTACGTAGAAACCCATGCCTCTGATTCGGCTATTGTTATTATTATAGTTGTTATTATTATCGTTACTATTATGATTGTCGTTATTATAATCATGACAACGGTAGTGAAGGGACAATAGTGGGCGCAGTCAGGGATCCCAGAGGGTGGTAAAGGCATGGCGTTGGCGGTGGACAAATGGGGGATGGGAGGAACGGGTGCAGGGAATATGGGCCGGGAGCGGTAGGTCAGCTCGATAACGGCTGCTCGGTTAAATAATGGCCGTGAATTGGAGCACGAAATCCCAACTGAATTTTAATCTTGAAACGTGAGGCGTAATTCCGTTAAACGTTGATGCCCACGGCGGTGGCGGTGGCGGCGGCGGCGGCGGCGTCGGCGTCGGCGGCTGCCCCTCAGCGTTACACCAATTATATATTGAACGTGTTCAAAGCACTCGAGGGTGAGACTCAGGTGTCAGTTGCCCGAAACAGCTGCAGTATTACACCCTTATTTTAATTCACCATTTGTACCTATACCTAGGTAGAAATTAATTGAAGGAAGAATTATATTTATTTACAAAAAGAAAGAAAAATATAATCATTTTTATACCGGTAGATACCTACTCGTTTCGATTACATCAGAAACAAAAATCATACACGAAAAATTGATAGACATGTGTAATACATCGACGAAATAAGGCCGTTGACGTTGGGCCGGTTCAGGTAGACACAGCAGCCTGGCTCTTCGCCAACTGACCCGCATTTGGGTCAAACTCGCTCTATGCGCACGTAGGTATGTGGTATAGGTAGATATATAGGTGTAATGCTACGAGGTAAAGACAAAGGCAGATTCTGAGGCTGGAGAAGAGATAGAGAAGAAGAGACGCCGAGCAGGCAACGTATAACGCGGACGTAGCGTCTCGTAGGACGTAGACGAAGGGATGTAACGAAGCGATGGAAAGATTTTATTCCAACTCTTCGCATGTTACACCCCTGTTTCCGTTTTTTATAATAATCTTTTTTCCCGCGTTTATTACCTAGCACGATTTTTGATTATTGAATAATTCTTTAAGAAATTTTTCACTGCCTCGTCTTTTCAATCGTCATTTATGATTTATATTTTTCAAAGGTCTGGTTATGACACGCGGTACGTAATTAAATATGGAAAGACGAAATTTGAATTTTACTCGAAATATCTCTCCCGGAATAAAATATATTTAAACACGTTTCGGAAATTGCGAGTGGTGCTGGTGCTGATGCATGAGGCTCAAAGCGTGGTTGAGTAAATATTGAGAGGCTGGTAAATAAAATACTAAAATCCCTAAGGAATTCTGGGCCGTTTTTTAACCACTCAAATTTGAAATATAAACAAGTTTGTATACAGAGTAAAATAAATCAGTTATGCGCGCTAAGGGATGATAATTCTGGGAACAAATCTGCTGATTGAAAAGCTTCAGGAATTAATTACTCGGACGCATAGCGAATATTGAAATTCAGATTTTTAACGCGTTTATGGGGTAACGCGTGTTCGGCTTTAGGAAGTCCTTAACTAACAGCCGAAAGTACCCTGTTAACTAATTCTACTGTATTACTGCTTGTTTGGGTGACTGCTAAACGTGAATAAAATATAACTAGGAGTTCAGAGCGTGCGGGTAAACATGCGAAACCTCCTTGAATTTTCATTAAATTTCTATGTGGAACTCTGGCTAAATTGTTTAGATCGTTAATCAATGTTTTATGGCAATCAAACCCGTAGAAAAAAGAAAGAAAAAAAATTCGCATCTTCGCAAATTCGCATCAAAAGGCGAGAAATATTGTGCCGTAGGTATATACCGAGAGTTTTCGGTGAAACCGGTGACGTCCGAGCCTCACGCACGCGGTACGTGTCTGTTGGCTTCGCCGCAGAGAGGGGGTCACCAGTTTCACCGAAAACTCTCGGTATATATAAAATAACCGCGATCCTGACCTCTGGGAAGACTGTCTCTGACAGTAATATAGTAATTTTAACAACAAAGTGCCCATTCGTCAAAGTACAACGGTATGATGTGTTTTACTTGCCCATATGGTACGTGGAAGTGGAATATTTTAACGAGGTGACTAACAAGGGATGGTCTGACGTCATTATTACGCGATACGTCAGCCTGGATGATGCATACCTCTATATCGCGTAAAACAGGTGTATGTTTAATAAGAGATGGTAAAATACTGAAAAAGATCATTTTGTTATACGGGGATGGGATTTTATGTTTGAACAGAAACTGTCTCTGCACAATTTCATCCCCCTTTTGAATTTATACTGCGTGCTTAATTTCATTTTCGCCCTCTTCCGAATCTTTATTTCATTAATATTAAAATGAGTCTGGTTTCGTGTTGTAAATTTTATTCGGTATTTGAAAGAAAAAAAGAAAAATAAATCCAAATGCATGATTTTTTCTTTTTCTATGTCGTTTCTTGTATCACCGATGGAGTTAATGATTATAATATAATTATGAGGTGCAGGAGCGAAATTATTTCTCGTTGCATAGGTACCTATCACCACTCGAGAATCTATTCGAAGCGATAAAATTACACGCAATGTGATCGGGTTGTTGAAAACGTCGAGACGGGGGTAGACCCCCATCGAGGAAGGGATATACATTTCCCACCCTTCTACACCCCCTCGACGTTCTCGGAACATGAAAGGCTTCGCCAGAAAGCACTCATCGCTGCGTTACTTCGTATTTTATATTCCCTGGTATATTCTTTACTTCACATTCCACATTTTATGCTGTACACACGTATACCTACAGTATACGTCTGAGAATTTGTCCAGAAGCACAAATGCAAACGGCAATACCCTTCTCGAATAATGAATTGTAAATTCTATCGTATCATCTGTCACCTCGCATATCTCGTTCTCTTTCGAAAAAAAAATAAAAATGATAGTTCTCTGGATCCGGTATTGAATTTCATACAAATTTGACGAGTGGGTTTTTGTCGAGCAGGGAACGGTAACACGTCTCTTCAGACAATTGTTATTGCCTTCTCAACCGTTTGTGTAATTTTCATGGAATTCCTCCTCGTTTTTTTCTCTCCAGTTTTATGGAACTAGGTTTCTTTTTATTCAAATATAGCGCAATTTCTGCCAATATGAAGCATCACAGTTCTAACAATTAAGAATTTCATTTCATTTTTTTTTTTTTCTATAAAATTCTCCGTCTTATTGAAACCAGAATAAGCTTTTAGATGTTCGAAGTTGAATTCCTTCCCACACACAATTGTCATTTTTCGATTCTTTACATCTCAGCCCTTCAGCCTCACACGTGAAATAAGTAAAACACTTCACCTTTAAGGTTCCATACTCCCAAAGACGTTTCATTTGCGAGGTTCCCAACGTAACTCTCAGGTCTTTTTGCTTACCTAAATCGATATTGTACGGGCTTAAACCAATCGCGAGTCTCTCTCCCTTCTCTTATTTTATTTCTTATTTTATTCTTCTCCTTTTTTCGTATTTTTTTTTTACTCTTTCTTTTTTGCTACTACGTAATCCATGATTGAATTAAAATAACGAGAACCACCCTCTTCTTTCCCTCAATCATTTACAATAGAATATGAAGTGAGCTATCTGAATGAAAATTTAGAAATAGGTACGTGTGTTTCATTCGAAACGTTTCTTTCACATCCTCGCATCATTATTAATGATTTCATCGGTTCTCACGCGAAAATATCAACTGATCATTTAGTGACCCATCGTCGCGGCCAAAAGCCAAAAGCCAAAAGCCAAACGGTCGCATTGTCTTTGGTGATAATAGTCTGCGATTTTCGGATAGTGCTCCACATTCCCTTTATCGCTTGAATGTACCAGCCTAGATTATTCTCTATATACAGTCTAGTGTATACACGGTGTATTATCCTCGCGTCGTATGATCCTGCAGCAGCGGTTTGTATAATATTTCGTTGTCCTCCTCAAACGTTGAACGTTTTATATCTAAATCTCAAGAAAACAAACGGAGATTCTGTTATAGAACTTTAGAGGCAGTTTGTAAAGTTCGCTGACGACGAGAGCCGAGGATGTAGGAACAAAAGGATGTCAGGGAACTACGCTTCCATATTATACCATATACCGAGTGTAAAAACAGAGCTGAAAGAATAAAATGGCAAAAACAATAAATGAGATGAAAATAAGACTGGGAGTCTGGCTCGCAGGACTCTACTTTAGGCACGTAGTACTCTATATATCTGGACGATTTTTTGTTCTAGCTTGCAACAAAACTTACTACGGTAACGTCGGTAAAACTTATGAACTCGAACTTCACCGACCAAAGGAAGACAAGGTGCCCTACATCTGCAAGCTCACGTTTAACGCTCCTGGCGACGATCTCGGCGACATAGTTCAGGTAGGTGTATACTTTTTCCCGTATATTTATTTCCGCCGGTTTTATGGCCTGTCGAAAAGGTAATTAGCCGAGGTTTTACTGCGGATCTATATTTAACGAGCCGAAAGCCGAAAGCCAAAGCCTTTGCCTTAGCGAAACGCGACGATTACACCTACCTACTTCGTACGAATTTACGAGGCTTTGCGGTGCCGGAGTAGAAACCCGCTGATCTAAGGCTAACGATCATCATTGAAAACTTTCTGCGAGTTAACAGTTTTGAATTGCACACGAGATAGTGCGGGCACGTGAAATTATAATCTTATCAGATCGGAGCGCGACGTATGAAACCGAAATTCACCCACTCCCCTGTTTTTAGCGTCGAGATAAAGCTCCGCAAATACGGAGCCTGGGATTGACGTAGAACCAGGTCGCGTTACAGGGCTCTGGACCAGAGATACAGGGAAAAAATATCGGCAGCTGGAACTCGTCCAATAGTTTTATAAACCGCAAAATTAGAATTCATTATTCCTCGGCCTGATTTTATCCACAATTCATCTCTCCGCGTGCTGCAACTATCTATCTATCCATTCATCTATTTATCTATCGCTGAAATGGACCAGCTAGTTCAGTTTCATCCTGCGGAGTTTTAACTTGGAAACTAATTAGTACCAGAGGAGGCTAAATGCTACAGAGTTGCCAACGCGCCGTGGTTAGCCCGACTGATCGCTCGGAACAATTAAGGAAGCCTTTTGTGGAATTCTACAACTCCCTAACAAAAGGGGAACTTTCGGTTCTCACAATCAGTTGAAGAGTTGAAAGCTGGAAGTGGGAGCTTCGGACTAAATTGCATGTGTAGTAGGTCTGTTCATTAGTAGGTAATTAACTTATTTTCATTAATATGCTATCAGGGAATCACGTAGATAGGTGAAAATTAAGGATGTTCATCGGTTTAGTTCCGTCATTTCATTTCTTTGTTTCGCCAACGAACGAGGGGGGTTGATCATTGCGGATCTGTCGAACAAGATAAACAATTTCTTGGAAATTTCATAGGACGATGTGAAGTCAAGAGCATCCCTCATAGCTGTTGGTGAAACAGAGTCATTTTATGTACACTTAAAACAAGAAAATCTCAGTTAAAGCTCGCTCTCTCCCTCTCTCTCTCTCTCTCTCTTCTAAATTATGTTCTTCTTTCAAGTACACATGAAGAGTACAAAAATAAATCTCTCAGACATCAAAGTAAAAGTGTTTCAGTCAACTCGATTAATTCACAAGAAAAAATGAACAAGTTTTGCTTCTACTTTTCCTTCTTTCTGCAGGACCGCAACTAGAGTATGAATGAGTCTTCTTCTTCTTCTTCTTTTCTCCTGTTTTTTTTTTTTTTTTTATTTTTTTATTTGCGGGGTTCGATGTGAAATACCTCCGTTACTTTCCGCTTCCAGTTAACATTCGACAGTTTTACTTTGGGACGTTTCGTTTCCTTCACGGCTGAGGGATGTCCTGATGGGTCCCTCCAGATCGCGGAGGCCCAACGTCCGGACGTTGGTGGTTTGTGGTGTGGAACATCCTGGGGACCGGCCATTTACTACAGCGAGACATCGAGCGTCTCCATTACCCTCCGTCTTCTAAGATTGAGCAAGGACCAGACAGGCTACAACTTCGACTTTAGAATGGAGTACAAAATGATCCGTAGATCAGACGCCGTTGTTCGATACGGAAATCCATTCGTTGGTAAGTACAGAAAATTATTGAACAAAAAAATTCCATCATACATCAAAGAAATGCAGAGAAAGGAAAACGAAAAAATGTACATTGTTTTAAAACTGATGAAATTTTCGCTACACTAACATCAATCAACTCTGAATATGATTGATGAATCCACGAACGAACAGAGTGTGTTTATTTAGGTACCTACATAAAATCGTTCAAAGAGTCTGTTAGCCGAATAAATTTTCATCAAAGTCGAAAGAATTTGGTAGAAAATTTATCAAATTGATCTCTCTCTCTCTCTCTCTCTCTGTGCAAGCTTTGGTTAAACTATCAACATTCCTTCAGAACTTTCGCTAAAATTCCAGCGCATTTGTATAAATCAGCGTTAATTAAAAGGGATTAAACCTCTCTCAGGAATGACTCAAATCACAACGTCGGTGCCTACTATAGCCCAGCAGATGATAACAGAATTTGAGAACTCCTCACTCCAGACGATGTCCGGCCACACAGCTGACCATCCGTCTCATACTCAACCCACGAAGTCTAGCACCGTTGAACAGTACTTAGGGGATTTGATATCCGGGACGTACTGTTCTCGCATCTTCAGCGATTGCGATAGAAAAAAGTGCAGACTTCAATCTCCGAATTTTCCCGGATTATATCCGAGAAATTTGACGTGTTACTACGCGGTGAGTAGCTGAAGGTTCATCGAGCTCTTTGAGGGTCGATGCTGTTTCTATGTGGGTTTAAGACTTAGAGCTTACTATCGGGTACAAGACTCCGGTGATTTGGTTACGAGGGACGGACTGCGGTTCTTAGTTAATTGAGGGACGACCTGACCGCACCCTTAATAGAACTAGGTGCCAGTTAAACGAGACGTTGTTAGTTATTCCCTTGAATTTTGATGAGGATTAGCCCGGGTGTGTTCAATCGCGTTCGAAAAACGTATTATCAATATTTCAGATTCATAGTGATTACAGCGTTAGAATACCTATGAAGAAATTCGCCTACTTCAACATGAAAGTAACATAGCATTCCGCAAGTTTAAAAACTTAATTAATAAAGTTTCAACTTATTCGGTATTAAAAATATCGATCTAACGGATCTCGTGCGGGTAGAATAAACCCGCCGGATTTCCTCCCATTCTCATTCTCCGATTCTTACTATTATTATTATTTTTCTTATCATGTCTCATACAAGGGTAAAATTATTCCTGTGACAGGTCCGTCAACACGAAGTACCCCCGGGAAAACATGCTCTGATTTCCGTCCGGCAGTCCCGGGGACAGCTGGTCGCTGTCAGAGCGAGACCTGCCACCCAAGCCGAACCTCCACCCCGGGAATTACGCCTATGGCAAGACTGCGATGTTGTACAGGTAGAAACGAGAGAGGAATTATTCCTTGATATAAACCATTGCCAGTTAGGTGAATTCGGAATATATACCCTTTGTCAGTTTCCTCGAAACTGTATCAATTCGATTCAACCCTGCGCAGTGCGCTGCCGCCGACTCTAAACTCATGCAAATTTATAACAAAACTCAAAATTCATGTATGGATAACAATAGAGATATATATTCAACGCGCACGTCTTGAAACAGCCGCGTCACTCAACTCCAAATATCACTACGAAGATGAAGTGATTGAACTATTTTATTTTTCTGAATTTAAGAAAATATAACATCATCGAAAGTCATCGATTCGAAAAATTATTCATTCAAAATTCGAGCTCATTAATTTTTTTTTCTTTTTTTTTTTTGTTCAACGTACGAAGAGCTTTGGTCTTCCATTTTTAGCGTTGGACCTTTTCCCCCATCCCAGAAAGGAAACAATTTATTTCCTTACACGGGATGACTTTCAATTTTTCTCTTTACTCAGGACTACGTGACCGTATACGACGGCTACACAACTAGGGATCCTGTGATACTGAAATTCTGTGGCGGTGGCGAACCGGTCCCGGAAGCCATCAGCAGTGGGCCAGAACTCCTGGTGGAATTCACGACGTCACCGTTTGGAACCTTTTTACATCCTACGCCGCCACATTCACTTCATGGATTTCAACTCGAGGTCCAAGTATGTACAGACGACAAAAAATAAAATTTATCATCATATAGAATATTACAGACGACCGTATAGCACCGGATATAATTATAGCACACCAGCGGATGAATATAGCGAATGAGAATCGTGTTGTTTCAAATTCTGATATAATTAATGAATTTTATTTAATCTCTGCATCAGTTTTGTGCGTTTTAATTTATTACACCCGAATTGCGGGCGGAGAAACTTTTCTTTTCTTTCCTTTTCTTAGAAAGTTTCATTTTAATCATTCCAAGATCGTCTAATTACAAGGCTTTTCTTATATAGTTCCTTGGGAAGAAAATTGTCGGGAAGAATATATATTTTTTATCTCGCAATTTCATTCTTCCTTATATATATATATATACCTCGCCTTATTTTTTTTTTTTTCGTTCGCGGGTGAGAAAATCGATTCGAGATTAGCCCCCGCAGAGATATCTGGCATTTGAACTATTTGATTTCCGGAAGAACGCGAAGAACGAAGTAGAAATTCCCAATTGTACTTTCTGCTATAGAAGAGCGAAGATCGCTTTTTACCCCATATAGCCTCCAGCTCGATTTCTGTGGCTAGTGTTTTACTCCAGGGAAGAAGATCACTCGTACAAACTAATCCCAATCCAATTTCAAATATACTCAACAATCGAGGCTTCGCTTCCGAGTTATATCTTCAGATAATTTTCGCGATTCAATAACAATACGTTAATCATTTCATTTTCCTAGCATAACAGTTTCATTGACAAGTTAATCCGGAATACCTATAAGGATACAAAACATATTCCGCATTCCCAGTCTGATCATGAAATTATTTAATCACTCCAAAAGGAATTATTAACGCGACCTTTCCACAGGTTAAATTTGTCGACATTAATTCCGCCACCTACTCGAGGAACAAACGGTGCGAATTTTGGCTCCAAGGTAACGGAGGCGGTATGCTAGCTTCGCCAAGGCACACGCTTCCCAGGAACAGCACGTGTCTCTACCACCTCCAGGGTATGGGGCCAATTCAACCGAGCCCTACTCCTCCTAGACCTTTGCCAAAATTTCCCGAACAACGCCCTGGTACAGTATGGAGAAAGCCAGCACCCCGGCCCCCACAGCCTCAATTTCGGGTCTGGTTATCGGTGCTGAAATTCCACGTGGGAAGCACGATCAATCCCGCTGTTACTGAGGAGGAATGTGCAACAACGCTGATGATATGGGATGGACAGATGAGACCCATGACAGAGTGCAATGATATTTTTTGGTGAGTTTATCCACAGTTTATATATCGGATAATTTCGTTTTCCAGTTAATAATAATTACGAGGTCGAATGCCGACGTCTATGTGCTCGAAAAAAAAACAGAAAAACATTGAAAATCTCCGATTGTTCGCAGTTGACGCATTAATCAAAAAATTCAGTGCGCTGTACGACGTGCACGATGCAACGCTCGCTGAAGAATGAACCTCCGGCTTCCCCCACCCGCTAGTCTCCGAGAAATAGAGGCGGGAGGCTAGAGTGGGGGGAGCGAGCAGCTCATTCTTTATCGAACGCTGCAGCGTGCAGGTCGTGCGACCTGACCAACTTGAATCGTAATTTTTATCGGTTTAAGCGTGATCTGACCGTAAATGTGTGCAGTAAGGCATACAAATATTATAATACGATGCGTTTAACGAGCTATTTTAGATAATTGAAAAGTTGAGAGTATATTTTCGTCTGGAGACTAATTTTTCGTATTTTCTTTTTGTTTTTTCTCTTTCTAGTCTAAGCAGCAGAAGCCAGTTGAGTTCCTTCTATAATAATAATAACAACCCACCTCCGCCGCTTTTGTTCACAAACACAGCTAATAATTAATTAATAAACACCGCTTTACGTCTGCTTTTCGCTCTTTATAATAATACCTGTATATACATATATATAAAAAAAAAAATAGTCGGTAGAGCGCTTTGCCGCCCTTTTTTTTTAAAGAATTCACCGCGATAAAAAGCCCGTATTTAACGCAGAATATTTTCTCTCTTTTTTTTTTTTGTCATTTTCTTCAGTGAAAAAGAACGGCAACGCAACGTCGAGAGGACCGGTGATCCAGTTCAAGCAGTTGCTGCTCGTCCAGCCGGAAATACCTCCCTTCTAGCACGCTACTGTAAAGACAGAGTACCCCGAACATGCGATCATGCCATACTGCAGAACACAAGTCGGCCCTGTTCCTTAGGCGAAAGTTTCATCTCTTCCGGAAGCACTTTGACAATTGAAATGCGGATGGTGGAGTCGACGGCACTTAGGCAAGTTTATTGATATTATGGGTTTTTATGGAATTTTTCTGATCGTTGATATCAAAGTCATTGCATTATTATCATCATTATCATTATTTTTTTTTTCTCTCTCTCTCTCTGACCCGAATTCAGTTAGTTTGATTGGATAATTTTTAGGCCAGTAAATTTTCGCGCCCTGTACGAATTCGTCGACCTTCATCAGGACGGAGACACCTACGGTAACGGTCCTTGTTCACGAATATTCTACAGCCGTAACCGGGACCATTACGCAGATAGGAAATTCCAGGCGCCACGTGATATCTTCCTTTACGGCAGAGGCGGATCAAAGAACTTGAGGTACGAACCTGCAGCGCTACCCGCGCCTTGGCCACTTTCTTTATGTACTCAAAGTTACAGGGGGTGAGTGATAACCTCGAGGGGCTTCTGTTCACAGTTTTTTTTTTTTTTTTCATTTTTTTTTTCATTTTTTTTATAGGGATAGGGACGAAGCCCCTTCAATCGTTCATGCTACTAGCGCTGCTTTAACTATACCGCGAGTATCGACTTCAACCTTGTTTAAATCATGCAACGAATTCTTGTTAAAAAAAAAGAAAAAAAAAAAGAAAAAAAAAAGGGAAAGAAAAGGAAAGAACTTTTGAAACCATGTTTGGTATGCGGCGGGTGCTGAAGTCACATTCCTCATCCCCAAGATCCCATTCCACAAACACATTTAGTCAAATCCCACGACTGCAGAAACAATCCGAAAGTATTTCAACTTTCTTCAAGTCTCTTTCGCCCCTCCGATCTCTATCTCTTTCTCTCTATCTCTCATCTCGCATTTCAACCCCCTGCGACGTTTGTTATCTCATTCCTAATGTACGCAACGGTGAAATAATAATAATAATAATAAAAAAAAAGAGAACAAAAAAAAAACTCTTCTACGTTGCTGTTACAGTTGCGTGTACCGGTTCGAGGGCGAACATGACGAGGTGGTGAAATTGAGGTTCAACAAATTGCTTAACGGGAATCGTTCATGTCGCAGTGTTTCTAGTCCGGATTTTAATCGCCTTCTCTGCGTGGGATCGAACAGCTTCTCCCTCAAGGTAATATACCTGCCGTTTATATTCTTATATACGTTTTTATGCATTCTTCTCCCATATCGTATTCATCATGCATCGTCTGCAGGAGATCTTAATTCCTATATCATTTTCACTGTCATTTACGACACTGACGCGGATATACCTAGTCATTTATCGATACGTGCGGTGTAGTTGACAGAGGGTGAAAAGCAACCGCTAAATTTTCGTCTATCAGATCGTTTAGCCAACTGTCACTGTTGAATAGCGGTTTGTACAGCTTTGGGTCGAAGGGTTAGTCTGCTTTGTGATTAATTATCATTCTCCTTCGGCAATTCATCCGTGCGCTTAGCTAGGGTATATAGTATAGCATGGCCCGCATACCGCGGATGGTAGTACACACATACATTACATAGGAAGACAAATGGCTCTGCCACGTTTCATTTGGTTCTCCATTCTCCGTATATCTGTCACTGGGTTACCATTATGAGCAGCCCCTCACACGAGATCATATTAATTCTGACGTGATGGTTTCAGACCAATGGAATATCGCACGAAAACTTCCCATATAAGTTTCCTCTCGATTTACTGCAGGTCCTCGAGGTCCACTGGCCGAACAATCCCCCAGTACAGCGAGACTGCCTTTGCTCAAATCGATCTCTTCCCATAAACATTAAGTCGACGTCGAACGTCGTCGAAGTTCACTTCATGGTTCACAGCATGGACGCTCTCGACGATTACAACAATCTCCACTTCGAGGGCGTGTGGGATTTTGTTAAGACCGTTCCTTGCCTTAGGAAACAACGTCTTAGAGGACCCAGCGGGGAAATAATATTTCGTTCACCCCTCATGGACCAGGAAGAGGTATTCCACGAACTCTCTCTCTCTCTATCGTCGATTCAACATTAGGGCAACAAATTTACGCGTTTGAATGACTAATTCGAATTTTTCATGAATGTGAACAGAAAAACTGCGAAAGTCATCCATGGCTGATTGATCCCGGACCGGGTCAGTACCTTTACGTAAAAATGCGGGGTACCATCATCACAAACAGCACGAGGTGTGCGACTAACAACCGCATCGTGGTTCACACCGGGGGTGCAATCCACGTTGCAGTTTGTCCGAAACCACCGACTGACCTCCAGCACCATGTGGTAGAAATTTTCAGCGACGGTTGGGCGGTTGGGAGTAATGCTATGATACTTGCGCCGGGTCAGGATCCCGCAAGGACTATCGCCGTCGAGTTCATCGCCAAGGAAGCAGACTCGTATCCCGTAACGTGGCTTGAGCTATCGAGAAGGTAACATTAACATGTTGGGAAAATTTTCTCCCCCTTTTGAATATCGGGAATTTGAATAACGGCCACTGTTCTTCCTCTTCACGGTTTTTCAGACCCAGTGTAACCACGCCAGCAGCTGGTCTCCAAATGCCGCGCGATTGTGAACAGAGATGTCCAGAATTGGACGCTTGCATAAACGCCTC
This sequence comes from Tenthredo livida, assembly GCA_963992785.1. Taxonomy (NCBI): domain Eukaryota; kingdom Metazoa; phylum Arthropoda; class Insecta; order Hymenoptera; family Tenthredinidae; genus Tenthredo; species Tenthredo livida. The sequence continues at coordinate 3,999,275 of OZ023068.1, forward strand.
TTTATGGTGTGACGGCATTTCACATTGTCCTTCGGGATATGACGAGGCCTTGACGCACTGTTCGATGCTCTTACGACTGCCTCCTCTCCACTTAGGACTTGGTCTACTAGCGGTAGTCTCGATACTTTGTGTTTTGGTGTTTGTTACATGGCGGATATGCAGGCAGAAAAGGAATCGTTCGATTTCGCAGCATCGTTTGAAGAGCATTTCATCGGAAACTGCTATAATTGACGGTAAAGAAGTGATATGCTGACAAAGCGACAGTTCCGTACGATACGTTGAGGTAGACCGTGTCACCACTGTGTGACGACTAAAGTCAACGGACATGGTTTACGGGCATGAGATTATCAACCTCAGGAACAAACTGCTTATTAATATTATTATGCACGCTGCATCCTTGAAGGTAACGTCACTATGCCACTAAACCACTCAGCGAAGCGTACAGAACTGATTTACTATATATATTCAACGAATACGATACTATTTTATAAAGAAACAACTATACCATCTGCACTCGCCGATAAAATCTCTATCTCATCTCTTCGATACACGTATATAAAAATTCTGACGTAGTATACACGACGAAGAAAAATTCTATTTCCCAATTAAAATTCACCCTTTTAAAACCTACATGGAGTAACTTTCGTATAAAGAACGTTTAGGCTCGCTGATTAGCAAAGTTGATTCTAAATTTCGAATTGCAAACGTTGTGGAAGGGTAGAAGACGTATTTGGGGATGAAAAATTCATCGACTTTCTGTAATTGTTATTTATGTTTTTTTTTTTTTACTTTTTTTAGTTTAGAATCTCATTTTTCGGAATCTTTAACACACGTGTATGTGTTGAGTGAAAAGAGTTTCTGTTGAGCGAGTGAACGATAAGTTCGGTATTGCAGGCTCTCTTTGAAAGTTGCAATAACTTCAGTGGCGTGCGAAAGTACGAACTAAATAGAGAAAGAAGATGAATAAAAAAAGAAAAAGAATTGAAGAAAACGGACATTATAATCTCGTTAAATTGTACATTATAATATATCTAGGTAAATAATATGATTGATTGATTGATTGATTGATTGATTGGAGATGCGGTTATCGATTATACATATGTGAGTCCCGCGCGATTGATTATACCGTTGATGATAATTATTATTCAAAATATATAGAGAAGATTTAATTAGGTACTGACCAAGTTGATAATACTATTAGGATGACACGATGTGTTTAGGTGAAATATTGAAGAATCGTAGTATAAAGTAGCCTCAAATTATGTGATATGCTGTTTTCCTCGGAGCTGAGCTTCGATAATAATTGTTACCGTCGAGGTGAGGAATTAGAATTGTCTGATAACGTAACTCATTATCTCTGCGATGAGAAAAAAAAAATATTAAAAATTGGTATTACAGGTTCTTCATAAATCTATATTATCCCTCAAAATGGATTACGTTACGATTCATTTACTAAAACCTTAGCCTCGATTCATACATAATATATCCTGTTCATATTATATACTTGTAAATATTTAATATCCTATTTATACGCGTGTTGTACACACTTGCTTCCACGTGCATCATCGCGTAATTCCTTAAAAATGAGAGAAAAAAAAAAAAAAAAAAAAAGAGAAATAGAAACTATCGCTATATTTATTCTGTTAGATAATTATTAGATAAAAAATTGTATTCCCTTCTCACGAGATGTTCGGCGTTAAAAATTTCAACTTAATTTTTTTTTTTTTTATTTAAACAAATGGTAAGTATGTAGGCTATATTATACATATAGATATATCGAATTGCGAATTAGTTAATTAATTATTATCAATAATTATATATATACCTGCGCTGGTGCAGAGGTGTGAGATATATAATACGCGTATTGTATAGAAGTGTTGGAATATTATTTTGCACATGGAAGCAGAGTTGTCGAGCTGCTTACTATTAGTTTATAAGGTAACAAGCGATTTTGGAAATATATATATAATATATATGTATATATATTTAAATAAATAGATATAGATACATATATGTTATATTTATTGTTTTAAAATGAAGAGAGAATTTCAAACAGCTAGCCGCAAGCACCGCCATCATTTACCATCGACAGTGCGTATACAATAATAATGATTTACAAAATATTATTAATAACTATATAATTATGTAGTTACCTACCCATGTTAAAAAAAAAAAGAAAAAGACAATCGTTAATATATCCAAGTGTTTCTATTATAGTTATTAAATTAAGAACAGTTTTAACATATTATATTCTAATAGTTAATTATATACTTATCACAACAGCTCCGCTTATTTTTTAAGAAATTCAGTTCCGGCCAGCTGTTTTCACATTGCGTCTTCCTCGATACGAAATATGTATAGGCGAAATCATATTAATCGCCTATACACTTATCTAAAACTAATTTCCTCAAATGAACGTAGTTCAATTCGATATTTGAATATAATACCTATACCCATATATATATATATATATATGAATAATGCAGTATATATAATTAGAAAATATGGTAATTAATAAATTATCATATGTACAATTTAGAAAATACCGCAAAGTGAACACAGTTTTCCGGGTGCAGGCGGTAATATACTAACTATATTTTTATTTCCTGTTCTTGTAAATTAAGTTATTTAAATCCTATACTATTATATATATATACTATTATTATTATTATGTAGTTTGTCAAGAAGTCGACCATCAAAGGAGAATATGAGACAATATATAGTTATTTTTTTATATTAAAAACTAAAATATACGAAGGCACACATCGCATTGTTGTCCCATATTCCCTTTGCCTTTAGGTTTTTTGACGATCACTATGTAGGTATGTATGTAGATGCAGGTGAAGATTTTTTGTGTTATGAATGATGATCATGATGAACCTATTACCTAATCCCATATAATAGCAAAATATTGTTTGAATATTCTTCGGTTTACCTATAAGTCAGATATTTGCGATTTGAATCCTAGTGAAATTTTTAGTATAACGAAAACGAAGGAAAACAAAAGAAAAAAAAGGAAAAAAAATTATCACAAGATGTAGAAATCACCCGACTCTTATACTGGGTCAGAAATTTGACGATTTTTATTTCGAAAGTGATTATTATAGTGATCCTTGTGTTTTTTTAACAAAAAATCCAACGGTAAACCACGTAGGTATATATATACTATATTATATTCTGGTGCGAATAGTTGAGATACTTTTATCGATGCTTTCCGATACTGCCAATCTCAGCATAAGTTTTTCAAATAACGTTATTTAAGATTAAAAGAACAACAACAACAACAGCAGAGAAAAAATGAAGTTTGAATATGTATACTTGTCTCAAAAAAAAAAAAAAAAAAAACCGTTAATTATTATTAATATTATGACGGAAGTAACATCGCGAGTGCTTCGCGATTTTCGAACTATAGAACGCGTTTAAACTCTCGATTGTAAATATAAAATGAATTTATTGTATGGATTTTAAAATTTAGAAAACCAAAAAAAAAAAAACTGGATAAAAATATATAAATAAATAAATAAATAAATAAAAATCATATAAACCAATAATATTATAACGTAGATTATACACTAGCGAGTATTATAAATAAATATATATATATAAAAATATATATATTTAATATATAAACCATATCTATGGATGCGTTAAGGTTTCAAAATGAGATTGAATTTTTAAGAATATAAAATGTGGTTACGGATAGATATTACGTTTTATATGTATACACAGGTCAAGAATGTCAGAATATTGTTGGATATTATAAAAGAATGAAACGCGATAGTTTTAAAAAATTGATATTACGTTTAAAAAAAAGGGGGAAAAAAAAAACTTTAATTAAATTAAGCTTTTGAGCGTTTCATTATTTCACCTTACATATATATATATATAGAAACGAATACCAATATATATATATAGTATACCTATAGAAAATTTTCTTCGAATCTTATATATACCATTCATTTCAAATATAGAAGATATATAAATTGAAATTGAGCGAACTGCAATAGGCTGATTGTCCTCTATATAATAAACGCGTCGATTGTATGATATAACATTTAATAAGGAAAAATAAAATAAGAGGATATTGTTTAATTAGTTTATCATTATTAAATTATCGCTCGTGCAGCATATCCCTGAAAATAAGTATAGAAAATAATAAAATGAAATTTAAGTCTTATTAATTGGACTACGGGATGCGAGGTCAGGAGATACTGACAATAAGACACAGACAGACAGACAGACAGACATATAATACATATACTTGCACACGTTATTAATTAACACACAGAAGCGCACACAATATTCCGTATACTATAATATTCACAAATAATTGATCGAAATATATATTAATAATAAATATTATTACAACAACACTCACGACGACGATGATTGAAAATAATGTGTAATAATAATAATAATAATAGTAATAATAATAATAATAATAACAATAATATTAATAATCGTAATAACAATAATATTATTAATAATAATAATAATAACAATAATGATAACGATGCCGTTAATGTTAATTAATTATCGCCAGTCGTATATTCATATTATATACCTATAATATTAATATACAGCCACAAGCCAACACACATGCTCACACTACACGCATAGTTACTAATATTATGCCATATTACTGATTCAAAAATATCAAGTGCGCAACATTTTTAATAAATTATTTTCAAGGTTGGTTGTCAATTTATTCATTTAGTACTAACCCAATTATTGTCTACATATTCATAATTCATTATACGATTCGTAATGATACGCGATTTAAAAAATTTCAAAAATCTCTTCCCGCTCATACTTAATGCAATGGACTGTTTATGCATGACTGTATGTTCAGTTGCCTGCAGTTAGGCGCACTGCGGATTCAACCATCTCCCTGTTTATCAAATTATCTAATAATATAAACGTGAAATAATTAGGAATTTAAAATGATCAGTTTAAATTCTGAGATCTCTATCTCTTTTCTTCAAGCTTCTTACATCTTGAAATAATTTCGTATCGTTTATCATCGGCAGATTCCTTATCTTATTGTTAAATCGTCCACATATTCGCGTACCGTGGTGCCCTCAGGCGGTAATAGTTCGAGTCTCCGTTCCAGCGCCACGTGGCGACGTCTCGTCGTCTGCATAGATTCCAGATTTCAGTCATCTGTCAGTGCGTTATTAAACCGTATACATATCATCATGAAATTCTTCGAATAACAAGGTCTAACAGGTTCTAAGTAACATGAAAAACTTCAAGTTTATTTTAATAAAACAACTCAGTATCCGAAAATCACGATATAATATAACAAACACAAATCGATACGGAATTTATAGGTTATAAAATGCACATTTCGAGGCAGTTATCTCTCCTAATAACTTCCATCATTATTATCACGGAAGGTGTTAGAAACTACGATAAAAATGAACTTCTTACACTCAGAGAAGAGGTGCGTTCAATGTTTAATCACGCCTATTCAAGCTACCTCAAGTACGCCTATCCCTACGACGAGCTGCGATCTCTAAGCTGCGACGGATTCGACACGTGGGGAAGCTACTCGTTGACGTTAATCGACGCGCTAGACACCTTAATAGTCATAGGTAATTACACAGAATTTAGAAGAGTGGCAGAGATCCTCAATTCCAGGATCGATTTTGAGGAAAACATCAACGTATCTGTGTTCGAAACCAACATCAGAGTCGTCGGAGGCCTTCTCAGCGCTCATCTCCTTTCTCACAAGGCTGGGATTGACCTAGAACCTGGCTGGCCGTGCAGCGGACCTCTACTTCGACTCGCCGAAGATTTAGCCAAGCGGATAATACCTGCCTTTGATACTCCGACCGGGATGCCTTACGGGACTGTAAACCTGAAATACGGAGTTCCGGACGGGGAAACTAGCATAACATGCACAGCCGGGATAGGGACTTTCATTTTAGAGTTCGGAACTCTCTCTAGACTCACTGGGAACCCGCTTTATGAGGAAGTTGCATTGAACGCTATGAAAGCACTGCATCATCACAGGTCTAAGATCGGACTGCTTGGTAACCACATCGATGTATTGACCGGGCATTGGACTGCCCAAGATTCGGGTATCGGGGCCGGGATTGATTCCTATTTTGAGTATTTGGCCAAGGGAGCTTTACTGCTGCAGAGTCCATTGCTGGTCGCTATGTTTAACGACAATAAAGCAGCCATCGAGAAATATATTAAGAAAGAAGATTGGCATTTGTGGGTTTCTATGTCTAAGGGACAAGTCACTCTCCCGGTTTTTCAATCCCTTGATGCTTACTGGCCTGGAGTATTGAGCTTCTTTGGGGATGTTAGCAGCGCTATGAAGTCACTACATAATTATCACCAAGTTTGGAAACAGTTTGGATTCACCCCAGAGTTTTATAACATTCCTCAGGCTGATGCAGGCACTAATAGAGAAGGGTATCCCCTCAGACCGGAGCTTATCGAGTCTGTTATGTACCTCTACAGAGCTACTAAGGATCCTTATTTGATTGAAGTCGGGGTCGATATTCTTAGGAGTTTGCAGCACAGCGCTAAAACTAGCTGCGGATACGCGACTATCAACGATGTTAGGGATCACAGGAAGGCTGATAGAATGGAGTCGTTCTTTTTGGCTGAAACTACTAAATATTTATACCTCTTATTCGATCCAGATAATTTTATTCACAATAACGGACAGCGAGGAACTATCGTCAAGACGCAATGGGGTCGGTGCGTTATCGACGCTGGTGGCTACATATTCAACACCGAAGCTCATCCCATTGATCCTGGATCTCTGCAATGCTGTAAACAAATAGAGGGAATATTTCCCAGCAAAAAATCACTGCTCAATAAATTTATGGTAGTTAAAAACGAGGAGAGAACAGAGTCTGGTGAAGGATTGGTATCTTCTGATAACAGCCCTGTGGAGATCATCAAATTATCGCAGATTAAACTCGACCTGGAAGAACCGTCTCTGATTAAAGATGAGGAAATTGTCACCGAAGAGACTGAAAATGAGGCGGCAGAGATTCGAAACTTTAGCGAGAATATTAATCGCTCTGAATTACCAAAGATCGAAGTTGTTGCTCCTCCGAATACAATTTACAAAGCTGACGATAGCGACACAATTGAAATCTTTGAAGTACCTGCTGGAGTGAACGGAGAATATCCCTCGATATCGGAGGATAGAAATAACTCTGAGGCCTCGCATAAGACTCAATTTTCAAAGAGAACTAAACTCGAGCCTCATGTTATGCTGGAAAATATTAGGAATGGGAATATGTATCCGATAAATACTTCAATGAAACTTGACTATCAGTTATTGTCGTGTCAGTCGCAACCGTTTCTTCAGCGCATATCAATTATTGGAGAATTTTTTTGAATTGCCTTTTCTCTTTCTTATATTGCTATAAAGCAGTGGGGTAATAATTCTAGAATAAATTGAACGCTTGACGAAATTCTTCTGTGTATATAATATATTATAAATGTTTTTTAAGTCATACATAAATATTAATCAATATTGTACAAAGAAATACGTATTTATAATAACAAAATATTCTAGAGATTACATATTCAAGAGTGTTGTATTTCATTTGAAGCTATTTGGCCCCAATAATCAACTTGATACTTATTACAATGTAATAAGAAGGTAATTAGATTCGCATTTCGTGTGAGATTTTTAATCGGTGTATCAGCAATGGGGATTAATTGAATGCAAAGACAACTTATAATAAAATTACTTATTTATATTTTTTTCAATACATATTCATCTTTGAAAATCATCGGCCAGAGATGGTAGGTCGACGCAGAGGATTCGTACTGATCGCCTTATCACACGCAACCTGCAAGACATTGCTATGATACCCGACTTCTAGTTGCATATAGTAGGGCGTGCCGATGCTTACAGTACCAGTAGTTCGTTCATCTATAGTAGTTCTTTCAGTAATTAGAAGAATGATAGTGGTCTTATAGCACTCGTCCTTCTGTAACAGTTTGATAAAGTTCAATCAGAGTACATGCAAACATGACCGTCCAGCAAAGATTTTAGCCCAATTGCAATGAACAGCTGTTTATACAGTCTTTGTAAAATTAGTTATATTAGCTATATTGCATTATTCTAAAAAAAACGTAGTTTAGATCGTAACTCGTATGCCAATTATCTGGCACTTGAAACAAGCTTTTTTCTCGCTATGAAAAGAAGGTATCAACTGCCAGAAAAATTACTCCGAAAAAAAGTATCAACTGCCAGAAGAATCACTCCGAAAAAAGGTATCAACTGCCAGAAAAATCACTCTGAATGGGCTCATTCGAGTTTCATAGTTTTCCGCTCAGTGGCGCTACCAGCGTAAACTGACCTACGACAACGGCGTCCCCGCCACTCTCGCTGCACCCCCCACTGCTCAAGGCCGTTCAAGGCCGTCAAGGGAGGGGTGCAGACGCAAACCGGTCTAACCGGTTTCAGTCAATTTTCAGTGTCCCTCGTGGCGTCAACGGGAGAACAGGGGAAAGACTTGCGCGGCAAATTAAATTGACATTTCGAAGCGTTATTAATTATTTAAGTGTTTTCGCGGTGAAATTACGTTATTGAAGTATTGTTTTTAACGAAAATCATGATGAAGGCAATAATTGTATTCTTTATTCGTATCGCGGTGAGATAAATAACATAAATAGCTCATAGAATATGTATCTGTATTATCGCGGAAAAGATTAGTTGGAAGTTTAATCATAGTTTTAGTATAGCCTAGTTATAAATTTCCTCTACTATAAGAATGGAATTATCATCCTTGCCGTATCCCATCCGAAAAATATCGGACAATAATTTCAATTCATAGCAATAATTTTAAACCAGGCGTTCGCATAATTTATTAGAGAAAATTGCTGTACAGATGAAGAAACGTAAAAAAAAGGGTGTAGGTATTCCAACATAGTAACGTTTTTTTCAGTAGACTAATAAATTAGCGAACCCCTGTATGTTTCATTAGTTTTATCGATTGTTTATATCTTTATAAATTTGAAGAACAAATACAGCGTGGCACTGTGATGCAATAGATTATTATTACATATCATTTGTAGAAACTATAAGTAGTAATAGATGAACTCTCCGCAGCACAGCAAGCTATGCTTGATTAGTTCATACGGTAATATTATAGTCGCACAAGGAAAAGACTTGTGATATTACAGAATAGATGAGAATTCGGGATGATACATTATTAACAATGATATGTTCTTTCGCATATATTATGTTGTATTCAGCCTCTGGGTACTGACCTGGTCTTAATGTTCTTTATTAGTTTGAACTCGTTGTATAATAGAAAACTAGTAGAGATTGGAATAGATGCGGATTACCCACTACCGTAGGAAATATTCGCCATATCTATGCAGGTAACGGCGCATAATACATACATATACGATATACGTTCGTAAAGTATACTTCACTTCATTGTAAAATTGTCCCTAATGAATGAATTGTAGTTAATTTGCAGACCCAAGAATTGAAGAGTCTCTTTAATATCTTTTGGAAAAAAAATATGTAGATTCATGAATTATCTTATTGTTCTCGCGGCGAAATTACGTTATTGAAGTATTATTGTTAACGAAAACCGTGATGAAAATAATGACTCTGTTCTATTCGTAAGACGGTCTGAAAAATAAAAATAAACAGCTCGCTGTTTTTGACTAGACCAATATAGAAATGACATGCTTCAAACGTTGCACTTGACATTTTGTAAAATATACCCCCGTATGTATATCACGATTAGTTTGAAATATAATAATAGTTTTACTAAAGCCTAATTATAGTTTTAACTAATCTCCGAACTTGAAAAGTGTCAAATATGTAGTTTTCAGTGATATACGTAATATATTATACGTATTCACGATCACATCTACAATTTTCCAATCAAATATTCAGTGTTGTAAAAATTGTGAGTCAATTTTTTTTCAAGTGAAGTTGATTACTTTTAAGTAACTATTTTATAATTGGTTGAAATAACTTCACTTTATAATTAGTTTGATTAACTTTACTTCATAATTCGTTTTGATAGCTATACTTTATAATTCGTTTCAATAACTTCACTTTATAATTCGTTTCAATAGCTTCGCTTTATAATTCGTTTCAATAGCTTCACTTTATAATTCGTTTCAATAGCTTCACTTTACAATTCATTTCAATAGCTTCACTTTAAAATTCGTTTCAATAGCTTCACTCTATACTTAGTTTCGATGGCTTTACTTTATAATTAGTTTTAATAGCTTGACTTTATAATTAGGTTTAATAACTTTACTTCATAATTAGATTCAATAGCTTTACTTTATAATTAGATTCAATAGCTTGACTTTATAATCACTTTCAATAACCTCATTTTATAATTAGTTCCAATAGCTTTACTTTATAATTAGTTTTAATGACTTTACTTCATAATTACTTCAAATAACTTTGCTTTATACTTACTTTAAATAACTCTGCTTCATAATTACGCTGAACAACTTTACTTTATAATTACTTTTACTAATTGAATCGAGTTTAATTACACATTACCAAAGTAATGGGTAATTATATAAGTAATTTCATTACAAACAGACGTCGTAAATACAGATCTTCCATCCCATTCTAGACATTTCCCTTTAGCAAATTATAACGACTCTAGGTATTATTGCATGATTCAGCCAACTTAATTAATTCCCTCGACTAATTGCTACAGACTTATATATTTTTAAGGACCAATTGAAAATTGTACATAACTGTCTACGTAGGTATGTTAATATTGCTTGTATGGATGGCTTCAATCATAAATGTTGATAATAAACTTAATTTATGATTAATCATTTGCTGCATATTTTTTTCTCCTATCCCCTATCCAACTCCTAATCCAGGCGCATCAATTTAGGAGCTAAATTGAATTCAAAATGAATTCAAATCGAATTCAAATCAAATCGGAAATATCACTCAAAAATTAGGTATCAACTGACAGAATTTTAGGAGTGAATTTTCTGGCAGTTGATACCTTTTTTTAAGGAGTGAATTTTCTGGCAGTTGATACCTTTTTTTTAAGGAGTCAATTTTCTGGCAGTTGATACCTCATGGTGTCGAAAACGACTCCTTGAAAAAGGTTTCAACTGCCAGAAAATCGACTCCTTAAAAAGGTTTCAACTGCCAGAAAATCGACTCCTAAAATCAGGTATCAACTGCCAGAAAATCGATAGGTACGTGGAGCTCTAAATGCCTAAATTTCCCCTGGGGCAGAGTCTCAGCCAATCAGGAATAAGAATTGAAGAGAAATTGCCTATTTTCTTCTCGACTCTCGCTCCTGATTGGCTGAACTCGGCTCCAGGGGAAACGTAGGCATTTAGAGCTCCATGCACCTATCGATTTTCTGGCAGTTGATACTTTATTTAAGGAGTCGACTTTCTGGCAGTTGATACCTGATTTTAGGAGTCGATTTTCTGGCAGTTGAAACCTTTTTAAGGAGTCGATTTTCTGGCAGTTGATACCTTTTTCAAGGAGTCGATTTTGACACCATGAGGTATCAACTGCCAGAAAATCGACTCCTTAAAAAAAGGTATCAACTGCCAGAAAATTCACTCCTAAAATTCTGGCAGTTGATACCTAATTTTTTAGTATAGGCGAGGAAAGGACAGGGGGAAATGATTCAACGATTGATTATTTACAATTTCAAGAGATATTTATTCAAGAATGTGCTAATGTACTATAATGATACATGTTTATTGCATAAACAATCTTATTATTACATGAATATTTGCAGTGTTGCGAGTCACTAATTACATTTTTGATGAAACTACTCATTTAATTACACATTACTTTGGTAATGTGTAATTAAACTCGATTCAATTAGTAAAAGTAATTATAAAGTAAAGTTATTGAGAGTAATTATAAAGTAGAGTTATTTCAACTAATTATAAAGCAAAGTTATTTCAACTAAATATAAAGTAAAGCTATTAAAACGAATTATAAAGTGAAGCTATTGAAACGAATTATAAAGTGAAGCTATTGAAACGAATTATAAAGTGAAGTTATTTCAACTAATTATAAAATAGTTATTCAAAAGTAATAAACTTCACTTGAAAAAAAATTGACTTACAATTTTCACAACACTGAATATTTGATTGGACAAATTGTAGATGTGATCGTAATATGTATAATCACGTATATCACTGAAAACTACATATTTGGCACTTGTTAAGTTCCGAGATTAGCTAGAACTATAATTAGGAAATAATAAAACTAGTATTATACTCTAAACTAATCGTTGCGACGATAATACATGCATATACGTACGAAGGTATATTTTACAGAATGCCAAGTACAATGTTTGTAGCAGATAGTATTTATATCGGTCTTGTTGAGAACAGCGAGCTGTTTATTTTTATTTTTCAGACCACCATACGAATAGAGAACAGAGTCATTATTCTCACCATGGTTTTCGTTAACGATAATACTTTAACAACGTAATTTCGCCACGAGAACAGTAGAATAATTCATCACTCTATAAATATAGTTGTTCTCAATAGATACTAATGAGAGTCTCCAATTCGTGGATCTCTGAATTGTCTACTCTCTATCCATTGAGGACAATTTCACAAAGGAGTGAAGTATATTCACGTACGTATATCGTATATGCATGTATTACGCGCAGTTACCTGCATAGATATTGCGAATATTTCATACGGTAATGGCTAATACAACTATTGCAATGTCTACTGCTCTCCTCTTTCAAGTACAATGAAGTTATTCGGCTAGTAAAAAATATTATTGGCCGAGATATTCAGAAATGTCTCAACTATTAAATTATATCAATATCATATCATAATCTATTACAAATTCTCATCTCTTCCGTCATATTACAAGTTTTTTCCTCGTTTGTAAATGTAGGTTTTCACAGAGTTATTCGCGGGTAGGGATAGAATATACTTGAAAACGAACGATTCCCTAATTCCCTGAATAATAATCAAAGGCCTCCAATCGTCACTTACTTCGCTGATTGAAATACGCGACACTTTGTAATACGCGAAAATTCATAATTATTCATGGTTATGGTAAAATGGTGATCGGAATATTAAAAACTTACGCCTCCTCAACTCGTAACGACGCAGCGTACCTCCTGTCAAGCATTTTCTCGCACGTTGGTCAACTCGGCGCGTAAGTTTTCCCAAGAACGTCTACTACGTCACGAACCTGTTCACTCGTCGGCGCCACGAAGGCCACTGAAACCGGTTAGACCGGTTTGCTTGGGCTCCCCATCCTTGACGGCCTTGAACGGCCTTGAGTGGGGCGAGAGGGGCAAGGACGCTGTTGAGTAGGTCAGTTTACGCCGGTGGCGCCACCGGGTGACGAACTACGGAACTAAGATGAGCAGCATAATATAATGATCCGCGAGTTGCGTGTAATAGGGCGCAGCATTCGTCCCTTAGGCTTACCCTATTCTAAATGTAGTGGATATTTAAATTTTTATTTAATTAGTAAACGTAATTAGGAAGTAAAGTTATTTAAAATTAATATTATTATTATTTATTTTTATTTATGCTTAATAAGGGAGATTTAATTAAATACATAAACTTCTCGATAGCTTAACAGTAAACTCAATTATTTTGTCAATTCTGGAAAATGATTAGCCTATTCTAGAAATAAATCAACCACATAAAAACCACAGAAGCAACTTATTATACAGAGATAAATTGCAAATAAGAAACACCAAATATTTACCACACGTTGACGCTTTATTATAATAACGGTATAACAGAAATGATTTTTCGTATAATTTCTACAAGACCGAATTATAATACATAATGCATATAGTGCATAATGCATAATAAATAAACAGGTATCGAAATCGACCTCAAACTCTATAGCACATGAAAACAATGTGGTGTGTATAAAACTTCGTATAAAATAAATATGGTAGCAAATGCTGTATCATTTAGTAAATGATACTTATATTCTATAGACATACAAAAATTTGAAAATTTTGGTCAATTATGGGAATTGGAAGAGAGTATAGCACCATATGAAAAAATTTAAGCACCTACGTAGCTAGTCAGTTCCCTTTTCGCGACGGTCCATACTCGTCTCTCTTACACCAAGAGCGGACGAACGACGGCTGCGACTACGACTGCGGCTAGGGGTGCTCTCGCCGCTGTGATGATTCCTCTGAGCATTAATCTCAGGACTCAGTGCTAAATTATCTACATCAACGGTCCTGCAATGTCTCGCTGATCGCCTTCGCCGACGACCGTGTCTTCCTTTTCTACCGCACTTCTTCTTTCGTCGGTTCGGAACGCAGCCCCGAGCACAGCGACGGGTCTTTTTACATTTTCTATACTTGCGACGTCTCTTTCCACACTTGTCGACAAGGCTCGCTTTCTCACCGGTCGGCATTGCACCGCCGCTAGCATCTGTACTCAAACTATAATGGCCGTGCTGACATTTTAGGATCCCGTACTCTAAGCCACGTTTCAACGCCGCTTGTAGCTAATAGAAATCAAGAAAGAATTTCGAATAATATGAATTATGTTTACCTATTTTTTTTTTCTTTTTTTTAATTTCATTTATCTATTTATTTATTTATTTTTGGGATATGTTATACCTGTCGTTTAACAGTCGGTCCTGGTACGTCGTACTCAGATGTTATAAAGTTCATTATTTCGCGCGAAGTAGAACCCTGGACCTCGCGCAGCTTTCGGATAGCTGAGACGATAAGCGCCGACGTTTTCGGCACCGATTTACCCATTATTACTTTTTAATTTAAGACTGCAGCTGATCTGGTTAATTCTTATCTAGGAAAAATGTTATTCACATTGTATGAGATATTAGGAAAAAGATATACAACATTCAGGTCTTCAGTTTCGATGCATAATATTCAAGCCAGAAAATTGTAGTTCAATTTTATTTTCACTTTATGAATTGAAACTGAATTAATATATTTTATGTTGAATGAATTAATATAATTATTAATGTTGAAACTGAATTAATATAATTATTCGTATACCACAACAGAATATTCTCATCCGAAAACATACTAATATATAATGAACTATTTACCAAATTCAACGATGTAGAAATCCAGCCATATCAAATCCCATTAACAAGTTTCAAATATAAATTTATTTAAAATATCACGAGAAGGATATTGATCTGACAAAGTTGTTTAACAAATGAATAGTTCCTATGCTACGACCGTCGTATATTTTCAATATTCTCATCTACGTTGCTCAATTTTTTATTCAATCGAGCGAAGCCTTGTATCAGCGCGTGTGTGTATGTCTCAAATCGCATTTTGAATTCGCGCCCTAAGAGCTGCAACCGAACATACACGATCTACCGCGCAGCCGTAGAAACGAATAATTGCATACGACGACCACTCCGCAGCGCCATAAGCTATAGCGAATAATTAAACGTAAACATAACCTTGAAAAAGTGACAGTCTAAACTATTCGCTAATTTAGAATTAGATTTTTGTAACCTAGATTTAATTTGCTAAATAAAAGCAGTATCAAAATATGTTTTACCATGTAAATTATCCACATCGTTATTATTTCTATAATATTAAAACCTAATTAACCGAATTAACCTAAACCCGTTATTTCATTCCTTAGATATCATTAGAACATGAAATATTATTACATCCAAGATACTTTGGGCCTCAGCTACTCGATACAGTTAAGCAAAAGCTGTACACGGAAGTCGAGGGTACTTGCACTGGAAAGTATGCCATCAATATTTACTTTATTACAATAACCGCGATTTGAGGTTAGGTTTGCAATTATGACCCCCAAAAATTCGACTATCAGAATTATTTTATACCAAAAATTAGTTAAACACAAATAACTCGCCAGACATTAACAATATTGCGATAATTTACCTAGATATGGATTCGTCGTTGCTGTAACAACGATAGACAATATCGGTGCTGGTATAATCCAGCCGGGACAAGGCTTCGTTGTATATCCTGTAAAATATAAGGCCATTGTTTTCCGACCGTTTAAAGGCGAGGTATTAGACGCTGTAGTGACCCAAGTGAACAAGGTAAGAATAAAAGATTGATTGAATAGAAGATTAGAGAATAACAGCTTTACAATATTAATTGTTAAACGTTAATCCCTTGTATTGTATTCCCGATGTTTTTAGGTCGGTATGTTTGCAGAGATCGGACCACTGTCTTGTTTCATATCACATCATGTGAGTTTTCTAATCATAACATTAAAACTTGTGTATTTTTGAAAACTTCAATCATCACATCGTGCTGTTTTGGCTTGTTCTTTCCTCAGTCGATTCCAGCGGATATGCAGTTTTGTCCAAACGTCAATCCCCCTTGTTATAAGTCGAAGGAAGAGGTGAGGAATTGCCGCTGACAAAGATGTCGTGATATTTACCGAGAACTAATTACTTCCTGTTTCATTTCATTACAGGACGTTGTGATACAAGCCGACGATGAAATTAGATTAAAAATCGTCGGCACTAGAGTCGATGCGACTGGAATTGTGAGTATTAATAAATGGGGAAAATCTATTTACTAGAATTCGTGCGATAAGATTTTTCATTCATTATCAACTTGTTTCAGTTTGCTATCGGTACCTTGATGGACGATTTCCTTGGTAAGATTAAACCTGCAATTATAAAGCATAAAACGTGTTTGAATCATGTCTTTATTATTTCATTTCTAATTTATTGATTCTAGGTTTGGTCATGTAACGGAACTGGATGTAAAAAGACTTTCATTGTGCATATGAAATGTGAATTAATTAAGAGATATTGTTATTTAAAAACTAATTCATTTAATTTCTAATTTTTTTTCCCCATTTTTACAATCTTCTGTACTACGTGTACAATTAGTTTTGATAAATAAATGGCTTTGAGGTAATCAATTGTGTGTTTTGTATAATTTAAAAGGATATAAACACATCCCATGCGTGTGTGAAGATAATGATTTTTATTTATCACGGCTATGATTAATACTTAACAATTTTTTGTTCAGTTTTATTATCGTTTGAGTTCTCTTAGATTTTCATTCACGTACATAGACAGATAGATAGATAATATAAAACACTAATATTTCGTAGTTCATTATCTTTCGATCGATCGATTACATTCTTTCGTTACTTACGCCATCACAGTTTCGTTAATAAATTAGGTAATATTTTTCCACATAAATAAAACTACTCGAAAAGTAAACGACTGTAACTTAGCAAATTTCGAATAAGATCAATCAAGTTTAATAGAAAGTCTCAATACGCAGAGTTTTGACAACGTTTCTACTTTCCCGAGCTTTTATAGATGTATGACTAAACTTCAATTAATTAATTAATTAATCAATCAATCAATCAATTAACCATAGTTTAAATTAAACGTTTTATTTCTGCTCAAGGAGTTACAATAGTTTGTAAATACCCAGCAGATTACAAATGGCGTTTCATTTTTTTTTTTTTTTTTATCTACATTTTATAGCATTATGTATAACACTAAGGATGTTACTTATATAACAATAGATGAGAACTCGACGCAAACATCTAAGCAAGTTATTTTTATCAGTTTTAACATTTTCAAAAAATCTCTGAAGTGCCGAAGAAGAAATTCAACAGATTGTTTTTCTTCTTTTCAATAATTTACTTTAGCTTCTCTAACTGTAATAAATCTGTAGTTAAACACTGCGCTTCTCCATTCAACTGCGTGACTAAGGAACAGTTGTGCCTTGACATAGGAGTCAACGGGTAGATTTCAGAGAACGTTTCTCCACCGGGTATTAACAGACCCAAAAATAAAGCTAGTTTTGCTGCTACTGCAGTCTGATCTTTAGTCGCTGGACTCTCGTCTTGATCAGGCATCACCTTGTCTACTACATGTTTGTGGATTAGACCGTCGCCATTGACGTAAAATGTGGAGAATCCATCATACCATCTGGAAAATATTGAACAGTTTTAACAAGGATTGGATGCTGAACATTCGTTTTGTCCAATACGAGACGCGCTTAGATGCGAATTTCTTGATTTAGTACAAGAAGAGAGATATTAGAACAGATATAAAACTGAGCTACTGAAGTTGACTAACAATTCTTGTTGATCATAGGCCTCGGTCATTTTCCACAGCTTTATTTTCCAGAATAAAATGAAAGCTTTGAGTCCAGAAATCCCCCGTATTCGCCAGCGAATCTTTATCGAATCATCCTCTGGATTCATGGTCATTTTTATCACTTCAAATTTAACATATGCGAATTTTAGGTGGCCAATTGTCCTCAATAAAGCCATTTGCTTAACATAATTCAATAGGCCTCTGTTGAGAAAAAAATAAAAACAAATAATTATAACACAACTTTAAAGACTTTCGTTACGAGTTCCGAGAGTCTAATAGCAAGTCCTACTTACCTAGTCACAGTACCTCGGATATTATTTATAAATTGTACATCCTGATGATAAATAGAGTAATCCAAAGGTTGAATAAATAGATTTGGTAACTGTAATGAGAGAAAAACAACATATTCATAATAAAATTTATAAACAGCATTTCTTCTTCACAATAATAATTGAAAAAAAAAAAAATTGTTCATACCGTTCGACTGAGAGTATCGTAAACATGCTGGAGATGTTCCTGGCTAGGTTTTCCCTCGTTACTTTGCGCGGGTGGTTTAGCGTCTATTTTCTCTGCGTTAAGTCTCCCATTTTCAGCAAGAAGAATCATATTCTTTTCAAAATCCGACAATATGGAATCGTTTGTTTTCAGCATAGCAATACCGTCCGATAATCTGTTGTAAGTTTTCTCCAACGATTCAACTTCGTGTATAATCAGTGATTTATGATCGTCGCATCGGCTTCCCCAAGCCACTATATCGTCCGATGATATTTCGTAGCGTTTAACGCCAGACATTATTACAGGATTTAGAGAAGAAATTGAAGACTTAGAATCAAACGATAATTGACTCTTATCATCAGCTTCGTATTCTCTATCAAACGTATCTCTCCACGCATCGCAATTGTTTAACAAAGCTAAAGACGATAAAGCCGGATCCTGAAACTTGCGTTCTCTACTAACTGCTGCGCTGGTTATAGTTCTTGTGTTCAGAAACTGGAAAAAAAAAAATTAAATGATTATTCATTAGACTTTGATTTTCAGTAAAATTCAAAAAAAATAATAAGATACTTGGATGAAAAAAACTTCCTCTCAATCAATAGTTTTCTTTATATTGCCGAAAAATCGTGGTTCAGTAGTTGAACAATTAGGTTATGTCACGTCGCGTTATAAGAATTCAAAAATCTAACCTATATCAATGACAAAACAATGAATGACAACAATTAGGGTCTCGGAAGCTTAGAATGTCGTTAAATAACCGTTATAATAAATAATATGTGAAAATGAGGTTCGATAAATCGCGGAGAAAGTTATGTAAGAATAAAAAAGTGAGGTTAGAAAAATTTCGGCACCGAGTTTATTCGCATATAAGACGACGCGAGTCGTTTACACGAGTGGGTAATGAGAGGCGGATTGTATCGGGTTCAGATGTTTGTAAAATGTGATTGTCGTCGTTATGTTATCGGTACTTGTAACGTAATTACCTCTTCGAGAAAGGTTGACGGTTTTATTTGGTGCGGCGGCAGCAGCAGCAGCTGCCTGTCCAATTGTGTAACGTGTTTCCTCGTATTTAACAGAGAATTAACGGCGGTGAATTTGTTGGATATGTTACGGAAACACTGAGACATGTTTGATCCTTATTTTTGTTAAACGTTTTCAGCCCTTATATTATTTATTATATTTATTTCAATTCACTTTTAATTAAAATCTTTCATCAGACAGGATTAACAACACCGCGCCTGCCATGACCAAATGGAACGACCTTCGAGACGAACGAGTTAGAGTTATGTCGAATACTCACAATCGAACCTCGAAAGTTCGATTGTTGAAACGCGGGCGCGACGGGTTGGTTTGAATTCGACAAAATAGAGACACGCGGTAAACGACTTGTATGATATGTATTTCAGTGTTTTATTACACGCAGAACGTATCTAAGGTGTGAAAATTGATGTTTTATTAATTAGTAGGTAAACAAATAGATCGTAGAATTTGTAGATAGAAAAATATAATATTTTTGCAGTAAAAACTGTAAAACTAATTCTCAAACAACTATCTTGATTCATTTTCGTTCTTGATAAGCTTAGTTTCTCATTTACTATTAATTTAAGATAAATAATGTATAATAAAGGTTTCTTATCCGTTAATAAATCCTTTCTGTTTCTTTTTCTACAAATCTACACCTTCGTTTGTCTTTTATTTAGAATATTAGTCGATCTCTACCCAGAATAAAGTTTTTAACGATAATTAATTATGAGCACAGATTATATCATTATAACAGCTAATGCACTATCATATTTGCAAAATACTCGAGTCCGTCATATTAGAGAAAATTAATTTCTCTGAATTTCGGTTAGTGTATATAACATGTATGGGAAATGAAGTGGGCGATTTGGCCTTGTTAGTCTTCTTGAGAACACGATTGTCTTAGCCAGCGTTTCGAGTTTCGTATTTCGCGTTAGAATTTATTCCTCTGAACCAGAACTCGGACTGCACTGTGTACGTCCCAAGATCCTGTGCCCTGATACCAAGTCTCATCAATTCGATTCGCAAAATAGTCTGCCATGTGGGCGTTCTGGTTTTTGTCTTATTTTCTTTTAACTTTTATTTTCGTTTTTATTCAGGGTGAAAATTCGGAACACGATAAATAATCCGACAACGAATCTTACGCTCTGAGATCTTATCCTCTCTATATACCTTACGCAGTTCACTTTCACGGTAATCAATTGTAAAAACCGAACACGATCACGATACATCCAATTATCCCTTGTCGATCATTTAACAATACGTTTAACATCACTGAAAAAAAATTATCAAATTATATATCGATGAATACAGCTGGACGTTATATTTTATATCGTGTTTGCATGCAATGGTTTCTTTATTGTCTTTCAGTACAGAAAAGGTCGCTAATTAACATTGTTGGAACTTGTTCGTTTTGGAGTTCGTTCTATAATTGTCATCACCTTTGTTTGAGTGTAATATAGTTAATCGCAAGTTCTTGATAAAATATATAGTGTCAGGGATGAAAGAGCGAAGTTTTAGGATTGGATTTAAGTTATTCGAGTCGGCTGTAAGATCAACACGAAGTGTTTACGCTCGGAAGTTCCTGGCGAGTGGAGTAGGCGCCAACGAGGAGAAAGACTAGGAAAACAGACGTGCACAGAATTCGTGTTTTCCTTAGATATATCCAGATTTATACATATTACATGATTCCGTTTGTCCTCTCGAGAGACTCCTGCCTACAGTCAAGATGCTTCCTAGATCCACCTACATATGTATGTAATATGTATACATGCAATAGATATATTCCCGCGGTGAAATAAAACTGAAGTTATTGTGTGTTCCGCCCTTAAAGAAATTTCAATTTTTAAATCTAAGAAACGTTTGCAAAAAATTACTTTTCTAATTTATTTCATTCAGTCTGTAAACTGCTAAATTAAATCTATATCTTTATACAAGTGAATTGCTATTTCAGCAAATCAATTTTAATTCATGAATGAATCTTTTTTTGTTTTCATACTTTCGAACAAAATTTGATTAAAAATTTGTAATTTCATATTTTGCAATTTTGATGAAGTTTTAAATTTGATGATTATATGTAATCGGGACGTTACGGCGTCGGTTCGCGTCGTATTATACGTACATATTCTAGTTCGCTTGAGACGAGTAACGCGCCCACGCGATGCAGCCCCCGCGGGGTTGCTCTTTCCTGAATTATTAGAGGTGAAATTAGTTATTTTTCCGGGGCGTCGCGCACGTGCGCCTCGTACAGATGGTGGCTTCAGTCCATCGTGGCCGAGGAGATGGAAGTAGAGGTGGAGGTGGAGGCGAAGGCGTGGAATGAGAAAAAAGGAAAAAGAAAATGTTAAAAAGGAAATAGGAAAAAAGCGGAAAGGAAGAATGAGAGGATTGGGTGGCAGACGTCGACCGACAATCGGCGTCCGGACGCCACAGCGACGTAAACCTGTCCGTAAGAACTGAGGAGAGTGAAGGAAGAAGATGAGAAGAGAAAAGAAGAGAAGAGGAACGAACGTCGGCAAAGATTCGCGAGGCAAGCGACGCGATGCGACGCGACGGACGCGACGCGACGGCCGTGTGCGGGCGCCGCGCACGATGATTGCCGGGTATTTACGAGCTCATTACCGCCCGAGGAGGAGCGCGGTGGTCGTCGACTGCGAGAGAATGAAGGCGCAGGCAAAGACGGCGGTGGAGGACGAAGGACGAGGTCGAGGAAGACCCGAGAACGTGCTTTATCGACGGTGGAGCGAAACTTTGCTAGAGATGAAAAGATCCAAATAGATTTTCAGTCTGCAAAAATATAACATATCGGTTTCAATACACATGAAAAGACATTTCTTCAATTCATCATTCTCCCCCTTTGCCCCTGATTTAAGGGTGCGAATCTACGCTCGTTCATACTTCCGATCGCCAATGTCATAGTTTTTTGTACATATATGAGAAATAAATAGGAGAAAAAAAATAGCATTGCGATTCTTTTACCCGAGGTGTTGATAAATGCCCTAAAGGCATCAAGTGTAAAACGATCATAGTAGCTTATATCTTGGATATATACCTACGGCGACACGACGCCGTCGTATACAGCCATGCTAAAATTTCCTGGATTATTGCGTGCAAGAGACGTGCCAGAGCTCGGATATTTTCGCACCCACGCACAGCTGTCAACCTACGCTGGTCCCGCAGCGTCAGCTGGGTAAAGAGCAACAGAAAATATCTGCAAAGCCATGGTGAGGCATTACCATGGGTTCTTTGGAGACTTGGGACTTGGGTATATATGTAGCATGAGCAGATATACCTACGTCGTTCGAGAGGCTACACACCCTCGCGAACTTTTAACATTGAACACGTTAATTGTCCTCCACCATATGTATATACCTATATATACACATACCTATATATATTCAGGATTCACGATTAAAACGCCGTAATGTTATATACCATGGCATCGAAATGCCATGACACCCCCGCAATTCGAACTTGAGTTTATTATAAATCCATGCCTATATGTGCTGCAGCAGTAGAGGTTTAAGTTATATATACGAGTATCCCGATATATCTACACACCTATATATCATATACGAATATATGAGATAGTTGAGTCAGCCAATCAATTATCAGATGATGCATTGACGTACCCGTACCCATATATATATATATATGTATGCGTAGGGTATAGGTAAGTGACTCGGTCTTGCGTCAGCGTCGCGGCATCGCATCGCATCGACGTCGTTAAATTCAATAGAATAGGGCGATTTTATTCGCCCACGCAATTATAGCCGTGGATATACCCATTAGCAAGACTGCTGAAGCAAGTTTATCCTTAGGGATTTATATATTAGTCAGTGAAATTAATAATTAGACGCAGGATTTTTTGAATTATCCATAATTTTTTTAAAATTATTATTATTAGGAGACAATAGGGAGAGTGATGCTCTTTTTAAGAAGATGCTTTTGATTTATGAAAATATACATAAAATTGAATAAAAAATAACATCGATTTTCCTGTATATGTATTTATATGTGATATACCTACTAGATAGAGCCCACATGAGCGAATAGTCCCTCGAATAAATAATTGCTTCATATCTAATTACACAAAGGCACAGAGCTTTGCCATATAGATTCGAATGAAATTATAACACGCGGAGAAAGTCTTGGCCTAATTATTTTTAATGGAGTTTTTCTCATTTCCCGTCTAATGTAGGTACCTAAGTATACCTACCTACGTTTGTGAAACAAAATTAATGTAAGTAAAAAATGAAAAATAAAATATATAGTATGTATAGCATATTATACAAATCATATCGCATTTTATTTTATTATGAAATCCACTTTTGTTAGAAATTTTATGAGTTAGTATACGTGAATGACTCAGATGCAGATTTGGATAATTACATTTCCTCGGTAAATACTCAACTCTCGTAAATGTTCTATTGTGGCTTAAAATCCAGCGATATATTATATTATATACCATGTAAATATATTATATATAATATATAACGTTTTCGTGTAACTTTTTTTTTTCAAAGTAGTAAAAATTGAAATTGGAAAATGGCTAGCTCCGCGGGGCTCGTGAAATTAATTAAAGTCTGAGCGATTTTGTGGCGACTAGGTACAGCATGGGTATATAGTCAGGGATTTAGGATTGGTAAAGAGAAAGAGAAGGAGAATGGGGACGGGGACGGGGACGGGGTGGAATGTACGCTAATATAAAGAGGGCGAGGAACCAACCCTTGCCGTTCATACATCGGTTCATCGGATATGCGAAATTCACTAGGGGATGCATGTGTGGACGCGACGAATCCTCCTGACCATTTGACCAATACTCGATAATCGAGCAGACGCATCCCTATATATGTATATATATATATTCGTATAGAGATTCTGCAGCAACTCGCCAACTTCA
Source organism: Tenthredo livida (assembly GCA_963992785.1). NCBI lineage: Eukaryota > Metazoa > Arthropoda > Insecta > Hymenoptera > Tenthredinidae > Tenthredo > Tenthredo livida. Next base: position 4,023,763 of record OZ023068.1, read on the forward strand.
TTCACGATTATACATGTAACAGGGCGAAGGACGAAGGACGAAGAACCGAGGTCCGCTAGCTATAGGTACAGAACCGTACCTGCGGCCAATAATCAACTCGGTATACGGCCATAGCGCTGCAGGTACTGGCCGAACTGCATTTCCTATAATCTACGAGCAATCAACTGGTAATTAGCAGCCCTCGGCAATTCCTCGATAAATTTCAATACCTAAAAGCAATTTTTTCACTCTTCGTTGCGCCGCATTGTTCCATCCGCCTGGTTTATTTTCTTCGATGATTCGGATGAGCGGAAGTTGCAAAGGGAATAAAGTTCATGCAGTAAAAAAAATTCATCTGAAATATAAACTCGAGCAATATTCAACACAGAGAATATCTGAATCCTTGGTCACTGATATTCCTAAATTTCTTTTTCCTTTTCTTTATCTTTTCAACCCGCATTTTTGAACTTACGAATATAATCCCGTGAGTCATTTCCCGCCGGGTTTACGAGTCTGTAAAAAAGGATCCCTGCTATCCGTGAAATGTTCATTTCGTAGTTTATGCTTAATTTTTTTGCGAACAGACGTCTGTTCGCAGTTTTTAATACCGATCGTAGCGGATTCGTTACGCATGAATGTTTTCGAGGCGGTATTTGTCCAATGACTTGTCTTATGTCCACACAATACCCAGGGTGTGCAGACTCAAACCGTTTTAATCGACAATTTTTCTTGCGGTTACAGACTAAGAACGGAATTTTAACTCGTCACATACCATTGTCCACCAGCTATAATATATATATATATATATATGAAATAACGCTGCGGTCAATTTCTTATAACAAATAACATGAGCAATATATTAAGTTTGAAAAATTATTCAACAATTTGATAAAAAATTAATTACGATTTTTTTTTTTTTTTTAAACTTGATCAATTTATACAAAGCCAAAAATGTTCAGTTCATTTTTCTATTATAGAAAATTTTTCATCATAGTTTCCTATGTAACGATGAAATTGAAACTGTAACTGCAGAGCTCTCGAGTTACACATGCCTTTAAGCCCTTTAATTTCCCATACCATCCCCAATCGTCGCTTATGGGAGTAACACCTCATACTGAAAACGAAGTACATACCTACCTACGGTACTCGAGAGTTTAATAAAGTTTCTTCCCTTACTTTCGATGCCAACGGAAAGGGAATCCTCTCAGCGCGCATTCTATCGACTATACATACGTATGTATTTAGGTATGTAGGTACACCTATACGTACTACATACGTACATACTCACGACCTTGTAGTACAGGGGTGGTGAGAAACTGGGTTGGCAGATATTATACATGCAGTTATACACATATGTGTGCATGTTACCTACATGGGTATGTACATACATATAATATAGTATATACCTATACCCATGTGTAGTATACATATACGTAGCACGTGCCTGACGCAGTATTCATATCAAGGTAAATAGTAAACACATGCATGCATACATATAATATATACATGTATATATAATATGTGACTACCTAGCTACCCTTACAGAGAGGAGTTTTGTTGACGCAGCAGCTTTAGTCCAGGGGTAAAAGTTTATTCCACTAACACAGTTCTACGTCCAAGTAAACTCGGTTGGATCCATCACTCTTAAAACTGGGCGGGTCCAGAGTCTTCTTTGAGGGATGCTGCATCGGGGTGGATGGGGTCCAAGGGTACTTCGGGAAAGACGAAGCAATGGCGGACTGTCGGACCGACATGACACTGCCAGCGCCTCATCGTTCTTCCTTGTGACTTTGCCACGTAGAATTTTCGTTGCATTTATGATATTTCGAAAGCAAAAGATAACGAAAAATGAAAAAAAAAGAAAAAAATCTGTTTCGATCCCTTTTCCGAAAAATAATTCATATCCATAAATTTTTCGAAACGCACTTCACCCTCGGCTGTTGATTAAAGTTAATTAAAGGAAATTGACTGCACTTCTCGTTATGCTCGGTGTGCAGTGTGCACTATCCTTATAATCGACACGTTGGTGGTAAATTGACTCGCGACATTGAAACTTAGAAGGTAAAACGTACGAGGATCAAGTATCGCGTATACCTATACGTAGATAGGTTTCCTCTCACTTTCTTCATCTACGAGTGTATGAACCGCATTTGATTCATCCCGTTATATATATCTTCAAGTTTCAGATAGTTATCTGGCTCGCAGATCAATCCAATTTCATTCAAGGTTTGTCGATTTCCTTTCTCTCCTTTTTTTCCCCCCAAAAAAAAACTATCGTCACGAGCGTAATAAATCCTCTGATCGAAACGATAGAAAATTATGTTATTCTGACTGAAAGTTTGGACAGTGAATTCCTCAAATCTAATTCCCTTATCCACCATTGTTCCTCGGTTTGCATAAACTGCAATTCTAAAATCCATACTAAAGTATAGTTTTTTTCGCGAACAAATTTTCCTCGAAGATTTCCTCCAGGGTTTAGGTTCAACCCACGTCCTAGACCGCCGTTGCATCGTTGAACCCTGCAACTGAGGGGGTGAAGCCGAGGTAAAGGGTGAGGGGGTGCGCACGGCCGTCTAGGAGGCAGTAGCCCCCAACCACCCCCAGTTAAGGGTTGGTAACGGAAGTGCGGTAAGGCGGAGGAGGAAGACTGCAAGGATGGAAAGGAGAAAGGGGTGAAACGGAAAGAGGTGGGAGCTGTGGAGAAGAGGAGAAGAGTAAAAGGGGTGAGTGGAAAACGAGTCAAGGCAACCAAACCTCCCTCTCTCTATTCTCTCTCTCTTTCTCGTAGCCGAAAGCTGCAGGAGGCGAGCAAGACTCTAACGGCTAGCGACCAGAAGGGGGGAAGACTAGAGAAATAGAAAGAGAAGACGTCTGCTAGAAAGACGAGGAATGGGAAGAGGAAGAGGAAGAAGGAATCGCATGTCGGCAAGGGGTGCAGGCAAGACCACCTCGCCTCTTTACCACGCCACGCCTAGGCTCACAATGCACCGGATTAGCGATCGTATTGATCCACCCTCGCCGTCGTAGTCCCTCGCCGATCGCATCAGCCTGCAGCCGGGCGATGGCGATGGCGATGGTAAGGAGGGTTCGTACCTACGTACACCGTCTTTCAATTCCCGATGGGACCAGCCGGGAGCAGCTATATGCATTGGTACGTGGTATGATTTTCCCCAAATCGCATCATGGACAGTGACAAACGTTGGTATTGGTATTATACCAGAAGAGCTGGCTAAATCTCGTGGGAACCAAGCGCGTTCTCGCTGCTGGATGACCATGAGGACTCATGGACGCGACGTTTAGGACAGACGACAGAACCATGCACGATTATCTTACTTGTTTCGAAAATTTCATATAAATGCGAACAGATTTTCAGTTCTTTTTCTTTTTACATAATTGGGGATTAGTAGGATCTTCAAAACTCTTGATATTAGATACAGTCAGTCAGAGATCATGACCGATGATGCTGATATTATGATTATAATTGAATCGATGGTACCTATAGGATTTTAAATCTCATTTTTATATTAAACGACACCAAAAGAGATGGATTCTTATTTTGCTTCTAGCTTCCATAGAAATGCTGAAATATTCAGGGTCCGGAAGTTACTGCATACATTTAAATGATTCGATGTTTCCTATAGATCGTTTCACGGTCCAAATACCTCGAAGAAACTTATGTTTTAAATAAAAGAAATGAAACCAGTCGTGGTTTTCTTCTCAAAGGTTGTCTTCCTTCTGCTCAGCTAGGTGTACACGGTGCACAAGGAACTCTTGGTCCTGTGCTCTGTGCTCTGTTATTGTAACTCCTTTGAATCGGTATCTATGCAAAAATTGATCAGACTCTAGGTGACCGTTTCTTAACAAAGGAGACCACAATAAAGGAATCAGTCTTCCTGGTTTATACAGCGAACCGTTGAGGCTGGAGAACACTTTCCAGGTCAGCTGACCAAGCCTTGGGTCTAGACTGACGTCACTGTAGCCATTTTGTCGTCGAAGCTATGGCAACGCGTTTGCCAATAGCATCGCCCTGCAGGGGTGCCCCGCCGTTGAGGGTCGCACTGAGGGTGCGGAGGCGGGCAAAGGACTCCCTAGGTTGCGGTGCGGGTGCAGCGACGCCCGTCCACGTATACCTACATTTGGAGGCACCACTTCCCACGCACATGCGAGATTCCAACTTGCTCTCTACCTCGACGCAGTAGACCCAAGAATTCGGGTTTTCCACGTCAAAGAACATCCAGGACATGGACCGATGGATTTTTCCACCTTCCATACACTTCTATTTCGGCATTACGCGTCCATGGACGTGAAATGACTGTTACGTGATAATTCTGCTGTGCGAAAATTCTCTCAGTTTGTAGCTCATTTTGCTTCTATGCGAATCATCATCCGCAAGGATCTTCATGAATTGTCTAGACATTTTCAACAATCGAACGATTGCATCAATGATCAGTGCTATGCAGATTTCACTCATGATTCGTTCTTATTCAAATTATCTGGCCATTCACAGCCAATATGCATTGCAATGATGGGGAGACCTCCTGAACAAAGATTTCCATTCAACTGTTACGTGATAATTCTAATGTGCAAAACTTCTCTGAGCTCATAACTCACTCTTTTCCTGAATTCCAGGAGTAGAGCGAATCCTCATTCAAGGGTCTCCATGAATTATCTGGAAATTTTTCAACCATTGAACGATGATTTCATCGTGATCAGTACCGATGCAGATTTCACTCATGATTCCTTGTTACTCAAATGATCCGGTCATTCACAGCTGATAATATGTATTGAAATGATGTGCAGACTTGATGAGCAAAAATTTTCATTCCTTATGATACAATTTTTTTTAATTTTCATGAATCGCAAGGTTCGTCGATGTATTCTATACGGCTATGTGTATATCAACGTAATATATTGTCTAGACGTCCTTGCAGGGCCACGCACCAGGTGCTTCTATACCAGGAGGAAACTACCGCCTGACCCATTAACGGGTTCCTAGACGTGTCTGCCGTCATTCCTGTTCCTGGGCCATTTCACAGCTTTTACGACCGTCTGGATCTAGTTTATAGTCACAAAGCTAAACTCTGTATTAATTTCATGAAAACTCACCTAAAACGGCAGTAAAACACCGTATATAACGCCCCGCGGCTATACTGCCCCCCATACCCTCTACACCCACCCCATACGACGTTTCCGTGTTTCACAGCTCCCATGCGCCGTTGAACCTGTTCGTTTCATATACAGAAATTACAAATACCATCGTTTCGCGCTTAACTGCACTCTGTGTATACAGTATAGTGTATGATAAAGACAAATGATGATCAAATACAGAAACAGAGATTAGAATTCCAGAATTTTGATGATGAACCAAAAGAATGACATATGCACGCATACGAGAAATTGGAATGTGCATAAAGTGTAGTTGGAATCGAATTTCTTAGTATGGAGTAAACTTTTCCGCAGCCATATTGGTTGGGGTGTTAAAAATGGCAGCGGTGCCGGCATGAGGGTGGTGCAGGATACGGCTACTGTATATCACAGGGGTGGAGGTATTCCGTTCCGTTCCGCACTGCGAGGTTCTTAGGGTACGTAATGGACGGTCCCGTGCGTGCAACTCGTCGTAGTGTATTTAGAGAACCATATAGAACCGAATAACGTTGCATCGAACATACCTATAGTTGTACAGCTACGATGGCGTGCGTGTCAGGCGGCAGCAGACTATGAGAAAGAGCTGGTGCACCGTCCGGGCGTGGAGGGCAGACCAGGGCAGAGCAGGGGTTCAGGGAGAACGTCGGGGCCAGGTTTACGACTCGGTGTGTGCTAGTCTGGCCAACTCCATAGAATAGGGGTATGGGAAATGGGGAATCGGGGATGGGGGGAGGAAGGTCGTATAAGCTGGGGGAAGCGTTCGACGGAGTAGAGAGTAGCGTACATACGTACGTACCTACCTACCTACCTACCTACCTACCTACCAAGCTAGATGGCTAGACTTCCGAAACAGTAAAACCGGGCGAGCGCGTCGGGTCCCCTGCACCAGAGGATGGGGTGCAGAGGCAAGCGTTGGTTTACGTCAGTGTGCGTTGCGTATTGGTGCGCTGAAACGTCTACCTGCTGCAACCCTATAAACCGGAGAACGAGCGTCGCCGTCGACGTAGCCAACCCTACTCCTACGTGACGTTACGTTTAGATCGTAAATTTTTAAACTGGTATATATATATATATATATATACGTATCCTGTAAAATGGAGATCCATGCAGGTCGCAGGATCCGCGATCGACGCAGATACCTGTATAACTCTTAAACCTCGTCCTCATCATTTCCATCATCTAAAGCGATCATTTATCAAGTTCTTCTTCTCGACTCCATCAGCCAGGGAGCTGCAGGATCGAAACTCCCATCTGCAACTCCTGGAGAATGAACATGAAGAGTTTCCCCAGAGAGGCGGAGACCACGATATCATGCGTTACTGTTGGTCCAACAAGGGAGGATAACAGATCGGAAATTTCCTGGCGATATTTCCTCGACTTGTAGTGAAAAAGTTGGAAACTTTTTAGGTTCGTCATAAGGTATACCATCGCATCGCGTTCTTGATACCGTTGCACCGGGTGTTCTTCCGTGGTGAACGGCGTTACCAGCGTACCATCAGTTGGCACGTGTGTGTTTACTACCGGGTGCACAGTTGGGCGGGGGGACATTAACGGGCAGGTAGTAAATCCGGAGGTGTATAGGTGCCTGGTGGCTGGTCCCTCACGGTATCAGTATAGAATAGGGTAGGTATAGGTACGTACCTACATCCGCGGGGGCTCACCATTTGGTCGTATTGGTACGTCTAGACCGGGCACAGACCGTCTATCCCTTGGTGAAGGTGTGCTATACGCGCCTCTTTCCATCCCCATATCGTATCCCTGTAGAACCAGCCGCCCCTAAAACTCTGTCACGAGGTACCGTTAACTGCGAACGATCAGGGGAAGTTCATCCGCGTGCAGCAACGTACGTGGATCCTTCCCTACGCTTTTCAAACCCAACCCATACCTGGCTTAAACTAACTGCTCTTTCCTCTGGGAACGGGTTGTTTTGGCGCGGTGTTCGGAGGCTATTAACCGGAACGGGGTTTCGGATTATTTGCTCCGGATTCACGAAAGGTGGGTAGGTATTAGGATTGGTGGTCGTATTTGGCGGGAGACGTAAAAATAAAGGTATGAGAATAAATGACCGAAGCGATCGACCCCGGTGACGTTCGGTAGAAAGAAAAGCAGGGAGAATTTCCTTCGTAAAAAAGAAGAAAAAAATTCTCCTAACTTTTTACGTTTCGTATAAATACAAGTCTCGGATTTACTTAGCAGATTTTTTTTCCGTACACTGGATAATTGAGAAGATGAAATTTTCGCTCTTCGTTGCAACGAGAAATAAGTATAAGCTTCGGATGCTGGACAGTTGCGTTGTTTTCATGGTGTGAACAAACAGGAAAGAAAGAAAGAAAGAAAAAAAAAAAGGGGGAATGAGAAAGAAAAAGAGAACGTTCTATCTTTCTTTGAGAAGATGCGCGCTGGTCCAGCTGCCAGCCAGCCAGCCAGTCAGGCGACGATGTTTGTTCTGACGAAGGAAAAAGTTTAACAAACGTGTAATTAATGGTCGGCGTTTATTCGAGCAAAACTTTTTAAGGGTCTAATATATCTGATGCAGTATACGTTGTTACAATACTATCAGGTGTACATAGGTATAAATAAATAAACCGTTCAATCTAGTAGGACAAAACAATACGAGATCAACAGCTACTATAATAATGGGCTTCTAATTATTAACGATGACCATTCGTTAACGTTGGACTAATCGGAGCCAGCTTATCCACCCAAGCAATCGTATTACTCCAATTCTAAGTCCTTCGAAATTGGGTGTCGATACTGAGCAGTAAAGTTACATCAGGACGTTAATTGTTCCCCGATCGTATAAATTTATAACAACGTTCGACCGATACATTAACAAATTAGCAAATTTTAAGTTCCCCTTCTAATATGGATAATTGATTCCGACTTTCGTATTCGTCAAATTTTTCATATTCGATTCCATCGAACTCTTCCTTTATTCTTGAGCAGAAAAAAAAAAACGTACTGTAAAAAAGGACAAAAAAGATTTAAACAAAAAAACGAAAACTTATTTTATGCAGTATAAGGGTGCAGGTATGGGTTTGTGTATATCAGCGAACACGCACACGCGAATTTCTCGGTCCGGTATAGAAAGAGCCACGTGGGTGGTTGGCGCGAAATGTGTTGGTGAGGTTGATAGTGGGACAGCGGGGTGGTGGAGAACGGGGGAAAAAGGGGGTTTGGGGCGTGGGGTAGGTCCGGGCGGTCGATACCGCCGTCTGTGCTTCTCTCTTTGAGTTCCCTTCCGTTACGCCACCTAGGTCCGGGTCTGGCCAGCGTCATCTCAGTACTTCGCGTGCATCTAAGACTTTGAGCGCGGTTACGACTCCGACGATTTCAGACCCAATTTTTTGATTTTTTCTTGTCATTTTCTTTTTTCATTTTCAATGCACTCGCATTTTTTCAATTTGAAATTCCATTACCTCGTTGAAATAATTCAATTTATAAGTCGTTATGCTTTAGAGAAAAAGATACGAAGGAAAAAATAAAAAAAGGGAAAAAATAATCGCACAGATGTACGTACGAGCAAATTGCGATTATTTCAGCGTCTGTTTCATACACTGTAACAAAAACGGTATATAGGCATCTCGACGCCTTGTCTCGAAAAATCTCCGTAGGTATATACATCCATAGACCTACATGCCTGGCGTATACCTATACCCATCTCTACACATATTACCTGACTACTAGTTGTTCCGAGGTTACCGCGCGTTCCTTCGCGAAGGGGTTGATTGCCGAGTTCGAGTAAATTACGTAATTATCTTATACGAACGCATCCCTACGATGCAGGAGTTCGTAATACGTGGTGTTGCACTATTCCGAACGTGCGTATATATATTTTTATACTATACGTATAGGTGCGTTTTAATAATAATAGATTTGATTACACACTTGAGGTATATTTTCTAAAATTAAGGGAATTACGAAAAAAGATAATAAAAAATCCATCTGCAATGCCGTAGATACTACCTACGTATATTTGCGATCAGATATTATTACGTAATTTATTATATATATATTATATATATATCCCAGGTAAAACGAGATAAATTTTCAGCGCAATATCATTGCTCCAGTAATAATAAAAAAAATATAAAACAAAAAAAAAAGAGAAGTTTGTTAACAATTTATTTATTCCTCCCTTGGGTGTTTTCAGCCAACCAGAATTCGTTATACCCTAGAGCTTACATCCTGCAGTATGTTTAAAACATCGACTACAGATCATATAGGTATAATATCTACAATTTAAAACTGCCTTTAACACATTCAATTAATCAAATAGCTAAAATTCAACGTGATGATAAAAAAGGATTAAAAAAAAATGAAAAAATTGATCAATCAATTAGAACAGACTGAAATCGACGTTTGTAGAACTTTGGCCAATATCTCTAATGAATTATTTGATACGAATGAATCTGTTGTGTACATAGAAAAAAAAATTGTCTACTGTTGTATAAAAATATGATACCGATATACATTCACGTGTCTAGATACACGTATACATCTATAGTTAATGGTACTTGAATAGCGCCTGGCAGTTGTATTCTGGGCATGAATGAAACCCGAGCAGTACACACGTGGTGTTCGTGGAAAGTGTTTACGGAGATTTTTTTTATAAAAATAAAAACAACAAATAAAAAAAGACAAGTCTGATATAACTTTTCTACAGGATAACTTTCCGCCTTTAAACAGCTAGGGGAACTCTGAACCCACACGTTATATCATGTTACCACGATGTCTGTACCTATATACCGTTCATGACTTACTTATACGGAATTCAGAAATTATTTTCTGGTGACAGTTCGTTAATATTTAATATTAATGGATTCATTGTCAGAAATTAGTAATTTGAAGTAATATATAATGTATAATTCGATTGAACAATTTTTGGCAAAAAAATGATCTGCGAAAATCACTGAAGTATCGCATTGTCTTTGAATTAAATCTGGTAAGGTATATTCACTTCTTATGTGTTCGATTCAATGTAGTTTATGAATACGTGCCTTATACCTACCTATACCTACCTATACCTACCTACCTACCTACCTGTCTCATCAATTAATTTTTTCATCTAATATATCCCATGAATAACATATTATATATAGTATAAAGATCGAGACATGAGCCTTCGTAAAGTTCGTTTAATCTTAACTACTTCTTTGCCGATATCCATCAGTCGTTACCGATATAATTTTTCAGTAAAAACTAACGAACCAGGTTTTCTACCCGCTACGCGGTCACTTTCTAGATGATGATTCACGTTTCATCGTCTTGTGTTCAAATTCCATAATGAACACGAACAACATTATACATGTATAGTATAAATCGGAATTCTATTACTACTGCGAAAAGATCTTAATTCTCCGTATGATTTCTAGTATTTTCGGCAATTGCGAATGGGTTTCCAATCGTTGATGAAAAGCACAGTAGAAAATAAGACAAAAAACGTACCTACAGAACACGAAATAAAAAAATCTACTTTTGTCGTGTTCTTTCGGTCATTTTACCCCTGCACATATCTCATCGAGGATAAAAATTCGTATTTTGATAGTGTGATCTCGATTTAAATTATCTGATCATTAGTGCATTTCTATTTTCCCCAAATTCTCGGTTGTACACCTGTACCCACATCGTGGAGGTGTCGTCAGGAAGTTCCTGACTTATTCAGTATACGTGGTGACTGCGACACGTTGACAACAGCGTTGCATCATGTCAATGTTCCTCCACGTAACATGTAGACAAGTTACACTTGTCACGTATGTAACATACATATACGAAGCTTCAACATGTATATACACGTGTATGTATGTATGTGGGTATGTACATGTATGTACATACATATGTCCTATGAACGTTCACCGAAGCATCCCTCGAGCCAACGTCACTCCGGTATCGGTATCCGTTCTGAACGCGTTTGCGTTTGCGTTTGCGTTTGTGTGTTACCGGAGGTCTTTGGCTTCTCTACGATTCGTGCACGAGGCCATGAGCATCGCGTAAGGGCCGCCCGATTGCGTTCAGGTCAAAGGGATTAATTATAGTTCGACGCTGTAGAGCCTCGTAGCTTCGTATTTCTCATGTTATTCTACCTCTTTTTCCTTTTTCTCTCTCTTTCTCTATACCCTACGTACCCGTTCGCCGTTTACCTACAGTCATTTTCAGCCGATCGCATATTTCGCAAACCAACATACATCGACTACTTTTATCACTTCATATATTCATCCAAAGATGATGAAGAGCGTCAGACTAAAAATTGGAAAAAGTCTAATTCGCAGACATGGAAGATCGCGATTTTTCAAACAGTTTAAATTTTTCCCAAAATTCTGAAGTTCTTAAGTCATTTTTTTTTTTTGCAAACCTAAGAAAGTCTGTGTAAATGTCCGATTGGACTAATTGTAGGTATAGATAAATTGAGCTTCGATTGGGATTTGTGGAAAAAATAAAAGGGCGTACTGTTATCTCATAACTATTTCAAAACGACCGGTTTGATGCGTTCGACGAACGAACAAACGTACGAACGTTTCAAGCTAACCATATAACTGCATCGATCTATCCATTCTGCATGGTATTCTATTCGCTTTACTTCGAGTATGAGTATAGGGTAGAATATACATCTGTAGAAATAACCTTAAGGACAAATTACCGCGTGGGTATACCTACGGTAATTTTCTCCCGCATATTACCTACTACACTGGATTGTTACACAGAAATTCCATTGTTAGAGCTTGTGCTTTTCTCGGGGGGTAGAATGGATATAGAATAACACACACACACACACACACACACACACACATGCATGTACATATTCGTGTATATACGCGAACGTATGCAGTAGGTAGAAAGAGTTCAGAGTCCTCAATAGCTGCTGCGGTATAATAAGATTATTAAAAAAATGTTGAGACGCATCGGTTTTTCCCGATGAGAAGAATTGACTCGCTAAATCCTGTTAGTATACCTACGTGTAGATTTTCAACCTTCAAGTTCATTTGGCTTAATGAGGGCTTAATTCTCTTAACCGCGCGAGGTAAAGGTTTTCAATTGCAACAAATTTGATTGGTAAAATTGGCACGGATTTATTACACCGTAATTATAATTATTTTGATATATCTACGCGGCTCCGTAATCCGTTATTCACCTACATACGTATTCGGAAATCTCTAAATCGATATTAGATATGAAGGATGTACACATGCAAGCATTTCAGCTTTCATCGTTCACGTATACATCGCTAAAATTTAAATCCCAAAATTAAGTGGGCTTATACAACATTTGTATTTGATTATAAGGGTGGTGAGTGATTCTCTTAACGTTATGTATACCTGGTGTATTGAATTAATATACTCTTGTCTATGATCGACCAATCAAACAATCACGCAACTTTCTATACAATCGACTATTCCTCTCTATATATAATGTATACAATCATATGCCTATATATTGGTGAATACATAATATATAAATATATAATATATATCATATATATTCGGGGTCTCTGTTCTTCGACTAGGGGCTGCCTAGATCCCGGATCCCTTCGTTCTTCTGTGACCCACCACTACCACTACCACAACCCCTTTCCTCAGTTTTCTCCCTTTTCTTCCCCCAAACTACCCTTGCTTCACCGAGCAGCTACGAGCTTGCAGCTTTTTGCGAGGTTCAACCACCTCAGCGCGACGCACGCAGGCCGAAAGTAACGAACGAAGGCGCCGTCTCGTGTTCCCGCAGGCTAGGCGCCTGGTTCTAACTTCTCAATTCTCAATTCTCAATTCCCGATTCTCGATTCTTTAGGGAGGTCGATGCACATTTTTCCAAGTGAAATACAACTGCCCTTTCTAAAGCCCTTACACTGGGTTTTAAAACCTACGAGATAAAATACCCTTCACGGTTTACACCACCTACTAACCTTGCATGCAACGACCCCTGCATACCTGATTAACTGGTAAACAAAATTTGCATAAAAACATCATTGTGGCAGTGGCACTGGGTCGCGGACTCCGCGAGGGTTGAGAATAGGGAAGACTGTTGTTATTTATTAATTATTTCAATCCGAATACGAAAATGAATGGACAGAATATTTTTTTTAACGATTTTTCAAAAAGTCTATAAATCCTGACCTTCTTTAAAGACACTGCAGCGGTTATCGAAAAGAAGAAAAAAATAATAACAATTTTTTGGATAAATTGGTCCTCGGAAAATAAAGGAAAGAAAATACCTTAGTCCTGCAGGGTGCGTGAGACAGGGTCGTCCTTCTTGCAGGGGGCGACGGCCGCGGTACGGCGCGGCAGCAGCGGACACATCAATAATTACCTTCGCCATAGCTGGGGCTGGAAGACGCAGGGAGGGCGTCAGCGATGGGGTGAGTAGCGGCGGGAATAGGAGGTGAAGAAGGAAGAGAAGGAGGAGGAGGAAGCCCGGGTCAACTGAGGTCAAGTCGTACCACCAGACGCAATCCCACCCTCAGTCCCACTACCATCCCCTAAATGTTGCGTCTGTGGCACACCTACGCACGACGAACATGCGTATGGGATAGAAGGGGGGTGAGGTAGAGGGAAGAATTGCGAGGGCGGAGGGTAAAGGGTGGGTTACTTTCGTCTGGGACGGTGTCTACGGAGTTCGTTCACTCCGAGACCATGACGCGCACGGTGCGTGCGTCGTCGTCGTCGTCGTCGTCGTCGTCGTCGTCGTTGTCGTCGTCGAGTCGTTCAGGAACGGTAAAAACTATCGAACGGTTCAATCCAGGTTCCAATGATATTAAGGACCTTCTCCATCATCTCCTTTACGCGTTCTCCCTGCATTTCTCAAATGACCAAGAAAGCCTTAATTCTGATTGAAAAGAGTGGACATCCGATAAATCTTGCCATTTTTGCTTCGGGCTTGGTTTCGATTTTTGATTTTCTATTTTCGAAATCTAACTCTCGTGTGACCACAAGGTATATAGCATATATACCACATTAAACCGAGTATATAGACGCGCCGTTAGGAACTTCTGGGTTTGGGTGTAAGCTTCCGTAGGGCTTAGGGGTGGCAATGGAGGCAAGGGGGTCTGCGAAGAGGGACGAGGGTCGAATGGCGGCGGGTCGTTGCCCGAAAACGTGCTCTGTTATTGTCCCGCTGTTCCCCGCTGCAACCATTTCTCCCAACTTCCTTCTCAGCCAAATACGCACGTCCGATGTCGGCGTCTGCACCACCCACACCCACACCCACATCCACACACCCATACCCATACCCATACACATTCACATATAGAAGTCTATAACCACCTACCGAAAGGGAAGCTTTTGACGCTTGCGTCGTTCGCCAAAACCTGGTATAGAAATGCACCAGAATGTCTAAGGCGCATTTTAGATGAGTAGTTTCATGCAACACTAGGTATAATATGATCAGGGATGAACTTTTCTAATGACAAATATTGGTCTCGTATTGGACCACGATATTTGATTACCGATTCTATCAGCAGTTTCCAATCTCGATTCACGTCAGATTTTAAGGCATGTAACGTTTACTCACACGGCTGATTGAATCGCCTTGAGTATCAGCTATTCAAATAATCGTCGAAAGAGGTAATATTTGGTGTGATTCCAATTAACAGTGCAGAGTAATTGCGTAAAGTCTTCCTTTAGAGTATAGAACCGGTTGAATCGATGGTGTCAAATACTGAAATATACTGCAAGTACAGTCAAACCAGCAGCACTAAGTTTATTGACACTTCGATTGGCAGGTGTTAAAGAAGCTCGATAATTCGCGACAGGCTTACAGAATGTGGAAAATATATCTAGCCCAGAAAATTTCTGAAGAGTGTTTGTGCACGTGGATTTTGGACATAGATTGCGGAAGGAAAAGCCAATACATCATTTCATGGGAAAGCTTTCATATTATCTTGACGATATAATTTATTGTTTCTTCGAGTAACGTACGTGTGAAAGGCACTAATTGATCGCGGAATACGTATACCTACACGTGGTCAAGTCCTTCCTGCATAACACGTATCACACCTATCCACTGAAGTAAACAGCGTGGGGGGACGGAGTGGCTGAGGCTAATTGTAGCAACCAGTTGCTTTCTGGCTTGTAGTATATCCTGCCAGCTTTTGATCTTTTCCAACTGACATACATATGTGTACCTATACATATAGGTATATGTATGCGAGTTATAGAGCTATGTGAACTTGGCCCCCCAATATTTGATATTGTGAAATTTTTCAGGTGGAAACGATTGCGCATCGTTTGCGCTTGTTTGCGCACAATTTGCTATCGTTTGCGCCGCCTCAGTTTTCGAGTCAAGAGAAAATCAAATTTAGGGGGGGTAGATTCACACTGCACCCCAACTTTGAATATCTCTTTTTTTCTTTTTGGCCATCGTTTGCGCATCGTTTGCGCACGTTTGCGCCCCTATTACTGTCATTTGCGCCCTCACCGTTTTCTAGTTATGTCAGAAAGAAAATTTCGGGCTGGCCCCCAGAATAAAAATTTTCCGGTCCTTTTTTTTGGCAATCGTTTGCGTTTCGTTTGCGCATGTTTGCGCCGCGATTACTTTCGTTCACACCCTCACCCTTCTTCAGTTATGTCGCGAAAAAAATTTTGGGCTAGCCCCCCAGAATTAGAATTTCCCGGTCCTTTTTTTTGCGATCGTTTGCGTTTCGTTTGCGCATGTTTGCGCCGCGATTACTTTCGTTCACACCCTCACCCTTCTTCAGTTATATCATAAATAAATTCTAGGCTGGCCCCCCAGAATTAAAATTTGCTGGTTCATTTTTTTGCGATCGTTTGTGCTTCGTTTGCGCACGTTCGCGCCGTGATTACTTTCATTTGCGCCCTCACCGTTTTCCAGTCATGTCAAGAATTTTTTTTTTCAAAAAACGGGAACATCTTCATTACTAGTGTTGCTACCCCTCCGGGTTTGACCCGGAGTCTACGGGTATAGTAACTCAAGTTTCGTCGGGGAACGCGTGATAGTTTTCGAGATACAATATAAATTGAGTATTTTTTAGAATATTTTTAAGTTTTAATCTTGCGGTCGAGTCGCGGAAAGCTCGGAAGGGGTTGTAAAAAATCTGAAAAATACTACTTTTGGTTCCGAAAAAAGAAAACCAAGTTTGGTCGGGGAACGCGAATTCAATACTCGTAAAATTATTGTCAACAATCTTGGTGTAACTGGAATATTCCCACACAGCACACATGTCCGATAGATGTCCATAGGATATCCATAGGATAGCCATTGGATGTCCTATGGATATCCTATGGACATCCATCGGACATGTGTGCTGTGTGGGTTAGCATCGATGTATGAAGATAAGTTCTCGCTTCGTAAGCTGGAAGTATCTGCACATAGGTATTGATATTCTTTGATTTGAGTGCCCTTTTAACTAATAATACTGGTTACTAGAAAACGGTAAAGGCGCAAATGACAGTAATCGCGGCGCTAACGTCCGCAAGCGATCGCAAAAAAAAAGGACCGGGAAATTCTAATTTTGGGGGGCTAGCCCAAAATTTTTTTCGCGACATAACTGAAGAAGGGTGAGGGTGTGAACGAAAGTAATCGCGGCGCAAACATGCGCAAACGAAACGCAAACGATCGCAAAAAAAAGGACCGGGAAATTCTAATTTTGGGGGGCTAGCCCAAAATTTTTTTCGCGACATAACTGAAGAAGGGTGAGGGTGTGAACGAAAGTAATCGCGGCGCAAACATGCGCAAACGAAACGCAAACGATCGCAAAAATGAGGACCAGGAAATTCTAATTTTGGGGGGCTAGCCTAAAATTTTTTTCGCGACATAACTGAAGAAGGGTGAGAGTGTGAACGAAAATAATCGCGGCGCAAACATGCGCAAACGAAACGCAAACGATCGCAAAAAAAAGGACCGTGAAATTCTAATTTTGGGGGGCTAGCCCAAAATTTTTTTCGCGACATAACTGAAGAAGGGTGAGGGTGTGAACGAAAGTAATCGCGGCGCAAACATGCACAAACGAAACGCAAACGATCGCAAAAATGAGGACCGGGAAATTCTAATTTTGGGGGACTAGCCCAAAATTTTTTTCGCGACATAACTGAAGAAGGGTGAGGGTGTGAACGAAAGTAATCGCGGCGCAAACATGCGCAAACGAAACGCAAACGATCGCAAAAAAAAGGACCGGGAAATTCTAATTCTGGAGGGCTAGCCCAAGATTTTCTTCGCAACATAACTGAAGAAGGGTGAGGGTGTGAACGAAAGTAATCACGGCGCAAACATGCGCGAACGAAACGCAAACGATCGCAAAATAAAGGACCGGCAAATTCTAATTCTGGGGGGCTAGCCCAAAATTTTCTTCGTGACATAACTGAAGAAGGGTGAGGGTGAGGGTAATTAATGAAAAAATAATGTGACTCTGAGGAAATTAATGAAAACGAGTTTGATTTTACATCAATGATTCATAGTGCAGTAGATCTTCTCTTAATTGAAGCTGGAAAACTGTTTCTTCGAGATATTTCATCATTTCGTGGAATGGCCTGCTGTTTTTTTTGCTTTGGTTTTATAGTACATCCCCCTTGAATCCTTGTCTAGCTGGATCCTGGCCGTATGTTTTCCTCTGTTCACTGAGAACACTATTAGCTTACGCGAATGCTCTAATTGTCAGTTAGAAATTCAAAGTGGACAAAGTCGTAACTATATTCTGAACACTTGCAATATGATGCAGCCTGTAACATGAGACTTGCAGGTACGGTGCGAGGAAGGTGACAATTAACGTAAGGCTATAATTACTTTATAATTATATCTCATACCTGCGACTAGAAAATATGAGGGATTCCGTCCACTTTCAAATTATTCCAATTTCCAAATCCGAATACTACATGGGATTGAGGTTTACCTCGATTCAATTACGCAACTAATTCCTATGTGAAACAAATTTCATTTACACCTAACCAAGTCTCGGACTATTCTATATCTTCCATATATATATACAGGTATATATACTTCTATGTGGGTAGTGCAGTTGTGCAGATAAATGCATAGAGCGATCTGTTCGCTGTAGGAATGCGCACGCCCATTGTACTTTGAATTGTTAACAATACGCCTTCAAGTTTATTACCGTTCTCGTCTCAATCCATACCTAAGTCGGTTTTACGAGGACTACGTAAATCCACGTTGCAGTTACGCAATCATTGCCAACAAATGGATTAGATTTTATCACCACCCTCAACTCGACTCAACTCGCCACGCCACGCCAATACACACGCGGACTAGACTGGACGGTCTTAAACGCCAGTATTGTACTCAGAGACCTTTAAACTAAGTGAAAAATCGTTTCTGTTTCATATAATATGAAAAAATGACAAATAAAGGGTATAAAAAAAAGTTTGCAGACTATATCCGCGTTGGGCCGTTTCCGGGGGTCTTTGAATCCCGTGTGTCTTTTTCTTGTTTTCGAATAAATCGCGGAGGATTTTTGGTCCTCGGTATCGTGGGGGGACGGAAATTGTTCGAGTTTTCTCAAAGCATCGGAAGTGATGCGGAAAACTCTCCGGTCTCGTGGTAATTACGTAAAGGGAAAAATACGCTCGACATCAATAGAACCTCCACAGCTTTCGCAAGCTTTGCACGAACCGCACCAAGCCAGACACCCGGGGCGACAGTTTTTTATACCCACAGTTCCGGCTCCGTTATAATGGCCCCTGGTTTGTCCGTCAGCTTCCTGGCTTGTCTTTGCTAACCATCAGCCTCAGCCTCATCCTCATCCTCATCCTCATCCTCATCCTCGTCCTCGTCCTCTCTCCTCTAACTATCGCTAGTCCGTTATAAACTCTAGCAAGAAAGGATGTATCAATTCCCTGCTGTAAACTAAATTTTCAATAATAATATATCAACCTCTGAGAATAAACAGACGAATGAACGAACTAACTGTATCCGCTATCACTATGATAGCGTAAAAACTTGGCGTTAATTGTTTCGCGAATAATTTAATTAACCAAATTTTTTGCAACACGTCTGTCTGCAGGAAGGTGATCTATGTGTCGATATATTTTTTCTTCTTCTTCTTCTTTCATGGCAGTTAATTATCCTGGAGCCAGTAATAAATTACTCATCGTTGATTTCATACAGATACAGAAGAAGACATCATACATTTTTTTCACGTTCGTTTAAATTCTGGTAATACGGAGAGAGAATCAAAATTTAAGTTTCAATATGAAATAAAATGATGGAGTTTTTAAGCCGAGGGATCATGTTTTTTTCGTTTTTATTAAATTTTACTTCGGGCGGTAAAACGGCTTCAGGCTTTAGGCTATATCTGGTTGTATTCCACTTTTAGGTACATATTACCCGTATGCGTGGATGTAACGTGTGAGTAAAGAGATGATTGTGTGCGCAGTCTAGATTGAATGGAATTATAGTAGTTAGCCGTTGAAGATAAGCATACGGCGCGGCGGTCGTCGTCTCGTCATGCTAGAAGCGGTTCGTTCTTGCGTTTTAAACAAAACAAAAACAAAACAAAAAAACAAAAAAAAAAGGGGGGGGGAAGAAAAAAAAGGAAAAAGTAAAAAAAACTTCTTAAGAGTAATCTTTGAACGCGGGCAGATGATCAACGTGAAATATACAACCTAGACGGGATTTCTCTTCCACGTCTTGCGCGTTCTTCGGCGACGGTAAGATGTAAATTACAGTCAATTAGATACTCTCTCGGACTATGGACCGACGCGCTATTGACTTAAGTCTCAGACTTAAAGATATACGCCGCGGAAGGCTATCGCGAAAGGCCTTTAGACCTGCAGGGATGAAAGCCGACGGAAATAATACGTGCGTTTCCGGTTTAAAGAAATTATTGTTTTTTTATATTCATTCACTAAAGTTCAATGCTTTGCAAGATTTATGCACTGCAAAGTAGCTATATAATATAGCCATCGGAAATCCCTTATAGCCGCAGCTCTGTCAGCAATTTCCACTGGCAAAACTGACAGCTTTACGATCCTCAAGAGATCAAAATATCCACGTAGGTGTACTGTGTACAACGACTATGGATTTTTCAGACTTTTTGATACCATGAAATACCACTGATGGTTGATTGAGAAAAAGTGTGATGCTGATCTTTGCAAAGATTTAAACTTTGCACGATTCCACTACGAGGCAAAAAAATCTTTAATGCGGAAGATGGTCCAGACCGCATGAGCTGTCGATTAAACGATTTCCTGCTATGGCAAAATGTCAAATCAACCGCAGAATTATCGACTATACGATAATTGATGTTTAAAGTGGTTACTTTTTAGCCACTATAAGTCTCAGACTTGATGTACAGCTGTGATATGTGTGATGCTGTGAAATGGTGGTGCGCTGCAAATCGCGCATATATACACGAGACATTGAGACGGTTGGACAGGCGGACAGGCGAGTAGAGGAAACCTGGAGCTAGCTAGAGCAGAGGTACGGATGAGTGCGCGCAAGGGCCGTCGTGGAGGAGGACGAGGACAGGGATGAGGATGAGGATGAGGATGAGGACGAGGACGAGGACGAGGACGGTAGAGGGAGGGGGAGGGAGGGATGTAATTGCGGGGGGTTCTGAGATGCGCGGAGATGTTCTCGCCGGGTCAGCTTGGGGTCACTCTTGGAATCCAGAGCAAACTATATACCCCCTTTCCCTTCTCCCCTCCCCTTCCCTTCACTTCACTTCACTTACCTTCTCTTCTCTTCTCTTCTCTTCTTTCCTCTCCTCTTCACGCCTCTTCTTTTCCCTTTTCTTCTCTTCTCTTCTCTGCTCATCTCTTCTTTTCTCTTCTCTTCTCTCCCCCCGTCCATAATGGCAAACTGCAGTATCTACCTATATTCCAACGTCGTCCCCGCGTTATCCTTCTGGACCCGCCGCACCGCACCGCACCGCACCGTAGCCACGCGAGAACCTCATCTCCGCGTCATCGCAGCACGATCTGTATACGCGGATACGACGACGACGACGACGACGACGAGGCCGTAAACTCGAACGACGAAGGAAGCGGGTTACCTTCTATAGTTATCCACGTATATTTATATAGGTATGGGGTATTCTCGCTTATCCGGTACACTTCGCTGCGCATGGGTCCCCGATTTTGGTGCCACGAGAGATTTCAGTTTTTGGCCAGCCCCCAAAAACTAATCTAGAGTCATACACCCTGATATCAACTGGTTCAGAATTTATTCGATTTGTAAAATATGGAAAAATTAGTTTCGACATTTACATGCGTGTATTTTGCAACCGCCCTAAAGTACCTTCAGGAATATGTTGTCGGAAAAATCGAGGCTGATTTAAGTTCAGACTTACTCGATGTTTAATATGAATAAGTTTTTCACTTAGGAAGTGTAAAATTTTCACCCAAATAACAAATTTTTGCTTCTGAACCTGAACGGATTTTTCATAATCGTTCGAAAGGGAGTCACATACATTATTAAACGTTAACCAATCTATGGTGGGTTCTTGTATAAATACACCCATAGCTGCGACGATCTCGTCTGAGACGGATGGACGAACGATGATCGCGTCCTGTTGGGGGGTCGCACCATGTTAGCACCGTACCACGCGTCAATTAAGTGGTGAGATACTGAGACTCCGTTCCATACGGACATGCATCGGTACTTGCCCTTGCTGCACACCCGATCAAATACATTTATATTCTCTCTCTTGACTCGTTGAGCTAGATAATAATATACAGAAAGAGAAAGAAGGAAATCGGTCTATTATGCACAGCTGCAGAGAAACAGATAAAGCGAATCCCTAACTAAGGGCGTAGTTATACTAATCCAAACGATCTCACCAAAAAATCGTCAATAATTATTGTTTTTCTATATTTACTCGAATTCGCTACGCGTATCAATAAAAAAATGAAAAAAAAAAAAAAAAAAATTCATGAAGACTTGGTGCTGCCGTAAAACTTCACCTGTATGGGTTTATGCATGTATATATGGTCTTGGCTGCCCTGAGGGCGCGTTTAAACCAGACATTTGATCCTTCGGCCCAACTTGCCCTAAACACCTTAGCAAACCGGAGCTCAAAGCGATGCCGTGGAATCATGTCGCTCGTTTATGGCTGACCGGGTATATGCACATGTATATGTATGTTTATATATTATACATATATACAATATACATATATTTATACTATATACCACATATACTATATATATATATATATAGAGATGGATAGAACGCGCGTGCCTCCCGGTTTCTCGACGCGTACACAAGTGATTAGTCCTCGCAATGAAATACTAAACGACCACCATGCCGACAAGAAGCCAAGTCCAGGGTGCTAATTGCTTTGCCAGAGGCAGTCTTGGTTACCCTTAGCGCGCCTTTGAGTGGTTCAAATCTTTCCTATATGATTGAGATATTCGAAATAATCTCAAAAAAAAAAAATGGTACGATTTTTTTATTTAATTTTTTTTATTCTACTGCTGCGAGAATACTAATTGCGGTCAGATAACATTCAACTTGTTCTTCTTTTTTGTTTTTTTTTCTAAAAAGTTTAAAAGTCAATAAAAATGAAAAGAGACTGAACCAAGATTGAGCAGAAATGGTACTTACGAGATTACTTTGGTAATATATACGATGCGGAGGAAGTTTTTTTTACGTACAACGTTTAAGTTTTTGTAAAAAAAAGTAAATGAAAAAAGAAGAAATTGACAAGCTATATTAGGATCTCTCTGCGATGATGAGAAGATCCCGTAACCGTGAGTCGTTGTGGAGAAAAACAGAAATGATCTTTCCAGAATCTGTCCTAATTAGTGATACGTTTTATAGAATTGCAAAGTATTGGCGAATCGATAATTTTGCGCTTATATGCACGTAAACTTTCCGAAAGCGATATAGGTACCTATGTATAGAGTACAACCATCCCGGATACAACCCAGTCGGCGAAATTCTACTGGGACTACGACGTGACACCAATACTCGTAAATAAGCCGTTCAAAATTGCGAATCGTAGTTTAAAAACGGTGTGAAAAGTTTTGCAAAGAAAAAAACAGAAAAACAAAAAAGAGAAAAAAAATAGAGAGCCTGCGAGGTTCAAATCCCTCAATATGCGTCCGCGAGCTTATGATGAGGATTATGACCTGCGGAGATATTCCCCCGTCGATTTTATACTGCAGCAATAAATTCAAACGTTCTAAGTCTCATCTACAGTAAACGATGATAATCGTTAGAATCTCTCCTCTTCGGATAATCTTTTCTTCGTTTCCTGGCTTAATTTTAGGTATGCATGTACAGGTGTGTATATGCATATACCTATTACCACGATCGATAGGATAGTATACTGCTATGCAGACGAACTGGCTGGTCGTTTGGTTCAGGTACTCCAGATAAAAGCACCTTTGATAAGAATGGAGCCAATCACATCGCCCAAGAGTATCTAACCATTAGTTCAACTTGGCGTAATCCTTAGTGCATTTATCTGTATGCATGTGGGTATGTGTATGTATTCGTGACTTTAAGGCCATGAAACGTCGGAGGGTCACGGATTCAACCCTTCTCTACAGCCTCCTTGCACAGAACGTAGAAGTCGAAGGGTTTAGGTTCGGAAAGGTGGTCCGCCGTTAACGGGGTCCGGGAGGTAGAAAGGGTAAAGACTCTCTTGCAGGTCGATACCATCGCGGTTAAGGTCCCCCGCTGCTGCTGCCGTTCCTGGCGACTCCATGCGCTGCACCGAAGCATTCCCCGTAATTATTCAGCAAGGAGAGAACCCACGGGTCAACTCGGGTTATCTCGGTAGTGTAAGGATGCGAGGTTATCTCTGCTCTCCTCTCCTCTCCTCGGTTTGCGTTTTGATGCTTCTCTATTTTCCTTATTGGCATATATATCCGAGCTTTTTCCTCTCCCATATCGTTTCGTTCCTTTTTCAGTTTATACCACGAAGTCGGGCTTTAATCCTTTCGCGAAACCAAGACACACCTCCGTACCGGGTCTAAGGGTGCAGCTTTGATCCTACAGGAGTGTGTCTCTTCGTTAAACTTCAAAGTCTAGATGCCGAGGAAGAGAAGTTAAACTTTCCACGTAGGTCCTGCATGGGTGGCTTTAGTCGTTTGAACGGGACCCGGAACTTGACGCTGTGTACTGCAAAGTTGAACTTCATTGAAATTGGAATCAATGTTTGCCGAGATATATACATATATTACACCAAGGTGCAATTTCCACCAACGCTTATAGGGCACAACTCGGTTAAATCATGCCACCCATTCATTATGGTCTAAAGCACACATAATTCCGTATCGATAAGACTACGTGCATGCAGATGTAACAAACATCTGCATGCACTGTATCCCACGCCGACTAATCACATCCGTTAATAACGATTCGGCGTCTTTAATTTCCTCAGGAAATTTTGCCAGACTCTATAGCTGATGGAGGTAATCGAAAAATTGCATGTCAGAAATGCCCGTGGTACCCGCAGGAGCTTTTAATGCGATAATAATGAAGGACTTGATCGATATTTTTTAACGTGTAATTCCATCAGTCGAAAAATCTCGTCATTTGATTATGCTGAGTGCTTCCTGGCAATAAACTTCTACCTCTCTAAATAACCAATCTTAATTTTCTACTTTGAGACTGCGTTCTCAACTGAGCTGGTCAAACACAACGCAGTCTCTTCCTACTCCGATTTCACGGTTGGCTTGTTAAGCGATGAACGGAGATACGAAAACACCTAAGACAAGACCCGTCCCCGTTCTCTGCGTATACCATGGTGCTAAGAACTATGCGATGCGATGGTATGGTGTGGTGTGGTGTGGTTCAGCCGTCATAAAGTTACGCGTTTTTCTTCATTACTTTAATAGACTGATTCCTGGGAATAGGAGTAGATGCTACACTTGTTTAAAACTATAACTTTAAGAGATGGTGAAATCGTAACTGTTGTAGTCACAATTCACCGTTCGCACAGACTTATTTTATTTATATATTTTTCTTTTTCTTTTCTTTCAAACTTGTGAAATGTACTGCAGGGTAACCAATTAGCATATAGGGCAGTAAAAGCTTGTTCAATGCATCGGGCAATCTAAGTAAATACATAATGAATGGGTTACCCTGTGAACCGACTAACGTAAGACTAAAAATTAGCCATTTCCAGTCCCTCTAATTTTGCATTATTAAATGATTAGCTCCAAAGCAGAGATACGGGATATGCAGGGATATGCATTTCTTGCTACTGATATAGAAAGGTGCGGACAGGTGGATGGAGCGAGAAATCTAAAGCTAAGCTTTATGGAGAGTGGTTAAATCCTAACTTGCGTAATATTACCAATTTGACAAGCGTCAGTGACTTGGCTAGTGCGATTCCAAATGCAGCCTTAGGGTTATTCGTAAATGGAGAAAATTCCGCAATCGCAAACGCTGCTGTTTCATATTATGTATTTCTCCACGACCACCATGAAATACACGACAGATGGTTATATTATGATAACGCATGCCCGCGTCATTAAGGAGGACTCGCTATTATTACACCTTTGTTACTTTGTGCCCAGGCATAGTACATATAGTACCTATACTGCAGTATTACATTTTCATATCCTCAACGTGTATAAAGAATAGAAAGAGACTCATTCTTCTTTCGTATGCCCAAGGCTGAAAATTCTCTTCCTGCTACCCGGCGACAGAATTAATCTCATCCTTTGATAGAACAGAAGATTTCTCCGCACTTTGTAACGTGTGAAGAAATTTCAAATCTATGGTACAAAGAGGTGTGATAATAATCCCTTGAATTTGGTAAATCGGAGTTGAATTTTTCCGTGCAAAAACTGTAACAGTACTCAGGGGAATTTCTGTTTTTTCAAGAAGAAGAACGAGACGAAGAAGAAGAAGATGTAGACAGGGCAAAAGGAGGGTCAATACTCGAGGATAAAAACCAACGTGGTAACCATGGCGTTATACTTTGAAGTTTTGCGCTCGGTACATTCTACACCATAAACAAGTCAGACGGGTATATTTTGACGTTAATTACACCGCGCATTGTATAACCATACTAAGCACTAAAAAGTACCTACGCAAGCGTCGATTTATGATAGATAAAATATATTTTACGAGGGCATTCCCGAAGCAAGTTCCAAGTTGTTTACAAGACCCAATACACCGGTTACTCGAGATCTGCATCGTTCAGACCAATGCAATATTCAACGTCTTGATGGTGTGCAGGTACTACGTATCGCAATTTTTCATCCACACCATCCCTTTTTAAAAAATTATTTATTTATCGCTATCTTGTGTCTTCGGAATAGTCTACTCGCCAATTATTCTGATACATCATCAGACATTTGATCGATTAGACAATAACTGAAAAATATCGAAATCTCCTTAGTCTTCTGATCGGCACGAGTGTGTTCGATACTAGAGCGCGTGCAGTCGATTCCAATCTGTTTAACGAGTGAGATGCGTGAAATAACCTCATGTGAAATGAACTAGCGTCGTGACTTGACGTTTCTTCCGCGAATAGGTGAATCGAGAAGCTTCTCAATGTCTGTATTGGAGGTCATTTGTATCGAAAATTTTTTTCCAGTCATTTCTCATCGTTGAATTTATAGATGACGATTTTATATCCTTTTAGTGATCGTTTATCAATTCGAAGTGATAAGCATATCATCAACTTGAGTCCGATGACCCGACGGTATACGAAGAGAAAATATTTTTCGATTATTTCAATTTGTTAAAAATGATTAAACCACCTTATATTCATGTAGCGAACATATGATAGAAGAAGTACAGAATTTTTGGAAAAACGTAGGCAAACTACTCATATTCCTCGATGCTGAAAATTAACGGGAATTATCAGAAAATCAACTTCAAGATACGCAGACTGGACGTTCCAATCGCGTTTAAAAAAAATCTAAAGGTCATGATTGTTATCTAAGATTATAGGAAATGAGTTGATGTATCGATAAAAAATTTAAAAAAAAACTGAAAATTGAATAAAATATGTACCACGTTGATTGTACGATGAATTTTCCTTCACCTGCAACGAAGTTGAATACAAGTGACTCTGTATAGTTTGAATAAAAACTGCAGTTTAGGATTCGGAGTTCGCCAGAGCTGGGCAAAGATAAACCGTTTCTTAGTTAGCCAGAGTGACTCGACTGGGCAGCGATGACTCGGCTTCGGAAACGGATCAGCGAATTCTCATCCTGCAGTAAAAGTGTACAATTTTCACGTAGCAACAGCTGCTGCTCTCAAGCAACATCGATTATATTTAGGAATTCGTATCATTATAGATCAGATAGAAATACCGGAGAACTTTTAACGTTTCACTTGATACATAGACAAGAAAGGGGAATGCCCGGCCACAGTTGGGATATAAAAAGTACTAATGAAAATCTACGACGATCTAGCCGATCCGTATATAATCCATGAAATTTCTCAGTCTTTTATAATAGAATGAGATTATTTAAAACTTGTCACATGCAGGATGAGAGCTGGAGACATACCGACAAAAATAACGGCATTGAGTATTCCTCTTTCATAGAATGGTCGAATTAGATTTAATTTAGTCGATTTTTAACTAGTACCTACCTACCTATATCGTAAAAGTAGAAACCCGCGGGGATATTATTGAGAGGCGAATGACAGGTACGTAGTGCGGTTTGATCGCGTGCTACGTCCTGAATTTTCTCGACGCAAAATCTGCACACATACCTATAGCTGTATGTATATCCACATATATACACCTAGTTTATGGCTTTTTGTCGGAGGCATTCCCGAGGATCGCCCACGTCAAATGTATGCGATACAGGCGTTACCCGAACCCCAAGAACAGCTCGTTAATCAACAGTTATTACTGTCTTGTTTATATCTCTCAATGTATCGTCTACTAGCGAAACGGATATCCGTGCGTAATTCAATGCAAAATTGTATAAAAAATGTAATTTTATAAGAAAAAGTGCAAAAAAATAAAATTAAAAAAAAATTATTATTAAAACACACAGAAGCTATTACCTCGTCGCCAGTTAATCTGCGGAACTAGTGTATCAATTTTTTGATTTTTTTTTTTGTTTCTGTTATCAAACTGCACTTGAGTAGCATATGTATACATATTTATTGCAGAGTAAGAAAAAGGTTCGTCGTCACGCTCCTAATCGTGAATGAATATTTTCTCATTTATACCCAAAGTGAAAACCTAGATCGATACTTTAATTACCATATTCATTTGCGATAGGAAAATTTTCTTCCTTCTTTATAATCTTTGATCTGATTGATTGTCACTTCTATAACACGCAACGGGCCCATGTGCTGCTGCTCTTTTCTTCTTCCGGTGGTATTTTTTTCTTTTCTTTCTTTTTTCTCTTCCTATTTTCTTTCTTTATTATTTTATATATACGCAGACTAGCGCCCTAATTCTCGTATACATATATCATATACTTGGATGAACGAGCACATAGTGAAAATAGAAATTTATTTTTACAATTCATTTTCCTCATCCTCATGATCATCTGCCACTGCTGCTGGTAGTTTGCGATCGATCCGTTTCTCTATTTTTATAAGTATCTAGATTGCAAACTAACCCCGCGCATACGTAGATATGTATAATGTAGCTATATAGGTATGTATGCTATTCTATTGAATAATATATCGCTAAAGTTTACTATTTTAGATTTTGCTCACGTCATGTCACGCAGACCTAGACTCTGTGGCCTCTATATACCTGCATCGCTTTGCACGGTACCTATATAGGAGATTTATCGATATCATCACCTTTCGAAAGAAACCTCTGAAAACTATTCGTCTCTCTCTCTCTCTCTCTCTAACGAGAAAGTGGCAATGCACTTAAGGCTTTGGCTTACCGATAAATGAATTTTGAGTGGATTGAATCGATCGTCGTATATGAAGATCGTATACAAAATTTTATTTCATTATTCTAACCGAGGTCATAACGAAGTTATTTTATTTTTTCATATGTTTCATCTCTTCCGAAAACGTGTTTCTGTTTATTGATTTTCATTTCTCTTTCTCCGCGCGTCGCCATTAATATTATGCAAATATACTAGATATGACTAATTTGAATAGCGTGATCGCTGCAGATTCGCGAATTGACAAACAAGCCGAAACCCGCGGAAGAACATAGTAGCTATAATATATGATTCTACCCTTTGATATAGGGGCCAAGGATCAGAAGGGCGTAACCCGCAAAAAACCACGGATGCTTCCCGAAGGGCTCACGTCCTAAATTTTCAGATATATACGCCCTTACGGGGGCGAAAAAATGTGGGTTACGATCTTCCGGTCCTTAGCCCTCGATGTATAAAAATTATTTCTGACCAATGAGAAAAAGGGAGACAACGATAATGACACTTAATTTTCAATTACGTTTCCTGAATCTGAATTCAATATCCATATTATTGTATCGAACCACGTTGCATATAGCGAACCGCAGCATACTCCATTGAAACTAAATATATCGGTACTCCTCTAAAAAGTAAAAAAAATAAAAATAATATATTAGAATCTGTAGCAAAATGGTTGTACGGAAGAGTTATGATGATAGCTTGAAAGGTCGTAGTTGAATAACTAGTAATAGAACTCTCTATCTTTGTTTCTCGCCAAAAATAGATGACCGAGTTTGTCAATCACTCACGTTCGTGTCAATTAATCAAATGTTTCCACCTACCACGCTCTAGAAATGAAAACTTTTCAGATAATCGGATATATTATATATATATATGTATACGTATGTATAGATGAATGGAATAATTCAATACACATATAATATGTATTACACAAAATGCTAAAGCTGTATATTTCTTAATGAATAATAATTTACTCGTATAATTCCCGTGTTATAACCATATACAGCACATAATATATACATACACATATGGGAAAGTATACCTGCGTTCTTGAATTATTTAGCTAATCGTAAACGCAGAAGATGGGTAATATAGTCAATCCGGGTTTACAGACCGTTCTATAGATGCATTATAACTGTATATATATATGTATACATATATGCCAGTGACAAATGCACAAGTGTTTGTATATATATATATACATACACCTACCTGTATACGTGTGTATAGGTATAATATATCTGCCTCTGAACTCCTACGCAACGCAACGGTCTACGTAAAGTCTGCGCGCAGAATTTATTGATCATCCAACCACGCGGTGCATGTCAAATATAACTCAAGCTCGCATTAAACCTTTTCAATAATTAAATACCCACAGCACACATTCGCCTATCTATAGGTATAGGTGTAGGTATAGGCATAGGTATAACGTATAACCACTGAACGACGATAAAGAGTCGAAGAAAAAGAAAACGAAAAAACCTAGAGAGAGAGAGAGAGAGAGAGAGAGAAAGTAAAAAAAAAAAGTAATAATCATCCAAGGCTGATAAATAAATCTGTATATTCATTCTGAGAATGACACCATTGCGTCATTGCGAGAAACGTACTAATATAGGTTTACTGCGTTTCAAATTTTGTCGATCTTCTTTCGAAACAGAGAGAGAGAGAGAGAGAGAGAGAAAAAGATGGAAACGTGATATAAATTTTTTTTTTTTTGCATGTGTGTAGTTATTTCCGTGGGGAATTCGAAATTCAGTAATGGGGGTACAGGCTCAATTTGAATGGGATAATACCTACCTGACGTTCGTTCAACTGTGCAGGATAGCGGCTAAAACCACGTGACACTATTTATGTAAAGACATTAATTATGCCGAACGGGCATGCCTACATGGTGTTCACGCTATTTTACTAATAAACGACCAGCAGCTATGATGTTAATGCAAACAGAAATACCAAGGTGTAAAGCCATCATTTAAATGACGCCTGTTAATTATGGTAGTAGGATATCAATACTTGTTCAGGTTTGATAAATTTTACATCATTCAATCATCAAAGATGAGGTTTGAATGTTGAAATGAGAAAAGCTGGCCATCAGATACCTGATATATGTATACACCTACGATACCCGAATTTTCAAGGGTATGCATGGGTTTGTGTAGTAGGAATCCACAAACGGTTTACGTGCAAACAAACAAACCACCATACCACCAGCACAGGGACCAACTCGAACCGGACAACTGTTGCTCTTGCATGCATTATTGTGCCATTACGAGCACACGGTGTAGCTATCCACTATGACACCAGAGCTCTTACACCAATAATTTCAGGTGCATACCAGCTACTACGTATGTGCATAACCATACGTATGGAATTTACACTGTGCGGAAGTTTTTGTGAAAGTAACTTTTATGCATGTTCTAAAAAAATTATTTCTCATTAGGCCAATTATCACGTTTGATGATAAAACATATTATGAAAATACGTACGATTTAACTGCAGCAGTCTTTCTAGCTGCAGGATGGTGCTACTATTAGGTATATGCATGCATGCGGGTACCTAGTATAATCTGTATGATATCGATTGATGGAATCGTTTAATGGTTATATCTATATACCTACTCGGCGTGGAAATGCGCCTGTTAAATTAATTAACGAGATGGATATGATAGGTGACTAATTATACCCGCGTTCGGATATTATATCGATTTTAAACATCGTTACATCTCAAGTCTAGACGCGTTAATGGATAATATTTAAATATAGCCTCATAACCGAGTCGATATATACAACAAATAGATGTCGATCTCATATCTAGAACTCCGATACCTAGACTGTCGTTTATAATTACAACATGTATTCGATTTTCTAGTTTTGTTGTTTAAACTTGGAGGGTCAAGCTCTGGTAGGACCTGTTATAAACGATTTGAACAACGTATTTAAATTATACCAGAAATTAGAATACCTCGAACAACATCATCTTCGTAGGTTTTTTTCTTCCTCTTTTCGTTTTTCCGAACTTGTTTTCGCACGCATATTTTATTTTATTTACAAATGTAAATTGTCTGATTGACTGTGACATTCTATCTTAAGATATAACCGACGGCGATGTCGCGCCTTCGATTTCGTGCAGATGATTCATAAGTCCGGAATTCATTAGTTCATTTATAACTCGCTCCTTTCTTCGCCCAGTGTATTTCCTATTCCACTTGGTCGCATTTTATTCCTTGCACATCCCCGTTCCAGGTATATACGTAGCACAAGTGGTTTTTGAATAAACATTTCATCGGCGTAAACACGAATATCAATAATCTCGTCGAGGTCGATCCACGGGGCGATGCTTGAAAAATGGTATAAAAGATCGGCGAACATTTCATGCAGTATTCAGTAGCAAAACTGCGCTTTAATGATGCAGTCGAAAATTGGAATTGGATTTTTGCTAGCCACTTGCGTGGCTTCATGCTTCGCTGGTTGTATCCTGGAAGAAGGTGGTTCAGCAGAGTCGTACATCTGTGAAGCCATCAACAATATTGAGGTAATTACATCGTATTCCATTATACTGATTTAAACAATATCTAAATATGATTGTCAAATAAATGAACCGTCCTCCAATATTTTGCACCAAAATTTCTGATGGAGATAAAATCTGAGTGCAGGATAATGTGCCTATCAATAATTTAGACATTTGTAAATGGAAGTGAATGAGGAACGTATTTCTTCCAGGCTCTGAGCACGATACCAGCCACGGCCCAAAGGATCACGATATTCAATTCCAAGCTAATCTCGCTTCCCGAAAAGGCCTTTACGCGGCTCGCTGTTTCCCTGGCCTACCTGAACATATCTCACTGCGAATTATCGGAGATAAAACCCGGTGCATTTGCCGGACTTGATGCGCTGCGTGATCTGATTCTAGACAACAATGAGATAAAGTCAATACAGGCCGACTGGCTCGTAGGTCTTACTAATCTGAAGACACTCAGAGTGTGGCATAATCATATCAGCGGAATTGAACCCGCCGTATTCGACCATCTGCCCCATCTCGAACTCCTCGATATCGCTTTCAACAAAATCGACCATTGCATATCGGAGGACTTACTGGGCAGGCTTGGCGAACTCGACATTATTTACTTGGCCGGAAACCCATGGCCTCTGAGGTGTCGCCCACCAGTAATATTCCATCTTGAAAATCATCACGTACAGGTTGTAAGCGATTGGGGTGACAGCCATATCCTTATCGCAGAATGTCTTGCCCACGAACCCTACGCCCTATACAATGATGATATTCTCGACAAATGCTACACCAGACTTGTCCACAATCGTCCTTACAGTCATCATCTTCATATTTCTGACCCTGCAGCTCCTACTTCCACTCTTGCTCCTGCTCCTACTCCCATTTTACCTTTATAAATTCCCAGTCTTTGTCCGACTGCTTTCCACTCCATGGAAACTCCTCTTTTTTATTCTCTATACTTTATTGTTAATCCCAATATTCTGACCCTCGATGTACTCGGACCGTAATATGTAACCGTTCTTAATCAATCGGTCATTTGTAATCGCAATAAAGATTTTCACGTAGAAAAGTATCAGTTTTTTTCTTCGAAATAGTCAATCATTACCGTTCCCTGCCGTTTCCCACAACTGTTCCATTATACGATAGAATGAAAAGCGAAAAAATACAGTGTTTTACATCAGTGCTAGAAATAATTGACAAATGTGGGAAAAGGCTCGAGCATATTCACAAACGGCGATCGAAAGAGGTGAGACGACACACGACTGCGTGCAGCGATGGGTTAAAAAGAATGAATTCTTCCACATGGTTCTATGGTGGGTATATAGGTATGTACATACATACCTAGCGCTTTGGCAGTGCAGAGAGAAACTGCATGAGCCTTGATTTATATAGAGAGAGCGATACACCAGATCCATAGTATCGCGTAAATGGAACGGATTCATAGATACCTATATATATATGCTACATACATATATTGTGCCATACAGATAATGTGCCAGTTCCCACGCACTGGCCTTTCTCCATATTCATCCACGCGCTTTTCGCGTATAAAACGCAGTATTGAATTCTCGAATGTTTATCTCCCATTTTCTGCAATCTTAATCGTTTATCAAATTTATTTGCCAGTTAATCGACACTATCGCCAATAGCTTGATGCCC
The DNA here is from genome assembly GCA_963992785.1 of Tenthredo livida. Lineage (NCBI taxonomy): Eukaryota > Metazoa > Arthropoda > Insecta > Hymenoptera > Tenthredinidae > Tenthredo > Tenthredo livida. Next base: position 4,057,791 of record OZ023068.1, read on the forward strand.
TGGGATAGAAATCGGTGGTAATTATGCGGCGGAGTTTATCCGGCCTATGCCATATCGCACGTTTTTGCCTTATGGCGTTTGCGTATAAACATGCATGAGTGGTATAGAGCTAGATAGGTTCTAGCCCAGTTTGTGACCCAGCCTGGCTTAAAGCCACAGCTATAATCAAGCTGCGTTTTCCTCGTCTAACTAACCCGCAAGTCGCAGGACTACGGCCTTGAGCGTTTCAAACGCGATCATTAAACCCTTGGCCATTAATCATTCCTGGCATAGTTTAGCCACCTCCTCGTATGTGTGCAAGGACTAAGCCCTACTTGTGTTGGCTAAACCTTTCCGAAAAATGATTTCAACAAATTTTACAGCCTATCTCGGAAATTGGTTTAACACTCTAGAGATTTTACTCACTGATTGATTGATTGATTGATTGATTGATTGATTGATTAATTGATCGATTAATTGATTGATTGATTATTCGATCGATGAATAGCGTGAGAGCGCGACAGCGCATGTACTGCGGGGACAATATATTATTAGGCGAAGATTGATCTGGATAATTATTTAAATTTTCAAAATTAATACCAGACGATTTTTATGATATTTTTATCCCAGTTCCGACCTGTTTCATTCATTTCTGATAATTAACTATCGGGATAGGAATCTAGATGGTAAGGTATCGATTAAAGGATGGCAAGGATTGAGTAGTAATTATTTCTGCACCGTAGACCCTTTTACCTAGAGCAAATAGACGATCTGGTACAAGCTATAGTTTCCCGCTTCTTGTATTAATTCCCGATTCTCTCTTATCCAGCAAAGTTCAAATTACAAAAGTATCTCAACAATAAACTGGAGGCCCAGTGAATTCTACAGGCCTTTTCTATTTTTGCTTAAACAGAATCGAGTTCTGCGTATAGAAATTCATCAATTGAAGCGAAGAACTAAAAATTCCGTTTCAATTACTGCGAACCGTTTAAAAGCGTGACACCTCGAAACGATTGAGCCTTCTGGCTAGGAACGGGAACGAAAAACGTGTAGGAAGAGAAGAGAAAAAGAGAGAGAAAAAAACCAGAAAAGGTTAAAAATGGTAGAAAAAAGAAAAGGAGAAAAAAAAAAAAACAACGGGGAACACGCCCGAGATATGGGTGAGTTTCCACTCAGCATTCGTACCAGCAATCTCCATCCGTCCTCAGTAATAAATATAAAAGTCAGTTTGAGGGTGGGCAACGCGAAGTTCGTTCGGAATACGCAGGGCAAAGGGAGGAGGGCGGTTCCAGTATATTATTTGGCGAAATTCCAGCCGGCCTCAAGGCTTACTTCACGTTTTTCATCTTAGGATAGATTTTGTAAAACAAAAGCGAAACACAGCTGTCCCTATCCCAATTTTCCGAAGCTTGGAATAATACAAAACGCGAACTATATTTCCACCTTTAAACATTAGAATTCGCTTTTAAACAGGCGTATGAGACTGAAGCACACAATGGCTCGTATATTGTCAGCGAGAAGAGCTGCACCCTAATGATTTTCAAAATCGCGGTAAAAAGCAAAATAAAAAAAGAAGAAGAAAAAAATCGCACCTCATCTTCGAGCATTGCAATTAAACTGATCATCCCAGTTAGTTAATTTATATCCTATAACTTGGTGCGCCCTGCAGCTATAGCTAAACGTGAGATAATATTTGACGTAAACCTGTAAAGCCCTGCGCTGCGCAGCAGCAGCTGCCTTGGCTCATTTCTGTAGGGTATATCCTCTCCCGTAGATCCTTGTCAGCAGAGCTGGGGCCGAGTACCTGCGACGTTTTGGCGTAGTGCAGCCAGAGTGAAGTTAGCGAGGGTGGCAATAAGGGTGGCAGTAACCAGGGCCATTAATCGACGCCATATTGGCTACGTCTAGGAGGTCCTTCCCTCTTCCTCTTCCTTTTCCTCTTCCTCTTCCTCTTCCTCTTCCACTTCCACCTTCCACCCTCCACTTCCTCTTCCTCTTCCTCCATCTAGTTCGCCCCCCTTCCCTTACCGTTACCCCTGCGTCCTGGAGCCCACCAAAGCGCCAGGAGTCTCAGCTCGTCAACCCTCCAACTTGGAAATTGCTTGGCTCGTTTATAACCGGGACACTGTCTGATCTCTCATAGCCTTTCGCCCTGCAGCAGCGAGTGCTTATACTTTCGATGTCCTGCACGCGGCTTGGAATTAGAATTTTATTTTATTTTATTTTTTTCGATCGAGTAGAATTCATTTCAGCGTAACTATATCTTCGGTCTATGAATACTCCGGGCAAATCAGAAGTTCAAATTCTTCAGTCAGACTATCCGCCTGCCCTTAAATGTCCGGAAATGGCGTCACGCTGTGAGTCTACAGTGAATGGGCGTAAACGCAATTCTGGCTGTCGCGTTTCGCTAATTACTTTTCCGTAGCAGAATACAGCGCGCTAACACGTTACGTGAAATTACACAGAGCCCGAGGGCCTCTGTGACGCGTAAGTGTGCGCCTAGAATTATTCTATATGAATCGAGTCGACATAGATTCGACTTCAGAAATTCAATTATCTCACTTATATTCCTTAAATTTATTTCGGCTAAAAAAAAAATCTCGGTATAATTCACCCCCGCATAGCTTATCAGTTATCACCTTTCAAGTTTCGTACGTAAATAGGTTCATAGTTTACACGTAAACTAACTTCGCTATGTATAGCTAGTATATCTACACGTCAAGGCTGAAGCTCACTCGCGGCTTCAGAACTGACGCTTCGTATGAGGCAACGCAAGCTCTATTATCGATGGAAGGAGTAGGTACGAGCCCCTTGCAGGTAGCTGCAGTTCGTTATATACGGAAAAGAAAAAAGGAGCAAAGGTATACCCATAGGTGTGGGTGTGAGAAAATGCAAAAATTGAGTTATCCAGAATCCAGATCATATATCGCTGAATAATAAACTATAAGATAATAAATTATTTGATTTCGTTAAGATTTCCGTGTCGTATGTTAAACCTATATAAATATGTATGCATTTTTGCATAGATACATACATACATATATCCTATATAACTTATTGTAAATTAATTGAGTTAATGAGTTTTCCTTTGACCATACATAGTAGGTATATAATATCTGGCGAATAAGAGAGCGAGAGAAAAAAAAAACAGAATTTTTTTTTTTCATACCGGTAGAGAAATAATTGTGTTGCAGAAAGAGACGAAGAGAAGGATAGGAGAGGGTAATGGGTAAGGAAGAGAAAAGAATGAAAGGAAAAGGCACCTCCCTGTGTACACACTCCCCTACAATTACGCTGCCGCAGGAATCGCTAATTCCAGTAACACAGCTGTAAGCAAATTCTATGAGATAGGGTTTGAGAGTGCATGGTAGGTATAAGGTAGGTATAAGCTAGGTATACACAGATTGCAGTATGAGAGAGTTATTCTCATAATGCGTTAGGTCGAGAAGGAGAGAAAATCTGTACGTATACCTATACGTAGTATGCGAAGGGGTTGGTGGCGGTAGGGGAGTAAGAAGAGGAGATAAAAATTGAGAAAAAGGTAAGAAAATAATAGAACAAGAACAAGAACGAGAACGAGAAGAAGAAGAAGAAGAAGAGCAGCACAGTGAACCAGATTATTGTCTGAACTCGATGACCGTAGAATTACGTATTCGGTAAAAGTACAGAGCGCGCAGCAGCTTTACTCGGTTAGTTTTTTATCAGAGATGCGTGCAGCTCGCGTAAGTCCCCTGATCGCAGGTCCATCGTGAATAATAGGGTGCCCCCTCCCCCCCCTTCCCCCTCTTCCCTCTTTCGGTTAAAGTAAAACAAAACGGTGAACGCTGCAGGGTTGAGGTTGAGGTAGGGAGGATCCGGGTCACAGATCACCGTCCCGCGTGAGCCAAAGAGACTCCCTTTCCCCGTTTATACATACCTCGACTTCGTTCCAGGGCGCGCATATCGAGCAAAGGGTACAGACCGTCCGCGTCGCCAGGGGGGTCGCGGGAATTGTAAACACGACCGAGGCACCCTTTTTCCCGAAACACACGCATTTATAGCGCTAGGAGTGAGTTGGGACAGAAATTTTTGAATGAAAAAAGCTGGTAGCATTTCGAGGGAAAAAAATGTGGAAAAAAACACAAATTCATGGTTTGGAGTATTGAAATAATCGCAAATATGGTTGAGAAGATGCGATACATGGTATAGATATATATATAGGTGTATAGGTACCTACATTCGCTGGCGCACTTTCCGTTCCCACGTGTAATTAGAAAACGAAGTAAAAGAGATCGCCGCAGCAGCCAGTAGCGGCAGGCAGAGTTCTAATTCAGCTGGGTAAAGTTTTTACTGAATCCCGTGTCCGTTGCGGAGGCAAAGATGCGTAAATAAATATTTAAATGAAAGCAACGCGCGCGAGTCAAGCAGAACAAGACTTCCGCCACCCACTGCGGTTTGCATTCTTAACGTTGTTATATATACGACGTCTATATACCTATATATACATAATGCATACATGTATATTATTATATTTTATATATTAACTAACTTATTACTAAGTTCGTTAGAGCCGATAAGAATTTACAGTTATTTTGAGTAAAATTGTTGTTCATATGAATAGAAAGAAATTGGCCAATTCTTTGTGCGAATCTTGTATATAGATATATACATATTTGTGTGTGTGTGTGTGTGTGCAGGTATAACCACGAGTATAATAAATCCTGAGGTATTACTTTTAAACAAATAAATGTACAGAGCGCGACCATGAGGGAATCCATGAAGGAGTGAGTCTCTCTCTCGAAACTAAACGGTAAGACAAAAAGAGGTAAGACGCAGAGAAGATAAGGGGACGAAGGGACGAAGGAATGAGATGGAAGTAAGAGAGAAGAAGAAGAACACTGCTGCGAAGAGACTCCTGCTCCAGGTATACTATAAGATCTTTACGAAGGGATCTCTATACCCAACATCCAACTCGGAGTTCATGTTCTGCTCGCGAGGTCACTGGGCAGCCCGCCCGACAACAAATCATGGCTAATGATCTACCCGTGCTTTACCGTACCTTAACTTACCTTACCTTACCTTACCTTACCTTACCTTACCTTGCCTTACCTTACCTTACCTTACCTGGATTCGCATCACCCAACCCCACCTCGAACTATGTGCGATACTCTTAATTAATCTAGAGCAAAGGCATCTCAGACATTTTTTTATATCCCTGCAGAACTGCGAGGAGAGAAGAAATTCGCAAAAGACAATACGGATCCAGACTGATCTTGTATCAAACGATATGATCGCAGCGAAGTAATAATTAGATTGCAGGGTTGAACTTTCGGATTTTAAATAATTCCAATTCTCTGTTTTCGGAAAAGGTATTCTCACCACACCTGCATGGAAAGTACGACTTTCGGCCCCTCGCGTGAGCGGAAAAATAGTATACGTCACACAGAAGTGGAAAAAGCCATCCCTAGATGCGTAATATACTATTCCCCGATACTCTACGTAGCCGGTTCAAAAATTGACAAAATTGGTTTCCGTAAAGAGGGTCTCGACTCAAATGAACCATTTTTTGTCTTTACATCTTGAGAGATGGACCAAAATTTTTTGATCTTTGGGCGTCCAGGGGTCTGAACTTCTGGAGTTTCGAGCTCCCCGCACTCTGAACTTTTATATACGAACTTTAGCGTTTTTGACATTATCGTAAACTTGAACGTTTCCGAAAATTCTAATTATGCAATTATGTATGAATGAATCGTTTACCAGATGTGAATTATTCGATGTAAAAGTGTTATTATATGTGTAAGAAAAAATATGAAATTAGGTACTTGAGTAGTTTCAGAAATAAACGATTCGTAGCTGCAGTTTTACACGCGTCACTGTTATAGTTTGTGAAAGTGCGGGGGTCAAAGTGGTTCACAGTAATCCGCATGTATTAGTATACATGCACCTATAAGATCCCGGAGCTGCGAAGTTGAGAGGGTTTCGGATGAAATGGGATTTATTTTATAGGATATAAGAGAGTAATAAGAGACACTTTAATGCGTGTTAATGTTTAGCGAGTTCGTAACGCTATCAAAGTATAAACAGGCTCTTGGAAGGTCGTATACGATTATATTTTTATTTTTACTAAAACCGTGCACAAGTTTATATCTTTAGCCTCATCCGAAACGTTCTAATCCTCAGTGAATTTTCAGTTCAGACAAGCTATAGCGCGCGTATATATATTATATAGTTAAACCTGCAGATTCCACGGATTTTAACTCATAATTTCATGACGCTGTTAAACGACGAGTCGATGAAAACGACTCATAGGCATAAAGCAAATCGTCAGGGATTCAAGGGTAACAACTGGCTCACCAGTTACCTCGACTTCAAAAATCGGATAGATTTTGTTACGAGTTCGAGGACCGATTTTGACTAGATTTTCAAATCAGAAACACCGTGGTGGATCTTCGGTATATAATTCACGAGTGTAGCACACCGCGAATAAACGGTTCTCAGGATCCTGATCAAGAATCAGGATCAGGCATGCGGAACCGCACACCATCGAGCTATGCCTCCTTTGTATACGCACGTGCGTACTACCTATAGCCGGTTTTTCGCACATCGACGTAGCTGACGGATAATACATGTTTTTTCCTTTTTCGTTAAATTTTTTTCACACCCATAGACTCCGTATAATACGAAAATAAAAGGAACCATAGAAAGGGAGAAGAACGCACGATATTTTGCTAGATCGATGTGGATTTCGCACTTGGAACAAAAAAAAAAGAAGAAAAAAATCAAACGTGAGAAGAAGAGGATGAAATTCCACGAGTTAGGGACTTAAACTTATGGAGTTAAAATTGAAGGAACAAAGTTGCAGACTAAAAGTGGATACCTACGGCGAGAGAATCGCGTCGGCGGAGTCTGTCACGTTTCACATTGCACGCACCGAGAAGACGTACTTTTCTTTATTTTTTTTATTTTTTATTTTTGTTTTTGTTCCCCCTTTCTTGTCCCTTTTTCTCCTCTTCTTCCTCTTCTGTTTTCATTTATTTATTTCTTATTTTCGTTGCCTCGAGAGGAGAGCCGAGAGATAAAGATAAAGAGCAAAAGAAGAACCGAGGCATGGAAGAGGTGGGGAACAGCTAGACGTTCTTCGAGACCAGTCCACTGAAGTCCCTCGTGATCACGGTGCGATTCTCCATTCGGTTTACCCTCTTCGGGGCCCAGACCCAGGCGATGCCCTACGATCATCCTGGATGACTCTGGTCTGGGACGTGACGTGACGTCATTATGCTCACTGCCAATGGAGCGAGGTACTCCCAAGGGAGTTAACTATACGAGGCTCAATAACGCGTACCAACCTACTCCTTTCTACAGTTCTCGCTACCTCTTCTACTACTTATATTACCTTTTTTCCTTTTTTCGATGGAATACACAGCGGCGAAGAGTCCGATGCGTCTATCTACCTACACCTTTTCCTCTTACCAGATGCACTCTTCTCGGACGCTTTCCTTTCTCATTTAGCCATTAGCCATATACTTTTTTTCGCTGCACTTCTTGATGTAATCAACTAGCGGATATAGGAGCGAAGAGAATGGTGCAACGCACAAAATACACTTCATAGAAATTTACGTCACGTAGTATAAGTGCGTAGAATCGTATGATTGGCGTAATATTTGATGATTTTTTGAATCCACGATCGAGTTCTGAATTCTGACGAAGGATTCAAACTGATGATCTTATTTTCAGGCAGTGAGCTTCACTCCTCTGTACAATTTCATGATTTTTGGAATAGTTGGACCGATGGTGATCGTATGTGATGATCTGAGACGACTCTGCAGGATTCGAAATCGCGAAAGCACATTTTTGCATGGTAAAACTTTCAGCCTTTATAGAATATCTGCCAATTCTGTATCCTGCACTCAACGTTTATATTGCAAGGATTAGGGATCGACCAACTGGAACATCGAATGATTGGCATAATATTTGATGATTTTTTGAATCCACGATCGAGTCCTGAATTCTGATGAAGGATTCAAACTGATGATCTTATTTTCAGGCAGTGAGCTTCACTCCTCTGTACAATTTCATGATTTTTGGAATAGTTGGACCGATGGTGATCGTATGTGATGATCTGAGACGACTCTGCAGGATTCGAAATCGCGAAAGCACATTTTTGCATGGTAAAACTTTCAGCCTTTATAGAATATCTGTCAATTCTGTATCCTGCACTCAACGTTTATATTGCAAGGATGAGGGATCGGCCAACTGGAACATTTCAAAGAGCGAAAAAAAGTGCTGAAGGAATGTCGGTTTTCCATATCCTGCAGCGGAGAAGGTATCTAACAGACTAAAATCAATTTTATATGGTCTAACAATCACCGCAAGATATGTACTCGTTCGATTATTCGAAAGCCGAATTGGCACGTCAATATGAGCCAATGAAGAAGGAATAAATCGCATACCATCCGCTTTTTGTTAGTCGTATATTTCTCTACTTTAAAAATCGTTCGATTAAAAATTCACCGATAATATCCCAATGAGATTAACGGCATAGAGTGAGAATCAGATGACGTGATCTGATATCTAATTTAAAGTGGCAATTTGTCTAATGGCTGCGTGGTTATAACCGTTAGAAGTAAAATATAGATCCATTATACTTACGGTACGAAACATATACACACCTATATACCAGCTATATATGGCATAATTTATATCGGTTAATTTTTCGGCGACAAATTACAGCTGAGATTCATGATTAGTGAACAGTGAGAATGATGATAATCGTGCAATAATTGGTGAATAATTTCCGTTCTTCTCATAGTTTTATATCATGACGGTGGAGGGGGGTAGGTATAATATATTTCATAAAATCCTATTGATCTACGAACTGGGTTAATTCCCACGTTTCATTTGTTTGATTAAAAATGCGTGATGTATTAATTTTAACGAACGCGGCTTTATGGAATGTGTAATTTAATATATATGGTATTATATTCATCCCCATTCGAGGCTATAAATTCATTTATTGTATCGCCAATTTTCGATTATTAAATTCATTTTAGCAAGCATTTATATTCCGGTATCAGCGCCCGTAACAACCTACAGCTTGCGATTTGTTCCGATCGTATCGATACTTCGTTCTACACATGTAGGTATACGTAGGTACATAGTATTACGTAGTTTCAAACACATTATCGTTACTAATAAAAAACGTTCATCATTCAACATTCATTGCAATTATCTGACGAAAATTAACGCTGCAAATCGAACTGTCGCAAATCGAAGGTCCTGCATGGTTGAACTCGACCGATTCTTGGACATTGGTATTCGGGGCCATTTCGTTAGTAGATATAGTGATACACAGATATATATGTGTAGTATATTACCAGCTTTTGCCACATTTGCCAGGAGTTTGACGACGCGCACTGAGGCGGCAAGGACGATTCAAGGAGACACGAGTTCCTGGACGAGGTAGCATTCAACCATCGAATGCTCTGTCTCGCCATCATCAATGCCATTTTATTAAACACTTTGAAACTCTGCTATGTAGAGTTTAAACTTTTTTTATAATTTTTTTTTAAGCCAAGTTGCGCTCCGCTCGGTCCTCATCTTTTTCTTATGCCTCTATACTACATCCCGACGTCTGAATGTGACAATTTCTAACTTAAAACGTTTTCTAATATATCCGCGGAAAAACCGCGTAGATTTTTTGCCCAACTAATTCGGCCATTGATCATCGATCATTTTTTTTTTTCCTCATTAAACTCAACCTGGATATCCTTTCGACTTTGAATTCTGGGTAAATTTTTGGGTCTATAAAATTTGCAAATCATGATAATTGAATTATTATTCGTCGACTTCCGCCCTGAAACGGTGTTCTCTGTTGTTTTTTTCTCTTTCTCCCTTCTTCGGTTCCTTTTTTTCTTCTTTAGGTACAGACATACGTTCCTGCTTAGCGTAACGTTGAAGTTAGATCCTTTGCGGTAACGAGGTGATTAATAACGTTAAATCAATTTGACGGATAACTAATGACGATCGATTGTAGAGGAAACGAAGCGAGAAATTCACGGTAACCGAAAAGACACGACCACGGCACGTAAATTAGGAGTGACGAAATAAGAAGAAAAATAAGAAAAAAAAAAAAAAAAAAAAAAAGGGTAAAACATTGAGAAATTGATTGAAAAAGATTCTCGGTTTTGTACATAGTTTTATGCCTTAGAAATCTTAGAAATTCTTCTACTCAAACTTGGAGGAATAAATTACTCGGGAATTTAAGCCTATAGATGCTTTAATTAGAGCAGAAACAGAGCAGCTATACGGAAATTTTTTCTTTTTTTTTTCCGGAAGCATTGAACCGCGTAATATATAGGTAGGCAGGTAATAGCCGATCGTTTAAATAAAGGAGATTGATAAATCGGCAGAAGCTAGACTGGGAAATTCTCACATTTTGTTTCCCGCTCCTCATTCACCTCGTTGTAGGTATAGGTAATAGATTTTCGATTTTGTCGAATTGAGCTTGCAGAATTTTTTATATATATATACATATATATGCGAATAGTTTCAGAACACCGGAATCCACTTTATTCATTCCCGTATTAGAAGGCAAGAGGAAGAAAAAAAAAAAAAACTTGCTACGCCTGCTGTAATCTCTAACAAATATACATACCTAGTACCTATATGGGTATACGAAGCAACAAATTTTTGTTGGCAAGAAAAAATATGTGGGACTCAATTTTAAAACGCCAATTATATTCGCGAATGACCACTCCAAGTTGAGGGATCAACTCTTTTTTTGTTTTTTCTTCTTCTTTCAAACGGAACGAACGTACGAATCGAAACGAAACGAAACTATTACGTCAGATAGATTAAGATTTTTTGCAAAAAATATGAATTCGCATATTTTATTGCATTAATTATCCTTTCTTCTTCTCATACTGCGAAATTCAGTTTTACCTGCACACCGCGTGATGTACTTATGGCTCGAAGCTTTGAAATCACGATGCGTATAAAACTGATTTGAATATATCTTATAAATAAATAATGCAGTAACGGGTCCAGCTACGCGAGACTAGATAGGTGTTAACCACCCAGTTTCTTTTTTTTTAATTTTTTTTTTTTCCTTTTCTATTACAAGCAGGCTAAATCGGTGTTAGAAAGTCTGTTTGGTTCGTTGGTTGACTTGAGGCCTGCCTGCGGGATTCCCAAATCTCAAGGCTAAGAGCTCATTTTGCTCTATTAGCACCGGACACTGACAAGGATTTACCAAACGACGAGACTAACGGGTATTTGGATCATTCTCCACTCCAGGACATGGAGTTAGATAATTTTCATCAAAAATGTGTTATTCGATGTACAATGTACATACGTGAAAAAAAATTAGAAAAACGAAAAGAAAAAAGGAATGAGAGAGAGAGAGAGAGAGAGAGAGTGAAAACGAAAACGTGTTAAAGTTATGGTGTGAAAAAAAAATCGAAATAAAAAAAGTCCATTTCTTGACTTTCTCACGGGAGTGCAGAGTACATCCTGGGATCGTCGAGGTGTATTTTAATATTGAAAAGAATCTTGTTTCCTGTAACAAGACGGTGACAAATTACTCGACGTAACGTTCGCTATAGAACCATAGAACTTCTAAAACTGGTAAAAAGTGTCTATCGTTTGTTGGTTACTTTTGAAGGTATTTCCGCATAATTAAGGTCACAGTCTCGTCTCTCCGTCTTGGATAAATCCCGAATTTCTTGCCCGAAAATTAGTCTCTTCCAAGCTTGACTCTGTCACGTATTTTCGGATCTGGAAATTACGCCGCGTGATCATTGTCGCCCGATTCCTCAAACCGTTAGTAATTAGATCAGGTGGTTCTTTGTATACAGGTAAAAATAATTATCATTATTATTATCATTCAACAGCTCCTATGATACCTATGAAAAAACGTGATTAATAATTTTGCAAAATTAATTAGCTCCTAGATTTGGGAAATGATTTTCTTTGTTTTTTCTTTCTTTGTTCAAAAAACCTTTCCCAATACAATATATACATGCGTATTATATTGGTAGTACGTAGTAGATGTACGGGATGATTAACGGGTTTGAGAGCTGTTTTTCTTCGAGTTAATAACGATCGGCTTCGACACACTTCATCTTATTAACGGCGTATGTAGGTACATACACCAGTAGACTGTACGAAGGAAGGAAGTTGTAAAATACATCCGTACAGTTAACTACACCACATCCAAGGCCGCCGCTATAAAGGGTTTCCGGAATATTTTTTATACTATATTTCAACGTCATTGAACTTGTCTTAGACATAGAATAACACAAGATTATCCGTTAAAAAATTATTATTTTTTTCATTTAATTGAATAAAAAGATCGATAAAGAAATCATTCGTTTTCAGTCGTGATTGTCCTTGATCCTTGATCATTTTAATTCGATATCATATTGACCTGCAGAATTATGCAATACTGTAGCGAGAACTTTCACTGTCATTGTCAGCGATATGAGGAACGCTTGTTGTACACAGGAGGCAGTATTTTACACTCTGTCTATCCACGCCGAAACAGATTGTAAATCTGTAAGTACAGAGTAGTGTAACTACAGTGGTGGGTGTATGTATGTACCTACTGTAAACTGGCAAGGTAATTAGTGAAATAAAAAATTTTCGAAGTAATTAATTCCAACAGCTCGATTGCGTTATACACGAAAGAACCTTGGTTTATACCGGTGCTATCATGCATGCGGGCATTCGGGCGTAGCGAAAAACCGTGACAAGAAATCGACTGACTCGAAGAACTACTCTAAAACTGATTAAAAGCATAATCCTATCTCTCTCTGTTCTGAAACGCTCCAAGTTAGGTGCGATTCCACCTGAGGCACACAGTAAAGTTCTTCTATATATTCATTTATCGTTATATATAGCAATCGTAGAAATCGAATCTGTCGTGAAATACGAACAATTCATTCTTATCACACGCGCGGCGCTGGCTGTCGCTGAGCTGCCATCTTGAAATTGATTCCTGAAATACGGGGACTTATCCCTATCGTTTTTCAACTCTTATGGCTTTGCTATGGATTCGAATTCATCGAATTTTGACGCAATAGTTTCCTCATTTCTTATAGAATCCAGGAAAACCTGATTCGGCGTAATTCAGAGTCAAGAAGCGATGATAATTGTGGTTAAACTATGGCCGGTAGTCGAATTTTGGTCACTGATTTCGAAACGATTTGTGTATCTATATTTATAGGTATAGGTGGGTGGGAAAATAAATAAAAATCATTCAGAAACAAATTACGAATCAATTTTCAGTCTCGCATTATATATTGCTGAATTTTCCCCTGTCAATCTGCGCCATTGCAATAGGTTTGGAGGAATCGTGAGTCAGCCACCTTCGCGCTTGGAAAACCGATTGCAAGTTGCAGCAGCCGCAGAACCACTATACTACTATCGTGTCTAATAGCGCGCAGATCTTCGCTCGATTTTAAATTACCTCACTTTTAATACCCGTGGTATTGCATGTTTCGCAAATATATACGATTCGTGCACGATGCGGAGGATCCGCAGCCGATTCATTTCACTTCTCTGATGCACCGATCATTCTACGCGTATCTACTTCGCATACCTATTTATTCATTTTGATTAAATAATTATTCTTCAAATATCCCCGCATGATTATACGCACGATTCATCATCATTGCGATTATAATTTCACCTTTTTTCTTATACAATAGTGTGTAAACTGTAGTAAGAAAGCCCAGGTGCTGCACTAACAAAAACTGCTTATTAATTCAAGCTGAAATTTCGAAGACACGGTTAACACCGTAACTACGGGGGAAAAATCGATAATTAGAACTATTATATTATGGGATATTTGCCGTGGACCATCGATTACTCTGCACGCGCTTAAAATACGCCTCCAGGCTCAAAGTACTAATTATTATTTTTACACAGAGGCAAAACTCGTGTCTGCTGCAGTTGCAGTTGCTATATCATTTATTATTCAAAAGGTTAAGGTCTCAGTCTGGAAATCTGCAAGGCCGCTGGTGATTATCAATGCGGTGAATAAAATGATTCATAAGAAATCAAGCCTAGGTATAATTGGTCATAAAATTCTATGCGAATATACGTAATATGTATATCGGCTGATTGAATTTCACCTTTACTATTCATCCAGCTATTATACCCATAGTACTAGATATAGATATATTTTCCTGGATCCATAGACAGAAAAAACGAGTTGTACCAATTTAAATTGGTCAAAAAAAAATGTTTTTGTTCCAAGAAAAATTTTCTTGTCCCAAGAAAAATTTCTTTGTCCCAAGAAAATTTTCTGCACATCGCATTGGAAACCGAAATTATTTCGAATCAAGTCAAAAATGTTCTCGAACCAAGAAAACTCTCTTGGATCGAAGAAAGTTTTCTTGGTTCGAGCAAAATTTTGTCTTGATTCAAGATAATTTCGGTTTCCAATGGGTTTGCAGAAAATTTTCTTGGGCCAACAAACTTATTTTTCTGTGTAATAATATGCGTCACCGCAAACTAATTGTGACACATAATTTCTAACTAGTTTCTAAAGAAAATTTTCTCGCCTAAAGGTCGTTGACTGTCAAATCGACACGGTAGTCGACTGCCTTGTCGCGTTATTCTTGCGAAATATTCATTAGCTCCTAATATTCGGGTTAGAAAATGATTCATTTATGTTTCTTTGCATCAGCTGTATGGAAAGCGAGATTTTTTTGTCGTGTTTCTTATACCGCGAGTTAAATCGCGATATTAGATTGCGCTTCTCCAGTCTCCAGTCTCCAGCCTTCAGGACGCATATATCCAACGTTTGTGGCTCTGGCGCCCCGGCCACGACGCTGTCCAGGTCACGGCTTGGATGCCCCGTAGTGGGGACTCCCCGCGTCCTAACAGAACCGGTGACCTATGACACCCACGCTATAAACAATCCCCTGATGCAGGAACCGGGAACCAAGTACCGCGAAGGTGCATCAAGTCAAGTTGAGAACCAACGCTACACCGGCATTTCTTGCTCACATTTCTCTCTCTCTCTCTCTTTCTCTCTCTTTCTTGCTTTTGCTCTTTACCTATCTTTCTTGCTCTTTCGCGATGCCGAGGGTCAAACCGTGGCATTTACGGCAAGACTATCGCCGCACGCAACGCCCCCTCCAACGATCTCAGACTTCTCAGCTGCCACTCGTCAGATTTTCGAAGATTCCAATATTCCAATATTCGAATTGATGCGAAAAAAGAGCAGAAGATAACAGATCGGTTGGGAGAGAAAAAAAATCGAAAATTTTGAAAAAGATACATGAAACTAATTCATTTTCTCTTCTTTTCATACAAACAAACGTGAAGCTAACTTATCAGGAAATCAAAATCGTCGGCAATCGCCAATTTGTCTCAAATGAGTCTGAATTTGACGAATGAATAATCCGAATCATTGATACGTGGGAGACACTTTTTTCCGCTGCTTAAATGCAATTTATTGTATAGATTACGTCCACTGGACACTTTCGTTGGAAACACAATACATATATACGTATATGAATGCGAATCGGCGATTGTGTATATCTGCGAAAAAAAGAAAAAAGACAGCAACAGATATACACAGAAGGTACAATAAACATTCCTTAGCAATTGTTCGCTTCCTTGGGTATAGTACGTATTTATATATGTATACGTATAGATAGCTGTTTCCTCGCTCTTTGATTTCATGAATCGCGGTAACACGAGTAGATTTGCATCGTTGTGTAAAACTCACCTGTCCATATCAGGTGTGAAGAGGACAAACCTCTGTTCAATTACAATCATTCTGCTTAGCTAATATATTCTATCAAATTACGAACATAAATCCGGATACAGATTATTTTTTTTCTTTTTTCCTCATAGGTGTATGTTGCAGTTTACTTTTTTCTAAGCTAATAATAAATTCGTCAGATTTCACATGTGATTAATTAAGTCAAACTTTGATAACAATTATCAATTAGTCGACCGTTTGTCTCACACGGTATATACTTACGTGTATTAAAAGGAAGCGAATTTTTAACACAAAATGTAATAATCATCGTTGAAAATGAACCTGCGTATCCATAAATCATTCCGCATACAAGTTCATACAAAGACTGTAGAACAGACTGTACTTAGCGCCGTTCTCCGTTCTCCATTCTCTGTTCTCTGTTCTCAGTTATTCGAGATAAAGGCTCCCGCATATGGTACCCACCGATACGTTGTCTCGTCATGTAACCTGCGTAGTATAGTGCGTGTGTATCCCGGGGGTCAGAAACGTGGAGGGAAACTGACTGGTCCTGGACGGATTCTTGGAAGCTGCGTATACACGTATATGCGATTTATATACCATCGGTGCGTTACGGTGCGTAGCTGATGCAGCATGAAAATCAGAGTATATGGTCCTTAATTCGGTCATATTCGAACTTTTTTGAAATTTTTTGGTCCGCTGTGGCCCATGGAAGCATTGAAATTCGAAAATGGTCAAATTCAGAAGTTGAATTGCAGATCTACGACAAGTTCGGAGAATGCGATCGAAATTTTCTGTTACATATCGTAATCTTAGCCCTGAATATCGCGCAGGTAACTCTCATCTCCTCCGGAAGAATTAAAAAGAGAAATAAGAAAAAAGGAGAGAAAAAAAAAACTGAGGTGCAAGACCGACACGACGACGGAGGCGGAGGCGGAGGCGGAGGTTCTGGCGGGGGCAGAAGAGAGGACGGCGAGCAATCTCGCGGTAATCTAATTTCAGCGTGCGGAGGGTTCCAGGAACGCGGCGTGACATTAGCGAGCCATCCTACTCCTCTCCTCCTCGGTACCGCTTCCTTACGTCCGCCTCCGCTAAGAGAACTCCGCGGATTGCATGAGCGTTACTATATACGCTACTAGCTGCTAGCTGCTAGCTACTATAGCTACTAGCTGCTAGCTGCTAGCTACTAGCTAGCTGCTAGCAGCTACTAAGCGTCCGAAGCCTATGCCCCCCATCCTAGGGGAGATTCGTCCTGCGGTGAAAAACGGCAGGCTAACTCTTGATCTGAATAAATTACTGTATATATAGGAAGAGATACAGCTTTGGTTTTCTCCGTGTTTACTTCCTCGGACAATGCTGCTTATACACATATATATACTATATATACAGCGGGGACCAACGTTAAACTCTATATACTTTTTATCGTACTAACTGTTATAAATTGAGGATATTATTACACCTTAGAATCCTAGCCGAGTTGAATAAAAACGAAAATTTTTCACCAGAGCCAAAGAAAACTCTTGACGTTGTTCAAATAGTTGAAATAGTCAAATTCAGCTGGTTTTTTTAAATGAAATGCTATTTTTTTTTTTGGGACAAGGAAAGGAGAGATGGAGAAAAATGGAAGGAAAAAAGAGAAAGGATATTTAAAATATTTAAGAATCGAGTCCTGGAATTCCGTACCCCGATCGTGTACCTTTTCAGGTTTCAATTCCGGGATTCGGAGGTCAAAAGAACCCGGGATAGGTCCTCCGGGGAGATACAGGAGGAGTATCACCGGGACGGTGAAGGGAAGAGAGCCGGGTATGGTACGCGTCTCTACAGCCTCTCGCGTGACCCGTGAACTCTTGGACGTAACGAGATCTGTGCCTCTTACAGCCTCCCTCGTACTTCGGTCCATAAGTACGCTTGCTGCCTCTGCAGCCTGCCTCTGGCCTCAATAAATTACCGCTTCTATTCCCTTCCCGCGTTTCACGGTTACGTTCGCGTTCTCACAGGACCTACGTGCGTCTTTATCCTATCTCTCTTCATCCTACTCGCACACATATAACATACCAAGCGTATATACCTACAATATGGTGAATTTCCGAGGAAATTTCCAAATTTCAGTATTTTTTTCGTGGCTAAAATGTGAAGCCATGTTTCATATGGGAGAGGTACGCTCTCCCATATTTGTATCTGTATAGGTATACGTATGGGGTAAATCGCTTGCTACTACATGTCGAAGATGTAGAAAATATTTCCATTGTTTACCATTCGGTTATTCTTGGTCGAGATTAAGATGCCGATACATATGGGAAAAAGAACGGAGTTTAAAAGCGAGAAAGAGATGGTGATATGTGATGGAAAGAAACTGATAAAGCGATATAGAGAGAGAAATAAGGAAAGATATTGAGGCGAGTGAAGAGAGAGAAATAAAAGTAAAAAAAATGGTAACTTCGTGTAATCCTCTCTTGTATATAATACCCTGTACATATATAATTCTATACGTGTATACGTGCACACACATTGAAAAATAACGTATCTACACGTACAGCTACGACCGTGGCCTGCGTATGCTAATGAGGAGGACCTTCCGTTCCTCCAGGGCGCTCGTGCCCCGTACCCTGGACCCCGTACCCCGTATAACACGCGTTCCTGACCCTACGCCGTCACGACTTTCGAACAATGGCGTCGATATACATGTCTCATTTATATACGTGCCTCCCCTTACCCCTCGAGCCCTCAACCCTATATACTACACCTACGAATGCACGTTGGTGAAAAACTGAGCTCTTGAATCCGCTTCGAACACACATTGTGGTCAATAGAATGAAGAGTATGATAAAAACTGATGAGATTAATCGGTGAAAATTTAACGCATGACGAATAAAGTGCAACTCGCATCTGTGGAGTTGCGAAGCGTCATATTATATATGATTTAGACGCCGGCGTACGTCGAGAGGGTTGGTATAAGTGATGGTATGCCCTTAAACTGTTGATGCCTCTGAACGACCCTTGGCGTTTAACAGATTACCGCGCCCTCACGGGGGAGCCAGTCACTTGACAAGACCTAACCGTATGGCTCGTGTAAAAGAGGGATGGCAGGATACAGCTGGGAGTTTACCGTAACAGACCTACCCTAACAAAGGGGGAGCGTCGACCCCTTTGAATCGTAAACCCCAAACTCGTCCTATCGCCCCCAACCAGACGTCCCGGACCTGCCCCACTCGTCTGGTGGTGAGTGGCGGCCTGGAGCTGAGGGCGCGTCGACCCTAACGTTTACGTTTATCCCTCGTGGCACAGAGACACAGTTTCCATCATCCATTAGAAGGATTTATGTGCTGGTGAGAAAAAAAGAAAAAAAAAAGATGGGAGAAACAAAATGTATTTTCCAACACATTTCGCATTCTGATAAGGTGGAATGAATGAAGTCTATAGTATTATACGCGTGGTAAATGTTGTGCGCGAGTATGTAGGCAGGAAAGTCGGAAGCACAAGTAAACCTGAGACGTTGGCCAGCTGCACAAGACGCAATGTCGTATGTTCACGGATTAATTATAAGCGATAAGCTCTCGAGGGTAT
Source organism: Tenthredo livida (assembly GCA_963992785.1). Lineage (NCBI taxonomy): Eukaryota > Metazoa > Arthropoda > Insecta > Hymenoptera > Tenthredinidae > Tenthredo > Tenthredo livida. The sequence goes on from OZ023068.1 coordinate 4,077,049, forward strand.
GAGGAACTGTGACCAAGGGTAGTTGTTCGAGGGTGCAGGAGCCGCTATCTACGAGCCACAGAAATTCAAGCCTTGAATTCTCGCCTGCATAATCTTGCGATTACGATGTCGAGTAGCTACTGCATGCATGCAGGTATCTTGGCGCGTATACCTATGCCCATATCTTCTGATGCCGGACAACGTCAACCTATACAATTTTTGTCCGGGATGAAGTATCTGATCTGATCTAATCTAATCCAGGAAAACACATGTCTGTGTAAAGACGTAATGAAGAAACGAATGAGATGAAAAATCATTCGTTGAAAAACCACCCCGAACCCCGATCCAAAATCGAACATGGGTCTTCGAGAGATCATTTTTACTTTCAGTTTATCCAGTGTTCGTTGTACTTCTTGGACATTTGCATAATTAGTGAATTCATTAGTTATGTTTCAATGAAATGATGTGATTATGATGTCATCATGATTTTCCGCAGCTTCTTGAATATTTTATCAAACATTAGTCAGTCCTAACCGCGACTTAAACCCTCGAATGCAACCAACCTGACGCTACCATCTTGACCCATACAATCTACTCTCTACTAGGTGGGCTCTCGTCGTTTCATCCCCTGCTATCCTCTTCTGTTCTCGTGCAGCCTCTACTAGTTCGCTTGTGCGACGGATTTTGCGCACGTAACTGACGTAACACCTCCGGGTAGTCTCTGAAAAGCTACTTTAACTTCTATTTCGCTAAAGGCTATCTAGGTATGAAGATGCGTTCGCGATGAGCCAATACGCTTTTAGCTAGAAATCCTTTGAGGGTCTTGACGTCATCTACATACCAACACCAGCTTTACTATATCCATACGTAGATACACATATGCACTAAGTCATATACACAAGTAGATATGCATATATACACGTTGCAGGTACAAGAATTTCTCTGTTTAAATCGCTGCGCTTCTTATACCGTTGATTAGATTTGCTTTTAATTAGCGCTGCGCTGGGCTATGAAATGTAGCTGTAAGGTAATGAATTCTTATTTCTTTTTCTCTTCTGTTGTTTTTTTTTTCCAATTAGTTGCATGAATAATTGTTAGGGACCAAAGTGCACCGGTACAGGGTTGAAAAATCCAAAAATTTTGGTCGATTTCTTAGGAAGGGAAGCCAAAAAATATTTCGTTATGAATAAATGAGTAAATTTTATCCACTTCAATCGATAACTTCGATGATGTCGTAAATCATTGCACCTAGTCTTTTTTTTCATCGAATTCTATTTGAGCATGAATCTGCAAGAATCGAAGTCTCACGACTATCCTTTGAGAATGTCGAACGACGGGATTGTTCGACGGTAAAATTTCTCCCTATCTACTTGATGTATGATGTTAACCATTTAAAGTTTACCAGGAAGAATCTTGTATCTTATACTTGTTGCAGTAAAATTTACTGACTATTTAGACGTTTTGCATGTATTACAGTCTCTCTGCTGCAGCCACCTCGGTTATAATACATATTATATATGCATCTATGTATGTGTCAGAGAAACTTTGTTTCGTGTATACATACGCAGGTACATGAATGCACGCGCGTTATAGAAGGTGAAGTGAAAGTAGCAGCATCACCTGCCTGAGCGAAGTTCTAGTATTACAGTATGAAAAAGGAAAAAGAAAGAAAGATAGAAAGAAAGAAGAAATAAAATGGTCTAAAAAATACCAGAGATGCGCGAGTCCTTCGCTTATCATTTCCCATAGCTAAGCAATATTTGCTTCTTTGTTATCCCCCGGCGAAACGCCGACTAAAACTCTGTTAAGGGGTTTCTGCGTTAATTGCGAACCAGTTAGCTCATAGAGCTGACTTGCAACATGTAGGAATTTTTGTACGTGGGATAAATTCCGAAAGAAAAAATTATCCACCCGCTTTTGCGGTGGCGATAAAAAAAATGTCCGATATCCACGCCGATCCCTGCTGCACGATCTCGGATTACCATCAACCGAAAATCTTGATAAAATTAATCCTCTCTTAGGTTTTTTCGGCACCCATTTTATTCCTTGTTTCTTTGGTTTCAGTCGTTCGAAACCTATCGAAAAGATATCCGAAATTGATACGAACGATTCCTCTAAATCTAGCTCAAGCTATAAGATTCAGATCCCACAAATCTTAAGAACCGGGTAAAAAAGCTCGAACACAATTTTGACAACCGTAGCAGTAGTCGCGGAGTTCTAGTTCAGGTAAACTTTTCCAATCGTGAAAAATATGAAAGAAAAAAAAGAAAAAAAAAAACTGAACGGGTATCTGTGTTCTTCAGCTGAAGTAAAGCTCTTTTAATGCATCTAGTACCCATATCTCATTTCTTCCTGTCTCTAAAAACTGTTTACCTATCATTTATCTCAATTCGCGACTAAAAATGACGGAGTAGTATTTAGTTTCCAATTTCAGCTAAATGCTATATGTAAGTTTCTTTCGACAATTTTTCATCCTGAAGTACTTCCAAGGACTTTTCCATTACATTCCATAATTTAACGAACAGTTTTCTTTTCCATTGCATCTCTTGATCGGTGTATGTACCTACGTCAGCCACCGATGTCCCCAGTTTCCTGTTCCTGTTCCTTCCTCCTTCCTCTTCCCCCTTTTCAAAGTGCACCGGTTTTTCCACAAGAAAGTGAGAAATGGGGTCTTTGGTGTGTAAACCCTGTTACTGATGGAGGCCATTCCGGTCCGTATAAGGCGTAGCTTTACCTCACCGTCCAAGGGGTTTTAAGGACTTAGACCGACATTAGCGTCCTGGTGGTTGGGGACGTTGGGATGCACCGGGTAAGGAAGGACCTCGATGGGTTTCACCGACGGGGATTTTCTGGGGGGGTATAGAGGATAGGATAGGATAGGGTAGGGTAGGGATGGATGTGCGGCGATTTGGTTTCCAATCATGGGACGTTGGGTGGTGGTAGCGCTATCGAGCGCCAGGTCGTCTCTTCCTGGGACCCCGCCGCTACCGCTGCTATAGCCTCCTTTACTTCCCGGTGGTGCAAACCAACCCATCCTCCCATCCTCCCAAAGTCTTCTCTCTCCTTCGCCTGCTGCACCTCCGCGTCTCAACCTCTCCTCATTTCCCCCGCACCGCCTATCCTCAACCCTCAACCCTCAACCCTCAACTCTCAACCCTCAACCCTCGGGCTCGCCCATCGCCACTACCCACCCTGGCTCCCACGCACACATTTACACACCCAAAGAGAGGCACAGCACACACGTCTATATACCAGAGTCGTCCCCGTCGACGTCGTCGTCCGTATTTTCCACCGCTGCAGGAGTACCCAACCAGGATTTTCCGGACTAGGACAATCCGCGTCGTTTTTACCCTGCGTTAAAAATCTGCAAATTTTCATCACCAAAGCTACGAAGCAATTGTTCAGAACATTAACAGCTTCCTGACGAATAACAAGATCGCAATAATTCCGACACGAGATATTAGGCAGTGAAATTTTTCTCCCCAAAATGTATGAAATTTCTTTCGGAACGAACTATCCCGCATCCCGGAAATAACATACCCTTCGATGATTTCATCCCCTGCTTCAATACCGTCTATAACAAATTATCTGAGATAAATTGATAAAATGTTGGCAATATGTGCGTGCGGGTTGAGCACCCGTTTGATGCCCTACATAGCTGGAGCGGTTGGCGGCCCCAGGGGGTGGTTTGGACGAGGGGTTGGTCGGGGCTCTTTGGGGCTCTGAAAATGCAGCGTAATTTGTCTTTGTCTGGCGGGGGCGAGTGCGCCGTAAGGGTGAGATGGGGGATGGAGATGGGGGTCGGGTAGGTAGGTAGGTAGGTAGGTAGGTAGGTAGGTAGGTGGATGAGGGTGGGTGGGTGGGTATTCCGTGCTTGACCTGACCGGGATCGATGCGTTCGTCTGCCACAACGCCGAGACGCCCAGCGTCCTTCCTTCGACGGTAGAGCTGCTCTAACAGTGAGGCCGAGGCCGAGGGCGTCGCGGAGCGACGCGACGCGACGCACCACCTAACCCAGCCTAACCTAACCCAACCTAACTTCATGTGCAACGCGTGCACTCCTAGCCACCCCTCTCTCATTCTCATTCTCTCTCTCTCTCGCTCTCTCTCTCTTTCAGCCCACGAACCGCCCTCACGCAATCGTGGAACCGCACCCCAAATATCGAACCGCTTCTACCCGAATGTTTTTCGGTAACTCCTGCGAGGTACAACGATCCGAGTGCCAATATACCCGGCGTGCAAAAAATTATAAGAGATTGATTGAGTATTTTGTAATTTGTTTTTTTTTTGTTTTTTCTTCCATTTTCATTCTTTTTTATTGTGAATAGAAAAAAAAAAATGGGAATTAGTATGAAATGATACGAAGAGGGAAGCGGATTTTCGTTATTGCGAAATATCGGGGAATTTCGTTCACTCATATACCTAATCTCGCACGTTACGTAACCGAGGATTTAGCTATACCTACTTACCCTAGGTGTGATTAATCGCCGTATAAATCGTGACTTTGTTTTTTTTTTCTTTATGAAATGAGGAAAAAAATAAGATATGATACGGAATAATAAATAAATAAAAAAATCGTTAAAGATAAAGGCGATGGGTAAACCCGTGCATGACACTTTCCAGCACCGTAATTGAAGTGCGCTTTCGCAGTTACCAAGTCACGAAGCGCTTTGAGAGTAGAAAATTATGTTTACTCGCGCTTCCGTGCGCGAAACTTGTTCCCCATATATACCTATATATACATACATATGGATATAATATGTATAGGTTCGTATCGTAGACAGATATATAATTACCTGTATACCTGCAGATGTGTAATGGGATGTTGGTATTCCATATCCCATACAGCTATCTATCTATCTATCTATCTATCTATCTATACTACATATGCGGAATTTGAACAACGCAAACCGTATGATCCGCGGGGATATATTTAACCGCGAATAAATTATCTTATACCCATTAACAGATAGGTATAATACATAGAAACATATAGATATTTATTTATGTATTTTGTACGTACATGGCGTTATATATCCTGTTCTAGGAAATATTCTAATCCAGGCTAATTGTAAATTGTATTCAAGATCCGCGTTGATTGACTGAAACGCAATCGTAGATACTGCATATGAAAGATTAACTCACTCGCTCGGTGGTACTACATACACCTCCTGTATAGAGCCGCGTTCAAGAATCTTCGTGCTGAGATCATAGAACGTGAAATTATTACTAATTAAACATACCGCGATCGACACCGAGGGCTAAATTGACACATAACAGATAGACCTTGAAATTAGTAAAATTTAGTCGAAAATTTCTATGACTGCAGTATGACCTGGAGAATCGATATTCTATAGAGTATATAGAGAATATTAAACGAAGGCACAAGATCCGGGTGAATATATTCATATGGAGGGAAAAATTTCGTTCAATTTTTACTATTTATACCAAAGCTGAGAAAATCTATGGGTGGAGGTAATTTTCTTAATCTGTAACTTCTTTGGTTTTGTACAACGAGATGTGCGATAAGATGATCTCCGATCTCTTCGTCAGGTACCATATATGAATATATATGAATATACCTACCTACATGTGTGTGGAGAAAAAATAAAAGTCGCGCTATAACGACTTACATAGTAAAATAGAACTCGTATTATACATTATGATCACCCGTACGTCTCGTCTGGCACTATGCGTAGCAAGAATTTTCTCTTCTTCTTAGAAGAGGAATCATGCAGCCATCTTTTGCTTCGCTATGCGTTTTCGTTGAGACCGAGTTAAAGAAATCATATACCATAACGTGCTTCTTTGTAAAATGATTTCTCTCTTTGTGAAATGATTTCGATAACGAGTCCATCCTCTGAGTTATCAGGTGAATTGGTTTGCTGGAATTCGAGGTATACGTGTTTCAAAAAAAAAAAAAAAAAAAAAAAAAACTAAATTTTCATCGTATAACAAAAGCCGCTGAATTTCTCGTATACGTTCGTATATGTAGGTGTATACATTCGAAATTGTGTTTTGATGAAATCGCGCTTCCGAATGCTAGTCACGATTCCGTCCAATTAGGAAGTAGAACGGGATGCTGGAATAAATTATCGTAAAAGTATTCAATTTTCTATCCGTATACTACGATAAATCTGTTCCCCTACACCTGAATTATATACACCCATACCTCATGCTTTGTGCAGCCCGTTATAACGTTAGGACTCGCGGTTGAAAGTTCCGCTGATAAGTCGTTGAATAATTTTCTACAGGCACAGGTGCATACAGCTATCGCGTACGTACGAGATAATATAAGAGGCTGGAGCTGGTCACCGTCTATAGGTTGTATGAATATATATATCATTATTATTGGTTTGTAATTTACAATATCTTTCATCGTCTTAACACCGGCAATCACAGCCGCAGTTATCAAAGGTCCCCGCTTCTTGAACGACATCAGGTATACATATATGTATGCATGTACGAGATATAGATTTTAGATCCGATACCGCGGGTAGATAGGTAGGTATATAGGTATAGGGCATAAATAATCATCACCGCACGTTTACCGCTTGCAGTGAAACGTGAAAATTACCTGATCGATGAGAGAATGCGTACTATCACACATGTGATATGTCTATCATACTGCTGCACATATCCGCATATATAGGTTTGTGGAATAAATAAATAATTCCTGTATCTCAATATTCAATATCGAATTTTCTCCAACTATAACGCGGTAATTTGAATCCCATTATAATGGGCGATGGTCGATATTTAACATAAAAATATATCTACTTAACGCGGAGTTTATGACTTGTGAATTTTTCAGCCCCTATAGAGCGGGGGGACAATTAAAATAAATTACAGGGTAAAAATAGGTAGGTGTATATATACGCGGCGAACCTCCCACGATAGACAACAGCTACTTTCTCATATGTGTGAGTTAATGTTACGGTGGGTCGCGCACCCTGACTGTGTATGGCTGGCTTTAAATCCTGGAATATGATGCAGGTAGGTGCTAGGAGAAGATCGAATTCGAAAAAAATAAATTCAACAAAATAGGTAGAAAAAAATCTCCGAGTTTAATTCGCGTAGCTATAGATCTATGAGATCCTATACACCTACCTACGCCTTTCAAGTATATATATGATAAATTTTCTTAAGATACCTATATACTTTAATTACAATTACCTTGCTAACGACGTTGCGAACTATAAATGGTCTTTACTGCTTCATAATAGCCCTTTTGTTAACGACTTGGTCTACATACATACATACGTACATACACACACAAACTTACATATATATAGAATCTAAATACCTAATGATAATAACCAAGTAATAATTTAGCGAACTAGTTAACAAAACTGCAGTCAGTCGTCGTATGCACTTCGCTATGCACTGTCGTTTTATTTTCCTCATTATTTATCCCGGAATCATTTCAGGTTCACGATAATTTGATTATAGTTTTTTGGGGATTTACGAGATTTTTTATTTCATTTTTTCATTTCACTTTTTCAGTTCCTATAGCCGCAATGTTCGGGGACTCGGTTAGTTTTGGTGATCTGATGTGTATAAAATGCAAGCTATAGCGCATAGGGGCATAGTTTCTGTTTAGTATTTTTTACACATACCTATCACCATGATGTCCATTACGTAATTTGGTGTGAAATGAATTCTAACGAAAATCCTTTTAGGCGTGTAACATCACAGTACGGTCCGGTCTATGTATAACCATGCAGTGACCATACCTATGTATAATCGTAGGTATATTCTTCTATGAGCGCAAACTAGGCGTAAAACACGATCAAATAATTCCCCAAGCCTTAGTTTCACGAATTTTCTCATCGAACCGAGTGACGCGAATCAATCAGAAAAAAACAAAAAAGAACAAAAAATCACGAAAAGAATAAAAATCATGTACATTTTTTAAAACCAAATCTCCATTCCGATGGAAATAATTGAACGATTTTTCGGTTATGCCGGGTAAAATCGAAGTCGCGATCTATTTAGGATAATTCTAATATAACAATGCACAATGTTCTGAATATAGGCCAAACGAAACCCGCGTATTATCCTGCTATAGACGAACGCGTTTTATTGGATCGTAAATAGTCATAGTAGTCATCGTTTCTGTATAGAAGCGGAAGAAGTAGGCTATACGTATCCAATTATGGATCGTTTTCGATGAGATAAAGAGAGAGAGAGCGAGGGAGAGAATCGAGACCGTTGTATAAGATATATTGTATACCATACCCCGCAAAGCATGTCTTGAGGTAAAACTGTTCGGTTATATTATCGAGACAGATTTTGTCGGAATATATTATCGTCAAATCGTTCGAGGCTTTAGGATTTTCCGAATACAGTGCGACCTGTGAATAAGCCCTCTCAAAATAAGACCAAATGGTTTTGCAAATCTTCGTTCATAAGTTGCCCCCACTACTTCGCGCATCGTGGAATCGGGGGGCGAACCTCTGAATAGGACCGCGCGTAGAAATTCCGTTTCGATCCTTATTCATGCTTTGGATAATAGTATAGTAATGAAAATTTCGATTGATTGTAATCAATTTCATTCATCTATCGTTAACACTTATTTTCCTGTTTATTCAAATAGGGTAAAGTGCGGAGAGATGCCGAGTTACTGGATTGGATTGGACTGGACTGGATTGGAGTTATTGGATTTTAATGATTCTGGTCTCAATCGACGTGGCTCTTCCAAACTTAGAAATGATTAGATTTTAGTTTTGATCATTTGAAACCGCGTGGCATCTCTCCCGCATTACTGCAGCATCTCTCCTATAGAGTGTGGGAGAGATGCCGCTTCTCACTGTTTTTTCTCGACGTATATTTTATACGAAAATGAAAGTTTAGTAATTTTTTGTTCCGACACATTGTAGTAGATAGTTTGAGGAATGATCACTATCAAATACGTTGGTTAATATCTATTTTTGTAAAAGTTATTAATTTTCTCTCCGCACTTTACCCTATATTAATAAAAAAATTTAATCACATATCTTAAAAAAGGTAACACAAAGTGACATCTTCAGCAATTCTTTTTGGAAAATAATCTTTTTTTATTCAATTCTAAAAGAAATAGTATACTTCAAATTTCGTCAAATAGTGCCAAGTACCTACCTCGTACAAATTACAAATTGAGTATTTTTCCTCAAATAAACATTTTACCTTACTCATAATACAATAAATATTGCATTGAGAATAATGCATGTAATTATCACTTGAATATCATTCTTTATATGTACCTACTACTTGAGCATTTGAAATTTTAAAGTAGAGAACAATGTTAATGAAAAATCCCATTCATAATACATACTGCAGTATTATTGAATTACTGTTGAAGAAAATTTGATAAGAATTGTAGAAAAAATTCGTTTTTACTAGCGTCGAGATTTCCCAGGCCCCCAACATTAAAAAACTGGATTTAGAACAATGGAATTCATGTTAGATTACCACACTTTGCACGTGAAATTCATCGAGTGCAAGCGGTCCTATTCGGAGGTTGCACTGCATTTTCAGGATTAGAATATTTTTCGACGATATGGCTATGGCTATAGGTGCGAAAATCACATGGTTGGAAAAAAGGCATGCAGCAGATTCATTCGTTGCTGCATACTGTGCGCGAACGAAAGATGAATATAATGAACGTATAGTGAATTCACGAGGAGGTTGTCGAACCTGAGGGATCATGGATTCATGGCGATACAGAAACGTTGTAAGGAAGAAAAAATAAATAAAAAGAAAAGGAAAGAGAAAAAATAATACTCAGGCCTGCAATTAAAGTAATTATTATAAAAGTCATTAATTAACATAAAACTGCTACCCGCACACACACACACACTCACACACACACTCGTGCAACAGATCAAACCCACTTTCCGTGTCCAACGCATAATGCGTCATATTCATATATTCATATATTTATCTGCCTACATAATGAACTTGAAAATTTTCTTCTCACACGAATCCTGGCATCGGAGCTGACCCAGACGTTTTAACGCCATTACTGACCGTTCCAAATTATCTTGACCATTTTGCCTTTTAATCATTGCGTACAATATCTGCCTTAACATCGTAGACACTAGAGAGTCATTGTGGACCAATACACTACTCAGATACTTGATGATCTTTGATTTCTACCCCGGGGTTTAGCAATAGTACTTTTCGATACTAGTGCGAAAGTGTTAATTCTCGGACGAGTGTGAAGTTTTGCGCCCGAGCAAAGTGAGGGTGATAATCACACGAGTCGAGAATTATCTTTCGCACGTGTATCAAATTTTATTTTTCAACACAACGCGCGTTAAGTTGGATTTTATGCACGCGAAGCGTGCGCAAAATCGAACTTTGCGCACGCAGTGTGGAAATAGTATATTACATACCTAGGGCAGTAAAATAAGGAAGGTCCGAGATCACATGTAATTGTCGTCCGAGGCGAAGCCGAATGTATACGATTTTTCGCATCGACGGAGCCGAAAAACGGGAACTTCGTTCCGCGCAGCGGGACGAAAGTTGTCGCTTTCGGCCCGGAGGTGAGAAAAGGTTCTTTTTGCGCTTGTATGTCAGACTACAGATCGCTCTGTGAAGGGATGAAAAATAAAATAGGCATAAAATAAGAAATCCTAATGTCCTGAATGGCAAAAAAAAAAAAAAAAGCGTACCATGAGTATAATATGATACCGAGAAATATTTGAGTATATGATAATGGCTTTAGACTCGTTACTATCAGCCGCATTTCTACACTTGAAATTCCTATCTGTTAAACGCATTAGATAGGTTCGGACGTAGGTACGTACGGTACAGAGGGGAGATTCATCCGTCGGTTTTGTTACATTCAGCTTCGTCACCGATGGAATAATCGGCATGCTTTATTCTTTGTCTAGATTTATAAATCGATTGAAGACAATTATAACCCGAGCCGTTCTCATCCTTCAACCGCGTGTACGTATAGCGATTATTATAGTGACTGTGTAGAACAAGTTTTTCTACGCATTTTTTCTAAGTGCATATAAGTATGCTGTAATCATATTCATAATTGCAACACAGTTGTTAGAAATTTTCTAATCGATTTATCATCGACGGAATCACCAATGAGGATATATTACTATGTACGTATGTATGTATGTGTGTATGTATGTATTACAGCCGACAAGATTTGCACGTCAGACAGATTTTTGCGAAATAATATCGCTTTCCTTATTTCTGAAATAAATCGAATACCGGATATTTCTGTCCCCCCGGCCCAGTGATATCTCGTGTATAAAAAGCAGTTTTTAAATTGGCAAATAATCGCGCAGTCATTGTACAGTTTATGACTCATAATCCGTATAATACCTATACATGTATGTGATATTATGTATAAAGAATAATTCCTTAGCGTGCGTTCCAACGCAGCTGCAGCAATAATTCGCGGTATAATAGATTGAAATTGATGAAACACTGAAACACCGAGAGGGGCACGCACGATCAAAGAGAATATTGTCGATAATTGTGTTACTCAAGAGTAGAAACCAGAGGTAAGAGGTAAGAGGTAAGAGGCGGTGGAAATCGTCGAACCAGTGCAGTGCAGAGCGAGTAGAGCTCAAAGATCGAGAATATACTGAGGTATACGTATACGTATACCGTCTATCGATTATTGCACGCGTCGCTAATCGCTCAAATGGGATATTAATTAAATCCCTGAATTCCGAGTGTTACCGATCATCATTAAATAGCTTTTTCTTTTTTCTTATCACGCCGTACCATGGAGGATATATTTCGTACGATGAAACGGACGAGAGCAATAATCAAAATTTTCATCGTACCTATCGGAGAAAAGATATAAAAAATCGAACGATGCTGATCGGAGAAGAAACCATATACTCCGAAACGTGGATCATGTTCTATTCAATTATTACGAATTTCGTCCTTTTCTTGTTCTGCTTCGTCTTTTTTTTCATATTTTCAGGTGTCATAGAACGAGATGTACGGTAATTGGTATTTTAAAACGCACCCTGATGCTCATAGTAGCGTAAATACATGACGTGCAGTTAATATAGATGCATCCCGGGACACCAGGAAGCCATGGCTGCGGGTCTGGTCGACCTTCAGAGATTGTAGTCGGCTAGGAAACGTTAATTATTGTCATTGTGTAATGATTACGATCGCGAAATGATTGTTACCACAATTTCGAAACCACTGTGGTAAACATACATATGTGTGATTCCCCTTACGTTGAGTATGCGATTCGAATTTTTTATTTTTTTCGAAAAAACACACCTTCTTCAGTTCTCCTATCAAATCGCTTGAGCCAATTAATCAGCTCACGGCTTACTTTTTTCACGCAATTTACTCTAAACTTGAAAAGAAGTTGATTTTTTTATTACAGGTAATAATCTCGGATCTCGGTTAAATCTTGGCATCAATCAGCACGCTAGTATAAAACAATGTTAACAAACTCGCATAGAGCTGCGGCTGCAGTTTTGTACCGAGAAAAGATATAATAAAGTAAATAAAATGAGAAAAAAAAATGTTATTCGGTTGGTGAAATGCATGCCGAGTTATATTCCTCATTCTTGCAAAGTAGTATTCCATAACTCCCGCGCTGGGGAATCTCCACGCGATATATATTCTCTTGTACGATATATATACCTATATATACACCGCACGTTTCCGTTTCCTCAATTATTATGCGTTTTTAATTAACAATAGCCGGATAATATGACCCGAAATCTAAAAAAAATTTACGTTCGTTAAAGATTCGGGAAAATTTCGTACTGCGTCTGTGCAGATCTGTGCAACGGGATTGCCGGAACTCTAACACCTCGATAAAATCAACCTGCGAAGCAATTAGCGATTGACAGGTAACGTTGGGTATTATTGGTATAAATGGGTTGCGAGCCAAGCTTCATTTCGGCTTTATACTTCGCTGAAAGGTTCTGGATAACAATAACGAGAGAAGTCGGAGGGTTCCCTTGTGCTGCTGCACCAAGCTGCGTGTACTTTGTACGCATATACACGCATATGACATATCTACATGCACATGCATATGGATACAGAAACGCCTAGGCTGTGTTTCCGGAGAACCTTGATGCGTCAAAGAAGTAGCGTAAATTAATTCCAGGTAATAAACCTGTGTTAACAGAATGGATCGCGCTGTGTCAGTACGTATCTATTCAGATCGTATTTCAATACTTATATACGCTGACAAAGAGAGCACAAGTTTTGTATATCGAAGGTGTGCAGCAGCAGCAGCAGCAGCAGCAGCATCAGAACCACCAGCAAGCATGAGAAATGTCAGAAATCGCGAACAAATTTTTGTATCAAAAAATCTGTGGAAATGGAAAACCAAAAAATGGATATTCAGGTTTTCACACAAAATTTTGACGACTACCTGCTTCGCTTTGTGCGGATGCAAATACGTATATACGGAAGTAAAAGCTCGCGAAGTGGGATTAACCGTTCATCCTGCATTCTCCGATCAACCACTGCAGGACTTTCCCGTTCCTATATACGACGCGACCAATTAACTCGAATCCTATATTCACCGTTCGTGTGTATCTATAGGTATGTGTATACCTAAATAAATGCAACACATGTCGCAGCCAGATTTACGCCCTCGTCTCTTCAGCTGCCTAAAACAAGGCGAATCAACGTTACACCGGAGTCCCACTACTATTCGTTATTTTTTCGATTCAGGATTTATCGCGGGATTTCTGCTCTTTTATTTTCTCTTCATTTTGTTTTTCCTTTTTTTTTTATTCCCGTTTTTTTTCTTGTTCATTGGAGTGAATTTGAAATTTTACCCGAACGCTGAAATTCCATCGAACTATTAATACAACGGCTGGAGAAAATTTCTCTATACGATTTCGATGAAACTGCAGCAAATGAGAATAAGACACACGCAAAGCTCGAAAGCTACTATATCATATTCGCGTCTATTATTTTATTATCTGCGGTTAATCTGCATATAGGCGCACGGAATTCACGGAAGACTTAGCTTCACAGGTCCCAGCTTCATCATGGTTGGTCCAGCAATCAATTAGAACGGCGTTTCTGCCTCCTCTACTCCTCCTCGTCCTCATCCACGAGCTCTCTGACAATCTATATACTGCTTGGCCTGCAGCACGTCCCGCATCTCTCTCTCTCTCTCTCTCTCTCTCTGTCTCTCTCTGCATTGGTGCTTTTATCGGAAATCAATGAAATCCGCCAAAAACTACTCGCTTATTGATACACGCTGGTTTAAATAGCAGTGCATCACTGCAGCAGCTACGGAAACCCACTTTCCACATCCCACTCCTTACGCTCTACTCCTCTTCATCGATATAAATATATAATATGCATATATATACCCTACATAGACCTACCAGGGGACAAAATGTTTAATGTTTAATGAAAATTGATGTCCAAAAATATTTTTTCGGATTAGTCACATCAAACAAAAAAAAGAAAAAAAAAAACAAAAAATGATTGCTAACTTCAATTATCAGAATTACTATACCTAGTTATGATGTGTAAATTTCAATTTTCGGATAAGGTATGAAATGACATTGTTTGGAATAAGATTTCAACATAATTCCTACCTATACCACGATATTTGAACAGATATCTAATCGCAATATTATCAATGCACGTGACAAAATTGAATTAGAAAATCACCCCCGCAATTATTATCTACATCATATTCGGGGATGAAAATATCCAGTGCGAATTCGTATCGCTTCTAACCGATCTCGATATTAATTAGAACAATATTCCTAAAGAGCTATACATATATACATGAAGATGTGTATATAAGGTATAGTTACACATATTCTGGGTTGTATAAATGCACGAAAATATCACATGCATTATAACTACGTACAAGAACGCGGATATATGTTTGGGATTAGATTTGTTGAAAATCATTCGAAATAACTTGGCCGTATACTTATTGATCGGTTGAGTTGAAAAAAAAATGAAAAATAAAATAAAAAAACTAACAAAAAAGAAAGAAAAAAACTAAAAAAAACTTTGAAAAAAAAGTCAGAAGGGTATAAAAAAAAAAAAAGAAAAAAAATAGGAAGGAAAGCTTCGTTGGCAGGCTATGCTAGAGGGTGGATAAGTGGGTGGTTGGATAGGGGGTGCCGTGGCGTGCGGATGCAGCAGAGCACGCTATCAACCGGCAGGCGCACCGAGCGCACACCAATATTCCAACCCCCCCTATAACTTTTATTTTCTTTATCAGACGTAACATGCGATTCTTCCTATAGCTTGCCCGTAACGCTGCCCGTCCCTGACGTATAATTTACTGTATTATATCAAACTCGGATGATATATTTAAGGGGAAACCCCTGCACTGGCTCGGCCCTAAAAGGGTAAAAAATTTAAAGCACTGCAGGGTTCGAAAATTCGAAAATTTATTTCTGTTAAATTTTGATGATCTTCCTCCTAATTTCTCCATCTAGTTTTCAAATTTTCGAACAGACCTTCGATCGTCGTATATTTGCACAGAAAGTGAGAAAGCTCAATAAAATTTGCGATTAAAAAAAAATCCCTTAACGAAATTTTTCATTTTTTTTCAGTTTTTTTCAGTTTTTCATGTTTTCCCTTATCGTGTATATTGTATAATACGTGAATATACAAATGGTTTCTGAAGGGCGTTTGGGGGCGCCGGGACGTCAGCGGGGGTGCCACCACCACCACCACCACCACCACTAGAGTAGAGTAAAACGCAGCGGGGTGGTGCGGGTGGGTCGATAATAAAATGGTGACCGAATTCCGCGGACTACGACCTGCCTCAACGCTTCCCTCTCTCAATTCGTACCTCATACCTCTGATAGTATTCACGACTGTGAGTGTTCGTCAAAAGTGAAGAAAAAAACAAAAAATAAAAATAAAAAGAAAGAAAAAAATCCAAATTTTACTGATTTTATCGAATTCAAATTTATTTCCAAATTCATGACTTTTTCCCGATCTTAGCACGAAATTCATACATTTTAAATACGACAAAGAACGGTGCGATTTTCGAACTATATTTCTACGCGAGATGATCGGGCGTGTGTGTTGAAGATCGGTAAAAGGCGTTTTCAAAAATCGTTTTATAAAAACTCGATTGCTGTATCGAGCCTGCAGCGTGCAGGCTATGGGATATTCATTAATCATTAAAGAGGCAAACCGGCTTGTGTATAGGTATACAAGATCGGTTATGTACCCCCATAATACACGTGGGTATAAATGTACGAAGGTATGAACGATATGGGATCTGCCAGCTTATATGTTAATACGTTAGGATTACCGAGGAAGGGGTAAAAGGCGGTGTGTGTTCGACATGTTTAACGACTTGTAACATCGCCCTGTTACTCACCCGATCTCTTTCTTTATCTCGTATTAATATAACTCATAAACTATAGGCTCCGATCTATACATACCCATATCAAATCTCCTCCGTCCTTACCTACATACCTACGTATATTCGATTGCCGCGATTTCCTATTCGCACTACCTGCAGCTCCTCCAGCTGTATTATCGGACCTAACATCTCATATGAAAATATATACGGATATAATTTCCCCGTTTTATTAACCAACCGATCTATCGCTCGCTCGCATCAATTTACCCACTTCGCGGTACTCTCAAAGAGTACCGAGTATATACTCAATCGAATCGTATTTTATCAACGTATATAATATATATTTATTCAATTTACTCCGTTAAATCAAACGTTTCCAAATAATTATAATAACATTACACAAATTAATTAATATGCCGATTTTTGTAGATTTTTTTATTTTTTTTTTTCTCCCTGTTCGAAAATAATGAATTTCTTAACGGTGAGTAACGCGCGGCTCTATACCCTCGCCCGTTGTTATAGTAGGTATATATACGCATTAGTGTATTTCTTACCGTTTAATATTGCAGATCTTATGTTAGTTAGTAAGCTTTCTGTATACTGCGGCTAAACTACGGTTAAACCACACGCAAGCGTACGTTATATGGCTGCAAGGGTGGGTAAAGTAAAGTTGCAGGCTGTATATCCCAGCCGAGTTTTTGATGCAGCAATTAGCCTTATATCCCAAGCCAGGTTTTACGAGCCATTAACCCGATAGTTTATCCCCCGATACTTTACTGATTTTTCAACGTTTTTCACGCGTCAATAAATTGACTCATCGACCCTCAAACGGCATATCCACTGCGTATCGAAATTACCAACCGATGAACCGACGATATCGTTGCATGCAATATTACGTTTTATGAAAAAAGGGAAAACAAGATGCATTATTCGTCAAAAAATCTCATAGCGATAAATAAAGAAAAATTCTTTGTGCTGGACTGACGAGCTAATCCATTTGAGAACGCATGTCTTAGCTAACCGAGTTAAGAATTACAGATGAAGAATAAGAGAGACCGAGCTGCAATAAGCTCCGGGCAAAAATGAGACTTTTTATTCTCGGTGGGTATAACAACGTAAGTTTTTCCCCATGTGGCTCAGGGGTAAAGTTAAAGCAGGTCTTGGATGCGGAGTTGAAGATGAAAAAGAGTGTGCGTCGATGGAAGAGTTGAAGAGAAAGAAAGAAGCAGAGTTTGAGGTAATAACCGACTCTGCTACCGAGCGAATAGTAAATAGTAAAGAGGCGCACCGCGCCGCGACGCAGTACGTCGTAACGTAATTGAGATTTCCGTTTCTCGGTATTAATGAGAAACGTACGGGCCAATATATAACCACGGTATTAAATAGAGAAATTAAGAGGAGAGTAGAGAGTAGAGATGAAGAGTCTGACTTGTTTAGTTGATCGACAATAATTTGCCTTACTTGCGCTGCGCAAGTAAGCCGCATAGGCCGTTTTTATTTTCATTCGACGAACCGCTCAACCGATCATCGAGAGCAGCAGCAGGTTTCTTATGCCTACC
Source organism: Tenthredo livida (assembly GCA_963992785.1). Lineage (NCBI taxonomy): Eukaryota > Metazoa > Arthropoda > Insecta > Hymenoptera > Tenthredinidae > Tenthredo > Tenthredo livida. Next base: position 4,094,893 of record OZ023068.1, read on the forward strand.
GCTGCAGCACGGGTGGTTCAGATCGTTTAACGGAGATTAGGCATCGTTCAAAATCCTATGATCGGAGAAAATCCCGCCTTTTCAACATCGATAAAAAGCTAGCGCTTGTGCGGAAAGAGATTTTTACAACTCGCAACACGCACGCAACTGATTCACGTTTCTTCATCGACTGCAAAACGTTGCTGCTGCACAGACGTAAAATATCGGAAAATCGTAATCTTCATTTTCTGTCCCCTTAATTTTCTTATTCTCCTTTTCTTTCGTCAAACTCTCGTTCATAGAAGAAAATATCACTTTACGTATAGGTATACGAATTATACATAGCTGAAATTTCATTCTGCAGCGAATTAAACGGAAGATTGAATTTAGCAAATTGAATAATTGCACCGCTTTTTATTTCACCAAATTTTGTGCCTCATAGATTCAGAGAATATATACAACAGGTGTCCCCACGATCCTGGCACGAAGGACCCCCCATTGGGGTCCAAAATTGCGGAAATATGCTTCTAATTTGACTTCGCGATTCTCGCATTAGAGAAATACCATTATTTTTCTTTTCGCACGATGATCTGCGTTCATACAAATCGTCATTCCAGATGAATCCCAGTCTTTTTGAAATTCAAATTTGAATGATTTATTGAAATTTTGAAGAGCTAAGATCGCGACGCGGTGATGTCATGCTGATATTAAAAACAACGCTAACTGTGTTTGATATATAATGTAGCACTACCTACATTATACGTGATCTCACATTTGCTATACCATGTTGCAGAAACGAGCGAGCGTGTCATGAAACAAACTTTTAATCCATGTTTGCGTGATCTTGCGTGGTTCTACGTATCGGTGCGTGTCACTCCGCGGGCTATACCATACCATATGCATATACATATATACCTCGTACCTATACCTATACCTGTACAAGATACCTTGTGAAAAGTTGCAGATGTTAATTTTTATACATTTTTTATCGAATTCCACCGAATTCCACCGAACTAAAAAATTGATTGGATTGAACGGTGGAATGATTAACTATAAGAATTGAGGAAATCAAGGACTTCCGACCTTATATCTCACGTACGTACATATTGTATATAAATATGTGTGTTCCCAGCAGCAACTCGAGCGATGCGTGTTAAACCGTGCGTGAGCGAGTCGGCTGACACGCACATTGGCAGAGAGATCCTATCTCGCCGGAGTGGCCTCGCCATTATCGTTCTCTCCCAATGTCATAGGGTCGCAACTCTTTGCGTAGAGACTAAGTAGCGGCGTTTTAACCGATCGGAAAGATTGCCATTGCAGAAAATTGAAAAAAATTAAAAGAACGAAAAAAAATGGTCCCAAATTTTGAGAAAACAGATATAAAATAGTTTCTCACGTTCACCATATCTATCAACGCATCTTTATGTATCAGAATTACTTAACTTCCTTCCGCATAATTACCCGTATTTCCATCCAAATCAACATCCACGAACTTTGAAACCGAATTAAATTTGCTGTGCAAAAAAAAAGCGAGATTCAAACCATTTGCAATAAATGTATCAATCATGGTATAAACTTAATACATACCTGGTACATATAATATACAATGCGAAACAAATAAATCCGTCTTGCGACTATTCATTTCGCATTGTCATGTATAGATATACATATACACAGGGATGTTTGTGGTACATGACAGTTTCGATCGCCCCCAACCTATCGCTTCTATGTGCACGACATAGCTTCCGATGCAGTCACGTGTAAGGTGGGTTTAATTTATCGGTGATATATTTTTTTTTAATTTATTTCACTCATTCCCATCATCTGATTTGGAATTTCCAAAGTCCCCGAATCGAATCTTACTTAGCTTTTATCAATTAACGCCCGATTAATTAGGTTTTTCTTTTCTTGCTCCGAGTCTTATTTTTCGAATCTCTTCAACGCGCATCAGCTAATACCATATATCTGACCGCATCGGTTATTATTTCCAGCTTTGTTAATATACAGCGAAAATTAGAGGGCTGACTATATACTCATATCGTAGGCGTGAATGAAATTGAAAATATATTGTATCCATTAATTATATCAGTCGTGGTCAGTCCCTCGAAAAAGTGGTTTTAAATCGGATCCAGCATACCTGTACCTACATATACACATCACGCGGTTGGTGCAAAATAGTAGCTCTCGCGGCACTTCCGGTTAGGTACCGATAAGATCGCAATCTGTCGGGAAATGTAGTAATTAGTAATCACGCATATATACATATATATCTATATATACACAGCTATAAGTATATACCGCATATATAGGTATACACATATGTATTCCGTAACAATGTTGCGTAACGTACGTTAGAATCCCTTATGATATCCCATAAATATAGGGAAGACCGGGACAAAGCGGGCACTCGAACTACATTTTTTTTCTTTTTTTTTTCAATCAAATTTTACCAATTTTTAACTGAACTGCCTACTTTGCATCGCGCTAATTCCCTCATCGAACTGTACTGCGCCTTATGGAGATTTTATTATTCTTTACGATTTTCGCGATATATTACATGATGCGAAATAAGATTAATTAAAATTGACCAAACCAGTTTTTTTAAATTCTTTAATTTTAATTTTATTTCGAATTTTGAATAAGAAGGTAAAAATTGATGATTAAAAAACTATGCAAAAATCTTGCGAGGCATTAATACCTACAGTGAGTTAGATTTATCTCTCTCGATTATAAGAACTAACTTTATTATAGTATGAAAATTCGGTTCGTGATATTAAGTTAATCCAAACTTAACAAACAGGCCTGCTTGTCCTTCGGCCTGCACGCAGGACTCTATAAGTATCACGCGCTCTCGCACGAATCCTCCGTTAATGACACGCGCGATATTATATTCTATATACCATACGGTGCGGTTTGAGACTCGAGTTAGACACGCGATGACAATTCCGTTAAAGTTTTTCTTATAAAATAAAATTCAATAAATTCTCTACATAAACTTGAATATATGATTAATTAATATAATATTTTCCCGTATATTAATTTATCCACGCGGTATTGAATAATCCGATAATTAGTGTCGTCAAATAATTAACAAATACTATATAGAAACGAATCATTATTCATTATTGATGTTCGAATTTTTTTTCTTTTTCAATTTAAGATACTTTTTCACCGATATTAACGAGAGTTTCTCTAATCCTAATCTTGAACACAAAGAGAGACAACAAGAACCGTGTAATAATTAAAATAAAAAAAAGAAAGATTATAAACGATTATATCACTGGAGAATCGTTAAATCCATAAACTGCGTGTATACACAGGTATGAGAATATACCTAAACTAAAAGATCAACGCGATTTTGTCGGTCGATTTTTATTCCGTTTCGCATAATTTCGCACGCCTATACATATATACATATATACATATGTATCTCGGAGAAATACCGCCCAGCGTCTCTTTCGGTCTGGCATAAACACACGTGTATTTATATACATACACGTATATACAGGTATATATGTATAGTATATGCGAAACGCGTTCTGCGTTGGGTCTTGGACGATGCGTGCGTGTTTTAAGTGTGGAACGAGCGAGAGGGTGGCGAAGGGTATAACGTATATAACAGAAGGAATGGGGTAGGGTGTGTTTCAGGTAGAACTCGAAGAAGCCAGGTAGGCAAAAATCTCTTCGAGTCTCAAGACGTCGGGCAAGTTTTTGCCAATTTTAGATCGCTAAAATAACATTACGTTGACCTGCACGCAGGATCCACGCCGCGCCGCAACGCGCGATGTATAGTCGCGCGGGGCGCGCGCTTTTTGTCTGCCCGGGTAATAATTATAATCGTCTAGGCGCACCGGAGCCACACGGGCTACCATATATACACACATACACCATATACTTATATACCACGTATGTATGCATACATGTGTGTGAATATATATTCAGAAAGGCCAGCCACTACGGACTTATACCTTATATTATACTCTCACACTAGAATTCTGCACTTCAGACTTCGCTTTTGACTTTTGGCTTTTGGCTTTAGCCTTTAGCCTTTTACCGCTTTTCCGCGCTTTTCCCTTTTATTATATACCTTTACCCTTTTTTCACGCAGCTACCAAAGGCCAGTTTATTTCCCTATTTCCCTCAGTACCCGCGTCACACGCTACTGACGAACAGACGAGCGCCTTTTTTGGTTTTTTCTATAATTTTTTTTCTTTCTTTTTTCTAGAACTTCATACATTGTTAAATTGAACTTGTCGAGGGAAATATACACCGGAACGTATGTACGTATAGGCAGTATAGAACGTTTTCGCGAAATGAACTAACCGCAAGTTCTACTACCATGCACGGTGATGTTTTTCAGGTACTTTCGGTACTTAGAGGTATATACTAAGCGATTTCTTTTCAATTATTAATTAGATTGTAAATTGATAGTTTCCTCATTATTTTCTTATTTCATTAATATATAGTATATACGCGTATACAAATTCACTAAGGGAAATAAAATAAAATTACGGATTTCTTTGAACGCTTCTAGGTATGTATACCTATATGTATACCTATGTATCACAAAGAACGTAGAATGTATATTGTAACTGACCTACGCGTGCGCCGGGGTTTACGTCATCGCCAAAAACTGGACCCCCTTCTAAAAAAAAAATGACGCAATCTGATCGGTTTTATATATACTTGATAAATAAAAATGATCGCGCATACTCTAGTCCCCGATCGCTATTATCATGACGCTTTGGCGATTTTTTTATTATTTTTAATCTGAAATTAAATGACAACATATTTTATCAGCGTATTAACATTCGTTTTATCGTTATTTGCGTTTTTCTGTAATTCTCTAATTCTTCATAACGACGATACCCAATGCAGTAGCGAACGTATTTCTCAAAGCGTTGCATCTGACGTATACCTATATATAAATCGGTCGAATAAATTTTCGCTAAGCAATTTTCTGAATAACTCGTAATAAATTAGTGTGCGAAAATTTCTGGGCAGACTGCAGCGTGAGTCGTGATGATGATCTCCTCCTACACTCCTGTACCAATTCTTATCCTCCTTCCCTCCCTTTTTCTATCGCGTTTTCAAATTGATACAATTTAACAAAATTCTATCTTCTGTCTTTTATTTGTCTTATTTGAGACAGGATCTACAACCGAATTTTTTCAATCCTTTATTGACATGTAATATACCTATAGGTATATACACAGATACTATATCGCATTTAATCCGTCTATTCTAGATACAATATAATATCGCCTCGCGGTTTGCGTGCAGAATGTAATTAATGTTTAATATTAAATAGTGATTAACGACGGGGAAAAACACCGTTATGTCACTTTTGCGTAGATATAATCGGCTTCACGGATCTTTATGATCGGTATACCTAGGTATAATTTAATACATGTATACATGTACTTATACACATATAAATTTACGTATTACTTACCTCGATTCTGGCCTGGAGCGTGTCTTCAAAATTCTTCTACTATACCCAAACCGTGCAGAGTGTAGACACACGCACCTGGTCCACCTATGCCAGTATCTGGACAGAACAGGATGTGATTAACTAACTAAATAGCAACAAAAATCAATTAAAATGAAAAGAAAACGAGAGAAAAAAATTAAAAAAAAAACAAAAAACAGCAAAAATTGGGATAAAAAATTCTACATTTAGGTAGAAATTTTATACAGTAACGAGTAACCAATTATGAATCAGGTGCTCAGGGTTCGACGATTATCTTCAATTCGTATCCATATCGTATAGTTTTTTTGAATTTTAATTTTAAAAAAAATTTTCATGTTAAAAATTAAACTTTCTTATCTCTTATCGTTCTATTTCAACACTTATATATGCCCGAGGTCCCTTAACGAGGCGCCACTATGCGGTGCAACGCGACGCCGGTTCTGTATATCAATTGATAAAAAAATATACGCCTTGGCTACGTATATAATAAACGAAGTTTGCGCTATGATGGGCTTTGCCGATAATGGATCAGGCTCTCTTTTCAACTTTATTTTTATCACTGTATTATATGCCTGTAAGTATACACCTCGTGGAAATCCTTATCATTTTCCCTAAACGAGTGAATAGAATTTGTTCAAGGAAAAATAAAAGTGCATATAGTCTATATTGAAATCTGTCTTCTGCATAATAATTGTTTTCGAAAATTGGGTGAATGAATCTAAGATTTTTGTATATCTGTTCCAAAATCCCGAAAAAAAGACCGTTGAATTTGCCAAGAAATTCGTTCATTATACATCCTATACCCCGCAGGATCGCTTGAATTTCTCCTCGTGTTACATTTATATGTAATAATGGAGCCATAATAGCCCCGAGTATCCATCGGCACGATGTAGATATAATACTTCGTTGTAGGTTACAGCTGTTTACAGCTTTATCAGGTTTAAGTATGCTTTTTACGGCGGTGCAGCGGTGCAACGGTGCAGCGGTGCAGCGGTGCAGCGAGGCCAGAAGTGAATACCAATACCTGCAGCAAGTTCTAAAAGCACCAAGATAACGGACTTCTATGTATATATATGTTATATATCTATATGCACCTACGCAGGTGTGTGTGAGACGTATAGAACAGATCCTTGAAATATCAAGTTCATGGTCATTGAATCGCCTTTTTTTCCTCTCTCTCTAAAATTTTGAAAATCTACTTTTACATGTGTGTAAAAAAAAAGCTTCATTGGGGCTCTTGAAATTTCAATAGTATCTATCTATCTGAAAATTTGATCGCATTTATATACCGAATGGAAAAAAAAATCTCTTCGATAATTCATCTGCCAGGTATATTGCAGAGCGAAATCGTAAGTTTTTTAACGGATTAGAAAAAAAAGAAAATAAACGTCTCCATCGTTTTTAAGTACGACTAGAAATGTAACAGCATTAAGAAACTGAAGAGTAGGTATATAGTAGGTATATAGGATGAGAGTAACCGTAAATCGCGTTACGATATCCTATGCTAGTTTTTATTAATGAAAAAGGCTCCACGTTCATTCCCTCTAATACGTTCGCATTTATTTTTTTGTTTTTTCTCTTTTCTTCTTTTCCTTTTTCTTTTTCTTTTTAATACTGATTTCTTGACGTTTCCTGTTGGTCAGTTCCGCTCGGGTTTGGTTTGGCTTTCGGCTGTCGAGACTTTGGGAGTCTGACAAGAATTATTAGTGGGTGAAGGTAGCCACTAGCTGAGCCCGAGGATCAATACCAAGCAGACGTCCGTGCACTGTGGCGGAGTGCACTTCTCCTTCTAACTATATACCTACCTCTAGGCTAGGCTAGAATGGGATAGGATAGGATAGGATAGGATAGGATAGGCTAGGCTAGGCTAGGTTCAAGCTAGGAAAGTCTAGATCGCGGAGGAGACGCCTGGTGAAGACTCCAAGTCCTTAGCTCCACAACGCTCTACGGTCGCTAAGCCACTGCATCTATACTATACGTATACCTATACCTACGTACTCGTTACACCAAAGAATCTGCAGTCGATGTCAAGATGTATACATGTAACCTGTACATCCATAGTTTTTTTTTTTTTTTTTATATATAAAACCAGTACTTTCGCGACATCGAAGAAAAAAATATTGTAGTTCATTAATGGGGTTTATAGATACAATGCACCACCTGATTCAATCGAGGAAGAACGACCTTTTCTGAAACGTCATAACTCGGTGAAAAGTAACCGGAAACGATTTCAAAAAGGAGTGGTTCAAAATTTCAAGATTCGAATCTGAAATCGTCTTTTTTGTCATTTTTTTTTCGTTTTCCACCTGAGTTGCTCAATTTTGAATACCGTAATTCGTATGTACATACAATACACATAGTACGTATAGGATAAGATATGAATGAGCGTTGATGCCAATTTTGGCGAAAATATTTGATGCGAATTACTAGTCTAGAAACAAAAAGAAAAAAGGAAAAAAGGAAAAGCGTCGAAAATTTGTTCAATCTTACGGATATATATAAAAAAAAAAACAAGCCGACCCCCATACGATGAAAATCTTAGAAATTTAATTTTCCATATAAATTTTTTTTCTGCCCCATCTCCTTAAAAAAAGTTAGGAACGTAATATATGAATCCCAGTAAAATAAATGAGGATCATTTTACCGTCTGGTAAATCCCACTGACCCAGTACTCCAGGATTCGAAAAAAAATATAAGTACCCCTATAGTTGAAAGGATGCAGTATAGGTATAGTTAAAGTCAAAGGGGTAGATAGTCATTGAGTCAGTCAGTAGGGTGAAGAAGTCACTGTCTCTCGTTCGTCTGATGAATGCACGCTCCTCTGTAGGGTTTGCCCTGTCAATCCGCGAGAGTGTGTACGGATATGCCGCGGCGCCTACACCCCAACGCATAGCGTCGGTGGACCTCGAGCAGCTCCGACGCGATGCAGCCAAGGCAGCGTCACGTCCCGTCGCGTCCCGTCCCGTCGTGTCGCGTCGCATCGCGTCGCGTCGCGTTGCGTTGCGCCGGGGGCAGCTGGGGGGGGCGTCAGAGTTTGGAGTAGGTAGCGGTAGACGTAGGTACGCGAGGGACGCGGAAGGCTACCGATTGATCCGCGGTTGCCCTCCGCTCCGCTCCTCTGCCCCGGTGCCGCCGCTTTTCCATTTCTCACCCCCGTTCATCCCTCGTTCCTCATTCCTTCTCTTCCTCATCTAGCGACCCTCACAAATCCGGTGCATCCCCCTCTTATTTCTAGTCTTCGACTTTATCTTTCCTTCCCATTTCTTTTTTATTTTTTTCTCTTCTCTCTACCCCCACATCCCCTGCAGTTGTACATTCGGTCATCTATTATTAGCACCATTTCCCCATATAATCCGCAGCTTAAAAATCCTAAATGCGATTTATATTTATATTCTACGCTGCACTATGTATAGTATGCATTTTTCAAGCAGATTTTCCCGATTGTTTAACAGCTGAAAAGCTGACGGTAAGAAAAAAAATTGCCGAAAATTGCTAAATTTAATGAAGCTGGGATACAAATCACACGATTTTTTGGCCATTCTATTTCCTCTGATTTTTGGATTTTCTTCGTTTCTTCTTCTTCTTCTTCTTCTTTCTTCGTCGTGGAAGAGAAGAGGGAAAATAAATTTCGAAAATTTTGAAGATTTCGAACATTTTGTCGCTGTATGAAATGATTGAAATTATTTTTGAAACTGGTTTGATCATTTGATAATAATTATTATAGAAACGCATAGCTCGTAATTAATATACGCACGATAAATAAAAGCGTCGTTGTTATAACCCGAAGGTTTGCGTTTCGCGAGGGTGGAGAAATGGTAGAGAAATGGTATATGTATACGGAATGGTGTTGAAAAAAAAATTACGAGTCATTATTTTTAATAGGATCTTAACCTTCTGTATACATATAGTTAAGTTGTGCGGTTGGCGCGCATTTGAAACGACTGTTCCCCTTGAAAGGTAGCTTTTAGCTTTTCTTTTCCTTTCTAGTTTTTTTTTTCATGTTATTTTTGCATTTTTTCATTTTTTTTTATACTTTCTTTTTTCATTTTTTGTTTCTTCACATACACGAGAAATCAGCCTTGCTAGGCGAGGAAAAAAATAGATTAGCTAATAGATAGCGAAGGCAAAAAATATCCTTTGAAGTATAAGGAGGAAATTTTCATTTAAGATATGTATGTTAGTACCTATACCTGTCCTAAACAACGATTATATAATATAATAAAATAAAATAAAATAAAACAATGCGATCTTACCTAAATTATATGTTAAATAAAATGAAATGAAATGAAATATCTATGACGAACACGTCTTACATATTATATTCGATGGCAAGAGCCTTTGCCTTCACGATCTAACGATAAGGGTTGAAAATTATAATTAGTAGGTACTATTAATTACTTAAACATTTATTATAGAAATGAGATTATAGAAAAATTTCTAAATCTCACAACTTCCGTGTGTCTTTCATAAAATCTTCGATCATTTTAAATCGAACGATGAAATGATTGGAAAGTTTTTTTCGTTTTTTTCAACGAGTACCTAATTGAAGATAGAAAGAAACGGAAAGAAAAAATCGAAAAAAAATGATGGAAACAAAAAGATGAAATTTTAACAATTTGACAGAATACATAGTTGGAAAAGACATTTCCGTCAGTTTATATAGCCGTAATTAAGCAAAAGATTATTACCTCATGCGGCCGTAAGCTGTTCACGCACGTAGGTATAACTGTAGCTGTAACACGCGTTAAAAATTGTGTACGCGGATACGCGTAACTTGTTTGTTTGTTTGTTTGTTTGTTAGTTTTTTAGTTATTTAATTTTTTTTTTCTTCCTTTTTTCCTTTTATCAGCTTAGATTATATTTTTTTATACATCGGTCAGAAATAATCTTGAATCTAAGTCTTGCAGAATTTTGCGGAATTTTGAACAATTTTATTCTTTATTAATTATCTAAGTCCGTGTTATAATAATTTTTTTCCTTTTTTTTTTCTTTAATCGTTCAATCAAAGTATATAACTAATTATTTGATCCTATATTTTTTGATAATACAAAGAAGAGAGAGAGAGAGAGAGAGGGCGAGAATAATTTATCTTTGCACCCTGTAATATCGTTTTGCCAACCAAATTCCATTTTTTTTTAATTTTTTTTTTTTTTTGATTTTGTATGATTTGAACGTTTGCCAAATTTGGCGTATAAAATTTTATGAAAATCTCTGCATCTGCATACATATATATGTAGATATGTATGTATGTATACCTAATGTAACGTCGACGAGCCGTGACACCTGGATACTCGCTAGACACCGAGGGGAGTTACGTAATCGCCAAATTGATCCATTTACGTACGTAAGTACGTACGTATGTACGAGCCTCCTCTTCCACCACCTCCTCCTCCTCCTTCTCCTCCTCGGCTCCATCTGTCCGTTCGAATATCCGCGTCAAGACTCCCGCCAATACAATTACAATGATTTAAACTTTTACAATATATACCTATACCGTATACACCTAGTCAAATCGCGCGAGTCCACGTTGTGGGGATCAGGGATAGAGCAAGGCCGTAGTATATTCTTGAACTCATTAACAATACGCATTATATAATATAATATATATGGGACATTCCGCGTTACTTCGGTCACAAAAATAAAAGAAATAAAAAAATTCTCACGAAATTACAACAAATCGGTCTAGGTGTATGATACGAACATACTTACATGTCTTGAAAAATGTTGAAAAATTAGAAAAAACTCAAAACTCGGTCTATTCATACAGGACTCGATGATATTATGTCGGTGATGATAATATCGAGTGTAGTTCCCTTGGGAAACAAATTTTTTTTATGATTTAGCCCCAAAATGTGGGTCAGAATTACTCGGTTGAATCTGACTAAAATTTATTCTTGTGAACCTTGAAAAAACGCTAATTTTCATTTTTTTAGTTTTCATTGTCGTTACGATCAACCTTTCCCGAGTGCGAAAACTTGAATATTTCTCCCAACAAAAATTTCCAAAAATTAAATTTTTTTTTTTTTTTTCAGTGGCTAAAAGTGAATGCCCCATATATGTATATGCATATTTTAGTCTAATTTCTTCCGTACAATTAATTGCAACAAGGTAGTTAATTAATAATAAAAGAACGTTAAAAAAAAAGAGCTACTGGTTTCGAACGTGTGCGCAGAAAGTCGCGGGTAGTATACGGTGTACGGGTATAGCTATAACGCGGTATATCCTCCCGCTTAACGAGTGAAAGCTAACGGTAATGATAATTTTCAGAGAAGAAGCTGCCCGCTCAAGAATAAGTGCCATATATTTATATGTATGTACAATGTATATGTATATCTATAACTATGTATACCTTCACCTCCTCGCGATGAACGAGTTTAAAATACATATAGGTATATGTGTTTCGCGCAAACCTGGATTAATATAACATACATACACGATACGCATACCTATATAAACGCTATAATCGAAATTCGGAGAAAAAAAAGAAAATCAAAAAAATCAAAAAATGATTAAATAAATTCGATCATCCTTGTTTTTTTGTTCAATTTTTTTTCAATTTCTTTCAATTTTTTCACAGATAATAGATAACGCATTTCTTATATTATACAAACATTCAGTACGCGGGGTGCACAGAGAGAGTAAGATAGAGATGCTCTAATCGAATACGAAACAACACCGCGATAACCAGCTTAAATTCGTTACCTAAAAAATAATCGAGATTGCATGTATATATAGGTATATAGATATGTATAATATATCAACTGTACTATAATACATACATACTTGAGTCAGTATATAATATACATGTATATACATAAATATATATGCTACTGCAGCACGCACCCGAATATACCACAAAGACTTAATTATAATAGATATATATATATATATATATATAAGTAGGTATGCATACGTGAGCGCGAGTGTGTAGTGTAGAGCATTAATATGTAATATATAGGTATATACCACCCATGCCTATGCCGCAGTAGGTACCCGAACAGAACGTTTCTACACAATATAAGACTATACGCGTATCGTCTGGCCTTCCGCGCCACCTGGCCGACCACGTCTAGGCTTTTTCTACGCCACAGAGTTGTAGCAGTAGTCACAATCGACAATCGTCAGCCTATATCATATAGGATAGATACAAGTTCGATCCCGAATCGATACGGGCAAAGATTCAGCCAAACTATGATAAAAAAAAAAAAATGAAACAAACAAAAAGACAAAAAGTTTTATTTACATCATCGTCATTCGTTCTAAGGATTACAAGAACTCTATTCAACAGAAATTGTATTCTTCTGTTTCTACTTATCCTTAACGCAAATTTCTTACGCTATTATTAAAATCTCATACTCTGTTAATAATATCGTTTAAATTATACTACTTACAAGTATGTGTACGTACATGTATAGGTACATATTATGCACTCGCACCTGATACCGTAGATAAATGAATAAAAATGATCTAATCAAATGATTGTATCTAAAAAAATTTCGCCGGCTGTGTAACATAACGACGTTTATGCAATTTTTTCTTGTTTTGTGTTTCTTTTTTTTTTTCGTTTCTTCTTCTTATTTCCTTTTTACTAGTCCACCGCGCGCCGCGGCGCACTCTTAACATATACCCTACCTATACAATCGCATAGAGTCAGTACTATATCGTAGAACGACGGTCGCACTAATACAACCGGCTAAATCCGCGCACGGTATAGTATGCGTGAGCGAGCGTTTCACACCTGACTACTACGCGAGTCAAATGTTGTACTAGAAAACAAAGTTTTTATTTATAAAAGCGCGATAAAAACGTGCGAAATGTTGTTCTTAAATAACGAATTGAATATTCATTAATTAACGATGGTGTACGTTTGATTGAAATTATTATTCATTCAAACATTTCATCTCTCCGAAGTATAGGACGAACGGTTCGCCACTTGACTCTCGGTCCGGAGTGCGCTGAGCTGACAGTAGGCCGGCGACGTCACAGTGGGCCGGTTGAGCCTTCCTTCGTTCGATTCAGGCAGGCTCCATTCATTTTACATGTAGCAAGGTAAATATTTATATGCAGAGTGTCTATTTTGATCGTGGTATAAAGTGCGTGGTTTCGAAAATAGGGGTGGTATAATACCTCTCGTTAAGAATATAATCGCATTCGGGTTTATAATAATTTTACAATATTAAGGCTACGGTAGTAGAGGCTGTGTTATAACCGGATAAGGAGGGAATCGTGTGAAATGGATAATAATAATAAATAACTAAAGGAAAAACAAACCTGTGAAAGTTATTACTGAGATACACACATATATATATTATTTATACATATATATATATACATAATTATATATATACATATATGTGTATAAATCTATATGCTAGTTATCGTATGTAATATAGTTATTGTTGTTGTTGTTGTTGTTGATGATATTGTTCTTCTTCTTCTTGATCTTCTTCTTCTTTTTCTCCACCTCTTCTTCATCTCGAAAAATGATACACGCGGGGTTGAATCGTGTATAGAAAAGGAGTAAGAGACCGATTGAAGAAAAGCAAAATGTACAACCGGTAGAAAAGGCGAAAAATAAAAACAAAAAGATTATATATTTACGAAAAGGAGCGAAGAGAGCACGGAGATAGAAACTACGTACGTGCGGTGTTCACTCATAGTGGGATATACACATACATGATCACAGTTTGTCTTCGAGACGTACGAATCGAGACGTACGTACGGTATGAGAAAAAAGTTAATAAAAATGTAAGAAAAAATTTGAAAAAAAAAAAAACACATGAATTAAAGTTTTGGAAATATTTCAAACGCCGATATATATTTCATATTATTGTTTTAACATTGAAATAAAATGACATATTTCCGCCATTTTGAGGCGGGCTAATATACGACGTATGTACTATGTATGTATACAAAAATTTTTTTCTTCCGAACTTGAATTAGGTATAAGTAATCAACGTGGTTTTCAAGTTTCGACTCCTGAATGTTAATAAATTTATTTTATTCCATTTATATTTAGTTATTTATTTATTCTAGTTTAGTTTAGTTTAGTTTAGTTTCTTTTTTCTTCCATTATTATATTAACAGTGAATGAAAATATTCTATCATATTTCGTTAACTTTGCGAGATACCTATATATTATTAAAGTGAAAAAATGATACCGCCCTCGCGTGAACGAAAGACCAAAACTGCATTGCGCAGAAACTTTGACGTTTGACAAAGGTCGCGTGCTCGCTAGCATCGCATCGTATCGTATCGCATCGCGGTGGCGGAGGAGGCGGCGGCGGCGGCGACGACGACAGCGGCGGTGGCGGTGGTGGCGGTGGCGGCAGCGGGAGCAGCTCTATAGAAGAACCGTGTAGTTCTGTAGCTGTGTAGCTGTGTAGCTATAACCCCGCGCGTCACTATAACTCGCGGCAACTAGCACATATGGGTGGATATTTAAGAGGCATTAAAGGCGTTAAACGACGTGATCAATTAGACGAAATATAGTCGCGCGCGTTGACGAGAGACGATGATTCAAAGATTTTCAAATCTCGTCATTTTAAGATACGCTAAGGATATTCCTTTCCTGTTTCCTTCTTTCTTTCTTTCTTTCTTTCTTCCTTTTTCTTTCATCTCCGCGAACTTATTTTTCTATTATATGTAAATCTATGTCAAGATCTAATTGTAAATTACATATATATGTTCAATTTTCCTGTAGTTCAAATCTTTTTGCTAATATTCATTCGCTGATTTATTTAGCATTCGATTAGACACGAGAATACGAAATTTGATTATAAAAATCTTCGACATACATACTATAAGTTCGATAATTTGGCGCGAATCAGTGTTTCGGTATTAAAAATAAATAATAATTACGTTATATTAATATACTAATATATACCTACATTTACATACTTATACCTATATACCTACGCTCGCAGTGCTGATAATCAATAATCGATGAATATTATGACTATGGACAAAATATAATAACGTAACGCGAGACGGACTGCACTGTAAGTACATGCAATTATATTTCTATGAAGAAAAAACAAAAAAATTAGAAAAAAAGTACAAAAAATGGAAGGAATTCTGAGAAAAGTATATTAATGTATAATTGCGGCATTGAAGACTGGGATGATTTTTTTGTTATTTGAGAGAGGGAGAGAAATACTCGTAGCGTACGAATAATATATATATACGGTTTGTTTTTATAGTTGTAGGTAGTATATATGTGAAACTCTAGCTAAAATAATTGGATAAATAAATAATTATATGAATTAGCCTGAGATCGAGGCATTAAAACAAGAATATAGAGATGAAAATAAAAGAGAAGAAAAAAAATTAGAAAAAATTCTATCGTTCATTTGTCAATTCGTATAAATTATTGGACTCAAATTATAGTATAGACTCGGTCCGTACCTAAGTTGCGAGCTCCTTGCGAAAATCGGATTTAGTTATTGCTTATCCATAATACGTACATTGAAGAAAAAAAAAAAAAGAGTAAAAATATATAGATATTCGCTCTTATTTTATCGACGTAATTATTCACAGTCGAGATTATGAATTACAATAATTATAACTAACATCGTTTCCCGTTTCTATTCCTCTATCGCGCGATATGAATCCGAGAAGAATATTTTGGCGCGAACTTCTACCTTCCACATGGCGGATATTCACGAATCGTTTGATTTTATTATACACAATAAAAATGCGAAAGAATAGAAGGGAAAGCAAGGTGACTATCCCTTGTTATTTTATTCGGGATAATTCGACACCCCATAATTTTATAGTCAGTCAAATTAGTGTATAGTACGTATACAATAGAAATTGAACAAACAGGAAAATTTCATACGAATTATTAGCGCAGATATATAATACAATTGAATTGGATAATTTTTTCATTCAGGTAGAAAGAAAGAAAAGATAGAAAGAGATAGAAAGAAAGAGATGGATGGATAGAATAAGCAATCATTATTTTTTCCACAAATCTATATACCTATATTTACATATATACGTACACACATTCCCCATCCCAGTCATAAACCCTTTTGTTATTTTTAAAGCCTCGAAATGTTCACTGCTTTTTTTTAAAAGTCTGCAAACGAACGAGAATATTTGATAAAAAAAAAACGTACAAAAAAATTAAAAAAAAAAAAAAAGAAACGAAACGAAAGGAATAATAGGACAGATTTCCCTTTTTTTTTTTTTTTTTTTTTTTAAACCAAGTATAATCGCACGCGAGGGATAGGTCGAAATTTTCCAACAGTGTACACGGACGTTACACGTTATAGTCTGCGAGAATAAAATCAGTTCATTGGAAATTGACGGACATCACTAACGAGAAGTGCGATATTCCTTTTTTTTTTTTCGGTTTTTGTCTTCGTTATTTTTTTCTGTTATTTTTTTTTCTCAGTTTTAGTTTATTAGTTTATTAGTAACTTTATAGTATAATATAATATTATATAGGTATGTATTTTATCTCTCTATGTGTAGATATTGGAGCACAAATTTGTTGAAAAAAAAAGAGAAAACCAGTATTAATTTCCATGTATAGAAAAAATTTGATATTAGAAAAATTACCTAATCTCTGATAAACGCGATACATACAAAATAAAATAATAACAATACAATATCCAAGTACCTATATAGTACTAATTGATCCTATGGAGAAAAATATTCATTTATAAACGTCAGATGAGAGTATAACGCTGTGTATTTGAAATAGTTCGCGGTAATGAAAATGTGCATTTCGCGGACATAGTATTTACGTATATCGCAGTCAGACTTCCCCGCGATAAAATAAAGAAGACAAAAAAGTTGAAAGAATATAAAAATAAAAAAAACAACAAGAAAAGGAACGAAAAAAAAAGCCGGAAAGACTGTGTAACAGCCTATAACAAGAGTTACGTGTGGATATACGCGGGAGGGCGACCGCGAAAGAGAGAGAGAGAAAGAGCAAGTATAGAGAGGGGGGATGGGGGTGGCGCGAACTAAAGTTATATACATAGGTAGACATGCGTGTCTCTCGTTATAAATGGATTGACCCAAAGAAAACCTCTGAAATGACATAAATAACGCAAGCAAGCAAGAAGCAGCAGCAGCAGCAACAGCAGCAATAGCGCAGGAGTATAGTTGGTATAGTAGTAACTGGCACTAGTAGTAGTAGCACCAGCACCACCAGCAACAGCAGCAGCAGTAGTAACAGCAGCGCAAGGAGAACCGTAGGCCGCGTATAGGTAGGCCTCCGTAAACTGAGGCGGCAGTAGTAAGAGCCTTATGTAACTTCTCTCTGTGCGCGGCGCGCGCGTCGCGATGCGTGGAGAGAATTTGTCGTCTCGCATACGAATACAGATACGAATACATGCATACATACATACATACATACATACATATATATATATATATATATATAAAGATATATATGCATTCATGCGTCGGTACGTATACCATATACCCTATACCGTACCAGTACCATTACGTGTATGGTATCGATGCAGGCTGCCAGGCAAACGCGTTGCTGTAAGTACCTAATACTCTGTGTTCCCGTATACACCTACATCTCTATACGTAATAACTGCGTGAATATATACATATAATATACATATATGTATGTATGTATGTATATATAGAGGTACACGTGAACGAGCGCGCGCAACACGAACTTTACGCACGTACAGGGTGTTGTCGTTGAAAATCAATTTTCTTTTGGTTTCTTTTACTTTTTTCCTCAATCAATTTTAAAAGCGTTCAATAGAATGATATGATATAATTAAAAAAAAAAAAAAAAAAAATCCCTTTTTTTTTTGGTTCTCCAATTTTTGAGGTTTTATTCGTTATCTTAGTTTTAACGAAACAAAAAGAGAAAAAAAAATGATAAACGAAAGAAACCAAAATCACTGATTGCGTGTTACGAATATTTGTAAAAAAATGTCGATACTATTGCTAATGAGAAAAAAGAAAAAGTTAAATCCGTGAAGAACAAAAGAAAAAAGAAAAATTAATCGGCCAACATCTTTGCAGTCGTATATATAAGCAAATGTCTATAACTTGTCCAAAATTAACGTTGATATATTGTGTAATTTATCCGAACACTCTGTATGCATACGAACCTCCACCTTCATCAGTGATTTTTTTAGACTTTTATCTTATGTAATTTATTTTTATCATTTATTTATTTATTTATTTTTTGTTCAAAAAGATTGAATTCTTTTTTTTTCTTCTACTTTTGGGACAAATTTTTGGATCGTTTTTTAACACAGTTTTAACAATTTTTTTTTTTTTTTTCAATTTTACTTTCACGCACGTGTATTATAATTATATTATATATAAATATATAGATTTCGCACGTATTAGGTATATACACGAAAATAAGTTCGATTTATACTTTTTCGAATCGTATGTCCTTCGCGCTGCTCCGTTCCTTTCGGTATACATGTATGTACCTATGTATATACATAATATATAATAGTTTATTGGTTCGTTCGCACATTGCTTCCTTTCAGGTCTCGTCGCGTCGCCCTGACCTCGGGCAACGCAAACCTCGAGCTTTCTTTCTCTTTCGCAGTCGTTTAACTCTTTAAAGAGGTATAAAGTAGTAGGTGTTGCAGTTATGAGTAGTACATATGTGTATATATATATATATAACACCGTGAACCACCGCTGCACAACCCGACAACCTACCTACCGCGACACCGAGAAAGAGGCATAAACTGTTCCGCAGTGCATCAGCTGTTGTTGGTGCGAAAGCACGTTGCGAGGTCGCGAGCGAGTGAGCAATACCGAGAGAGACAGACAGTCAGAAAGAGATAACAGACACGTTTCGCGAATCGTGTCATATCGATGTAATGCCGTCGCCGTTTAGCTAAGCTTTTCGACTTTTTTTTTTTTTTCTTTTTTGATTCTCTGATTAAACTGCATTGGATGATATCTTTTCTTCTTTTTCTTTTTCTTCTTTTTCACACGATTAAACGCACGGGTATACATAATATTATATACACGTAAATTTTAATACAAGACGTATACATTAGTAGTATCTTCTTTAACTTAATTCTATACTACGGATTTATATTTATTTATTTCCATATCGCGTGTTCTAAACAATTTAGTTTTACTTCCTTAGCTCTTCTGAACCATTAAAATACTTGTGAACTGCTCCAATATAACTATATCCCATTTTCTAATCCTCAAACAACTTGATATTATATTATATATATTTATATATTTCATGTTTCACTCTCGGATAAATTATTACCCATCATAGTCACCCATTACTACACGATTTTTATAGCTAAATTTAATACCAGTTCTACGAAATCAGTTTTTTCTTTTTTCTCTCTCTTTTTTTTCTCAAATTCCCGTTTATCAATAAGTTGAATTTTCGAAAATCGTTTTCGCACGGTTCTTCGCAAGTTTAAAACTTATACTAGTACAAAATCTGGTCAGACTTAAACTACCCTTCGAGCGTCTGACTCTAATAGCGTACGGAAAAGAAGACGTTTAGCTCGGCGCTGTCTGACCACGAAGCGGCTTCACTACTCCGATACTTCGGGCGATTAATATCTCGCGAATTTTAGATCAGAAATTAGTTTTTCACATATCGTTGGATTCGTATCGATTTTTTCTACGTTTTTTAAGATGAAATAAAAGCATAAGTACACATTCATAAATTTGTCGAAAATGTTATATATATTTTTTATTTTGATTTTTCAAGGATTATATAGATCAGATTTGAAATCTATGGTAGGCAGCAGAGGCTTTTTCGATCCTTTACCGATATCGTTACGTAAACTTTATATCCTATTTACAAAGTCGACGGAATTTTATTAATTGCGTTATACCCCGCAGTCCGCATACCCCAAGGAGCAGCCAGTCACGCACGCAGGTCATTTAGAATATTGAGAAGCCAGGTTCTTCGTATAAATGTATATGTGTATGTATATTGTATATTACATACACCTATATACTGGCAATATAACTTTGCGAAGCAAAACTCCGAACTCAACTCTCTGCCCAAATTGTATCGTATTCTATTCGTGTTTATGTCTTTCCCTAAATCCTTAAATCTAATCGTCTAGCACGAATCGCAACGATTCGGAGTATTCTCCCTCAAAACAAAACCGTGTCTTATATACCCATATGCCTATTTGCGTATATTTAGAAAATTGTGCGTATAAAATTGAAGAACAGAACAGATGGAAGAAGAAAAAAAGAAAAAGGCAATAATAAGAAATCACGTAATCGCGAATGTATTATCTCATACATAAAGGTAAAAACTGTTGAAAAAAATTAATAAATCAATTGGTTTTATGAACAAAAATTCTTCAACTATTGAGCAAAAAAATGAATAAAAATAAAAAGAAATAAAATTGAAAAAAAAAAAAAATGGTACGCAGATATAAACGGCAACGAAATCGAGTCAGAGATAAGTAACTTAGTTGATATCGTCAGCTGATATTTGTCATATTATTTCTCCACGTGCAGCAGATGTTGCAAAAATGACCTTTATATATATATATATACATATGAATAAACGAAGATCGGGATTCACGCTCGTTAATATAATTATTCTCCACTCTAGTTGTGCGATAGATAATTTATTCATTACTCGCACTGTGTGTGTATACATACATATATATATATATATTTTGTAATTATTCATTTATTACGATTGATAAAATAGTATATATATAATATATTATATAATATGTAATATGTAATAAGCAAAAACGCGGAGATAAGATTTGCATTACTTTATATACCTATCGATACGCATATAAGCATATCAAGAATTCAAACCGTCTATACTGCAGCTCTCTCCGCTCCTATTCCACGTAAATAATTGTTTCTTAAAAACGAGAGAAAGAAAAAGGAAAATACATAGCTACGAACGAAACTAGACACTAATTAGTAATTAGTCACCTATTCGAGTAGTAAGAAACACAAAAAATTGGAAATAATAAAAAGGAATGAAACATTTGTTGGTATACATATAGGTGTAGGTGTAATAAATGTTTTGGGAGTTGTGGTTCTTATGGGATTGGTACGTTGCAGCAGGGTTGCGGGCAGTTCAGACATGGGAAGTGAGCATTACTGCCTGAGGTGGAACAATCATCAGAGCAACTTGCTGGGTGTGTTCAGTCAGCTGCTGGAGTCCGAGTCACTAGTTGACGTGACACTGGCGTGCACGGAGGGTCCCTCGATCCGAGCACACAAGGTAGTCCTCTCGGCCTGCTCCAGTTATTTCCAGGCATTATTTCTCGACCACCCCAATCGCCACCCCATAGTCATACTTAAGGACGTCCGCTTCTCCGAGCTAAGAACCCTCGTCGACTTCATGTACAAGGGAGAAGTAAACGTCGAGTATTGCCAGCTATCTGCTCTGCTTAAGACCGCCGAAAGTCTCAAAGTAAAGGGCCTTGCGGATATGACAAACATCAATGCGGCAGCGGCCTCGAGAGAAGAGCAGCAAATTTCAGCTAATGATAATCAGCAGCGAGACAGGGAGCACAGGGAACGGGACAGGGACAAAGAACGAGAGAGAGAAAGGGACAGGGAACGGAGACGGGAGAGGGAAAGAGAGAGGGAGAAAGAGCGGGAGCGGGAGAGGGAGAGGGAGAGGGAAAGAGAGAGAGAAAGAGAGAGGGAAAGGGAACGGGAAAGAGAGAGGGAGAGGGAGAGAGAGAGAGAGACGGAAAAAGAATGCGAACAATCTCAACCTCAACAACTCAGCGATGTTATGGAGGCAGTGCACATGACCGAATGCCCGCCGTCTCCCACGGGACCTGGAAGTCCCTGTCCTGGTCCTCTGGCTCTTCATCGACCTAGAAGAAACTCGGAAGATGCTGCTAGCCTCGAGGAAACAAGAGGCTCTCTCAGTCCTATCTCAGTACATAGTGGTCCCAGCGATATGAGTCTCAGTAATAACACCGGTCCACCAACAACCGGAGGTATCCTTACACTGCAACTACCGCAAAGCAGGCTTCCGTCTCCTCATAGTACAGAACCTTTGGCAGGACCGTCAGGACTTCCACCGGTCCAGCAAGTTCCACTTGTAAGTTTCAAGCCTATTATTCACCTTTAGAATATCGTTTATCGATTTATTATGAAAAAATACTTCGTATATGATATCGATCGATATCAATACATTGCTACAAGCTAACATTTTTTCAAACGCAATATGCAGTTTCGTCGTAGATTTTTGATTTGAAAAAAAATAAATAAAAACCAGAAAAAAGTTGATTTTTATTTCTCTTCACTTTTCTGCTTGTTACAGTCGTTGAAAAAGGAGGTGGATTGGGAACGATCTACGGACGATCGTATAGCGAGTATCGAAGCTACGACGGACTACAGACTCCCACCAGATCCGGTGAGTTTTTCTTTATATATTTTTTTGTTTTATTTTTTTCAATTTTTTTTTTTTTTTCAAAACACGTTTATATACTCGAAATTTTATCAACTCTTTCGTCTATCCTGTAATACGTATATATCCGTGACGTTTTTACATAAATAATAATAAAATAACGCCGTATTGCTGTATAATTTTATTGCCATTATGCTCATCTGCAACGATTTACGATAAAGGAAGGTCATTAGGTTGCTGATATTATTATACAAGATTTCTTCTCCTTTATAATAATCGTTATAACGCATAACGCCTTACTACTATATATACTATACGACTGTAGGTATGTACCTACTTACACACACATATGTTACGTGGATATTCGTTACATCATTTTCCTTACCTACTTCGTTAGTTATTAGGCTTCTTGCGTTCGGTCAAGCAGTAAATACCATACCGTATACCGTATAGCCTACTCTCTCTCTTTATATATATTATATTATATTATATTATATTATATTATATTATATTATATATGATAACAAGGAATTCACAATATACATATAGGTATAAGTACCCCGGTTTACCATACAGGTGCCAATCGCCGGTTATAAGATGTAGGACCGAGAATTCACCAAAATGTATTTCTCCCTTATTTTAGGGAAATGATGATTACTTCTCTTTTCTTTTCTTTTCTATTCTATTTTCTCTTTGTATACTTCACTATGCACGTGGGGTCTGCTGCATGTGCGCCCAAATGCTTTATGCTAATTATTCGCTCGCCGATTTCCCGCTAATTAACTAATCAAGACATATTAGGTATATCCTCTCGGATCTTATGGTATAACGTTGTATTGAAAGAAATATTTCGCGTTATTAATTTACTACCTATGTGGCGATTATCATTTTCACGGTCGTTGAATATCAATTTTTTTAAAACAAGAACAAGAAAAAGAAGAAAAAAAGAAAGAAAGAAAGAAAGAAGTAGAAATAGTAATAGAACTATGCATGTGAAAAATTATACATTGACGATTTATACTTCTTCTTCCTCCTCCGCGGTTTATCCACATATGATCTGGAAAATGGAAAAAAAAAAAAAAAATTTCATTTCAATTCCGATTTCGTTCGATATTTAATTAATTATTATACTGCATGTCTTTATTATAGAACAATTTTCGCGTATTAGTATATATCCGAACATCGATTGATATATTGAACTTTCTTATATCGTCTCGCAATTCAATTTTCTGTGTCAATAATAATAGATTTTATTTTATTTTTTCTTGTTTTGTAAAAATTCTGTCGATCTTATTTATTCTTCTTCTTCTTCTTCTTCTTCTTCTATTTTCTTTTCTTTTCTTTTCTTCTGTTATTTGAACAAATTTTCACCACCTATTTAAATAATTCCCACATTCCCATATGTTTCCATTACATCCCGCCAGCCTGTCTTGCTAGCTCACTGTCAAGAAGTTGACCTTCGTTTTTGGCCATGGTTGTTTTTTACTACATTTACATATTTATGCATATTTATATATAATCTGTATATAAATGTATATATATATATAAATATATTTATTTATTTATTTATATACATATATATATATATATATATTGTTATATGTTATAATTATATATACATATATACATATATACATATATACATATATGCATGTATATATATATATATTTATCTATATTCATTTGGCATAACGTGTTGCGTATGCAAATTTTTACATTCATTATTATATATCATTAATTTTATATTAATATTTGTATTTATCGATTGTTGTTTGGTTGAGTGCAATATATGCCTATTTGCTCTGTAATTATTGCGCTGCGGTAAAATTGATAATAATAATAATAATAATAATAAAAAACGAAACAAAATCCGAAAAGAATATATTTATATATATATAATATATGGAAAAAAAAAAAAAAATATGGGTGGGCTTGGGAGGGTAATAGTTTTGTCATATATAACATATTCCCGCCAAACAAAAAATGAGCGTCAACTTCTTGTGCTGTCGTGTATAATATTCAGAGATATATAGTTACAATTATATAGTCTTGCTGTCTGGTAATAATTATTGAAGATTAGTTTGTTCTTATAAATGAAATGAAATGAAATGGAAAAAATAGATCGATTGAAAGCAAAAAAAAAAAGAAAGAAAGAAAGAAAAAAAAAAAGAAAAAAGAAAAAAAAAAATAAGAACCGTATTAATATAATATATCACGTGATTATCGATATACGTATCCATTTTTACGTGTATATTATAAAAATTGATTGATTTGATATTGATTGATTTGTCCATTGCATACGTTTATCATATGCGAGTATACAAAAAGAAAGAAAGAAAGAAAGAAAAAAAACGAGACAATTTAGAAAAGAGATAGATAAAAAAAAAAAAAAAAAAGTAAAAAAAATCTCTATTATCACAATTTAATGATCGAAAAAGATATTAAGTATTTAAATTAAAGAAGCAAGAAGTTGATGTTCTTGTTTGTTTGGTTGCAGGAGTTGATGGGTTTGGATGAACGGGTGTTTGCGTGCATGTACTGCGGTGCCTCGTTTCTCCATCAGTCGAAGCTGACGCGGCACATCCTATCGCACAGCCTCGAATCACTCAAGTACCGAGAACAGGCGGCCCATCTTCAACTCCAGGCACAACTTGGCCTGGAGTCTGGCCTCCACCTTGGTACCGAGGTCCATTACACACCTGGCGGTGGTGGTGGTGTTGGTACAGTTGAACCAATGGACCTCGAGCTTGCAGCTCATTCCGATCCATCGTCGGGTGTGGTGCTTTGCAAGTTTTGTGGTAAATCATTCCCCGACGTTGGTTCATTGATAGCACATTTACCCGCCCATACGGGGGACCGGCCATTCAAGTGTGAATTTTGTGGCAAAGCTTTTAAACTTAGGCACCACATGAAGGACCACTGTCGTGTACATACCGGCGAAAGACCGTTCAGGTGTGCTCTTTGCGGTAAAACATTTTCAAGATCTACGATATTGAAGGCACATGAAAAGACACATTACCCAAAATATGTGCGAAAGTTCCTTTCCCCTAGCCCCGTTGATCCCTCCGAGGAGGAAGCATCGGCTCCCCATCCGCCACCCCCTCATCATTGAGTTTTATATTATAATTCGTCGTTTAATTATTATTATTATCATCATCCTATAATAATGATAATAGATATATACACACATATATATCTAGTATATGTCTATTAATTATTAATTATTAATTATTAATTATTATTATTGCGGTTACAATATGAATATTTCTACTGCTTTTTTACCGAGATAAATGAAACAAATTGAAACAAATTGAAGCAAAAGATAAAATGAAAAATGAAAAATGAAAAGAGAAATGCGGTTATATGATAGGGAGATGTAATTATTATTGTTAAACTGAGACTAATTAACGAAAACGGTGTGGCGTGTGTATATATAATTATATAATTATATATAATATATAATATATATATATATATATATAGCTGCATACACATACATATTAATAATTATTAATTATTATTATAGCGAGGCATAATCCGATACGGTATTTCTAGTTAGTCCTGTGATTTTGGTTAGGATGGTTGGTACCGTGTCTAACGGGGGAGAGACACGTTAAATAAACTCCCTCGTTTAATCAGTGCTTTAAGATGAAACGTTTAGCTAATTATATATCGGTAAATTATAATTGAGGTATGAATATGAAGAAGAAGAAGAGAAGATGAAGATGAAGATGAAGATGAAGATGAAGAATTAAGGTGGAAAGAAAAAGACGAAAATGAAGATGAGGGATAAAAAAAGAAGAATAAGTAAATTTGAGCCGCCACGGTTGGTGCTTTTAAGAGATTTTGATAAAATGCTGTGAATACTATATATATTGATTATAATAACTATAACTATTATAATGTAATAATATTGTACGGTTATTATACATATGTACGACGACTGTTGTTGATACGATTGAGAATATTTTATACTCCAAGTTGACGGGGGTGGGTTTACACTACACTATATTGAAACAAAATGAAGAAAACGGAAGAAGAAAAAAGAAAAAAAAAAAAAAAAACAAACAAACAAAAAAATAATACAAAAAGGAAGTAAAAAACGAAAAAAAAAATGAAGAAAAAATTAATCAATAATAATAATGATATGAAAATTCCATACAGGGCGAGAAAAGTTTCTGGTTTTTTTTTTTTTTTTTTTTTTAACTTTTTTTTCCGACATAGTTAAATACACATATTATACCTATATAGGAGCGATCGATCGAAGGCGTGTGTGTAGAAATAGATGAATAAATAGATAGATAGATAGATAGATAGATAGATAGCGTCGCACACAGGGCTGCTATA
The DNA here is from genome assembly GCA_963992785.1 of Tenthredo livida. NCBI lineage: Eukaryota > Metazoa > Arthropoda > Insecta > Hymenoptera > Tenthredinidae > Tenthredo > Tenthredo livida. Next base: position 4,122,039 of record OZ023068.1, read on the forward strand.
ATATTACGAGGTATAGTAATGATTATTAAATTAAATAATTATGTATATAATATATATATATATATATTAGGGTGATTTTTTTTGCGAAGTTTTTTTTTTTTTTTTTCATTTCTAGTTCTCACGTGAAATTTGGTTGAAAATGTCGAAAAAAAAATTCCCTGAAAGTTACAGCTCTTGATATTAATTTTAAGTAGGTACTTTCCCAAAGCGTGCTAAGATTATCCATTTAAAATACACGCAAATTGAGATTTTTTTTTTTTTTTTTCAAATTTCTATAACTCAGCTGCATTTTAAGCTATTACATTGGTCTTGATCTTGATTTACTCGGAATAAAATACTCTACAAAAGTGCCAATTGCGGTGCCAGAGTGTAACTTGTACAGAAAAACCGAGAATTTTGGGTAAGAATCAACTTCAGCGACACGTACCAACTCACCAGTGCAAGTTACACTTTGGCCGCACGGGGCAATTTTGTAGAGTATTTTATTCTGAGTAAATCAAGATCAAGAACAATGTGATAGCTTGAAATGCGGCTGAGTTATAGATATTTGAAGAAAAAAAAAAATCTCGATTTACGTGTATTTTAAATGGAAAATCTTCGCACGCTTTGGGAAAGTGCTTAAAATTAATATTAAGAGCTGTAACTTTCAGGGAATTTTTTTTATTCGACATTTTCAACCAAATTTCACGTGAGGACTGAAAAATAAAAAAAAATGTCGACAAAAAAATCACCCTAATATATAGGTATATTTAAATTCAAAGAAAGAGTGCGCTGGCATAAAACATACTCGCTTAAATAAAATTATTGTTATTATTATTATCCATATTATTATTATTATTTATTTAATTTGTTTTTTTCATTTTTTCTTTCGTTGTTTTTTTCCAACAGAAACAAAAGTACGCTTTCGATATTTTTTTTTTATACGGGATTCTGAGCTACCCCCGTACCACATATATATATATATATTATGGGCATTCAGAAGCTGACACAAGCGTATATATATATATAAATAGAGATTGAGATTTGATTTGACTGAGAAATGAAAAATGGGGTTTTAAATTTTCAACGATTATTTTTTTTCCTTATTTTTTTCTTTCACCTACGATAACGAATGAATGAAATAATGAAGAATTTGATGGTTTTTTTCCCATAAGTTTTTTTGTCTTTTATTTTTATTGTTTTCGTTCTTTTCTCCTGTCTTAATTAAAAGTAGATGAAAAAAATTTCTCAATTCTTTTCGAATTTACCACGCAGGGTTCAAGGATCCCTTAGAACTCGTTCCTGCAGCTGGGGTTTATACCTACCCTTATTATAAAAAAAAATAACCCAAATCATAAATACGATGCTGATCAGCCATTACGTTACGGTGCAATACCAATTACTTTATCTTAGTTTAGGAAAAAAAAAAACAAAAAAACCACTATCCATATAGGATGGTTCACGGAAAGATTTTTTTTTAGACTCATCGCCGTGGACCGAAAAAAAAAAAAAATCGATAATTTCGTTTAGAAATTTGAAGACACACTATGTATACAAATTTCTGGGTGAAAATAATTTCCTTACGATTTTTTTTGTCTGCTACGTCCGCGGGTATCACCCGAATCGTGAAGTGTAGATCGAAATTTTTTTTTTTCTTCTTTTCTTTTTCTGAATCCTTGGCTTACGATCAGCAGAGCCGGTCTCAATTCAAAGCTGTAAAATTGAATCATCGCATATTTTTCAGGTGTATAAAAATGTCCTGTATAGGTAGATCTATCATCAAGTACCTACTACAGTGATATCGATATTAAACCGGCAACCTCAATTTTATATATTCATTTTCAACCTGTAGGTATATGTAAGGTATATATATACACCGTTATTATATTTAATTAGGCGTCTACACCTGGGAAATAACAAATGGCAAAAAAAAAAAGAAAAAAAACCAACAACAACAACAACAACAAAAACAACAACACCTACGTTCATAAATAATAGGATGATAATTTTATTAACAAATAGCTATATATATTATATATATATGCGAAATGAGTTGAATACATTGACAAAAAAAATAAAAAATTACTAAGAAAATTGAAAAAAATTATCAATGTCGAGTTAGCAATAAATATATTTAGGCGTAGGTATGTAGGTAGGATATAGGTAGAACTGCAGTATGTACTTTCTCACGTTGTACAACTACTACTACTACCACTACTAAATACTACTACATACTACTACTACTACTACTACTACTATTATTATTACTACTATTACTGCTACTAGGTACATACTACTATTACATTATATAAACTACACACGATGATATGTAGTTAAATAGCGTTTCTTGCGATCATTTTTTCGGTGATAAGTGAACCAGTATTTCAATTGACTTTTGTTTTCCTATTAGATAAGTACCTAATTAACATAATTATTATTATTATTATTATATTAATAATATTATTATTATCATTATTATTATTATTATTATTATTTTTATTATTATTGTACATAGTACATTGTACTATAATAGATACTACAATCTATACATACAAAGCTACATACACACATACATACATACATATACATATATACAGTAGAGCGTACGTGCAGCGAATGTGCAACAAAAAAAAAATTAATTTTCTTTTTTATTTAGTTTTTACTAAAACATAATGATAATAATGTGTAATTTTTCATTTAATTTTTCAAAAAAAAAAAAACAAATTTATAGGGTTTTTATAATTGATTTTCTCTACACCGCAAATTATTATATAATATGATATAATATATAGTACCTATATATATATATTATAAATATATATGTATATAAATTATTGCGATATAAACTGCAGGGGATGATATGGGAGATAATTTCGGGGTATACGTGCGGCAAACAGGAGTGATTTTTAGAGCTGTGATGAATAATATACATATTTAATTGTAAATTGATATAAAACATTTAATTTTTTTGTTTGTTTTTCGTTTTTCGTTTTTCGTTTTTCGTTTTTTTTTTTTTTATATATTTTATTTTTTTTATACTGATTAGTAATTTTAAAATATACGTTCTTTCGATAATTAGAAATTGTTGTGGAAGAAAGAAAGAAAGAAATGATAAGGGAAAAAATAAGAAAAAAAATAATTAAACTCATCAACTACACACATATACAATATATTATGCATCTCCTCGCTGAATTCATCGTGATTGATACTTACTGTGATTTGTGAAAAAAAAAAAAATAATAATAATAATAATAATAATAATAACAATTCTCTAATTATTATATCTAATTGTGTATTTTTTTTATTTTTTTTATTTAGAATTAAAAATTTGATTATGTCCCTTGAGTCGAGTGTACATCATTTATTCGTGTAGAATGACAAAAAAAAAAAAAAAATTCTCACTATAACTTTAGATGAGACAAAAGAAAAAAAGAAAAAAAAATTCAAAATCAATTTTTATTGATAGAAGAGAAAAAATTAAAACATTAAAATAAAAATGAGAATGAAAAAAAGAATTTTCTTCGTTTCGCCTTGACGTATGTGATTTTATTTAAATTACTAATTTAGAACGTGTGGGTGTGGTATATTAATTAAAAAAATAACATCTTTTTATTTTGCTCGGTTTTCGAAAAAATTTCCAAATTAAACGCACAAATTTTTTCCTAAAGTCGCCAATAAAGAGAGAGAGAAAGAGAGAGAGAGAGAGAAAAATAGTAATAATAATTTATTAAAACGTGACTAAATTTAGGAAAGGAAAAAAAAATGTTCATAGTTACTATCTTTGAAACTTAATTAAAGATATATATATATTAAATATTATTTATTTATTATTTACACGTAGATAAATGTACATTATGAGGGCAACGGTCAATGCAGGAGATGCTAATGTGTATTTGTTTGTGTGTGTGTGTGTGTGTGTGTGTGTATTCGCACATTGAAGAGTGTACGAAATTCGAATTGGTTAATGAGATAAGAAAATGAAAAATGAAAAGAAAGAAAAAGAAACTCCGGTATTAATGAAAATTAGAAAATTGAAAAAAAAAAAAACGTCGTTCCGGGGTGCTGAAACATAATTACATACGTGTGTCGCCTGTAATCGATATGCATATATGTGTGGTACATGATCATGTTATAAATTTACGTAAATATTTAGTTTATCGCGTGGAAAAAAAAAAACTCGTAGATCAAATTATCAAATTCGTATTAGATTATTAGATTATTAGATTATTAGATTATTATCGTAGATTGTTCAAGTTTCAAGGTGATATATAATTAAATGATCAGAGTCTACGAATAACATGAGAATATACCTATGCACGCGGTTGCCTAAAAACAGAAATTGATGAGTTCGTCTTTTTAGCGAATTGGATCGAGAATTTTGAATTTTTTGAAATCCTTCGGAAATCAGTCGTAGGTGTGAGTTTCTGGGCCACCATATGAGGTGCACACATATCAGCTTGACGTTTGTAATACCTATGTGAACTCCTACTAGTTAAATAATTTTAATCCCGTTACTATAGCGTACCTAAATTATTAAACTGTCTCGCTTTGCGCTTTTGAGATACCTACTATAGAAACAGTGAGAAAGACGGCGATCAAAAGTGAGAAAAAAAATATATACTTACATGAAGATAAAGATAGATATTTAGAAAATAATTGAAGTTAAGCCCTGTGTTGGGTGGGTGGCGTCTACGCTTTCTTTTCTCGATTGTATTCATTTTTCGACAAATTTCTTCTTTCTGTTTTTTATTTTTCTCTTCATTTATTTTTTTAATTTTTTTTATTAAAATAAATTTGAAATTACATGTATGTGTATGTACACCGATCATATAGATCAATTATATAATTTTATAGAATAAATATTCAATTTATAGAATATAAAGAAAAAAATGATGAAATAAAGTGCGAAAGATGTGTTCAAAATGCATCGTAGGTATATAATCGACATTTCAACGACTTAGCTATACACAACAACCTTATAATTTCTTGAATATATGAATTAGATATAAAGAAAGAAAGAAAGAACGAAAGAAACAAAAAAAGAAATTGGTACTACAAAATCTACTTACACTATCTGAACTGTATACCATTCGGAATTTGAATAAAAAATCGAGTATTTTTTCAGAAAATGATACTTTATTATTATTATTATTGTTATATGTTTTTTTTTTAATTTTTAAAAAAATTTTAAACTATCCTCATTCAACTAATAAAAATTATACATTTAATTATACGTGGTGATTGAAATACACTATAAAATACCGAAAAGGAAAGAAAATGAAAAAAAAAGATAGGAAACTATTAAAACTGAAATATTTCGCTTCAATTTTCATTAATATTTATTCGCGGTTGATTTTGAATAAAATCGCAACTGATTCATGACGAACCCGCGATATAGGTATTATAAAGTGTAGATTACGGTATACCTGAATGTGAGGAAAAAGAAAAAAAAAATATATGTATATAAAAATATATAAATGATAAAGTCACGCGTAGTCTCGTACAAGTACGTGACTTCGGTAATATAATGTTGTAAAAACAATGTCTTGAACGCGTTTCACGCTTAACAAAACCTCTATTGACGACCGTTTCTAACTGCTACTCAGCGGTTTTTTATTTTTTCATTTTTTTTTTACTTTTAGTATTCTTTAGTATTTTTTTTTTGATTTTTCTTCCATTTTTCTTCCATTTTTCACTCGGTCTATAGCTCTCGTCCGCCGTCTAACTATATATCTGGCACCGTACATCAAATCAATTTCATTATTTGATCAAGAAGATTCATTCATTTCCGACAGAATCTGCAGTGAATTTTGCGATACGATATAAATAGTAATAAAAGATGATAAATTCTATCTGCTTCAAATTTCTTCTTCATTTTTTATTTTATTTCATTTCTTAATTAATTTTATAGAATTGTATGTCATTTTTTATTTTTTTTTAACAAAATCGGCGAAGCAAAAATCTAAAAGATATAATATGAAACGTTAGGATATAAGACCATATCCAGATTTTAGAATTACTATTACCTATAGCTTATAATTGAACGTTTACTAATTTTTTCAATCTCAAATGAATTAATATTTTTCTCTCTCATTTTGGTAGCCGAATAATAAAAGGATAAATTTTCGTTCATATCAAATTTCTGTAGAATCAAAATCGCCGCTAAAATATTATATACCTACTAATCAAAATTTATGAAATCACGATCCCTCAGCTGGTTGCTAATAAATCCCGTCTCCCGCTGATCCATATTATACGCATAATTACAAATTGAAAAAAAAAAATTAAAAAAAAAAAAAAGATGATTTCGCTCGCACATTACTGTGCTGTAAATCTATATCTAATGAATATATAATATACTATACTATATGTGTCGTATATGTACAAATATGATTGATCGTACACCTCGCATAAAATAATTCCTCTAAATACAATTAAACTTACATTTATGTAATTAATTAGTTAAACATCTTATGGTGTTTTTTAATTATTATTATTTTTTTTCTTTCTGTTTTTCTGTTTCTTCTTTATAGGTTTGTCCTCGGGTTTGTCTCACGCGTTATACACTCATATAGGTTCCTATACACGAAGATTTATCCTATATAGATTATTAATATTATCATTATCATTATCATTATTATTATGATTATTATTATTTTTAATTGTTACTATTACTGTTATTATAACAATTATTTATAAATAGGATAGAAGTTTTGTTCATTTATTTCAAATATTCAAACGTCAAATTTGAAATTGAAAAAAAAAAGGAAAACTCGAACTACATACACACATATATATGAATATATATATATTATATGTATAATATATTATCTACATTATTCCTATCCTTATCACATTATTATTAGCATTATATCGTAATTATTTTAATTACAGGTACAAATGTCATATATGTAGTACACATACACATATATGTATATTATATATATATATGGATAGGTATCTATAAGCTATATAGAACACGTGCAGGGATCGCTGCAACTGACACGCGAACACGAATTTCGCAAATTTAAACTCGATGATTTTTTACGCGAAAATTTGAAATATATAATCGGTTCTTTTTTTCAACGAAATTTGGATGCGATTTTTCGTAGGATGAAAATTGATATGAATTAATGATAGAAATCGATTATTATTCAAATTCGTAACTTTTTGTTATAGAAAAAATAAAAAAAATAGAGAAACGAAAAATCGATTATAATTTTTTTTTTCTTTTTTTTTCAATAATTTTTAGCCAAACCGACTTTGAATTATTTTTTATTTTCTTTTTTCTTTTTTTATTTCTTATCTATTATGCGGTTATAGTCTGACCACGTATCTACCGACTCTACTACTGCGAGAGATATAAATATCTAAATGCCCTGCAGTTTCTGCGGTTATAAGCACGATATACCTATTTAAATAATAATTAGTTTACTATTTCGACATTAAAGTTATATAAAAATAATAATTAAATAAAAAATATCTACGGATCCTGTCGGTAAACCTCAGAAGGACATTATTGCCAGAAGTATTAATATTAATTTTTAATTATTTCGTTGCATCTTTATACATTATATACAATATAATTATAATTATATACGTTATCATATAGCGCGGGTGCAATCTTATATATATGTATTAATAGCAATACTTACGAGTTATTATTAACGCGAGGGGTTCATACGATACAGAAATAATTAATCCGTTTTTATTTCCACTTTCATTTTCATTTTCCACTTTCAATTTAATTTAATTCTTTTTTTCTCTCTCTCTCTCTCTTTTTCTTTTTCATGTTTTTTTTTCATCCCTCGTTCGCGAATTTCATTTTGAAATTATAATCAATTATTCAAACATTAAGCACGATACAAACACAATTTTTTTTTTTTTCTTTCAAATTCCTGTAATAGCACTGCAGCATATCCGCGGATACGAGAGAATTGGAAAAATCCTACGCGATCTAAATACTATGCACTATCTTATATCGTGGCTGGCAATCGCATGTAATAGTAGGTATTATATCAATATCAATGATAATGAATATGATTTGAGAATAAATTGTGAATTTATTGAAAATCGCGTTATTTAATAATAATAATAATAGTAATAATCGAAATAATAATAATAATATTATTTTGTTTTTTAAACAACTCTCAATTCTTCCGACATTTTTTTGCGTTTTTACATAAATTGAATTATTCAATTAAAAAAGGATGATCGAAAATCAAGCAAAATGATGATTTTATTTTTTATTTAATTAACTACCTGGCCGGGGTGGGAAAGAGGGGAATTAACGTTTCTCGTGTCATATCATTTCCAAGACATATCGGAATCGTGTAAATAAGTGTATAACTAATAACTATGTATAACACATATATATATAGTATTATATACATATATTAGCGTGGTTAAAAATAAAGTGAATATTTTTTTTTTTTTCAACTATCCTAATATATGGGTGTACTATATATTCAGGTATATATAGTATAATAATAAGTGAGTAGTAGGTACTCGATGCGGGACAGGCGTCACAAAATGCACCTTTGACGTAGAGTACAATCAATAAATTACATATACATACATAAAAACATAAAAACATAAATACATACATACATACACACATAGTACATACATAAATATATATACTATATATATTTATATATATATATGTATATTGATGTATGTACATCACATTATCACATAGTTTCTATAATTATACAGATATTATATACCTATATACTATTATATTTCCGTGACCAAAACCGCGATAGATTATTATTATTATTATTAAACGATTAGATTATTTATCAATTAATTGATTAAATTAATTAATGCCGTAATGAAATTGACAGATTTCAGTTTCACCATGTACTACTTGCCTTATACCTATAGAATTCATTATTATTTACAGTTCCATATTATATATCTATGCTGCAGTCTCTCCAGTCTTAGATTAATTGATCGGTTCATTAATAAATTATATTTTTTGACCGGGTCATCGGAAAAAAGAAACGCAAAATATAGAAATTGAAAAAAGAAAAAATTTAAAAAAAAAGGGATAAATAATATCAATAATTGTCAGGAATATTTCGGTACACCGTTTATTATGTATACCTGTACATTACAATTTATTCGTACAATTTTATTTTTTCAACGTTTAATATTGTTGTACGTTACTTTTTTTTTTTTTTTTTTTCTATCGCAGATTCGATCTCATCGTGTTATAATATTTTTGAAAGGGTTTCTTTTTTTTTTTTTGTTTTCGCTTCTTTTTTCACAACTGATTATTATAATTTCTACTTATTTTATAAATTATATAGAAAAAAAAAAAACAGTAAAGGAACGAAAGAGAGGAAAGAGAGACAGAAAACCGTAAGATTTTTTTTTTACGATTTTGAGGTAAACGGCGGTACGGATATAAATAAGCCTGAAAATTAATGAAAAAAAGTAGGAGAAAATAATTGATCGATAAACAAACAGCAAGTTTATACAACGAGTTGGGGAATAAGACAAGACGGTTATAGAATTGTGGGGTATTATCGATTATTCAAAAGGTTAATTGGCGCAGGTAACATATATAGCTGGTATATATATATATATATATATATATAATATATATATATACATATAAAAGTAAACTAACGTAAGATGAGTAGCGAAATTGGGGGCGCGTAGGCGTGTGCAATATATATAAGAAACACGTGCGAAATGTTGGCTAATATTGTTACTGCAGTATAACGATATAGTATATTATTATTAAAAGTTAGGAGAAAACAATTAGATATAATAAATAAATGAAGCAAAAGAAAGAAAGAAAGAAAGAAAGAAAGAAAGAAAGAAAGAAAGAAAGAAAAAAAGAAAAATTTAACATACTATTATAAAAAAATAAATAATTTTTTTAAGTTTGTTTAATATAATAGAAAATACACTTAGTACATTTCTGGGCTAAAGTTCCTTAAGGGTTGAGCGCGTGGAATTGAGACGCGGCCCTGATGTGATGACGGTGCTTTGTTTCTCTTTTAATTATTATAATAGATTTAAACAAAAAAAAATAAAAAATTAGACAAAAAACAAGAATTAATTTTATCATCATCCTTTTAGCAGTTATAGGTATATATGTATATATATATATGTATGTATATTATATACATACTATATAATGATAATAATAATAATAATAATAGCGAATTAGTTTAAATAAATTAACTAAAAGTAGAATATATATTTTATTGTCCTAAATGTTCTTATCTTATATAAGTTACAACTATTATCCCATTATGTTGCTACGTTTACTTATATTATTATTAAAAAACATATTAAAAAAAAAACAAAAAAAACATACAAAAAAATATATATAACTCCTATTTTCAAACGTTGTTTTTTTTTCATATTTTTATTCTACTTCTTCGTCTTTTGGACATATTCTGTTATAACCCCGCAGCGCAAATCAACACGACACAATAATACAATAGTATTCCGCAAGCATAGATTATTAGGAACTACTATTTCAAAACTAGTGCTATTCTATCGTTGTGTAATTTTTTTTTTCTTTTTTCTTTTTTTTTTTCCAATTCTTATCTTGTCCAATGAAAAATATCGACTCAACCCCAGGCCTACGTCTGTAAATATAGATCTTATAATTATGTAGGTACATACGTAACATATAACACCTCATATTTATTCAATTATATACGTAATTTCTATCCGCTGCTGCACCTATAAGTTTCTCGTAGGGGGAACCAAAATCCTTGAACAAAGATTACGCGTACCTACGTGTTTAGTGCTCGGAAGTATTTTTTTTTTTCTTTTCTATTCTTTTTTTTTTCTCTTCTGCCTCTCAATAAAAAAATAGTATATTATGCAACTAGTGCGTAAAGTGAGTTTTTCTTCACGAGTAACGATCTCAGTAAACGAGTCACCGGCGAACCACGAGTCCATACGATAGTTTTCGACACAGTGTGTGTAAAATGAAATTTCACGCGCACTATATCGAAGATATTATTGCGTTTTCACAACTCGATGAAATTTCTCGGATTCTCTATATCATTGAGCAATATATTTACTATAAATTTGTTAATTATTTTTACAAGGTAATTATTATTACATAATGACAGTAATATATTTTTTTTTTAACTATAATTCAGTTATCAAAATTATTTATTCGCTGAATTTAATGAATAAATGAATTATTATCATTACCTAGTAATAAAAATGATCTTTACCTAAATTTTTTTTTTATTTCTCTTTTTTTTCTTCATTTGATTCGATTCGATTTGATTTAATATTTTTTTTTTTTCTTTTTTCTCGGTCAATGTAATTCAAACTTTAATTAACAGTTTCGTACTTCTTAATACGACCGCCGTACCAACGTTATGCCACAAGGTGACCGGACGTCACGCAGCTTCGAACACGCATTGCGTGTCGACTTCTGCCAATTTGCTTTCCGAGCCCGCGTTTATTTCTGTAATTTTCTCTAGGCAACTGCTGTGAGTATCCACAAAATGTCGTTTTTTTTTTTTTTTTTTTCATCTTTTTTTCTTTTTGGCAGAATCAGAATATTCGAATTTTAGTTAACCCGGTTTAGAATAATATTATATCCGCCACGCAATCGTCTTGCAAAAATAATTTAATAAATATATCAGGTACTACAGTCGCAGATTTTCAGTTTCTGCGTACATCGACATCCCTGGGATAATTGAAAATTTATCGAATAATTGATTAGTTTGATTTTTTTTTTTTTTTTTTTTTTTTTTTTTAATAAAGAGGATTTCACAATTGACGTAAATGTATATCAGTCAGCTGTTTCTGCTGGTTCCCGGTTATATATTTCTGCACATAACTTAATCGCGTTTGATTGTGAGTCATGAGCAAGCATGGGCATATCGGACTCAAATGCAAAGATATCGGAGTATTGATTCTTAGCGGTTGATAAGGCCGGGGCGTCGATAACAGGGACTATAATATTTTTTTTTTCCCCACTAAATCGAAAATAGCTATAATCGCATTAACGTATGAACAATTTTTTTCTCCAACCAAATTTGGTGCAACAGAAATTGCGATTTTTTGCTTACCTCTTATACATGAGGGCTTCAGCAATTTTATTTGCGGTTTGAATCTGTGTCGAAGTTTATGAAACAAAAATTCGTGAAAAAAAGTTTATGGAAAAAAAAAGTAGGTAGGTAAAAGCTAAGTAAAAAATGTTGCATAATTTTTTCTAATGATTCAAAAAACGGGTGATGGCTAAGCCTGCGAAACGAGGTGAAAATTCAATGATCGAATCATCGCGATTGTCAATTAATCGCAATCAACTTGATTCACGAAAATGCTGAGTAATGTTTCCAAAATTAGCTCGACAATTATCTCGCTTTCATAGCTATCCACAATAGCGTATATATATAGGTATAATTATATATAATATGTATTCGTTCATTTCGTTGAATAATTTTAACAACTACTATATCTGATTGAATAACAAATTCGTCAAATTTTTCAAAAATTTCGTCTTCTTTCCCGGAGGCTCGCATATTTTTCATGTGACATTGGCGTTGGATGAGAGAAAATAAAAAAAATAAAAAAAAATAGGAAACAAGTGGAAAACTATCTGAATTATTATAGTGCATTTCGGTAAGTAGGTTAAGAAGGTATATTTTAAAACTTGCGGTGAAGAAAGAAAAGGAAAAAAAAATTTCTAGCTTTTGTGCTGAAAATTAGCCAGCTTATCTCGACCTAGTATTTATTCTACGTAGGTACATATATTATAAAGGTCATTCAGTTTTTCAGTTTCTTTGAAAGTCTGTTATTTTTTTTACGCTATACAAATTTGATTTTCCTTTTTTTTTTTTTTTTTCATATATATTTAATCGCAGATTTAGTTAACACCTACATTATCACTGGATTGCAGCTTATACATATATGAATGATACTCCTCGAAAAGAAAAAAAAAAAAAAAAAACGAAAAAAAAAAGACAAAATTTCGAGTTAATTAAACGAACGTATCTCTTATATGATAGTGAGATTAATATTGTATAATATCCATAATCGAACATATTTATGCGCGTGGGGTCATAATAAAGGCAACAAACTATCCGATTCATTTTTTTTTTTCTTTTAATTTTAATTTTGTTTTTTCTTCTTCTTTCGTTTGTTGCTAATTAAAGATAGCGAAAAGAAAAGACGAAAAAATTTGAAAATAAATAATATGAGAAATGAAAAATAAGCTAGCGCACTCAACTGACTGTAAATTATAATAATAAATGATAAAAAAAAATAAAAAAAATAATAATATATTATTATATATTATTATAGTAAATGAATCCTATAACAAATCAATACGTATCCGTAACCATATAACTATATTACCCGTATAGTATTTTATCTGGAACACGTGGATAAAATCACACACCTGTATACATAGGCGAAAGAAAATAAAGAAAAGAAAAAGAAAACGATAAATACCACCAATATATAAATAAATTATTAAATAAATAAATTGATTAATTAATTAATCAATTAATTAACTATAGTATACAGCATGATAGTGCACGTCTAGCGTCTAAACGGTGTGCGAAAATACCGCCTGTTACTATAAATAATAAATCGAAAGAAAAGAATTGGAAAGAAAAAAAAGAAAGAAAAAAAAATGAACTAAAAAAACGTTAATTAGTGGATTATAATGGAATATATTAAAGAAAGAGAGAACAATATCAGGATAACTTTAGCTACGTTGCAGACAGAATTTTTTTTTTTTTTTTTTTTTCAAATAATCTCGTATAATAAATGAAACTTGAATCGTAATTAACTATAAAAAGTTCAAAATAATCGTATTTTTTTTTACACTACCACCACTATTTCATTCGACAAGCTAACAGGTGGTATTTAGTACATCCTGAAGGGAACAAGGATGTGAGGAGATATGTAGTACATAATATTGAAATGATAAATTAGCAACAGGTTTTTCGTTCGATTTCAAACAACAAACCAACTTTTCATTCCTGAATCACGTTAAAATTGCAATAATACATGTATTGTACTTTAATCCGTATTAAATTTTACCAGCTTGTGTTCAGAAGTCCATTTTTTTTTATTTCTCGGTTTATTTCGTTGATAATCACGAAATGAATAATTGACCGTAAGAAGAAAAAGACAAAAAACAAAAATTCGAGAGGAATATTTATCAAATTTTCAACAATATATACATATTCGAACAAAAAGTTTGAATGAAAATTTTCCTGTGTGCCAATTGATGAACAAAAATTCTTTATCAAAAGAAATTCGTATAAACGAATCTGCAGCTGTCTAATAAATCATATTGTATCGTTCTATTCTTCATTAATTAATTTCTTTGGAAAAAAAAGTTGAAGAAAAAGAAAAAAGACAAGAAAAAGAAAGAAAGTAAATTTCTCTCACATCCTCGCTCTGCGAGCAGATAATAAATATAGCTGCTGTTAAAATGGGGAGAGAATCGCGAGAGACAGATAGATAAACGAGAAACAAAAAAATAAAAAAAATGAAAAAAATAAAAAAAAAACCACAACAACAATAGATATTAATAATAATAATAATAATAATGATATAGAAGAATATAAGAGAATATATACATATAGGTATATCACATTGTATTATTAATGGGGGATAATAATTGTCACAATTAGTAAATAGGTAGATATGATGATCGGGTGCGGTAAAAGGAGACAAGATTGAATATTAAATAAATAAATAGATAAATAGTATACCTACTCATTTATTATGTACGTAGGTATTATTATCATTATCATATATTATAACGTACGAGTTTTTCATATCGTACGACAATACCTATCCGTGATTGCGTTAATCTAGTTGACGTCGATCTACATATTATACATATAGGTGCAATAGCCTGCTACAGATGTATACATTAGCCGTTATTTAATACGAATTGACAAAAGTTATTTCATTCTTTTTTTCATTGTATTTTATGTTCATCTTCTATTTTTACAAAAAATGGAATAAGAAAAAAAAAAACAACAATAAATGGTGACATTCATCCATAATTGGCGTCAGAAAATATGAGTAATTAAAAAATTGAACTCGCTGATCAACTTTCGGTTTCGGACGTAAAAAAAAAAAAAAAAAATTACATATAGGCTCAAAAACGCCATCGATACCTGGCGAATTTAATTACGCCGATCGCTTTTGAAAAATTTGTTATTTTAACCCAAGACGGTCGTATGGGGTGTGACACACCCCAAGTTATTTTCGAGCTCGAATTTCGGCCTCTTAATATCGGAAACCGACGTTATTACCTCTAACTAGAGTTTTTTTTTTTCGCAATTTTTTTTTTTTTTTTTTCTCGCAAATTTTTTTTTTACGAATTTTTTCAACATACTTAAAACAAAAATTTTTGTTTCCTTCTTGGATGGGTTAATAGAGAAACGTTTGAAATATGTTCTCAATTTTTTTGGGGCCCCCCGGATAATTCTACGAAATTCTACAGCGCTTCAAAGTGCTGGGGTGTGTCACACCCCATATGACCACCACGGGATTCTCATGAGGTGTGACCGTCTTGGGTTAATAAATATAATATATAATATATTATTTTATTTTATTTTATTTTATTTCATTTCATTTCATATTTTAATGAATTGCTTTTATTCGTTGATTTCCACCGACGTGCCATCTCAAACTCGAATTATTTATAATATATATACACTACAGAAAGTTTCAATAATCTTTTCTCCTCTATACCGCCCCCGCCTTTCGGATTTCGCGTATATTGTAATGATATGATAATTATTTACGCTAATAATAATAATAATAATAATTAATGATTAAATAATAGTAACAATACTAATAATAATAATAATAACAGTAACAATAGGTGATTACAGAAAAAAAAATATCAGTTCATATAACAAGAACCTATACCTATACTATGCAATGAATCCAATAGCAATAATGTTAAAAAAAAAAAAAAAACGAAACAAAAAAAAAGGAAAAAAAAATATGTTTATAATAAAGAAAAATACGGAGACGTTGAAATATTAATTTAGTTTGAAATTGATGCATGTTCATCAACGTTCTATATACATAGAAAACGATCTCCGTTTCTAATTAAGCTACACAACTATATATATATATATATTATACATATATATATATGTATATACTATATAGATTGGTATATTATGCATGTGTGCGTGGGTGTGGTGCGATTGGAGGAACTGAAATCATAGGCAATGTCAGGAATATATTTATACTAGTATTTGAATAGTTTTTATTAGTATATTATATATGATACATATATACATATATTAGGGTGCAGGTTGGTAATTTTTAACATATACTTGCCACCCCTTTAATCGATAGAAAATAACGCAAAAACAGTGTTTGAATTTTTATAGATTTTTAGCTTGATTGCAAAGGGTGCCAAAATCAATTTGGAATTGAAAAAATGGGAAAACATGTTCTCCTCAATTTTGGAGTAAAAAAGAAGCAAAACTATTGTTCACTTAAGTTTTTCGAAAAATTGAATCTACGTATTTAATGGTTGGATTTAGATCCAACCAAGTGGCAACGAAATGAGAATTACATGGATTGCGAAATAAGTAAAACAGTGATAAAAAATATCCAGATCATAAAAGATCAGGCTGAACGAGGTGTACAACTCATTAATGAGTACAATAAATTGCATAAAAATAAAATAAAAAAAAAAACGAATAACAAATGCAATTTTTGATTCAAGTTGTAAGCGATTATCAGAAAAGGTTTCCTGCGATTGTAATAAAAATATACTATTTTCAAACCTATCGATGACGTATGATATCGTATGATGTATATGTTATAACTTATAACCGTTGTAATGTGATCAGAACACCATCGCAAATACATTTTTTTGCCGAAAATATTTAGTTTTCTTTGTTTCACTCTAAATTTGTTTCCCATTTTTTTTTCTGACCAAACTATATTGAATCATTCACTCTCTTGACCTCATCATATGATTTTACTGAGGTGAACGATAGTTTCTTTCTTTTTTACTCAAAAATTGAGAAAAATATGTTTGTCTATTTTTTCTTTTCTTTTTTGATTCAATTTTTCCAATTTCAAATACATTTTGTCACCCTTTCTAATCAAGCTAAAAATCTGTAAAAATTTGAACATTCAGACAACTTTTTTGCCTCATTACATATCTATCGATTCAATTAAGGGGTGTCAAGTATATGTTAGAAATTAACGACCACCCTAATATATATATTATATTACATATATATACAAGTGAATAAAAGAAAATTGTATTATAATATATAGAATTGATGAAAAAAATAAAAATAAACTAAATTTAGAAGAAGAAAAAAGTAAGAAATTAACAAAAGAAGCAATTGACGACGATGACGAGGGTTGTAAATATACACATAATATTATATACTATTATATACACTGAGAAAATAGGAATATTATATATATATATTATATATATATAGTGATTTGATGAATAACCTGCATATTTAATAAATAAAATGATAGCTAAATAATGAATATGTGAATAGCGCGAGCGAGTTATGATTAATATAATTGATATAAAAATATATATATATATACATAAATATAATTATAGGGTTGTAAGTATAATGAAGAAATAAAATTTATTGTGTATAATAAATGATTGAGTTAAAAAAAAAAACAGATAAAAAATTCATATACAGTAGGTGCATAATTATTATATATATACACAAAAGCTATGACGTGCAGGAGGGGAGCGAGGGAATTCGTAATCTGTCAAATAATAAACTATAATAATAATAATAATAATATTAATAATAGGTTTTCTTAGCGAACAGGTTATAAATATATATATTATATAATAATTAATAGTAGTTTTGGTTAAACGATAATATATTTCGTATTAAATGAATTGAATTTAGGGTAAAACCGAGTCACACACATACATACATATATATACATATACATAAATAAATGAATAAATAAATAAATATACACTTCTACATGACCACACATGTAAAGAAAAAAGCAAAAAGAAAATTGAAAAGGGATAATAATATAATAATATAATATTATCTATTATATATGTTATATATTATTATTATTTTTATTATTATTATTATTATTATTATTATTATTATTATTATTATTATTATTATTATTATTATTATATAACTAAATTTATACGCGTCGCGACGAGGGGCACGTTCACACACGTCACACGAATCATTCAATCATAATACAATTACTGTGCTATATTTTGTACGAGTTTTTAGTCACACCGCGCACACCTCACGTTATAAATATTATAATATATAATCTATTCCGCAATCAAGGATCTATTTAATAAATAAATGAATAAATAAATAACTAAATAAATAAATGAATAAATAAAATTACATTATGTGTTATAGCAGTGCATAATTATTGTATTATATCACCTATATAGCAACCATAGGATGCGAATATAAAATGATCGTATCACTGTTGTATATAACTATTATTTTTATCGATTGAATTTGAGAAATAAAAAAAAGAAGAGAAAAAAAAAAACGAAAACAGAAAAGAAACTAGGAAAACAAAAAAATTAATTACTCATAGCTAGTACTGGCAAATAGACTCTCGCAGAATAGTATATTATGCATCGAGTGCGTAAAATCTTTCGCACGAGTTTCATACGATATTTTTCGACATAGTATGCGTGAAATGAAATTTTACGCATACTGTATCGGAAAAATAATAATAATAATTTAAAAAAAGACTAAAAAGTTAGGTGATGATAATATAATGCAAAAAAAAAAAAAAATGGTATAGGTATATATATAATGTCTCTATCTATAGATACATCGCATCTCTTCTAAACGAAAATTTTCCTGCTGCAGTTACATATATATGTATGTATGTATGTATACCTATTATACACTTGATATACTTTATACGTACTTTATATAATATATTTATATAGGTATATGTATAATTGTATACTTGTGTGTTTGAAATATGGTTTAAATCTGAAACAACACTTACTCTCACTTTGCTATAGGTATGTCTGATGCAGTATGTAGGTACGTTTATATCATAGATTTTATCTACCTATACTGACGCATGAATTCACGCATCTAGGTACTATATATATATATATATATATATATATATATATATATATATATACCTACATGGCGTGGTATAATAAAGACATACTACTTATACACAGATCTGTGTATTATCTACTTATACGTAGCGTATGGTACTGGTATTTTACACGCGTTATACATACCTACATATATCTGATTCGTAATGCGGGGCCAATTCGCTTCACGTATATTATACTGGGTATATGCTATATGCTATATATACCTATATGTACTCAAGGTTGTATCCCCCAACAACGATCACTATAATCGGACGACGACGCCAAAACGTCTCAGGATTTATACCAAATTTTCGCACAATTTATACGTATTATCATAATACGGAAGAATTCATATACCGATGAATCAACATATTTTCATACATAGTACCTACCTACGTCGCGGAGAGTAATGATAGTTTTTTTTATCTTTTTTTCGTAATTATACGCCCATTGCGTAACACACAGGGAAAGTAAACTAAGCTTGTGTGGCGTATGCATGCGTGAAATTGGCATCCAAGTTATGGCAGGCATCCACGTTAGGCGGCGCTGTCGGCCGTACATGTACTCAGCTCTCACGCACACTAGTAGCGTGTCTGTATGTTACGCAAGGGGCCTATTATCATAATAATTATACATACTAACTAATCGAATGAAATATTTAGAATCATATATAGGTACATATTTCAGAAAAAAAAAAAGAAACTATGAATTAGAACGTGATTTATATGAAACGGATAGTGTAATCCGAGGGGTGAATCACGGGGGAGATTTGGTATACAAAATGCAGGAGATGTTTGGGAAATATTGAGATATAAAGGGAGATAAGTGCTGGGAGATGTTGGAAAATGACCGAAAATCCGGGAAATCTTGGAAAAACTTGGAAAAACTTGGAAAATTGGAGAAATATTAGGAAAATGTAGGAGATGTTGGGAGATGGGAGATGTGGTGTACGTGTTTCTGCCTCGTGATTCACCCCTCGGTGTAATCCCTAATTATTATTATTTTATATTTTTTTTTTGTCTTTTATGAAATTCTTGAAAAAATTAGTGAAAAATTACTACAAGGCGTATAATTTGCAACCCTTTTTCTCGGGGTCCGAATTATTTCTAGAAAAGGAACTAAGATATTTGTTTTCGACTGTAAAATCTTGATACTCGCATAAAGTGCTATTTTCGAGATTCTTGAATTTGAAATGATGAATTCTGAATTCATTGATTCCCTAATTTCGTAGGGACATTGTCTCGAACGAAAATGACAAATAATATGACCCATCGTTGGGGAGGGGATGAAAAGAAGACGAAAAGAAGAGGATTTTTTTTTTTTTTTTAACTCGATTTTCTTCCACCCCGTCTTTTGCTTCTTTCACTCTTCGTCAGCCACCCTATTAACGACCCTTGACCTGCGCCGCGTAAGGGTCACCCTAAACGAAACCGCGCAGTTTTGTCGTCGTACGGTACCGCCTGACGTGACACGCCTACCTGCGCCGTAGTCGGTAAAATGAAGAATAGAAGGAAACCCACCCTCACCCTCGTACAGCTAAATCCACCCCTAGCGACGGTTCACCCTCTTCCGGTAACCAGGGCCGAGCTTGACGATGAACCACTCTACTACCCCACTTCACTCGTATATAGGTAGACCTTCGCATCGGGTCACCGGGTAACGGGCGACTTAACACCCCGAGCTGCTGAAACGAGAATGACGCGATGCACTTGCTGATATATAGACTATCATTTCGCCTTCGATTTATTTTTTTCACTCGTAATCAGATACATTTATGCACCACAGATCTTATGCAATTTTTCGCGTATCGTAGTACGATGATCAGCTTATCTCTAAATTTTGATTTATTTTGTATAGAATAACAAAAAAAGAAAAGAGAAAAAAGAAGAAGATATTGGAGACAAAAAAGACAAAAAAATTTGGCCGAAACCCTAGGTTCCAGCCATCTCAATTTTAAGTACCTACTGTCCCAAAGCCATGCGGGAAAATTCGAAGGCTTTGGGACGGTATACGCTAGGCACGTACAATTCCAGTACGCTACTAGTGTGTGTAGAATTCGTGCATGTATACGACCGCCAGCGCCGCCTAACTTGTGTGCGAGGCAACTCTGGGGTGAAAATCGCATGCATGTATACGAAAACACAAGCTTGTTCATACGAGTGTAGTAGTACGAGCCTAGCGTATAGTTAGAATTGCGATAGGAATAGGTATATCGGATTTTTGGCTACGTATTTTTGTATAGAGAATTGAAATTCGGGAATGATCAAATTAAGAACCACCCTTATACAACACCTATACTATATTCGAATCCATCGCTATGTTTTGCATTTAAACGTGAAAATATATAAATAGAAAGACAGATAGAGAGAGAGAGAAAAAGTTTATTAAAAAAAGTTGAAACGATAAAGTGCGACCGGTTGTAAAAGAGCAAAGCGTGATCACCGATCGTGTCGTATCATCAGAATTCAATATGCCCAGACAGACGTAATATTATTCATGCGTCTTCTCTTATTCATTTTTTCTTTTTCTTTTTACTTTTTTTTTTTCTTTTTTCTCGTTTTCTATGTACATATGTATATTATAAATGCGATATTACAACGATTGCATATATATAGATATATATATATATATATATATATATATATGTCGCATCAGTGTTGCGTTCTTGCGTTACCGATCATCACCGTCAGCGTATATTATATACCAACACGTATAGTAGTTACATATATATACCTATACCTACATAGTTATTATCTCAACGATATTTACGCGATAGATTCTAAATTTAGATTCACTTCAATACTCAAGTCGCGAATAAAGTAGGTACCTACCTATAACATGTGATATCACAGTTTCTGTATTAAACGGAGTACTATGTAATGTCTGCGAAGTATAATGTCATCCGAGCTTATAAATCCCTATACATATAATAACCTAAAGGAGGGAAAAGATGATTTTCTAATCAGATGTACGAAATTACGTGAATTAAGTTCATATGATAATTTGGCGAGGGAGTCTATTTGCCTATACAGTTTTTTTTTTTTACAGAAAAAAATATCCAAAATTATATTACATATTCCGATCAAACGCGAAAGTTGAACGAAAAATAAAAAGAAGAAAAGAATCTTTTTTGATTTTTTTTGTTTTCCTTTTATATAGGTATATAATATTATATACAGAATTATGATACATTTATGTATGGCATATACTATAGATAATATTTAACATAACGATAGCGAGATATGCGCAGAGTTAGATAATATGTTGTTTGTAAAATAATAATAATAATGAAAATAATAATAATAATAATAATAATGTACAATATAAATAATATAGCCGAAAAAAAAAGATATTATCTAGGTGTTATACGGAAAATGCAATAATAATATCTTTTCTAAACGGTCACATACATATATATATATATAAATATATATATATATATATACATATATTACTATAACAATGCATAATAAATCATAACACACATAGAATAATTGTAATTTTCATAACGCGAGCGATTGATCGATTGGTATATATTATATATAGTTACGCGGTTATTTATTTATTTATTTATTTATTTATCTATTTATTGATTTACCTAAGTCTTTCATTTCGCATTTAAAACCTATAATATGTAATTTTTCGAACGACTTTTAGCGTCAAGTTATTAATTAATCCCGCAGTGCCAAGTTCAGCGATTATAAATTTGTGTGTAAATTAAAATGTGAAAAAAAAATTGTTTATCTTCTGTATAAATATATATAGAACATATATATAATAGGTATATATATATGTATTTAAATTGAAACAATGAATTATACAACGGTGTATAATATAAAAGAATATTATCTTTATTTTAGAGATTTTGGCAAAAATGTTGAAAGTTTGAATTGAAAAGTAAGAAAGAAGAAAAAATAAAAATTAAAGAAAGAAAGAAAAGAAGTAACGTGCAGGTAGAATGTCAAAAGATTGTTAACCCTAGACAGGGAAACTCATTTTTATCACCTTCTATCGGGCAACTGGGGTACCGGAGTACCCCAAGCGTTTCCAAATGATGCAAGCCTTCCTAGTTGCAATAAGATGAGATTTTTTGTACGTCATTTGCTCCGTTTTTGAATCAGGAATATATGCAAAGCCTTTTCCTTCAAGATAAAATCGAGAAAAATTTGTTGAAAGTAACAAGAAAAAAATGACTTGTTTCAAAGTTGACTTGGGGTACCGGGAGACCCCTGCAGTTACGCTGACTAGGGTTAATATCATCGGTTAACTAAATAATAAAATGCGAGTGATGGATTTTTTTCTATTTTTCTAATTTTTCTATTTTTTTTCTCTTTTGGTTTCATTCTAGGTTTTCCCAATTTGAAAATGTCTATTTCACAAAGTGATAAAATTTGTCGACCAACAATATAAGAAAGAAGCAATAAAATTTTAATAAAAATTATGCAACTAATAGCTGCACGCGTGGAGCGGGTCGGAGATAGAAACTCTGCATTCCTAATTCCCGCGACCTTGCCAGTCCTAGATCGAGGTAGGAGTCTAGGACACGGTTAATATCCGGCGTCACGTGATATTCGCAACAACTAAAAATAGCTAAAGCTCGCCAAACGTGCTCCAAGTATACATATATAATATATATACACATACATACATATATGCGTGGCTATGAGGCTGTAAGGCACACATTCATTCGTTACATAGTACTATACATACATCTATAGGTATCTATATTAAAAAGCGTTAAATATATAAGACGCGGAGGGGAAGATGTATGAAATATAGCAATATACGTAAATTCTATCATACAGCAGCATATATACGTAATTAGAAAAATTCAATCCTAAATTTTATATCGAGGGATGAAAAATGCAAAAAAAAAATGCAAAAATGCAAAAAAAAGAAACAAAACGAACAGAACAACTTTGGCACTGGATTTTTTTATATTATTTATTTAAAAGCCCAGCTGTTATACCTAGACGTGCATCGTCGCCGCCCATCACCTTCACCCGTTGCTAAATTAGCAAAAAATACAATTGACTCGTATATAGACGTGAGTGCGAATTGATTAATTTTATTTTAATTTTTATTATTTTTTTTTTCTCCTTCCTTTAATGTTACATATTGTGTGTATATATTACAATATTTACCGTGGTAATTTCACTCCGCAATTTGAGTATATTATATATAGGTATAGGTGTTATTTAGGTAGATAGGTATACGTATTATAAAGCAAAGAATATCAGCTATATCATTCTTTTTCTGCAGCCAGTTTATTATCAATTATTATTAATTATTATTATTATTATTATTATTATTATTATCATTATCTCTTCATTTTGTCATAATAAATTTTGTGTTTCGGTTCTTAGAAGAACGAATGCATATCATAGTTGTAATATAACATTTTTGTCGAATAAAAACTGCAAAACTGTTTGTGTTAATCCAGTCTATTTTTCATAATTCCCCATATGTTTAACGGCTAATATTCCAATCTCGCTCACTATATAATATACATTATCTATGCACATAGTAGGTATGTGTAATTTCATCTTATACATGTGTTGGAATCATAAAAATTGTAAATTCCGAAAAATCTCCCGAATTCGCAACTATGATTATTACCCTAATTTTGCTATAGAATTGAAAAAAAGTAACATCAACTCAGATTTTGAAATTCAATGTTATTCAAAAGAAGGAAAATTCGGAGCTAATCCAAGACCGAATCAATCAATCTTCGATATCTTCGATTAATATTTGATCGCCGCAAGAACACGACGACGACTAAAGAACATGTTTAATTCCCAGGTGTCGCTGGCTTTGGGATTAGAAGTTGGAGGATGGGGTGCGCTGATGGAACGAGCGTCTCGAGGTGGTCACATAGCTACGGGAGGTGGTGGTTTAATTCCGTCCGGAAGTTTGGCAAGTTTGGCAGGTCTAGCCCGTCGTTGCGGTGTGTGTCTGGCAGCGTTTCCATCAGCTTGGCTTTTGGAGCGTCACGCACTCCTTCAGCACGCGGGTCACCCAGCCGACGACAAACCTTTCACTTGCGAGCAGTGCGGTCAACGTTACCGGTACCGATCAGCCTACGTCAAACACCGTGAACAAAATCACCGGGCTCGTCTTCCAGCCGATAAATTGTTCACATGTGATATATGCGGCATGCAATTTAGGTACCTTAAATCGTTCAAAAAACACAGACTCAATCACGCCCTGGAACGATTGCACCGAGTTCCCGAGTCCCAGGTCGGTCAGGCCGAGAGAAGCGACCAGGTTTCCAGCACCGGCGAGCCCGCGGCCCAAGTGGAGACCAACAGTGAGTCGGCGAGTGTCTTGGACCCCGAAGAACGGGCGCAAGAGGCTTCCTCCGAAGGTCCTAGGGAGGAGGCAGTGTCCGAGACTGCGAGCGTGCAGGAGAGTTTGCAGGAGGCTGGTGGACCCCTGCAGGCTGAAGGAGAGACGGGAGTCAGCGGTGCAGCAAGTGCCCTAGGAACAAGTGAGATCGGGGAAGCCGACGACGGAGCTGTCGACGAAGAGCGTGTTTCCGAACCAACGGACACGATGCTTGGTCTCCTGAGAAGTCACGATCCGGAAAGACGCGAGAGACGTTTCGCTTGTCCATTTTGTGGCAAGTGCGTACGTTCGAAGGAAAACCTCAAACTTCATGTACGCAAACACACCGGCGAACGTCCATTCGTTTGTCTATTTTGCGGACGTGCTTTTGGGGGAAAGAGCGACCTGACTAGACACCTCAGAATCCACACTGGCGAACGACCGTACCATTGTGAAATGTGTGGAAAGTGTTTCGCCAGGGCTGATTATCTATCGAAGCATTTGACCACGCATATTCATCAGCGTTAAGGTTTGCCTAGATTTTTACCACGTCTTTTTGGTTTTTTTGTTTTGTGTTTTTTTTGTGCTTTTTTTTTTTTATACATGTATATTATTAATTGCAACGATAAGCGACCGATTCGTTTTGGGGATTATTATTTTTGAAAATTATTTCTGATTTTGAGGGATTAATCCATATATTATAGGTATATCGATAAGGAAGCTCGAATATAATCCGTACAGGCGCGTCAATTACCATATATTATGTGTGGGATAATTTGGAAAGAGCGGATAATATATTCTCTTGCGTAAAAATGAAATTTAACCGCATAATGAGGTGAATATATATATATAAGTACATATTATATGTATAATATATACTATATATAAATGTCATAACTTGAATTACGGGTGAATTAAAAAGCCGAAAAGAAGGAGAACAAGAAGAAGAAGACGACGAAGAAGAAGATTTTTAAAATATGATATAGTGAGAATAATTTGTGATAAGGATTTACCAAAGAAGAAGAAGAAGAAGAAGATTAAGAAAAAGAAGAAGAACATAGAGAAGTAGGTCAGCCGCCTCGGAGAGGGTGGCGACAAAAAATGATCAAGTTTTTGGGGGATTTCGTGTTTTTTTTTTTTCTTTTTTTTTTTTTTTTGTCTCTTTAGTTTTCATTTATTTGTTGTTTTATGGTTTTTACTTCTCTCCGAAGAGTGATATATAAATATATATATATATTATAGTAGCTGATGTGTATATGTATGCGTTTATATACATAATATATTGCATAGGTGTATATATATATATATACAAATATGTATATATTATATTACATAATTATATATATATTCAATGATATACCTATACCTAATACTACTCGTCAAAATCATAATTATCGATGAAGGAAAGAAAAAGAAAAAAGAAAAAAAGAATGTGTGTTATATACATGTGCTGTCAAGTTCTGTCAATCCCATCGAAAAAGGATGTCATTCGTAACGAGAGAAAATCATATTTCCTTGTGAATTCTTTTTTTTTTTTTTCTTCTTCTTATAACACAATTGACGAGGGTAGGTATTACGTACTACGCGTTTAACAAACTCTTTGTATAACGTCAGGGGATGCACGACTCCCGGTTGATGTGCGCTGGTGCCTTTGAGACTCGAGTCCTTTAATATTCTCCGCGTATATAGCAATAAATAAATCACACATAAAAATAAATAAAATATAAAAAAAAAATAAATAAATAAATAAATAAATAAAATAAAATAAATAATCACTCGTCCGTTTCGAGGAATAGATTTGTCCTTTTTCATTTACAATTTTTCATTTTTCAACTTTCTCTGAGCCTAATTTTTTTTTTTTTTTCCTTTTTTTCCTTTTTTCCAATGACTTCAGATTCTTGTAGATATACGTATATAGGTATACCTACTAATCATTATCTGATCTGATAAATAATTATCATATTAAAAAAAACTCAAACTGTGTATCCTAGGATATAGATTAAATTTTTGCGCCAGGATCCTGGGAGTCGTGTTCCTCGGGCTAGAAAAAATGTTAATTAATAATTCGCGTATATTAGTAAAGAAAATGAGAAAACGAGGAGAAGAATAAGAGAAAAAACAAAAAAAAAAAAAAAACAAAAAAAAAACGAACAAGAAAACGAAAAAAAAAAAAAAAAGTTGAATATCGGTGCTATTCTACTGGTAAGATTGTCCGGTATGAGTCCAGGCGGCCAACCCTCCAAACCGATAAAGCATCTGCCGTGCCAAATATTGAAAATTCGTCGATTGTATTTTCCGCAGATTCCCTCCATACAAAAATAAAAAGGCTTGACCTGGCTCTACGGCATAACAATTTAGATTTAACTTTATATTATATTAAGATGTAAAAATAATGGTCTGTCGTTGTTTAATTATACACACACAAACGCAAACACACACACACACACACACTTATTATTAATTATTAATTATTAATTATTATTATTCAATGATTAATTAATTATTATTATAATAATAGTGTGCGATAATGCAACGAATATTATGCGTAAATAATATACATATTTATAATATATAAATATACTCACACACATGTGTATATATACATATATATTATAAATATATATATTTATATGTTTATACGCTAGACCGAAAATAATGAATATGTATGTATTTTCGTCTATATGTCTATTATATGTCCGTCCTGCAAAATTTTACAACCTATATAAATGATTGCTAATAAACCTACGTCCGATCGGTTGGATGTAGGTTGTTACTTAATGGACGAAAATCTATTTTCCTTGACGCCTGGCATGAAAAAAAAAAAAAAAGAAAAAAAAGAAAAACTGTATTTTATCAAAAATGATTGATCTTATTCATTTTATTTTTCTCTTTTACTCCAGATGAGAAATTTTCGTCACGATTTCACGCAGGGCCCTAGTCACAAAAAAATATAAATTATACATATGTATATGTATAGATGTATGTACATACAATGTACATAGGTACCTATATTCATCCGGTTTTATAACACGCTCAATTATGCGTGCTAATTCGAGACACATCCCATTACCTGACTCGTCGATATACGGCTTTATAGTATATTATACCTTATACCTTATACCTTATTCCTTATACCTATCTACCTACGTGAACCCGTACGACGTTAATTACCCAGTAGCAGCAAACTGGAGTAATGTTAATTCTCGGAAAACACACGAGTCTATCTATAAGATTAAAGGCAACGAGTATAATTCGAATTAGTAATGATAATACGGTATATGATTTTGTTTAAATGATATATATGTACATAATATACTTATAGTGTATATAATTCGTGATAAATAAATATTATATGTATAAATATGCTATATATATATATACAGAATCAAAGCCAGGCGTTGCGGAGTAATAAATTGTATATGGTGTACGGGCATTTAAAAACAATATAAGAAGAAAAAAAAAAAATTTCAAAAACGAAAAAAAGAAGAAAAAAAAATGACGGTAAAAATTTTAATATTAAAAAGCTACATAATTATATATATATTATATATAATATGTATATATATATATATATATATATATATAAAACACCAAGTAATATAAATAAAATCTAAATAATAATAATAAATATATAGATAAATATAATATATATATAGTACGGTAATAATATTATTATATAAATATATATTTAATGAATGTTCCTATATTTATACCATATAAGTATATAATAAGTGTATACTGTATAAATATTTCATGGTGATTTCAGGTTTTTACCAAAAATTCAGTGTCTCTTATATATATATATATAATATTATGTATATATACACCATATAATATATAATCATATATATATATATATATATATACATAGATTTTAGAGCCATAGCTGCTGTAAAATTATATAATAATACCTATAATATAATATATATGGTTTAAAAAAAAAAAAAAATAAGACCTATAATATTACTAATGATGGTATATGTATAGTAAGAGTATGAAAACGAAAGAAAGAAAAAAAGAAAGAAAAAAGAATCGGTGAATCCTATACAATATACTCGAAATCGAGATCGATTTAGGTGCTGAATAAATATAGAGAAGACAAGTTGAAGATTAAAAAAGAAGAAAAAAAAAAAAAAGATGAAAAGAAGAACTACCTTGTTAAAAAGAGTAATTTCTTTTTTGGCGCAAGGTAGAGCGATAGGGTCTTCCTACATTGACTGAATGATCAGATGTGATATACGCGTAAGAAAAATAAATAAATAAATAAAATGATTAAATAATAATAATAAAATAATAAATAATTCATAATTATTTACTTTTCATGGTAATTATTGTATAATTATAAATATTAATATAGTATAATTATGATATACAAAAGATTATGATCATGTCTACACCTATTACATTGAATGAATAGGTATATTACGTATGACTATACCTATACATGTATGTGTACTTAAAATAATGAAAGGCGAAATACCGATACCGTAACAAAAAAATTGATTATTTCAGTAAATGATGACAATCAACTTGTCATTTTAATAAAAAAAAATCATTTTTCCAAGAGGTTTTAATGATCTCGTAAAAAAAAAAAAAAATTACAACCCTTAGTACACATACACTTATATTACGCACGTGACGAAAAAGAAAAAAGAAAAAAAAAATAGGAACACACACACATATATATATCTTTTTTTAAAATGGTTTATGGATTTGCCGAGGATCGTATATACATATGTGTATATACATACATAAATTGATATACATATGTGTATATACATACATAAATTGATATACATATGTGTATATACATACATAAATTGATATACATATAACGAGGAAATATATGGTTATTATAGGAGAAGAAATGAAACGATAATGGAATAAATAAATAAATCCTAAACTTATTTCTCCCACGCACTTCGTATAAAGATATACACTATGTGTAGTATATAATATACGGTAATTAAAAAGAAGAAGAAGAAACGAAAATTATTATATTTTTTCTCTTCGTTTTTCCAAAGTGTTCGCTCCTATTTGAGTCCGGCATAAATTTGGTCAGTTTAGAAATTAGCCCATGCCACTATATAATTAACTGCAGGGACGAGACAACGAGATGTTACGCGGCTTGTTACCCCGGCTTATAACATAATACATATACTAAACGTGCATCGCAATTGAATACATATGTAATTCAATATTAACTACTAATGGTTTTCTAAACCTGACTCCTCGACCCATTCATTTTATTATACATACAAGGTTGTGCTGTGATTTTTACGTTAGCCATAGACTCTAAATGAGCGGGTTAAAAATTAATAAATAAAATAAACGTAACTCAATTAGCGTACATATTATATAGGTTTATATACAGAGAAAGAGAGAAGAAAATGAGGAACTTGTATTGTTACAATTATAAATGAACACATGGTCGAGCTATCTTTCTTTTTTTTTTCTTCGATACGTTCAAATCAAAAAATCAAATATCTCGAAATGTTCAAAGATTAGTTTTGGTTTTTTTTTTTGTTTTTTTTTTTTTGTTTTCGGTCATTCTGTCTATTTATTGTTGTTCAATTGTACCTTCGAATGGTTGAGACCGAAATTTGTGCCAAATTTTGAATCCGCTGCAGTTTTCTATAGTTAGATTTTCGCAAGGTTTAACAAAACGTTAAATTTAGTCTCTCAGGTATATCTGAACAGCGTCGCCCCCCCGACCCTCTGCAAGATATATATAATAAATAAACTTTTCAACAGTTTTACGAAAGAAAAAGAATAAATAATATAATGAAAAAAAGGAAAGAAGAAGAAAATCCGATCTGCTGCCGATTGATTAACGATTTGCTAATTAGTGTAATAACGTACATAGAGCAATATACCTTAACTGTTACAACGAATCGAACAATGTAGGTCTAATAATTTGATCATCTTCGTCAGAAAAAAAAAAGAATCTTTTTTTGTCCGACTAATTAAGTAATTTAACAATATATTATACACCGAAACGTTTAAACGGGCCTTGGCAAAAAAAAAAAAAAAAAAAACATAGTAAAATTCACTCGATTAAAAAAAATTCTCATCAACCCTTTGATCAATATTAAAAATTAGTATGATGTATATATATATGGGGACACTGGCCGTTTACGTTTCGTGCAATAATAATAGTCTGCTCAATCCTCGGTGTCCACGTTGGTTCGAGAACCGTCCTTAACGGAACGTTATTATACATTATACATATAGTAATCAATTGGTTAAAAAAAAAAAAATTGAAATTGAAGTAAAAAAAAAAATAAGAAATAAGAAATCATAATTAGATGATCGTGTATAGAAGGTAGCGAGCCTTAACGTTAACGTTAACATTGACCTAAACCTTATAGCTTGATTAGATTAACCAACTTGTTAGAATCCTGTAGGTTTATAATATTATAATAACGTTTATATAGATGGAGTATATTATATATTATAGGTACTATATAGGAGTACGTATATAATAGATGGTAGTATTTGTTATAGATCGATGGACTTTCTCTCTCCTTTCTCTCGTCTCTAAAGTCTTGATGTCTTCGGTGTCTAATTCAACCATTATTATGTAATATATAGAATGTATGTATATACATATATGGATAATTCCAGCTCATTTCGACCTGGCTCTGACCCTTGATTTTTTTTTTTTTTTCAATTTTTTCAATTTTTTATTTCGCCGAAATAATTTTTATTCGATTATTTTTTGAAAAATCTGAAATAAATTTCTAAAATCCGAAGTGATGTGTGAAAATGTATCAGCAAACATCCATAGTAAAATAACTAAACCGCTTTTATTTTTTTCAACGTTTTTTTTATTTTTTGAAAAAGCTTGAAAACAGTAAGAAGGAAGAATCTCCCCACTCAGGCTCTAAGCTTAAAAATGTTGATATCTGATGCAGGATTTTTCAGAATTTTTTCAGATATTTAAATTGTGTCGATCAATATACTCGTTTTCAAAAATTGTAGCAAATTTAAAACTTGGCGAAAATCAAAAATAAATAATGAGTGCTTTTTAGAGTGAGACCAATCATACAAAAAAATCGCGGGCCGAACGGAAGGTCTAGGGTCAGAGCCAGGTCGAAATGAGCTGGAATTCCCCATATGTATATACCTATACCTATATATATTAATAAATAATAATAATATTATCTATAAATGTATAACTGAATTAAAACTATCTGTGAATATATATATATATAATATATATATATATATATATATATATATATATATATATATATATATATATATATACATATATATGAAATATGTTATTAATAATAATATAATTACAAATAATTTTTAGACAGCGTGGTTGCAAAACGATTCAATACATATATAAATGAATAAATAAATAGATAAATGAATTTGATTATGTATAATATCTATATATATATATAATATATATAATATAATATATATATATAATTATATATAGATATATAATAATTACATAAATGTTTTACTTACTGATATTAATAATTGCGAATAACGTACGTTGCGAAAGTGATTTATTTATTACAAACAACATGACTTTCGTACCTGAAAAAACAAAAAACAAAAAAAAATAAAAACAGTAATTGATAAAGTATATAATAAATATGATTACGCATATATATAGTTCCTCAAGCGGTGAAATGTTATATTTAATAATGTAATGCAAAGAAAAAACAAACAAACAAACAAACAAAAAAATTATTATATAACATAAAACAACGCCAAATATATTGTTACCATATAAAACTTTGAATTAATAAATAATTCAAAGAAAATACAACGATAATGAATGAAAAAGAGAGAAAAATAGAAAAAGTAAAAAAAAAAAGAACAAACAAAAACTGATATGATGAATTCTGCAATCACTCTGTAAAGAAAGAAAAAAAAAAGTTAAAAATTAAAAAAAAAAGATAAAATAGAAAAAAAAAATCTCTGTGGCTGTACTATCGTATAAATAAATATATGTATATATGTATAATAAATATATATACATATATGTATTATATTATATTATATTATATAATGATTAAATTTTATTGTAATATGAATATAAAAAAATAAAAATAAAATAATAAAAGGAAGAAGAAGAAGAAGAAAAAGAAAAAAAAACGAAAGGCCATTATATCATAATACAATATTATTAAAGTACATTGTCATATAATATATGGATGTTAGAGATATTTTTCAACATGTACTAAATGTGATATTCGAAGAATTGACAATGAGCAATGTAACTGTAACATAAATATGATTATTATTATTATTATTATTACTTTTATTAATATATTGATGTCTATTGTACAACCTTATATATATATACACACACACGCACACACACACACACACACACATAATATATAATAGATTTTACAATAGCTAGTAAATGTTAGTTGTTATCGATAAAATACATATTAATTATTAAGTGGTGAAGGGAATATTTTCACGTATTGAAATATGAACAACAATGCTATCTCAGATCTGTCCACAATATAAAATATATAATATTCTGTGGTAGGATGCTGAAAATTATTATATTCATTTATAAATTATTATATTAAACGTAGTACGTAATATAATATAAAGAAAATTGAATGAAACAGAAAAAAAAAATATATACATATATATATATATATATAAACGGTGTTATTCCGGATACACCGCAGGAATGCAGGTCTCGGACTGTCAGGCGGAGCCATAAGAATGTGCGCGAAATTATCAGGTTCGCCGCTCGACTATTAGGTAGGTACAGTATAGTCGAACACGATCGTAGCCACAGATCGTAGATGAGAAATGAAAGAAAATAAAAATCCACGGCTACGATTTCGACTATCCCATACCTATACCTAATTAATAGTCGAGCAACGAACCTGATAATTTCGCGCACATATTTATCAGCCGCCTGACGGTCCGAGACCTGCATTCTTGCAGCGCCTTCGGAATAACACCCTGTAATATATCCTCGCAAAACTAAGAGACAAATATGATGAAAATCATTATCCAAAACGTCGATATTACTTTTATTCATTTTTCGATAGCATGATTTTGATTTTGAATTTGTGAGTGTCTGTATAGTCCTACATCGAAAGCACTAGCATCTTACCGCAATATATTATACCTATATATAGTAATCTTAAAAATAAAGATGATAAAATAATAATATTATTATTATTATTATTATTATTATTATTATTTCAACAGTAAGTAGATTATAAAATATAACCGATAATTATTGTCGTCTACGCGATGACGTACTATAATATGTTATTTTTCTAATTCATATATTTTGATTGTTATTGTTGAAGACAAACACATCGAATTTTAAACGAACAATATGTATTTAGTTGCTGCTATTCAGTGTTATAAAGAAACAAGAACGAGAGGATATATGAAGAAAAAAAAACGAAAAATAAGGAATAGAAAAATTGTTTGATATAAAGTATGTATCCCACGAACAACTATAGTACTATACACTTACAATACAATATGAATATATATTATATATATATAGTTACGATATATAATATATAATATATATATATATAATATAATATACAGTCGCGATTGCCGTAAACGCAGTAATATTTAGTTTTTACGCACATAGAATTATTTATTGATCTTATTATATTAATAATATGAAATCATGTTTAAAAAAAAGAAAAATGAAAACGAAAACGAAATAATAATAATATTTTTTCAAACAATTATAGACATATTGTGCCAAGATGAAATAGATAACGAACTACTATACATACACACATACTACATACCTACATATAATTATATCTAAATACACATATGTAATAATGCAGCTGCTTAACACTGGTCCATATACATTGTATATTTATTGAGAAGAAAATATTTTGTGCAAATTATTGTACAAATTAAATATATTTAATTAAGCTTCTAAACTCATTAGAAAAAGAAAAATTTGAAAATTTGAAAAAAAAAAACATTTGTTTATCACATACCAATATAGAATGAAAGTAAATGAAATTTACTTCGTCAATATTATTATTAGCGAAAGAAGGTGCAAAATACCGTCACTATACATATATGTATATATTAGGGTGGTCCTTTTTCAGTGCTCGGACGAATTTTTCAGCAGGCACCCCCCAAATCGACTCCAAATAATTCAAAAACAATTTCCTTATTTTTTTCAAATTTTTATCTCAACTGGTGGGGGACGGGTTTTAATTGAGATAAAAATCTGAAAAAATTAGGGAATTGTTTTTCGAATTGATTGGAGCCGATTTGGGGGGTGCCTGCTAAAAAATTCGTCCGAGCCCTAAATAGAGACCACCCTAATGGATATATATATACTTATATATTTGAATGATTATAATATTCTCTGATTGGTAATAAATGATTTTAAGACAAATTTTGGCACATATGTGAAATTGTCGGATATAGAAGTATGTAAAAAAAAAAAAAAAAAAAAACATACCTATATAGATATATATATAGTACTAAAAAAAAAAAAAAAAAAAATTGGCCAATTTCTTTTGATATAAAAAATTTTTAAGTAACTTATTAGTATAATATATATTATAATATACCTATACATATTATTGTATAGGATATATAATAATAATATCCGTGAGGTGATTTTTACGGAATTGGGTGAGAAATGAGAATTACGACTTACGAGTTACGCGAAGTGATAAAAAAAAAAATATAACTGATATTTACAGAAACTTTGGCAGTGCGGTGGTCAAGACTCGAGACATTGTTAAGGATTCGTATTGTATTTATCGTGGCCAAACTCGGCATATTGTGATAGCTGGATTCGCAGCATCTTAAAAAACGATGAAAAAAAAAGAAAAAAAAAACATAAATAAATAAATTAAGAAAATCGCAGAAAAAAATCCTAAAAAACGTAAGCAAAAAAAACTAAAATAAAATAAAATAAAACAAAAAAAAAAACAAAAAAAAACTGGACCATCGCATCACCAGTATCCGGGAGTAAGATGAAAAAAAAAAAAAAAACAAAAAGAAAATAATTCATGCATGATCCAAAACTTGACGAAATACTGTATAGATAGCTGTTATTGGCTTCACGATTAATAATACAATTATACCTACTATATGTATAAAATGTCTAAAAATTTCGAAAACTCGGCAAATATTGTGATTGCTTTCTTTAGCTATATTATTATTATTATTTTTATTATTACTATTATTATTATTATTATTATTATCATTATCATTATCATTATTATATAGTAAGGCGGTATGCTCAGTAAATTTCTGTAAAACTCATCGAAATATATTAAGAAATATTATTATTATTACTATTGTTATTATTATTTTTTATTATCATTATTATTATTATAATAATCTATTAAGGATAAAAATTAAAAAATAAAAGAAAAATAAGTAATCGCGTGTGCCGTAATTTGTATAAGGCAAGAGGCAATGCAGAATCGTGATGCTGTCACGGTATACACTATTCAATGCTGTATTGGCTACCAATAGATATTCGCTACTATATCGTTGAATATAGTATAAATAGTTGAGAAAATTGTCGTTGAAAAAGTTATATGCACCTTTAATAGAAAATTTGAATAATTTCAATAGTATAATCTATAATATACATATACAGGGTGTTGCAAAATTTTGCAACATCCTGTATAATAACGCATATTATAATATATATTTATGAATATTTTATTTTCATTGAATATAAATTAACATAATAATTGGTAAACGCGGTATTTGAATCGCTGTAATATTGATTTATGATTGATTTACTAATTTATAACTACTGAATTTCTTATAAACTGGAATAACTATACAGGGTGAATTCTCCCTGGTATCGCATGAGGGAAGGGCTTATCATCGCAAACGCTTCGCCCCTTTTTAATTCATACTTGTTATCGTAGTATCGAGAAACCCCACTGCTATGCCCTTCTTATCTAGAGTCTAATAACAGAGTGGGGTGTCTGATGGTTTGTACGGCACCTGATAACGAAAGTAGGGTTTCTCGGTACGACGATAACAAGTATGAATAAAAAGGGGCGGAGCGTTAGCGATGTGAAACCCCTCCCTCATCTGATGACAGGGAGAATTCACCCTGTATAATTGTTAATTGTTAATAATTATTGATTTCCTGAAACATTAGAGGTCTTTCGTATAAAAAGCTCAATGATGATTTATATCTCTCTCTCTCTCATATTATAGATACCTATAGTAGTATACCTACCATCTCTGTCTCTTATAAAATAATATCAATGATATATTGAAAAAAAATCTTTTATATATATATAATATACAACAACTAAATGCATATTAGTATATTATATAAAGATATGTTTGTTTTTATTTAAAAATATTAATTTTTCTAATTAATTAACAAATATAAATACAATATATTATTATATTAATACTGTATTATTAATTTTGATAAAAACTACATAATATTTTTGTACAAGTTTTACAGATATTATAAAACTACACACCGACGCTTTAATCGTTAGTAATCATATTATTATTATTATTATTATTATTTTTATTTATTTTTTGTTGCATGATTTGAAAATCTTATAATAATAATAATAATAAACTATATAAAAAAAAAAAAAGAAAAAAATTTTAACCGAGCGTTTATAGTAATTTGTATATATAAATATTATACAGCATTGAATGAATACCTGCCTTGGTAGTTGAAACGTATTTATGCACTATGTGGACTGTGATGATCATAAGATTTTTAGACTGCGTTATTAATATGAACAAAGGCTGAATCGGCAATTTGTTTCGTGAGATATATTTTAATCTGATATAATATTATAGGTATATATATGTAATATGGTATGAAATATATACATATATATATATATATATAGTATATACATATATATATATATATATAATGATTTCTTAAGGTATCTAAATCTATAATTGATACCAAAGATAAATCATGTATTAAGTAATACTATAAGATAATGATCGTTATTATTATTATTATTATTATTATTATTATGATTATTATTATCTCGTAACGTTTAATTAACATGTGTCAGTGTCGTGTTGCGAGCAAGAATTATTAAGTCAGCTCCTAATTGGTGTTGTGGGTATCTTCGTTCCTAGCAACTCGTATTATGATGATTACTACTCACTCATAAACATTGCATTGATCTACTTTACTCTACTCACTCTTACAATAAATAAAATACATTCTGTCCAACTAACTATGAACGGCTATATATTTATCATACATTTATTAAACCCAATAAATCCCTTTTATCATCATCCATATTATGTTATACATATATTATACATACACGTATGCACATACGTACGTAGTATACTATTAATAATTGAGAATAATTTATCTATGATTTATTCAGTTTGGATAGGAAAAAAATAATAGGTAATGGTATATCATTAGGTGGCAACAGCGTTACTTTATTAGATTTGTATATTGTATTATTAACTTTGATCATACATTTGTCATGATAATTAATAATATACTATATTACAATATAATAATATATAATATAATATAATATAATCTTTATTTAATGCCAATTAATCGTTGAAATGTCATTTGTTGTTGGTTTTCTATATTATTATTATTATTCATAAAAGTCATGTAGCATATGATTATAGATTACATCATTGTGAGGAAAACAAAATTCAATTTCAAATCATATTTATTCATAGGTATAAAGTATAAAAAAAAAGAATATTAAAAAAAGAAGAAAGAGATAGATATTATTGTTTAATATATACCATTAATTATTATTATTATACACAATTTAAGGCTGTGTTGAATATTATGAGAAAAATATTTATCATAGTTGAAATCAATGGGACAAGAAAAAAAAAGACCTACGTAATACAGAGAGAAAAAACAAAAAATTGATTAAATTTTTTCAAAACGAATCAGACTATTTGGATAGAGAATATATTTTCATGAATAATGGAAATTACATCGATAGATGTCAATTTATTAGAGATTTCAAGTATAATGAGAATTACGCATTATTTTGCTCTTATTTTTATTTTTTATTTTTTATCCATTTATTTTAGTTTATTTTAACGCAGTAAAGCTCTCTGTCTCTAAAGCTTGTAAAAATAAGCAACTTTAATTCAGGGTAACTTCGATTTTAAGTTTGAATTTTTTATATTAGAAAGATAATAAGAAAAAAGAAAAAAAAAACTATTCATTACGTATCTAAAATCGATAAGTATCTTAGTAAAATATTTGTGAATATATATCTTAACACTGGTTTTCATTACAGCCACTCATTTCTTTTCTTTTTCGGTAATAATTACCTACTACTTAGTCGAAAATTTTAAGTAGGCAATAAAAGCACCAAATGACAAAAGGCATTCATGTCATACCTATTTACAAGAATGTCTGTATAATTGAGATTATCTAAAGTCAGGGGTATTCGAATAATTAACATCTAATGTATAAAATCGGGTAAAAATTATTACTAATCTAGATCAAGATACTAAGCAGTTTGAAAAAATAATTTAACACTATATCTTAAAACACTATTAAACTTTTTTTTTTTTTTGCTGAATTATTCTTTGTGCTCAGATGCGTAGAAGATGAAAAAAAATTCTAATTAACATTTAAAAGCGTTAAAAAATTCGCATGTCTGGTATTAATCAAATCTTTGAAATACTATACAGCTAGAAAAAGCTGATAATATGAAGTATTGCAATAAAATTTAGTCTAGTATGTGTATGGAGTAAATTTGAAATGCGGTAAGTGGTGAAACAAATTTATCTCTTGATAGTTTGAAATAAATTTTTTTTCTTTCTTTGCGTTACTCCTGTCGTTACCTATACATAATAAATATACAGGTAATTTGTGTATAAATCTATACCCTATTTAACAGCTACCTAATTATCGATTCAGATATTAACTAGAAGAATTATTTTTACGTAAATATAAAAGATCAAATAGAGAATGAGAATCAGTTAAGGCAGGGAAAACTGCCAACTTTAATCAAATAAGGGGAGAGCAAAATAGATATAAAATAATTAGAAAAGGATATCTGAACAAAATTTACCTAATGCTATGTATACTACGTATTTATAAAAGCGTTAATTTTTCTATCGCAATTAGGTAGATTTTACCGGAATTCT
Organism: Tenthredo livida; assembly: GCA_963992785.1. Lineage (NCBI taxonomy): Eukaryota > Metazoa > Arthropoda > Insecta > Hymenoptera > Tenthredinidae > Tenthredo > Tenthredo livida. Next base: position 4,162,573 of record OZ023068.1, read on the forward strand.
AATCTACGAACTAAATACTGTTCATTAAATCTAATCGTATGGAACGTTTTCGAAATTTATATAAACCGACCAAAATGATAAAGAAAATTAATAACGATAATAAGTTTAGTGAGAATTTAACGTATAAGAGGTATTGAAAAAGTGGAAAATACTAAACTAAAGCCTAGGCAACATAGAGAAATGGCTTATAAATCAAACGATACTAAAATATTATATTAAAAACAAGATACTGATACAATAATTATTGCATTTATCAGCATCTTTATCAGCTCAATTATAGTCGAACCTTGAGCTCATCCATTCGCTGCATTATTCTCCGTCTCATTTCTCTGTATCTGTAAAATAATTGAGTTATCAGCGATCAAGATGGTTAATAATTTTCTAAAAGAGAGAAATTCCATCAGTTTTTTTTTTGTTTTAATATAAGCTGCTCACTTCTCTTTCAGAACAGCGATTTGCCGGTCTTCTTCATAGTGGTAACGTTGCAATATACCAGAACACTCAGCTGCTGAGAGATTCAAAAACTGTGCCACATCCGAGCTGATTTCTGGTGTGGAAAAACGATCGACAAGGAAAAGTCGAGCTATAGTTTCATGGGGCCCAAGTACGACCCTAGTTTCCAACGGGTACTCGTCGTCCCTCAGTCTGCGCTGTTCTGTAATAATTATTCCGGATTTAAATAAGTCACAGAAGACGACGGGGAGTCTGATTCTTTACCTCCGTTATCCCGTACCACAAATAGGGCAAAATTGTCCGGTTTAGCATCGACTTTGTATTTATCGAGCATGAGATTAATAACCTCCTGAGTGCTGACGAGACTCGTAACCCAAACAGACATCTGCGAACCGTGGGGCGGAGTGAAAAAGCTGGTTTCTCTGTTGTAAAAGTGGCCATTAATCGAGCATCGTCTTCTCAATCGACTTCTAGACTGGCGTCTTCCACCTGGTCGACGTCTTATAGCTGTTGATCCCTGCTTTCGGCGTAAAACCACCCCGTCTAACTGGAAGGATTAATTTCAAATCAATTTTAATCGATGATATGACTTGGCGGAACTTTGCAGGGAAGTTTAACTCTGAAACTCACTTCCAGCCCACTGTCGGTGGACATAGTCATGTTATCGTCGTCTCTGAAGTGCAGAGAGTTGACGGAATCAGTATCGCTGTCTGTTCGATGCCTTTGCAGACAATCAGGACCGGACATAGAACGATTCAGGCCTTTTTCAATCCAGCTATCGTCGTTGCTAAGAGTTCTGTTACTAACTCCCATGTTCTTTTCCAAACTATCGAAATACTCGACTCGACGTAGCGTTCCATTCCTATTGGGAGTTCCTTGGTAGTTCGGTGTGTCCGTACTCGACGAGCTGTCCATACTGTGCGTCGGTGTACTGTTCATACTGCTTTCGTTATCCGTGATGTTTTTTATCGCCTGGAGTTGGGGATTCGGCAATTCGTTTGACTCCGCAGTTCCTGAATCTTCGATGCTTCCCTGCGTTGTCGAAGAAGGTGAATCTATACTAGACTGGGAACTGATGGACGGCAAACCGACCGGCATCGTTTGATACAGCTTGTTACCTTCTTCCACTTTTCTCTCCACCTAGGAAATAGAAGATATTTCAAGTTAAACAAGTCCTCAATCTTATTTAGTTTTTCTATTTCTCTATGGTTCAGGTGCCTTTCGAGAAATCCTGGAAAATTTGATGTGATATCTTACATAGCTTTCGAGAAAAAGCGAGTTTTACTTAATATTGAATCCCTTTTTTGATAAAACAACGCTAGATTTCAGTTTTGGGAATCTATCATCAGAGTTAGAGGTCTATTTCATTCAAAGCCCGGGTATCGAGGTCCTCAGATATTTGATACCTGAAGAAGTTCGTCCAATTCATCCCACTCCATATTTTTAACATCCAATTTCATTGGAAGCGTGAGACTTTTGGGATGATCAGGAGAAACTGGGACTGAATTAGGTTCGCTTTCGGTCTCAGTTTCGGGCGGAGAAAGGTCCTTTGAAGTCGGGTCTATCTGGTCCTCGTCGGGTCCATCCTAAATAGGAATTCCAGCATGATTAACATTTGCCCTAGCTGCCTTTGACCAAGTCTTTAAATCACCGGTGAATTATTCACCTCTGAAACACTCCGTCTACAAGAATTACGGTTCCTAGCTGTAACGACGGTGCGTTGATCGTCGTCTTCCTTGAGATGAATAACGCCGCGAACTCCCCAATGAATTCTCAGCGCACCTTCCAGTATCAATCTTCCGTTTACCTAAATTTCAAGAAGCCCATAATTGGCATAAATCCGATTCCTCAAGCCTTGTGAATTCAATATGTTAGAAGAATATAATGCCGAACCTCACGACTCCTGATGCCGCCACTTTTACCATCGTAATACTGATTGAATAGCTTCAATTTCGACTCCAAATGTGATCTAGACATTATGTAAGATATTGATCATTTTAAAAGTAGTATCAAAGAGGTGTAAAATTTCAATGAAATTATCATTAACCAGACGTTATAAAAAAATTTATGATATTTGACGATTAGACCTGGGCAGGGTAGACCGAGATTCTTTCTTCCCAAAACTGGTATGAGATTCGACCCTTGTTCCATGGCCAAATAACTGCGGTCCGAATAATGCGCCGTAACAAGGTACGTGGCAGTATGGAACGCCTTTGTGCTACAAATTTGAATAAAATTCTTCGATGAAGATGTGTAGAGCTAGCGATGAAGCAAAAAAAAAAGAAAAAAAAACACAAAAAATCAAAAATAGTTTCATTACCTCGGCATGCTGACCGGGATTTAATCTTTTGCCACATTCTTCGCATCGCAAACATTCGGGATGCCAGTCGTAGCCCAATGATTGTTTTCGCTCAGCTTTGAAGTAAATGATTTTTTTATTTATTTGAACAAGAGATGAGTGTGTTTTGTCTTATTTTATTTACTACAAAACGAATCCTGGATTTAATCATAATCGACAGTCTATATACGAATCGAAAATTTCTAACACACATAGCATAATTATCGCGGTTATTCATAAGCGAGATATACATAACCTAAAACAAAGTGCAATGACCTGTATTTTATCCTGAATAATATCCGACGATATTTAGCTATTATTCATTCTAGGAATGGGGATTGTTAGGAATTAGTTATTTACGATCAAATATATAACCTCCGAGGTCGATAATATCGCTTAAATAATCATCTTTTTTATATTGTCAAATTTCATAGTGACAGTGATTACTCGTTGTATGTAGAGACTAAAAAGAGACTAAGATAATGAAATATTATTTATACGTGGATATTTACCGAAATATACTGGCTTCCCGCATTTGTGACACTTCCACATATTCGTTTAATCCTTAACGACGATGTTTACAGGTTATATTCAATTATCATGGGGTTATTTTAACGCATTTTTTTGTTTACTTATATCAGGTATTTAGATTATGAATTAAATGACACGCGGTACGTCACTGCACATTGTGTCAGTGTGTGTATGTCTCTCTATGCGCGCGCGCGCGTGTGTGTGTGTGTGTTCAGTGTCGTCCCACTCCGTTGCATTTCCTACGGAAACCCGATCGTGTCAATCCCTGCCGTGGTATGTACATACTAAACGCATCTCACAGAGACATACACTGTCGATAAAATCATCATTTACTTAACCCAGGTCCTTGGCTATTAATTGAAAATAAAATTATATGAATGGCTGTGATTTATTTTATTTTCAACTACATGCCTATTTTATAATTAATAATTATACAGTACTATTATTTGTTAATACATTCATTCGGTCATAATGAAGTTAATATAATTATTGATAACAACGAAGACTTTCTTGTTTTTTTTTCATTTATAATTTTCAATATCTTATTAACCTCCTGACAATTTGCTAAATTGATGAGTATAGGTGAACATAAAAAAGTTTGATAAATTTAAAAAATGATACATCGATCTTATTTCATAGATATACGTATATTATAATTATTGGAATTTGGAAGAGTGCAGGATTGTAACAAAGAAATTGATGTCTGTAGGAAATTTATTGCTGCAGTATCGAAGCGATATTAATAATTGTTAAAGTTATGAACAATTCGTTGGGTGTTTTTGTGGAGATGAATAATTTATCGAGACTTGAAACGCGTGAATAATTCGAAACAGAGGTCCAGCTTTGTCGGACGGTGTACAGGTTGCATGCGATAAGGCGCACAGCTATCTTGATCATTTCCGTTTGGCATCGGTATGGTATAGAATAACCGTATAAGTATAAGTCTTCTGTAGCTGTACCCGGCACACCCATTTGTATACGTATGATGGTGTAATAAAATGTCCTCATATAAATCGACGACATTCTTTCGACAGTAAGAAATATGAATAATGTGAGATAAAAAGATTAAAAAAAAATGCCTGTGTCATCATATATCCCGCCTTGCCTAATCGTCCGAAGACCGCAATAATTGGTTGAGAAATTTCTCGAAATACCGTTTTATGGGGGAATGATCGATTCCTTACGTTTTCCCATAATTAACTTCACCTATAAAGAATCCCATAGAATGATGTAAAGAAAAAAGAGGAAGGAGAAAAAAAATATACATCCCGATTCCATAACAGTGCGCGACGAATTCTCTCATGCTGCAAGTATAACGACAAAGTATCAGAAAGGAATTACGAAGCTGTCTATTTTTTTTCTCTCTCTCTCGCTCTTTTTTTTCCCTTTTTTTGTTTGTTTGTTTCTTTCTACTCCTCGCCTCTGAACTTCCCTCCTTACATAATTAAAATACTTTGACCATAATCGTATCGAGAGGTAATGGTTTGAATGAGATTCTCCCTCAAGGCTGTAGGTACTACTGCAACAGAATACGACTCGAGTTCGGTGAATCGTACCATCGCGTGGTCTAATCCATCGAGTGGTATGTATGTACGAAGTATATCGCTTTTGAGAACCTAGTCTATATAAGATATAACGCATTTGTATCTCTCCCTGGCTTAGACCCGAAGTAAGTACTTAGTTATGTGAATAGTGCAGCTTGATGCATCAGCATCAGCATCAGCATCACCATCGGCATCAGCATCAGCAAGAGTAAGAGCAACAGCACATCCAAGATCAACGTCGGATAAGGCATCATCAGCCTGTAACATGCCTTCTGACAGAAGCGGCGATCCCCTGCTGCTGGTATCCGCTGCATCAAGGAGGTAAGAGGTAAGAGGTAAGAGGGGTTCAACAGCGGGGAGTGAGATGAGGAGGACGTTATACGTAACCGACTCCAACTGGAAGTTTGCAACTTCAACTGCAACTCCAGGAGCAACTGCAAAGCAAACTACGATCACATAGGCCAGAGTTTATTCAGGTTCTACTAGTTAGCTGGCAGGTGCGACCCTCCTGTAGGGAGAGAAGTATAAGTCTGGGTAGGGATCTCCAAGAAGCAGACAGTGGTCTTCCAGGACGAGCTCTGGCTAGTGGACGATCGCGCAAGAAACCGAGAGCACCGTCCACTCCAACAGTGCAGTGCAATGCTATGCGGTTGTTCGCTTGCTTGGCGACTCTTGGGAAGTTGCAAAGACGTGATCCGCGTGATCCGTGATCCGCGATCCGTGATCTGTGATCTGTGATCCGAGATCCGTGATCCGTGATACGTGATGAGCCTTCCGCACATCTGTCTAACCTACGCAAAGATAATCGGGATTCTGAAGCATTTAATCTCAGATCAATCTGTCCCACCTGAAACAGAGACTGGAAACTATTCCGCGCAGATCTTTTTCTAACAAAACCTTCAGTCTATCCGTCTATATCGACGTGTAAACCGATGGGAATAGAGGGTCAAGCCGCTACTAGTCTTGCAGTATCTGTTCTCATTTTTCATTTTCGTAGAAAATTCGATAACAGTTTCCGAGAACATTTTCGCGACGTAATTCGTCGCGTGGACTTTTACCCCTTTGATTTCCTCGACAGCATTCGATCCACGTCGTTCAATTAGCCCGAAACTTTCGAGCTTATTTAATATCTCTGAAAGTTATAGGTATTCGAATATGATGTTTGATCATTCCTCGGATCGTAAGTGACTTTGAGGAAAATACTCTTAGTAGAGAGGCGCCTTCAGCTCGAAGAAGCAACAAGAAGTAATGGGTCACGAACAAACCCTGCGCCTTTAGCCAGTCTTCAGTCCTCATCACTTCTCGTCGGTTATATACTGTTCGGAACCTTTAGCTTCACAAATAATGAAATTCTCATGAAACTATGCGTACCAATACTGGTGCACCACTCGACTTCACTCGACAACCTTTACGTCCAGTTTGTCTTCAGTGGCATTAACCCACTCGTGGTTTTTCTCCACAAATAGGGATTTTTAATACCCTAATAGCATTGTCGTGTATTTTTCTCCATTTAACATATTATAAATAATATAGCGGCAATCTTCAGAGAGCGTATACTATATATACTATTCAGAAATGGCCTAGTTCGACTATTTGTTCATATAACAAAAATCAACGATCCACTATACGTCGCTATATAATTATATATAGTTATTTCATCAGTAATAATACGTGGTAGTTATTTTCGAATAGGGTATAGAACAATAGTATGCGAACTAGTGCGAGAAATGACAAATAAATTTATAGTCAAGTTTTGACGCGGGTATATATAGTTATGAAAATTTTTACTCCAATATGTACGTACCTATATTTTGCATAACGAATTAAAAATCGGGGGTATAATAACTAACGAGTTTAATTACCGAATCAATATGGTATATAGCTATATACAATATACATAGTATGTATTACAGTACAGTATTCACAATTTATTATAATAATCACGAGTTGTTCTTTCTCTCTCTTGCATCTCTCTCTCTTTCTCTCTCTATACGTTCACTCCCAAGTTTCGTTATTGTAATTATCTAACGTACTATGTATGTACTCACCTTATACGATACCTATAACATATAGGTATATACGTGCTGATTAATTACGGAGATTCCTGACGCGTCACGATCGTTCTATACGGTTGTAGGCTTAAGTAAAGATATCATTACGATAATATCTCACCACTTCTTAAAGGTATAGGTATAAGGATGCGGTTAACAAACTTTTGCTTCAGTCGTTATACCTACCTACCTACCTACGCACAAAAAAAAAAAAATTAAAAAAATCAAAAAAATAAACCATGAACAGTACAATCCGATTAGCATATTAATAAGCAATCCTTAAGACTATAAGTCCCTAATTATAATACGTAGTACTACATACATAAATTAAAACCATTCTACTCTAGTAACTGTATTGCCATATATTGATGTTAGGTATAGGTACCTACTTGAATTTTTCCGTGAATTGAGAAAAAAAATTAATGTTTTTTCTTTCTTTACAGAAAATTGAAATGAATAAATAAAAAGCAACATAAAATATATCTATAGTATCTATGAACATATGTCTTCAATCTCGGATTATTATCTTTGGGAAAATCTCTCACTCCGGTGAAGGTGAGAGATATGTAGTGTCGCCGATACCCGTTATCCAGGATCGGATGGGTCATCGTAATACATATACATATATCCTTCGATCCGAGGCTGTGGCTAGCGCGCGTGCGAGTGCGCGTGCGACCTCATCATCGTAAGCCGCAACCGCTAGGGTTCGTGCATATATGCTGTTTAATAGCTGATATCCGAAGCCCACAGCTCTTTACCGCGTGAATTAGGGGTCAACTTACTCGTTGGCTCGGAAGTGTCGAGAGAGAAAAGAGATACCGAGATTCTTGTACCTGTTACATAGCTCATATATTGTGACTTGACTCACAGGATCGTATGTCTGTACTATAATGTTGTAAGATGATTTGAGATCGGCGAGGGTAGGAAAAAAAAAAGAGAAAAAGATAGAATACGAACGAAGACGATAATTCTTGATTCATTTAGGTATTGACCAAATTTATGGTGAATTTTTGCTCACAGATTTATGTATTATATACAGTTTACAGTTACATTATATACGATCTATCGTTAGAGAGGAAGATAGAGAAAGAGAAAGAGAGAGAGAGAGAAATGGTAGAGATGTCCAGTTTAGAATGAATTAATTTGATTGGCTGTATTATGTATATTTGGTCAGTTTTTAAATATCTTATGGGATAAAATGTCTATCGGTTTTTTGGTGAATAGCTGATAGTGAGATTTAAGACATCGTCTGATACTTATACCGGTAATTTCCATCAACTGTATAATATATATAAAAAAAAAAAAATTAAAAAAAAAGTCACACAGATAATTATTACGCGCACGTTATAACAGTATATGGATATAATAAGACGTGTGGTGTAAAAAGCGATCGTATTCGATTAAAAATGATTCAATTTGTTAATTTGTCAGTATTATAAATCTAACGAAGCTTATTACTCAACGTTCCATGTTATTCTAACTGTATCCTATCAACTCATTACTTTCAAATCATCATATAGTATACTAGATATATATTATATACATAGGTATATATGTACATTATTTTAACATATATAAATGATCATTATTTTAAATTTACTACTGAATTGGGTATAATTTGGGAAATCAAGCAACCATGTGCGTACGTACATAGGTATAGTATATAATAGGTATATGTATGTGATATATAGCGTGAAAGATAGTTGAACACCGGTTAATGCAGTATTGTAGGTATATGGACGATTGATGCATCGATCAAAAGTCTACAGGTATTATTCTCGGATATCGATACATACTCCGGGGTCCGGTTTAACTTGATTAGAGAATATCGTAGCTTGCTGTATTACTGCAACAACGTTACCTGGTACCCTTGCCAACCGCGAAGAGGAAGCAGAAGAAGAAGAAGGAGAATAATAAGAAAAATAAGAAGAACAAGCGGAAGGAAGAAGCTGCAGAACGAGTAAAACGATCATATCCGAGGACGAAGAATCATAAATGAAATCTTTGAAAACTTGGTGATATATATAATTTATACATAATATGATACATTATATAACATGTATATATTTGTATAGGTATATACTATATATATATATATGTAGTTGGGTAAATAGCTGCATAAGGTGTATTGCTGCAGATCGATAAAAGAGAAGCGAAATAAGAGAGTGGAGTGATAGGCGGATGAAGAGGGAAGAGGAAAGTAGAGGAGAGAACTGCCTTTTAGGGAAGTTAGCGCTGCACTGCACTCTGCAGCATCAGCAACATCAGCAGCATCAGCAAGAGCAGCAGAATCAAGGAGCATATGAGCGTGTGCCCGGTGGTGAACGCGCGGCTGTAGCAGCAACAGCAGCAGAAGCAGCAGCAGCAGCATCAGCAGCATCAGCAGCAGCAGCAGCCTCCCCGGGTATTAGCCTCATGCCTCTCTTGGATTCTCTCTTGTGGTTTGCCTCGACAGTACTGCGACCCCGATCATTCTCGGAATGCACCGAAGACATCAGGTTTTTAGCCTCGATCTTGAAAATGGGAAATGCACAGTAAACGAAAAACGGTATAATAAAACAAAAAACGGAAGTGAAAAAAAAAAAAAAATGTAAATTTTTTTTTTTTTTTCAAAATCTAAAAAAAAAAAGACAAGAAAATACTAAAAAACGAACTGAAAATAAAAAAAAATCACACCCAACCCTCCGTGTCTGAGCAAAAAAAAAAAAAAAAACTGCGAACATCCATTGAATAATCGCGACTTATCGCATACGCCGCGTATTTCCCTCTCTTTAGATCGAGGGAACGCGAACGTCTGCCGTAGTAGCGGAAGCTCTTTAAACACGAATCTACATGTATGTATATAGTTTTTCCCGTATGGGAATATGTACAATTGTCATATACTTACCTACTTAGATATTTATACGAAATGAATGACGATATGTAAAAATTTGTTGAAAATGAATAAAAATAAAAATAAAAATGATTTACCTTTCGCAGCTTACCTTTCCGTTCCATTGACTCGGTCATATGTGTTTGGTTAAATATGTTGAACCCCGCGCCGACTCCTCCTCGGAGAGGATGGAAGTCGTTGCCCTCTCCGATCCGTTCGCGCTGTTTGCCCTACCGTCGACCACTCCGGTGTGAGCTATCCTGTCCCCTCTCGAGGCACCCTGGGTCCCCGTCCCCTTACCTGCGAGAGAACCGAACGAGCACCATCAGACAGGTGCTCCTGGGGCAACGTAGTACCGGGAGATCGGCTGAGCTAAGTAGACCAGATATCAGTCTACACCAGATCTTTGCCGCGGCAAGACAACCTCGATTTTTATTTAACGGAGGATTTAAACGAATCATATTTTTCGATCGATTTATCATATCACATTATTACGAAAAATCTATCATTTATATATAATATATGTAATAAGAAATTATATATAAATGAATAAATATATATTTATGTATATTAATTGAAAAAAACAAAAAAAAAAAAAAAAAAAAAAACGCAAAAAACAATAAATAAAGACTGGTACTATATACGTAGATGTAATAATCCGCTCTAACGTATAATAAATATAGAGCGTGATAATCATAAATGATTCATTATTTTTGAAGCTGGGTTATCATATTATATATAGCTTCGTGTACGTCTATTCTGCAGACTCTTTAAACCGGTTACTGGCGTTATTTGTCGAAATAAAAATCGATAGATAAAAAAAAGAAAAAAAATTATTAATAATAACAATAATAATAAAGAAACAACAACAACAACTACTTTAATCGATCAATAATCAAATAAACAGAAAATAGACATGAATCTGTCACGGTGATGTGAAGTGATATACTAACTGGTATAATATAGAATATACATAATATACATAATAATAATATTAATAATAATATACAGGAAGGGAGAAAAAGTGTCATCGTGATCATCGCAGGGCATACGTTGTAATAGTAATAGTAATAATATTATAAAAAATAAAATAAAATATAATAAAGGAGAAAGAAGAAACGAAAGGAGAAAAGGAAAGAAAAAAAAATCAAAAAACAATAGTATAGTATAGTGAATAGCGCGTCGCTACTCTAAGGGCAAGAAACGCGATAAACGCAGCAGAGAGGAAGTCGCTGATCGTTGCTGCCGGTATGCGGCACGCGAAGCCGCAAAGCTACGGGTAAAACGAGGAAGCGCGTTTGCGCCCGCACTCACGAGGTAAGAGAAGAAGATGAATCTGTCTGTCTGTCTGTCTGTCTGTCTGTCTGTCTGTCTGTCTGTCTGTCTGTCTGTCTGTCTTTCTTTCTTTCTTTCTTTCTCTCTGTCATTTTTCTTTACTACTGTATTAATATCTTCTATATGCAGTATGTGATGATAAAAAATCAAAAAGAGGTAAAAGAAATTGGAATCATTTTTCAAATAACTATGTAATATCTCCTCGTATTATCTTATACACATATACTGATAGAGAGTGAGTTGAGTTGAGTTGAGTTGAGTTGAGTGGAGTGAGTGACAAGGTATATATAAAGAATATTATTATATAGTTCGGTGGTGATTTGGAGGGGATAGAATGTGGTCCATCGAGCAAGAGCGTATAGTGGCGGGAAGATAGCTCGCTTCAGGCTCGTTCAGACTCTGGCAGATATATATATATATATACACGGGGTAGAGAGATTATTATACCTACTCGCGAAATTTTTCATTCGATGTAAGAATGAAACCAGTCACATATATGCTATATTATACATATATATACTCCAGCTTGACCCACGTGGTACCGGTAGAGGCAATATATGTATATGCATGTATTACATACCTCGGGATAGTAATGAGCAAAATTCTCATTATTATAGCGGATTACTTTGTGCTATATATGATATTACGTATACCTGTATGTGTGTATATATATTCGCAATTATTTAGGCATCCTTTCAGAAATCTGTTTGCAATTTTTAAGCACCTACGTATGTATGTTACATACATACCTTACCAACTACCGAGGTAAAGGCTGCCGTACCTCTTTAGAACGGTCATCGTTCCCGGTATCCAGATACAGGCTCTAAGGTCGTACCGCGATCAATTCCAAGGAGTAACTGTAACATTCGGCCTAAGTTCGCCAACGGTTGATCGGTATTAGACGGCGAGTTGCCCCCGAGTTTCTATCGACAAATATATATATCGCTATTCGCTATACCCGTATCTATATACGCGTTGCGTTTCGTACGAGTCAAGAAACGATCAAATACAACCCAAGATATACATTTGGGTGGAGTTTTGTATCCTCCACCGTTATTTATACCCTAAACGGTTTAAAACCTCCGAAAATTGACCATACATTGATTCAACATTTTCTTACACTTAAATTCGTAGCAGAATCGTATATTATGTCGATTAAGTAGATACGGTAGGGCACGGGTCGAACACTTGCTCTGCGAGATGTCGGACTACCCATACTGTAGGTTACTACTGTGAGCCGCTGCCTAGGGCAGTTTTAATAAGAGGCTTAAGCATAGAGACTTTCTTTCTTCCTTTCGATGATTTATCCTTGAAATGGAATATTTTATTGAACAATAATCATTTCCCTGATGCATGTAAAGTATAAGGAGAAAGAAGTTCATCGTCGTCGTTTTTTTCTGATTATTTTAATTCTGATTAACGTGTCCGTTAAGATTACGAATCGATTGGTTGCATCTTCATCCGGTTACAACGCTCACGTATTTAAGGAATAAAATGTTAAGTCTTGAAAAATTTCGATACAGGGAAGAATAAGCGTGACTTTAAAGTGAAAAACGAAATTGAATCTCAGGGCGATTTTTTAGGCTGTAAATCATCATACGATAATATGAATAAAAATTAATAATATTTGAATAATAAAATGTTATTTTCGACTTATAGGTAGGTATAATATGATATTCTTAAAGTCTGTACAGACTTTAGTGTTGACTGCTAAAGATCGGTCTTCAGAGCTGTTATAAGTGATTGAGATAATAATAGTCTTAAAGAAGCTATTAAATTTCCTTGGCTAATACGAGTGGGTACCTACGCCGGCGTACAACCAACCTGTAACCATATAATATGGATAAACGAATATTTCTGACTGTGAATTATCATTACGAAAGTTTTTTTTTTCATTTTTTTTCTTTTCATTCGTTTTTTTTTTTTCCTTTTTCTTCGAGCGAACGAAAATTACAAACTCGAATGAATCAGCTGTGCCTAAAAATATCGAAGAGAAATATAATACCTACATCGTAGATCGTGTATGTAGTACATACGTGGAAATTAATTTTTTCGATCTTATTCTTTTTGTTTTCAAAAAATCTAAGAAATCAAGTGGAATATAATTAATGTTACATATATATTATATATATGTGAGGTAACGGTTCTGAGTCTATATGATTTAATTACGTCAAGTATACGTGGACCGTGACTTATTAGTCTTCCAGGGAGCATAGCAAAAGGCCTGTTACCCATTATTATTCTTAGGAACTAGGTTGATGCATCGACCCGGCACTTCTCGTGATCCAACAACGACGTGAGCTGAAAGAGGATATTTCCTTGGGCATATACCCCATACCTATATGTTATGTATAGGAATATATACGAGAGTACGCGACGAGCAAGCGAAAACCTGATTTTGCATTTATGTAATTTATTTATTTTCACCTTTAGCGTATTGAAAGAAAAATATACATCGATTATTTGACGAGGAAATTCGGGATTGAAGGGATGATTTTTTTGTGAATAAATTCACCGACAACTCAACTATACTTCATTGACGCAAATTAGATTCGAAATGAGATTGAGATAAAGAGAAAAAAAATTAAAAAAAAAAAAGTAAATAAAACCCACAGCATGGTTATTGACGATAATTGATAGACAAGAAACGCATGGGTACTCTTGCGAGAAGAACGACTATACCACGCGACACCCATAACCAATTGTTCTGCACGCTCGATTTAAACGAAAGATATGTATGTGTACACGGAGTACCCCACTGCATTATAAGTTCTATCTGCGGTTATACCGTTTCTCTATCAGACAATAGCACCTTGTACACATATAGTACTCACTAATCTAGTTAAACAGTTACACGAAGTCGTTTTAGTTATTCAGTCATTTATTTATTTATTTAATTTTTTTTTTTGTTGTTACTTTTTATGAGAATTGGTCAACAACTCTCATTTGTAGAACGTGATTGGTATATATACCTATATCTATACATTATATAGTATATATCGATTTAAATCTCACAAGAGAGCGAATCTCTGTAACAAGATTTTTAAACATCCTTAAATTCCATTTAAAATCAACCAGACGCACGTGCTGGCAGCTAGTTGGGTATTTAACTCGAGTTAAAAACTAGACTCTGCAACAGTTGTTCGAGATCTTAATTTTGTATACATAAAACAATCGTGGGTATATATAATTTTTTCTTTTTTTTTTTTTTTTCTTACTTTTCATTTCTTGATTTTAGCTTTTTTTTTCTTTTTCATATATATCTTACTTGGAGAATAACTATTTACACTTGTACATACATACACGATTTAGTGTGAATTCGTTTTTTGATTTTTTTTTTTTTCTCCCTACGGGTCCAGCGAGACTATATCGGTAGATACCTATATATACGTGTACATAAACGAGTATACATAAGTGACGACATGTCGATTCAGTGATCTGTATCAGCAGACTTTAATCGCGGTCATATCTCAGTTGCTAGTTGTACTGGTGATATTAAAAAGAGAACGTTAAGTATGATAGTGTATGTATACATATATACATGAAAATCGAGCGCTATTACTTCTGCAGGGAAGTAAAAAAAAAAGAAAAAAAGTAGAGTAATAGGTAAGAGTCATTGGGTTACGCGAATACATTTTTATTCCTAGTCTAAATCGTTTGCTATAAATAATATTGTACACACGCGCATATAATATGTAGATCGGCATGGGATACCTAACATCCATTAAACTATCATAACGTCACTATTCGAATAAAAAAAAAATCTATTTTCAAAGATTCGTCTTCATAGTCGTAGAGAAAAAAAAAAAAAAAAACCTTAAAAATTGATTCCTGTAATTGAAACTATAATGAGAATCGTTTCGGTCAAAAATCTGAATGAATGAATCAAATCTTGATCGTTGTTAATTTTTCGTTCGTTTAATTTTTTTTTGTTTTTTTTCTTCTAATCGTATATAATATAGGTATATGTGCGAAAATTTCATCAGCTCTTAAACTTTTTACGATCGTAACTTGGTTTTCTATGTAGGTAGGTGTACGCATAGATAATTTTTTTTTTCTTTTAGTTTTAGTTTTAGTTTTTCTTGTTTCTTTTTTTGCTTTTTTTGTTAACAGTAAAGTATTAACACCTGTTCGCAGCCCTGCCCACTAGCCGTAGGCGTATATAACTTCACTGAGGGATATACATAGTATAGAGGAATCGTCGTGCCTTTATGTTAATTTTTTTTTTTTTCCAGGATCGTCAACGCGTTGACTATATATATATCTGGTTGGGTCGTAACAGATTTTGAATATGAAATTAGTAAACTTTGTAGGTGTTGATGATTTTTTTTTCATCTTTTTTTTTTCAGTAGTCTTGTCAAATTCAAGTTTCTCTTTGTGCAATTGATATACATGTTATATGTGTATATAAAAAATCATCCGGAGATAATATGAGAAAGAGAAAAAAAAATTAAAAAAAAAAAACGAGATGACGAAGAGGAAGAAGAGGAGGAAGAAATGAATTCATATAGATAATAAAAGTTTGCCAATTTTATACGCTTTTATTTATTCATATATGTATGTATGAATATAATATCGAATCTATTCACTATACGTATGTATATATAGCAACTCATATTAACACATCTTCGCGTATCCACGCACGTTTCGACTATATCTAGACACATATATGTATACAATAAATATAGTTAGAACGTAAGATATAAACGGCGATCGAACCTTCTGGTTACCGGTTCTCAAGCTGTACAAAAAATTAACAACATGGTTACAGTAAGCATGCTATTAAACGCACCGGGGGTTTTCTCTATACGTTACTGAATATCACAGAATTTTTAAATCATCCCATGTCTAATTGCTATAACGAAAAAAGAACAAAAAATGAAAAAAAAAAAAAAAACTATATGTGTATATAGTATACATATGTACGAAAAAGAAAGAAGAAATAAATAAAGAGAGAAAAAAAAAAGAACACACACCATTGATACATAATAATACCTGTATACAGCGTGGTTTAATTAGTTTTTCATGAAAGTTAACGATCTTTATACATAATCAAACACCCGCGGATTTGTTTAATTTAATATATATATGGTGATAAATTTACGCGGTTTTTCTGCTGTTTTTTCTTTCATTTTTCTTCTCAAAAATTTATATACATGGGTTGCAATAGAAAATATTATAGTAAATGAAACAACCTTACATAACATATAAAATACATTATTGATAAGAGTTAGGTATAGGTAGTGTACATTGCACAGTGTCTGGTTGAAGTCTCGCGGGTTCGTTCAATTAACGATATAGGCACGTGAGCAGTGTTTAAAATTGAAAGAAAAAAAAAAGAAAAAAAATTTTGATGACAATCGCGGGAAATATTTAAGCACGTTTAACCAGACGTCAGACAGTCACGGTTCTTGCTATCTCATATATATGTATAATACGTACATATGTAAGATATACATACGTGTTATTATGATACCGTGATACGTATGTAATACGCGTATGGGTACAGGTTGCTGATTTAAATGATCGTCTGCAAATGATAAAACGCGATGCATGTATTTGATCGTGCGACGAGATTATTACCACGCGATTAAATCAACTTTTATTTATATTACCTACTACTTTCTTAACATTTTTACACCTGACGTAAATAATTCAATTAATTAATTAATTAATTAATTAATTTTCATTAATTTTTCGTCCCATTTCTTTCTTTATTATATCTTTAATTCGTGGTTTATGACAAGAGCTGCTCATCTGTATCGTCACTCTTGAAACTAAACTGTATATCGAAATATAGGTATGAAAAAATTGGCGATAAAAATAATTTGACGATTTATGAATAAGAAGAAGAAAATGAAAAAAAAATAGAAATGGAAATAAAGTAAGGAACTAACTAATCGTCAAATTTCTTTATTCTACGAATAAAGCGCTTCCTCGTAGGTACATACCATACCTCTATAGTTCTAACTAATCGTAAGAAAAGAGTCGTGCGTGCGAGTCTGAAGTCTGAAGTCTGTATTTCCGGGAAAAAGTAACGCTATAGGTACTGTTCGGTGTAGGAAGTACGGGATTCTATACTCATCGGTATGTATATAGGTATAATAGGTGTACCTAACTACTGCAAAGATTAGACCGTTCGGATTCAGCGCGTTACACCTAGTTTTGTACATATATATAGAAATTTATAGACCTACTGTATAACTTCGAACGGGGATACAAACTTGCTGCAATGTGCAAACGAGAAGGACCCGCCGATCGGGAGCCCCCGGCCTTTGGCTCTTGGCTCATGGCTTATGGCTCTTGGCTCATGGCTTTTGGCTCTTGGCTCTTGGCTTTTGGCTCTTGGCTCTTGGCTCTTGGTCTGCGCCGCGTCGCGTCGCGTCATCGTCGTATAGTCGCTGGCAAAGCGAGTAAGCGAGTAAAGCGAGCGAGTGAGCGCGTGAGCGCGTGTAAAACAAGGTAACGGTAAACGCGTTACGCGAGTGCGAGTGCGTGCGTATGCGTGGCCGACAGAAGTCACGTGACTGTCTCAAGAGAACTAGCACGGGCAATCAAATCATTTATTTTCTCAGCTAGCTAGCTCAGCACAAGCACACATATATATACATATTGGTATAACAATCAGCTGCAATGTCCCCATACCAATGCGATAGTCCGGATCTAAACAACAAATTCGACAAGCTTTTTCTTATCCCGATTATATACCCATCATTCTATTAAGACATGGTCATAGGACCACGAGGGGTTGAATGACAAAAGTCCGTTTATCGAAAATTGAAAAGAAAAATAATTCAATTTTGAAAATCAAGTAGATGGTATACTAAGCCAAATAATTGATGATCATTGATCGACTATTTCTATAATATTCCGCTACCTCGCGATTCGCGATACTTATTTTTTTTTTTGTTTTCTGTTTTTGTCACCGGCTTCAAATCACCTGTTAGATCGTAAAAAAAGTTCATACAGAATGAGTGTATATGATACTTTAGGTTTTTCCTTATTTATAAGAAATATAGCTTGTTAGTTAGTCGCATGATGAATTATTGCCTGGTCTCTGACGCGTCAACTTGATTATACTAAAATACCGATTTGTATTAAACGACCGATTAGATTTCTCGGTTCAATTAACGGTTAGATGAAGAAAAAAAATCAGATAAAATTCAAAAATGAAAAAAAATAAGAAAACCGGATGAGGGAAAGAAGGAGAGGAGGAAAAAAATAAATAAAAAAAAAAAATTAGAAACTTGGAAAGAAAACGATACGGAGATGGAATCCTGTGAATCTAATAACGGAGAAGGAATTTTTATACACCACGTCCCACGCGGGCGCGGCTCGCATGTCGTATCTACCTACCTACCTACCTACCTACCTTCCTAACTTATACCTATACCTATACCTATATATATACCTCTTTCGGAGGAATCTTCGAGTCATCTTTTTCATGTCATTATTACAGCATTTGTAGGGCGCTTACACGTGAGAATAATTGATCGTGTACGATCGGTATAAAGTACGTGATTCATGGATCTTTATCTTCATCATTATTAAATTTTAAGAAAAAGATTTTGATAAATTTTCAAAACTATGCCGAAGACACGAGGACGAATCGAATTAGAAATAGATTGAAAACCGTTCGCCACTACTGTATTGTCTAGGCGATCACTCGCCTTGTATATAAATTTGAAGGAAATCAAATTTCTCGATAAGAAAAACCACCTGGATGTATTTCTTTTTTTTGTTCAATTTTTTTGATCAATTTTCTTCCAATCTTGGTGAACGATAACAGATAAGTCAATGGTACTTTCGTACTTGACTAAAAAAAAAAAGAAAAATGTACACCTGAATCTAAATTATGGAATATTTCCCGAAGAGTCATGCAACATTTTGTCCGTAAAAAAGTCTTATCGGTCTAAAGAAAAAGTTCGTGTATTTGATAAGAAGCAAAAAAAATGAAAAAAAAAGAACAGAATAACTTTGAAGTCTGAGGAGAATGAGAATATAAGAATGAGAAATAAGAATCGGTAAAATGGCCCGAACTAATTTCTGTATAAAATTGTAAGCCACGACACGTGCCATATGCCGATATACATATGTGTAACATATTTAAGTATTTAACCGAAGGGTTATCCATACTATTTGATAATTCCGTGGGTGACGTGGTTAATGGGTGTGTATCCGAAAGCCACGAAGTGGAGGTCGACAGGGGGGCCTCCTGGTTTTCCCCTTCCAGATCGTTAACTGTAAAGTGTAAAGTGGCTCTAGTCCTGAAGTCAGTCTTACAGTATTACAGTCTTCGACTCTTCGAGGTTTCTTTCAACTTTTCTCCCTCTTTTCTCTCACTCCTCTTCTGTACCGGTATACACCTATAGTATTATACAAAGGAAGGTATAACTATCCCTTCCCGCATATAAAGGAGACAGTGTTCAATAGTACGTACTATACGTATGTAGCATCAAGTATCTCCAACTCTCTTCATGCAATAATTATTGCATACACGAGTCTAGGAAATAATGATTAACGAACAAGAAAATGAAAAACAAGAAAACAAAAAGAAAAAAAAAAAAAAAACCTTGGAAACCATTCATTCAAATATTTAAAACCATTGCAATTACACGCGTCAATCTATGCATGCGTGTAATATACACGTGGGAACTGATCTCAGTGATTATAATAATCTCTGTACACATACACGAATACGCGTAGGCTTTGTTTGGTAACGGTTTTGGCATTGAACACGAAAGAAAAAAAGAACGAAAAAATAAAAAATAAAAAAATCCCATTGATTTTCGCACGGCTGTACATAAAATTGCGACTTTGAATATACCTCGGGTAATATACATTGCGTCACCTGTCCGCATTCATGCTTCTATACTTTGCGGGATTATTATCTATATTTAGTGATTAGATACATATATAGGTATATAGTATATACCTACCTATGGAGACGTTTAAATACGGCAAATAACAGTTTATCGAAGAGTCCACTATTAAGGTACCTACCTACAGGATGATTTCCGTGTACATATACAAGACATGCTATATTGTTATGCCGATTATCTATCTACCTGTACATGGAAGTACTAATTGTTTAATGTCTAGATGCAATCCCAGCTGCGGTTTATAACGACATAACGAGTATATAATCACGTGAAACTTGATTTCCATGGATAAAATTGTCGGGGGTATTTAAAAATTCTTAGATATAGGTATATGTATTATTAATTATTATGTATAGTACCCATACCACGGCATATCACAGCTGATACTATATTTCATGAAAATTTACCCAGTTGCCTAGATGTTTTTTCACTCATCACCCTTATATAGGTGTACCTATATATCTAACCACGATGTACATTTCGGATGTAGATATGTATAGCGATATACACGCGTTTTATTGAGTGCTTTGAGTAAAAACCGGTTTACGGTTACCCCCGCAGTTCTCTATACGTCACGCGATGTAAAGCGAGTATCTTTCGTATGGTATATACATATGTATGTATACCTGTACGTATATAGATACTTATACACATCATACCATACCATAGCATACCATACCATACCATCGATGATATGTATGTATGTATGAATGTATGAATGTTTTTGTTGTATGTTCGAACCGATCCACATGACGGAGGTTCGACAGGAGCCACCTCTCTCTGAAGACGGGTTCCTCCGACTATCTGGTAGGTCGTGGGTTTGACCACTGCATCCCCTTAAAGGATCTGGTGGGCCCACCGTAGTCAATGGAATGTCGTGGATCTGGACCACTATCCCAATATCCTCATCCGTTATCATTCGTAACGTTACTTTCTCAAATCTGTACCGATTCTTTTGACGTGCGAATGCGTGCACGGGTATCATCTTAGAACCGATCAAGACGAAAAAGAGGAAGAATAAGAAGAAGAGTAGGGAGAGGATTTTGATTTTTGCATCATTTTCATCGGTTTTTATTTAACCATTGCAGTTTGTCATTTATTTTCTATACAGTATATATGCCTAGTATAAAGTATATATAATGAATAATTTATGTTTAGTAGGTATATAGTAGCTGTTGATAAATATATCGGTCAAGTTCACACGGTCGTCGTATAGTTGTCGGTCTTAGAGTAAAACTGTAAAGCTTGAATATATATAGTTTATATAGTTTATATATGTATGTATAAATATGTGTATATAGATAGATAGAGAACGACCCTAACATCGCTCAGCGTCTTATGTACTACAAGAGTGCAGACGGTAAATTAGAGTTTTATGGTAATTCAAAACCATAAAAAAGACGGAGAAAAAGGATGTACGAAAATCTGTTAATCCTACATAGATATACATGTGTATTGTACATGTATACCATATAGTCGGCTTTACTCCCGTTCATTACACGCGTTCAAGTCGAGCTTTTACGCTTTACGCAATACGTCCAACTGACATAGTAGGTATACCTACATATGTGTATATAGTTATGGGGATTCTTTGTAACGGACAAATACTAACGGATTAACATGACGATGTTTAAATGTTAAAAAGAACCGCGTTAGCCAACGTGACCAGCATCACCTAAATACTAATGCATGGGTACATATATCCTCCATATATATACATATCATCGTTTCTTCATTCCTGATGTTCATTATATTATCCCATATACCCACGTTTCTATGTGGGAATACCAATAATCGTTAATTTTCATATCAGTCATTCGATGCGGTATGGACATTATATACCTATATAGGTATACATATAAATTGTGATGCAGCGGAATTGCACACGTACGAAAAATAGTTATCCGCGATTTAACCGAACGGTTCACGAGCTAAAAGCCTACTAACGGATAACGGATAACAGAAGCGCGTTGAACGTGTCTGGAATGGTATGAAATACTGGCCGACTAACGAGTTGCGATTCCTTACTCTTTCGCGCGATTCCTAAGACTTCTTTCGAACTTTTGTCGGTATGAGCGAAATAGTGGTTCGTTGATCGCGAAGACTTGCGGACTTATGTACATAGTTAGGGACGGGATTAGAAATGCAGTAAGAAACCAAATTTCGAACTGCATATAACTTATATATATATATACAATTTTTTATTCAAATATATATACCTATATACTTATGAATCTCGTGTACTTTCAAATCTATCAGATTATCGGTAAATCATTATTTTTCACATCTATTTTTTTAATTTTTTTTATACCTTCTGGATTTTCTTCCTCTCTCACATCTTCAGCAGTTGATTCATTAATTTCTGCAGCAACTGATCTTTGACAAATAGACATTTTATCTATATATATTTATAAATATATTTTTTATATTGTATTTTTTATCGTGGCTAGATTTGCCGCACGAGAACATTGAGTCGTCGAGAAACAAGAAAAAATAAAAAAAATTAAAAAATCTCACGTTATACGAAAAAGTGCGTGTCTCGTAATTAACCCAAACATCTCGCCTCGTGTAGGGAATTTCAATATTTCATCGTTGACTGTTAAATATTTCAACGCTTGTATACCATATACCATATGTAGTATACGGTCACTAATTACTGCAGCACAGAATGTAATATACCCTATGACTTTTTAATCATCGTTATTTCACCGAACTGTTTCTCAGTCACATAATATACGCTGCGACGAAGAGAAGAACAGAGAGAGAGAGAGAGAGAAAAAAAATGAAACATTGAATAATGGATAATTGAAAAAAAAACGGTACGAAAGATCGGCTAATCATACGTGGAGACAATTAGCCTAATATACTCTTTCACCTTTGATAAAACGATGATTATCACCCCAACAAGTCGAGAGCTGTGTGATTGCAGCGAAAGTGTTACGACTTTACAGTTCGGATAGAGTGACTGCATGATATCGATGTAGATATTTAAATGAAAAAATTATAAACGATGCGATTATTCGCATAAATGATAATTTACTGTACAAAAAGTCATGATTTGTAAATCGCAACTTTATTGTTTAAGGAAAACGTGTCGTGGGGCTGGGATCTCCAGGATGCCAGGGTTGTTAAAGTTGCTAAGCCTGCTGATCTATACGGTAAGTCTATACGATTTATTACTAATAGTCATTAGAGTATGTATTAGAGCCGCGCGGTATAATTAAGAATTCGATGCGGATTTCCGGTATAGGCTTTTTGATCGGTAGTTTCGGTTCACCTGAGTGTCGTACACCTAATTCATCGGATACCAAAAAACCGAAATACTATCGAAATACTTGAGAACCGAAATTTCGATAGACCCTGACGTTCTGCGATGGAGAATTTTCGGGTAAAGAAAAAATGGGAAAAAAATCGTGAAAATTAGATAGTATTTCGATATCGAGAGAAAATTGGATGTTGTCTATCGAAATTTCGGTATTTCGGTGTACGAATTTTCAATAATTCGGTACACGCACCGAGTTTTCGATATTTTACCGAAACATTTTGAGGGAATGCGGATACCGAAATACCGCGCACGTCTAGTATTGCATGAGCCAAAAAAAGGAGAAAAGAAAGAAATGCAAAAAATTCTGTTCTAGTAAATTTGGACGTATAAAATACAACCGGTGCATAGTTAATACGTTATTATATTCATGATTAGGTACGGAGTACATCTGCGCAGAGCATAAACCTATATGACTGTCTTATTCTTCATTATCGCTGTTTACAGCCGTTTAGATTTTATGTATAGGTATGCACCATACATAGAGGCCATTTATCATATCTTTGTCCCACAATCCCACAAGCCTAGAATCCTACATTATTTACTATCCTATATCGGTAGATGGTATCACGTGCTCTGAAAAATGGTCTATCATGATTTATCTGATTTGCAAAAAAAGAAGAAGAAGAAGTAACAAAATTAATTAATGCAACCTGTTTTTCTCTCATGTTATAAAAATAACATTTCGAACGATTTACTCAATCTTCGATTCGTATGTGATCTGATAACTTCGTTTCTGAAAAAGTTAAAGTCGCGATTTTTGACATCATTTCCTTCGTAAGGGCGAGGGAATTCATCATTCCTTTTATCCTTTTTACTAAAATGGTAATTATGGTAATCTCAGAGTAATTTCGAGGCGCGACACACGCGCATTCCGGTTAAAGAATTTCGAAAAGTACCGCAGACGGTATAACGGGTGCTTAAAGCCAGCCTGCACGAGCGCCAACGGCTCTCGTCAGACCTCGTATGTAGGTACTCGATATACTAGAATGCGGTAAAGTATAAAACGTTTCATATGAATACCTCAATAATTTAACCCAGAAAATATAACATCAACTCAAAAGCGATAATTCGCCTTTTCCTATGCATTACGCTATGGAGTATGTAATAACATAATTATGCGAAATTATTACATCCTAATCACACCGAGTTAAATTAAAATAATTTACTCCATCAGTACCAGTACTGCATGAATTATCATCACCACCATAGGCAATCATCGTTTAAAAAGTAGGGCAAATATTTCCTCTCATGTTTTAAGCAAAAAGCTAATTGAGGGAACGGGGAATACGAATAAGAATGCGTCTTCAATCGTTCTTCGTACAGCGCAAATCGAGCCGTAAATAGGTGGTCCTGTATTAATCGCTTAGCTGTGCAATAAGAGATGGGTAAAACCGTAGCTGCAGTATGGGGTACTATTATAACCATCAACTCGGCAAGAAAGATCGTGTATATATATATATGTATATGTATAATGAAGAAAATCGCCTACCTACCTGCGTATACCTACCTACGTGTTTAATAATTTATCGCCATTCCGGTATGCGCGGTTTCCGGACCATACGGTTTTCACAGAATTGCCGTTTAAAGACACGTGTAGATATATGTTTCTGGCCTGGTTTATCAACTAATAAACGTGTAAACTTTGGAATACCATTTAGCGACTCGCGTGTAGATCAGTGACGAATAACTATTTCCGAGGAGGCAGAAGAAGAAGAAGAAGAAAAAGAAAAAATATGCGCAATATTTGAACAAGATGATATGGAATTATTTTTTGCATTCGCACATATAGAGGATTGACCCAAATCCCGTGTCTGTCATAGCTGTCGTATTACACATGTGTAATAAATTTATCACCGGTTTTACTTGACAGTGTGAAATGAGGTATTGTATCGTCGTGTGTTGGAACACGTACATACAGATATATACTGCGTACGTACAATGTCTATGAATTGTTATTTACCGTGCGATATTTGCGTTTTTATCACACATGCATGGAAATACACTATTGTGGTACGGGTTTTGAACCCAGTTATACGTACATGTGTATATATATATACTATATGTAATTTCTACGTGAGAACGTAAGAACGACCTCGCAAATGCACGACGTGTACCGTACCATTGTTTTACGTGCAATTTTTCGGAAACGCGTATAACGGGGTATGTAACTACTCTAGCACATCACAGTGTATTACGTGAGCTACGTGTCCAGGTAGATACCTGCATGAAAGAAATAACATGAACTCTGATAATGTGCGAGGATGTGTTCTCGCGTCTAATGGCATAACGTGCATATACCTATACTACCTACATAGATCGGTAGATAAGTTAAATATATACCGCATATGTATATATATATATACACGCAGAACGAGGTATATACAGTACCTATCTTAATAATCGTTACTCCGTTATCCACATAGAGTCGTATCGTGTTCACGGAAATTCTTGAGGGGTACCTATACAGATGGCTTTACCAATACCGTAAAGTCAATTTTACTGTATAAGAAGGAAGTATGAACTGATTTGAAGAAAAATCTATACTTAGTAGGTAAATCTCTTCAAATCATATCCACAATTAGCTTCGGAATGTTCGAGATGAGGATCTTGAAATTCGTGACGCGATGAGCTTTTGAAAGCTCAATATTTGAAATACTATAAAAATATTCCTTCTTCAACGCGCAGGTATTGAGTTTTCCCATTGAAACTTTTTTGCGGCTCTTCTTTCGCGACGTTTCGCGATGTATTGAGCAAAACACGTCGGTTTAACAGAACCGAGTGAATCGATTTTCACGCTTGTTTAACATTTTCCTCATTTTGTATTTTTTTTTCGGTTTTTCTAATTGCCCAGGTGATTGGCGTGCAGAACGGCGAGTCTAGCAGCGACGTCTGGCCCCTGGAGCGGCCGGACGGCATGCCAGCAATTGAATCTCTCGAAGTAATGTGCGGGAAAGATCACATGGACGTACATCTATCCTTCTCGCATCCCTTCGAGGGAATCGTATCCTCAAAGGGTCAGCACGCCGATCCTCGATGCGTTTACGTTCCACCTTCAACCGGACAGACATTTTTTTCATTCCGGATAGCGTACGCGAGGTGAGTTTCATTCTTATCACTAAATTTCTCTTTCGCTCTCCTTTATCATTGTTTTTTTTTCCGTTTTTTCTTTTCATTCTTTTCCTCTTCCTTTTCCTCTCTCTATCTTTAGGTGCGGTACCAAACCGGATATGCACGGACAGTTTTACGAGAACACGGTCGTCGTTCAGTACGATAAGGATTTGCTCGAGGTATGGGACGAGGCGAAACGATTAAGATGTGAATGGTTTAATGACTATGAGAAGACTGCCTCAAAACCGCCGATGGTTATCGCAGACCTTGACGTTATACAGCTTGATTTTCGAGGTATCATTTTTCGACATATTATATGTTTTATTACATGCATCATTTTATCTTAAGAATAAATCATCATCATCATCATCATCATCATCATCGATCCGTCTTTATATGTAACTCGTATCACGAATATAATTGATCCTTGTGATTTTATACCAGGTGACAACGTCGATTGCTGGATGGAAATACAGCACGGTAAAGGCCCCTGGGCACCACCAGTTTCCGGAATTGTTCCTCTAGGCTCAACCCTGACCCTAGTAATCGCGATCAATGATTA
The DNA here is from genome assembly GCA_963992785.1 of Tenthredo livida. NCBI lineage: Eukaryota > Metazoa > Arthropoda > Insecta > Hymenoptera > Tenthredinidae > Tenthredo > Tenthredo livida. The sequence goes on from OZ023068.1 coordinate 4,189,574, forward strand.
CAGAGGTATGTACTATACCATATCGCGAAGTGATCGATATCGCACTTGATATTATTCAAACATGTTTAATCACAGGTGAATTCGACATGCGAGTCAAGTCATGCGTCGCCTCCAACGGACGTGGACACAAGATTCAGCTCAGCGATGAATTCGGCTGCGTTTTAAGACCGAAAATGATTAGCCGTTTTTTGAAAGCACGAGGATCAGACGATCGTGCGACCGTCATCACATACGCATTCTTTCACGCTTTCAAATTTCCCGATGCTCTGAGTGTTCACATCAAATGCAAGGTATTTAATCGTTTTTTTTCCACATTTCATCTTATTTATTTCATATTCATTTCGTTCGATTAAGATGCATCGAAAGATTCGTCGTCGACCTATCATACAATTTCCCGTTTCTAGTTTCGATCATTTATAATTGATTTCAACAGATCTTTACGCGGCTATTTTATTGATGTTGATTAATTCGGATCTATCTAACTACCTATAAGGCTCGTAAATTTTCACCTTAGTTACGCAAACCTATCGGTTAACTTACCAACTCTGTATGGCGATAGATATAACTGGATCCAAAGGCCACATATATATATATATATGTATATATATATATATAATATATATGTATAAACTGTGATGTTTAACCGGCTGAGAATTTTGAGAATTATTATAGCCCAGGTTGGTTGATCAAAACCTATTACGCTTCAGGGTACATATCTCTACGTATACATAGATATACGTATTCTAATACCATACTGGCAAACCTGACACTAGAAAATAATTAATATTTCTTACAGGCATCGTTTTGATTACGCGATATATATGTATACGTATGTATATATATATATATATGATATATACCTATAGTATATTCAGTCGTGATTCATTCTCTGTTCGCGATATTATCTTAATAACTATTATACAAATCATATATTTCACATCGTAATGTGTTACGCGTTTATTGAATTAGGTATATATACACCTACTTACCTTCGAATTTTTTCTATAACGAAAACGCTTATAATTATGCGATTTAAGGAAAAAAACTTATATATTACCTACTATTGACCATACTTATTGTAATTGTCACGAAGGTAGAGATCTGCAGGCACGGTTGTCTCGACCATTGTCAATTGGACGGACAGATTAACCAGTTTGCCCAAAAGCGTAAGGACCACCAATCACCATCTATTATATCGTACACCTCGGCTACAACGACAATCGCAAACGAAGAAGATGACGGTTCTATGTACGAAGATATAATCGAGAATGGTGGTGGAATCGGTCCGGGTCAAGGAGACGCCCAATTCCCTACGGTTGTAGAAAAATCTTCTCCAAAGGCAGAAGCTCAGACGAGTCACCGTCTTCCAGCGCCTATCGTCGAGCCGCAAGAAGAGGATTCGGACAGTCTTGGTCAATCCTATCCGTTCTTGGTGAGTGATTCGCCTTACATTTTATTCCATTCCATTCTTTTTTTATTTTACTATAAAATCGAATGACTATCTTTTTTTCCAGGAACCTCTACGCCGTCTTCAGGATCAGGGAAGCGAGGACAAATTCCCCCACGGTCCTAGAAATTTGGAGAAAGATTTGGCCGGAGAAAGTCTATCGCCCGTTTCGCCAATCGCAACAAGACAGAAAAGATCCGTCGTAGTTTCCGACCGTAAAGCGCGGAGTGCCGATGTCGGTGTGAGCGGTCTTTACGAGGTGATATCCGAGGCTGATCTTGCCTTCAGTCCGGACACCCACGCGGAAGCTGTTACAGTATTCCAGGGCAGAATCAGAGAGGAAGTAGTCTACGGTATTTGCCTTCCGATACCTGGATTCAGCGCACTTTTCGTTATAGTATCACTATCGGCTGTAATATCGGCGCTTATTGCCGGCGCGATGTTACATCGTTTGCAATTTCAACGCGAAGTTGTTGCCGTCAATCAGGAAGGTACTGCAGTTGCTGCCACCCACAGATGGCTTGCTTATAGATTGCTGCGCGCACGTCGACTCAGTCAAATTCAACCCGAATTAAACCTAAATCAACAACAGAGTCAGACCCAATCTGTCGCTACTACCGTCGAACAAGGTTGACGAATTCGTATAGAGCAAAGCAGTTATAATATTAGAAATGGAATGAAATGAAATGAAATGAGATGAGATGAGATGAGAGACAATGATATGCAATATACTGTACAAAGTACCCTAAACACGTAGTGGCTAGTATTTCGACGATTATTTTTTCATCGGAATATATATATTTTAATATCTTTGAATATAAGTAAATGAATAGTGTATAATTATTATATATTATGTATTATTAACTTGTAAGTATGATAATAAGTATTCATTTTATTATAAATTAAGGTATACATTTCCCACACAACATATCGTTTCACCTTCTGATGTTTAATTTTTTGTAAAATACAGAAAACATGATTCTATAACATAATGACCACAGTATCGGTATAATATCTATATTCTATATTCTATCGTCCCTCGTTACGTCCGATAATTTATTCCTATATCTATATCAGTCGTTATTACAACATCTCTGCACCACATATGAACTACGAGGTAAGAACAAAAGATTAATCATGCTTGTTTAAAGTTGCATGGAACTAGATCAGACGCATTAACGCAATGCTGGAAGAAGTGAGTCTTGAGAAACTGAAATCTACGAAATAGAGATTTAATAGAGTCCAAATATCTGGGAATGCATTGATTTTGATATTTTATACCCTTTTCGGGGGTCCTGAATAACGTTATACTGAATATTTTTTTTTCAGTTCATGAATTTGGAGAACTTTCTCAATAGATCTAAGGAATAATTTCTATGAGCTTAATGAAGTCTGTATTCCGATTATCATCTGTGTAGAATGGATTCTCATAGGTGCTGGACCAGGAGAATAAGAAATAATAATTTAAAACCTGCCAAGCCAGCCGAAAATGCTTTTATTTTAATCATCCGACTTTCCTATATGCGTATCGTGTGGAAATTATGTGGTATGAGACTCTGGAGCCTGTGAAATCATGATACTCTACAGCGATATGTTACCGCGGGATCGACAATACTAGTTTTAAAACTACTGAATGTATGCAACTTTCTCCACATGAATGGCACGCGGGGTACGCATCACGCTACCTACATGTGCGGAAAAAGTAGTTCGTCAACTCAACCGCGAGATGGCAATACCATTTCGCACTTCGTTGGCGCAACTATGAAAGGAACAGCACTGACCTAGGGTATGCGCACCTGTTGCGGGGTCAGTGGCCCTCGTGGCGTCAGAGAGTACGCATGGGGGTCGCGTTAACGCGATACAACCTCTCGGGTTGTGATGACGAATCGTGTTAATAAAACTAATAGTAAATCGCGTTTGATTGATTTATTGATTCTTTTATTCGAAGAATTTGAAATGTTTGCAAAATTCTATGGTCTGACTGTAAGGGATGACAATGATTTGTTCGCTGACGCTATCTTGAATTTATAAAAATAGCTATATTATTGCCCTTTTTTATAATTTGAAAATATGAAGTTGACTGTTCCAAGTTTCTTGCTGCAACCCTATCTGCCGTCACATTCTTAAAAAATCTACATTCTGTAAATTCCGATGGAACCTCACTTACAGATAAGTTAGTTTGACCGTTGAATTATGATAGTGACGTTCCAGATTCGTAGAATTGAAATATACATGATTACATACGTTGACTCACATGACCCCGTATTTGGCGTTTAATTTCATCACGTACGGATAACGTTCGGGGATTTTATGATTACCCCAGCTAGGCGGAAAGTTGGAATGTTTTTTCCTGTTTTGCGGAATTTATTCTCGGTCAAGATAGCGTAAGCTCAAAGGACGCATGCTTCAAACTTTCCTCCTACTGTGCTATAGTTACCGTTTGTGACGCCACTGCACGTGTGCTTTATCAATGGTTAATACATGAAATTCATTTCAATTCTTAATCGAACTAATAATACTATTAGGTATAACTTATTACTCTAATCAATGATTTACTAGTTACAATTTAGTGAAGATCTCTGGTTTTTTAATCATCTTTAGTTACAAATGCTCATCATATCATATCATCTGTTTGTTGAGATTCAAAAACTATATAATTTAATTTCGATAAAATACATTTTTATTACGTTATTGAATACTAGAAAAAACATTTTTGTTTTCAGAGTAGGCCCCCAACCCCACCCTCAAAGGTTTTATCGGAAGCTACCCAGCTGTTGCATTTCTGATAATAAATGATAATAGTATGTTATGCAACAAGTGGGTAAGAATTTTACGCACGAGTTTCATACGATATTTTTCGACACCGTGTGCGTAAAATTTCATTTTACGCATACTGTATCGAAAATTCCTTTTCGAAACCAATTCTAATCAATGTTTGCAGTTCTCATAATTATGATAGCCGTTCTTGTATGAACTAGGAATTAATATCCATAACCGACAGCGCAAATGATTTGAGACCGGGTAAATGTAAGTTCAAAACCCTAAGATATTGGAATGCATGCATTTCTTAGCCCGCTGAATCGGGATTGTCGGAAAATTACAATCATCCGTAGATAATATTTTGGGTTTTTTCAGTCGCTCTATTCATTTCTGGAGCTGAGGATTATCGTTGGATGATATCAAAAAGATTAGTTCCAGCTGCTAGCTCTGCTCCAGAACGGCACCCCCCCCCTGGCAATCCCCTGGGCCTGGATCAACTACACGTACGACAGGGATGATTGTAGAGCGAGAAGCAACCCTGCCGTGTGATTACTGATTTACGCCAATTTTAGTACGCTGGTTGATTATCATTTTCGGAAACCATGATTTTTTTTTGAAAAAAAAAAAAAAAAAAAAAAAAACAACTTTTGAGTAATATATCAGCTGTCGTAGTTCAGCTCTCGTTAATTTGATAATTGCGAATTTCGTAATAGCAAAACGCTTTATACGCCATGCATACTTTCCTAGGAATATGTTCGGTGATAGCTGCCGAATCTTGAGTTTTGTGAATAATAAAAAATTGATAGTAGGTATGACCCCAGAAAGTTCGAGCGAGGCCAGCGACAAGCGAGATTGCCGAAAGACAATTTTGTGATCGTAAACAACATGTTATGCAGAAAGTACGTATAGTACCTATATACATTTAATTCCATCACAAGTCGCATTATAAGATAATTGAAGAAGGAAAATGTCTACGTCGGAGACAAAATAGGCAGGATACCCAATTCTCAATTTCCCAACTTCTATCAATTTCCGAGCCAGTTTCAGAACGAACGGATCCATAGACCTATGTTTAGCAATTTTCATTACATCTGGATCCATCTTTGAGATTTAGACGAAAAAACTTGACCTTATCCCACTCTGTAACGTACGTAAGCAGGGTTCGTAATTGTGCTTTCCTAAAGCTTTACTCACTTACTAGAATAGCTTTTTTGAGTATTCGCAGGTCACTCATCCTGACAAAACACCTAGGTGAAATTCACATCGAGCAGTCTAGGCGTAGTTCGTATATTTTTCTTTATTCAATACATCGAAGATTACAACCATTCAGATTATCGCACAATTAAACAGAAAACACTCTCGCGATTATACAGTTACCACTATCCGACGGCGACAACTCTGATATCACTCGCGGGTCAGGGTGTCAATTCGCTGCTCTATAAATTCGTCGGACAATCAGCTCAGGCCGTATTCAGCTGCTTGTTCATCTTACTGTATACAACAATCAACGATGTCGTCCGCATTGACAGTGATCGTACTTGGGCATGCGTTTTTCAACGTGTCTCCCAACACTTACATAGTCCAACCCAATTGCACTGAGGCACCCAGTATAACCGACATCCCAACTACCACCGACATCCCAACTACCACCGACATCCCAACTACCACCGGCATGCTATTTACCACTCGCATCCCAAATGCCAGCCAGTCGCCGATCGAGCCATCGACACCAACACCGGATCGCGAAACCAGACGTCCTGGCTACACGTAAGACCAATCATTTTTTTTAATTTGCATGCCTACTTTTCTCAGTCCAGTAAATGTCACCTGATCCATTCCGTCAATCGCATCAACGTCATCGAATACCTACGGCTTACAGATGCGATAGCTGTAAGTGTCTCATTCTCGACTTGGTGTACGGACAGGATGCCAGTTTCTGTCGCACATAAAATCCGCGACGATGGATACATTTTTCTCAAGCTGACAATGCCCTAAACAAAAGCTAGTTTGACAGATGAAGCGACACGAGCATCGCCTATTTGGCAGCTATCTGTCGCGGAGGCTATCAAGCCAACTTTTGTCTCGGGTATTGTCAACTTAAAAAGAGATGTATCCTTGGTTGCAGATTTCAGTTACGACAAAAACCGGCATCCTGTCTGTACATTCAACCGCGTTACGTACGGGGCTTTCCACGCCAACCCAACTTACCATCGAAATTGACATTTTCAATTTGGCCTTAATTCTTTTATCTTTTTGTACTCTGTGAAGAAGAGCTCCATGATTTATTTCGAATTTTCCTCTAATACACCGTTCACGAGATGAGATTTTGCAAAATTTGAATATTTAATTCGTCCACCAGGCCTTGAATCACCTACAATCAGTCTCGGTCGAATGAGAACAATGAAAATGATCCATCGAAATGTCGGATGGAAAGAGATGTTCGCATTAAACTGCTTTTAATGACCTAGACATTGCTGAGCTCGTCATATTGGGCCATTAAAATTGTTGTCCCATATTATTCTCCGATTTTTATAAACTGTTTTCATGCATCAAGGCTTGTAACGATTATTCCTAGTACTCTTAGTCCTCGCGATTCTGGATCCTGCGGATTTTCGGTTTGATCATACGTTTCATTAGGTGCTTGGGTGTCGCAAAGCTCGTCGGTCGCAGCTTCTTGGGCAACTCGAAGACGGTGCTAAGAATTCAGCCCCCGGGCTTCTATTCTACATATTCTTCAACTCGAATGCACTTCATATTAGTCTACGTAGCCAAGTTTCTCATGATCTCCTGCATGGTTTCCCCGTAACGTTCCCTGCAGATGCATACTGGTATCGGACCCCACAAGGTACACAGGCGCGCTGGGTCGTGGGATGATGCTAAGCAGATCTGTAGATCTCGCGTACCTTATCTTGCGGCTTCTCTGTTCGGCCGCATTGTGAACGAAAGAATAAAACAATAAAAATGGCACTTTTGTTGCAGATACACGGAAGGTTTCGGGGCCCATAAGCTTTTCACTGACTGGGTTAACTGGAACACGGCTCGACGGACATGCGAACAGAACGGCAGTCATTTGGTAGTCATCAACTCCGTAGCTGAAGCAGAAGCCGTCGTTCAGCTTCTCAAATCGTCGAATTCACCGTCAAGTCACGTTGGTGTCCACGATTTATACCAGGAAGGTGAATTCGTAACTATCTTCGATGAAGCCGTGGCACGGACTGGGTTCAACGTGTGGCGAGAAGGGGAACCAAACAATCTTGCTGGAAATGAAGATTGTGTAGCGATATTTTCTCATGACACTAAACTGAACGATATTCCCTGCAACCATCAGACTAATTTTGTTTGTGAGGTACCCTATGTTCATTGGCTATAAGATCCGCAGCATCTTGAATTTTCGCCAGCTCCTAACCATGGGATACCTAAGACCTAACATTGCATAAGTAAAAACAATAACCACGGATCTAGATTTTGGAAATACATCAGGATTCATTATTAGCGGACATTCCGATTTCATATGTCATACTCAAAGGTTGGGAGAGCGTGCCCGTGACATCACGAAAATGAAATAATTATTTGTCATGAGAAATGTACACAAATTTATGTAAAATATGTCATCAAGTTTTTGTCCCTGGGGATGAGGTTCATCCGATTTCCATGTATAATCTGAAGGGCCTCTGAATAAATAAAATATCACGTTAACCCCAGCAATTCACTCGATCCTGGTAAAATTATTGATTACAAAAGTGAAGATTCGACATCCAGGGTGGCTGTGAACCGAGTGCTTCATTTTATTATAAATTAAGGTATATATTTCCCACACAAAATATCGATTCACCTTCTAATGTTTAATTCTTTGTAAAATACAGAAAACTTGATTCTACATATTCTATATTCCATATTCTATCGTCTCTCGTTACATCGTATAATTTATGCTCATTTATAATAGGCGTTATTACAACATCTCTAATACTACTTATGAACTACGAGGTGAGAACAAATATATATGATATCTATAGATATTAAATATACAAGTCTGACAATTGACGGTCCGCAACCCAACTCACTGGGATGTAAGCGAGGAATCATCCGGTACTTTTGCCGCAAATATCTGGCACGCCTTATAATACGCGGCTTTCTCTACATGAATTTTACAAGATTGAAATCGGTGTTCGTGCAGTCTTGTAAAATTGAATATTCACCGTCACCAATATGATGAAAAAAAAAGCCTTAGACGAATCATAGAGAACAGTTTCCTGAAGAAAATAAGCTATCGTAGACTGTAATCGAACGAATCTACTGAATTCTTTATCGTTTTCAAGCAATTAAAAATGAAAAAAAAAAAATGAAAAATCGATATCTAGCCATTTGTTCATAATTTGGGTATTATTTTGCTTCCGGACATGTCAGGGTAATCATCAGTTTACAAATATAATAATTCGATGAATACTCAATGTGACGATTATGCCGTAATCAATTTATGAAAAACTAGTCATTTTTGACTAGCCAATCTCCTTAAGACTTAGCTGGAAGAGGTAACAGTAGCCGCTGCCGCGATGCTGGTTCCTCAACAAGCATTATTAAGGCCTTTTACAAGGCAGAAACGTACCAATTATATTTCTCCTGGATTGTAAGAATTGATGATGAGTGATTCGTGTGATTTTTTAGAGCTTTTACATACTCGACAATGTACTCATTGGTGGAAAAGATTCGTTTTCAGTAGTTTTTTTTAAATATATTTCTCTCAATGGTATTAAAATTATAACACGCTCCCTTCTGTTACAGTTGAATTTTCCACTATAGAGTCCAAACATGCCCCTCCAGCGAGAATTCTATTCCAATTGCAACGAACGAGTGCATATTCTTTGAGTGGAACCCAGCTGTCTTCGAGAAATTAGTTATTATTGTATGTGATACGATCACAGCTCATATTATAATAACTCGTATACCAAGTAACATACGTAAAAGATCAATTACCATTATATATTTATGTTTGAATAACAATTATACAAATGTATACGTGACTTTTACGATGAGTAATATATTTGTATCAATGCTAAGGCAATAAATTCCTAGATGATATACAAATTGATATACAAATAATTAATTTTTTATTTTCCACTTTTCTCTCCCTGCGATTCTTTATTTGAGAATCTAATCAACGTGATATGAAGAAGCGTAGAAAAATTGAAATAAAAGATAAATAAATTTTCAGCTACTCAATAGAACTGCATCAGTTTATTATTTTCCATTTTATCGACTCTGCTTGAAAATGTAAAAATTTACGACGAGACTATTAAGACATGCACATCTGCACGCATGCCTAATAGCTTGTACGCTTATTGCTTTTTCCTCTAAAAATTTAAGTACACCTCCTCGGGTCAGATGTTCTCCTGATGCCAGGAGCATTTTTCGACTTAAAATTTCTATAACTCTGAAAATCGAACGATTTTAAGTCGCAAATTGCTCCTGGTATCAGGAGAACATCTGACCCGAGGAAGTGTGCTAAAATTTTTGGTGGGGGAAAGGAGTATAGTGTATTGATATAGGCATGCATACGCTGCTTCAGAGTGATTTTTCTGGCAGTTGATACCTTTTTTTGGAGTGATTTTTCTGGCAGTTGATACTTTTTTTTCGGAGTGATTTTTCTGGCAGTTGATACCTTCTTTTCATAGCGAGAAAAAAGCTGGTTTCAACTGCCAGAAAAAAGGTATCAACTGCCAGAAAAATCACTCCGAAAAAAAGGTATCAACTGCCAGAAAAATTACTCCGAAGCAGCGTATGCATGCCTATATCTCTATACTATTCCTCCGTCCAACTAAAAATTTCAGCACACCTCTTCGGGTCAGATGTTCTCCTGATGCCAGGAGCAATTTTCGAGTTAAAATTCTAAAAACTGTCAGAATAGCTAGTATACATAAACTATAATAGAGACGTGCATGAGGACACGTATGCATGCCTATATCTATACACTACTTCGTTCCCCCTCTAAAAATTTCAGCACACCTCCTCGGGTCAGATGTTCTCCTGATACCAGGAGCAGATTTCGACTCAAAATTCTAAAAACTGTCAGAATAGCTAGTATACATAAACTATAATAGAGACGTGCATGAGGACACGTATGCATGCCTATATCTATACACTACTTCGTTCCCCCTCTAAAAATTTTAGCACACCTCCTCGGGTCAGATGTACTCCTGATACCAGGAGCAGTTTTCGAGTTAAAATTCTAAAAACTGTCAGAATAGCTAGTATACATAAACTATAATAGAGACGTGCATGAGGACACGTATGCATGCCTATATCTATACACTACTTCGTTCCCCCTCCAAAAATTTTAGCACACCTCCTCGGGTCAGATGTTCTCCTGATACCAGGAGCATTTTTCAACTTGAATTTCTTTCAACTCTGAAAATCGCTAATAACTTAATAATATAACGACGTGCATGAGGACACGTATGCATGCTTGTATCTACACACTCTTCCTTTTTCCACCACCAAAAATTTCACTACACCTCCTCGGGTCAGATATTCTCCTGATACCAGGAGTAATTTTCGACTTAAAATTTCCATAACTCTGAAAATCGAACGATTTTAAGTCGCAAATTGCTCCTGGTATCAGGAGAACATCTGACCCGAGGAAATGTGCTAAAATTTTTGGTGGGGGAAAGGAGTATAGTGTATTGATATAGGCATGCATACGCTGCTTCAGAGTGATTTTTCTGGCAGTGATACCTTTTTTCGGAGTGATTTTTCTGGCAGTTGATACTTTTTTTTTTCGGAGTGATTTTTCTGGCAGTTGATACCTTTTTTTTAAGGAGTCAATTTTCTGGCAGTTGATACCTTTTTTTTAAGGAGTCAATTTTCTGGCAGTTGATGCCTTTTTCAAGGAGTCGTTTTTGACACCATGAGGTATCAACTGCCAGAAAATTGACTCCTTAAAAAAAAGGTTTCAACTGCCAGAAAATTCACTCCGAAAAAAGGTATCAACTGCCAGAAAAATCACTCCGAAAAAAAGGTATCAACTGCCAGAAAAATTACTCCGAAGCAGCGTATGCATGCCTATATCTCTATACTATTCCTCCGTCCGACTAAAAATTTCAGCACACCTCCTCGGGTCAGCTGTTCTCCTGGTACCAGGAGTATTTTTTGACTTAAAATTTTCAGAATTGTAAAAATAGTTAGTATAGATAAAGCATATAGAGACGTGCATGAAGCAACGCATGCATGCCTATATCAATACGCTACTCTTCTTCCCCACCAAAAATTTCAGCACACCTCCTCGGGTCAGCTGTTCTCCTGATACTAAGAATATTTTTCGACTAAGAATTTTCAATATTGTAAAAATAGCTAGTATGGAGGAAGCATATAGAGACGTGCATGAAGCAACGCATGCATGCCTATATCAATCACACTACTCTTCTCCTGCACCAACAATTTCGGCACACCTCCTCGGACCGTATGTTCTCTTGATACCAAGACGATTTTCACCTGTGTTGAGGGCTGTGTTATGTTTCCCTCATTTGAAATAAAACGAGTCATATAGGAAGGAAAAATTGGAAAATTACGATGAAATCGAATATTGGTATATATGAGAATTTATTGGTGTAGCATATTGATATATAGATACACAGTATGACTTATCGTCAAATATATTTATGTCATATAAAATCCGTTCGCATAACAATAATAGAATATCTACTTGCTAATATAAGTATCATAGCTATAACTATAATTTCTACTTACTAACTATAATATAATATCTACTGGCTAATATAATTATAACTAATTCTACGAAGGCTAAGTTCAATATACGACATTCGTCGTTGTGATCAGAACGAAATCTTTATAGTATTTTAGCCCTGATAGATACTAATCCAACTGTAACAGAAGGACAAGCGTTGTGATATCTTTATTATTCAGTAAATCATCCGATAGACTAGGCGAGGAGAATCTCATTTCATCACTACCCACACAGCACAGGACTGTCCGTTTTATGTCTTATACAGCCTATATATATCCAGGATCATTCGGATATCCTATGGATATTCTGTATATGTCCAGGATCATCGAAACATCCATAGGATATTCCATCACATTACCAAGATATATCTGACGTCCTGGGGATATCCCCATTCGATCATACACAGAAAAAAAGGTTCACTTGGGCGAAGAAAATTATATTGAAGACCGGAAAATCTCCCGAGCCAAGTCGAAATTTTTTCAAACCAAGAGAATTGTCTTGGCTCAAGCAAAGTTTTTTATTGACTGGAGAAAATTTTGGTTTACAATGCGAATTGCAGAAAATTTTATTGGAACAAAAATTTTTTTTTACCAATTTAATCTTTTTTCTGTGTATAGTGAAAATATTGATATTCAGAGATTTTTTCCGAAGATATGAATCATTATATAAATATTGAGTTGAGGATATAAATATGCGATATTATTTATAATATAAATATTGAGTTGAGGATACAGATATCCTATATTATATATAATATAGATATTGAGTAGAGGATACAGATATCCTATATTATATATTATTGCGTTCGGAATATTCCTATCGAGTCTCGTTAACGCACCCCATGCGTACTCGTTGAGGCCGCGTGGGCCACTGAGGTTACTGACCCCGTGACAGGTGCTATTACCCTAGGTCAGTGCTACTTGTCAGTAAGTTGTACCAGCGCCATCTCACAGTCGCATTGTAGAACTATTTTCTGCCGATAACGTCGTGTGCCGATAACATCGTGTGCCGGTAACGTCGGTATCAGCCAATGTATGGCGTACCCATGTCGCGGCAAAATTAGTATTCAGAGATTTATTCCGAAGATATGAATCATTATATAAATATTGAGTTGAGGATATAAATATACAATATTATATATGATATAGATATCGAGTTGAGGATACAGATATCCTATATTATATATAATGTATCCCCTACTCGATATCCTATATTAAATATAATATAGGATATCTGTATCCTCTACTCAATATCTATATTATATATAATATAGGATATCTGTATCCTCTACTCAATATTTATATTATATATAATATCGCATATTTATATCCTCAACTCAATATTTATATAATGATTCATATCTTTGGAAAAAATCTCTGAATATCAATATTTTCACTATAAAAAAAGATTAAATTGGTAAAAAAAAATTTTTGTTCCAATAAAATTTTCTGCAATTCGAATTGTAAACCGAAATTTTCTTCAGTCAATAAAAAAATTTGCTTGAGCCAAGACAATTCTCTTGGTTTGAAAAAATTTTGACTTGACTCGGGAGATTTTTCGGTGCTCAATATAATTTTCTTGGCCCAAGTGAACCTTTTTTTCTGTGTATGATCGAATGGGGATATCCCCAGGACGTCAGATATATCTTGGTAATGTGATGGAATATCCTATGGATGTTTCGATGATCCTGGATATATATAGGCTGTATAAGACATAAAAAGGACATTCGATGGACGTCCTGTGCTGTGTGGGTATCTACACACTCTTCCTTTTTCCCCCACCAAAAATTTCACTACACCTCCTCGGGTCAGATATTCTCCTGATACCAGAAGTAATTTTCGACTTAAAATTTCTATGACTCTGAAAATCGAACGCTTTTAAGTCGCAAATTGCTCCTGGTATCAGGAGAACATCTGACCCGAGGAAGTGTGCTAAAATTTTTGGTGGGGGAAAGGAGTATAGTGTATTGATATAGGCATGCATACGCTGCTTCAGAGTGATTTTTCTGGCAGTTGATACCTTTTTTCGGAGTGATTTTCCTGGCAGTTGATACCTTCTTTTCATAGCGAGAATAAAGCTGGTTTCAACTGCCAGAAAATTCACTCCGAAAAAAGGTATCAACTGCCAGAAAAATCACTCCGAAAAAAAGGTATCAACTGCCAGAAAAATTACTCCGAAGCAGCGTATGCATGCCTATATCTCTACTATATCTATACTATTCCTCCGTCCAACTAAAAATCTCAGCACACCTCTTCGGGTCCGATATTCTCCTGATCCCAGGAGTAATTTTCGACTTAAAATTTCTATAACTCTGAAAATCGCTAGTCTCAACTAAATATAAGACGTGTATGAGGACACGTATGCATGCCTGTACCGATACACTATACGATAACAATTTTTCGGAAAACTAATAGAAAAAAAATTTAGAAACAAAGTCGAAAATAAAGTAAAAAAAAAACTTCCAATTTGGTACTAAATTTACTGCTAAATTTGAAGATTTTTTTCGACTTTTTTTTGACCTTTTTTCTAAATTTTTTTCTATTATTTTTTCTGTTCAAAGATGAATGTACAAAGACGTGCATGAACACAAGTATGCATGCCTATATCAATACCCTCTACCCCTTTCCTCCACCAAAAATTTCAGCACACCTCCTCGGGTCAGATGTGCTCCTGATACCAGGAGCATTTTTCGACTTAAAATTTCTATTACTTTCAAAATCGCTAATCAATTGATTAAGTATATTTAAACATATAAGCGACGTGCATTAGGACACTGACGCTTTTTCCCATCAAACATTTCAGCATGCCTCCTTGGGTCGGTGGTTCTCCTGAATTTATGAATTTCCATGCAAAGTTGATAAAATAGACAATAATGAACTATCGCATACCGAAATAGCTCAAAATTTATTTCTATTTTATTATACCTTACTTTCGCTGTCTTACATCTCATTTATTGTGCCCTGGAATAAAGGGTCGCGGTAAGCGCAAAAGTGGAAAATAATGAAGAAATTGATGATTGGTGTGTATGAGAATTTGTTATACAGATACAATTCTACTCATCACCGAAGTTATCTGTGTAAATTCATAATTGTTTTTTCAAGATTAAACATGTGATACATATATGTATATTATCGCAATTGATCGAGTCGTTCTATTTGTTTTCTAGCATAGGGTAAAAATAATACAAACTACATTCCTATATTAAAAAGATACTGTCCAATACAGTATACTAACTAGCGAGCTGTACAGAGAATGAGTTCAGTGTCCCCCTCACAATAATCGGTGTAGAATCCGCGTTGGACGAGGATGTTAATTCGACATGAATGTTTATTCATCTGTAACAAACAAACGATCAGTGTTTCATACGGATCTTATATCTATGTACAAATATTTTTTCAACAACTTTTTAAACTAGGGGCGATGATGTTTATTACAAGACTGTAAGCCGCATTGGAAAATTATTTTTTCACGAATCAATATCATCAAGTTCGACTACTGTATTTAGTCAGAACCTGAATTTCAATGATTTTTCTAACTAGTTATGGAAAAAAAAAAGTCCGATCAAATTCGTGAACAAAAAATTTTCAATTGACCCCGACGTGATTTGAACACGCAACCTTCTGATCTGGAGTCAGACGCGCTACCGTTGCGCCACGGAGTCTGTTATTCGTTGAAACATATTATCTATATTAACAAACGTGATAACAAGCGATTGACATATTGTAGTCTGTTAGTAGTAGAATATTTCTATTTTTAGAATATGCCTGAGCTATTAATCAAGTTTTATCAATGATTTAAACAAGTCAAGGAAATGAACGAAAAATGATAAAACTTCCGTCTTTATCACGCGAAACGGTCATAAATCTCAGAAAATATATTCACAAAAGCGTGAATAGTCATAATCCAACAATACGAAGATTGTACCTAGTGCATATTTAAATATCAATTAATCTTCAGTCCGTCTGATTCTCGGTTTATAAGTTCCTCGTCACCCACTTAAATGCAATAGCTGCGCTGTATGATGCGCGTTAAACGCGCTTACGATGCGTTGCCTAGCAACGTGACGCCATTAGCTTGAGCCACGCACGACATGACATAGCAGCGAGCGTAGCTGTCAAATATCTTAAAACTTTCGTGTATCAATACGAATCGTGATATACAGTATATAAAATAAAAGATTTTCATTATACGAATGACACAATCCTACTCGCATGTTCTGGCTACGCTATTCAATCGCTCGTAACATTATCTCGAAAATTAAATCCACAAATTTTAGATACTTGTACGGTGTTCACCACGACCCCGGTGTATTTTATGTAAGATTACCGAACGATGGAACAAACGGTATGTCAAAACTCTATCAATAATAGCTTGCATTCATTCGGTCTATACTTTAGTTTCGAAAGCACTAAACTTAAAAAAATCATAATTTTACCCACGAAGACCGGGCTGTACTTCTTTACCAACAAACCAACACCGTCCTAGACATGTATGCAGTTAAAGTACCTGAAAAGTACAGTGGTAAAGGTTTAGGAAGATTACTAGCCGAGGTATAGAATACTCACATTCATTATAACGTCCATTGGGTCTAAGTATTCCCATATCTTATCTTATCTCTATTGAATGATCATTTCAGACGGCATTCACTTACGTCATTGTCCGTAACTATCGCATGTACTTGACTTGCACATACTTACAACGATATTATGAAACTATTAAAAGTCAGCATCTTAGTGTCTATGTTGTTGGACCACCAAACATTTTGGGAGGTCCCTACGTTGTGTCTATGTCTCCTATTGTAGAAGCTGATAAGTTAGAAGGAATGCCTGATCCTACCGATACAGACAACATGTTCAATAAGGAGTAACACTGCGATTAGAAATTGAATTACTTACTTTTTAGAAGTAAGATTCTTCTCCATCTGTGTTCGTAGGAATCAATCTCTTCTCGTCATTTCAAATATGTTTATAATCAACGTTTTTAGTTAATAGGAAATAACTCTTGAAGAAACGGGGCGCAAGATATAGAAAATATGGACGAAACGGAGTATAAAGCACTGATTCAGTGGTACTGTAGACATCACTGTTACAATGGGATGTTATCTCACGCGAAACAAGCCTGCGATGCTCATCCTTCGAACGAAAATTTGAGGATTTTACTCGCACTAGCTTACGCGTTGACGGGGCAAGGCAGAGAAGCTGTTAAAGAAGTATCGGGACTGATTGGCTATGGCGATACAACTTTAGCTGCACTTTTGACCCAGAGCTATGCGCATAGAATGAATAACAGCGTTGATAGAGGAACTTTGACACAGCTTGATGCTAGGATAAGAGAAGACAGAAGAAAGGCTACTCCTCAAGCGTTGACATTAGCTGGAACGGTGTTGTTCTTACTTGGAAAGTCTGAGAAAGCTAAAGAATATGCAGACAGAGCTTATAAACTTAGTCCTAGTAACATAGATGTTCTTTTGATAAAAGGATGGATCAATTTGTACTTACCAAAGGATGAAAACGTCGGGAGATTCGTTGACTATTTTGAAATAGCTCTCAAACAAGACAAAAAACATCTCAACGCTTTACTTGGCTCAGCAAAGTACAAAGAATATAACGCCGATCATGAGGGTGCGATATCCATACTGAACTCAGTCATTGTTAGATATCCAAAACTTTCTATGCCATTAACAGAGAAAATGTTTAATCAGCTAGCGATGAAAGATTGGGAACAGACGCTGGAAACTGCGAGTAGAATATTGCTGCTTGATTCCAACAATACAAATGCTGTGAAAATTAAAGCTATCGCAACTTTATGTAGAGACGGGGATTACACTGAAGGTTTAAGACACTTGCAGAGTTTATTCAAAAATTTATCCCTCTCAGAGCCCAAGAATACTCTTCTTCTGATCGACGCTGTACAGTTGTTCTCTAGAGTAACGGCAAGAACCCCAGCCATTCTTTCCGAATTGACAAAAATCACCGAAAAATCAATCCAGCAGAATCCCCAGAATGGTAATCTGATGGTTGAGTTGGGAAATCTGAATGTATTTATGGGAAAGTTGACAGACGCCGAACACTGGTATCGCAGTACAGTCAGAATCGATGAATCTTCGCTGCCGGCGTTAATGGGACTCGCGCATTGCCAGCTACTTGACAATTCTTTAGGAGCGACAGAGTTGGCTCGTCAGCAGATTGATTTTCTCAGAGAAATTCAGGCCAACGCAAGCAGTCCTGAAATTTTATACATGTCCGCAAAACTCAGCAGTCAAGATTCTGTTACAGCTGTTAATTACTTAGACATGGCAGCGACTATATTGCTCGAAAACTGCCAGGGAATACCTTACGGTTCTGAATACCTGAAAACATTGAATCCAGATTTCTGTTTAGAAATTGTCAAAGAGTATCTAATATATTTACCAAGCACATCAACTGGCAGTAATACTCCAGAGAAGAACACCTCTAGCGACACACTGAAAAAACAGTGTTTAAACATTCTGGAAAAAGTTTGCGACGCTTGTCCCGGACTAGGAGCAGCTTTGATGATGCTGGGAAAGGTCAGACTGCAGAATGGGAATTTTGAAGGAGCCTTGGAAGCGTTGAAGAAATTATTAGACTCTGTTGATCCGACTAGCGCACCAGCCCATTTATTAATGGCTCAAATTCTTGCTAGGCAAGGTAAATACCAGCAGGCTTCACAGAGCTTGGAAGTTGGACTGAGCTATAATTTCAAAGTTAGAGACGATCCGATGTACCATTTGATCATTGGATTGGTTGAGAAAGACAACGGGGATTTGAACAGCTGCATACACAGTTTACGCGTGGCTATGTCATACGCGGGATTAATGCCTGGCGAAGGTGTGTCGACTACTTCAATACCGACGGCTGATAAGGCGACATTGTTCTTGGAGCTTATATCAGCCTATAGTAAAACGAGACAATATAATGAGGCAGTATCGCTGATGGAAGAAGCTAAACTCGAATTATCCGGTACGGTTGAGGAAGGTAGATTGACGATCGGCAATGCTGAGCTATGCTTGGATATGGGAGATGTCGATAAAGCGATAAATTATTTGTCAAAAGTAACTCCAGGCGAGCCTTATTACCTGCAGGCGCATACTAGGCTTGCTGAAGTTCACTTGAAGTGGAGAAAAGACAGAATTGCATTCGCTAAATGTTTTAGGTGAGACTGATCATAGAAAAATAAAAAATTCACTCACTATTCTGATCTCCTAATATCTTCACTCTTAATTTCAGGGAATTGGTGGAGCATTCTCCAGGCTCAAGAACCTACAGTATGCTTGGGGATGCTTACATTGCAATTCAAGAACCGGACCGAGCAATCGAGGCCTACGAGCACTCCCTGAAAAAGAATCCCTCCGACAAGGTCTTAGCAAGCAAGATGGGAAAAGCTTTGGTGAAAACCCACCAATACGGAAAGGCGATTAGCTACTACAAGGAAGCAACGAAACAAGAGGGTTGCGGGGATCTCAAATTGGACATGGCTGAGTTGTTCATGAAGATGAAACAATTTGATAAAGCGGAAGCCACTCTGGCACAAGAATTACAAGTTGAGTCTCTCAGCCAGAAGGAATTGGTATGATAAATAGACGAATTCTAATTTATGATTTTCCTTCTTTGCAGATGGTCGTAGTTTGAACGACTTGCCGAGCCTGGAGCTACGCACAAAGCAGCTACTGCTCTTAGGCAAGGTTCGGGAAAGAGCAGGCAACACACAGGCTGCTCTAGCAACTCTAAGAGAAGCCAGGGAGAACCAAAGCCGAGCTGTTCAAAGAGCTGCTGTTACCCCCGGGGCAATTGGACAAAAGGAACTACTCGCTCAGATATGTTTGAGCATGGCCGAGCATGCCTCAGCTTTGAGAGATTTTGACCAAGCTATTGTACATTACAAAGAAGCCCTGAACCACAAGCCTGCTGATACTAAAGCTCTCTTATCAATGGCCAAAATTTACATGCAGGTATTGCATGCGCTCCGATTTCCTCAATATTGGGATAAACATGTTTTAAATTCGTTGATTCCTTTCCATTAGGTAAACGACTTGGACCGATGTGCTCAGAGCTGCACAGCTCTACTGACTAAAGATCCAAACAATGAATCAGCATTGGTAATGATGGCTGATCTTGCCTTTAGAAAGGTCGATTTTGAAACAGCAGCTTATCATTTTCGTCAGCTGCTTATTCGCCAGCCTACATATTGGACGGCTTTGGCACGACTTATAGAAGTCTCTCGAAGAACTGGTACTGAATTTCTTGTCCTGAGAAAATATCTGCTGATAAAATGTACATTAGACTCTGATGTAAGTATTATATCCCCAGGCAATATGGACGATCTACACGAGTGGATAACTCGCGCAGAGTCAAGCATTAACGGCTCTAATCAAGAAGCTGGTTTCTCCTATTGTGCTGGACTTCTGGATTGGCGTATTGGCAGATTGAATTCAGCCCTTCGTCACTTTAACGCTGCACGTCGTGATCCGGAATGGGGACAACAGGCGATTTACAACATGATAGACATCTGCTTGGATCCTGACGACGATGTAGCGTTAGCAAACGATGCTTTTAACGACAATGAATCAGAGTACCAAGACTCTAGATCATTGGCTTTAAAAACAGCCCAGCGTTTGCTGCAGGTAATATTGCAGTGTGAAAAATATCATGATAATGTAATGAAATAACTGGAAAATTTTCGATTACAGGAACTGAACCCAAAAGGAGGAATTCAGGAAATGCTGACCCACAGATTGCTCGGTAATTTTTACCTCTTGGCAACAAAACAGAAGTCTAATATAGAGCGAGCTTTGCAAGATTGTACATCATTAGCGAGTCAAGATGCTTTTAAAGATCACGTTGGTCCAGCTCTGGGTTTAGCTACGGCTCATATTCTCTTGAAGCAAACACCAAGGGCGCGAAATCACTTGAAACGAGTTAGCAGAAACGTTTGGTCGTTCGAAGATGCCGAGTATTTAGAAAGGTGTTGGGTTTTATTAGCCGACATATATGTACAGTCTAGTAAATACGAGCTCGCTAACGAACTGTTGAAACGCGTTATACAACACAATGCAACTTGCGTTAGAGCGCATGAGTTGGCCGGTTACATCGCTGAAAAGGAACAAAACTATCGTGAGGCATCTATGCAGTATGCTGAAGCGTGGAAATACGGGGGAAAGTCGAAACTATCCGTCGGTTTCAAACTCGCTTATTGTTACATGAAGAGCAAGGCCTTTGCAGACGCCATTGAAACATGTAATGAAGTTTTAAAACAGAATTCCGACTACCCGAGGATCAGAAAGGACGTATTGGAAAAATCTATGAACAATTTGAGAACGTAATTTCGATCAATTAATATAAGATAAGACTGTTCCGTCCTTTAGATATAATAATGTTTCAAATATAAACTATACATGTACCTATTATGAATAAAACGTCTGTGAACACGTGAAAAGATATTTAGTTATTATTTATTGACCTCCAATCAATTTCAATAAGCGTTTGAATTCTTGGAACAGGAAGAAGTATTGTTTCTTGAATTCGTCAATTGATCGCAAGACCGTTGATATTGGGTTTCTTTGATAAGAAGGTCGCGACATTTAAAATACGAGTTTACTGATAACTCTGATATGTATCAAAATATCAAGTGGTTTTCTCGGAAAAGAATTTCAATTAATTGGAATCATTGCGTTCTAAATTGCTTTATAAATCAGTAGTCATTCTTAATTAATTACGAATTGGACCTATGTGATCGTGATCGATATTTTTAAAGATGCCGATATATTGCACTATGAGTTTTATTACAGGGTGCTTATGCTGATAATATGATTATTCATTTATTACGCAAAATTTTATATATACAATATATATATGGTGAAATATATATATTAGAATAAAATAAATATGATTATATAGGTATATATATATATATTGATATGTATATATATATATATATATATAGTTATTTAACGTTTATTATATTCTATCGGCTATTTGTGCATGCTTAGATGTTATACATAATATTTAATATTTAATAATTATCATTTATTTCGTCAACAATATCATAGGCGCGTCAATTATATTATATGCCCTAGGGCGAGTCGAAAATTGTGAAAATTGTTGGCTATCCTAAAAAATCAAAGATATCACTGAAATAAAGGTCTCCGTGCAACAATTCGATTTTTCGAATTTTTTTAGGGGGCGCGCCGGACGTTCAAAAACGCCATTTTTAGCGTTAAATTTACTATATCACTGATAAATGGAAGCGGATCATTCCAAAAATTCTGATTTTTTTATATAAGGTGCCCAGATATGTACTCTTTCAAACCCATATTCACGGAATATTAGCAAATGATTCATATCTTCGGAAAAAATCTCTGAACATCAATATTGATACGTCCCACGCGCCCCCTAAAAAATTCGAAAAATCGAGTTGTTGCACGGAGACCTTTATTTCAGTGATATCTTTGATTTTCGAGGGTAGCCAACAATTTTCACAATTTTCGACTCGCCCTAATATGCCCATATATATCGCGTACATTATTGCGCAATATATTAATGAAATAATAACAAAACTCTAATACTGCTAATTATATTTATAACAATTCAAACATACTTTAATCTAATTATATTTCTCTAAAGAAATGCAATATGCCTTCTATGTATCCACAATTCGACTTTACACCGGAAGTTAGTGTATAATCCGGTAAGGTGGTACGGTACACCTTGCTACAGTTCATATTTTTAAATTTTCCCTCTACACATTTCTGCACAATCAGATTTCAACGTTTATTGATAACAATTATTGCGCGGGGTGGAGATATATCTAAGACGATTAAATTCAAGTATGTACCTACTCTGCGAGTTACTCGATACCGAAAACCTCGCCCGCGCTCTATATCTCACCTTGCTCACCTTGCTTGGAACAATATGTCGCCTTTAGCGACACAAACAGTGTTTAAATTCGTTTTATAAGCGGTTTATACCTATATTGTTCGCTCAAAGATCCAAGTACATTATTTGAGTTGCTGCAACAGCTCCACAAGCAGCTAACATGCTTGCAACGCATACAACCGCGGTTGTGGTTCCTGATAAACTGACTATGGTACCCAATCCACAAGAAAGAAGAAACTGGGCGAGGAATACCATCGAGGAAACTATGGCCACGTCCGTTCCCAGGCCACGAACACCACCGCTTTGAACAGCAACACCTTCTGCACTGATTTCGAACTGAAAATAAATGAAATTTTTATTCGCATCTACTAGTATGATCTTGACTAAAAAATTCGAATCAAGAACGGTATGTTACCGTCGATGATGCGTGGTAGTGGGCAATCAAGAGATATGGCATCGTGAACAATGTGGAATACATCACGCCAGCTGTCCAAGAAAAGATAATTACTCCTACGGGATGTTTGGTCAGAGCCATCATCATCATTCCCGTACTGTAGAACAGCAGACCACATATGTACACTTTTCGGGCT
Source organism: Tenthredo livida (assembly GCA_963992785.1). Lineage (NCBI taxonomy): Eukaryota > Metazoa > Arthropoda > Insecta > Hymenoptera > Tenthredinidae > Tenthredo > Tenthredo livida. Next base: position 4,213,001 of record OZ023068.1, read on the forward strand.
CTGTAAATTACGGGATTATCTTTTCACCTCGAGTGTGATTAGTCTCAGTGCAGATAGCACCTATATTGATTGATAACTGGTCATAACTGGCTAAATCTCTATCAGATATTTGCGATATAGATAAAATCCGGTTCTGTTCTGATACGTGAAGAACAAACGCATATTTTCATGAATATGGGATCTCGTGCACAATTCTAATACTATTCTGCGGATATTAGATGTGAGCTGCACTGACTTGTAACGTTGGATCAGTTTTTCAATCACGAGGGAGTAGCAGGCACAAGATAGGGAATACATGGACATTCCCCAGCATCCGAATCGCACACCAGATTCATAGAGTTGTCGTTCATTAGACCCATCAGCAGCCTGCAGAGGAAGTTTTTGTGTTATAGGAATCTGGGAAATCTCTGATTAGCTATAAAGATTTCGCGAATTTATACGGAAACGAATTAGGATGTACTTGCCTTAGGATCTCCGCCGTAAACTGCCTCACCAACGAAATCCGTGAAATATAAGGAGTAGCAGACGTGGGCCATCCAGCAAAAGAGATTTGTTAGACACAGCATCCTCATGCTGTGAGGCATGTACAATATGGAGAGGAGATACTCTCGCAGTGTAGTTCTGGGATTTGTATCGGTACCTTCTTCAAATCCGTGGTTTTCGTAACCGGCTTCAATTGTCAGTGCTTCAGGAACGATTTCGGGTATCATAGGCACTGCACCAGGTCTCTTCGGAGGTTCGTTGGTGGGAAGTGGCTTCATTGAAAATTCCTAAAAAGGTGATATTCTGCACTTTGTGAGATCGTGGTCTTCTCAGGATAATATTTATTAATCAGTTATGCTAATTGATTAGTTAACTAGCCTCGGTGTTTCCACCATTCGCGTCATCCTCTGTCGTCGTCAGGGTTCCATAGGATGTACATTCTTCGGCTGATATCTTATCGGACTCTCCTAACTTCTTAGTCTCAGACATCTGAATATAAATACATGGGCGTTAGCAGTGCGGTAATTTTTGTCTCTAATAAGAGGTGGACATTCAGGTTGAACACACACCTTTTGATCGTGAAATCGTTGATATTGATCGCGTTCGAGAACCTCAAGAGGAATTTCTTTGAAACTAGTGATGGTGCAGAAGACGCATATCACGAATATTATAGTAATGAAGGTGAAAGTCGCGTGCAAATGCCCCCCTAGCATCACACCCAGGGTTGTTGCATCCCAGTTGATTCCTCCCAAACCGTAACCCATGAAACCCCCCAATCCAGCCATGATAGTGAACGTGCTCAATCCTCGTGCATGATCCTCTGTGATTAGATTGTGCAAATTGCACGAATTATGATACTCGGCTTGATCAACGAGCTTTTTTTTTTCTCACTAGACGTAATTGTTAGTTTATCATTTATATACGTGCCTGGGACCGTCACATCTAGCAGATAAGCCCTAGCGGGGCTTTGGCAGGCGTCAGCATCAAAATCTAGTAAAACTGTTCCTAGAATGGTGAAAAATATTCCCCAAGAATGCGAAGACGGAGATCGCGGAACGTTTTCGACTGAAGAAACACCAGACGTTCGATGACCCAGAGGAAGACTGTGGTTGACCACTGTCGGTGTATCTCCGAAACTGTAGCCCATATTTTCACCATTAGGAACTAGAATAAGCCCTGGGGAAAAGTAAAGCTCCTTTTTGCTTGAATCTGAAGGTATATAATAATAATCGAGTGAATTTCCTCACCGATAAAAACGCCGATCGCAAGTAGGAGAATGAACGGTCTTCTTCTTCCTTGTCGTATTCTGCATCGGTCACTGACGCTGCCAAGGATAGGCGTGACGAAAAAACCGACCAAGGGGCTCAGGGCCCAAACTAAAGTCATGTGCTGATGGTCCACACCGATTTTTAAAAGCGTTGGAGACACGAAAGCGGTTTCAGCAGCGTACGAAAATTCAATGCCCATTACAGCCGCTGAGACTCGGACTAATTCACCTCTGGTCTTTTTCCTGTAACCGAGACGGCTTCTTGTTTTACAGTATCCTCCGGTATTTTGATAACGACTTACCCACCTGTATATATGAGAGTAATCGTCAAGAGTCTTTTCGAGCTTCGGAGGACCCCGAAGATGGTTCAAAACACCCTCGACTCCATGGTCTAGTGGGATGCTCTGCTTCCATTCCTTCCAGGCGTTCCATTTCTCGCTAAATTTATCCCTGGCACCGTGAATTCTACCAGCAAATCCCTCGTATTCGTGCAGCTTGTCAACCATGGTGACTATAATTTACCCTTAACGCCGAATTAGACGAATTAAATCCTTAACTATGGGATTGATTTCGATGTATCTTATAGCGATTATATTTGCTCCGATGGTTCTTTATAGGTGATTCAAATCACCAGATGCAGGAAACGTTGAAGATATGTTGCATCATTTTTTGATCCAAAAAATGACTTCGAGATTACTAATCAGTAATCACAATAAAAATTGTTTGCCTTTTTGATTTCAGGTAAAGTAAATAAATCTTTTACAAGTTACAGATTCATGATACCATTTCAGAGAAGAGCTATACTACAAGTCTACAATACCGAAGATACGACTTTTCTGAGGTGTGAAATTCACGAAACTTTTTACTCATGTGCGGAAACATAGTGATTAAAAAAAAATGTATGTATGCATTGTTTCGGAATTAAATAAAAAGCCGATTATTTTCTAATCACATGCGTTTGTGCAGGAACGATGATTTATACCATGTGCCGAAAAAATCCTTGTGAAAAATTTATACGAACATATTATATGCGTTGGTAATAAATGTATTCGTATCACGTACTGAGCGAATTGAATTACAGTAGGATTGAATATACGCTCGGAATCATTTATCTCGATATTTTCTGCCACCGTATAATATACGATAAAGCTCCGAAAGCTGCGATATCGCATTGCTTTGCTAGGCGAAAGAACGTTCTCACCTGTTGAGATCGGGATTGTGATAATCCTGCGCGATTATCGCCGATCAATTTCACTTATAACAATCTTCCCGTATTACAAATATCTACCCCGCGTTGTAGTTAACTATAAAAATGAAAGGCAATAACAATAGTTGAAATGATCTATCGGGTTTGAAATTTCAATTGATCGAATCGGCTGGCAAGAAAAAACGGAAATCATACTTTCATACTTAGACAGGCTGCGTGCGTGGGTGAGTGAGTTTTTATACGAATAGTGAATGGCAACCAACCTTAAGTCTTGGTATATGGTACCTACAGCTTGACTTCAATCCATTTTCTGCAATGTAGTTCGTAGTTAGTTTAAATTCGATTTACGGAAGACTGTCTCACTTTCCTTATAAGGCTAGCGGAAAAGATTACGTACAACCCCACGGACGGACGCTGCTCGACTACCACCCCGAAGCTTACCCCACCTTCGAACAGAGCCTGGCGTCGTGACGCCGACGCGTTGCAAGTTTGAGATCATTTTAACAATAACTGATGTGGATTCGATGTTGGATTCAATTTTTGTCAACATTTTTTAGGATCTGTTGACACAGTGATATTACCTGGTGTTGAGAACAAAAAACAAAAAGAACCATATTTGATCGTTGGTCGTAGGCAATAAATCATGTTGATCACCGTAGACCGATGGATAGACGGATTCGATTCTCAGGTTCAAAAAAGTAAATTATTTAGATCGAAATTTCGAATTAGAAAGAAAAAAAAAAGAAAAAAGAAAACACACACGTTGGCTGAAATCGTCTTCAAGAAATGTTAGAATCAAGAACCACGACTTATAAGAGCTTCCTTAGTTCTTAGGTAACATAGCTGAATGAAGACGTATGACTGCTATTAAAACGTATAAAATCGCGAGCACATTTTAAGACGGACACACCTTAGTGTGTATACTTTCATAGAAGATGCTACAAGAATATTGTGAAAAAGAAAGAAATAAAAAATTAAAATTTCATCGAGCAATCATCGTCGTTATGAAATAAAGCAAAAAACGCTGGTATCAAATTTGAGATAATTTTTTAGATTCAGGAAAGGCGAAATTGATGGGGGTGTTTTATACTGCGGGTCTTTGTTTCGCCCCATTTACAACTGTGCAAATAGTAGTTGGAGGGTTTTAGTTTGTATTGATGCAACAAGTATATACCTACCGTCACGTTTCTATCTCTGGTTGACCTGCTTGCTGTTAATGGCCTATTGTGTGTATATTTCCACTAAAGGTGGAATTCCGTTAGATTCTAAAATCCATATAATCAGTTCGACAAATAAAACAAAGACCCTAAATTTTAGGGAAGTATTCTCAGGGCTGAGTTCCAGAGGGTGGATGTTCCACCACGATCTGTATAACTTAAACTGAAACTAAAGAAAACCCCGATTTTGACCAAAATTATTGCTATAGGAAAGAATACGTTATAATAATTATGTATGTAGTAATTAGTCGCCGCAAGGCCGAAGACGACGATAAGAACACTTTTTTTTTATCATAGTAAAGTCCCTATTAGAAAATTGAAACTTCAAGGATATAATATACCTTCAACTAGTTTCATGATAAGATACGTGAATGGGGGATTGATATTTTCGAAAAACGAAAGCTCCGGAAAATGAAGCAAGAGTTACATTTCCGTTCTCGGTATATATAATTTCCTCGATGGAAATTGCTCCCTGTCTTTTCAGAATTATTATTCAATCGTCGTTCTCGGTCGGTCTTCGACCTTATAATATATTCACTGCGAAATACTCGAAGATATTTTGAAATTTTGAAATTTTATCAATCCGTAGATCGCCAACCACTCAAATCAAAGATTCAAGAAATCGATTAAGTTTTAATAACTCAGAAATGTACCAAGGGTGTTTCTCCGCTTAATTGCCTCGTAGTATATTCGCCTCGATTTGACGTCTATCAAATCTCTTGCCATTTATTAGCCATTTACATTCACCACAACCACCTGGGGCTCTTTCTCTCCCTTGTGACTTACGTTAATGTCTTTTTACTCGTTTTGTCCATTGTATTGTGACAAGCCAACGACTTTGCTTCCTTTTAAAGAAACGATCAATTTTCCCAACAATATTCTCGCTAATTACTTGTACGTCACAATTTCGCACGATTATGAAATGAAAAAAAGGAAAAAATTGAAACATTATTTTCAGATTAAATTTTAATCAGAATTTTTTTCTCCGCATGTATTTGTGCTACATACATACACCCGCACATATAGGCGAGGCGATTACGCGTAGCTTTTACTATAACGCGATACAACAACCGCCTCGCGAATAGTCTTAAATTCTTAACACTAGCCGTCACCCAAATGAAGTCTTACAATCTTAGTTTTTTTCATAGAGCAGCCTTGGCTCAGGCTCAGTGTTACATATGTTCGAGGTAAGGTAACAGGTAACAGCTTTCGCCGTTGGTTGCTCCAGGAAGCTTTCTACTTTGCATTAAATTCCCAACTCTAGGCTGACTACCCTGCAGGAACCATTTAACTAAACTGTAACAGAATTAGAAATTTCTAGGTGGCAACATCAAGCGTAATTAAAAGTTGAACATATTATGTAGAATTGAATTCCACCTTTTGCCAGATTTTCGCTGCTCCTTACGAACCCTCGAAGTTTATTTGTTTATTTATTGGAAAAGGATAAAGCCTGATGTGTAAAGGCTCAACCTTTCTAATGATCATAAATAAATAAAAAAAAATCAATTAATTAGAGTGGATTTGTGTCCACGGTCACAAATGACAACGTCCTAGAAAAAGTAAGAGCTTAATAATGATGCGGGAGGCCAGCATCCCAATCGGATTATGTTGTGTTCTCTCGAAAGAATAAAGACTCCGTTGCCGATGGTTTTCCACCATTGTAGGTATTCATTCGCATGGATGATACTGTGGCTAGGTTTCGTTTCGGAATATGAGACGAAATGAACAAGTCCCTGTCTTCGGGGAGATAACAGAAGCTCAACGTCGCAGCTTTCTTTAAATCTTCATCATTCTACGAAAGCTCAAGACTTGTATTTTTACACGGGGTTAAAAATCGATTGAGATACACAAGATTTGAAAAAATAATTTCCAATCTTGGACCAATAATCATCTGCGTATTGGCTAAATTCGTCCTACTTTTACGGAGGGATGTTTAATCACTTCCCCGAGGCCCGAAGAGGAAATTTATGATCCTTGACACCGGAGACCCAAGGTTTCGAATTGCGTCAAATTGCATTTATTAGCAGTTTAAAGTCTGCCTAGTATTTTTTTTTTTTTTTTTTCTAATCCTGGTAGAAACGACGTCGTATGACGTATAGACTTTAGAAAAGGTGCCCATTCGCTTGCTGCACGCTCGGCACTGGGAATCCGCACGAATGTCGAAGCGCGTAGGTATCGGCTTTCGCCTATATCTGGGTTACGGCCGAAGAACTTGCAAGCACGTGATAAATAATATAAATATAAATAAAATTGAAAAAAACATTTTAAAAAATTAAAAAAAAAGAAAACAAAAAAAAGTCATGGACAGATATTTCGAATTTTCTTCAACCTCAGAGTTTCATGCCGGATATTGTCCGCTCTTATAGCTTTAAATATTAAACTTTGAATGCTTTTCACGCAACGATCCTCCCCATTTTTATACTGTTTTCTATTTTATTCTATTCTATTTTATTTATTTTTTCTCTCCTCTTCCTAATGAAGATAAATCGATTTTAGTAACGAGCTTCGCCGGTGGCTATCAATTTCTCTAGTAACTCCGAGGCCGGGCTGTTACGCAGCAGGAACAAATCCCCATTGGACGATATTGAATCAATTTATTTGCAATTTAAAAGCTATAGCCCGTTCACGGTAAGCTACGACAATCGGGAATCTCATATAGCTTTGAATTCTGATTCAGGAAGTAGCGAGGGTCTCCTGTCTTTAGATTTTTTTCGAATTTGCATACATGATCGTTGCAGATATTCGTATTCATATAAATTTGCAACGAAATTCTTCTATGAAAGTTTATCATTAGACTTATATTTTCTAATCATAGTTTTGTCCAGTCCAAGGCATTGCTTGGAAAAATATTTCTAAAGTAAACGTCGTTTTTTCTTTTCTAAGGAATCAATCAAATGATATTAGGAATTTGGAAGATCCATTGATGGAATGATTCATGAATCGTAGGAACTCATTGATGAACGAAGAGATTATCCTGAAACCCTCGATCATAGCTCATGGCAAATTGAAGGTCCGAAGGTAAAATATAAAAAGAACAGAAAAAACAGAAAAAAGAAAAATGAACTTGAATTTCGAAACTGGTTAATCGACTAGAAGAGATACGAATAGGAGATGGATAGAGGGAGGAATTAAGGTTCATTGACATTGACTTGCAACGAACTATAAAATTGTCGAGTTACCATATTAAGAAGAAGTGTCGGGTTTAGTGTGGTAAGACAATTATATCTGGTATTAAATTCACACTGGGCAAATTAGCTTGGCGATAATTCGTAGACAACAAACTGTTTAGCATGAAACATTCCATTTGACCCTTTGAAATTGACCTAAATAACGTTCAATTGCGCGTAACTATCAAAAATATTCTCACACGTGAGCTGCTGCAGGGCAACGTCGTGGTAGCAATGCAGCTTCCTTCTTCTTAAGAGATTATTTCTTGACTGACAAGAGAGTGGATCGGTGCGGTGTAAATTATACGAATCCACACTTTACATATAATAAATAAATTGTTATGGGCTTCGCTAGTCGACATCGAACAAAAGGTCTGTACAAATATCTCACCCCTATACACCTTGGCAAATAAATTTGGCAGCGTTTTCCCCAAAACTGAAAAACCTTATGATCACAGATCGATTTTTTTCATTTTCACGTCTTGCATCGCTGGACCTTTTGAATTTCATTATATTTTTCATTTACTCAAATGATTTGAAAAAGTTCATCAATGATCAATCACCCGCAAAGTACATATACCTACGCGCTTGAGCCTAGGTCTAGGTCACTTTATCCCCGACCTAATTCGCAATAGGCTTGGACACGTGTCGTATGTCCAAAAATACGCGGTTCCCTAAATCATTATGTGGACAGGTAAAAATACGGAAATCCAATTTCGAGAGCCACTATTAACACGATGATAGTTCCTGTCTCCAGTTTTCTCGACAGATCACTAAATCGGTACGTCTTCTGCACGAATCTAAAATAATTATGCATTTATCGTAGGGGTAGGAGCGTCGCTGGAAACTGAGGTCCAAAATGCAGTTGACCAAACAGGTATCACATTCACATAATGAAATACAGTAGTAAAATTTCACTACCTTTTTTCATTTTCAATAATAATAGAAAAAAAATTGATTTTGAATTCAGGCTTCGGAAAGTTTCACTACAAACTGTTCATCGTATGTGCAATGGTGTTCATGAATACTGGACTCGGTGTGTGTAGCTCCGGTTTAATTGTTCCGGCAGCGGCGTGTGACTTTAAGATGAGTACGATGGACAAGGGTCGTTTGACAGCCGCACCAATGTTGGGTAATTTACTGCAATCTATGATCCAATAATCCTAATCACCGTGGCGTGGCATGAGTACCAAATTCAAAATTTTCCCGACATTTTTCTGAACAGTAGGTATGATGATGTTCATAATTCATGAATTTCAAACGATATTCAAACCGCAAAAGTCTGTCCAATAAATACACGACAGCGATGGGTTGACCGGCAGGCAAACGTCCTCCGACTTAGATGTATATAAATTAATAAATTAATAGCTGTTTCTTCCGCGTCACGCTCATCAATTATACAGGTCAAATGATCGGAGCCGATGCTTCGAAGGTCAATTCTTTAATTCTCCATAGTGCGCTAACGCGATTTAACCCATGAGCATCCCATGGTCAAATGTATTTGATACTCCACGCTATATGAAATTGCCGTATATATACAATTCCAAGCAATTAGAAATCATTATTCAATTAATCGTATTCAAAATTCTACTGATTTGAGCAAAGTAAATGATCAAATTTCACTTGAATTGATATTATCGCGAGTACCTACTTGTATCGTATCACATATTATATGCTTACAGGTATGGCCTGCGGTTCTTATTTCTGGGGATGTTTGGCAGACATGAAGGGTCGAAGAGTTGCATTACTAGCAGCGCTTTTCCTCGACGGATTCGCGGGGGTAGTATCGTCCTTCGTGCCAAATTTCTGGGTCTTTACTTGCCTCAGGTTTCTTAATGGGTTTGCGTGAGTCTCTCAGAATTTTGAGTCCCCCTCCCCCGGGTATAATAACAGCTATAGCCAGAAGTAACAATCTTGACCAATCTATAGTCCATTTAATTTCTAGCATCACCGGACAGTGCGCCATGCTCTTTCCCTATCTCGGAGAATTTCAGCCCACTAAACTCAGGGAGAAAATACTTTGCTGGATGGAGATGGCCTGGACTTTGGGCATCACTGTTGTTCCTTGTACGTTTAATGGGCAGATAAAGATCATCCTCATTTCTGACCCCCGAAGAGCATTCGATTTTTTTCCTATTCCTGTCTACTTTTAGTATTGGGCTGGCTGATCATTCCGATGAAGTTTCACTACACATCGGGTAACTTTTCCTTCGCATCTTGGAACCTCTTCGTTCTCGCTTGCGCAGTGCCAGCCATATCGGTTGGCATCGCGTTGCTCTTCTTCCCCGAATCACCAAAGTACTTAATCGAAGATGGCCAGGAAATAAAAGCGATAAGAATCCTCGGTCAAATGTATGCAGAAAATACCGGGAATCCAACGGAGGATTATTCCGTAAGTTCCACATGTGAATTCTCTCGAATTTTTGAACAGTCTTCACACCACATCTTCATGATTACAGGTAAAATTTATAAGGAGTGGGAACGAACCCATGGACGAAAGAATGGGGGTAGTCAAAATGAAAAGGAGAAAAAAGGAACTGAGACAAATGTTATGGGACATATTAGCGAACACCATGACTATCCTGAAACCACCTTACCTAATCACGACGCTATTAACATCCGGAATTCAGTTCGCCATGACATCGTCTTATTACACATTGATGGTATGGTTCCCTGAACTTTTCCAGAGGTTCGCCGAGTTCGAGAAGCATCATCCAAACGATTCTGCAAGTGTTTGCGGAATCGGCATCGACGGAATGGCGAGTATATATTAAACTTTAATATATAATTTAATAATTAAAGGCAGGCCTTTGCCACAGTGAGTAATCATCCTTGATCTACGTTAAAACCAATTTTCAGACTGGGAAAAGCGACGATTTCGGCTGCGACACCGAAGTTCAATCTTCGGTTTATACTCACACAATATTTCTAGGATTGGCTTGTATCCCGACTAGTATATGGCTCCCCTTGTGCATCGGTCGACTAGGGTACAGATTTTTTCTCGGTAAGTTGATCGGTGATCGTGATCATGAGTATAAAATTCCGTTACCCAATTGCATTTCACTTTTTAGTTTTCAGCACGGTTTTTTCCGGGGCTACAGCCGTCGGTTTATTCTTCGTAACGTCATCGCTGCAAAATCTGATCCTTTCTTGCATATTTGAGGCATTGACCTCGATGGGTGTCAGTGTCGTATATTGCATACTTGTCGATTTTTATCCCACTCATTTGAGGTAAGATATCAGTTCGATTCTATATACCAATCAAATCTAAAACTCTCTTTTCCACCGATTTAATAATTAAACATTCTCAGGGTGATAGCAGCATCCTTTTCCGCTTTATGCGGACGATCTGGAGCTCTTCTTGGTAACTTGATGTTTGGCTATCTATTAGACCTGCATTGCGTTGTTCCAATTGCTGCAGTCGCTGGCTTACTCTTATGTAAGTATTCAAAAAAGCTCTATCACTCTTCGACTCGATTCTCCAAGGACTAATTTTGGGGTTCGGAGATTTCCGCGATCCATAGATGTCTATACCTAGTATAAACTCACGATGGATTTATTTATTTGTTTCTAAACAGCTGGTGGAGTACTGTCCCTTTTCATACCAGGAAGACCGAAGGTTGGGGTATTACCTGTGGCAGATCAGCCTGCGTGACGATCGTTTTTGTTTTAAGTAGAAAATTTATACGTCTAGGTTGAATGATCTTTGTGAAATTAAATATATCGGAGGAAGTCTGCCTGTGAAAGTTAAATTCTTGTATATTTGTATCGACATTATGTTCTGGAAAATTTTAGGACCAAAGTATTGCGTTATCATTAGTTTATCGTGTTATTAGGACCACATTTATTGCGTTTAATTTTTTGTCCTTGCGGTTTAATCATCGGTGAAATATTACAGCGTAATATATTCACGATGTATAGCAATATGTATTAAAAATATTTGTATATTACCGAACGAACCAAAACGAATTGAGCAGGAACCCCATTTTTCGGATCCAACATCAGGAGGCAGAATGAAATATGATGTAAGCCTATTAGTTTCTATTCGACAGGATGGAGGGGGCAAAATCGAAATTACGTCGCAATTTTAACTACGATTTTATCGAAAACAAATTTTCAACAAATTTTCAGACGTCACATTTCGCACCCCACTTCCCTATGTGGGATAGAAATATCCCAGACTAAGATAAGAATGTTATAATTAAGTAATTGGTAGAAATATTAATCAATAACCTGAATCACCCCCCGCGAGATTGGTAAATTCAATTTGCCTTCGTTTAGATTTCAGACTGGAAATGAAGCGGTTTTATCGCTATCCCTCAAAACGATCTCGAGATAAATGTACCAGTTTTTGATCATACGATATTTTGATAATTGCACTGTAATGTACATTTGATAGATATGGTCGAAATTACTGATGCCATGTCTAAATATAGTTCGATCATGCAATATTCGGGAAATACATTAGATATCAAAAAAATATCGACGTAACGTAAAAAAGTTTCAGCCAATTAGTAAAGCTTTATATTATTTTCTGATTCCTGCGCTGAAATATTTCATGAAACTCTGATTAACGTATGTACCTTCAATAAAAACTGGGATTTAAGTTTATTCCAGATTTATCTCAACCTGCCATCCCTGCATGCAGGAGTAGGCATCGTTTTTTGATCCGAGTAACCGAAGGTGATACTCCTTCGTCAGAGACTCGACTATGCGAATGTACTTTCAATGTAAAGTTTACAAAATATAAAAATTGATATCATAAAGACCCCATTGATCCCCAAACGACGAATATACGCTTGGTGATCATCGGAGTTATACAAGGCGTCAAGAGTCCAGGCAAATCAGATATATTTCTGGAAATACCCAGACCTGGAAATATCAGCACACATTATAATTATAGATATAAATATGAAGTACTAATGGCGATGTACGGAAAAGATCAGAGGTCCGCAGACATGTTGATAATCTGCAGACTGTCTGCCCAGAAAAATGATTACATCTTGCAATTAAACCACGATTATAGTCTAAAGCCATTTTCCCCCCATGCTGCATTACACTTATATGAGACTAGTGATTGATGCGATATGAAACGAATAAAAAGTTTTTTTCTTCCAAAAATTTTAGAAGGAGTGGCGTTTTCGATATCCCATTTCCCGTGTCTCCATGATTTCAGAACCCAAGATACGAGATGAAACAAACAACTGGCTGCACTTCTGCATTTCCATCTTATTTCTCAATACTATTTTTGACGAGATTATTGTGTTTGAAATTCTTTGTTTACTTAACTCGAGTGGTTCTGTGTACTTTTATTCACAATTAACGGGTCTATCGGTAATAGTAATCGGAGACCGACGATGTGCGCAGTTTGGTGCAGATTGTGATTTCGCAATCGGATAATTCGATCTGGAATTTAATACGCCACCGAAATATAGCATGTATACTGACTTTTATCACAACCAATCGGCGTTATTTCCATGTATCTATGTAAATCTATACATTCATATCTCTGGAAATACCAATTTAATTTTGAGAATTCTTATAATAACCACAATCTACATGGGTAAAATGAATCACATACTTCACTCATGCCTCACGTGTGCGGAGAGAATTAAGATTTTTTTACACGATTATAAAGTATTGCGCAATAATTGTTAACGAAATTTTGAACCAGTGTAGAAATCAAGGTATCTCCGCGTGATAATTCGAAGAATCACTCCGCGAAATCTTCATCTGCAGATAGGAACCAGATTCGCTAATGAAGATTATCTCAGCTAATTTCAGCGATCAGGGTAGGTCTTACCCAGGCTTGACATACAGGTGTGGTATGGTATGGCAAAGACTCCACCTCTTCAGATTAATTATATCTGCGTTCGTCCGAGTTAGGAGCCCATATTGTCCGAATAGAGTGCTCATCGACTCGAAGCAATGTAAGAGTTGATTACGAGCCTGATAACAATTTTATATAGATACGAGCGGAGATTTCGATACATTCAGCTCCTCCTGCATGCTGATTGAGATAATACTTACCCTGCACTATGATGATAACGGTACGGGATCGGGATTGTTGTGACGGGGGTGGTGGTGGGAATAGGGTCGGAGGTGGGAGTCAGACTTATATATATCATTGAAAATTGTGGACTGAAAGAAAATTTTGACATTGATTATCGTTCCACTCATTCACTGAGTTCTAAAAAAGTCCTCAGTCCTAGTAATTAAATAAATAAATAAATAAATAAATAAATAAATAAATAAAATTAAAACATCGTTCGTACAAATCAGTGCTAGTTGTTTAACACGAACCAAGAAAATCATCAAGACTTAATCATGCAGGGTAAGGATAGATCCAGAAAATTCATTTTTTCGAACTCTTTAAACACGTACTATTGCTTGGGTTTAGTGCTACTTGTATTTTTCGAATTATTTTCCTGCTCCGTTCATCCGTTCATCTTTTTCTGCTTCGGGAAAACCCCGACTTCGACAATTGAGAAAATTCAAATTATTGGAGTATAGAATTATTCAGGAGACATTAACGTTTCACGGACTTAAATTTCATGCACACATACCTTTTAATGCCTATAAAGTGATCAGCTCTGGCCGTGCCAGTTGTTCGAAACTTATTTCTGGATAACATCACATGTATCTTCACTAGGCAGAAAATAATTTTAAAAAAGTTATTTGGTAGTTAAGAAAGTTGAAAAAGTTAAAAGTTAATTTTGAAAATGGTCTGAGCTGATTGTGAAAATGAAACTAATTAAATTTCATCGAGCTTGACACACTTTTTTACGGATTGCACTAAACGAATAAAGCACGTAAAAAATATCAGATTGAATCCATTAAAGGAAATGTGAGGCAGTGAGGTAAAATTTTCGTGATAAAATACATTATAGACATTCTAAAAATTTCAACTATTACATACGTGAAGTAGCAAGGTAGCAGAAGCTTCGACTGATAGAAGGACTCGGGTTCAAATCCCCGCAAGAAACAGTGAGAAATTTTTGATCGACAAAAAAAAGTTAATGATCAGAAATACCCATGATTGCCGGTCATTGCGACGTAAAAGATATGAAACGATAGTTTATACAATTTTTCTAATTTAATAATCAACTGTTTTATTTTAATTGTCAAAAATAAATGATTAGATCTGATTAGATCTGATTATAATATATATAGATCATATATACAGTGCGATTCTGTGGAAAATCAGGCGCCTAAAAGGTATTTCCCACGAAATGAATAGAACCCAATGGTCGATGTTCGATCTTTCCTCAGAATCGCACTGTATAATTAGATATAATTAGATATGATTAGACCCGGCCAATTTTTGGATCTGATCATGTATAGCCGATTATGCATGATCATATATGATTAGGCAAAAACTTTTTCCATCGGGCAGTTATAATTTTTGTCGAATTACGATAAAGTGAAATGTCATCGTCATATTTATACTTTTCTCGTTGTTGCAGCACGCGAAACGTTGGAAAAAAAGATCCAAAATGCAGTTGACCAAACAGGTAATTACATAATTCATTGTTATAGTTCAATAGTTGAAATACTTCACTATATTTATTTGTCAATGATTAATTTCACGACAATTCGCAGACGAGTTAATAAGACGTTCGTTCAACTAGCAAAGTTCAGAATGTGGTAACTTTGGTAGTCTCAATAAAAATTTTACTTTACTCATCGATTTATTTAGGATATGGAAAGTTCCACTACAAATTGTTCGTCATCAGCACACTGGTATTCATGAATACTGGGTTCGGTGTTAGTAGCACTGGGTTGATTGTTCCCGCAGTGACCTGTGACTTCGAGATGACTACGATGGACATCGGTCGTCTGGCTGCCGCACCAATGTTGGGTAAATTTACTTACCATATATTTACTGCATTGCCCCATTTCGATTCAATAATAGCAAAGTAACAAATTCTCCCTCGATTAGATCCTTCGTTACAATAATGTTGGATCGTTCCATAGGTATGGTGTGCGGTTCATATTTCTGGGGATGTTTGGCAGACGTAAAAGGTCGAAAAGTGGCATTGCTGGCATCGTTATTCCTCGACGCAACTGCCGGTGCTATATCATCGTTGGTACCAAATTTTTGGGTCTTCGCTGCTCTCAGATTTCTCAATGGATTTGCGTGAGTATAACAGAAGAATGATCATCTTCCCCGTCTGCAAAAATACCCACAGATAAGAGAAAATAACAATCTTTCAATAACATACAACCCTTTTAATTCTACAGCATCACCGGGCAGAGTGCAATGATCTTTCCATACCTCGGAGAATTTCAGCCCACGTATTTAAGGGAGAAAATACTGGCCTGGATGGAGATGGCCTGGACCATGGGCATCACCACCCTTCCATGTACGTTTATTCATATTTTATCGTGCCAGCTACAGCAGAATCCCTTACTGAGATCTCGATGTCTCTTCTGATCTTTCGGCTGATTTTCTGAAAAACTGGACAAGTGTTAAAGAAGGTCTAAAACGTTGAATATCTTTCCGACTCTAGTATTGGCCTGGCTGATCATCCCGATTGAATTTCGCTACACCTGGCAAGAATTCTCCCTCTCTTCATGGAATCTCTTCGTTTTTCTGTGCGCAATGGTTCCCTTGTCAATTGGCATTGGGCTATCGTTCTTCCCCGAATCTCCAAAATACTTGATCGAAGATGATCAAGAGCAGAAAGCTATCAAAGTGCTCTCGCGAATGTACGCCGAAAACACGGGGAGTCCCCCCGAAAATTATCCCGTAAGTTAATTTATACAGTGACGGTTTAGACACCTGAGAAATTATTTCTACCATTGATTCTACCCATTAATGTTCCCTTTTCTGACTTCGTCCGATTTTCAGATAAAATTCATAATGGACGGAGACGGACCGATTGATGAAAAAATAGCAACAGTGACTAATGGGAATATCGAATCTCCACAAATAACAAAAAGGCCGAAAAAAGAAGTGAAAAAAATGATAACAGACATCGTAGAGCACACAGTGACCATTCTGAAACCACCTTATCTGAGCAAAACTTTATTGACAGTTATAATACAGTTTTCCATGACGTTATCCTCCTACACAATGATGGTCTGGTTCCCAGAAATATTCCAAAGATTTGCCGAATTCGAGGACATATATCCTCATGATTCTGCGGATGTTTGCACTGTCAGTTCAAGGCTGCACAACAATGAAACACTCTTAGACTTTGAATGTAACAACGAAATCGCATCATCAGTCTACCTGTTCACTATCTTCTTGGGATTGGCTTGTATTCCCACCAGCATTTGGCTTCCTTTATGCATCGGCAAATTGGGGTACAAATTCTTCTTGGGTAAGTTTCCAGATGACTATTAAAAAAATGATAAATTTTGTATCGATCAAATTGGAAAATACTAATATAATACCGATTGGAAATTTAATTTCAGTATTCAGCACCACAGTTTCTGGTCTCATATGCATTGGCATGCTCTTCGTGAATTCCTCATTACAAAATCTTCTACTTGCTTGCATATTTGAGGCATTGACGTCCATGGGCATCAGTGTCATTTATTGCATCCTAGTGGACTTTTATCCTACTAAACTCAGGTGAGTTTATTATAATTCTGTAACCAATGTCTCTGCGTGTGAAGAAGTGGAATAAAGCGGTCAGAAAACAAACGGAAAATGAAAATTTGCATTCGTAACCAGGAATCAAGTCATTGACCGAAATTTCATGTTTTCAGGGTGATTGCAGCCTCTTTTTCTGCATTGTGCGGTAGATCTGGTGCGCTTATTGGAAATCTGATGTTCGGTTCTCTATTAGATCTGAATTGTATCATTCCGATAGCGATGGTCGCCACTTTACTGATTTGTAAGTATTTATCAACCCTTCAATATCTTTCTACTATTTGTGGAATGGTATTTTCGATTCTGCACTTTTAAATGTTAAAATTTAAAAAAAATGAATTTTAGCAAATTTGATCCAGTTGGGTCTAAATTTTGGGAAATAATTAGATCTCAATCGATCTCGGGAAATTTCTCGAGATCTGTTGAGATCTAATTATCTGGAAATTCAGATCTAACTGGATGAAACTTGATCTAATCCATTATTTCCCACGAATCGTCAATGCGTTGAACAGATTTTCTGTAGAAAAAAATCATTGAAAATATAGATTTTGGAAATCTGTTGGTAAATTTGGAAATCAAAGATCGTATTTATCGACGGGGTAATTTGAATGCACATTGACACACGGTGATTGATAATTTCATTAAAATCGTCCAATTATCCCGCAGCTTCGAACGAAACTTGATTATTTTACTTATCATCAAACTGAGCTTTTGTTTTTCTCATTTTCACAGGTTCTGGAATACTTTCCGTATTTTTACCAGGAAAAGAGACAAATACGACAACGGACACGACGGTGGTAGTTAAACGGAAATGTGTTTGTCGTTCAAATCGATAACTGGATGAAAAGATGATTCCATTCATTCGTCCGCAAGGCTCGGTCGAAAAAGGCGTAATTCTTAGGTAAATATTATATACATAGATTGCTATACATATCTTTATATCGACTAAATATCTTTGACAGAAAGCGACGTTACCGTTAGAGCAATTTTTTATACAGTTGTATACAGGTATACATACACACATTTACCGAATTTCAATCTTATCTGAACCCACACATACCTTGCAATTTTATTTTTTTACGACTGGCTAATACGAATTTGAAAATAATTCTTCGATTTGATCATCGTCTGTATATATAATTATACAGAGTGTCTCGTTTCAATAAATTTCTCAAAATTGAATCTTTGCGACAATGATAAAGCCGAGAGAAAATATTCTTCGTCTATGATATAGTTACGCGATTTTTTTATTTAACACGCAATTTTTTATTCGATAAAATTAATGCGACCATGGATTTGAGCAGAATATTGGTGGCAATAAACCTTAAACTGCTTATACTCCGAAGGTTCAATTAATACCAAATATTGATACGGTGAATCGAAAGATATGAAAAGCCTAGATCCAGACAGACCTTCTAATTTTTTCATTCTTTATTGACGTATAATAAAAACAGTAGTTTGTTGTTATTAAAAGTGTAATTCTTGAACTTTTCAGGGTAATGACGCCGCTTTTAACTCATTGTGTTCCAAATCAAGGACGCTCTATCAAAGACCTTGATTATCCAATCGTGAACCTGTATACTCTTATCACAAATGGGATTAACGACCTACCTCCAGTTTCCGATCAGATAAAAAACTTCATTTCAATTATTAACTGACTGTGCATTAAAAATGTGTACTTATTATTATTATTAAGAATTAAGATTATATCATCATACATCGTCAATAAAATTATTAATACTTTCGTATAATTTTATGTATTTTCCTCTCTTTTATATACACCACAATTAAAAATCCCATATTCCATATCCCGTAAGCCAATAAATACAATAGAAATTGAAATGAAATTTTCATTTTTTTTCCCATGGTTTTTTTAGGGGGCACCTGAAAAAATTAAATTTTCAACGACCACTCTAATATATGTGTATATGGGCGTTTCCAGCGAAAATGTCATTTTTGTTCTAAAAAAAGTGCTGTTAAAGATTTTGAGGCACATCATCCAAATTTTTTTGGTAGTCTACTTGAATGTTGATCAGTGCATTCCATAGGTTGGCCCATTTTATTTAGCTTGCGCACGCGGTACGGACTAAAAAAAATATATATATATCATTCAGAACGGATAAAAAAAAAAAAAAAAAAAAAAAAAAAGCACAACACGTAGGTCACGAAAAATATGAAGCGGAATACCCAGTGGGATATTTGTCCGTGAAATCATCACTTTCAGAGAGACATTAAAAAAAAAATCGAATTTTCGATGGTAAAAACGCGTGTGAATATCTCAAATTTCGAGGCACACTGTTGAAATTTTTTTTGTACGACATTTTTATGGTAACGCTTTCAAATAAAAATTGCAGTATTTTCCTTGCCCTTGCGCACGACGAGTAGGAATACGAGCATGTCGGTCGTGACATTATCGGTCGTGACATTTTTGCCCTAAAACAGCAATAAAAAGTGTGCGCAGTTCAAAAATGACTCATAATGATTTCGTACTTCTTGTGAACACGGTTTCAATTGAGTCACTCATAAATTTTCCGATGTGCCTGTTGGAGGAATAGAAATAAATGCTCTTTTGGTCGTGACATATTCCGAGAAATATTTAGTTTCACGAACTTTATGTCTGTATTAGTCGTCAAATATTGTTAGCACATCGATGCCCTTCATGCACAGTATTTCTAACGCCAAACTGAACTAATGTAGACTATGATAAAGAACGAATTGCATTGCGCACAACTGTGGCATACGATTATGTCGGTCGTGACAAGTATATCCCAAAAGCTCGGGACACACGTTCCATCCTTTATTTTGAGGGTGCAAGACTTGGCACATCATTAGATCGAATAATTCCACATTCTGTATGGTTAGCTGAGGCCACCCGAATTTTATGCGGTTTTTTTGAAGCTGCGCACAAGTTCCGCAAACAGCAGAAGCAATAAATCTGTGCGTCGGGACATACGTTGCTCAGGAACACTTCGCGTCTTTCCGAGAGACGCTGTAATGTGAGGTAGCTAGAAATCATTATGAAAAGTTGTTTTCCGGGTACATTACACTCATATGTAACAGCTCGTGCTATAGGAATTCAAATTCATACGTTGGCACGGGTTAAAAAACTCGAGGGACCGAAAAATGACATTTTCGCTAGAAACGCCCATATATAATATACATATGCACAAGTAACGAAATAATATATGGGATCAACGAGACGTATTGTCACATATCGTTCGGCGTATGTAGAGACGCGATCTAATCGCACGCGGCGTGGAAACTAAATAGTTAAATAGCTTTTCCGCGGTTGTACCTATGTGTACGATCTCAATGGTCATTTGGTCCGAACTAATTATAGGGACAAAAATAATACGATTCATTGGTACCGTGTCACGCGCTGTACTCCGGACAGCATCTAGCTAGATGTATGTAGGTACTAGCCGAATTGCGACACGTTGCAATTATAGTTTCAAACCTGCGAGCTTACGGTATAATTAAATCTATCGCATCTAGAGGCCAGCTTACGCTTATACTGACATGACCGCCTTTTTTGACATTGGTCCATATACTTTGTCCGAAGACGAAATTTTCATCTATTTGATCACGGCGCGTACGATTATAACACCGCAGTTTCGAAACGCGTAATTTTACCTGCGAAATAAATGATATTTAAAGAGCAGTGATTAATAGAAAAATTGATTAAAAATTAAAAATTAACAATTATAAAATTAAAAATAATCAAAAATAAAGCCAATATTTGAAATGCCAATACATGGTATACCTACCTCTATTTTATCCCTACGCGGAATCATTGAAGATTAAAATCTCCGATGAATCAACGGGAAACGTACGTGTGAGTTATAAAAAAAGGGCTTTTCATTTGACGATTGGTATAATCTACAGCCGTTTACAAGTGCCACCGAATATCACATCGATTTTTGGTTACTCATACTGTTTTTTTTTTTTAATTTTTTTTTTATATATAGGTATAAATTTTTTTTCATACATAGGAGGAGTATAAGTACATATTTATCAATAATTATCGAGAAAAATTGTGTATGAAAATTATGGAGTTACAGAAAAATACGATATTCCTTATTTTTTGCTAATTATATTAATAGTTTATTCAATTATCGATATCCGCATACTCAGTTCGCGTATCGACTATGATTTCGCAATCATTCAACAGTATAGAACGAGGCCATCCTCGATTCAAACGGAAGTGATATAAAAAATCGAACTAAAAATTCGGAGATAAATTGAAGAAAAAATAAAACAATTTGGTAAGATATGTCAAAATATTCGAATTCAGCGCCTGATATAATAATTTAATTACCTTTGATAAATTATTGATAATTTCATTTATAATTAATTAACGTAAGATCACGTAATCGAGCGAAATTTATTGTCTGGTTTAACTTTTATATCGATACTGAATTTAACGAGTTGGCTTATCAGATGTACGCATATGTACCTATATACCTACTATATAGAGCTATGTATGAATGGACGTATTTCCGTACATCGCTAATATACATCTGAGATATACTTTCGTCTATGTATTAGCTTCACAATTTTTTTTTTTGTCTTATATGACCGATAATAATGACGGGTAATAATAGAAAGTATTGATTGATATGTGAATAATGGACAAATTTTTCTAGAATTTTTCCAAAACTATTAGATAATATTTATACTCATAGGTATCTCAATATATGTATAGGTATAGGTATACCAGTTGCCGTATATAAAATAAATCACGAAATTACATCGATGACATATGTTAAGGAGCCTGTCAATAACTCTACGTCAAATAATTCTCGATGTTGATTGATATGATTGTGTTATAACTCGTAATATAACTTGCCGACAAAGATTTGCCGATAAATCAAACACGAAATATACTTGAATGATAAGAAACACAAGTACCACCGACTTTATGCGGCTTGATAATATCCAAAAACAATTTTGATTGGCAAAAAAAGAGAGAAAGAAGAAAAAAAAAATGAAGAATTCACTCGATTTATAATACGTCGAATACTATTCCTTAGTTTTTTTTATCACGCAAATAGTACCGACAACTTTTTCACATGAGCCATCGACACTTGTCAAAATATTTATTGATGTTGCACAATGTTGAATAAATTGATAAAGAAAATGAACATTCAACCAAATCATTCGCATTATTAAATTGAATTTCTTCATCGATTGCGAATACTAGTTTATTATTTTCAATGGTTTTAATTAACCCAGTCGAATATCGCGTAAGCGTTTTTTCATTTTATTGAAAACATGCGATTAACCGAGTAATCAGCGTTAAGATAAACCCTAAGATCCGCGGATCTTTCATAATCTGTATTGATTTCCATTCCTCCGTTCATTTTTCTGTCACAAATCAATTTCCATCAACTAATACCTGTATGGGTATAAGAAAAATATCTCGGAATAATACACGTCTTGATTGATACCTTTTCTGTTTATATTAATTTTTATTTTTTAACTGCAGGTACGAAAGTTTTCCTGATGATTGAAAAACGAAGAAACTGTACACAAGCTCACAAGATATAATTAATTTGATAAAAACTGCGGATAAAACGGGCTGTTAAATTTTTTAATACGTATACATCAGCTAACTAGCCGACAGATATTCTTATTCTAATGTATGAAACTCGAGTGATATAAAACGATAATTATTCAACTCTTAAGAGTAAGAATAAAATTAATAATATTGATGATGATGATTTGAATCGGCTTCAATCAAAGCCGGACGTGGTATATCTAGAAAAATCAGACCGGTATATCTCTGAGTGAAAAGTCAGGTGTCAAGTGATTAACAAGCTTTAGTTAAATTCTTATATAAAAATAATAATTTTGGGGTCCGATAAAAACGATCAGATACGGGGTGCGAACCAATGAGCGAGGGGAGCCGATATTCACAAAGACAAAACCCGCGGACCCGCCGGAAAATACGACATTATTTAGTTTCACCCGCGGGGGTTTTTCGCCGGTGGTCCTCAAAATCAAGATTATTCACAGAGGACTGCTATTCACGGACCGCTTACACCGCACGGAATAATCATGGGTACGAATTTTTACATTTTCTTCATCAATTTTACACACCAAGAAATTTGAACACTAGTAAGATTCGTCCTATCCGTAAAAGTATTTTTTTATTCATTTTTTTGCAATTCGATTTGCCAAAATCGGTAGAGGGAATTATTTTAATTTGTTCGTTTAGTATAGGAACAACTCCTTTAGGACCCGAGATTTTTCCCAAAATTTTTTTTAGGACTAAGGTTTTGTACACACATTCACAAGTCAGACTTTTTGGATTTTGATATTAAACTTGAACTACCGTCGAGAGCTAGTTGCGATTTTTTTAAACGCATACGAGTAGCTCAGATGGAATGAGAAAAGTAATTTGCCTCTTGAGGATACCTAATCCTGAAAATATAATTGGTATATTAGTCGTCGTAGCATGAACTAGAAGGAAGTATCAATTAAATAGACGGTATAAATTATTCCACACGATATACTGACGCACACTTTCATTGTCTAGGATACTTATACTAGATTCAAACGAACGTTTACTTCAGTGAGAATAAAAAAAAGAAAAAAAAAAATGTGTTTTGCATAACTGGATAAAAAAATAATTACCGTAAACTTGACTCTCTTATCATATTCTTCGCAGGGTTCGACTTCTTGGCAGATGGAGGCGCCGACTTCGAACATGCCATCACCGTCACAGGTAAGAGATAACATCATATCCCATAATATGAATTTACCTCTATTATACATAAATTCATTGACGATACCGCAAATGATACTTTTGTTCATTTCCCATGTTTGAACAACGATTATGATTGTTCAAAAAATTCTGATCAATTTTTTTCTCTCGATTAAACAGACCTACTATATAGTCTGATATAAATAGTCTCTTTATATGAGTTGGAAAAGATTATGACAAGAAGGTACCTATACAATTGTTTACAGCATTGGTTCGATAAGAACGATCTATCCTATTGTAAATCGAACAATGGCTACTATACTTAGCAAATTAATTATTTCGTGTTAATAAAAGACTTACTACGTGTACTAATCCTTAATTATTGTTCAAAATTGATTGTCTCCACCGTGTAAATTGTGTGAAAAAATTTCCTAACGTCAGTTTGCGTTTTGGTGGTAAACAATTTGAATAGAAAATTTATCAGTAAAAATCGTTGTCCTCTCTATCAACGGAAGTTCCTCAAGAACCTCAAGTAATAACCAGGATAATCCACATGACTTATTGGAAATGAATTGACGCACGGTTCGAGTAAAGCCGTCGGATTATCACTAATCTTACAACTACTTCACCTTGTTTCAAAATACGACAATAAATGTACCTATCATTTATATTTTATGCATCATAATGCGGAATATATATTCAGGATTTTATCAGGATTTATATCGGCGTAAAAGGGATCGATAAATTCAACGAAATCATAGATCGAAACTCGTCGCATGTATATCTTAATCCAAAACGATGTAATCTCACACATGGTTGAAATTCTCGTTTACAGGTTTCGGAAAGTTCCATTACATGCTTCTTGCAGTATGTGGATTGATCTACATGAACACTGCGATCGGCGTTACGATATTATCATTCGTATTACCAGCAGCAGGATGCGATCTGGAGATGGACTCGACTTCGAAAGGATATTTAACAGCCTCTCCTATGCTGGGTTGGTTCACTTTTATTCATACTATCAGAAATAGTCTGATTCCTATATACCTACCTGCACACCATCCTCTGTACATATAGTGCTATTGATTTTTAACGTCCAAGAGCACCGAAGCCGTAGATAAGGCCTATTACAGGATTCTAGCTGGCTTCGACAATACGAAACATTGAAAAGTTGCTACGTAGATCAAACTGCCTCGTCAGAAAATCTGCTTAAGGAAAAAATAAATCTCCTGCGTAGGTCATGGTCGAGGAAAAAGAAATGAATAAAAAATACGAAATCAGAACCCTAACTCGATTTTTTTCAGGCATGGTGATCGGCTCCTACCTTTGGGGATGCTTGGCTGACACCAAGGGTAGAAAAGTTGTCTTGATCGCAACCCTGTTAATGGATGGGGTCGTCGGTATAATCTCCTCGTTTGTACAATACTACTGGGTATTCGTGGCGTTCAGATTCTTCAATGGATTTGCGTGAGTATAAAGTGTGCCTCTTTCAGCTCATCAGGAAGAGGGTGTAGAAAAATGACTCGATTTTTTTTCTGTACAGCATAACCGGTGCTATGGGAATCTGTTTCCCATATCTTGGTGAATTTCAGCCGACAAAATATAGGGAAAAGATTTTATGCTGGATGGAGATGTTCTGGACAGTTGGAGTGATCGTTTTGCCCCGTGAGTTTGATGATGGAATATTTTCATTCGAAATTGTTTTATCAACGCATCTATAATCACCCATGAAATTCCATTAGCGATTATTTGTTAAACATGTATTTCTTTCATGATCAAAAACCGCGTAATCAATGATGTGTAATTAGATAAGCGGACCACTTGAAACCGAGATCTCAGATAGCGGTGAACTCATACGAACCTCTATTCAATCTTTAGTTATCGCTTGGCTGATCATCCCGTTGAATGTCACGTACCAATCGGACATTTTCTACTTCCATTCCTGGAACCTCTTCGTTGGTATCTGCGCCCTACCTTCCATTATGATCGGTCTTTGGCTGTTCGTATTTCCCGAGAGTCCGAAGTTCCTTTTGGAATGCGGGGAGTACGAGAAGGCTCTGAAAGTGTTCCAATACATTTATTCCCAAAATACCGGAAACGACCCCGAGACATACCCGGTTAAATCACTCCGAGAAAAACCAAACTTCCGCGAGAAAAGTCCGAGGAAATTGAAATTGCACAAACGTAAGGATCTGAAAGTCCTATTTTCTGAAGTCTGGGACATGACCAAGGCTCTATGCAAGCCACCTTATCTCAGGAACACTTGGCTTTCGTGCGCAATTCAGTTCGGCCTTACCAGCAGCTATTACACCCTGATGGTTTGGTTCCCCGAGTTATTCACCAGGTATAAAAAAAAAAAAAAAAATCTTCATTCCATTCAAACTACTAAGGCCTGTTTTACCTCTCCACACATTTTTCTATACGACATCGTATTCTCCTCTTCAGGTTCGAAGAGTACGAGGCTGAACATCCTGGAGAGACGGTTTCGGTCTGCATAGTATCTTCCATGGAGGATAACTCGACTTTGACAGATCCTTACGGTTGTCAAGAGGAGATTGCCACTTCTGTGTATCTCCACACACTCTACATCGGCCTTGCCTGCATTCCCGGTTCCATAATACTTCCGCTCTTCGTTCATCAGTTAGGAGCAAAGTTCTTCCTGAGTGAGTATCTGCGACTACCAGAGCAAAAATTTGACTGGACCTAATCATTCATTTGCCAAATTCATCATCCCCTTTGCAGTTGCCTCGCTAATTATTTCCGGCGGTGTAACAATCGGCTTCTACTTCGTCGTAAACGCGGATCAGAACTTGATTTTGTCCTGTATATTCGAGGCTTTAACGTCACTTGGAATTTCTCTTCTATACTGCGTGATAGTCGATATGTTCCCGACAAATCTCAGGTAAATTTAATTATCATAAGTAAGATAAGTAAGATGAAGAAAAAAAAAAATGATCTCGACTAGGTATAAAATTGGTCGAACATTTCACCTCTATCCCATATCATTATTCGCAGAGTAATGGCAGCCGCTCTCTCGTTGACCATGGGTCGACTTGGTGCCCTGATTGGTAATCTGGTATTTGGTTACCTGATCGATCTGGCCTGCGTTGTGCCAATCGTTCTTTTTGGAGCGTTCCTATTCAGTAAGTAAAATCGCATGATTGATTTTCGAACACAATTATTGATAACGCCTTTTATCTTTTTGTTATAGTTTGCGGTTTCTTGTCCTTCATGCTACCAAAAACTGGAAAAGAAACCCTGGACTAAGACCATATCTAGACGAATAATTACCATCACCAATAGCATCTTCGTTCTCATATTCAGTTTTCAGATCATCAATCCAAAAGATATATTCATTCACATTCTCATCACTTCCTCACCAATGTCATATCTATAACTATTATAATTATATGAAATTAATAAAACTTTAACATTTAACACTGGCGATTAATTTTATTCTATGAAATCCTGATCAGTTTTTTTTCTTTTTTTTTTCTTCGATAAATAATTATGACTCATGGAGGATGTGTATATGTGAAAAGGATAATAACGTACCAGCTGCAGTAATCGATCGGGATATTTTACAATATGAGATATAATGGATTTAACTTAAGTTTCATTATACATATCAATCTGACATTATACATGATCTGTGTATGAGGCAGTGCTGTACATCTAATGCTTAATCGTAACTGTGTGTGAAATGTATATCAGTATAATGAATTAAAACGAAATTTTTTCTCATTCGTTTCACACAAATTTCGTACATCTATTATTTAAACAGATTCAGATTTTTTTTTTTTTTTTCAAACAATATATTTTATGTACAAGCACATTATTTATTAATGACAATATTATTACGTATATATAATAGTGATTTTGTTAGCTTATATACTACACAATATATATATATATATATACGCATATATATATACAAAATAATAATTCTTTGCCATTTTGAGGTCGACAAATGAGATTCCTCTCGATCAGGCTGTAGTTTTTCCTCGAAACGTTCATCGCAATAAAATTATTTCCATATGCTTTTTTGAACCAATCAATCAATCAATCAATCAATCTTATATATCGCGAAAAATAGTTCCAACGTATGTAGAAAGAAAAAATTGAGAAAAAAATGGAAATCTGTAAAATGAGATAAAAAATTGATACATGAATAGAGTTCCGTCTTGCCATCCGTTGGAAATGAGACGTCGAGAGTCTATAATCGCAGTAAGGTAGGTAGATATAGGTAGTTGAGAAAAATCAATATTGCACTCTCCCGCATAGTAAAAGTTCGGCGAAAGCTTTATACCTCTATGGCAACTGAATATCTTAACATGTAGGTATACTATAATATCTCAGACGTTACCAGGTGAAGAAGTTATGGGTCGTGTTGATAGCGTCGCGACGCCCACTGCAGTAGCGTCATCGGGCGTCGGACCTCCGAACATTAAGGGTGCAGCGTAATATGGCAATAGGGGATATTGGGCGGGAGGGAAATACGTGGGAGGAAAAAGACCCTGACGTTGGGCTATTTTCAGTCGAGATGTTAGCTGCTTTTTCCATTTTGTTCTACGGTTTTGGAACCAAGTTTTTATCTGCACCTCAGTCAGGTTGAGGGATTTTGATAACTCCATCCGTTTGCTAACGCTCAGGTACTTGTCGACCTGTAAAAAAAGTTTTTGAAACGCTGCGGATGACCAAGTAGATGAAATTTTGATACTTGAAGAAAAATTTCTCCCTCTTTCTGGTCCTCAAATATAAGTCAGTGAAAATTAGCCGAAGATTATCTATACCTACTTTAAATTCTGCTTCAAGTCTCTCTAATTGCTTGGCACTGTAAGCTTGACGTGGTTTCCTGTCGATTCCAGGTTTCCGAGATCGTCTTCCGCTGGGTTTTGGTGCTACATCATAGAAACGTATGAAATATCCGGTTAAAATTTTCCAATCTAAAGATTCATCGTAAGGGGACCAGTACAGCGACTTTTCGAGAAATTATAATAGTCCGAAATCAATTTATTCCATACCCCAAGTTCATTTCACATCAAAATATTTTTCTTTTTCCAAATCATGTGTCGTAAGGATTTTGGCACACCGTTGGTCCAATTCAATCTCTTGACGTCTCATTTTCTCCGGTGAATCATTCCTCATCTTGTGAATGTAGGGATTTTAAAATAAAAAATTATGTCATAAGTTATGATCAATTTACCAAATTTGCAAAAATTATTATCAATCATTTCTTAAATAACTTGGCCAAATCGAAAAATTTTCAAAATTCCTACATTCACATGATGTGGATTTGTTTTCTGAAGAAACTGAATCCGAGATGACCTGAATCGGTCAAACGGTGCTCTAAAATCCTTACGACACATGATTTGGAAAAAGACAAATATTTTGATGTGAAATGAACTTTGGTGATGAAATAAATTGATTTTGGACTATGTTAATTCCTCGAAAAGTCGCTGTACTGGTCCCCGTAAACATTGATAGTGAAATTTCGATCTAGATCGATATAGAAACGCGTGTAATCTATAAGATCTTAATTCGCGATAAAAGGGCCCGCGCTATATTACAGGAAATTGATAAGAATCAGGCTACAGGTGGCACCAGAGATTCGTGTAGATTTGTCAAAAATCATGTAATGAGGATGAATCACGTTATCAGAAACGGGAGTAGCATGCGTATAAATGTATGTGTGTCAAATTTTCATTCAACTTCGATGAATTCTCTAGATCATTAAAACAGATTCCTATAAATAATAATTCTAATCAGTTATTTGAGTTTAGATTAAAAATAAAATTAACAAATAATTATCAGTAATCCTTCGAGTTTGGATTTAAAATGAAATTAAATCGATCCCTGTAAATTTCAATGTTAATGAAATAAATATGATTAAACTAGTACCTAGATATTTGATGGTTTAACAAACGAGGACATCGTCTGATAAATTAACACTATTTCCAACCCTCGTGTGGCATTAGAAAAAAAACAGAAAAAAAATAGGAAAAAAAAATGAAAACTATCCAAATATAAGGGAATGGGAATTACCAAATATCTAAAATATGTGGGATTGTTTGATTAACGTGTGACATCTTAGAGTCAATAAAGACCGCCTAGTGGCAACAAGGTGGGCAAACAATTTACGCTGTAGAACGTTTGGGTGCGATTATCGTTTAGGTGTCAAAAAGTTTTACACATTTCCGTTAGTTAGAAATTTAGATACATTATTAAATGATTAGTATTACTTATTTAATACAATAATACAGAAAAAATTAAGTTCGCCTCTTTTTTCTTTCTTTCTTTCGTTTTCATCTTCTTCTTCTTCTTCTTTTTACAACAATTACACAATATATCACATCTGTATCAATCATGATAGTTATTTGCTCAATTAAATATCTTCATTGTTCTATCCATGCAATATAATATATTTTTCATGATATATAGGCAATTGAATAAGAAATATGAATTCTATATTCCTATATACGAGATTTGGTACAGTATTTAATTTTATTATTTGTAACTATGTATAATATACTGTATATATACTCCAGTCGTAGGTATAATATACCCAGATGCGTTATTTAGTTAAAATCGTGTGAAAACTATAAATAATAATTTGCTCAACACCCGAAGACCATTAAAAGCTCGTAAAAAAAAATTTACTTCACGGTTTCACAAGTCCCAAAAAATTACCGAATAAGATACCGTGAGTAGTTTTCTTTTTTTATTTCCTTCCCCTGTTTCTTCTTCTTTTTCTTCCTCATCCTTTTCTTTAGGTTTTGTTTGTTCATCTAATAGATTTTTTCTAAAAATTGCATCGCTTTTACGAAAAATAAGCCCCCCCAGGTATTTCGCCCTTTTACTAATACTATATATTATCCCCGTAGCTGATGGTCCCCAGCCAGAGGTGGTATTTACCGAATGATTAGACGATACATGGTTCTTCATCCTCGGTATAGCTCAGTTTACCAATATGTCACGTGTTTGAATAAAAGTTTAGCGTTTTTAAAAAAGCCTTTTTTTTCTCAATCCACCTGAGAAATCTCAACCCTAACTACGACGAATTTCCTAAATACGATGAGAAAATGACGAAAAAGAAGAATAAAGAAAAAACGCGTATAGTACAGAACTAATTTGCTTCCGAATGAAATCTTGGATTTGGATTTTACATATGAAAATAAACAGCTATATGGTAAATAATTTCGATTCATTTATGCACAGAAGAAGAAGAAGAAGAAGAAGAAGCAGGGGAATAAAAATGAAATAAATTTCCATAATTTAGTTTACGTATCGAGTATGAAGTGGCACTTGGTCATTAACCAATTACTCCAGTGTTTTAACGAATATATATTCATGACTGAATATTTGCTGATAATATTCGCTGAGGAGTTAAAGATTTCTCGGAATACCTACCAGTAATGGTTTTTGAACGTCGGGTGGTCGTGCTGTGCTCTTGAGATTCTGGATACACAAGATGAGCGGAACAGGTAGGTACACAGATATTGGTAGGCTACAGGTAGAAGGGAAAGGAGAGCCGAGATGGGCAGAAGATTTACGAGTGTGTTCAAGTACTTAGCACCTCTCGCGAAGGTAGTTAGCGCAATACCGCCAATAAATGGGCCTCTGACAACATGGCGGACATTCAAGTACTACAAGAAGAGACCATCATATATCGTGTAATGAGAGAGTGGTGTGGCGGGCGTGGCTTTCAATATACTGTATAATTCAGCATCGAATTTATTTGGAATTTTGGAATCAGCTTTCTGGTGGTTCAAAATTTTGAACGATCATATTTTCTTCTTTTCACTTCATTTCACTTCACCGCAATAACTCGGCTCTGCAGAGTGAGGAGAATCGAATCCCATATTGCTTTTCCGGTGCTCTAAGGATATATTGGATATGGAGAGAAACACCTTCGGTTATAATTTTCATAACTGCTTTCGGACACGCGAACCGACCATCAACACCCGCGGAGAAAGATACCCGGGAGTTTCTAACACCATATATGGAACAACGAAGGTGCGAAATTCGCCCTCGATTTAACCAAGGATGTGATCAAACGGTTCATGTCATATACCTGCGACTACTACGCAAAACTTGATCCTGAATACTCGAAATATACGATATTTTTGAAACGCGTTTCATCCTCATGCATTCAAGATCAAAAATTGTTCCAAAAATCTTCCCTTACTTCGGTAGATCATTCCTTCTTGATCAAATTCGCATAGACTCTCATAAGCGTATCTTTCCGCTCTCGGACTTCGCGAAGGAGCTAATAAAGAATTTCAATATCTTAAAAATATCAGAACAAATCCTGAACCTTCGTTACCTTGTAAACCGAACAGTTGCCCCGGTTTAGATTGCGCGAACCATCCGCTGTAGAGTAGGGAAGCAGAGGCAAGGGATGCTGCAGAGTATCCTGTAGGATCTGCCAGCCCCGTTTCGGGATACGCCAAACCAGCGGTAGAGTAAATGGCACTGCCGATGGCTGAGGATTTAAGAAGAAGAAGAAAAAAAAAGAAAATTGAAAATGAAGGATCATCAAGGATCATTCGAAGAGCTTTATATGATATGTTAAAATAATTCTACCCGAATGAGAAGCGGATATAGCCGTCGGCCTGACAAAATGTCCCCTAACTTCGTGGTCCTCTCTTTCGTCCTGGTCCTCTTCTTCCCTGTCGCGTTCTCCGTCGGTTCCAAGATCGCCGTCGCTCCTTTGAGTTCTACCGAGTATACTGTCGATTGAAAAAGCGTTGGAAACCGTCGCCGAAGAGTTTCTTAGTTCTTTAGAAGTGGTTTGTGGATATTCCCTGCAGCTACTACTGCTTGAGTCGCTCCCGTACCCTGAATTGGGTTCCTGGTTTGAAATTGGGGAGGCCACAATGTCCTCCGAAACAATATCCTCGTGGTTTATCCGGCACGAATCCTTGCTGCAAGTATTAACCGATCGCATTTCGCCAACGCTCTGGACCAGTCTGACTCCATGTACGTCTCGCACTTTTATACGATCTTCGCGTAGCTCCATTTCGCGCAAAATCATCAGACGAAGAGACAGAGATATTCGCGAGTAAGAGCGATGATAGAGTTCGGACGTAGGAGGGAAGAAACGCACTTTTCTGCACCGCAAATTAGTTTTTATCTCACTTTACGATCAAAGATTGTTTAAAGCCATTTGGGACGTTATAATCAGCACTTTTGGTTATCGTTATTGCGAAATGATCATTTCGTAAGGTTTTATCGATGATTAACAACCCCAAGTCACTTCGTACTTGTAGAATTTTATTAAAGCGTTTATCACTGTGTGATCGACGTATCTTTCACGTTTTAATTAAACTAAGGCTAATTTCTTTCCATCTATTGGACAGCGTGGTTCGCAGTGTATGACAGGTGGCACGTGTCCGTGCGGTCCAACAGAACATCCCTGCCTCCTTCCTCCCAGCCTCTGAGTCTTCTTGTCTCGCTGCGGCATCCCCACCACAAATGGAGTGGGACTTTCGTCGCAGCATCCCGCTGCAGGGGTCCAGCCTCTGAGATTGGAGGTGTACTCTTCTCTCCCTTCTCTCTCTCTCTCTCTCTCTCTCTCTCTCTGTCTCTCTCGCTCTCTGCTCTCCCACGATTGACATCCATTCGTGACACTCGATAGGAGTAAACCAGTAAAAAGGACGAGATTTATTCATGCGGGTTTAATGTTGCCATACCGTTTGCTACCGCCTAACACGTATGCCTCTTTATGCTATATTGTGGAGGTATAGTCGTATAGATCCCGGATAGAAAAGGATTTTTTATTTATCGATCATTTTTCCGCTTTTTTCTTTATTAGAATCGATTCAAATAAACTCCACAAATCGGAACGAGATTTATATTTCTATTCCTATTTTTCTTATTCTTATTCCTCATCTTCATCTTCATCTTCTTTGCTTGTCTCGCACAGCCCCAAAGTGCAACTTTCCTGTTTTTAATTGACATGTTATTCCATTATTATTTCGAGCCTCAGATACGCAATGTGCGGTTGTGCGGCTCTGCGGTACATGTAAGATACTCACAGCCGAGAAATATAGCTGAAGATTAAACATCGTTTGAACTATGACAAGTTCTAACGATTATTTGGCACGATAACAATGATATTAAAAGAACCAGTGGATAATCTAGATACTTGCGAAAGGCGAGAATGATTGGCGAGAGGCTGTTAAGTGCCGAGTAACACGCTTTCGGAAGATCTTGCCAGGGTCCATTTCTTTTTTATAATTCTCGTTTTTCTTGTTTCATATCTCTTATTCTTATTCCTATTCTTATTCTTCTTATTCGCTTTAACCAGATCTTCTCTATATGCATTGAAGGACCAGACCAGATCCTACCCTTCCTTTACTTCCCCTTTTCTCTCTCTTCGCTTCTCCTTCGAGTTTAGTAACCGTGGTGTTGAGTGGCTGCTAAGATCCTTCAGCCCCTTTTTGAACCCTCTTTTCCCACCTCGACCTAAACCACAACCACAACCACCCCATCTTTTTTTTTTCTTTCTCTTTTTCTTTTTCGTTTTCTTCGCCTCTTTTTCCGTGTGATTTATATGTTTGCAACTCTAAAATGGGCGCTTTTCACAACATATTTCCCCCATCCTCATTGTATATGATCAGTAACGAAATATAACGCGTTTAAACCTCTCGCTATTTTTCTTTTTCTCCATTTTCACGTTTATACCTAAAACCCCGGAAATATTTCAAATAAAACTATGTACACTTTTTATCAAATAATCAAAAAGCTTATTGTTATTCAAAAATCGGCAAATTTCAATCAGGAATATTCAGCCGGAAAAGTTTTTTCACTTCACGCACGCTTTGCGTGCGTAAAACCCCAGTTTTCACACCTAATGAAGTAAAATTTTCTACAATACTTGACGGATAAAGTGCGCGACGGCTCGTGCTGCAGCCTCACACTCGTCAGAAAAAGTTTTACCGCACTCGTATCGTAATGTACTATTTCCACCTATTTCATCTTTTTTTCTTCTATACACCTACTTTGCTTCGAGGTATTTTTTATTTTATTTTTATCGTCGTCAAATTTTTACATTCTCTTTTTCCAGTCTATGAGCAAATATTTTTTCATTTACACTTACAATTACTATGCTATATACTAGCCGGTTCCATTTTTTTTTCTTTTGTTTTTTTGAAATTTTTTCGTTCCTCGGAATTGTATGAAATAACAACATTGCCTGCGTATGTACTATATAGGTACATTCATACAGCTACTTCTTTCGTATAAACGTAGTACGTATACGTATATATTCATAGAGGGGATTATTCCTCGTTGTGTAAAATGTTTTCGGATTGGCCAAGAACGCGCATGCTTTTTGCCGCAAGCACCGCCCTGCCTTTTGCAACCCCTAACTCTACAGCCCCTTCGCGAGTTTTGTGTCAGCGAACTAATGGTTACCGAAGCCCTCTCTCTCTCTCCTTCTCTCTGTATGTATGTATCTCTCTCTCTTTCTCTCTCCACGCTTTCATACGCTTCCGAATCGCGAATTTTCACGTGATAGGATTAGCGCGGGGGTGGTTTCACAGAACAACCCCAAAACACTGCTTCACACGTTATCAAGCACACCGAAAACAGGGGCTTTCAATTTTTTTTCTCTTACCCCCGTCGCTTTTACTTTCATTTGAAAATACATACACATATATAATATACTACACATTCTCGCACTTATATAATTGACAGAAAATAGTACATTACGATACGAGATCAGACGGAGTTTTTCCGTCGGGTATTGTACGAAATTTTACTTCGTGAGGTACGAAAATGTGGGTTTCACCCAGGCGAGGCGTGCGTAAAACGGCCATTATCGCACTGAGTGAAGTAAAGAAAATATCTTCATTAAGATTTTTTCAGATAGGTATTATATATATTTATAATATCTCCGAAGAAAATCACTCCCATTTTTACTTTATCTCAAATCATGAGAATCCCTGCGCCCATAAAATGGGATTCGCTGAGTGCATATTCGAGCCCAAAAGCGTTAGAAAAATGATTTGGTCCACCGAAAGGGTATAAGCACGGGCTAAGTTTTTGATACGTATCGATATATTCTATCGTTTATCGAGCAATATCGAGCGTGTTTACCACCACGATATTTGTAAAGGTAGCCGTTTTCATGCCATAACTCTTTTTCTCACCCCCTACTCCCCCTATCGAGGTACATTTTTCTTAACACGCACAGATTTTTCCCCAATTCTGTGAAAAAAGAGAGAGAAACAAAAAAATTAGAACACAAATAAGAAAAACTCTTTAAACGAAAGTATGAAACTAAAAGGGAGAATGTGGTACTTCTCGCTATTATACTTTCGTTTGAAACTATTACCCATTATAGATTCTGGTTGTAGAAAAACAGGCAACCCTTATGTAACCGAAACCCTCTGTAAAATAATCGAGCGAGTAGGTATATATATGTATATATGTAAGTAAGTGTATATTTGTCGATGGAATAAATCCCCTATCATCTGATGACACCAACAACAGATTTAGCGGGTAGCAATATGACACCAATGATTAAACACGTTTATTAAAAACCACTTGCAACGCTCTTATGAATGTTTTAGGGTATAGGGAATGGACGGGAGGATATTCCCTCTGCACGAAGTGGTAAGAGAGGGGTTATCCTAAGTGGGGGTAATGGGAGCTTTGTTCCCCTGGGAACAGCCTCACCTGTCTAATATCTCGCTAGAGTGGCTATATTTATGTACCTATAGGCTGCCAGTTACAAACCAGCAGAGAGATGAAAATTAATAGCTTTAGGGCAGCCAGAAAATCCTAAAGTATTCCAATATCGCAATAGCATAGCCATAGCCCACGCTCTTTCAAAGAAGCGATTACGCCCAATGGGGTCCGGCGAATGGTCGAATGCTTATAATTTTACTGCATCATTTTTTGTCACACTAAAATACGAAAGACGATTATATGTATGAAGGAATGAAAAATTTGCCAGAAGCTTGGCACATAAATTTTCGGTTCACCCCCTCATATGGGGTTCAGATGTTATTTTATTTTTTGTTGGGGGATGCGGTCTCGATGATATCGTGTAAAGTTGAGTGCGAAGAGGGAAAAGAGTGTTTAGTAGCGTTCCACTTTGAATACGAACCATCCCTAAACTCGCCCACCTTTCGTATACCTTTTCCGGGATTTCTGGGGTGCGAGGGTGCGTGTTAACCCCCCTAATCGTGGCCAGGGTTCAAGGTACGCCCGCGTCCGCGTCCGCGCCCGAGCCCAAGCCCAAGCCGCGTGTGATTGATCGTGCCAATTACATCTCGCAGCACGTTTTCGAAGGTGCAAATGCTGCGTGAGAATAATACCTCACAGCACCGGGTGCCTGACGCGTTAAATTTCTGAACCATCCATTTGTTCAGGATTTCTTCCTTTCTCTCCCTCACTCTATTTTTTGTCTACTATTATTTTTTTTACAAAATTATTGACAATATGTCGGAAAGCTTCTGTATGGATTTGAGATTCCGAAATTATCGTAGTTTTGAAAAATTTTTGAAGTAACAAGCGAAATTTTAATTTTTAATTTTTTTTCTTTCTTTTTTAGCGACTTATAAATATCGTTCCGAATTATTAATGACCGTGAATCGGTATTCGAGTGAGGAAAATAATATTTCATCAACACCGAAATCAATGCGTTTCGGAATTATGTATTTTGACATCGTCAAAGTCACCAGACTAACAATATTTGAGTTTTTTTAACCGCGAGCGGAGTAAACGTTACAAAAATCTGAGACGGTTAATGCAAGTAACACATTATGCGGTACGTACGTGATATGAATGTGAAATTATTCTATAACATATATATATATATATATACATGTAACTAAGAATCGCGTTATTTCACACGCTCAAAATTATTATACTTACGAGTTTCCGCGTATATTCCGTAGGATTTAACGTGCTGCTTATACTTGAACCTTTCCAGGTGACAGCCCATGGACAATTGCAGTAATTACTTATGCTGGTTGCACAAATTACCCGAAGCTTCGAACCGCGTTGTTACATATCGCGTCTGGTGTACAGTTAACAAAGATTTTCTCATCTTCAGTATACCCAGAGTTTTCCTAGAGAAAAGATTGCTACTTACTCAAACTTCCCGACTAAGTATGAGGGGCCAGATTTATTCATATCGAATCATCGTGTCGTTTGCTTTTTTATTTCCCATCATATTTCCGGCTAATACTATCCAAGAATGTTACGACGACGGGGCAGAGTTTTGCATATATCAGGAAGACATTCTCTCGGTAGATTTACTGCCCGATTCATTCCTCCTAATTGACCAGAGAAATAATGTCACCAATCAGAATTCACGACGAATTGAAAGCAACGGTACGATTAACGAGGCTTTTAACGCCATGGGATTCCACAGGTAAGAATTACTCGCGAAAATTTTCTCGGCCTATGAAATTAATCGGAAGAATATTCGTTTTCATTTTTTTTTTTTCTTTCTTCATTCTCTGATCGTTTCCAGAAAAAAAATGAACGAATTCTTATGCCACGGATTTTTGGCTGTACAAATTTTGACCGAGGTAGGAGTTACCAGAGTCAAGCGACGCCTTGACACTTCGCAGGAAAATTCATTACTAGTTGAATACATTGGTGAAAACAACGTTACTATACACGATAAATTGCTGTCTGATGAAGGAAGCTCGAAGTACAAAGACTGGCTGAAAAAGTAATGTGAAAAATAAATTATTTTTATACCTAATTGATAGATTTTATAGATTCAGAATGATTTCTTAGCGATTCTGTCCGCGATAATTTAGAAAAAAGAGAAAACAAAAAACAAATAGTACTTTTCGCTACTAGTGCGGAAATGTTGATTCTCGTACGATCGTGAAATTTTATGCACGAGAAGCGTGCCAAAATCGAACTTTACGCACAGCGTGGTGAAAAAATCCGAACAAATCTCAATTCCAGAACGACCACACTCGACGATATTTATCGACACTACGCCCCTCGACCATTGGGCAAAAAAATATCGAAAAAAGAGTCAGCCGATCGACGGTACGACGACCAGGGCGAAGAATACGACGGCGCCGTTACAGGATATGCAATGCCAGCGCCTGTGCCAACAGGAAAAGTTGGAGGATTTTACAACCCGTCTGGTCCAGGTGAGACACAGTCTTTATAACTTATATGTGGGATTGCAGATAATATCCCGTTGATCGATGCGAGAAAAATAAATTCAAAGAATGATGTGATCATTGATCATTTATTCCCATTTTAAAGATCATTTTTCGTCACCTTCCGGTCACCACCCTCACCAAATGGACTATTTCGATAACCACGGTGATTTTTACCCCCACATTCACGAAGAGCATTACTTCATTCCAAACCAACACGAGAGTTATCATCACCATGAGCATCACAGACCCAGCTACAGCCACCATGGGAAAGGAAAAGGCCACGAGTTATCTTTGAGGGATTTTTTCGAGATCGCACTTACTGCTCTAGCATTTTTGGCATTTGGGCTGTTCATTTTACAGCTGATAATGAGCGTGACGGTAAGAGGCGTCCGAGGGTGGAATTTTTATTTTAATATAAAACAAATAAAAAGAAATAAGGTTTCATCATTTTTGACGGTGTAACGTGCTTCCCATTTTCAGAATGCAGCCACTGCAACAGCGGCGGCATTTTTGCAAGCAGATATAGACGGGACGAGATTTAAGCGAGAAACTCAACCGGTATTTTCCCCTTTGAGTTACACAGGTAATCAGGAATTGAACGAACTATCACACCGCGTTCTGAGGTCCATAGAGGCGGTTTTAGCCGCTGAAAATGACGGGGGAAATTGTATCCGTAAAATTTTGTGCGAGGATAACAAACACTCGAGAGAATTTACAGGCGGACGAAGAATTTGGGTTCCAGTATGGAGGTCAGTATGCAATTGCATACTTTATATCAAATTTATAGAAATACCGGAAAAAATGAAATTCAATAAAATTAAAATGAATAAAAAAAAATAAAATCAGTCTACGATTTTTCTTATTCTTATCATTGAAATTGTTATGAAATTTATCAGCTTAGGAATGAGCTGGTTGTCCGGCAGGATGCTGCAGAGATCACCTTGGTCGACAACGTTGGGTTCTGTAAAAGCAGCCGTATTGGGTCTCGGTGGTGCAGACTGTGCCGTTCTCTTTCCCGACTGCGATATCGAGCAGGAAGTTGCCAGGAGTCGACGCCGACGTCGACGTCGACGGAAGAAATAGGATCGGCAGAATTTATACCTACACGTAGTACCGGCTGTAGGGATTCTCGGATTTTTGGAAAATAAATTCACCCTCGAAATATATACCGACGACCAGTTTGACGGACCTTTTTAACACTCGCAGTAGATATTTTCGCGATTTTCATACTGACCACAGCTTCAATCGGTCATTTGACGATTTCCAAATATTTTTTTTTTCAAACGTCGACAGCTTTTTAGATGAACGATTTTTCTTTCTTCGCAGGGTTGAATAAATGTTTTATATGAAAAAAATAAAAAAATAAAAAACGCGAATGGATAAATCAGATCTATGTAATTATTTTATCCGATCGAAATATAAAAGTTTTTCAACATTTTCTTTCTGGATATATTTACCGATTTCTAATAAATTGTTTACCTATAAGCGCTCAAAAATTACATATCGATGCTCTCGGTAGAAAAGTGTCTAACTCCACTTTTTTTCAAAAGGCATTTTTTTGTACGTCATGTTGAGAAATATCATTCTTCATACGTTTTTTGGCTGTCCTGAAAAATTTACAAAAATGGAGTTAGACAATTTGCTAATTAGAACGTCGATATATTCCTTCATTTCTACAATTTGAGGAAATGGAAGGGTAGAAAAATATTGACGAGATATTATTATCCAGCTGTATAAAATCGAAAAGTATATAGAAAAGAGAAAAAACGTCTGAAACCCGAGGGCGTTAGAGCGATAAATAACGTTTCTTCGGAGGGGGTAAAAGTTTTGGCATAAATTATGTAGCTTCACCGCGCGCCATTATGTCTGGCCGGAAGTTTTTCGACTTCTGTTCGAAGGCTCGCTGTCTGCCAGTTTTAAAATACTATAGAATTGAGCGAGATATATTTACCACAGCAGCTAAGATCTGCAATGGGGTTTTAATATAAGCTATAACCCCTGAAATCTTTCGGATATAACTTATGCCAGATTTTATTTAAATCCGAAAAGGTAGTCCGAGCTTGAATCCGGCTAGAGCCAAAGTCCGGTCCATACGTCCAAAAATTTGACGCAAGATATTTGAAAGACTATACAATACATATGGGGTATTCCGTAGGTATTTAAAAATTGAATTCTATTTTCTTTTTTTCTTTTTTCGATTTTTTATCTCAACTTTGCAGCGCGGTGATATAGCGAGTTGATTTAAAGTGGGGGAATCGTAGGGCAGTAAAACTTATTTTTACATAATTTTAAAATTCAGTTTTAACCATTTTAAAACTGTGGAAGACGTAGTATGGGTAGATCGGTAGGGTAGAGCAGTAGATTATAGAAATGTTTGGAGAACTTTTAAGTTCGTTCCAAAGTCGGGTTATTAATTCTTGAAATTTGTACGCAGCTTGATATTCGAGAGGGTAGTATGTTTGCGATGGAATGAACCCCCGAGATAATTCAAAAACGCTGGTTAACTCAACTTAATTACATTTTGATTACACTCATATAATCCACAAGTCGAATAAGAAACGTGGCAACGAATATTTGCAACATAAGCTCATCCGCGCCTCGACTCTAGTCAAATATCTTTTTCACCCCTGGCTTGTATGTATGTACCTACGTCTTATATACTGGGCCATTTCATCTCAGGGTGGAAAAAAAATTTCGGTGAACTTTGTATCTGGGTCATCAAGCGAATCTAGCTGGGGAGTGTTACGAGGTACTGATTTACACTTTTTTCATCCACCTATACACTTTTTTCGTACACCCATAGGTATATGTATATACTATATATACACTTGAATATTGATGCTCTGTCCGAAGTTATATCATCCATGACAAAACGGGAACTCAGCAGTTTTTCTTATATGGTCAAACCGCTGTACCTTATACCCTCCAACTTTTCTTATTACGGATTAATTTCATCAATCGCATAAACACTGGTGTGTTCTAGTGTCAAAAAATTAAGCCATGAAATTGAAAAGGGCGACTTATGTAGGGGGTATTCCACGTGAACCGGATCGGTTTTTGGCAAAATAAAAAGGAAAAAACGGGAGGCTGGAAATTTTATCACTTCTTCGTGGCACTTCGAAGTAATTTCGTTGAAAATTTCAGCGCAATTGGTGAGACCCTTCAAGTAGAAAAAAAATGAAACACATTTTTCCCAAGTTTTACATGCTTCGCCGATTTTTTGAAGAAAAAAAATAAGAAAAACGGGAGGCTGAAATTTTGATCACTTCTCAGTGCCACCTCGAAGTAATTTCGGTGAAAATTTCAGGGCAATTGGTGAGACCCTTTAAGTAGAAGAACAAAGAAATCGCATATTTCCAAAGTTTGACATTTTTAAGAATTTCAAAAATAATTGAAGTGCTACATATTTCGAAAGAGCTCATTTATGGGCGTAGAATGCACTATGGGAAGTGATGATTTTGTTCATGCATGGCTGAGATAAGTGGAGTTGAAAATGTAGTACTTAAATTTTTGGTATAATTATGACAGCGATATAAATTGAACCAATTGGTTTCATGCTCTGTAGCTGTTGGGGACATCTCATGTAGTAACAAGGAATCTGAATCTGCGTTGGCGTCAAATTCGATGACCTTCGGCCAAAAACCGATCCGGTTCACGTGGAATACCACATAGGTATATTACTATATAGACGTAAGAAAAAAATTGAAAACCATTTTGAATAAAAACGAAGAGCTTGCAAGTCCAATCAACTTTGGGCGTTAATCAGTAGAGACACAAAGTCGGCTCACATATTGTGCGAATAGTTGGCAAAAAAACAAAAAAATAATAAAAGGGGACAAAAACGTAGAAACAAGAGTTAACAAAGCTCCCCCTTCGTATTCATTACTTCGCAAGCTCCTAAGTTGAACCAGAACCAGCAGCGTATGTATGTACTGGTATATATTTTTGTGTATCTGTATGTATGCACACCTATAGTATATGTGTGCATAGGGTGGTCTTCTTGTTTAAGCTTCCAGGGTTGGGAGCTTGACATTTATTATGAGGAAGGGAACCGCGCGGTTCGCGTGGTAAGACTAGAAATAAAAGATAAAACTAAAAAAACTAAAGAGAATACAAAAAAAATATGG
This sequence comes from Tenthredo livida, assembly GCA_963992785.1. Taxonomy (NCBI): domain Eukaryota; kingdom Metazoa; phylum Arthropoda; class Insecta; order Hymenoptera; family Tenthredinidae; genus Tenthredo; species Tenthredo livida. The sequence goes on from OZ023068.1 coordinate 4,255,934, forward strand.
AAAACTTCTGGCTAGGGGTAAGGGCATATATATATATTTCTTTCTCTTTTTTTGCTTTTTCTCTGAACGGGGTTAAAAGAACCAATAATTCATCGATAAACGGATAAGGACAATAATACGATTCCCGCCGCGACGTACGTAACACACCTACGCTATTCTACCCTAAAACTTTATTTATCGGGCCACTTATCAAATTTGAAAAATTTACGATCGCCCTACACGTAGGTACGTCACCTCCGGTTCCTTTTCACAATACGTCGCATACATCGCTCGGGGCGACCCAAAATCGAAAATCAATTTTTCATTGTTCGAAAGTTGTTTTACTACCCGCTGAATTATTGTTTATTTATTTTTTCTCCTATTTATTGGTTTTTTTTTGCAGAAAATAGAAAACCCGCGATTTATATACATCCACAAAGTCCTGCACCTCGCGGAATCATTCTATTTCCATCGTATATAGTTCTTGAAATAGAAATAAAACTGGGAAAAGAATAGCCCGTGCAGCTCCGGATAGAAAGAAATAGAATAGATGGACCTGCGGGAGCCAGGAGAACGCGAGAGAGAATAGATAGATTTTAAGCTATCTTCGTTTTCTGGGGCAATTTGTAGCCCCTGACCTCAGTTGGCACCTGGAAACCCCAGCTAGACTGCAGTATGGAGGCTGAAAAATTGTCGAATCACTGCGGAAGAGTATAGACGTACGTAGGTATATAGGTAATATATTATATAATATAAAAAAAATATTTACAGGTAAGTATTTTCAATAAAATGTTTACCCCGAAAATTATTTCCCCCAATTTTACACCTCATAGTCAAATCTTTCGACTAATCTCAAATTAATTCGTTGTGTAATTAAACTCGATAAGATTAACACCGAAATTACTCTTAATTAACGTTGGGAGAAGGAGCACTCGCCACTTCCTGAGATAAAGAGTTTATAAAAGTTGGCTAGACCGAGGGAAGAGATAGTCTCACGAATGGACGTAGAACGAATATAGAAACAACCCTAGAAAATTTCATTTTCTGCACTTGACGTTCATTGACAGCATAATGACGGTGGAAACCCGGGCTCATATTCGATTTTCCCTTTTATCAGAAAAAAAATATATATTTTTACCTATGTGTCTCGATTTCTCTTGTGGAATTCAGTTCTCGGTTCGATACCCGCAACCCTCCCGAGTCTCGATACTATTGAAAAGTTAAGGGTTCGTGCACATGTGCGGGAAGAAATTTTATTCAACAAACGATTTTCCCGTCTTGATCCCCTAGCAGCGCCGATATACATTCGCATTCACGAACTGAGAATAATAATTATTTAACCACCGTGTCAGCCGGGGTGTTTACGACAACGACCCTCGTAAGCTCCGCGACCCTGTATAGCAGCGACACAGCAATAACGGAAATTGTCACGAGTCGTTAACGGACAAGTATGTGGGTATAGGTGACAGAGTATAATCGCCAAAAAAACGAGAAAAAAAATGAGAAAAAAAAAGGAAACGAAGAAATGTGAAAATGTATTAGGCGCGCAATAAGTGGCTCGGTTAATTAATTTTAACAGCAATTTTATAGATGTATAGGTATATATATACCGCGGAAGGGGAATCAAATTGTAAAAGAAATAAAAATATAAGATATAAATGAGGGGGATATCGAAGGGGATGATTTTAGCCACGTGTGAACGTAACTTATCGGTTATACAGGGGAATAAAATATGCATTAAAACAACTCTGTGGTAATAACGGTCATCTGGTATCCTAAAAACCGTCGTTTTTCAAAACTGGGTATTCAACCCCCAACATGGATTTCGCAGACTCTTGGGATTTTCGATGATTACGTATGCGCGTTACGCACTGCATACTATATTTAAATTACGGTTCCACGGTGTAAAATAGTGTATTTCAAAACCACATATTACGCTATATATCACGCTCTTCTAATCCCTCGAAAATAATTGCCAAGAAATTATCAATATTTCATACGGAGTACGAAATTTTCCCCGCGGTGTTATGCCATTCGATTTTATTTCATCTCTCCTCAAACGCGGCGAAGGGTTTATTTTTCCAAAATTTCATCTCTTCCTTTTCCGTACCCGCACGCATTTGGTTATCCTCCGATCAATTTGCAGAGTAAGATCGTATTGATCATCGAACAATTTCATAGTCTTATAATATTCATCGAAAAAACACTTTTTAACGTTCTGCGAGACCGCCTCCTACTGCTCACTCCAGTATTGCCTGGCACAGTCCCGCTTTTATCCTGTCCCAGGGCATGAATAAATGAGTAGGGAAATAAGGGTGCTTTCACACATGAACAGCGATGCTGTCTTAAACAAATACTTCCTTTTTTTTTGTTTGTCTTCTTCTGTTTCCAATTTTTCGCATTCTTTAACCTTCGTCAGCTGACACTTTGAATTCTTTTTTTTATTTTTTATCTTTTCTTTCTTTTCTCTCTGAACAGATAGCGTCTAGCTTGCTATTTCATTCTCCGATTTTATCCTGTCCTATCCCCCACAATCGGTGTCAGCAATATTCCCCAAAGATCTTACACAGCCCGCGTTATCTCACGCGGAATTCTACTTCTCTCTCTCTCTATCTCGATCTATATTTTTACTTGTTAATAAACCAAAAAAATTGTTTCCTACACGGCGTGCGGAAAGTTCGATTTTGCGTACGCTTCGCGTGCATAAAATTCAACTTAACGCGCACTGTGTTGAAAAATGAAGTTCGATACTAGTGCGAAAGATGATTCTCGATTCGTGTGATTGTCAAGAAAGACTTCAGTAGTATCGAAAAGCACTATTCCGAAACGTTTAAGTTTGTAATATTAAAATTCCGGGAGTCGAGATCCCCGAAAGCTAAAAAATCCGAAAATTTCGGTCCATTTCTTAGGATGTGTTCTTCGTTTCAAAGGTCTTGAAATCGGTGATATATACCTTTTCTGAAAACTGTAAGTCATTCATATTGAAATTCCGAATTCTTATCCTGTTCGGGACTTTTAAAATTCTGAACTTCAACCTTCGGCCTCGAAACCAAAATGGATATTGCTGCAGCGTTATAAGAAAGATTTTTGTGCTGTTACAGCAATATGTGGATAGGATTTATCCCGTGTTTGTTAGCCGAGAAAATCGAGTGGGTATGTATACTATACTACCTACCCGGTCACGAACGGCAAACAAATTATAATAATTAAATATCGATGATCGTTGCCGCGCGTATTCGAATTTTGATGTTAGAATGAAAATTATCGATTTATAATGGGCTTTCGTTGCCTTTAGTTTTTCCCTGATATAGCTTGACGACTCGCCGATGACTGGCAAAATTGATCATGCCAAAATTCTTCCATACATTTACCATGATTGATGATCGATGAGATATTTTGTCAGTTATGAACCGTATTCGTTATAAAAAAATATGCCTATCTTTGGGAAAATGTTTTACGGTGGTTATGGTTATGATAAGCCACCTGCACCGCGCTATTACTTTCGTTCGGAAATTTACCCGATTTCGAAACACGCCTTATACATATTCCCGGGATCATTCTGAGGTCTCTTTTTAAGTGCTCCCTTTAAGGAGTTTAAAGGATTTCCGTAAATTTTGCATGGACGAGATTTGGGTCGTGATTGTTAGATGGGCTTTGGAGATTTCGAGCTTAGAGGCGTTCTTTTCGCTCCATTCAACACCGGAACAGTGCGAATCCTGGAAACCGTTGAATTCCTACCTTTCTTACTACCTTTTCAAATAACGGTCATCCTCCGCCATTCAGAGTTGAACAAAATCACGGTTCAATCACAGAAGATGAATTTTCGTATTGTTTTTCGTTTTTTCGTTTTCAAATGCTAATAGAATAATGAAGAACAAAATTCGAAAGTCTTTCAATTCGTTCATTTTTTACAACTTCCGTATCTCTAAACGAAGTACGAAGTGGTGAAGAATTTTTGTAGTCGATTGACGGAAGCCTCAATACACTTCCACCAAATTCACGCGTTTGCCTGAGGGGTTGAGCTGCGAATAATCCCAAGTCCTGGTGGTGCTGATCCAATGAAGATTTTTGGGCCAATGCCAAGTCTTCTTCGATATAGGTAAGCGCTAGGGTCTTCTTCGGATTCATCAGCCCACTTGACACCTTATGTGTGAAACGTGCAGTGGCCCACTGAACTTTTACCAAAAAGAAATATGTTCCAACGAATTTTTTTTATCCCATAAGAAAATCTTTGGTGAAACGTTTTATGTCGACTACGTCTACAACTCTACATGGAAAATGAATTTATACTATTCTGTTTATAACGTCGTGTCATATGAAATGAAACTGTGTTGGATTAAACTGCTACTTTTTTTTTCATTTTTTTAAAACCTCAGTGTTTTCAGTCAATAATACAATTTTATGGAAAAAATGGATACTAATATCCCGATTACTGTTCAGTTCGTTAAACCCAAAGGGTTGAAATCCGGGTTCTGTCAAGCACAATTTATTGAAAAACAGTTGTTCGCCACAATAGGCAAAAAGTTTCATTGTTTGGAAAATTGTCGTCCTTTTTTTGAACACGCAACGAACTTTGAAACGGGGTTTTATCAAAACGTTGATTCAGTTCGTGAGCCCTTCTTCCAAAAATTGGAAATGATGATTGGAAAACAATGTCCAAGTGATTTTTTATCCAATTTTATCCAATTTTATCAAATTCTATTATAACAGCGAGCTTTTAATAAATACAAGAGAATCTCACGAGCGCAGTTCACTCGATTTAAGTCTCTTGGCTATAAGAATCTTGAATTAAAGTTAATTGGTGCGAATCTTGGCCCTTTTAGGTGTTGGTAAAATCGTATGCCTTAGGAATTAATCGCTATGGGTATCGCACCACCACTTCATGGATGAAAGAGGAATTAAAAAATATCTGGTCTCCATAGCAACCCCTCGTCTTTAAGCTCAATGAAAAAGAAGAGGAAGAAGAAGAAGAAGATGATGATGAACATGATGAAGAAAAAGCAAAAGAAAAAGAAGAAGAGGATGAAGCGGGGATGTGGAGGACGCGAACTCAGCTGCTAAGAGCTAGTGAATATTTTTCTGCTTGGAGCTTAAGTGAAGCAGCGATCATTAATATCTTTTCTGCCACCCATCTAGCCCCCTTTCCTTCTTATCCCCCTTTTCCGGGTTTTGCCAACATCTTATGCCCTGTTCTGTAGAGAAGAGTCCTAAGAACACCACCGCCTAACTACACTTAAAACAATTTTAGCTCAAGTCACGTAGTGAAGTGAACATTTTTACGCTTCGCAAGAAGAAGGGAAAAAAAAGCTTCGTCGAGATATGGGAATTTTGTGTTCCCTCTTCTTTTATAATCCAGAACCCGCACGATTCTACCCTCAAGCTTATTCCCATAATACGAACTACGCGTCGAGCATAAAGAATTCTAATCGCGTTTAGTATAAGCTCTGATTATATCATTGCTTTCTCTTTCTTTTCCGTCTCATGAAAAAGCTTCTGTTCGTCAATTTCCAACAGAAATGAACGCTGCGATTTATAGAAAAATTCTTTAGTTGAATACAGCTGATCTTGAAAAAAATGAAATAAAATGAAATCACAAAAAAAAGTAACCAATACGGAAAAAGCGCAAAACCGAAGAATGGCAGGAGGTATTGCTTAGCCCAGTTCTTTTTCATCTCTCGTAATTTCCGAACGAAATCTTAGGATGGTAACAGCTGATGTTCTCCTCGGCGCCTCTTTGTCCTTTGGTTCTGTATCCGCGTCGTCGTACTGTCGGGCCTATAGAGTGGTATAGGTATGGGTATGAGTTTGCGTTGGCGTTGGCGTTGGCTATGTCGTATAGTCGGGGTGCGCGCGCGCGCGCATTTTGGTCCAGGTCTCGCAGCATCCCTTGTGGTACTTGGGGGTAGCGCGCGGTGGCGCCCTCCCGCCGACCAGCCCCTGGCCGTGGTTCAGTTCAGTCGCGGGTGAAGTGCGTGCGAGATCGGTTGCGCATCAGAGTGTGAGAGCGAGAGAGCGAGAATACGGGATAAAGAGGAGAGAAAGAGAGAAAGAGGGAAAATAGGGAAATAGGGAAAGAGGGAACGAGAGAAGAAGGGTAGATAACCTGAGGGAGAAAGAGAGAGACAGGAGGAGATAAAACGTCAAGAGTGTACCGCGGTCAGGAGCGAGGTGTTACGCTGCTTAGGTCAGTGTCTTTCCTGCCCGACGTTTCACCCTCACTTAATTACTGACCCCCGACCCCCGACCCCCGACCCCCACCCCCACCTCCACCCCCCAACCCCATCTCATCATCATACTCCGTGAAAATTGAGCAATTTTAAACACACCCTCCGTCCGTGTCGCGATGTTTTTACTAATTTCATAACGGTGAGTATGATTAGTGCTTGCGACCGCACGGAGCGAGTTATCGTTCGTGGCAAAGTGAAACACCATCCTCGTGTGATATATAACCGATGGGTATACCTAAGCATATAGGTACACAGATCTGCCAATTATTATTAAATATCTACTACACCCAATAATTGAGACAAGAATTTATCCACATCATACAACGTTCTTTAATTTTCAACTAGAAAATTGAAAAAACCAAAAAATTATGTTCAACCCCCCAATTCAGTATATGATTGAAAAAATCTTCTTCTCGATTGGATGATTGATGTAATTGTAGTGCAATAATTTCATGTAAATTTGACTTCCTTCTTATTTTATTTTTCACTTCTTTATATTACACGCGGTATGATCACGATATCCGCGGCACCCTTGCGGATACCGGGCTTTGTGCAATCACGGAAATAATAATGAGGACAATAATTATAATAACAGCAGTGCGATCTTCACTTTTATACTCTTATCATTTCCCAAACTTCCTGCGACGTATTTTAATTCGTCTGTATAGCTACCCCTGTTGTTCGGGGTGATGTTCGGTAGCTCGGAAATACAATTTCCTTGAATAAAACAGGGGGAAAATAGGGGCAGGGACACGTGGGGGGACGGGGGGATAAGGAAGCGAAAATCCGGGTTCGGGTTCACTTAGATATATAGGAAATCGGATTTACCGTTCAATTCCTATGGCGATTGCAAACTTTCAGATAAGTTTGAATTCAGTACCTACCTAGGTACATACCTAGTCGGCCTCGAGCGTCCAGGCGTTCGCTACTCGATACGTTTCCAATTGCTCGCGATACAGTCGACGATATAAGAAAACGAAGAGGAGAAGAAGAAGAAGAAGAAGAAGAAAAAATAATAATAATAATAATAAAGTGAAAACTTCAGCCGATTCAACGGAACGGAGGTGCAGACGCTTCAATACTTACAATACTGCAGCATTCAGTGAAAAAGTCATAACTCGCGAATGCACCGTCGGTGTTATTGACATTCCGTTTTATATACGGAAAATCGTTCATCGAATGGATTCAGTTTTTACTTTCTTCTTCTGTTCCTTTTTTCTTCATTTTTCTCTGGAAATTATTTGAATTCAGGAATTGAAGAATGCGATTTAATCGTATTGAAATTTGAATTCGTCGCGGATTCTTGAACGGTGTTGGACTTTTGTTCTAGCTCTGTTCGACGCCGGATTATCGTATTTGGACTCGATTTAATTCCTCTGCGAGATATATAGGTGTCTATACGTGTGCAGGGAAAAGGCAGAGTGGAAAAGGCTAAAAGAAAGAAATAAAAGTCATTTTCAAGCCCTTTTTTAAATTCCAACCCTCGCCTAACGTAATCTCCATAGCTTTCAAACGCCCAAAGAATTCAGGCAGCGTTCGCTCTACTCTCTAGGCCCTCATACCTCGGCATCACCTTTCTGTCCTAAATCGAAACTCCGAATCTCGAATAATAAGTATCCGATCTGTCTCTCTTATTCTCTTTCTCATTTCTACCACATTTTCTTTATTCTTTTTATTTTTTTTCTTTTTCTCCCGGAAAATAGTTTAGCATATAAGGACCTCTTCGCCTAGAATACGAAAAAAGTTTCAATTTCTCAACGTATCTCGTCTTTCAATCTACGTATTCACGTATAATAATTAGCCACCTAGTACACTCATATATTATATGACTGGTTTTCGCGAAAAAGTGTTGAAAACAAAAAACAAAGAAACAAAACAGTAAACAATAAGTGGATAACGTGTGATTTTCTTCGTGTTTGTAATTTTTCTGTTTTTTTCTTTTCTTTTCCTCTCCAATTTTCTTTTTCTACTGTGGTATCAGGCAAAAGTCGCGTACGTGTGTACTTTGGCGGAAATCAGTGACGAAAAAAACTTAACGAAAAGGAAGAAACAAGAAAAGAAAAGAAGAAGAAGAAGAAGAAGAAGAAGAAGAAAAGAAAAAAAGAAAAAAGAAATAAGATATAGCCGCGGTGGGGTAGATCGTGAGGGGACCACGATGTCCCCCATTATCGGGGAGACTCTAAGGGTCTGGCTTCTATCGGCGTTGGTAGTCCACGTCGCGGTCGCCGGAAATCCGGACGCGAAACGTCTATACGACGATCTTCTATCGAACTACAATAAACTGGTACGACCGGTCGTCAACACCTCAGACGTTCTTCGGGTATGCATCAAGTTGAAGCTCTCGCAATTGATCGACGTGGTAAGTAACGCTTCAAAAAAAAATAAGAATAAAAAAAAAAATCTCCTTTCTCAATTATTTTCTTTTTTTTTCCATCAAATTTTTATCCCCTTTTTTTTGTCTTCTTCTGAGCCAGGAGGAAAATTGTTATGTTATACAAACTGAGGAATACGCACGAGGCAAGGCAAGGCAAGGCGAGGTGAGGTGAGGGTGTGAAGGTGCTTCGAAAGCGGTGATTGAGCTTTCGCGTGATTGATAATCAAGGCTTCTGCAGGGCTCGGCGAAAATTTTTTTATTCTAATTTTTTTTTTTTCTTTTTTTTTCTTCTTCTTTCATTTTTCCGTTTGATTCATGGAACGCGGTGAATCGGTGCCCCCTCCGCCCTACTACATCCATCCTCGCGATATTTTCATCGCTTTTCTAATTACTTAACACCTCGAAATATATATATATATATATAATATATACGGCGTTTCATTAGGGGCGCTCGATTTCTTTTGCGTTATAATTTACGTTCAGTTTTTTATTTTGATTTTTATGCTTTTTTTTCTTTGCTCGAACACTGCTCAAACTGTTACTGCAGGAGTGTGAATCGTATTAAGATTCAATTCGAGTCGAAATTTTCCAAATTGAGTTTCTATTTTTTAGATAACTATATAATTCTCCCCATCCCTTGTATACGAATCTCTATATTAAGGGATGTTATAATCACGTGAAAATTTGTTGTTTTTTTTTTACTTTTCTTTTCTTTACAGAACGTGAAAAAAAGAACGAAAACGGAATCGAGCAAAAATTTTCTGTACTTCTTGCTAACTAATTTTGGTAAAAGCTTGGCGGGTACATAAGGTGGTAATGAAAGTCTACTTCGCGTAACGTATATAACAACGTGTAATAAACCGCGTGGTATACATAGGTACCGTGGCGACGAGGATCACGAGACACAACGCATTTACCGAAAGAGAGAAGAAAAAGATGAAAAAAAACCACCAAACAAAAAAAAAAAAAAAAACACAAAATGTAACTGTCACTTTGATACGGCGTTGAAAATTTTACGGGTACCTACCCACGTTTTATTTTATTCTTCATTTTTCCTGGTTCTTTATTTTTTATTTTTTTTATTCTCGTGTCGAGGAGAAGAGAGAGAGAGAGAGAGAGAAAAAAATTTACGACAGATTTGTAGCTTGGTTAGACGTTGGTTGATGGTTGTAGATGATGTGCCCTGCAGGACTGGAGGGTGGAAAGGGGATGAGAAAAAATGGGTATGGTAGTACAACCGAGCTTCCACTTTAGTAGTAAACATTTGTTTTTTAGACACCGTCGTTTCATTTGCGCTAAGCGATGTGAAATGTTACGGTTGAACGTTGCTCGGCGGGCATCTGGGTAGCGTATATATACCTATACGAGCACATATGGTACAAACATATATCATATTATGTATACGTTCACTTTGAATGGGGTTTAAATTGGCAAAAAATTTGCGATGAGAATTTTCTACTTTCGTCCGAAATTTTGAACACGCATTCACATGATCATTGTTATATTTGGGTATTTAGAATTTATCGAAATTATGATCGTTTGAAAAATCGATATACCACCTATAGATCATCAAAATTCGGGAGCCACACGAAACTTGAAAAGTTTTAGATTTCCCTGTATGGATATAGATCGACTGTAATTCGGTAGGGCGTGTAAAACCGAAAATAGAAAGAAAGAAAAAAATCAAAAATAAATAAAAGAATCGACAAAACTAAAAAGAGATAAAGAAGGGAAGAGAAAAAACGAAGAAGAAGAAAAAAGAAAAAGAAAAAAAAACAAAAAACTACCCTTGTTTGCTGAGCCCTTGGATAAAAAAGTTGCAAAAAGAACGCGTCGTACGAACGTTGAGAATTCTTCGGTGCAGAAGAAAGATCCGGTGAGAAGTGGAGTGGAGGGTTATAACGGTGAGAGGAATGCGATGAGGGTGGAGGTGGGAGTGAATTAATGTTTAGGTAGGTATACTGTTTTATGTCTTTTACGCGTTTCATGTAGGCACCCCATTCTATGCGTGACGCTTTAAGAAGGATGCGAGCTACCTTATATATATATATATATGTATATATATCCTGAAAACACACCCTTCCCATACAACCCTACCCCTAAACCGTATTCTTTGAAACCTTGTATCTAGATCGGAGATAAAATTATCTTCAACGAAATATCGGGGTAACCCCAACCCTAAGGTCGTCTACAATCTTGGTTCCATTTCAACCCCCATAGATTTCGATGCCTTTTATAATCAATAGATACAATATATATACATATAATATAAATACACGTATTGTCGGAAGAAAAAGCACGATATTTTCAATAGTCTAATTAATTATTATTTTTGTTAATTATTAAACGAGAATTATTCATAGTTGTATGATAATGTGAAATTGAACTCTTCTTTTCTTCAATCTATAAAATTCTTTCCATATGTTTAGTGAAAAACACGGTTGTTGTTATTTTATATCTGTGTTCAATGCGGTGATCCATCCAGCAAACGTATGTATCAGTTTGACATTTTTTTACACGTTAAAGCAGCGGAAAACCAGTATAATACAGTTTTTATACATGTAACATACACGCGGATATATTCCGTTGTATAGCTGTACTTTTACTCGTTCAACGAAGTAGAAATATCCCGCTGTGGTCAGACAGCGTATAGTTTTCCTCTCGTGAATAGAGCAGCGAAGCGGACGGTCGTGTATTTTCACTTTTTACATTTTCATGTAAAGTCTGACTCCGAAATAGGTACTCGTTTCATATCGTTTCAAGCCGCAATTTGATCGTTTGCAATTGCAATACGTGTTCTGTTGTGAAATTAAAAGAATTTTTAAAAATACGTCAGGAACAGAAAACTGAAACAGCAAACACCAAACGCATTGGGGCTCGAGAATTTACAGGGAATCCGATTTCTCGTAAATTTATTAATTCTCTCCCTCGAAAATAATTCATCAGAATAGCTGAATGCATGATTTTGATTCCGAAATCATTTCAAGATCATTTCAGTTATACTTTACGCGTTGCATAAAATGAAATGAAATAAAATCTGTACAAAAAGCTAAGAGAATGGAGAAAAACATAAAGAAGGAAAAGTAAATAGTATCTATCCCTGATATGAGGGAACTCTGCCCTCGGGATCGGGAAGAGGACGTGCTACACATTGATCGACCATTTCGAATAGTCGGAGATCGAGAAGTGCCCGAAGGATAAAGGCATTGACGGTGAAATCTATGGCCTCACCGCACTATTGCTAAGGGATGAGAGAAATCGAGGAAGAGAGTCTAAGAGAGAAGAGAATAAGAAGAGTGGTTGGTCCAGTGAAGCCCACTCGTTTCTCCCTTGTATACAAAACTCCCTCTAGCTTTGTTCAGGCCGGGGGTAGCAGCCAGCGTTAAAGATAGGATGCTCGATTAATGCTTTTCCATTGATCGATGTGGTACTATACCTGGAGAAAAATATATCTAACGACGTCGTACCCCGGACAGAATTTTATTTTCGTTTTATGATTGACAGCGAGTTTTCGTTTCCGCAATTATCAAACTGCAGGTAAAATGTTGAATAATTTAGGAAGAGACGTCGATCTTCTAGGTACAGACGATTGCTGCACTTTAGGTAAAACGGATCCACTGCGAGGCAGGAAATAACCCCGTAGGTGTTGCGGAGCATTGATCGCCGGGGATTCTGGGGGTGGAATAAAATTACTGGATTTCAATCTAAAACGTGCGCTGCACCAAGCCGGTTAAATTTATACACGTTACTCGCTACGGTATGGTGAATTTCTATTTTGACCATCAAACGTTTTGTCCTACATGTATATGTATACCTACTAGCGATGCATCGGGTGATGATTGATCTTCCTGAAAATATCCTCAGTTTCAAACGGGAATAATTAGCGAAATATAAATTAACCATTATTTATGCTTCTCGTCGAAGACGGGGCCTAATTGGCTGCAGGGCCATTCTGATTAATTGCAACGATTAGGAGACCAGGTTTCTTCTCCTGGTTGTACTGGTTCCTGGGAATTCATATCCTGCGATGTTGGTATCCGAAACAACTAACTCGACTCTAGGTTTATATACATATACAATCATACATACTATTCTATGTACCTATATGCCGATAATATTTGAATACAGAACTCTGGCAACAGTCCTGGAGGCAAACCACCTTGCCTTACCTATATCCACCTACCTACGGGTTTACAAATCTACAATATTATGCAAAACAGTACTGATTGTTCTGTGCCTCTACGCAGCTGTGTATTGCAGCCAGGTGGGACCGCGGGCTTATAGTTGGCCTACGTTTTGCCCATGACAAACTATGTGGCCTAGAAATACGTAATACATGTATACGTAATTCTGTTCTAAAATTCATTCCAGGACTTGTACCAATGAAATTACGCTCCGTATAGTAGAATGCAAGGAGTTAAAACCTAAAATTACTGGGGTGAAACTATGAGGGGGTGAGTTTTTACGAAGTTGATAAAACGGCGAGTAAAATGTGATCAGTACTTCGTACCGAAGAAATTTCACTGAGAAAACATCCCTTAGCTGATGCGGCTACCCTAATCTTGAAACAGCCGTTAGATAGTAGGTCGTGAGGGTGCGTACATGACCGAAACATTATCTCTGAACTCCTGGAACGGCTTCGTGAAACTGAAAGTACTTGGACAATCTTCCATAGCTGGTTTAAGGGTCGAGTCAATATTCTCGGCATGATCGACACTTTTGTCGCAAAATTTCATCGATAGAGTCTCAATACTTTTTCGGTTTGTGTTTTTTCTTTCCTTTTTCTTCTTTTCTCTCTCTCATCTTATACTTTCAGTTACGATTTTGACGAACTTTTAGACTCGGCGACGCGACGTGCCGTCACGACATCATATTAAGGAGATTTATTCCTGTGGGTGAGTTTTAAACTGATTAAAGTTAGGTTTTCAAACAAAGTTATACCTACCCCGTTACCACGTGGCCCGCCGTTTTATTCCGATAAAAAAATTAAATTTTTCCTCCTTTTTTCTTTTTTATAACAGACAGAATTTTAAACTCGGAACTCAAACCGACCTCCAAAGGGTTATAATAATATTTGAACATCAGTGAGCCGGAATTTTTTTTTTTTCTTTTTTTTTCTTTTTTCAACTTTTCAGCTGGCTTAAACAGATATCAAACAATTAAACAGACATACTATCTTGAAGGTGCGAAGGGCTTCTCATTAGTAATTATATCCTCGATTTTTCATCCCCGTAAATACTCGACGGTGATTACCCGCACACACGTAGATATTATAATATATGATATCGCACTGATGGCACGTACAAGATTCCCGTTTTAACATAAAATAATTTAATATCCTGGAAAGGCAGAGGGATGCCAAACCTGAAACCATTCTACGCCCCAGGTTTTCCTCTGCTATTCTATACCCTGCTGACGTCACATCCGGCACTGGGTTATTCCTAGTTGTACATATATTGTGTTATTCTAAGGGTAGTAGAAGCTGGCTCTTGGAAAGACTGAATTTTAATTCCATGCCATTCTAACACGACGAAAATGATCTACCGTCGTTAAATTTATGGGGAAAAAACTGTTCACTCGTAATCACATGTCTTGGTAAGTGCAGGGTGGAAAAACGTGTCCAAGGATTAACCGCGGGTCTCGTGTTATACTTAGGTATACCAAAGGTGAAACTGACCCAAGCTTTCTATTATGATTCACGGTTTACCTCCGATGGTAGACCGCCGAACAACGACCCTTCGTAACTAAATTATCCCCAAAATGCTTTACCTCACCCAAAATAGTTCCCCCCTATTGGAATGTACACGTCAGAAGACAAAAGCCATCTGTGCTATAGAGGGTCAGTGTAATTATCAAAACGCTGCTCTCTGCAGCAGCCCGGGGTGGGTTAAGTGTTTTTAATATTTCGCGTTACCGTTTCGCTCCGAGGTTTGCAAAAGCCTGGATTTGGGACACACATGCCTATGTATGCTGAGTGACTTCATTAATTGGTAAATAAATTACGCGTAAATGCTCACATGTCCGTTTTAGCACTCGGCGTGTAACGATCCGCTGTGAAAATATTTAATTTTCGTCAAGATCGATTCGAGAAGCTCATTGAACCGTCAAGGTCGAGTGCAGATCAGGACGAGAAGGACGAGATGAAAAGCACCTCGAAAGTGGAACTCTAAGTGTTTAGGAGGGATAAAATTGCGATATTAATAGCGGGGGAAATAGGCAGAGATTGGCCTTTCGACGGGCTGCTTTTTAGCCCCTTTTCAACCAAAAAGGGGTTAACACTCACATCGTAATTCACCACCGCAGCATACGCCTCTGGTTTATATTAAGTATACCAGACAGAGGCTGGTTCAATTTACTTTCGAAAAAAAAAAATTACGAAGGTATACCGACGCTCATGCAATATAATTTCCACCCTTATTTTCACTGTATATTATGCACAATTACAGGGCTGTTAGTGTTGGAAAATACTGCGAACGTGTAGAAAAATAAAAAAATAAAAAAAGAGTCGGATAATCGAAACTCTCGAAAAGATCGCAAGTTATGAACTTTCAGGGGTGAAATCCGAAAGATGTGTAACTCTGATTCTGCACATGCGAATTTAGCGAGGATGGAATAATTATCTGCTTCGAAATCGCACCTATAGGTTCTATTCCTGGTGTAAGATGGGAAATTTCGCTGATTGTTGAATCTGTCAGGTCTTCTTGGAGGGTGATAGGTGGTCGTATCGAGTTGACTGGCACGTTGAAATGGGGCAACTGACACCCGCATATCAAAACGAATATCGTAAAGCGAAGATGTGCCGTCATAACTTGAACTAAACAACGAGTAGCAGGTAGATATCAGAGATTTATGGGGAAGATATAATGGGCAAACGTAATTACAATCTCTGGGTGGCAGAACACTTCGTGTCCGAGATAAACGGGCCCGTCAGTTCACCGGGTTGATGGGTGATTCCAGTCCCGTTTGCCTCAAACTACCAGCCAACCAACCAACCAACCAACCAACCGAACCAGCGAACCAACCTGCAACCCCCTCAAAACCAGACAGAGATGAATTCACCCAGTGCCTACTATCGGACGGTGGTAAAATTGGGCTAAATATTTTCCCTGTTAAAGTTCGATATCCGAACTACATTTTTTCCCAGATTTTAATTAACCGCGAGAAAATTTTTCATCACATGCCGCTATACTCGGAAGTGATACTAAAACAACGTTCTTCCTCCACGAGGATATCTTCTTACTTTTTTCGAAAAAGGGATAGAACCCATTCTTTCCGTTTAAAGAAACACGAAGGTCCAGTATGGACGCTTTTTTCAAGAGGATCAGGGTGCGTCCTGTCTCTTCCGCTTTAGTATCCAAGCAAGCTTCGTGGCTGAGCATAGGCGATATGAATTCACCATCAATTCCACGTTGCGCAATTTTCCTGGACCGAACACCCTGCACCCTGAATCATTTTCACCTGGTTAATACGAGCATTGATTAAAGTTAATTAGACGATTAAGTGATTACACAGGTTTATAAAAGCGTCAATTGAAAAGACTCCTGGCACTGTGGCACAGCACCTACGCGAGGTGCTTTTCATCGTGGTCTCATTTTCTTCCTTTTTTATCTTTTATTTTTTCATTTTTCATTTTTCACTTTTCATTTTTCATTTTTCTTCCTTTTTTTCATTTTTATTGTAGGTAGTTCAGTAGTGTAATTAAAATGCTAATTGCTGCCTTACTCGTGACGCAAAGCACAAAGAGAACTGGGAGTCTTTTTTTAACCGACTATAAAGAGATGAGAAATTTCTATAGGATCCAAACGCGGGTGGTTATATATACGGAACTCTACTATGCAACTTGGAAGGCGGATTGTCAGTCGCAGAATAATCACCTCTATTACAGATAATGCACTGCTGTGATGAAGCTACCTATATGATATGCAAACTCAAACATCAAGAGCAATGAGATAGAGGGGGAGCTCTGTTGTATGATTATGTCAGGAATTGAATGGCTCATTAGTACGGTAGTACCTCAGAATTTGGTAAAATTTGAAAATTTCATTTCCAAAAATAAAAAACCCCATCATTTCTCCATAAATTTAATACACATCAAATTCGATATGACACCGTTTAGTACCTACTCGCCTAGCTAACCTGGAGGTATAAGGTATGAGTGAGAAGGGTTAAGGAAACTGAAATCGTGCGGTTGGTTCACGCGTGAGATGTATAAGGCAGCCGCGTAGGCAATATAAATGCCAAACTTACTCTATGAAATGGATCGTTCGGAACCAGGACAGCCGCCTTAAGCCGGTCGTTTATCACTTCGATCGACGAGTTTGGTTCATTGTTGCCTCTGGGAAGATAATTAATTATGTCATTCAGATTCCAACCCCGCGCAGTTACCTTCATTAATTATATTACATAGCTAAAGGCGGGACTGCAATTCTGCAGGGGGAGAAAAGATTTCGAAAGAAATATTTCTACCCTGAAAAGATTTGACTTCGATCAAAAATTGTTCTAACTTTGAGAAACTTGAGATGTTTGACCATTTTCCAAAAGCTTATATTCGATTTTAGGAGGATATGATGGCTTGGAGAGAATGAAATAACCTACTACACTGCATTTTTAATATGCCATATGAAAAGAGTATTGGGCCAGGTAGGGGAAGGTGGGGTAAGACGGGGTCGCGAGGTAAGATGGGGACCCAAGCAAAACCTATGTTCCGAAGGTGCCATAAATATACTGCTAATGCTATTTAACGCCCTTTTTGGGAAGTTATTCAGTGCCATAAATACAATCGTCGAGATTGTGCACTTCGTGATTTGGTGATTGAATATTTATTTTGTTGCTATTTGATCTAATTTTTGAGGTATATAAAGTGCGTGACCGTTCAAAATACATGGCGTCCAATATCTAGGAAACATTTTTTTGTCTGGGAAGCTTTATTCTTACTATGATAAATACAAAAACTCACTCCGATGGGTTTCGTTTCATAATCTCAATCGACGCGGTCCATAACTGCCCAGTTTGCAAGGGGTACCCCGTCTTACCCCATGGGTTAGGCGAGATGGGCATTTTGCACTCTTTCGAAAAAATTATTTTTTCTAGATAAAGAATTACATTTTTCGTTTTGTTTGATTAGCATTATTTAGAAGAAAGAATGATTATCACTTAATAAAAGTTTCCAATTTGTGCGATTAAAATTTGAATGTTTTTTTGATTTAATACCTTAAGGTCCCCGTCTTACCCCACCTTCCCCTATGAGGCGGGTAGGTACAAGTTACGAAAGGATCGCTTCGAGGATCAGAATATCTCGATCAGATATAGCAAGGGTAAAAATCTGGGGGAGGCTTGCCTTTATATTTTCAATATTAGAAAGCGCGGATAGAAAACGATAGAAAATGTGAGAAGAAGTAGAAGAAGAAGAAGCAGAGGAGGAGAACCGCTTAGAGTGGTGCAGCAGGATTTCCTCTCTCTCTCTCTCTCTCTCTCTCATTTATTAAGTTCCTATACACCAGAAACTATTGCGGAAAACTTGCGAGCAAGTTGGTGCTACAAATTGCTATTCCCACCAGGATAGGTAGGTACTGCTAACTTTCTCATAGCGTCTTTCATCCCGTCGATATTATACATGTAGGTATACTATAACGTGTTACTTTACTCGCTTTGAAAAATTGCAAAGCGAATCTGCAGGCGAGCCGTTTTTAACTAAACCACTTGGAACTAGGTCGAAAGAAAAAGTGAAAGAGCTGGTGCAGTCGGAAAAGGGAGAACATCAAAAATCCGAATCCTCTTTTCACGCTAGAGAGGAAAACGATTACCTTCTGCACACGATCGCTTAACCCTCCTAACTAGATGGAATTTAATGAAAAGGTGCCCACGCACGTGATTCCGCTGGCTGAATAGATGAAAAAGGTCTCTTTGAAGTAAAATCAGAGAGCGTGTTTCATTTCTTGGACAGAACATCTCTCTCTCTCTTTCTCTTTCTCTCTCTCTCCACACCGATGGGAAAACTCGTACGGCTCGTGATGATCGCGGAAATCTTTCACGTCCGGGTTACTGTTTACTTTTACCTCGGTGTTATTTCCTACGAGTCAAAGCGAGTCTCTCGATTTACTGCGTGCAAACCGCACATATTTGTACCTTATAAAGCCCCAACACTGTTTAAATATCAAAAGCAAGAGTTAAATTAATATTCATGGCACGGAAATTTTCGGGCTGGTACCGCGCCCATATCTCCTCCTCTCCGCGTTGAAAAGTAATCGACGTACCCTGCATGCTCTGGCATGGGCTTTCGTCGCGTGGTGTGGTGTGGTGTGGCTCCTGCAGGGCAAAGGGTTACTCGTTATATTAGGGAATATAAAGCTGAACAACAAAGGCACCTGATTGCTGCCAGAGGCGAGAAACAATGCTGTGCAATGGGGATGGCAAACAATGAAACAGCAAAGCAGACAGGCGCCGTGGCTGGTGAGAGAGTGCCAATCACTGGGATCATAAACATAACTACAATCGAATGTCTGTAATATGTCCTGTATATGGTACACGGAAATATATGTGTAGGCATGATACACATGTACCACCATTTTTTATGTTTATCTTTTTCTTTCCAATTTATCTCCCTCGCGGATTACGACAAAAATATGTATGTAGGTAATCTCTTGGGGTAAGGGCGCCCATGCCGGAGGCATTTGATTATTCTCGATCAGAATCCGGAAACTCGCTGTCAAAGCATCGCTCGATTCCTCACCCTTCATTTCATCCTTGGCGACATCTGCTCCCGCGTTTCATTGCCGGTTTTACGATTCTTCCTTATTCCAACCCTGCGAGACTCGCAGACGAAGCTTTGATACTTCCTGGGGAGAACATATACCCATAAGTTTATCATATAATTTGTACAGGGATGAATGCAATACAATACGTTTTTCCGCACATGCTTCGATATTTCCGTCAAAGTTGTCAAAATTTTTTTTTCAAATCCTGTCGACGTTTGTCAATAAAGTTGAAGTTTCGGTGTTCCAAGTTTAATCCTGGAAGCCAGGATGTAACAAGGTTTCCCTTAATTTTGTTTTTTGTTTTCGGTTTTTTTCTCTTTCATTTTTTATCCCATGTCCCGAAACTACAGCAAGAAAACTTTTCTTACTCTATGGCTCACGTTTCATCAGAAACGAGAAGTTCTCCCTAGAGGATTACCAAAGACCGTATTAAATAAGTTGCTCGATGGTTTTGCGGCTCTATTCACGTACGTGGTGTATGTATGTATGTATATACATATGTAGGTATACCTACAGACAGAAGTTTCACCCAGCAGTTATCAACACCGATGTATAGTATCGTTTCCTAGGCAGCTGTCACGCGAACATTATTCCAAGAGACAAGCCTGAGAGGAAGACAAGCTTTTTTCGCAACCCACAAACATCTCGCAGAAAGTCAATTAATCTATTCAATTTATATCATTCTTATCCGCACAAATTTTTTTTATGCTTTTTATACTCTGTTCTTTTTTCCACATTTTAAAATACCTGTTTGTCCACGATCCTTTTCACTTCGCACACCATATGGCGAGAGCTTTTACCGTTCAGAGCACTGCACCTGGGAGTATATGAGTTCTGACAACTTGAAACTTTTTCGAAAACCAGGGGTCGGGGCGTGCTACTCTCACTGTCGTTTTTCCACCACGAGAATTTCACTTCTCGCACTCTTTTACTCTGTATTAGAAATATCACATTTCTCATGCGAGCACCGAAACCAATGATAATAAAAGTGAATGAATAAATAAATAAATAAATAAATAAGAAACAGTTAGTCTGTTTTCAATTTTGGAAAATTCGTTCTACTTACTTCAAAGTCTCCGTACATGTAGTCTATTGTTATAGTTGGATGGTGCGTCGCAAAGGTAGAAATAGGAGGAGGCACTGTGGGTATAGTAAGTCTCGAGTTATTTGTATGTTAATATATTTTGTGTTTGGCCTGAGGCCAACTAAATTGGCCCCGATTCGACTCAGTGGAGCAGTAGCAGTAGCTACCACGTACACAAAAGCACAATACAGTGGAAAAAGAGCTCCCTTGACACTTTTCTAACTATGCTGCATGCAGTCGGGCCAAATGTGGGACATCGCACGAGCGTGCACCGCTTTTATTTCATTTTATTTCATTTCAGTTACACTAGATGTCTGCTTGAAAAATGAAAAAAAAAAAAATAAACTGGAAACTCCAGCTTGAAAAGATTCCCAATTTTTCCATCACGTTTCTGTATATAAGCTTCAAATTATGATTACAGTTAGGAAAAAGTAAGCCCTGCAGCGTCGCACTATATCCATAATAATATATATATGATTGGAAAAAAGCTTCGAACTGTTTCGAAAACGGAGCTTTCGTGAGGTGAAAGATAACGCGAAATCCGGTGCGCGTCCTCTTCTTGCGCTAGGATCCATATCAAAAAGGATTCGTGATCGTTCGGACTTCGGATCAGTATTCTCATGACGTCAGCAACTGTCTTATGGCGCCAGGCGAATACTGGCTCCATAATTCAGGCATTGTGTTGTTAACATCAGGTCAGACTTGATCCGACTTATACGTAGCTATAATCCATGAGAAGACAAGAAAAAAAAATAAAAAGAGAAAAACTTTGGCTCATTTTCGTTATTTAAATTTAAAATTAGTGAATCCGTCATTACGATCGTATGTATGTATGTATATGGAGTGAATTTTCTTACCTTGGTAACTTTGCGACTTTGTCGTAATTACGCACCTTTAGTACACAACTTCGTCATCATCATCAAGATTCCACCTCTGTTTCGTGTTACTAATCCTCAAAGAAATGATACCGCGGGGGGTTTTGTGCCGACGCCATTTTGGAAATCTGAATTTATGGCGCACGAGTTCCTCGCCTTACTCTTACTTAGCGAACTCCTTTATTTTTACCCCTACTGAATAATCCACGAAATGTATTTATGGATGAGCTTTTTTCACCCTTATTGTTCTTAGACTTCGTCGAGAGATACCACGACGCTTAACATACAATATGCTGTATTTATAATAAATATGCTTCAAGCAATTTATACGCTGATTTATAGCCACTGCAGTTATTGATTATCACTTATCAGTAATTGCGCTAATTAGAGTTGTATGGGATTCTTTGAAAAGCTTTGAAATTACTGTTCAGCTTGAAAGCGCATAGTCAGTAAGTGAACCTCAAAGGAACCCGGAAAAATGAATTTCGAAATCCAAAGTAGACCATTTGCACGTGTTAAAATTGAGCAAGCTCAGCATAGCGTGGAGCGATCAATAGCTAAATCAAATCATCTGAATTTCAAACATACCTACATGGGAGTGCATAGCACGAGGGCGAGGGGAGAAAGTCTCAGGCTTTAGGAATCTGACAGGGGTAAGAAATTGGGGGACAAACTTTGCACGATTTGAGAGTGTGATATAGAGGTACATACATACGTGGCTGAGTATGGGTGAAATTTTTGAGATATATAATAGCACGCATAGTTACTATGCGCAGATACTAGGGCATTTTTTAATTGTTAATCTCTCCCTTCGTGAGATGAAAAAATTAGCTAAGCCCCTTTTCCTCCCCTTAATTCATACGCGAATAACTAATTTTCCAGCTTCTGGTAACACCCACCATCTGAACCCATGTTCTGCTTTGTGATTAATAAACTTGATGGCAACACCCTTGTACCACTGGTTAGGGTTACAATTGTTAACGCAGAGTTTAAGTTCGTGTCGTCCGGTCGCCACAACCATTATATCAAGTTGGTTGGCTCAGGATTATGCGAGCTTGCAGTGATAATAAACCGGAGTTGAATGTTCCATGTTTAATACCTACTCGTGCTCTGAAAGCCCGATGGCACATATAACTACGCCACTATAGGCACTGCCATCCCGTTACCAAATTAAATTACTCCACGTGAGTACCTGCGCTAGGTAGGTACTGTTCAAAGAAGCTGGATATCCGGAGGGCAAAGGACTAGGAGCTTTCCAAGGTTGAGACGATTAAATCACTACGTCCTGAACTGCATCTTCTCAGTATAGTTAATGCCTTAATCGCATTCCCCACGTCCCAGCTGGCTTTGTTACTAAATCTGAAAGACTGAAGCGAACTGTTCCCTCTCACATTTTATTCCCCATCTTGTTCATCATTTTCGTGTTATGCATGGGGATGTGCACGGGGAGAATACAAATAACGAAATACACATAGAAAAGGTTTTAAAATAGGTACTCGAAGGACGTGTAATAATGGAAGGTCTGACATTCCTCGAGTCCCGCCTGTCTCCGATATTCCGAATAAATCAAGCTTGAAACTTTTCATCCATAAATAAACCAAGTTTCTGACTTTCTATAGAGACGGTTGTGTGTCGTAATATAGGTATACATTAGATATATACCTACATACACACAAACACATAATATATCAAACCTCAGCAAAGACCAGAAGCGCCGTTTCCTCTCAGCAAGATAATGCTGTCCATGACAAGTCCGCAGTCTGTTACAGACGTTGTATCTATCTGCTGTTGCCTTGTGGATGGTTTAGATCTGACTTAGTCTTCGGCTAGCTGTTACTCAATTTGTAACCATAAGAGATATGCTCAAATTGTCTCGGCAGAAATTTATCTCTTATCATAATTCGGGGCGAGGATAATAATTCCCGATTGTCGAGATGATTTATCGAGCTGCTTGTTAATTCAGAGGAGATTTCTTCGGTTTGGAACTGGATTACACCTTCGATGTTGACACTATTGATTAACGAGTTGAGAAATTTCCTATCGAACCTTTTCAGCCCTTGAAATCCTCCCCTGATTCTGATATTAGAAAAATAGTTATCCGCTTGAAAAGTGTTTGGATTTCATTATGCTCTCGCGAATCGTCGAGTTCGCACTTTTTCTATGAACTATAAAATTTCGCAATAGATCTGGCAGATATGCCTGCTGCGGTGAGAGTTGAACGTATGTTTAATCGGCTGTATATTATACCGCATATATCGCACCTGTTGTGTTTAAATAAAAAACTTTTCACATTAAGAAGTTATAAGCATAGGAGGGTGCGGGAAGGGGTAATTTATTTCATTGTTTTATTCCATGATTATGCGAGTAAACACAACAAGCGGTGAAATTCGTGAATTCTGTTATGGGCTGCAGGCGCGCGTGTCTCGGAAATTTACATGCCTCTGGAATTGAATCATGGTCGTTCGTAGCTTCCGGGTCAAAATTGGGTCGAATGATTACACAATTCTGAGAGAGCTAAATCTCCGCGTATAGAGTTGAAATTACTTGGGGGATAAGTTCCCCAGGCTTTTACTTGACCTATCGACTGCTGATCCTTTATTCCTAAACATTTCAAGATAAGACAACAATTATACTGTCAAATCGGTTTTCCTATACCCTGTATATACCTTAGAATTTCCATTTCTTGAATTAAACCTCCCGCAGAATCCCATCTCCTGCTGCAGAGTCGCTTTTATCAATCCACGATCTTTGCCCGCCATCTTTTCTCCGTTAAATCTCGTTTACTCAAAGTTAATTAGACCCAAGATCCCGAGGGATATATACCGGTATACCTATATACCAAACAATTTCTCATCCTGTAAGTTAACGCTAGAATAGAAACACCTTAATCCTTCAAAATTCTCGATTAATTTACCAACTCCCCTCAAAGGCGTCGGTGTTAATAAATTCGTAAGACATTTTCGAGTGTGATTTCATTATTGTATGCCCTAAACTCTAAGGGTAGTTATTTCTTGGGTTAATATGTCCATCTAACAGCAAGAGAAAATATATTAGTACATGCAGATCCAAGGGCATGGACCTGACATTATACCACGTATAGGTACGAGTATGAAATATCGCCAAATCTCCGTACCACAACCACTTAGAGATGCTAATTTGTGCTAATCCACGAATTGCTTGCCAGAATTCAAATCCCAACCAATTCTGGACGGATATCATAGATAGATATATTTCCATATCCCAGAGGAGCTATCGCCTCACAACGTGAGGGAGAATAAGTGCTCGTGCACCATGTGTTCCATTGAGTGAATAATGATTAACGAAAGTTAATGAAATTTCGGTTTTTCAAATTTCACTCCCTTTTTCTTCTTTGTGACCTCTTGTTTTTCTCCGGTTAACCAGAGCTCGAATTCTGAGGTAATATCGAGTGTATAAAGCAGCGGGAATAACCCCACGATAAACTAGGAGGGGTTGGGATTGGTTTGAGCCACGGAACGATAAAGAGCGACTTTTCTGCAATTTCGAGCTTCGAATGAAAGAGATAGGTTTCGAAGCGGCGAACGATTCCTCGCCTGCTTCCATACCTACTATCTACCACCTTTACCCAGCAAGAGAGCCTGCGGTTGTATGATTGCGGGCGAAATGTCCCGGGTCTTGGAATACCATACCGCGTACGTTTCGAATAGGAGCTACTAAGGGCGAGGGGGAGAATAAAAATGTGAGTGAGGGAATTTAACGACCGAGGTAAAGCCCTGGCGATGATAGATCTTCTCGTGTCCCTAAGGTGCAGTGAGGGATTAATTGTTACCAACAAAGAAAGGCCATCAATTATTAGAAAGAAAAAGAAAATTGCCTAATGCTCTGCCAGGCAGACGAGGATGTAATCGTAGGATACATTTATGGCCGCGAGAGGGAAAGAGGAATTGATAAAAGATCGGAAAGTTCGAGACGATCGAAACTTCCGTTCTTTGGGTCTTTGCAGACGAAGGAGGCGGTGAGATGAAGTTAATGAAATTGGAGCCGAAGCGTTTTATTAAAAGTTGAAAATAAGGCGATTTTTTTTTTACGCAGCTCTTTGTTACTTCGGAAAAAGGATTTGCGAAAAAAACGAAGGTGGGTAGGTTGTACAAGGTTTCGAGGGAAAGGAAACTCGGTAGGCTGATGCAATTAAGCCGGTAAGCTACAAGGAAAACTTCACTTTTCCTCAGACTTTTTACTGGATTTACTTCGTTATTACAAAAATTAACTTTTTTATCTCTTGAGCTTGCCCTGTCCAACTTGGACACGAATAAGCCTCCAGGGCTTCGACCAATTTCCAAAGAATTATTACGTTAAATTAACGAACGATATATTAGAAAAGGTAGAATAATCATAAAAATAACTAAAACTGAAACATGAAATTTCCTTTTCAATTTCATTTTCCTTTTCCTTTTCTTCTTCTTTTTCTCATTTCTTATTTTTTAATCGACCTGAAGAAAAATTCCCGCACTCGATCACAGAGGTCAGAATGATTGATTGGCTTCTACACAGAATGCGCCATCCTTCATTCAAGATCAAGGTGTCAGTGGCTTATTGAGTTGCCTGCAGGCTATTATTTGACTTAAAGAAAATTGAAGAAATTTTTTATTCGCTTCGTAGTTTTTGATTTTCAGTAAATTTTTTTCTTTTTTTCCCAGCGTTATACCACCTACTTTCGCCAGCATTAGCTGCTAACTAAGAGGGAAAGATTAATTGCTCGGCGCTACTTTTCCGTTGGAAAAGTCAGAGAATTAAATAACTAGTTTCTTTAAAAAAAAAACCATTGCTGTTCAGTTTCTTTCCTTTTTCCATCCTGCTATCTTTCTCTCTCTCTCTATTTCTTTCTTTTGACCATGGCTTGGCTGCGCTGGTCTCGTTTGACTAATGACTCTCCAATTTGCATGCGAAATGAAAATCGTAATTTAAATTAAACGGAGAAATATTTTATAACGCATTAACCAGACGGACCCGTATTTCCAGTTCCATTTTTGCTGAGGGAAAGAACAAAAATTTCTAGAAAAAAAATAGCCCGTGGTTTGGTTTAAATTATTATTATTACCATTCCTATCATTAATTATCGAGGCGAAGGTAATTAGCAACTCTAACGATGTCACGGTGTCGCTGGATCATATTATATATGACATATAGTCTAGCATTGCAGCTGTGTGTCAGAGGGTATAAAGGGGTTGTGCGGAAATGGCAAAGAGACTAGTAAAACGTCGCTGGCATTAATTCTGCAAAGCCCACTATATCGCGCGAAACTTGAAAGGAAACGCCTACGGCGGTCTGGGTCAAAATATTCCAACGATTTACATTAGAGTTTGAAATGGCAGTCTGAAGACATATAGTCATCACGAGGGACTTTCACAATGAATGAAAGGAAAAGAGAAGAAAAAGTTAAAAAAAAAAAAAACTTGACACAGAGACCAGCGTTCCAGAAATCATATTCCCACCATGATAGCTCGACGTATAAATTCACGCTATATAATTTTCAAACTCTATGTGGGTGAAACTTTCTAAAAGACCTACGATAATTCGACCGGCACGGTCATTGCACCTCGTTCAATCGATTCAACCTCATTATTATCAAACTTATCGACCCTCTGTCGCCAGAGTTCGAATCGGTAAATGAAAGCTCTGAAAGGGTTCCGCGAAGAAAGTTGAAAAAAAAATTTCTAATCTGGTCCCGCGGGATTGCGAGCTAAATTTATGGAGGTAAAAGAAAATTTCATAACCGCGAAGAACTTGGAAAATTGTTACAGTGCCAAATACCAACTGCTGCTAAAGGGTAAAATTATACACCGAAATTACAACCCCGTTATAATACAGTTCTGCAGAATCTTTTCCGACCTAGTACCTTATACCTACTCGAGATTTTTAACCAGCTGCAGCTAGCTTGCTGCACCCTCGACCTAGTCGCGAGAATCGTCTACAAAGCTCAGACTTGGATACTCGGGAACATTATGAACGCGATATACATGCTTTGAATGATAACAGATATTGCGATTATTTATTGCGATTCGAGTCTTATTCAGGAATAAATTACATTTCAGTAGCTGTTGGTTTTTCTCCATAATTTTCATCCCTCACATCAATAATTTATTCAATTTTTCTGCTTTTTCTTTTTTCTTTTTTATATATCTTTGAAGGTAAAAGCTCGGATCTTCGGTTCTTGGAAATTGAAAGATTCGGTCTTTGATATCTGAAGAACTGAATCGAGGAAAGCTCACACTCCCTTAACTCATTAGACATGTTTTATTCCCCCCTGTCCCCATTCCTGAAAAGCTGGTCCTTTATCAAGGGGTTCTGCAGCTAATTCCGCGTTTCGTGAAATAATATTTCTCGCAGAGTTTTCGGCTCACTAAGACCGAAGTAATACCTCGGAATATTTCCAAGTATAATCTTCAATAATAATGGGTAAAAATTAGCATTTTCCTTAATTTCCACAATAATGGTTCGCGCACGTATAAAGCCCTTGTTATCTCCTGGGTAAATACTTTCAAGTAAAACTTTTCCTCACGCCTCCCTGGAAGATCCCTTATCATTTATCCATGGTTTTTAATTCAAGATAAATTCGGAACGAGATTTCGAAAATTGGTATTGCTGGGGTCTTTTATAAATCCGGCGAATCTCTGTACCTACGGAAATTTGGTAGAAAATTCCACTTATTGTTAGCTCAAACGATTCGCCATTGAATTCCAGACCGAGAATTCGGCCCGCTTTTAGAAAGGTTCATTTGAATCTTCGGCGAAAGCGAGAGCGAACCAAATAGCTGCGAGAGAAGGCGCGAGGTGCTATGCTTCCTGTTTTAATTAAATGCCATTGTACGTATACGCAGGTTCTATTTCTACCGGGACATATTATAATCCCGTCCTTTTATCATCCCGAATTTAACAGAAGTTTAGCCAAAATTTACCCACCAACCCGGTTATATACACATATATTAGAAACGTTATCGCAGCATACCGACGAGTAACGCGGCTTTGAGAAAGGGTGAATAAATCGAACGAAACCGATCTCTTTGACCACGAAATCCCCGAGTCAGCTAGAGTAAGAAATAATTTATATCCCAGGGGATTCACGTCTGATGGCATATAGCTGGTACCCTAGAAATTTTGAAGCCGTGATCTTGTCAATATCATACTTAAGCTCATTATGTCAGAGCTTTTGGATTAGGGATGTATGTACGTAAATTCCAAGAAATATTTCCTGCGCTTAGTTGAAGGTAGAAATTTGAGGTAATTTCATCAGGGATGGATTGTAATGAGAGTAAAAATATCGTTGGCGCAGGAGTTCCGAGGCCGTCTATAAGATTCATTATCATTTCCGCTCGGGGCGTTTTATCTGGGGGGGGGTTCGTTCGTTCTCGGCGTAGCTGTGGATAGGCACCTGTACTACCCCCAGTTTCACACTCTCACAGCATCCAAGTCCCTGTAGTCCCAGGAGCAGCTACCCACCTAGCTTCTGCCTCGACGTTAATCCAATCTCAACATTCTAATTGCTGTCGAATTTAATTACTTACATTTTATCAATGTCTAGGGATGAATTTCTCCGCCGTTACCTGCACCCCTCAACCTTTAGAAATATCAGAGTGTTTGTTCGTTCCAAGAATTCTACGCATTTTCATCTATGACCCCCCCACGTTATTCCGACGCTTTTTTCTCCGTCAAAACTGAACCTTGTACCCTTTCGACGAAGGTGTGACGGATCATTTGTGCGGGAAAATTGAAGTGTTGATTACTTGTTGATTGGGGGGGGGCTCTTATATTTCTGTATACGACGAACGACACGATTATCTGTTTCCTGTATGAATTAGACATTGAGATAGTTATACCTACACCTAGAATACGATCAAGACGTTAGAGATGTTAAGATTGCGGAAAGTGATCGTAAAATGTGTTTACAACCTGGAGCCGCAAAACGTCTCGTCGTTATGTAATTATGCGATAATGGGAAAGCTATGACTTAAAAGCTCGGGAGAGTCCCTCGCGTAAAACGTGACACGATATACATCTCAAGAAACCATTAACTGACTGAAAACTGTTATTAACAATCTCGATGTAGTACTTTGACGCCATTTTCGGATGTAATTTAATTTTCTTATTCAACGTAAAACGACGGTTTTCAAAATCGTCGATAGGCGCGCGATGCCGTGTCGTTAACGAACATCAGATAAGCCATAAGCTTTGTAAAAATCGAGTTACAAGTAGCAAATGAAGAAAGAAATGGAGCAAGAGAAAAGAATTTTTGTCACCGATCCAAAGCTCGTCAACTTTTCATGAAAGTCAAGATTTTGGAATCTGCTCGGCATATCTGAAAGATTCGCACTGAAAATGCAGTGCAACGAATAGTACGGGCCATCGCTCATTGATCAAACACACTATCTCGTCCAGCTTTCCCCCACTTCGCAATTTAGTTCAACCACCCGGCAACCGGTCGTGCCAATGTACCTTCAAGTGGGTTATCGCGATAATTGCATGCCGCTACGGCCCCTCCCTGCCCACCACTTCCTCCCTCTTTGCCAGAGACACTCTGATTGTGATTAATTATTAGCTGCCACGTGGTCTTAGTCGAGTGTGCTAAGCAGGCCAAGAGCCAACCGGCTAACAGCCCTTACGCGTTATTTCAAAAAGCTCCACGATTCCATTAGTGATCGTGATACCTATGTTAGGAATTAGAGATCGATTCGAAAATCACCACACGCTGCAGCGATCATCTCTGAAGTATAAAATAAGTTAAGACAAGGAATACTCCTTGATCGCTTCATGAGTTTATATAAGAGATTGAGATGCACGCTTTGGAAAAAGATGAAGAAGAAGATGATGATTCTTCTAGTATACCCCATTGAATGTATCATTCAAATGATGCGAATCCTCGGGTCGGGCAATGTTTCGAGCACTGGTACAGCTCCGGCGTTATAATGCTACTGAACGATGTGTGGTTTGGTATTTTCCAAGGAATTTCTCGGTTGAACTTTAACGAGATGTTGGCTAAACGAGAAGTGTTGCCCTGGAGGGCTCTCGGGGCAATCGTGTTGTCGATTGACAATTTCTACACTCTCCATCTTGTGAGGTACCTACTCTTTTCGCTCCAGGAACAAGGTGTAGAAAGAGGGAGAGAGGAAAAGAGACATTCACAAAAACGGTCCTAATGCAGCATTTTCCGAAAACTTACCCTTCGATACTCTCATATTTACGCAAACAGATTTAAAACGAAAAGAAGATCCATTAATATTTGAGAAAGTTATGAGGCTTTTGAGTCGGTGACAACGTCATATTTAAAAAATGATCAAAATCGAAGGGGGTGAGAGAAATGGCTTGCTAATTTCACGTGGAATATATATAAGATAATATATTATCTTTGAATATTGTCACGAAAAATTCAAAGTAAATATATTCACAGGTCAGAGTGACAAATAACTTGAGGATTTTCGGCGATACAATTCATATTCAAATCCCAAAATGATGGCGAAAATATTTCAACGAATCATTTTATCATTTCGGTTTTTCACTCCAAATCCGGGGATAAATTTCCAAGCCCTTTAAATCCCGGAGTTCCATATATATTTTTGAACTAGGATGAACATATTTTGTGAACCGTGAAAATATCCAGGTTTAGCTACCTGAAATAGCCCTAATTTATCGTGAACTAAAAATATGTAAATTAAAAACGTGAAAATATGGAAAAATCGCGGAAGCAGGTAGGCAGGTACCTATCATAACGGTTTGAATAATAAACTTTAAAGGGGCACCCCGCACACGACCTAAGAAACCGAATTCATTACAATTGCAATTTTTCAACGCGAATATTTCCACCTCTATGTTACAGCAGACGGCAACAGCTCCGAATGGATCTATCATTCTATAATGAATACAGCGATTCGCACTTTGCGCTACATCGAGGACATCGATACTCCGAAATGCACAAAACTTGTTCTCCGGCTGTAAGCCGGTGCAACAAGATTTAGCGAATTAATGCAATCTGCGTGTGGTCCAAGTCCATTATTTCTAATTCGCTCTAAAATTGGCAGATTTCAAGTAATTTTTTCTATTGCGTTTCCCTAAATAAAAATTAATCCGTCGATTTCATGGAGCTGCAAGTTTCATCCATTGTCGTTCTCTGTGACCTGATTGCTGATCTATTTCCACTTTCGAATACAATTTCAGATTTTATTAATTCACATATCTGCCCAGTAAATAATCGACTAGTATTGCAAGTGCAGGTCGATCTGTAATGCGGAATGTCCAGGTTGTATTAAAAGCCTGATCCGATGTCGAGAGATAAGGAGCTTTAAAAGTAATAACAACTATTCTCATCTTTAAATCCTCGTGGATCCTGGGATTCATTTTAAGCTGATGATCGCGATACGCATCAATCTTATTTGTCTGTCTGTTGGCCACCGCAAACTGCCCTTTCCCAGTGGTATATGGTATGGGTACCGATATATCATAGCTTTTTTACTAAACTGCGAGAAAGCCCGTAAATAGCCGATGGATTGTTATTCGAGACAGAGTTCGTACTTTCAATAAAATACTATCCTCTCAAGCGCGTATTGGAGAATAGGGGGGGTTTTGCCGCAGAGTTAGCGAATGACGCGGTGATGATCGTAATTCTTTTGTGTAGTGTATATTTTCGAGTTCAGATTTTACCCCATTCGGCTATTTCGCTCTCTCAGCTGGCAGCCCCTTCGCGTTTTTTATTTCACTTTTTTTGTTTTTTTGTTTCTTTCGCCCTGCGGGGAAAAAGAAGTAAAAATGCGATGGAAACGAAGAATCACGTCCGTCACGAAACCCAAATATGGCAGACAGGCGGGCAAGGAGTACGAAAAAAAAGACTGAACGCTTTCCTAATTTCGGACAATGGGTTAAACGTACGGGCTTTTTACCCAAAAAGCGAGAAAAACCGGGTTTTCGGGTTGGGGGAGAAAAGGGAGGATCCTCGTGCAACAATTTACATTCATTTGCATCCACTCTCCTTTTTCTACTCGCCCGGATTATATGTACGATTATTTTTTGCTCTTATAATCTCTCCGTTCCCCTCGGATCCAAAATCAAAATTTTGGGATTACAAAATCCGAGTTCGAGTACTCGCCAACGTATTCTGCGCCCAGAATCGATAACAGTTGTTCAAAGATGAGCGACATTGATCGCCCGATGATTTTGATAAATTAATTCAATCAACCGGCGAACATTCGCCGTATTATTTCACTCTATCTGTTATCAAATCTTGAAAAAGCTTCGAGAACCCTGCAGCAGTAGTAGGATGCCTCTACGCAATTATGATAAACGAGTGAACGCGGAAGTTTGCTGAGTCAGAAGAATTGCTTACAGGGTGAAAGCGAAAATGGTGCGATAAAATTGCGTAGGTGTTAGAGATTTCCGAATTTCGCGGTTACAGCGTTTCTTTTAAATAATTAGATTCTCCGTAATGGCTGCAAAAAAATTACTTTTCTTCTTATTCTTAACCGATCAAACTTCAACAAATTCTGTTTTTACTTTTAGACTTCGCAAATATATTTCATCATTTTTTAATTTTCTCATATTATCTTACTGCACATTTTCCGGTCTCTTGCGCTCTCTCTCTTTCTCTCTCTATCTGTATCTATTCCTCTCTCGTGGGATTAGATATGATAATAAATGATGGTAGCTAAATCCGTACCAAGTTAATTCAATTACACCTGGTACACATCTAGGGGATATTATGATATGTTAGTGTATATCGCGGCATAACGGTCGTTAGCTTTACCCTGCAGTAATGCTTTGGCATTACATTGCGTGTTAGTAATGCGTTAAAATTGGACAGATAATTCCGTCAACGTTTATCTTATTGACTTAACTCCGTTGATTTATACACGCTTGCGAATTATAATCAGCACGAAGTTTTAGGCACAACATAAGTTGCCACGAATCGTAAATTTTTTGTCGCATTTTGCATGTAATTATTTACTAGGGTGGTTCTCAAATCTCAATTCGGTATAATCCAAATTTCAATACTCCCTGCATGGGCCAGAATTCGTGTCCAAATATATATAGACAAAAATGTAGTCAAGATCCCGCAGGTTTCTATCTCAATTCCAAGTAAATAATGCAAAATTTTTCCACAGTAAATGGAATTTGAGATTAATTAGTCGTATTCGGTTGAAGTTGAAGCGATCGAAAACTCCGGACAACAAAGTTCTGGAAATATTTTCGCCCGAGGTGTAGTTCGCGGTGCAAACTTTGAGGCATCAAGCCTTGTCGAGAAATAAGAGAAAAATAGTAAAAAGAGTTAAAAAAATAAAAAAATAAAGTGAAGATAGGAACTGGGATCGAGGTCGCGGTGTTTCCGTATATTTGCTCAGAATTATTGCATTCAGCAGAGTTCAAAGTTCTGAAGGAAGGAATAGGGATACTTTGGTAGAAAAGACGGACAGTAGCTGCTCTTCTCTTCTCTTCTCTTCATTTCTTTTCATTTCTCTTCATTTCTCTTACTCTAACTCTCGTCAAAGAAATTACACCCCTGTCGTTATCAAAGTTTTATCCGAAAAAGAAGCCCTGAGAACTCGTTAAAACTTACGTTATGTTCAATTCAAATTATCCTGCAGAAGTCCGAAAATGCTTTTCTCTCAAACTATATGAAAAAAAAAACAATTTTTAATCATCGTTATACCTACATCTTCGTAGCTTCACTTCGGAATGATAAAACCTCTGTAAACTCGTTATGCGGGTACGTATTTTTTCTTTTTTTTTCTTTCAGTTCACAACTTCTAGAAGTCCAACAACTATTTCCGCAATCTAGAAATGGATAATTACCTAATAATTGCAATGCAATTACGCGTTGATTAATATTTAGAAAATTAAAAACGGCATTTATGTAACCACGACAAATTATTGCGTATCTTTTTCGTTTTTTACGATCTCTGAGCACGACGTACAGTGTCATCAGTCACGTTGGTGTCATAAAAGTTAGTCGTTATGGATTATTAAAGTTAGCACGTACCGTAACTTCACCGCCGTCATAACTACCCCTATTACAGAATATTTCCACATTATATTGTACGTCTGTTGTCCAGCAAACTTCTCCTATATATGTGTATATGCCCTTAAATAAATTACTCAGGATGCAATTTGCCACACGTATAGATATACATGGGCTGTTAATTCAGCAGACGAGTGAGGGAAACGAGCCCATAAACTACCCCCGAAATTAGTTTGATCCTCGAAAAAGTCAGAATAGAATAGAATGATAAAATGGAATCGAAGCATTTTGCATTATCAAAGTGATTAGCAGGGGAAGTTAGCGTCTCCTAATAGCCAATAATGGTCCTTAATGGATGTAAGCATACAACCGATGCGTGCATACAATCCGGAAATAATTGCTATGGATTAAGATTGAGGTTCCCAATATTCTACGGGGTATGTAGTTTATTCTACGGGTACCTGATGATCAACCACTAGATTAAAATTTCTCCATTTCTATTGTTTCAGAATCTGAAGAATCAGATAATGACGACAAACCTCTGGGTTGAACAGGTGAGTTTAATTATCATATAAAATCAGCTATGGGTGTGTTGATAACCACATTGCCTTTCATTTAGCGGTGTTACGGTCTAAGTACAGGGCAATTATCCTATGGCTCTTCCCACGCTGGTCTCGTATTGTATTTTCGCACCAGAATTGCCGGTCAGCCGACTCAACGGCACGCTCTTTCCGATCTTGCACTGCACGGTATATTGGAAAAGAATAATTGCCGTTAATTGGGGCGTGGCTGTTTCCCTCGTTCTCCTTATGCTATCCAGGACCACCTTTATTCCTTCCTATACCGTTCATCCCCTTTTTCACTCCCGAAGGACCGAATGACCGAAGGACTCGGCGAAACTTGAGGAGGACAGAGCTGCGAGAAAGGCTATAGGCGCGTCTCAAAACGTTCTTCCATCCCTCAACGTCGCCTCAACCCTCGACTAGACAGCCAACTCCCTTTCTTTCTCTCTTCTGTCATTCCTTCGCGAAATTTTTTGCCCTTCTCAGGGACCCCGGTGACACGCGATTCGTCGGTTCAAGATAAGTGCAAAGCGATGCCTTGGGGATTGAAAATCCTTTCGCACATATCGACATATCGGTTCACGTGTCATTTGACCAGTCTTGCCGACGTGTTGTGATCTTTTCTTAAAATCGATGGATTTCCCAATCGTTTTAGATCTCAATATATTTTCTTATTTTATTTTATTTTTTTCTAATGGTTTTTGAATACAAAAACCATCCGAGTTGTTCAATTCTACATTTCATCACACGGCAAGACGTCCGGGGTTGGACGGTTTCAAAGAAATTTCAAATACAGTTCCCTTTACAGGAGTAGGTATATGCAGGTTGAGGTGCCATACTATACGTTCACTCTCCTAGTGCGAAAACATACCAATGAATAATTCATGAAAAGTCTACAAGAATTCTGCTGAATAATGTATCGCTTCTAACAATAAGTTCGGTACTGTTTCAATTGCATTGCAGTCAAACCCGCAAGTTATACGAGACAACAAAAGGGGCAAAATAGGCTGCAGCGATGCAACTGCTAACAGATGATGGTCTTTGTATTCAAAAAACCCACATTTTTTCGACTTTGTGGAATCTACTGCCATAAGGGCGTACCTATATCTGCAAATTCAACGCGTGAGCCTTTCTGGCAACATCTGCAGTGTTTTGCGGGTTACGCCCTTCTGATCCTTAGCCCGCGGTATATCAATCATTCCGTGATATTAAAATTCATTTTTCTTGATAAAACCTCGAGAAGAATTGACGTTCTTTTAAATTCAACTGTATCGCCATTTCCGGGGTGTATAGAATTGAATGAAAAAATTTGGGCAAAAGTAAAATAGAAAAAAATAGGTAAAATAAACTTGGCAACGAAATCTACAGATTCGAATTGAAAACAGATTCAATAAGACACTGCGGCAGTTCATTTTACTTAATGTCAAAAATTTTCGGATACATAGTTATTCGAAAATGGCAAATGACCTATTTACCTAAAACTTCACGGTTTGAATAATTCGCGTTTTCGTTTTTCGCACAGTCTGCAAAGTCGTTTACGGCCATTTCGACCCGGCAGTTTTATATAAAATTTATAGTTTAAAAATCGGCGAGATGTTTACGCGAAGTTTAAAGTTTCGCTTACCATCTAGCTGGAACTAGGTGGTTGATTCCTTTCATGTTTACGACTAAAATTAAGTTGAAATTTATATGTTTTTCCGCGGTAAACGTACTGGCCTCGAAGTAGGTATATCTAGACAGTTAACGTTTTATCGGTAAAAATTTATTCGTTGTAAAAAAAAATATAATCTGGTAATGCGATTGAAATTGCGATTCGCAAAGCTAATTTCACGATTCGACATACTATATCGTTCAATTCGATTATAGGTATACGAATCACTAAAATAAATTACAAACGATAATTCAGAAGCCGGAAAGCTCAATATTATCGTATGACACGTATCCGCTGCACATATTCTTCCGTAAATATTTTCCACATGTATTTCAGCTAGGTGATATAAATCTTCATGCGGGAATATAAAGCACGAAGATAGTGCAGGATAGTACGTGGGAGTTCAGGGTGCATTTTCCTCTTCAGTATTCTTGTTACAAAGAATAAATAAATATATATATATATATATATATATATATATATATAATATGTACATGTATGTATATAGTATAACATAGATATTTTGAAATGCTTTCCTGAAATCGTACACACAATTCAAGAACGCAATTTTCCAGTCCAATATTTTTCGGAGTATTGTAGTACGTTTTCGCTTCGCAGATTCTACACACACATATGTATGTATATGTATGTATATATATAAACACAAACACACCTTCACCTGTATTCCTGCACGTATTGATATATCGGATTTGTGGTACCTGGCGAGCTCAGAGCTGCTGCATCCAAGAGATTGTTCAAATTCCCCGATTCGATGCAGCTACAGATCGTAAATATCAATAAATACATAGAGAAATCCGTAGACGCAGAAAGGGTTGAAAAAAATCGAGCTTTCTTAATCTAGAGAAATAAATTTTTCGCAAATTTATTATTGCGTGTATATCCAAGATATTAAAACCCTTTTCGTAATTGGTTCTAACTGAGTGGCTGAAATCCTAACAAAACTGTTATTCCATCCAATGATAAAAAACAAAAAACAATAAAAAAAAAAATTGTAGAAATTTTGGCGAGCTACTTTTTCTATCCTATTTTTGTGGTTTTCTTATTCTGTTTCTGTTTCAAGTCATGGTATGACTACAAACTACGATGGGAGCCAAAGGAATACGGCGGTGTTCATATGCTTCATGTTCCTTCGGATCACATATGGCGGCCTGACATAGTCCTATACAATAAGTAAGTGGATATTTTTACTTATCTAACGTTATATCACACGTTATGTCACGTTATGTAGCGATGCAGCGCATGTTGCAAAGAGTTTTCAATACTGAATGGATATTCATTGAAAAAACACAAAAATTAGTAAAATTATAAGCTTTTCTCTATTTTTTTGTATTCATTTTATCACTCTACGTTATTTGAAGATCTATATTTTTATACTATATTTTTTTTATTTTTATTTTTCATTATGATAATATAATTTCCTCGAGCTTTGGTCTTCAATATATTTTATTATAATGAATATCCATTCATTACTTGAATATCAAGCCTGGTTTTCACAGTCCATGTTTTAATTAAGAAATAAACGAGCTTCTGGTATGGATTTTGAAAACTAATATAGGTACCGATGTAAAGCAGGCGTCGTTTCGTTTAAAAGTTACGTAAAATTAATTCATACACCTATTTGTTCATAATCGTTATCCTTAATAATAAATAAATAAATAAATAAATAAATAAATAAGTGAACGAACAAAGTAGGTGTACAGCATTATGACTGAATAAATTCGTAACTTTTAGACGTTATTATTATTATTATTATTATATCAGCCTGAAATAATATTATATTATATTATATTATATATATATTATTATTATTATTATTACATACTATA
The DNA here is from genome assembly GCA_963992785.1 of Tenthredo livida. NCBI lineage: Eukaryota > Metazoa > Arthropoda > Insecta > Hymenoptera > Tenthredinidae > Tenthredo > Tenthredo livida. The sequence continues at coordinate 4,294,263 of OZ023068.1, forward strand.
CTAGTACATAAAATATTTAGACAATAAAATCTAAGTTATTATAGTATTAACATATATTTGTATATATAAATATATATATTATATTAATATATACTTGTTAGTTATAATGATAAATGATAAGCGTAGGGAGGATAGATCTTTATCGCATGAGAAATGGGCGCTGCGGCGAGTATTTGCGAATGAAATGACTATAATAAATAAAAAAAAATTGATCGATTCCTATATAAAATAATGAAATAAAACTATATTCTCATACATCGTATGGAAAATAGAATTAATTAATTATTACAACATCAGCGGGAGAATATTGACGAGACTCTCGTATAAATTATTTCCGCAATTTAAATATTAGGTACGCGGGAATTCAGGTCCGAAAATGAAAAAGAAAGACTAGCTAGCTTTCGAAGCAATGATTTTCAGAAGCGTGCGGTAGTATCTTTATATACCTTTACTCTACTTGAGAGATTTTTTTTTTCCTCTTTTTACTCATTTTTCTTTTTTTTTTTTTGTCTTTTTCTTTTAGTTTTTCTTTTCCGTTTTCTTTTTGCTTAGCTTCAATATTCAGAGAGTGACTTGGGCTGGTGGTTCGTACCTTCGTAAGAAAGCTGAGAGAAACGTTGGGTGTATTTTTATAAGAGATCCATTTGGCAATGGATCAGCTACCGCCTTCTTGAATCTCATATATTTCATGTCTTCTTGTATATAATATAGGCTGATGTGAGGTTGTACCATTTCTTTGAGTTCTCTTACCTACCTACCTATCTACCAGCGGCATATATGTATATTATATAACATCTGGCAAAGTGACGTATAGAGATAAGAGGAACAAACAGCCACTCCAGCATCCCTCTTCCCAAACTCATCTAAGGGCGTTTCATTTCTCCTCTATTTCATACATCGACCTTTTCTCATCCAGATAGGAGAATAAACTAGAAGAACGAAGAAAAACGGGGATATGGGGATATCCTATATATATATTACCTATACCCATCTCTATTCTTACTTTTTGTCTCGAATTTCCTTCACCTTTTTTACTCTTCGGCCACTACTACCGGCTCCGTCTGTTACGCTCAGCTTCCGTCATCGCTGCACTAACTTCATTTTACCACAAACCCATTTGCTATTTGCTCAATTTTTTTTTATTTTTTTATTTTTTCAGTCTGACATCTCGACTTGAAAGATAGTAAATTAGTAGGTGACTTGTAATTTTTTATTGAGTTTTTTTATGGATGCAGAGAAGAGAATCTTTTCACTCATTTTCTTTGCTGCTTGATTCGATTTCACACGTAGCTGGTATACTAGGTGTAGGATTTTTTTCCTTTTTTTTTTTCGTCGGACCAATGAGCAGATGTATATTTCGATTCGGGAACGCGATGATATCGGTGAAGTGATAAAACGTGGGACAAATTCGAAATCGATATCCCATACCGGTATACCTAATATACCTATATACGTATAATATATACCGCATTTTGTTGAGTATCGCAACTGCGGTCAGACATATCATTTAAAGGTATAGGGTATAGGTGTATCGATAATCCTCGATGCGTTTAGAATATCGAAAGAAAATCTTTAGCACTTTGGCGACTAATATAAAGATCGAATTTTACGTTTACGTCGCGATAGAGAAAGTTAGATGAAGATAGAAGCCCGGTCTTCGAGGTTGAGAGGGCCTCGAATTTTCGCTAATGCGATAATAAGAAGTGCAGGGGAGAGTATGAACACGCGAGTAAATAATATGGAAAGTCGATAAAAAAAAAACCGATCTCAGAATTTAAAATCGATTTTTTTTTTCTTTTCTTCCCCCGCGAGGCAAAAACTTCCGATTTAGTCTCCGTCGCGATTATCGATTTGCGCTTTTTCTCGTTCGTTCGTTCAATTCCCTGACGGGTAGTTGGCTCTTAGAGAAACTGATTGCTACGACGCGTTTCAAGCCGGGAAATAATATTTGAAATTGCGAGAAAGCACGGGGAGAAAGGGAGAGAGAGAGAGAGAGAGATGGATATTTGACGAACGAATTTATACCCTAATGTCAATTCGACAACGATTATAATAATATATATATGCGATTAGAAACAGCAGCTGGTTAAATGCAGCGAGTTCGCATCGTCGAACATCAATCATCTCATCCATCACCCCGTGTATAATCTCGTCAGATCTAATTTCGAATCGAAAGCCGCAATTCCGTTCCAAATATGTAAATTTTCTGTACTGTTTTTTCCCCATTTTATTTCAATTTTTTAATCACGAAAACTGCCGTTTGAATTATTGCTCATATCATATTCGCATATCAAATGTATGCGCTGCGATAATCATACGTCCACGGCTTAGAATTCTAAATTCAATATCTGTGTCTCTATGTCTCTTTAGTTTCCTAGTTCTCTTTCCTCATCTGCAGTAGTAGGTTTAATTAACCCCATTGTTAAATCTGTCACGTACTTACGTTACTCTATTTCGAACCCCTGTTTAAACAAGTAAGTCAGGTGCGTGGAGCGGTTAGTTAGTCTGTGCAGAAGACGAAATGGAATGAATTTTTACCAAATTTCAGAACTTTTTTTTTCGCATTTGCGAAGCAACAGTTTCGGAATGACGATTACATACGAGGTGCCATCAGTCCCGAAACCACGGTGCAATTACCGGTCTCATTTCATCGCGAACTACATATAGTACATACGTATACCTTATCTCGGTAATGCATGCGCTCAAAGTTTCTCGAGGTGTAATGAAAGCTATTAACAAGACCGGATGCCGACGTCGGAAACTGCAACTTGATACGAGGTGTGAATTCTTGCGAAAAAGCAGAACTCACCTCGAGGCAACGGTTAATTAAAATTCGCTTAAACGCTCATTAAAATCTATGTACCAATCGCACATATGGAAATTTGTTCATTAGAACTTCTGGTTATTTTATTGAAAGCTTACTACTTCCTTTTTTCTTCTCTATACCTCCTCTGTAAAATCAGACGGTATTGTGGTACGGTGAATTTTTGGATAGGTATAAAAAAAAAAATGCAGAAATTATGAAAAGTATAATATCTCACTCGTTCGCGAAACTCATAATTCTTATGACAATGTGGGGAAAACTATACGCTTGGAAATAATCTGATAAATTCTGAAGATACATCGAGAGAGATATGAGAAAACTGCTGGTATATTATAGGTATTGTACGCGGGAGAAGCGGAACAAACTCAATTTTCACATCGGGGAAGGAAACCATATTTCTTAACCGTGTAGAAAAACCTTGAGCTCGTTCGTAAGATCATGGATTGATTCTGGAAAAATATCCAAAATCTTGATACTATTCCGCGAGGTGCGCATTTAGATTCCGAAAATATTTGGCGTTGTAAAAAATACGCGAGGAATCGCTATACCCGGTATGTATCGATATGCGTAAAAAGGACGAAAGGACGTCTTATTTCCCGAGATAAATGAAGTCTGACGCAGTCATGTGTAAAATTAAAAACAAGATACCATCGAATCGTAAGATTTTTCCTTTCCGCTATTGAACCTCAAAACGTGAAATGTATGGACCCTGAAGAGCCCCGGGTTCTTCTCCGTCTTATTTCTACATCTTCAGCTGGCATCCAGCATCTGTTCTCGACGATGTTTTTCCCTGTCGCTGCAGAAGTAGGTGTGACTGTAGAAGATTCTCAAGAGACTCTGAAATCCCGTGTAGAAAATCTGAGGAATATACTCCGCGATCTTCGCCGCGATCTTATGAACGAGAGAAAAAATCTTCGCGAAGAAATTTCGAATACGAATATCATTTTCTCCGCTTGTACAAATTCTGAAAAATTACGACGACCTCCGGTGCAAGGTTATTATTTTCTCTGCATTTATACTATTCGTATTTTAAAACGTGTGCTCTCTTCAAGAAGCCGCATTAATATTCAGCGAACAACTTCGACGTATATAGGTGTATACGGTATATATAGGACCTATACCCATCTCTCACTCTGCTTCGTGGTAAATTTTAGATTCGTACGCTTCCAAGTTCCACGACCATGAAGAGACGAGAAATTACTTTGGTTGTAATTCCGCGACTAGACACAGACATGACGTACGTGAGTCTAATTACTGTTTCACACACCCGAAAGTGGCTCGGAAACTCTAGACTTAATTAATACCTGATTGGAACTCAGCGATCGCAGGAACCACCCGATAGAACATTTCGAAACAACGATATGTACCAGAGTAGTATCAACAGACTGCAGTACGAACTGGACTTCGTGAATTCGAACTGCATTTTAGAACCGACCCCATCGAACATATCGAACTTTTACAAACAGAAGATACTCAATCTAGAAGCGGATTTTTCGGCTGGATTAAACCAGGTCAAAACCAAATTTGCAGAGTCGTTTATGGCCCTCGATAATCGCGATTTCAACCCCGGATTTACCTGCTGTGAAATAAATCTACGAGACAAAGAATCCGCTCAGATTTTCGGCGAGAGTGATCCCTGCGACGATATGCTGCAGAGCTTTCACAATCCGCAAACGAGATCGAGGTACGATGTGAAAACGCACTTCGCCAAATGCGGAATCGGTGAAAATGATATTTATAACAGATCGCTGGTGGTCGATGAGGTCCAGAGTTTATGGTCGATGCAGGAAATCGGCGGTGATCGACGATCCTGCGAAAGGGACTTTTGCGGGTTGATATATCAGGCACCACCTCTGCGCGTCACTTCGTCGAAAAGTTTCGACGTCATAAAATCGAGGAGCGATATTGCTGTGGATGAAAGCTACTCGATAGAGCTTTCGGCCAATGCTCAGGAGTTGGTTGCACTCGGATAACGATTGGAATAATGATTTTTTGTTACTATCTCTCTTTTAAAACTGCACAATTTTATAGACTGATATATGTATCTATGAAAATTTCTATCGAAAGCTCATTACTCTACGATTTTTCTATCATACGTGTATCTGCTGCGGGGGCGACGATGCGTCGATATTTCACACGCCCGCTCATCCCCAACTCCGGTTCTCGTATAATATTCGGACAATGGTACAGTGATGACGTAATTTCCGCACTTTTGAATAACTCCGATGCGAAAAGCCCGCACTTCGGTTGACGGTGTAAAATCGGAGGGTATAAATCAACCGTGTTTATACCACGCGGAGAGAAATCCATATGAGAAAATTCAGTTATGTATACATCGAGATCCGTGCAGAATTCTGATATAGAAATATACTTAGGCCTTAGGGGATGAAAAATATTCCGTGAAACTATGCACACAATATTACACATATCGACTTGAGAGTAAATAGATATTCGTTCAGATGCACACAGGTACGTCAGTTTTAAATATTCACCAGAGGTCTGGAGTCTAATGTCAGAGGTCATGCGGAGTGCATTAGATCCGCTGGCTAAGCCTTTTATGAAAAGGTAAAGAAAATAAAATGAATGAGAGTGAAAAAAGAAAATAAAAAGAAAATAAAAAGAACGAGAGGACAAAGGCACCAGGCTCACTGTCTTCGGCTGAAGAACCGGACGAGGTGAAGTGCCGTTGGTGAAGTGATGGCTGGCACAGAACAGCACAGGAAGAATAACTATAGACGGAAATGGGAAACGGTGCAGGGATGAACGGGGTGAAAATGGGGAGGGATAACCACCCCGTACCTAACCCACGCTATTGTAGTACGGCGAGAGTGCTGCACTCCGTGCTAAATCAGCACGACTTTACCTGCAGCCTTGACTTATGGAGCTTTTTTTGATACCTAAAACATTTTTTGATTTTTTTTCTTCCTTTTTGGTAATCTTTGATCCCCTGTTTCATTCGAGAGAAATGAACGTGGTAAGATATTTGTCGATTGAGCATTGAGATTAGCGAAGAGTGAATTCACTACGTTAGTAAATCTGGAGATTAGGGAGATCAGACAATTAGCTAAACTATAGTTGAGAATTCTTACTTCTTATCGCGCTAAGGTTTATTTCGAAAGCTCGAAATGGCCGCAGGGACGATGTTTTGAACAGGGGTTGAAAAGGCAAAAACAACGTCTAGCCCGCAACGTCTTAACTATACTTAAGTTTAGGCTGCACAGACAAATCCACGCTGAAAGCCTCTTCCGGAATAGAGGTATTAGGGATTGAGGAAAAACCGGTGAATTGACGGACCGAAATCTCGTTACGAATCCCATATATATATATAATCAATTCAACCATCCCATTATTACTTTTTTTTATTTTCAATCCGCGGAAAAGTATTTGCCTTTTATTATTTCTCTTCGGTTTAATCAATCAATTGCAATTGGGTCTGAAAGTGAAGTCCGTTTTTTTTTCTTTTTTTTTTTTTTTCTTTCTCCCAGTCGTTTACAATCGATGGTTCGATTCATTCACCCTTATATGTCGGGGAAGTTTATATTCTTGTATTAATAATAGGGCGAGACGAAGTAACGTCGTTTAAAATTCGTCGATTTTTGTCCATATCCCGCGGGTTTATAGGAAGTAAAATGAAGTAAAGATCAAAGCCTGGATGAGCCTGGAGGAGCCTGGAGGAGCACCGTACATCCGTGGAATGACTTGGACCCGAATTAACGTCCGAGAGAGTTTGTCGTTTGAAAGGGGATAGCTGGGCTAAGATCCTCCCGCTTTTTCCCTCGCTTTAGTTCACTCGGCCAGTAAAATTGCCTGACTTTATTCTCCGAGATCGAAGTCTCCGATACGAGTCCGAAAACGAAATAAAATACAGCAGGTTACATACTTAGACAAATCCCGAACCAATTTATAGTGAAATTTCCCCTATTTTTGTCGATCGAAAAATCTCAAACTTATCCCCAACGATTTTGTCTCCTTTTCTTTTACCTAATTGGAAAATCTAGTAGCAAAATTTCTTTCTTTCTTCTTCTTTTCTTTTTTTACAAACGAAACCTGCAGACAAGCTGCGGGATTTCTTGTAAGTGCGACCCTTCGCCATAGGGTTTTCGGCTCTTTTGTCAAGAGGGTTTTTTTCCCCCCGTCCCGCAGGGCATTTGGTAAATAAATTGGCAGCCGTCGAAAGGCAAGTTTCTTATTAAATAAAAATGATTTATAGAGCCGGTCGTTTCCCCGAGCTCTTTTTACCCGTTCATAGGATAAAAAAAGAAAAACTTTTGCCAGTGATCTAGCAGATTCGTAGTCTCATAGATACTGACCCCTCGTGGCTCATATTATTATCAAAGATCAGAATACGGAAATTGAAAGCTCGTAGTGATCGTCGTGCGTTTGCTGTTTGATTTCCGAGGGTGAAATGGGTGAAATGGGTGAAATGGGTGAAATGGTTGTTAGTCAAACAACCAATTCTATTGTTTCAGGCAAGTGACTAATTCCGTATAATATTGATGGAGGAGTTTCGATAACGAAGAGAAACTGGCACGAACACCTTTTGCTCCTATTTACTCTGCTTGTTTTCACTTAATCCAAATATATATATAACTTTACGTTAACGCGCTTCACTGCTGATAATCGAATAAACATTTGCTTTAGATTTTGAAGAAAAATAGTAAAAAATTGTTCATTATCAGATAAAGTCCAGAAGAAAGAAAAATATGTTCCGAAAATCAATGGGGCTAATAAAGCACCCCTGCAGAGTCGGTGGTTATAAGTAAAGGGTGTGGATGAACGTGTGTACATAGAGTATTAGAAATATGGGGTTTGTTAGGTGTATGTCCCATTTCGGCTTTGTTATATTGTTAAGGGAAAGGATGAGGCTTTAGAATATGTAAATGAAAACACGCGATCCAGTACTGCGCAGGCGTCGTTAAGATTGTACGAATTAATTTTACACCCCCGCAACTGAATTGAATATTCACGGGTATATCCAACATTCAATACAATTTCCGGCTCCGCGACGCGACGCGACGCGACGCTAAGCGTACTGAAGCAAACCGACGCGTTAGTCGCTTATCATACAGGTATACGATAGGCTTAATCCACGTGTATCAAAGTTTCACATCATCATCATACGTGAATATCAGGGATATAATTATGGCTTATCAATTTCTAAGAACGTAATGAATTTTCAAATTCTCGAATACGAGATTGCTCATTCCTACAATAAATCTCTGAGGATCATTTGATCTAACAGCCCCTGATATACCTACTCGGCGAAGAATAATAAATGCTGGGGTTAAAAAAAAGTAAATATCAGTCTTTGATGGGGAAGGGTCGTAATAAAATAGAACCGCTAGGGAAATTCCCTTATTTACTGTACATATATAGCTATACGTGTGATTGGATTGAGACCGGAAAACGTAAGTAGGGTAGAAAGCAAACAGAACTATGTTATCATACCATGTATAGTTATACATACTATGATAAAGATAATTTAAAAGTGGTCAATACACACCGACTCGTCTTAATAATCATCAATGAGATTTGAAAATTATCATTTACAGGTACTCGAAAATTTGTTCAGATAAGTAAACCGAGATCTCGTATCCATAAGAGACATTATCTAGGCGGGATTCCCACTGAACTTTTTTCGATTCAATACGCGAGGGAGTTTGTCGCGGGTGTCCACGTCTCAGTTTACCTAAACTTGTATAATACATTATACATCCGGGGATACCAGTTTGTATTTACGTATACATACATACATACATATATGATTTAATATTCAAATTTATTCAGTCATTTTTTATGCATCTTCCGTTTGTGTCTCTCCGCATAATACATCTTGCAGAAGGGGGTTCCCAGGAAATACTTCCGGCACAATTCAACCCTTATATGATGGATTCCACGCGGAGCGGACCAAAAAAGATCTAGATGTCACGGATTTTTTCTAATTTTTGTATGACCTCGAGTACCCTCGGAATTAGCATTTTTTTAGGCAAATATCTTAGAAACGGTATGTCACATGAAAAAAGTAATGGGATGGTGATTTGTAGTATTCTTCACCCTATTTCACCTCAGTCCATGATCTTGCCGGTGATTATCGGAATACACGTCGAAAAATGATTTTCCAATCAAAAACTCTATTTTTACCCACTTATGTCATTTTTAAGATTTTTCTCGCATGTTTTTTTCCAAAAGCTCGGGAAATTTCCTATCGAATCACGTTTGTTGTGGAATGGGACATCGAGGTTTTTTTTTCGTCTGCTCCGCGTGGAATCCATCATATATATATAATCATTTAATTCTATGGAATAAATGTAACGAATAATCGCTTATCAAGTTCAATTTCAAACCCGTTAAAAATCGAGAAATCGTAAGTAAAAATAAATTGATTCGAGCATTGAACGTTGATAGTCTACCAAGTAGCCCCCCCAGTATATAGAAAAGTTTCACGGGTTCTCGAGTCCTGAGAGCGGAGGATTAGTTGCGGTTGGTTTACAGAGGACGAAGGACCTGAGGCAGGGCCCAGATCCCTCGGGATTAGGCAAGTCACGAACCTACCTACCTACCTACCCTCTATACCTACGTTTGCACTGGCAAGATGGCACCGAGATCGGTCCAGATAGAATATACTAGAATTTTGTTAGGAAATTCACGCTCCTCCAAGTACAACCCTTATCCGATATATATTTCATTTACGTATCAGCATTAATCATATCATCCGAAGATTATCATATCAGCAAAAATCGACAACGATATTATCGAGACTATAATAATTTTCGGACAATTTTTCGATATTTATACCCATCCTGCAGTTTGCTAGGCAGGTATATCGGAGTAAAGCTTTCCGGAAGCTTGTCAATCTAAACTTCCGATTCCACTGCATCTGGTTGTCGACTTGATCTACAAACTCGATTATGTATCCGTTTCCTCTTCTCCCGATGCACCCTCTCCAGCAAAATGTCAATCGATTGAATTTGCTTTCTTAAAAGCCGAAAAGCTCCTATAAGGATGAATTTTTTTTTCTCTTCTTTTTTTTTAGTTTCTTCTTCATTTTTTTCCCTTCTCTTTTTTTGCGTGTGAAAGATGAGTCGAATGAAGAAGTTGAAAATGTTTTTGAAAATTTTTTTGAAAAAGCTCGACGGAGAGGGAGGGGATATAGGAATGAAATAGTTTAGGGTAGGGTAAGATAGGGTAGAGAGAGAATGTCGAGAATGAATTGAAAGTTAAAAATGCGCACGCCCGCCGCAGCGCCCAGAACCACTAATGTCCTCGATCGCAGCGCGGACGGTAACTTCGAGGTGACGCTAGCCACGAAGGCGACCATCTATCACCAAGGACTGGTCGAGTGGAAGCCTCCTGCCATTTATAAGTCCTCCTGTGAAATTGACGTCGAGTATTTCCCCTTCGACGAGCAGACCTGCGTCCTCAAGTTTGGTTCGTGGACCTATGACGGCTTCAAGGTAAATGCGCATGGTAAACCATAAGGCGATTATATGCATCCGGGATTATTGTATACGAGAGATTATCATAGATTTATATATTAATTATGTTATATGATAAAACCCATTAATTAACATTCCTATTATTATTATTATAGTCATTCTACGTATATGTATATACACCCACATATATACCATGTACATATACATATACATATACCGTGACAATCAGGTGAAACCGAATGGTCCGATTCCCCGGCCGGCGGATATTACGTATTTTTATGGGGTTAGCCACTCGTTGCGCTGAAAAATTTCTAAGGTGATTTGGCCGCGAGGTCGATGCAACAAAACACCCTGAGGATTTTCAGTGCAACGAGTGGCTATCCCCATAAAAATACGAATCATCCGCCGGGTGGAGGATCGGTCCATTCGGTTTCACCTGATTATCACGGTATACCGCACACATATACGAGTATATATGTTGGAGCGACACCCCAGCCGCACAAATGCTGTCCGAACGGATCTCGATGCTCCTTTTCCGCAGTCGAATATTATAAGCTACGAAAAGTACAAAGAAGTCCTTTTTTTTCGAGATCGAGGAAAAAATTTTAAAAAAATTTAAAAAAATGAAAGAAGATTTTTTTTTTCTTTTTTTTTGTTTAATTGATCATTTCTACAATATGCAACGAATTTGGAAGACTGAAATGACCAATAATTTATTGAGGGAGCATCGGAACTCGCGTCATACAGAATGTGAGGGAGAGGGCTGCCGCCAATTTTTATTTTTTATTTTCAATTTTCAATTTTCTATTTTCTATTTTCTATTATCGGGGTTGATTCACGACCCGCGTTTTGTTGGGATAAATTTAATAAATGAGAATTTTCGAAAAAATAAAAGTTTCTGGAGTAAGCTGAAATTGTTACGCCCGAAGCGCGTCTATGGAGAAGAAAATAACTTGCCTACGAATCTGATTGTGAATCTAGCCACGCAGAAAGAGAGAGAGAGAGAGAGAGAGTCTTGAAATGTTCTAAATTCTCTTTAATTTAACGAGAATCTCTACCTTGCTTCGTGCACGTTTTACCCTATAGAACTGCTATGCAAATTTTCATAATTTCAAAGCGGAATATAATCTTTTTGAGGTGGGTTTAAACGCGGTTATATAAACGGGGCATTTCGAGGGACATTCAACCTACCACGTAATGCTAACTTTCGAAATTTACGTATTTTTGGAACAAAAAGTCGAACAAATCGAACATTCGTTTGTCACAAAAGGAGATCTTTAATTTCACGATTAGATGGTTAGTGTCGAATTTATCGACTTCGATCAGTTAATAATCTCCCTTTCAATTTAATAGAATTCGTATTTTCACGGGATTATATTTTTCCTCCCTCATTCTAGCGATGGAAATTATTCGAAATAAAATCTAAGAGGTGCGAATATCGGTAAATAAGTTCTTGAATTAATCCGGAATTTTCCATTTACACAACGCTTTATAATACCGTAATTAAATTCCTTATAAAAAAAAAACAACGTATTCCCCCAAGAGCCGCGAGAACTCAATATAATAGTATATTGTGCACCAAGGGCGTGAAGTGAGCTTTTTTTATACCGAGTGTGGAGTTCGGTCTAAAAAAGCCCACTTTACGCCCTTGGTGCACACCATATTTTTTGTGACACATGCGCGATTTTCGCGTTTTTGAGCGATTTTAAAGTAGCGGGCAAAAAAGTTCTTCATGAAATTTTCAATTTTTTTTCGCTACATTGGAGTATAAGTACGATATTTGAAAGCTTTATCCCCATAAGTTCGAGGGGAAAAAAAAAAGATATTTTGTGTTGAATGAAAATAATCTTGATTCGTGGGCAAGTCCAGGTTGGGGGTGTGGAATAAAGGAATCGAGATACGTGTATTGGGTTTTGAAATGATCCAGGGGTCGCGGGGGTCGAGGGGTGTCTTGGCAAAAATTTTTTTTTGGCGGCAGCTTATCATCTCCCTTATCATTTCAGGATCATCAAAGGTCACGCCGCGTTCTTTCTTCGGTGATTCCAGCGCCGACGGAAACTACGAGGTGACACTGATGACCAAGGCGATCGTCTACTATACGGGACTGGTTGTATGGCAGCCACCAGCAGTTTATAAATCTTCCTGCTCGATTGACGTTGAGTTCTTTCCATACGACGTTCAAACCTGTGTATTGAAGTTAGGCTCCTGGACCTATGACGGTTTCAAGGTGGTGATTACCAACGAGTTTCTTTTTTCTTTATCAGTTTTAGGAATGCTGCTCGCCGCCGGCTGTTGGACGTGATATATTGGCCGTTTGATTGACGTCGTTAATACGTTTTCAATTTTTTATTACGTTACTATGAATTATGTGTTTATTGAAGCGATCGAGTTTGCCGCTACAGTTGAATGTCGGATTAACGCCAACAGGTAGAAAATAGTACTTTTCGATACGAGTGCGAAAGATGCTTTTTAATCTTATGCACGCGAAGCGTGCGCAAAATTGTACTTTGCGCACGCAGTGTGGAAAAAAAATGTTACAATCATCAAAAGAGTTAATAAAAAAGAAAAAAAAACCAATAATCGCACAATTTGACAAGAAAATATTCATTTTCTACTTATTGGTGTGTTCATTTAAAAAGTGACCGACCAACTTTTGATCAATTTTTTAAAACTCGGTTTTTCATATTTTTTACTTATATGATATGAAATAATGAATTACGTGCGTGTCACTTTTTGAACGATTTATACCGAAAAGCAAATTGTATAGGCTAAACTATAGGTTTCTAATTGTGCATAGCTGTTGGACGTCACTACGCTCGAAACACGTGGGAAAGGTATAAAATTGTTTGTACAGAGGATATAAATATGAACAATACAAGAAAATATATATTATAACAGCTGATTGCTTATGATATCTGGTTATCAAAAATTATATGTTTTAAGTACATATATACCTACATGTATATATTTATATTATATGATAATGATTTTTTTATCAAGCACAAAATATCGCACAAACAAATACATCAACGATGAAATATTGATTAAATTTTCGCAATGAAAATCGCAGAAAAAAAAGAAAGAAAAAAAAAAAACCTAGTTGTACAGCGATAATAAAAATATAATGACACACACAACACAAACGTTACGATACTCTGATTATTATTTCATTAGTAGGTATGATATATACGTAGAATAGCTGCTATAAATATATACGTATAGCTGCAACAATTATACAGCCATCGTATTTGTTTAGTTATTCAATTTCGTATTGGCTGATAGAAGTATATTCGCTGTTTTATTAGCTATATCCGAGAATTTTATATGCATGCTATTAAAGAGATAGAAAAACAGAGAGGGAAAGCGAAAGAGGAAGAGAGAGAGAGATTTCTTAGCTTTCAGAATAGGAATAAATATTAAAAAAAAATTTAATTGCCGTTATTATTTATTAATTTTATCGCCCGCGAGGCGGTTTTTAGACATATAATAGATTATCGATGTGACAAATATCATTTCAATCGCAGAAAATATTTTCGCAATTAAAACATTCAATTAATAATATTTTATATTGCGTAAGTGATAAGAAATTTATTTGCACAATCGTTATACATGTGGAAAAACGGGATGCTAAAGATTTTTGATGGAACCCGCTGCGGTGTCACGGCCGTCACCCCAACGATTTCATCCCTAATCTTGGCACCCCGTTATAAAATGTGTCGCCTGCCTCGTGGACCTTAAATGTTGAGTGCTGTCTTTCATTTTTTTATTCACTTTTTTCTTTTCTTTGATTTTTTTTTCGTTTTCTTTTTCTTCTTCTTTTCCTTCCTTTTCCTTCAATTTTTTATTTTTCTTATTCATTTTACTTCGCGGAAAGGAAAACCCGCCACTCATTCACTCGGCCAGGCAATTCACGGTTCGCTCTACGTCTGTTCTTTCCTTTTTTTTTTCCTCCTTTTTCGTTTACATATTGTATACGTATACCAATCTTTCATACTCCTTTGATATTACCTACTTCCCCGTTTTACATATTACACACATCGTCTGAATTAGTTTTTATTGAAACGAGAAAAAGGAGAGAGGAAAAAAGGGGGATTATTGTTACGCGGCGGATTTACATCCCGAAAAATATGACAGTAAAAATTATTATGGGAAGTGTATAGGTACGAGTTTAGAAAAAAAATTATTACATTATAATTAATCTCAGGGTTTTTCCATCCGTGATTGTAGAATTTGAATAAAAATAACTGAAATCTGTTAAAAAGGGAGAGAGATTAAAAAAAAAATCATAAAACAAAAAATAAAACAAGAGACGAAATTATCAACGTTTCATAGAATTTTTCAGAGCGTGACATACTGTACGGTTTAGTAATTTTTCAGTTTTTTTTTCTTTTCTTTTTTCTTTTTTCTTCTTCTTCTTCTTCTTCTTCTTTTCTCCTTCCACTGTATATAAAATAAAGGCAACGAACCTCGGAGAAGAGAGAAAAATTTTACTGAAAAATTTTCTTGCAAACTGAATGACGTATTATACAGAAAATTACGGTGAAACTTTTTTCACCTCTTCGCTCTGCGCAAGGTTTGACAAGACGGAGTATACTACTTGCAGCAAAAAGCTAGCGTGTCTTTTTTAAGCAACACGTTATATTCACCTCCTTGCGGTCCTTATATGGCAGAGATATTTTTTTAAAATACATACGTACCCCTTGTAATCTCTCGTATTACCAATTCAGAAATCACCTTCACCTACCCTAATTACAAATTATCCCAAGTACCACAAAGCCGCGGTTCAACCTCCGAACTGGATCCCTTATAACCACGCGGATAATCTTCGTTAACCGCATATTAGAAACACATATACTACAAAGGCTGTATGAAATAAGGGAAATTAATTTCAATCTTATATTACGGAATGAAAAAGAAAGTTTTTCAAAAATTTTCCCACCAAGTTCTCTCGCCTAACAATTAATCGCAGCACCTTTAGCAGAATTCACACATCGAGTACCATTTGCTTCGGTAATTAGACCAAATGCCAAGAGATTCATGATTAGTCCAAATTTCTGGCTAACCGCGTGGGTGGGTACGTCCTTAGAAATTTCTATTCTAGAAACGAGGTATTCATCGTGCTGATAAGCACTGCCATTTATTGTACTTCAGACTCGTGCAGTAAATACGAACGATCGATGTAGGTACCTGGCTGTATACCTACACATACTATATATATATATATATATTTTTATTTATAGTACCTATATTTGCACTACGTTCATCCATGCGGTTAATAGCAACTTGCAATAACCTCGCGGTGAATTGTAACGTAATTTTCGCGATTATAGGTATAATATTGCAAAATCGTTGTAGAACATTGATCCAACAAGTATCGCGAACCTCTTGAACATACATTAAATTAAGGGTCATATTAGAGCTGTTTAGTTATAGAATCCGGCCTTTTCAAGTACCGCCGAAATTAATTAGAGGGCTAATTGAATAACCTTCGGGATTCTTGATGAAATTAAAAATACGAAAAAAAATACGCCTGCAAGTTTTGAAAAATTGCGTATCTTCCGAAAGTTTGCGCCTCGAATAAACCCCACTGGTTATCCTTCGCGAAATTGTTCAAGGAAAATAAGAGAAATAATTACTGAGCAGTAGGTACCTAAGTCGGAGTCGGAGGTGAAAAGCTGCTTTTTAAGGGTGAAATTTGTAGACTGAGAGACGCTTGTTAATACCTCAAACTGTCAATGTCGTAACATAACTGTTTGCGTAAGTAATTGGGCAGATAATTTGGAAAGAATAATAATTCTGAGTCTATATTCCTACCAAGAAAAGTTGTAACCATAGAATTATGAAATTTTTCGCTAATTATATTTCACCCCATTATATTATGTTCGCGAAATTTTCGGTCTGACCCCGTTCGCGCGCTGCTATACATTATCTACTGAAATTTACAGCGCGGTTACCAACTTTTTCTACTTCACGATCCCACGTCGTATATACCCGAACATCTTGACACTGTTGTAACAACATTTCCAGAGCAGATCGTTTCGGAATAGAAGAACGTGATGTGGTTTTATCAGTACCTATAAATGCACGTTGAAACGTGCATCTATGTATCGGAGTATGGTCATATTAGAATTTCGATGCTCTCATGGGCCAGAAGGTCTCAAAATACGTAGAAAAAAATGTAGTAAAAATTTCAGGTTCCTATCTCAGTTTTAAGTACTGCCCCTTAGGAAACAAAAATGATATAAAAATGAAAAAAGTTGTTAAAAATTCTGGAAATAATAACTGGCTCGGGAATTTTTTAGCAATTGCAAGTATATGACGCGCCCGGAGTAATTAGAGCTGCGAAAATAGTCCGCGTGAGTGCTGGACCGCAATCCAACAGCCACCAGCCACCAGCCACCAGCAACCAGGCAACTCATTATTGCTTCCGTCCCTCAATTCTTCCATTCTGTAGGTATCCGTCGCGTTGGTATGTCCCGCTATACCGTGTGGTTAGAAGTGGAGAACGCCCCACTCGTCAGAGTGTTGTTACGGGTTGATAAAGGCCTGCCATTACGTACTTTGAGCCGAACTACGCCGCTAGAATTTCGAGCTTTTGGGGCAGAATCGGCTTTTCCCCACGTATAAGTTTTGTTCAAGGGTTACATTTGAATCCGGTGATTCGCCGAGGCTGTTATGGGTAGTTAGACAGAAAGGGCCACATCGCCATGCCAACTGTTAAATAACTCTTCCGAAATTAACCCCCTGCACTCTCGAATGAGGGAGTTGATGAAAATATATAGGAATTCGCCTTTTATATTAGAATGAAAATTTTCCCCCCTTATTTTTCCCTCTCTAAACTTATTTCTTTCCTATATAGGTATATATGTATATATATACTATATACCTATAACGAACGAAGAAAGCTGCTCTTATCTGATCCTGGGAAGCTTTATCCCGCTTAATTTTATTCCCAAGCAAGCAGAAGCAGAAGAAGAAAAAGAAAAAGAAGAAAAAAAAAGAAAAACTTTTTGCATTTAAAGTAAGGCACCCTACCTACCCCTAACTCGCAAACAATAACTTGAGGCTCTTTATTCCACGTTTCGTTTTCGCCAAAAGTCACCACGTCCATTTTCACAACGACAGACTAATTTTTACTTGGCTTTAAAAATTTTCCGAATATTTCATCCCTTTGATATTTGAATAGCTTTTTGATAAAAGTCGTTTCGGCAAAAAGAAGGCCAAAATCAATTAGGTATAATGCATCGATAATGATGATATTGCTATGATCAGACCAAAAGTTGAACATTTTTTCAAAATTTTGATGGAAAATTTTGATTGTAATAAATTCATTTGCGAACTGTTTCTTATCCCACTGCCATCGCGCTTTTTTCATTCCCTTTTCCTTTTCGTTTCCGTCTCTGAAATACTTTTCTTTCCTCTGTATACCGGAAGCGGACACTCCCTCTGCCCAAAAGTCCCGGTTCTATAAATCTGCGAGAGAAAATAAAAAGCTTTATACTGTATAAGACATTAAGATACAGGGATAAAAAATATTTCGAATTATATCTATAACTATATTCTGTAGATATAAAAATGAGAGAAAAAATAAAGAAAAGAAAAGAAAAGAAAAAAGAATAGGCTCTACTAAAATGACATCGTCTACAACTGACCGGGTCACGTTCCCTCCATAGTTTACTTAGGAGTCACTCGACGAGTCACTGACTTTACCCTAGGTCTTAGACAGCTTAAAGCTCTCGTTCTAGATCTCGGCTTGTCTCATATAGCTAATCCTCAAACTGTCGGGTCTAAAATGTATCAATCTTTATTTCAGTAACGCGTTAAAGTCCTGTTATAGCTGGGAATATACTAATATGTATCGCTACAACCCTTGCGAACGATTATTTTTTTTTTGTAACACATGTACGACTTTTGCGTTTTTTTACCTACAAATGGGGCGTAAAATCAACGTTTTTTACCGGTGGGCAAAAAAAGTCGGTAGCGGGCAAATAAGAATTTTTTTTGTCCGCTTCTTTGAAATTGCTCAAAAACGCGAAAATCACGCGTGTCGCAAAAAATATGGTGTGCACCAAGGGCTAAGTGGGCTTTTTGACCTTGTGCGCTTGCAGTACTCGTCTTCGGCTTGCAAATGCACTCGTCTTCGACTCGGTCTAAGAAAGCCCACTTTACGCCCTTGGTACACAATATACTATCTCGTTGGTTATTTTAATGCCCTGTTATATAATACGAAGACTACCTACGTGGGTACGATATGCATATTATACCTATACCCCGATATTTATCGCTCTCGAATGTCATGTGATTTGAATTTTTGAACCAGTATTTACCTCAGCTAATATATAGAAGAATATAATCATCTCGACTATATGATTAGAGAAAGAAAGAAAAAATAAAAGAAAAAAATAATCTATATTTTATCAAGAACAGAAAATCTGATTTTTTTTTTCACACAGTAATAAAAACGATCCTTTTCTTAATGACTGTAAAATTTTCGGCAAATCAGTTGAAAACTGGCGACAAGTTTGATTAAAGGACAGTCGCGGGTTTGTGGAAAGAGGATTAAAATTGTTTCATTGAAATGTATAGGTATATAATATATAATATACCTATAATCAAGGTTCGCGTGGGATGGTGGTTTATACAGGAGGGAGACGTGATAAAGTTAAGGGTTCATCAAAGAGTCTTAAAGTTCAAAAATCACGTCGCTTGAATTGAGGCGGGTAGGTATACGTACCTTATCTCGAAATAGTTAGAGAGTGAAATAGTTGAAGTTATAAAAGTAATGGGGGTTCTTACTGCGTTAGTCCCGAGGCCGATCTTTCCTACTTTTCGTTAAGTTCCGCATTTGCAAAAGTTTTGTCAGAAATTTAAATACCATTTAATGTAGTAGGTAATATATAAGCCTTCGCGTGTCGGATTTGAATTCGCGTTAAATGAGAATAATAAGAATAATAAGAATAATAATTAAGAAACCCCCATTTCCGACATCGTGCTTATTTTCCGCGTGCGAATTTTTTTATTTTATTTTTTTTTTATTTTAGTCCTTTTACTTGTTAGGTACAGTAAATGAAATAAAATAATAATAATTATATTAACAATGATAATAATAATAATAATAATGATAATCATTACCGTAATTCTGCAACTATAGCTTTTAGTTGAAAATTGAAATAAAAGCGATAAGTGATTGCGCATCAGGGAATTAGGATCCGGAGTATTTTTCATTTTTTTTTTTCTTTACTTTTTCTTTTTGCATTTTTTTTTTTAAATCTGGAGTATAAATTCGTTGTGCTTGTGCTGTCAACTATTTTTGAGAACGCACATATTTTATACCTTTTCCATGAGGATGCTGTTGGAGTCGTGTGGCGTTGGGTAATATACGTGTTGTGTCTCGTTACGCTGTACATTATATATATATATATATATATATATAAATAACATTATTATTATTATTATTATTATTATTATTATTATCATCGTACGAATGTGTTTTTGGGTTGTGCACTGTTTTGTTATAATTATATATATTATATTTACCAACATGTATGTTTTATAACATACGACGGTATTCAACACCTTGAATAATGGGCGTCGTTATATTATATATAATGCACTGCGGAGTGAAAACCGCAATGAATCTTATTCATTAAAAATTGTCACATTCA
This sequence comes from Tenthredo livida, assembly GCA_963992785.1. Taxonomy (NCBI): domain Eukaryota; kingdom Metazoa; phylum Arthropoda; class Insecta; order Hymenoptera; family Tenthredinidae; genus Tenthredo; species Tenthredo livida. The sequence continues at coordinate 4,314,188 of OZ023068.1, forward strand.
TTTTATCTCGTGTTACGAAATGCACACATCAGGAGGTCAAACACAGTCTAAAGTGCAAATTTTCGTAGTAAGAAGAAAAAAAAACGAAAAAAAAATATTTTTTTAAACAATTTTTTTGTATGTAGGTACATACGAATATTTTGCACTGTTCCTTTATTCATGTATTGCGTGTTACTGCACAGGGGTTGTTATTCCGACGACTGGGGGTAACCGAATAATTATTATAAATCGCACCGGGCTCATGGATCGATAAATTAATCATTTTTCGTTTCCCTTCTTTTGACAAAAATATGAATAAAATTCACACAGTATATTCAATTTTATGGTATTTATGCGAAATAATCAGAAGTCGTTTAATTTTATTGTAAAAGTATTTTTTCTGAATTTGGAAGAGAGAGAAAAAAAAAAAAAAGCTCAAGCTCTTTAATCATCTTGCGTTTCACTAGTTTGGGAAATAAATTCATTGTTCATAGTTCCATGGGCTACATATATGTTTATGGTTTACAGTTATCGAATACCATGCACCCTGCAGCGTAAACGAGATTTTGGATCGCGTGTCGAGTAAAGTTTTTCAGAAAATCAGTATATGTACATTGTACTTTTAAAGAACGGGAAGAACGGTGCAATTTGTAATAACGTTGTAATCCCCCTTTATGATAATAGGTATAGAATGATTCGCGTTGCTACCGGAAATGAAATGGATTTTAGAAAATTTTAGTCGCGTCTGACTAATTGGAAAGAGAAAAACCAAAAAAGAAAAAAAGAGATAAAAACGAAAAACAAGAATCAGTTGAAATGTGTAAATGCAGTTAATTGCTTCTATACGGTTAAATCGCGAAAGTAAAAAAGCGGAATTCTACTTTTTATTAACGCAATTAAAATTGACGCCGTATACAAGTAACGACCACTCGATTTTCAGAAGTATTTACGCTCACGTTTCGCCCTTAACAACTCGTATATATTTTTTTATAACCGATACTTTACCTTGTACCTGCACTAGGTACAACGCCATAAAAATTACTTCGTTAAATATTTTGTCTTTTGGTGATGAGTCAACCCATAAATACGCCCCTGCTAATTTACTTGTAGTTTATGAATTGAGGCAATTTCCGGAAAACGAGCCCTTGAAAAAGATTTAAAAAAAATAAAAAAAACAACACGATTGAAAGTTTGTACTTTGCTGATAAAAAAAGAGACGAAACTTTCTCATCCTCAACTATATCGCATCCATCGATGAACGATTTTAAAAATCGCTGAATTGTACATTTCTATAAAATCTTTGAACAGCCCCGAGACAAATTTTCAATACATCTCTAAATAAAATTTGTTGTGACGTTGTGAACGAAGGATGTAAAACGGTATAAAACGTTTAATCGAAAACGGGCCTGTGGGAACGTGTGTTTCCATTTTCCGGAAACAGTCTCAATTATTCAGGAGGATTGGGAGTCGCCTATTCCCTTATTCCTGTGTCTCATCGTTTCCTCGATTCACACGAGTTTCGGGTATGCGGCTCTCAAGGAATCCTGGAGGAAAGCGTGGTCATTATTTACTGGCTAAATTCCGCGATCTGAGAAGTTTGTATAAGTTGAGTAAAGTGGAATTAAACGAAACGTCTGTATCTTAACCGAGGCTCTCGCGTAATCTTGAAATTAATCAGTTTCCAAAGTTTCACTAACACGTCCTATCTGCGCAGGGGGTGTATTCGCCCTTGCTGGTCGTTCGCGTGGGCGAAGTAAGCTCGGAAGTGCGTTTCTGTATTAGATAGCACAGCTGCTAATAGCGGGTTGAATTATTCTAGGCGACCTAGAGAGTAAGCCGATAGTTCAACATTCGGACTCACTATTCTCAACCCTTCGTGTGACATCGATCAATCCCTCACCCCGACGTTCACGGATCCGCAGAACCTTGATCAATGAATTACTGGGGTTGAATAAATGACGGGAAACGGGGGCGCCTTTTTCCTTCGCAAATTTGTTAATCCGATTAGTTTATCTCGAAAACTTGGAAATAAAAGACGAAATTTGACGAACTGCAGATGAAGTCGATTTACATACCCGAGATGAAGCAGTCAAATAAGTTGGAACCCTGAACCACCCGCGCTTTGTGTTAAAGCAAAGATCGCGGGTTTAGAAGTTAAGACAAGTTAGTTTGGATTTCCTGGCTTAGTTTGCCTTTGTTAGTTGACCAACTGTGAAAACGTTACTCCATGGGAAACTAAAGGGCACTAAAGTGCTGGCTTCCATCCCTAAAAGACACAACGCAACGCCTTGATATAAACTCGAGTAGATTTTCCGGCGAAAAGCTATTTTCCGTCTGTATTCTATATACTGTTATATAAAAACGAGTATATACCAGCCATATCTACACACAAGTGCGGCTATACCTACTGCCTAAAGCTTTTATTGTAAACTTTGCACGCTAGCTAAGCTGTCGCAAATATCAAACAGAAGAGACAGCGTTGCTTCAATTTACGGCTCGATACTTGAGCTTGCGTAGAAAATTGCTGCAATTTTATCCGTGGCAATAAAATCCGCAATAAATAACGGATTCTAGATTTCGGGATACTTTCATAAATTTTAATAAATTTTCATTTATTTCGATTATTTATCTTGTTAAGTAAACGGGATCCGATTTAGCCAGATTTTTCTTCATATATTATACCTTTATTCTCATCTTTTATCTTCCACGTATTTCTTTCTTTGAATATTACGGGCTTTAACGAAGCCATGAATAATGAAGCTTTGCACAACGTTAGCTGTTCTTTCTCTTCGTGCTTCCTGCACAGTTGTATATACCTATATGTGTATGTGTCTGTGTTTCTGTATGTATGCCATGCATGTTTTCTTTGCATTGCATATATATCTCTGCGCACCATGTACAAAGCATACTACGTGACACTTTGTGCATTGCATGCGGGATGCATCGCTTATATACCAACAAACCCGAAAATCTAGTTTCAGATATATGTATATACTATGCACGTACATATTCATATATATCTATGTACATACATGCTGCTTTGACGTCTTGGAAAGCACGACGCAATTTCCTGCTTCAGCTTCAACATAGCTAGGTACTCTAACTATAAGCACGAAACACATCTTGAACATAAACACTTTTATCTCTCTCTCTATCTCTATCTCTATCTCTATCTTTCTCTACGTTTGATCTAAAAGTTAGGGAAGTTTGACGATAATGAGAAATTCCTCGCTTCGTTAATCAACTAGAATTTTGTTTACCCTCATCTTACCGTTTTTCTTCATTTTTATCCAGGTAACAAGTTCCACTTGCGATACCTTGATCCCATATATGGGGCACGCAGCGTCACTTCATCTGATGAAAAAATTTTCCAAAAATTTGCACAAAATATCTATTTTCATTTCTTTTTTCTTCTTCTTTGGTTACTGAAGTGACGTGGAATGCCCCACATGGTCTACACCAACCTAGACTATTCAAATTACATTTACAACAAACCGTTTTCAACAATAGCTGTATACACTATACAGGTACACTGTGTGACGACTGACAGCTATTAAATTTTAAGTCTGAAAGGTATCTATTGTCCCGGTTAAGCTCAATATAAATTCTTTTCAACGCGAATGATAGTGCACAATGCGAGCTTTTGCACCGACGTCTGTATGTCGTTAACAATGATAACTTAACGAAATGCAAGTACACACATTGAATCTCGCGAATAGAGAAAAAAAACTTTCCTCAAAAATTTACTATTTTTTTTGGTTTTTTTTTTTTTATTTCTTTGAATTTTCATCAGATTATCTTGTAGTGGGTAAACCCGCGTGTTTGTTCAGTGACAGTAACTATATTGTGATATCGTGAATTTTGATACAGCTGCGACTAATTACCCTAGAGCTCCTCCAATCTTGTGCCCTAAATAATTACCTATACATGTATATATGCATATCTATACAAGCGGCTGAGCTTTAACGTTTGTTACAATCGTAATCTGATTCCTACACGCTCGGAGAGGCAAGTTTTATACAGTGTATAGGTATAACCCCGCAGGTTTAGGGTCGCTGACCGGAGTTCTTAAAGGGGCAACTAAATTAACACTTTACGATTAACCCCCCGGATCTGCACCCGCGGATTATACGATATAAAAGCTTTTTGAATTCGACGTTAAACGTGACTTGAGAAAATTTGAATAAATAAATAAATAAATAAATAAATAAATAAAATTCTAATTCAGTGGGGGAAAACAAAAAAGAAACAGGAGCTCTGTCCAAACTCATTAATTAAACCGTTCAGCCTTTTTAATTATACGAGGTAGAAAATTTCGGTGGAATAATGAAAAAACATAAAAAATAAAAAAATATACGTTTCGACCATGAGAATAACGCGACATTATAATTTTGATGAAGATTTTTTTTTTTTTTCGGTTTTTCATTTTTCTTTTTTTTCTTTTTTTTTTTGGTTCAACTGTCAAACGAAATCCCTTACGGATTTGAAAATTTAACGAACGCCTTTTCGCCGTACTATAGCCATTTATGTTACGTGCCTTTAGTTTTCTATCCCCGAGGAATACGCGGAGCTGTAACTCTTTATACTTATTTTTTCTTTTTTTTTTTTCTTCTTTTTTTCTTCTTTTTTTCTTACCCCAAGATCCGTTCCGTGCTTGTTTGTACTTACAAAACTCTGCCTATAATTCTTTCAACTAACTTTCTACTTCCCAGGGACCAAAGGGGCCTGATCCCCTGTACGTCTTGTTTAATACTTTTATACCCCCGAGCTTATTTTTCTTGCCTTTGCTCCTTTTTTTTTTCATTCATTTATTCATCCATTCATCTATTTATTCATATATTTGTTTATTTATTTATTTCTTTATTTATACATCTCTTCGTTCTTTTTTCCGGGATCGGGGTCTCTCGCGATACTCCTTAGGGCAAAAAGCAAAAGCGAACAAGGATTTACCTATCTTTACTCGCTCTTTATACTTCCATTCAGAAAGATGTTACGAAGTGGAAGGGAACAACGACTGACAAGTACCCTGAGGCACTTGAAAAGAACAATTTTTAAGTTTTTGTTATCACAAATGTAATCGGCTTATACTTTTATAAACTTGAAGGGCGTGAAAACGAAAAGAAAATAAAAATAGGAATAAGAGAAAGAAGAAGAAGAATTTGAAGAATTTGAAGAAGAAGAAGAAGAAAAAAACGCGGAAGAGTAAAAATGAGAAAACATTTTCTTTCGAATATTATTAAATAATCTCAAGAAACTAAGAGGAACTTTACTTAATATCATTTTTATAATGTAATTACACATTCCATTTCACGTATTCAAACAACGAGATATTAAAACGTTTGAATTAATAATGATGAAAAAAAAAAAAAAAAATCAACGAACTACCTAATAATTTATCTACGGTAACTTTAATCATACAAAAGTGTAGGTGGGTATATTAAACTTTTATATTGCACAAGTTTCAACGATTTATCTATCGGACGAATGGTCGCTATAATATCGGAGAATTTTTGCGACACTTGGATCGAACGACGATAATAATAAATAATCGCGATCTTCTACCCCGTGGGAAAAGAGGGGGACAGTCGCCAAACGTCCGATTTCATATTCCGAAGTAATTTGAGTATGGATAAAAAAAGAAGAAAAAGAAAAAGAAAAATTTCCACACATCTATATCTAGGACCGAACAGTGCCGCAGCTCTTTGGTCGATAAATAATGAAAAACCGAGAAAAGACAAAAAATCACAGTTCAATAGAAGCAATTTGAGCTAGGTGCGAGGGGAATGGTCTTTTTCTTCCCTTTTTTATTTTCTCGTTTTGTCGATTTTTTTCGCTCTCTCCTCTCTTTTTTTTTTTAACTTGGTCTCTTTTTTATTTTTGTGTTTTATTTTTTTCGCCATCGATCCATCAACCGCGTTCAGCTAGGACTTTGCAGAGGAAAAACAGAGGTAAACCAGATTAACCCGGATTTCCAATCCTGCAAGACTGTGATTAATGGTATTCCATTTTTTATTCGAACGTCATGCCATGCCGGGTGCATTTAGTCCACGTCGTAACTAACGACTCTAACTATTGTTTTCTCTATTTCGATTCACCTTACTTCGTAGAAATGTCATTCTATCTCACCCTAGGTACTTATACTTTTGTCATATTTTTTTTTTTATCAAAATTAATAACACGAATCGTTCGGCTACAATTTTGGATTCTCAATCCCCTCGTCTAATAAATTATACCTATATGCACGAAACATACTTACAATTAGGGAGAAAAAAAAAACACCTTTTTCTTTTCATAACTCGTAATTTTTGATCATTCAATAAATTCGTGCGAATACATACATACGATTGGAACCTGCGGTATAAGTTTCGTCCCGATTTCGGTTCGGTCGTTTATACCTTTGATCTACACGATCAAAGGGACTTTTTCTTTTTCATATACGACTTTAAATGAGCGGAGATCGACGATTCAACGGTGGTGATAGATTTGCAAAATTACGCCGGAAACTGCTGCCATGCCGCCGACCGAATTGAATTCCTGCGTACCTCGACTAAGACGCAAAAATCGTTTGTGCCAAAATGAGAAGCTTTTGAAGCTGTTGAGTAGCTTGATGGAACTTTTTTTTCTCAATTATCGGTGGATGGAGGAAGAAATAAAAAAGAAAAATTTTTATATATTCAGAGCCGTCATTGAAATTCGAAAATGATCGAATATACCGTATATTTCGCGTTTCGCGGTAATTGCTGCAGTAACAATGATAAGAGTAAGGGAAAATTTATCACCTCACTGGTTGCACACGAGCTTAAGAACGGCGAGGAGAAAATATTACCCGTGTTTCAGACAGGAAGCTTGTAACTGAAAGCTGGTTTCGCAGAGAGGATTAGCTCCGGGCATAAATTATGCGAAAAAAGAAGACGAAGATAAAGAAGAAGAGGAGGAAGAGGAAGAAAAAAAAATAACGCGAATAACGACGAAACCCAAACGATCGGCCATCTTTCAGGAAGAAAAAAAATACACATTTTGCCACCTCCGGGTAATAAATTTTGACGACGAAAAGTTCTTTGCAGTGAAAATCCGTATATACAAATTTTTTTTTGTCTTTAATTTTCTTCATCTGCTATTAATTATAACTTTAAACGCGACTTTAACGTATCCCAGAGCTAAACCATCCCTTGGGCTTTGTTTTCCGTTCATTTACCTCGGCACAACGTGATAGGATACGAAAATTTCATCATCTAATTCCTGGGCACGGTTTATAGTACCTACCGGAAAATAATTTACATAATTTCTAATCAACCTAGAATATATTTTCCACTGTACCGTTAAGCGCCGATTAGCGGTTAGTTGGTTAGTTGGTTATCTACAACTTTACCGGATCAATATATTCAGGGGTGGTTTATCACTCGGTGTAGGTATAAGGCGAATAGAGATTATGGAGGTATATGCGAACGAATAAAGATATATTCGTATACATATATTATATATATAATATATATATGCCTACCGAAATATTTCGTTTGGAATAAAAACTGAATTATCATTCATAAAAGATGTAATTCTTTTATTACTACACAAATTCTGTGAGACTTGAAAAAAAAACGAAAACGAAAAAAAAAGGAAAAGGGAAAAACCAATTACTTTAAAACGAAAAAAAAAAAAAAAAAAAAAAATGATGAAATAAACGGATGTAAAAGCAATCACGCAGCTTCGACGAATCGAACCGCCTCGTCGATATGGGTTTATATTTCCAGTTTAAATGAAGGAAAATGAAAATATAATAAAATAAAAAAAAAAAAAGGAAGAAAACGAAAAGGATAAAATAAAATTGAATTCGAATTTCATGAAACGATATGAAGACGATAAAAAAAAAAAAAAAAAAAAAAAAAAAAGGGAAGAAAAAATTCATATGAATATAAAGTAATGTATAAATCGCTAACTCGTCTGAATTATAAGTGGAGCCGAATATGAGATGATAAAATATTGCCTGATTTAATTTGAGGAATGAATTCATTAAAGAAGAATAAAATCATCATCATCCGCGAAGTGGTTAAAGTCTGCGTAAAAAAAAAGAGAAAAAAAAATAAAATGTTTATAATTATTGCCGGGTTTAAAAAAAAGAGAAAAGATGATCCGACGAAGCTTAACTCTTAAAATTAAACCCGATACGTGTTATATATACACGTAGGTATATAAATTTTGTACCTACCCTTCGGCGTAGGTGTATTATTAATCCTGATTTTATTCAGGGTAGTAAAAGTCGAGAAGATTACGTTAAACCAGCATGTTGGGGTTTTGGCATCGGCTATAATTTATTACTTAACGAGTGATACACAACGCGTTGCACAACTGCACTCACACTCGATTTGGCTTACTCTCAATATCCGCTTTTTGAAACCACAATTTTACCACCTCCTAACTCTCGCGTCTTGGCATAATAAAACTCGCGGTATATCTGTAGGTGTGTTAAATGAAAAAAAATAAATAAAAAATAAAAAGTGAAAAAAATTTATTCGACAACTTTTCAATTTATCAATCTAATCACCGACGATTTTCACACTAGATTTAACAGCTCTCGCACATCATTTCATCCACTATCTTATAGACAGCGTTTCACCAGGTTACAACGAAAGACGAGAGAAATAAAATGAATTATGGTACGATGCAAAAATGAAAAGATAAAAAAAGCAACAAAAAAAAATTGGAAAAGTTCTTCTGTTTTTCGAAATTCTTCGGGACAAGACCGTTGACGATTATATTTTATACCGATATTATTTTTTTTGCCATTTATTTTGCAGAAATTAGACGCGAGATCGATCACCCATGTATGTATTAGATTAGGGTGATCCTTAGTTCGGTCATATTCGAATTTCAATTCTCCCATAGGCCAGAAGGTCTGCGAATATATAGAAAAATAAAATGTAGTAAGAATCCCGGATTTCGGGATCTATATGATCATTGTAACGTATGGTTTGATATTAATTTCATAAATCGCAGCAGCGCAATTATGTTTTATTAATTAATTAGCTGAGTACATACTTAAGTTGCCTGGAAATAATGTGTATACGTATACCTTATGAATATCTATGTGGCCTGTTTTATGAATGTTTTGTATAATATGTGTATCATACATACATGGAGCTATAAGTATGAATATAATACATATATAGTCACATGAATGTATGTATATAATGTATCAATATGAGATCAGTGTATGTACATACTTAGTTATACCGTGGATTTTACTTGTCTATCTTAAAAGTGTGATGTACAAATTTTTTGAAAACTTCAACTTTTGCCTCCCCTGCAAAATCAATACCTCATAATAATAATTACAAGTACCTACCTGACACAGACCCGTAAAACCACGTGTATATCGCCAAGAAATTAGACTCTAATTGCGCGCAAGAAGGGCTTGCCTTTGTGTGTAAAAAAGAAAAAAAAAGAAAAAAGAAAAATTTAAGCTTCACCGACGTGAGAAGTTTAAATTTTTTAGATTTTGAAGCAAAACAAAAAAATTGTTTTAAGCGAACCATACTTGCACGCAGTATATTTGCACATATAATATATTATATAGGTTTTACCTGCAGTTATATATATTAATTATAAATATATATAATCATAAATAGATTATCTTTCGCTGCTGATATATATTATGGCGCTGTTATCTAATTATTCAGCCTGAAAAACATTTGGAAAAGAAAAAAAAAAGAAAATTATTTTTTCCCATAATGATACAGCAGCTGGAAAAATTTATCATTGAGTTTATTGAATCTAGGTGGACCTGAGGCACATGGACGAAAAGTCGGGAAGTAACATCGTCGAAGTTGGTGTCGATTTATCCGAATTCTACATGTCAGTTGAGTGGGATATACTGGAAGTCCCAGCAGTGAGGCAAGTCCTTTTCTATTATCACTGATTTAAATTGATTTAAACATTCGTATCGACGTTTTCCGGCCAACACCTAAGTCCTAAGCAATAAGAAGCTGGAACCTTGCCACACGTCCATTTCAACCCTAGAATAACTCCATGCGTAATGAGTGAGGAAAAAATGGAATCGATATTCGCAAGGGAGACGCTTTGGTCTATTTAATTAATTTCACGCGTTTAGCGACTTTTTTTGATTCACTGTGGTTCATTTTGAAATATATTTTTTCGAACCCCAGACATAAGTAGGCTATGGCTAGGCTTATCGTTGCCTGTAAGTTATGGCGTCCTATAGAACGGCCTTAAATATACAGGAAAAATTGGAGGCTCGAGAAAAGCCAGGGAATGGATCCTTCCCAGCCGAATAAACGACCGGCACTAGCCACTCGCGCGAAGTGGTCCAGCAATAACATCCGTATTGATGCTACCGCGACCGGGAGAATTTTTCCTCGAACCACATTCCGCCCCCTTTTTGTAGATATCTGAGTAACAGTTCGATGTGAAAAACCGGTGAGAGGGACTAAAAATAAGTTAATAAATAAATAGAGAAAGAAGATGATGTGAAATTTTCATTCACCGAGTTATTTCCCGGTATATTCTGGAATCGATAGAAGAGTATCTCAAACTCGTTAATCTGCGGTTAAAACTTATTCTGCGAGATCATCGAGCGTCCCATCCCCCTCAGGGCATATACCATTGAGGGATACTAATTTGAGAACTGTCCAAAGCGATAATAAGACTGAAGAAACTTTCTAGACAAGAGCGTTAATTAATGAACAATTTATCGTGGAAAATTATAGAACTATTATATAGTCGCGGTTGATAATTTACTCGAAGAAACATATATGCGGTATTCCACGTGAACCGGATCGGTTTTTGGCAATAAAAATGGAAAAAACGGGAGGCTGGAAATTTTATCACTTCTTTGTGGCACTTCGAAGTAATTTCGTTGAAAATTTCAAGGCAATCCATTAGACCCTTCAAGTAGAAAAAAAATGAAACACATTTTTCCCAAGTTTTACATGCTTCGCCGATTTTTGGAAAAAAAAAAGAAGAAAAACGGGAGGCTGAAATTTTGATCACTTCTTAGTGCCACCTCGAAGTAATTTCGGTGAAAATTTCAGGGCAATTGGTTAGACCCTTCAAGTAGAAGAACAAAGAAATCGCATATTTCCAAAGTTCTACATGTTTAAGAATTTCAAAAATAATTGGAGTGCTACATATTTCGAAAGAGCTCATTTATGCGCGTAGAATGCACTATGGGAAGTTATGATTTTGTTCATGCATGGCTGAGATAAGTGGAGTTGAAAATGTAGTGATTAAATTTTTGGTATAATTATGACAGCGATTTGGTGTCAAATTCGATGACCTCCGGCCAAAGACCGATCCGGTTCACGTGGAATACCCCATATATTTCATGATATCATCTTGAATCGATGATATCGTCTTTCTAAAGCTTTCGAATTTCTCGTTTCGATAGGAACCTGGGATTTTGACTGCATTCTTTGGCATATATTTTGAGACGTTCTGGCCCATGGGAACATTGAAATTCGAATTTGAACGAATTAAGAACCACCCTAATATGTATGTTTGATAGGCTAAGCCACGACCTCATTCGACGGTGGTGATCGTGAATTGGTCCCACGAACCTTAGACGCTGCTTAACTTTTGACAAGGGTAAGGTCTGCCCCGTAGGCATGGGTTTTGGGTAGAGTGCAGGTTGCGAAGGGCAGGGGCCAGGGCAAACCTAACGAGGGCAACCTCGAGTTGTCTTATAACTTCCCTAGCGTATACCGACCTACCTGTCGTATATTCTGCCTACCTCATTGTCACGCGAGAACTAAACCGGGACATTATTTACTTACACACTTGCTCCCTTGCTTAGTTGCTTAACTGGGTTTAAACCGCGGAAATAATCGCAGCGAAACCTCTGGAGGTAGAAATTTCGAAAGTTTAGAGAAAAACAAGAAGAATAAAAAATGAGACGGATAGAAAAGCTTCGTTGCATTTGATCGCAATTTTTCTACCTTCGAAGTACCAGCCACAGCTTTTCCAATTTTTTACTCGATCTTGACGAATTCATAAATCTTGTATGATCCCTGTGTTTGTCTAACCGTTGTAACGTTTTTTTTTTATCTTTTTCTTCTTCTTCTTCTTTCCATAGAAATGAGAAGTTTTACACGTGCTGTGACGAACCCTACCTGGATATCACCTTCAATATAACAATGAGACGAAAGACCCTGTTCTACACTGTAAACATCATCATACCTTGCATGGGGATCTCGTTTCTCACCGTTCTAACTTTTTACCTGCCAAGTGACAGCGGAGAAAAGGTGAGTCTGCTCCTCGATAAGAAGAAAATTAGCGAATGACAATTTTTCTCCATTTATTACTGAACGAAAATCACCCTTTTGTCTTGACGAAAAATTATCAACAAAATTGATAAGAAAAGACAAGTTTAATTTCCGTTTCTTTCGGGTATAATATATATCTCATTGCGACGTCAAACGACAAGAGAAAAGTGTATATATATTTATACACAGAGCGTGAAATTCTGGGTGTATGTATATACCCTGCAACCCCTATAATCTTCTCTCTTCATAAATATCCGAGAACCCTTATTCGACGAAAATTTTGTCGAGCCAGTTCGTGTTTAACTTACCGCCTCTATAAACGAGCCCCTTCATTATTTTTTTGTCTTTTTTCTTTTTTCTTTTTTTTTTTTTTGTAAAAAGAGATTGTTTATAAAACTAGGTAAACGCCAAGGATTCTTCACCAGGATTCCATCCCCCCTTTGTGCGAATCGGCGATAAGTGTTAATTTCACAAATTTATAACAACACTTTATTATCGGTCTATATCTATATACTATAGGTATAATACCTGCCGACGAATATAAAGGGAGGAAAATAACACCCCGATTTTTCTTTTTCTTTTCTTTTTTTCTTCAGGTATAGCTACCCACTATAACTGTTTTACCGTTTCCGTTATGCTTTTCCTTCCCCCCGCGTTTCTTTGTTTCGGGATAAAGCTCGTTATTTTCTCTTATCTTTTTTCGCGCTAAGAGGGAAATACGGCGAATGAGACAAAAAAGGGAAAAAGAAGAGAGAAAAAAAAAATGGAAAATACAACCCCCTGCAACACGATACGTCTTATGTAGTACGACATTTTTTTCATCATCTCTAACTCGACCTTTGATTTTTTTTTTCTTTTTTTTTTTTTTAGTATCACTATAATAGGGGGTAGAAAAAGCCGGAGGTAAGCCTTTAGGCTGCAGGAAATTCGGGCGATGATAAAAGGTCGAGATTTTCTTTTTAAACCAAACGATGGGCGATGGATTATCATTAATCGATTATTCTAGTTTCATATTAGGCATTTTATTTTATCACTTATCAGCTATTAGATATACCTAACATAAGGGTGTAATTTTGAAGACTGCGCTGTTGTAAAATTGCAGAAGTGTTGAAAAATTCGGAAGAATAGAAATCGATAGAGCAATTTCACCTCGGCTCGTGTTATAAGATACTCAATTTCAGAAAACCCAATCTGCTGCTCGTGTATTTCGTCTAGCTTCACAGACCTACTTGCCCTTCGGCAGTTTCTCTCGTTTTTACACCCGCCAGTTCGCCAGTTTGCCAGTTTGCCAGTTCACCCGCCTGAACGCAATATTTCTTTCGATATTTTTACGACACTAGAGCCCAGGAAAGACGCCGGCAAACAAACCAGAGAGCAAACCATCCCAAAGTAAAAGGAAAACTTCCCCCTTTAAGACACGCGTCAATCAACTTCACTGAATCGATAAGCAATATCGCAGCCACCGCTGGTTATCGACCATCCTGGACCCACCGTGAAGCTCGCCTTCGCCTGTATATACATATATAACATATCGACGACGAATAACCGAGGAACGTTTTACTTTAGAAGAATTTCACCAACTTTTTATGCTTTATAAAAAGAATAGATGCGAAACAAAAAATACAAAAAAATGTACGAAAAACTGAAAACCGCATCGAACTCTTTCATTATTCGAATTTTACAACTTTAATCAAAGGAAGATTATTATCGATCCACCTGAACCTTTGAAAAAGAATGAGAAATTTTTTGTCGGCGATCATTTTTGACTCATCGTCAGTAGTTGCAGATTTGATTAAAGTGTGAAAGAAATTTTACGAAAATTTCTTTGCACGGAACAAGATAAAAGAAGAATTTTTTGAAGTGACTATTTCAAAGAGGGAATTTCGAGTTTCAAAACGATTCGCGCTAGAAGTTTCTGCAATTTTTTTTTTTCACAATTTTTCGCCGAGTTATGACGATCTGAACACACGACGATTTTGGGTAAACGCCGTTGAATCTTTTGCTGATTACGATTGACAATGTTCTTAAATATATGAATGAGGTGATCCTATATCACAATCCGCATACAGTGAACCCCAAAGTGCACCGGTGTATTATCTATATCTACAGTTGACATTACCCTGTTCTAGCCTTTAATGGCCTGACATTTCGAGCAACTAGGGTGTCTGCCTGCTGGGCACAATTTATGTCGTACTCGAGGGCCTTTAGCATCGACTCTAATTATCGTCCAATTGGTGTACTAAAGCTGGTTTGATCAGGATCGATTACTTGGCGAGGTGATTATATCAGTTCAAAGGGAAAATCCGTATAACGTGGGTACGGTGCGAAAAATATACGTCAAACTCTGGTCATTTAGATATTCAAACGAAGAGTAGACCTTTTTGAAGTATCGCTTATACATACTGGCATGACATGGCATTCGTATCTCGCATACAGATATGGGTACATTAGGGTGGTCCTTAATTTGATCATTTTAAAATTTCAACACTCCCATGGTTCAGGACGGTTCCGAATGTATACAAAAAAATGTAGCCGAAACTACACCCCCAGGTTCCTATCTCAATTCTAAGTACCACCTCGAAGTCTTCAAATTTTCTTATTGTAATACAGCACGATTTCTGGCATGTGAGATGGCCATTTCTGGATATTTCTCATACTATTCGATACATGACACTTCCCACATAGAGTAAATCGCTCGTACAGAGTACTACTACCGATCTACTCTATATAGGAAGTGTGATGCATCGAGTAGGATGAGAAATATCATGGAAGACCGTCTCTACTCTCGTATGGCCATCCCACCCGGAATTACCCTATAGCTGGTAAGAAGTGTACGAAATTCCATATCATCCGAAGCGATGATGAGAAAGAAAGTAGAAAATATCCCCGAAGTACTAAAAATCGTGTCTTATTTGAACGGGAAAGTTCAAAGGTTTTGGGGCAGTACTTAAAATTGAGATAGGAACCTGGGGTTTTGACTACATTTTTTTGCGTATATTTTGAGACCTTTTTATCCATGGGAGCATTGAAATTCGAATATTACCGAGTTGAAGACCACCTTGGGGTGTATAAATATTTATCATATACCCAACGTTGCGTATAGATTGTGAATTTTAATATGAATAGACACGATGGTGACAATGGGAAAATGGATCCCATATATTACATATTAAGGTGTTTTTTAAAGAAAAAAAATCCTTTCTTCCGTGCTCAGGCCTCTCAAGACATGAGCTTTTACAGAAGAAAGATGAGCGGATGCTACCGCTCATTGGACGTTTTCTATTAGGGTATAACAGCCAACTAACGTCTATGACGAATTTTTCGGAGGGAAAAATTATTCAATTATTAAAATAGGGAATCAATGGTAGGTGTAGTGAATAGATATTCAGTTTATTAAGATGTCTTGGGTATTCGTAGACCCCCATAAGTACAGTAACAAATAGAAATCCATGCGGTTCAAAGTCCGATACAATACTTAGTGAAAGATGAGATAAAACATACTGAAGCAGATAAGATCGATAATCAATGCGACTACAGCGATCACATAGTGCATATAATTTGGACCAACTTCTGGCAAGCTTTTCTCCTTCTTAGCACGCATTTCCGATACTAACGCTTTGGCCAGCCGTTCGGAGGACACAGGACACGTAGACTTAGCTTCTGGCTCTTCGACGATGTCCTCAAGGCGTAGTTCAATATTCAGCGCACTTGTCACCGCCGTTTCAACCGCGGCTACGTTTTCCGCTGGTGATTCCAAAGGCTCAGAGATGACCGCGCGTTGTGCTTCTACTCGTCGTGCAGCTTCTTCTTTCGCTACTTATTGGGTCGTAATTTCTCATGCTCATTCAGAAGCTTGGATCTCTCTTTCTCGAGCTGTCTTCGAGTTTAGTAATGGTGGAGAAAAAAACATAATACGGAAAGAACAAGAATCCCTATACTTCCAATGATCCCACAAAACGAGGGATAATATGGACTAGTCTCCCTCAATGCATCGTGGTTTACTGCATTATCGAAATTTTGTCCCTGTCTCGGTTCCTGGCCGAAGATATTACCCATGTATTCCGAATTCATGATATCAGCGCTCGAATTTTTTTTCTTGAAAGGGATCCGTTTGAACCCTTGGGAGCGTAAAAATTAAAAAACACTCCGTAGAAGGACCACCCTAATATATATATAGTATGTATATACTATATGTGAGAATTTTCAGCCTGTCACCTCGATCACGTATCGGCTATGATAACCCAGGTTTTTTAGACCTCATACACGATTAAGCGAAAGATGCGTTAGGTACAGAGGCACACATATCCATCCCTTCTCGACACTATTGTGTGGCTCTAGAGGAGGTAAAGCTATACAAGTATACACAGGAGATTAATAACGACGAAATATGCCACCTGCAGCGGTTATTGCGAAAGCAATAAATAGCCTCGTTCAATACAGAGCTGTCTGACAAAATAACGTTGCCGTTGCCTCGAAACGATGGGATTCTCTGTTAAACGAAATCGGTATATCGCGGATATACCTATCGAAGTTCTTCCATTAAAATAATCCAATTCGAGAATATCTGAGCCGGATGTCATTCCACCTATCACAAATATTTGACAGATACTGTTGTACGCGATTCGTCACTATATTTCGGTTCAACGGTCGAATAGAGATAGACGATTTAAAAAAGGAAAAAAAAATCAAAATTTCTTCTTTTCATACCATTAAAAAATTTCACGCGTTGGAAAAACGTCTTCAAAATTATGAAATAGGCGTTAACTCTTTCCATCGAAAATGTCGAGGGGTGAAAGGTCGAAATCTGTAACAATGATCGAGTATATGTAATGGAAATAATAATCGTTTGAACGATGTATAAATGACGTAGTATACAAAATTTTGCGTCAAAAAGGTAAACGTAATTGCGCGAAGGTGAATTGAATTGAATGCCCTAACATTTCACGAGTGGATAACGAGAACGGTGCCTAGCGTAATGGGGTGACTTGAAAAGTATTTTTTTTTCCCTTATATGCGAAGCGAAGGGTGTACGCAGCTCTACATCCACGTACTACCAATACGAAGTGAGACTCCCTCGCCTCTTTTCATACCGAGTGTATAATTTGAATATTATAATTCGTATATAACGAGGGAAATCCTGATGGAATCTGTAAGATTTCTGGCTTTAGAGACGCAGATTCTTGAAGCTCTTTCAACAATATGAAAAAAAAAGAAAAAAAAATGGATACTACCGCACCCTTATTTCGCATCCTCTCGAACCCGACCATAAAATTAATGTTCGTTGTACGGTCGTAATGTAAAAGTTTGTCATCAATTTTCATCTATAAACTTTCTACATAGTTTCCAATCCTTGGGGGTGATGTCTGTCTCAGTATGACGTGAATTCGCGTATCCGAAGATGGCGGTAAAGCACGAAAGCAGTAAAGTTTCAGAGAACCCGTATAGCCAGGTGTTGAGGGATGAAAAAGGGCCGGTTATTCGTGTTGTCAATTCTCCCTGTTGGGGTAGGTATAAACTATAAGGTATATACACACAGTATTTCCTTCGAATTCTGTGTCTCATCCGATAACCCATTCCTTCAGCTCGAACCCCTATACCTGCAGCACCCTCTTAAAGTCTTGAGGAATAGGACGTCTCCTCCTTTTCAACTTCGCCAACGCGAACGTTCCTCGAATCCTAGCTGTCGCAAAATCCCGACGTCAAAGTGGTTGCTGTTACAGACTACAATAAGGTTTTACTATCGCCAAGGGACGCTTCTTCTTTTTGTCTTTTCCGTCAAAAGTCCGATTCCGATGCAGCAGAAGCTTCAGAGATACGCGGCTAATCGACCGGGACCTAATTTTCCCAACGTGATTCCACTTCATGCAATTTCCCTTTGTTATCGTATTTCAGAACAAGAAGGAGAAGAAGAAAAAAGAAAAAAAAAACAGAGAAGAATCCATAATTTGGTTTCGTCTTCAAATTACCTCAAAAGCGAAATTTTTCTCAAAGCTTTGATATGCTTCAGGGGTCCTTATTTCCAAGTTTATACCTGATATGACCTTTCTATATGTGCGGAGGTATGTGCGCGATCTACCTAATTGCGGAGCTCGGGATATTCGATTATCGAATATCTGAGCGATCGGAATAACCTGATAATGGTTAATCCAGCTTATCGCGTAGCCTTTTCGTATCGGACGGTTATTACTGCAGCAGCGACAAGCCTATCGCAGCGACGTCATACCCCATATACCTATATGCTGGTACAATAAGCATCGCCTCAATTTCCAGTCGAATACCATCTAGCTAGAGAGATTCCACCATATCATTGTCTTCCCAGCGTGTTCTAGGTCCTAGGAGGCGAGGAATCTTGCGGTTTAATTAATTCGCCAGATCCCGTATTGTCGAGGATATAATGGACAGTTAAAACAATCCGCGGTGTATGTGGGCTGCGAATGTCTATCTTGAAATATATGTAGGTAGTTAGCTGATGCTGCTAGATCTGATGATTTCATTATATATTTGGAAAAATATGACTAGATTATAAATTGCGAATTTCTGCAGCGAGGAGGTATAAAGTTATACTCATTTTATACCCCTACTTGCAGGGTATGTCGGAGTAATTAATAATCATAAGCGATTTTCGTAGCTACATATTCTCGGTTCAAAGGCGAGCTAAATTTATTTTACGAATATTCATCTCAGTTACAATCCCCTAAGGGATGAAGGCGAGAATCACTACTTATGCCCAAACCTGTTAAAGGGGGTAAATTATTCTTACTAACATCCTAATATATTAGGGTGGTCCTTAATTTGATCATTTTCGAATTTTAGTACTCCCATGGGCCAGGACATCCCCAAATATACACAAGGAAATGTAGCCAAAACCCCAGGTTCCTATCCCGATTCTAAGTACCTATCCCAAGCTTTCGAATTTTCCCATTTTTAAATTTTTGGTTCTTCCTATTGCAGTATAGCTCCAAAAAACTGAAACTTGGTACACTCCTTACCTGTAGCAGTAGGTATTTCATGAAAATTCGACAGATTTTCAACGATATGATTTTCGAAGCTACAGCGCGCCGAAAAAAATTTCTCATCTCCAAATTGTGATGAATGAAATTTCGGCGTTAGAAATCTGTACATTTTTCACGGATGCCTACTACTATAGGTAAGAAGTTTGCGGGGTTTCAGATTCAGAGAAGCGATAATGCGATAGCAAGTAAAAAACAACCCCGAAGTACTAAAATCGTGGGTTATTTAAACGGGAAAGTTCGAAGGCTGTGGGGGCAGAACTTAGAATTGGGATAGGAACCTGGGATTCGTACCTACTACATTTTTTTGTATATATTTGGAAGCATTGAAATTCGAATATGACCGAATTAGGTACCACCCTTATATAGTTATATACATGTATAGTGTGTTCGAATCATCCCCCTAATTAGCGTTGCTTTTTGTCCGCCGCGGGGCCGAACCCAAAACTTGCAAAGAAACCGTATCCGCGTCTGTCGGAATTCGGATGGGAGTGTAAGGTCGCGAATTACTTGCTCGAAAGCTTTCCAGCTTACGATACGAGCGAGAAATCGTGCGGAAAATTTCCTTAGGGTCTAGTGTCCGGAGTTTAAAATTATAACACGGTTAATGATCGCATGTAACTTTCGAAAACATGTTTTTCCACATTTTTACAGTACATTTGTACGAAAAAGAAAATGAAAAAATACTTTGCAGAACAAGATAGAATATAATTTTTATTTTCATTCGTTTCAGGTAACTCTCTCCATCTCCATCCTCATCAGTCTTCACGTCTTCTTTCTACTGGTAGTCGAGATCATTCCACCAACATCACTCGTCGTACCACTGCTTGGAAAGTATCTTATATTTGCAATGATCCTCGTGTCTATAAGGTGAGTCTATCAATATCACTAAAAAATTTAAAAACATCTCTTCTCTATGTCTAATATGTAACAATTCATTTTTCGAATTCTCTCAAGTTCTTTCTGTTTCTATTTTACTTTTCGATTCGTAAAATGAAACTGTTTCTCTATTGATTTTAAGTTCTTCTTTCCTTTTCAAATTACACACAAAAAAAAGAAAAAAAAAAAAACGTCATGCATGTCGGTTTTTCCGTATCGACGCTCACCCACCTTCCAAGCTCAATAACGCATGTATAGGTACGTGTTGTACGGTCCATTTACGTGATAACCTAGATATTGGAACAATGACCTTTTGTTCCTATCAAGAGAAGGTGGAAAGCTGCAGCAACTCAACGTCGCGCCGATATCGAACACCCGTGTTGTTTCTTCCCCGTATATATCGATACACAGCGATTACTGCGTTCGGATACTTCGCGAAATAGATCACGCTCGTATAAAGTCAAATAAATTGAAGAAAAAATGAAGTGAGAGCGATTTTTTGTTGCATTTTCATTTCACTTTATTTTTCTCTCTTCCACTACGATTATTTCTTTCGCAAATTCTTTGCGAACTTTTCGTTTATTGGCAAATCGCGATTCCCTTAATCTGCACGATCGATATTCGAGTCCTGAATATTATGACCCGCAAACTGATGACCCCTGACCAGACCAGACGCGTAAAGTTTGAATAAAAAGCTTCTGCATCAGAGTTGCAGCAGGAATTTCAAATCCTTTGACGTTACTCGGGTTTCGATTTGGCTTTTTTTTTCTTCTTTTTCCTTTTTCATAAATCTGGCAAATGGTGGTCTGGGTTTTCCATCTCTAGCCATTAGTGGCGAACCATCCTCTGCCACCTCACTTGACTAAAGTAAAGAGCTGTTTTCTTTGTCAGGGGGAAAAGAAAAAAAAAACTTGGCAGCTAGAATGAATCAGAAAGTTTACAGAGACGAATTTATAGCTGTGCTAGAGTATCATGAACTTTTTCGCTCATTTCTCGCTGTCCAAAGATATCTTACCTAGTAGCTCCTTTGCTTTTATTCCACTATTCTATTTTTTTTTTTCTATTTCTTCTCCTACTTTGAAGTAGTAGACGCTAAGCCCTAAGGCACGATTAATAGTTAGAGGAGAATAAAACTACCTCCTCATATTTACAGGGTAGTTTTTGAAAATGCTTTCACTCGGGTAAAGAAAAGCTCGACTGCAGTCGTTATCGCAGAGTTTCTGTAATCTGGTCTTTGTACCTTCGGCCTGGTCGTTTATGGCCTAGCCATAACAGCTCACAACTTATCTAAGGTACCACATGATATACCGTGAAGAAGATCATGCCGAGAAAGATACTGCAGGTATTGTCAAAGTTCATCCTGTATAATAACTGATTACAGAATATTGCTTCATGGTTTGGTAAACATCAAAGCAATCTTGAAAATCTAGACACAGGAGATGGCGAGTTTCGAGTTTCGTGTTTGACTTTAGTTTATATCTGCAGCAAAGCCATGGAGTTCTTCGACTGTAAGATTATAATTAGGAATGGGGTAGCTGCTTCGAATTGTCGTGAATAATCATAGTTTCTGGATATTATAATAACTTGAAAATAAATATATACTTGAATACATATCAAAGGGAATTTTATAATCGACCAAACGGTTTTCCTACACTGCATACTGTGCGAAAGGAAAATTGCATCGAATGAGAGAACGAGGGAATGAGAAAATACCGCCAATATCATTTACAATTTGAGTTAATTACGCTGAGACAGTAGCTGTACAGCTTATAGTTTTATCTAAAGAAATGGTTCGCGGTATAGCTTTCCGCGAGATTACTGTCGCACAAAAATATATAGCATAACATTATTTTCCATGGGGGGTGAAAGCCCTTTTTTTCTTTATTTCATACCACAGACTTGTCACTGTGGGAATCAAAAAATATACACCTACTTCTGAAACTAAGCATGCGAAAGGGTGAATCTTGATTTGCAACACGACACTGGATATTCTGAGTCATCCAGATTCTAGGGAAAACCTTTTCTTCATATATCTTAATTCTTGTGTCAGTAGGTACGTTGAAACTAATGAAATTAGTTTTTCGGTTTTTCGGCTCTAGTTTTTTCTCACTGTCGTCAATAATCCCAAAGTGATTTCCCACGGGGTACGCTTCCCCTATATATGAGCGAGAATAACACAGTTCGAATAAATCGTAATTTGCATTATTATTGGCACCCGGCCGGAAGGATAAAATTTTTGACAATTTTGTTTGATGACTTGTAACGTTGAGGGTTGAAAAAAAAATCTTCACTTTATAGCATCTTATACTCTCTTCATTATTTTCCTCGATAATTATTTCACTTTTAATTATCACAGTTTTGAATTTTGACTTATATACCGACCCCTCAGGGGATTTTTGAATATTTCATCCCCTCTGCACAACTCTCAAGAGTAGTGACTATAACCACCCTAGATTTCTCGCTAAAGTACGACCGCGGGCTTCGTAGTCGGTTCCGGGTTACCATAAGAGAAACCTGGTTCTTAGTATGGCGGAGAACTCTAGTTTCCGGAAGTGGAGCGCTCGTAAACCCCGTCCCAGAACCGTATCCGGTATTCAGGTATTCCGGTATATTCAGGGAACAGCCCCGCAGCCCCAATTATAAATGCATACAGATTTTTCAGCGCATGAAAAAAAAAAAAAAATTTAAATACAAAAATGACGGGAAACTCTGTAGTTTATGTCGTTTCTGAGAAAAATGGAAAATAATGGTTTTGAATAAATGATCGTTTTCTCTTTTTTTTTTCCTTTCTTTCTTTCGTTCGCTTTTAAACGTCGCGATTATCGTTTGTAATTTATAAAACCGGATTATACTTCGCGGGGGTGGCTTACGGTTCCCTTATTGTTAAATTTAGAATGTTGCGGGGGTGGATGGGTACCGTGTTATAACCCACCTACCAAAAAGCAAAGCCACATTCCCCGGGCTCTTAGCAAGAGAAAACAATTGTTCTCTTGTAATATCGCGTGCTTTGCTGCCCGTGTGCTTTCGAGTACCAAAAATATTGGTTCAGCTTTTCCCCAAAGGGGGAACGCGCGCGCCCGGTCCACAAATTAAAGTTACAAAGGCACTTCGTTCTCCAATACAAACAAGCTCCGCAAACTCTCTCTCTCTCTCTCTCTCTCTTCGCAAGAGGTAGAAAGGGGGATGATGTTATATGTATTGGACAAACAACGTGTCAACTAAATACTAATTGAAAAAAACTGTGCAAATAAAATGATCAAATTCTACGACTTTTTCTCATGACAAGAAAAAAGAAAAGAAAAAAGGAATTGTCATCAGCTCGAAGTCCTATAATTTCTCTCCTTTCCGTGCTTTTTTATTTAGTCGTTTTTCAAGCCACTATACACCCGGATAAAGTAAGTAGCTACACCAATTTAGAGAAAAGTGGGATTGCCCTCGTGAGCTCAATCGCCGTTAGGTACTTGAGGGTGAAAAAGCTCTGACCCCCGAGGGAACGCCGCGACTTGATCTGTTTTTATCTACTACGTGCAGTAGGTGTTCGTCATCTTTTCTATTTTATTTTCTACCCCGGATGAAATTTCTGTTCATTGAAATAAACGGCTATGCAGTTTAATCAAATTCCAAAACGCGTCTATACATATTCAGAATTTTTAAAAGCACCTTTTTCTGCTTTGTGCTTTTAGTAAATTCATCTAAATTCCTCTCTCTCCCTCTCTCCCTCTCACTCTCTCTCTTTCTCGCCCCAGAAAGTTGACACGGAATTAGTTACACGCATTGACTGAACCTGCTCTAGCAGATAACTCAAATCCTCTATAAACAACCGGTGCCAAAGTATCCGCCCTGATAAGACGACTAACAGTAATTCCCGAGCGTTTAAAATCTGCCAATTATCTCACGATATCATTTAGCGCAGCAAACATCTGTAGCATGTAACCGGAAGAAACTATAAATCAAATTAACTTGATTAAAATAAAAATCTGCAGCTAAGTACACATTAGGGTGGTCCTTATTCAGGGTGTTTTTGAAATTTCCTACGGACATTAAGGCGAAGAAAAGTTCGCAAATAAATAAAATATTAAAAAAAGTACGCGAAACTTGGTGCCTGTAGGTCAACTCGAAGTACACCCTCCGAGGCAGCGAATTTTCCCATTTAATTTATATGGAAATTCGGACTCACTGCATTATTTTTTTTTCTCTCTCTCTCTCTCTCCCCCGCCTTGATAGTGCTTCGAAAAATCTGAAATTTGACATACGTCTTGCCTATAGTCGTACGTATTTTACAAAAAATTTGGTGAATTATTTTTCCATGTATGAACCCTGAATAATTTGGGGTACTGTACAACTTATATACAAGTTTCTGTTTTTGTTCAAATTTTTTTATTCATTTATTTATTTATTTATAGCGTGAATCGCGAAGAGCATTATTTGCGATTCTTTGATATAGTGCAGCGCAATTTGTTGTATCTCATACCTGCAGCTTTGAAGACAGTTCGACAAGCCGTGCAAGTGCAACTAAGTACGCCACAGTGCTCGCACATATTACGGAACATTAATTTTGAAAGTGTCCCCATTCGCAAGCTGCAAGAGTTCATTGACTCGAACGATGCTTTTCATGGTATAAACTCTGCGG
Organism: Tenthredo livida; assembly: GCA_963992785.1. Taxonomy (NCBI): domain Eukaryota; kingdom Metazoa; phylum Arthropoda; class Insecta; order Hymenoptera; family Tenthredinidae; genus Tenthredo; species Tenthredo livida. The sequence goes on from OZ023068.1 coordinate 4,338,961, forward strand.
GTAGTGAAAGGTCTTTCAAACAGCTACACGATGCTAGTGCTTAATATTAATGGCTGCATTTGCGCAAGGTATACTTGTCAACGGCTTAAATGTACGAAAAGCGTGACAAAAATAAGGAATATATATTTTTATAATAAAACTTTTGCTATAGCATTACGAATAATTGAAGAAGAAAAAAAAACCAAAAAACCAAAAACGGTTTTACACAACGATAAATTGAAGCTCAGATATTCACATGAAAAATAATAATAATTTGAATAATGTATAAGCTGAGTAATACCCAGGAAGGATTAATCGTGAGGATTTGTATTTTCGTTTTTAACGCAAGATTCATGTATATATATACATTTTTTTTTTCTCGTCATTGATCGGTTTCGATCATTAAAAGTGAATAAAATAATCGGTGAAACGATGATTAATTCAAGCTTCTCATTTTTTCACCATCACACGGAATTAATACAGAATTAAATTTTCAAATGGAAACAATTATTTTTCATTTCTTCGTCTTGATGTGTAACAACGATATAATATAGACGCGTTCAATACTCGAGCTGGACCACTCTTCGTGTTTTGAGTTAATCAAATCCCGAGGCTTTATGGATAAAATAAATGACGACCGGAAAATTCTAGAATTTTCTCAAGTACCTATAGAAAAAAAAATAAAGAAATACAATACCTCCCTCAATAGTGGATACAGGCGGTAGTCGAGTAGCAGACGAAGTTTACAACTGAAACAAAAATTCTTCCCAATTAATAGAATATAAATATATTCGCCATGTATCGGGCGACGGAAAATTTTCCTGAAAATTCAAAAACGTATGAAATGATACGTATTATTAAAATCCCGGGTGCTACCAGACGTGAAAATCTCCTACTACCCCTTTTGCTGGCGAAACTTGTTATAAAATGAATTTAATTGCTTTGCGAAGAGTGAATGTATGTATAGTATATATAGTTTGCGGTTAAATCGCACTCCTCTGTTATATATTCACATATAGGCTACATATACACCTATATATACCATATACATACCTACACGTGTAATAAAACAGCGCTTGGCTTCTGGCAATTTAGTTATTATAATTAGAGTTGACGAACCGCAGAATTGCGGAATAGGCACTGCGCATTATTACATACCTAGTTATACGAGTACGTCATGAGCATGATGCGATGAAATTTTTACCTAAATTCTGAGTCATGTGCAATAGTTAATTAATTCTATATACCTATACCTGTCCATGGTATATTTTCCATCTCTGCAGTACGTGCAGAGATCGCGAAAATCTAGTGCACATAGCCAACTAACGCATTCTGTTAAACACACACACCGCAAATTCTAGGTCGGTTGAATCTAACGATGTCAAGCCTCCGGTCTTGCCTAACACCTGAAACTTGCATAATCGGGATTGACGGGTTGGTCTGCGTCCTGACAAAGTTGCAACGAAGATTAGGGACAGGAATTACGACATTGGGTGCATGTGGGTTTCGGAAACGAACATCGATCCTCGCGCGAGGAAAAAGGGAGTGAATAATCTCCGTTTTATATTTTTTGGAATTATTCCATTCGGTTTTTTTGTTCCTGAATCGAGGGAAGAGGGTGATACACCTTTTTTCGTAACCTATTTTTATTATTCTCATCAAATTTCATACAGTCGTAGATAGAAAATGTAATTCTGGTCTTCCGAGTTCTGCGAATGGGCTGTGTAACCATTCGTTTCGAAGTTCGGAAAATTTATACCTCCAAAGGGCGTGGGTACCGTCCCTTCTTATAACCCAAAAGGCACCCTATATTGCCCCGAGAGTAAAGTCCAAGCCCCGAAACACTCCCGCGAGAGAAAGTTGAAGCGAAAGAAAGAAGGAAAAAAACGGGACAGGGCTTTGATAAATTTATTACGCACTCAAAAAATTGTGCTAATAAATTATTATTTGATATTCGCAAATAGCTGCGGAAGACCTCGGGGAAATTGTTTTCCTTGAGTTTCCTTATACGACGTATGTATGTATGTATGTATGCTTGTGACATTTTTATATAAAAAAAAAATACATCAAACCACTTATGGGAACTGTCAACTTGTTCAAAAACCGGGCGAAGTATTAATGTAGAAGCAGCTGTCTTCATGATGAACAAACCTCATCGTAGCATACCTCCATCAGGATTTTCCACCTCTACTTTGCACCACGCTAAACTGTTTAGTAAACTTTTCGTGATCGATCGTTGTTTGCTCTCCAACTACGTTACCAGCTATGGCGAACACTTCACCCTGTCTTGTAGCAGCCTTTGGTATATAGGTACCTGGTACATATATATTCTAGTCAAATGTTAAAGCGAATCTCTTCTGGGATGCAGTCTTATGCGTTAAGTCCCATCCATTGCATCCTGGTAACTAGAACCAGTTAATTAACACAGCTAAACCAGAACTGCTGTCTGTTGAACTTCGACGTTTCCAATTAATCGATACACTGCCCCCTTGCAGTACCTATGCCATCAACCCTGCAGACAGCGAAATTCGCTTGGACAACTCGAAAATGTCAAAGCGATCATTCACACCGCCGCGCTCCTCGTACCTATCGACTTTGAGCTTTTAAGTCACATGCGGCTTACGACTTGGCAACTTTTTCAGTGAATAAAGCACTTGAGTTAACGAGATATCTGCAGCTACTGGGCTGGAAATCTCCAAAAGCTGCTTCATCGATCTCTTATACGACCGCTGCTTTCTCTCTTTCGATAGACTAGACATAGGTATGACTTCGGCAAGCTGATCAGAGATAGAGAGCGTCGACGTCTTTGTCGCGTTGCCAACAGTTCATATTTATCGTTCTCGTTTTTCAAACCAACATAACTATTCGAATACAAGAGGAAATCCGGATTTCTTCATTCCTATTTTGTGGTGAATCCAATGGCCCGGAACTAAGCTGATTGAATTTGCGACATAGCAGCAATAGCCGTCTGTAAAAAAGGTGCTTGGATCTTTCTCTCGTAGTATCCTCCGTACTTCTTCATTCTCTACTTTTTTCTTTCCTTTTTTTTCGGATTTCTAATTCTTCAATATTTCAATAACTCTCGATGCTCTTCAATATCATTCACCCATCAGGTAGTATAGTAGCATTCCAATGCCCGCGAATGGAACGCTTATCGGAGATGATTGGGATTCATGGGGATGAAAATTCCTGAGCTGATTCCAGCCTTTGAAGATGAGACATGTGGCCTACGAAGCAGAGATGTTGGGTATAAAGGTGACAAAGTCAGACCCCTGCAGCTCACGACAAGAGTGAAGTATTGCTCCGAGATTATAAGAGTCGGTCTTCCTCCCGCAGTTACAGCTTCACCCTCTTTATATACCTGCGTAAGTGCGCACCATTTCACCGGCAATTACGGACCCGGCTTCCATCCAATCAACCGGGGGAGGATAATGGCCGAAAAAGGAAATTTCACTTCCGCTTAATTGTGATAATATAGAACACTCGCAGACTCATTTCACCTGGTAATATCTCGCTCGTGCGTAATATTTATACTTGATTTTATTTTCCACGAAAATATAACTCGGGCTTAATCGTAATCGAAAATTTCTTACGAACAGTCGCCTCGTGATTTATAAATTGTTACCCTTAAAAGTCCATTTTCAACATCTACGAAATTTGTAATTGTTTATGAAATGAGAAATACCAATGTTCAGATTTTTAAAGGTCGAAGCCCAGGATGAAGTGAAGTAAAGTAAAGTAAACTAGAGTAGAGTGAAGTGAAGTAAATCCGTAATGTTGATGTCGAACCGAACGAAACGGAACGAAATTCGAACGAAGCTATTATATAGGTATATATATATATATATATATATATTCTATACCAAATAAAATCGTCGAAAAGTTTTACTGCTGAAAAATTAATATGCACACAGTGGAAATTCTGTACGGGCGAACGATCCTCCCTGAACAAAACTAATTACCGAACAAATCCGATATAGCTGAGAGCGCGGTAAGGCCAAGCCGTGCCAAACCAGGTTGGAATAGGGCAGCTGAGCTCAACGAAAATAGCTCGTGCTCTGAAAATTAACTATTAAACGTCATTAGTCGAGTCTACAGGCTCGTTTCCACCCTGGAGGTGCAGGCTTTCCATTCGGTGTGGTTTTACTGTTATTACAGATAACAATATTGTTGTAGGTACCGTTCTTGCGGTAGCTGTGCGTCGAGCATCGTTCTGAACTTTGTCTATCAATCTGGCAGAAATTTCGATTGCAGGATAATAATTATTGCGCTGTTCACCAATCTGGAAAAATGAAGAAATCCAGCGATTCTAGTTACCAATGAAGACTGTTATCGACAGCTTTTCTGATTTATTACTTTTTTGCATTGGGGGAAAACCCGCATCAATTATTGATGATCTGATGAGATATAGAACGAAGTTTATAAATTTCGGGATAAAATTTTTACGAAAAGTTCGAATACGCACTGCAGGTTCCTTCTTACGCACATATGTAGGTATAATTCGCATAATATAAACTGCGACAGGATCAATGGGCGCGATAAATCAATGGTAAAAAATAGCAAAGAAAAATTCGAACAAAAAACTTTCCTGGAGTCTCAACCCTCCTTCAGCGAAATCCTTAAAAGTTTATTTCATTCAGGTGCGACGTAAAACGAAACAAGAGGCGAAAGCTCCCAGCTCATTCTTATGCATAGTGTATTAGCATTCGATTTTATTTTCATTTTCTTATTTTTTATTTTTCATCCCGTTTACCCCCCCGCAGTATTTCTGTTCAACTTTAAAGGAGGATCCGTTTTTTCCTCCGTTGAAATGAACGCCGACGATTAGATAAACGTGACAAAGTAAAAGGAATCTCGCGGATTTATTTCCCACCCTCCGAACCATCAAGCAACTTTGAAATGGGTTCGATAGCGTGGAGTCAACCACCGGAGGTATGGATTGACGGAAAACGAACGAGCAAATGGGTAAACGGGTAAACGGGTAAACGGAGACCAGAAAACGGACGAAGGCGGTCCCAGTGGCAGTGGCAGTGCCAGTGGCACATTAATCAGAGCCAGCATCGACCAAGTGTCGCCTCTGTCCCACCCTTCGAGTAGCGAAAACTTCAGGACTCACTGGCTCCTGCAGGACTACCCTGGACCACCATCTCCTAGGATGAATTCCGGGAGGGTAGAGAGTCTGGGAATGCGGGGGAAAAAAATGGAAGGAAAAATTTGCGACTAAAAATTCACAACCACGATCAGAGCTTTTCATATTTCGCAAACGTTTCCCCTTCCGGTTTGAATTAGTCTTCCATTTATTTAGCCATTTATTGATCAGTGCAGATGATGGGAAAAAAGGGGCTCATTCAGTTTATGGAAATGATGTTTTTCTCGAATCTAATTTCCACCAAACTCACTGAGTACCTCGTTCTTATGGGAGTATAATTACCGTGGAAATCTGTTACGGTATTATTTTTCCCCGTACAAATAGCAGAGCTCAACCCTATAGACAAACGGCATCCGTTTCAACGGGATGGGATACAGGCCGGAAATTCAAAAGATTGGACTTTGAGATCAGCGAGAGATCTTTCGACACAATCATGGGCTCAGTGTCCGTTCAGTCTGAGTGAAAATCGACCTCTTCTGTACCAAGTCGAAGGTTAGAACAAAACTGAACCCTTGGGTGTGGGCGTGATGGTTTCCGTTATTCGACGACGATCTTCCGCTAGCGGATGGGATAAAACCGCGAAAAGTAAGGGCGAAGAGAAACCAAAAGGGATGTGCGATTTCTTGTTCCGATTCGACGTTGTGCTTCATTCATTTTTTTTCTTCAAAAATTCTGCAATTTCCTGCGTTTTAATCGAAATTAGGTTTTTTCAACGGAATTGGGTATCGTCTTGTTCAGTTTTATCTGTCCGACTTTGAAACATGGGATTTTTCACTGTTTCAGTATATGCGTGACCGTAGTCGTTCTTAACGTTCATTTCCGGTCACCCCAGACGCACAGGATGGCGCCTTGGGTGAAACGAGTATTCATTCATATACTTCCGCGGCTACTAGTCATGAGAAGACCGCAATACAAGTTCGAAACAAATCGGTAAGTTTGAAGTTTCATTGTCAACTTTTTATTTTGCCATTTTTTTTTAGATTTTTAGTTTTTTAGTTTTTTACCGTGAATACGGTGGTTATAGTTGCGGAAGAAGCTTCGAACGGCAGGAAGCTCGAGACAACCGGAAAACATTCAACTTTGAATTATACATCGAGTAAAAGGGCATAAATTTAATCTACAGTTTTACTCCACGACATTCGGCACAGATATTCACCCGGTTGAATGTATGCGTATTTTGGAACCTTTCCAATCGCACCCTCGCCTCGTTTTCAGACCACAAAAAGGACCACTGACCATCCTGCGGCGTCGGCTTGAAGTTCCTAATTTTTAGAATTTCGAATGGTGAAAATTACGAAAATACTCGAAAATTCAAAAATTCCGGTCTATTATCATCAGGATGTAAAAACGAAAACTAGTTCATTCCAATCGAGGCCCTCTTTACGGAAACAAATTTTATTTAAATACTTTAATCAATAACTTCATGATGTCATCAATTATTGATAGGATTTCGAAACTTTTCATCTTCCCAAAAAGTAAATCTCAAGACGATTGATTTCAAGATGATTGAATTTTTTTTCTAATCGTCTATCTAGACTTTCGGAGAAATATCATTTCTCAAAACTGCGAGTTGTTGATATTGAAATTCGAAATTTTTATGCAGGCTCCGATTCTGTGATTCGAAAGTTGCGGAATTTGAAGTTAGGATAAATTCTTGTTATCCGATCAATCCGGAGAGCATTTTTCGAATTTCTAGATCTACATTTTTCCCTAGATACTCTTCCGGCAGGGTATTGATGCGAACTGTACGTGGCAAAGAAAAACCATGCTATTATCCCTATCATCCAACGGCTCAAGACGACACCGAAGATCACATAAGACCGAAAAGATTCCACAGTCGTGTATCATCGAAGGAGGATCTCTCGCCGTCTAGGTACATGTACATAGATCCGTATATATATATAAATATTTCGTAGCAAAATTTATAATATATAAAAAAAAAGAACGATAACAATTTATACTATCAAATAATTTATTAAACGGATCCAAAAATCCTTCAGCCTTGCTGACGGCGTCCGGTTTGGTGGCAGCTGTCAGATTCACGGACCTACTTTGCCACCACTTCCGTTACCTCTTCACTCCGAGACCGAGGAATTGACAGTTTCCGGTGACGGAGTTATAGAAGAAATGAAAAGTCCCGTATTACGAACACCACCGGTATTTTCACACTCAAATTGTCCACCCGAATTGCACAGATCTTGCATATGCGTAAGATTCATCGCCGAGCACACAAAGATGCTCGAAGATTCGACAAAAGTAAGAATAAATTCACAATTTTATTCACTTTTTGAGTAAATAAGAAAAAAAAAAGAGGATTACGGAAAAAATTCACAAAAAATTAACATGATTTCATATGAAATGAAAAACTATAATATGAATGACATGTTAAAAGACGTCGATTTTTTTTTTTTTTATTTTTTTTTTCTGAATTCTAGGTGAAAGAGGACTGGAAGTACGTAGCGATGGTACTCGACAGATTATTTCTCTGGATATTTACACTTGCCGTATTGGTTGGAACAGCCGGTATAATATTACAGGCACCAACCCTATACGACGATCGAGCACCCATCGATAAGAAATTTAGCGAATTCGCGACCACAACCGTTGTCCGATGTCCGCCTCAGTAGTCCACGCCCGAGCCCTGCACCGTAGCCAAAAATTAACCCCCCCCCCCCCCCCCCCCGATATTTCCCAGTGAAATACCCCCCCACCCCCACCCCCTAAAAACCCAAAACAAAATTACGGCTAAAGGGCTCTACTTCGTGAAACCAAAAACTAAAATTAAAAGAACGAAAAACGTTTTGAACAAAAAAATTGAAAAAAAATTTAAGCAAATTAAAAATCCAAACGTGCCTGGTGGACTAGACTGAACTCGTCGTTGACCACAGGCCGATTATATGGAATAATAATTCGTGACGTACTTTTTCAGTTTCCTGCGTGTATGTGTGTTATGTAAATTTTTTTCATTTTTTTCGGTTTTTCTCTCTCGTTTTTTTTTTTTTTTTTTGGAAATACTATTCGTTGTGAATATACTACGAATATATAATTGAATGAAAATATTCGCTCAAGTTATAATAATTGACACATGTGACGCAGGTGTAGTATAATATATATTATACGGTACCGATATAAATATACTATAATATGTGAATTAAATTGAATCGAACAATTATTACGCTGGTGAAAAACTTTCGCAAAGTCAAAAGAAAAGAAAAAAATGAAAATAAAATACAAAAAAATGTTAAATAATTGAAGGTGAAAAGAAGAGAAGAGAAGTACATAAAACAAAGAACGCGAAGATGAAGAAAAGAAATTTGATTAATTACTATACGAAAAGTTGACGAAAAAGTAAGATATTAAAACGAATGGGACATGTTGTCTTCGTTGTTGATTATTATCCATCCGGTGGTGTAAAATTATAAAAATATAATCGCTTACCGGTATTATATATGCGAAGGGGTTGAAAATTTTTTTTTTTTTTTTTTGATTTTTTTTTCTTTTTGCGGATTTATTCCGTAGAGCAATTTATATTGTATGGTGAGAATATCTTATGCGGTATATACCTATAGGTATATATAATACTCGGAGTATAGGTATAATTTTTTTCCGAGAAAAGATAAGAAAGAGAATAATGAGAAAACGAAACGAGGAAGGAATTATTAAATATCTTATTACAGGTGAGAAAAAGAAATGGAAAAGAAATGGAAAATAAATTAAAACTGACGATGAAATAAAACTGAAATGAAATGAAATGAGATGAAATGAGATGAAATACGCGAATCGTTATCTCCGCATCGCGTTATAATAAATATTGTTATGACATAGTATGTGCTCAAATTTTCGTAACAAAGCTGCCATTAGTTAATCGTTGATAAAAAATAAATAAAAAAAAAGTTAAAAAAAAAAAACAAAATGAATAAAAATAAATGAACGCAAATTAAACGCAATTATTAATAACCAGTTATTGTATTATAGCTAAAAGGATGCCCGATAAAAGCTCGTAGCTAATACCTGTATACGAAGTATATCCCAAACCTAAACCTAAAACCTAAATCTAAATCTAAATCTAAACCTAAACCTAAACCTAAACCTAAACCTAAACCTAAACCTAAACCTAAACCTAAACCTAAACCTAAACTACCCTAAGAAAAGCACCTCGAACAATTTTAATTCATTCATAATAAGCTGACGTTGTATTTCCGCGGTTCGTTGTACATGTGCAGGCCATCAGAAACTTAATGATTCAGGCCTCGAGGATCAAGCCTTCGTATCTCTTACCGCATCCTCCGTCCTAAAGGCGAGACACGAGACGCAAATTATAGTTGTTAACAAACAGAGTTAGAAAAAAATAAAATAGAATGAAATAAAATAAAATAAAATAACTGCGATTTTCGTACGGGCAGTGTTTCAGGGTTCCCACTGTTTAAATCGCGCACGTTATCGCAGTTATCATTATTTTTACTAATTAATACGTATAAGACTATAATTAGTCACTTACATATACACACACATATATATATATATATATATGTTAATACGCAGAGTGTAAATTCATCTGCACCGTGAGAAGATTCGCGCGTTATAGGCCCCTTGCGTAACATACAGACACGCTACTAGTGTGCGTGAGAGCTGTGTACATATACGGCCGACAGCGCCGCCTAACGTGGATGCCTGCCAAAACTTGGATGCCAATTTCGTGCATGTATACGCCACACAAGCTTAGTTTACTTTGTCTGTATGTTACGCAATGGGCGTATTATCGTGATAACTTATATCGGCCTGTATATATATTATATATATATGTATATGTACATCGTTTATTTATTTATTAATTTTTATTTTTTTGTCTCTTCTTGTTTTTCGTTATTAATTGTTTATCGGAATTTTGTTTTATTCTGTTTTTTTTTTCTCTCCTATTTTCGCGATCTCGTACAGGTTCCTCGAACGAACCGCTATATTATATCGCGAATTGAAGAAGACAACCTATGCATCATATGGGTATATATGAAGATCTTTTTATTGTGATTGAATATGTATAGATGATTTAAACGTATGTTTTTGTATAATACCTGGTATATAATCGATGGATAAAAACATAAAAATAAATAAATAAATAAATAAAATGAAATAAAATAATATAATATAATATAACACAATATAAAATAAAACAATTTACGTAGAAGTAATAAATATGTGTAAGTATATATAAGTATAACGATATATGTATAGGAAATTATTGATTATTATTATTATATTATATAAATAATATAAATGAATATATATATATATATATATATATATATACAAACCTAAGACTGTAGATACCTAATTTGCACATAGGCATATTTATATAAAATATATAAGCAACCACAAAAAAAATAGGTACTATTCGCGGATTAAGACGTCATTTTTTTTCTAAATTATCATCGATAGTCTGCTGAGATTTTTATTTTTCTTATTTTTCATTTTTTATTGGCATTCGATATATACTGACTATAGTATAAATCTGTCATCTAATTATTTATGGAATTATTTTTGTTCTTTTTTTAAATTGATTTTAATCAGAAGCGAATTTGTTCGTTCTAAAATTTTTCAACTCTTAATTAGTTGATTAATTACCTATGTACGTTAAAGACGATCATGTGTATTCCGCGATTAATGTATTTATTCATACACGTGAAAATGGACATATTTTGTAAGAAAAAAAAAAAAAAAAAAAACGAAAAAAAAAAACTAAAATTGAAGCATTATATGATAACAATAACCAATAGAAAGGTAAGGACAAGTAAAGCATACGAATTCTAAAGCTGATAGTTGTAGAATGTTGAGTGGCCATCGGAGTCGCTCAACACTGTAGTTTATTATCGATGTTGCTATTTAATTATCGTTTTTTATTTATAATAGCGTCGAGGTGATTTGAAGAATAAAAAAATCTCGAATTTCATCGAAACTGTCGTGGTTCTGTTTTGAATGATTGTTTCTATTTTTTTTCTTTTTCTTCTTTTTTTTTTAAATATTGATAAGTGTGTAAAAATCAATTGATTATATTTAAAAAAAAAAAATGGATTCGGAGATGTATAATTATTTATTAATTATTAACTTATTAATTAATTTCAAAATCACACAATTCTCTGACTATAATAATTACGACAGATATGTGATTGGGACCAAAAATCGTCAGCTAATAACTGATATTAAGAAATGTAATCCTTTAAATCTTGATCTCATAATTCTGGTCTTAAAATCAAATTTTTCATAAAACTATGTATAAATTTTCACAAATTTCACACACTTGCCATTATTTAATCGAACAAATACTTTCGCACAGGGCTTAGATACCAGTGTACATAGTTTTGTCCTATCTGTTGTTGAGTATACATACCTATAACTATTATTATAAATTTATAATTATCAATATTAATACCAGCCGATATACCGAAACATAACTAATCAACTAATTAACTAAATAACTGATCGTGAACATAGAAACCCATTTGTAAATAACGGTAGACCTATATATATATATAAATATAATAGGTAGATATATATAAATATCCAATTTGAATAATCAATATATATATTCATTTAATTAGAAAAAAATATGATTTATCGGATTTTTTCAAAGACAATATATCATTTCGGTACCACTGACAAAAAAAAAAAATAAAGAGAAGAAGAAAAAAACGAAAAAAAAATGGAAAACCATATTGCTCACTGCAGTTTACACGGTGTGAAAATAAAAAAAAATAAAAAAAAAAAATGCAAAAAAAAATAAAACAGAAAAAAGAAGTAATGAGTAAAAATAAAATAAAATAAATTATGATTGATAAGATTATGTTATGTATAGTTTGAGAAAGAAAGGAAGAAAAATAAGAAAGGAAAAAAAAAACGAAAAATCAAGAAATTAATATAAGTAAATGAATAAAGAAATGATGCGGGAAAATAAAGTGAAAATAATTAGAAAAACAGAAAAAAAATAGGGTACGAAATAATTCCAACGAAATTAATAATCTAGAATATTTATTATATAATATGATAAACGTAATATAGGTATAAATAAATAAATATATATATATATATATATAATAATGTTATGAATTTAGACATTATTTTTCCGATATATTAAAAAAGGGGAAAATTATTTTAAATAGATCATAAAATATATAAAATATTGTTACTGTTTTTTTTTTTTTTTTTTAACAATATAGAGAAAGAAAGAAAGAAAGAAGGAAGAAGAAAGAAGAAGAAGATGATGAAGAAGGCGAAGAAAAAGAGAAGAAAAAAAAACATAATAAATAAAAATAAAAATAAAAATAAAAATAAATAAATAAAATAGTAGTCCTGAAACCATACTAAAAACTTAGAACTATTTAATAACCAGAGAGAAGAAAAAAAAAAAAAAAAAATTCACGTTTTGTATTATAGAGTTACACATTTCGCAAACGATAATGCATTGTGGTAAGGTTTAAGTGATTTATTAATAAACTCAGTTTTCTCTAATTAAATTAGCGGTAAACTGACTAGTATATAATATATATAGGTATATAAGTAAGTTGTAAATAATATGTAAATAGATGGGAAAACAAACAAAAAAAAAATAACAAATCATATTATCATCGCATTTTTTACAGTAACACTGGAATCCATTAGTCAAAACCAAAAAAAAAAACATAATTTGAATAGACAGTTCAATTTCGTAACTATATTTCGGATTATATCGGAGTATATTACGATTAACAAATTCAGGGTAATATAGATAACAATAATTTACGCAGCTATTTCATTTATTACATTATTCATTCTACACAGTCATTAATTATTATTGGTCGAATCAATAAATTTCATTTTTCACTATCTAAATTGTAAATTATTGAAAAAAGAAAGCATATATTCATATTCCAGTATAAGTATATTATATAGAAATTATAAATTACCCTGAATATTAAACCAGTCCTTATGATAAATATATAGCATATATTATACCATATGACGTTTATTTCTAATTAATAACTCAACGACAATTTTATTAATTCGTGCGGCGATATAAAAACCTGATTTAGCTATAATTTTATTATTACAAATAATATACTACATATATTTGTTGTTAATTATTATTCTTATTTTATCATTTGTATTACGGACCCTGCATCAAATATAGCGCATATGATATCGAATGGGGTGAGTAATATACAAAATTTTATTCGCAATGATTTAATGAGGAAAGGAATCTTAAAAATTTTCAATATTTGTTTCAAAATTTCTTCACAAAAAAGAAAAAAATAAGAAATAAAAACGATGAACCGTAAATCATTAAAGTTTATTAAAAGCCAATCGATGTCATTATCTCTGAGTGATAATATTGAAGCAGTAATCGAAATATCTGTGAGCTAGAAGATATTAGAGAATATGTATTGAAGTCACACTGCGCATATTCTAAGAAGATGATTAAAAAAGAAAAGAAAAAACAATTATTTCACTAATTATTATTATATCGTCGCATCATAATTGATATTAGCAGTATTATTATTTTCTATTTCGATTTATCTATTCATATACATAGGTACATAAATATATATATTATTATTATTATGTATATCGTATATATTAAATAATGTTTGTTAAATAATATATGTAATTAATTAATAATAATTATCATTGTAAAGTATACATAAAGTAAGAACACTGTTGCTTGGTTTTGTAATCATGCTTGATAAAAGCATTGGAATAAAATTCGTTGTCGTAGAAAAAAAGGAAAGAAAAGAAAAGAAAGAAAGAAAAAAAAAGAGAAGAAATCCAAATACACCCTCGATATCATATTTTCCCCATAGGTAGGTTATCTGTAAAATTTACAAAAAAAACATCTTCAAACGAAACAGGAAATTTTATTTCAATTAAAATCGTATTTCATTCATTTTTATAAATTGTAAAATCAAAAAAAGAGAGAAATGTTGTATTTCGGGAATCACAGGACTAGACACACATGACCCATCCCGTACAACGCACGACGATGCAAAGTGAGTAAAATAAATCGAAATTCCTGTTTGTAACTAACAAGCGGAATTTCGAAATTCTTCTTAGATCCAAAAGATAAAAAAAAATTCCATTCCCATTGACCATCTTCTTCGTTTGAGGAAGCAATTCCGTAAAAATGATGTAAAGTATACATGTTATCGCTTATTACGATATTTGTTCTATGTAATCGTTTAGCCACGCTTGAACCGGAAGTAGGTTCGTCTTCAGCCAGGAACTTCTGGACCTTGCCTCAGCCTCTGCAACCGCTATTGTATGTCTCATGAATTTCAATTTGTCGTAATGCTCTTCTTTGAAAATCTGGAACTGTGTGTATATAATTTTTGAGTTTTCAGTGATCGATGATTAGACTCACTCATTCATTCAATTACATTTTATATTGCCAATTTTGAATTATTATCGATCGTAACACTCACAGTTTTTAGATCCTGTTCGTCCGCGATCCCGTTTATCGACGCGACTAAAAACGCCTTTGAGATTTTATAGGACTTTGAGAACCTGTTGAAATAGTCGATAGCTAATAATTACTAGATCGTACATACGGAATAAGATTTAATTATAAATAATAAAAACGACGAACCTTTGAAATATTTCATTCCACTGTCTGATTACGAATTTAAAAGCTGATCGAGCGGCCATTGGATTTTCACCGAAACTTTGAAGCAAGACGAGGGCTTCTGCTACGTCAAATTTCTCTCCCTCAAGTATGTCGGTCAAAAGTCTTGAAGCATAAATAAAAATCAATATATAATTAACAATTATTATCCAGAAAAATGATTATTACCATTTTGCTTTCATAACGTTATCATATTTTGTTATATTTACGATTGCAAAATCCATTCGACTTGAAAGCATGGTAATGCCGCCAAAAGTCTCAACTTTATTTCCCTGTCTTCAGCATTTGAAGATTCCAAAATCTGGAAATCCCATTCTGATTTTCCGCCAAATTTCGCCAAGGCACACCGATGAGTCTTCGCAAGGTACGTAGGCACGTTGGGTCTGTGATAAAAAAAGAAGTTTCCAACACGAAATTCTCGTTATAGGTATGTACAATGTACATATCATTGTGATTCGTAAATGTGACGAAATTTCTTACAAATTTTTCAGGTAGCTCTGACATTCTGTATTATCGATCAGGCAAGCCCATTCAATAGCCATTAATTTCAGCTGAGACTCTCCACCTTCGGTTGTCACTTTTTCGAAGACAGGCGATATGAATTTTATCATGAATTCCTGAAAAGTAAGAAATTTGAATTTTTCCACCATTACACCTTCCGCGAAATAGCGGACACCACTTATCCACTTGGTTTAACATTTTATAGCGATAACTTGTCGCCCTGTTATCCTGCAGCGTCTATAAATACAGGCGAAAGACAATCCCAGCTTAAACTTCGGAGCTTCGTTCAAGTTATTTTTCTTTTTTTCCTCTCTTTTTTCTCTTCTTCTTTTTTCTGTCAATTTTAATTACATTCTGCACATAATCCCTCACCTGAAAGCTCGCGTAAGCCCCAGTATTCTGTAGCAAGTTATTTAACTTGATCATATTCTTCAAAGCCACCATCCAAGGCGAGTGGTGAGTTTCCTTCTCTCTGAGATAACGAATCAAATTAAGGGCTGTAGGATATTCCAATCGACCACCCCAGGCTAGACTAAGAGCATCATCAACCAGAGAAGTTCTAGTGGTCACTGGGAATTTCTCATATGTTGCAGAATTCAGAGCTGACGACAATAGCTTCCAATTATCCAGCTCGTAATTTACGCGATAGAATCCTAACAGGTATAAACAACAGGATTAGAAATTCATTCCAAATTTCATCAGTGCCTTTTCAAATATCTTCGAAAAAATAACGAACTGATTTTTGCACCCATAAACCTGAACCAAGTTTGATTCCCAAAACGACTTAAAAGTTCGTATAGTATAAACTCAGGAAACCCCGGAGCTCGGCAAGTTGTTATTTAATTATGACCTGCTTCAGCCGGGCAAGAGAGCTTTGTAAAAGCATAGTTAGCCGTAATCTCCTTAGTTTGAAGTTAAAATATCAAACATAGGTACCTACCATGCGAGCTGGAATCGGCTCGAGTGAGAAATAACATTTCGGTCAAGACTGCAGCAGCGAAGGATAAGGTATATAATCATTAATCAGTTTCTGACTCACCTGTTTGGTTTACGTTGAACAATACCCATTTCTTTTCATCTCGTTCACCCACATCCTCAACTGTTATTTTCTCTTCTTTTTTCAACCATGATTTTCTAGGCGATGACCAATCGTCCCCATCGCTGATGTAAGTCAATGGAATGTACCAAAATTTACGTTTTGATATCGTATAATTGTCGTGAGCGAATTGCTCCTGAAAAGAAATAAAAAAATTAACTGACTGTAACGTTCTTATTAATTTCTGACCGGGAAATCATCATCCAATTCCGTATTACACCAATTTAAACAAATTACTTTACGAGGAAATCACGACTGAGCTTAACCGCGTTTTCTAATATACATATACGACGGAGATAAGAACTCCAGCTTAGCGTAATTTCACCGTAAGTAGAACTCTGAATCATATGACTCGGAATTTTAAGAATTATATCATCAGCCACTTCTTCGTCTAAGCAATTGTTCTTGCCAACGACGACCCCCCCCCCCCCCCCTGCCCCTTTTTAATATGGAGTTTAATACTGTTTTAATTTAATCAGTGTAACGTATTGCATCCGGTGCATCTAACCTTCGCGCTTTATTAATGCTTGGTAAAAAGGATACGGTCTAGACTCTAGATTCGTGACTGGTGTACTTTTTGCCACTATTTCATATGTATAATACAAACTTTGATCGGGAAAAATCATTGCCACAATTTATTATACCTGTCGAACAACTGCAGTACCACTTTCATAATTTCTGCTAACAGTGATAACTGGAAAGCCGCCCTGACCCACCCAGGACGTCATCACCTGGTCCAAAGAGACGCCATCAGGGAGCCAATGAGCTTCGTTTGACATAGATTTCCAAAAATCTGAGACCCCTGCACTGGAGTTTATCCTACAAAGGCGAGTTTGATGATTGAATTGATTTTTTCTGTGAAAAAAAATCGCTGATATATCACGAATATTCAATCATCATGATACCCACCACCTAGAGATGAAATTTTTGTAGCCATTCCTAAATCCCGAGTCAGATATCACGCTATGCAACATGCGAATCAGACATGCACCTATAAGCAATGAACACCACGAATTTTTAGACACTTTCCACACATACGTTTTTTCATACTTACCTTTCCTGTAGGCATTTTGGGGATACGCCGTCTCCAAAATAGCTGGCGAAATTTTTGAATCCAGAGTCTTTGATACTTCGTATGAATCTGATTCGAGTGCATCGTGTTGAATGGACCCGAAAGAATCGGCTGAATCGAGTGTCGAATCAATCTAAAAATTCGAACGAATTGACCTGCAGGTTCTTTTAAAAGGCTATTCGCAGATTTTGAAAATGGAAGAAAAATGCCGTTTTTGCTCCTTGCCTTTTCCGCCAATAAATTTTGCAGAAATATCAACGATCCCTCCAGAACCCAGGCGTCTGACAAAGTTTTAGCACTGACTAAACCACCCAGCCATTGTTCACCGATTAACTTGACGAGGTTTTTAACAGCAAGTTCTTTGGCGATTGAGGGAGACTCGTCAGTCATGTAGAACAGCGATTCCCTGATTAATGAAACAGGGTTTTAATCTCTGGAGAGGAATTATACACGGCAACCATATCTTCCAAATTATTAAAAGCTTGTGAATTATTTAAACAGCTTATCCTGGCCAGGTGAAATTTAGGCAAAATTTGCCAGTAAGTGAAAACGTTTAAGTCAAGTAAGAATAGGGGAAAAAATATACTGACCTGATGGAAATGAGGCCAGTACTTCCCCCGCCGTCAAATAGGAGACCGGGCATAGCAACGACATCTAATTTCGGCATGGTATAAGGGGTCGAGAAAAACTGATTCAAGGTTTGAATGGCTGTATCCATTTTCTCAGCGATGAAATGGGTTTCCCCAATTCTGCTATTCCGACCCCATAAAGTTAACGGGATCATACTGTCCCCTGCAGTTGTTTCCCGAATAGGTTTAAGGTCTCCGACCATGAAAGCAAGATTGCGAGAAGACAGTGGAGGAGATATCTCGAAACTGTCCATCACCCAGTCGTCTGAACTGAAAGAGACGACGAAAAAACCTCATGGCATACTCTAAGTGTTTATGGAATCTCGGTTTATGCAATTTTTTGGTAATTTCCTTCCCAAAAATAAGGCCAAAAAATTTACTCACACGGAATCAGAGGATTGGAGAGGCATATTGGCCAATGCAATAAATGCCTTAGGTCTGGCAACCGACAAGGCAAATCTCGCCTTTGAGTTGGGGTCATCAAAACTGGGGAATAACGCGCGAGGGCCAAGTGGTTCCAGCTTTGAAGCCAGTAGCCATCTTTGGAACGATTAATTATTGAGAAACTCCAATTCATAATCAACTCCGATATACTGGCAAATAACTTACGCAGACTTACCTCCTATCGCCATCGAGTTCATAAACGTTAGCGAACGTGCTTTCCCCGTCTACTTTAGCTTCGTACGTTATTTCGAGGGAATATACTCCTCTTTGGATAGGAGTACCCGGATAAATGACGTGTAAACTATCGACTGTGTCCGTCTCGGCCCAAGATATGGGAATTTCCGTGCTCTGGATGAAAATTTCGGGAGGCATAGACCGGCTCCAAACGACTGGTGAAATTTTCTGTACAACGAGAGGCGGTTCACTAGATCCCGGTAGAATGCCCTCACCTTTTTCAGAACTTGTCTCATTATCCAGGGTAACGATGTCGCCGGGTGGTGTTGAAATATTGTCATTTGACGAATCTAAAGCTGTGTCATTAGTCGCACTGTCCATTGAAGTCGCGTTCAAAGCATCCTCTGACGAACTGAAACTCCTAAGAACCGCACTACCGAGTTCTGTGACAATGAGTGCAAGAACAAAGGCGTTTTAACTATGAACCGATAAATCAATTCATGCACGTAGAACACAACTATCGATTGATTGCAGAATCAGACGCATTTATGTATTGAAATGCAATATTCTTACCTGTAGCCGTTTCTGATTCTGTAATATTTGCCACTGCAGTATCGTTGGCCGGAGTATAGTCGGATGATTCAATTCCATTAGGATTCAAATTTTCCCCAGTCAAATCGTCCCGTCTTTTTCTAAAACGAACATTTCTAATCGCGTGATCATCGTCCAACGACAACAGTTTCGCTTTGGACACGGTGATATCTTTCGCGTTTAAAACCAGTCGCGATAAAGGCTCGGTTGAATTGCAAGTAAACCGCACGACGACATGACCTGAAAACTTCTTCACCGTATCTTCTTCGAGCACAGGAGTGAGCTTTATGGTGTAAAGATTCGGCTGAATCGAAGGAGAGGAAATAAACCTAGCCGGGGTAACAGGCCCGTCGATTTCATCATCTTCGGCAAGTGTGAATGCAGTGAAAGCCTGAATATCAACATATGAGTAAAAATTCTTGGAAATGGTTCATCGAATGGTCGAATGGTCGAATGGTTCCAACTAATTACCCGATGTTTTGTCCACGGACTAAAATAGGCTCCGATAACTCCCGCAGCGATTACTCCTAGGATGAACAATACGATCATGGTCGCAGTTTTTTTATGCGATAAGAAACAGCCCCCTTTTCTTTTGTACTCGATGTTGGTTAGCCCAAGATCGCTCGTCGTGAATTCCGATCTGGTTGGGGCTATCTGTGCCATGTTGGCGGCTGGAGAAATTGAAGAATAAAAAAATCTGGTGTGAGATTATTGGGTACAAAATATGTAAGGTGATCGAAAAAGGAGATTTTTCAATGTGCAAATCCGTACAGGTGACGTTATACGAATTCTTAAATAGAATGTAATAATCCGGTATGGTCTCAAGTGACATCATCATTTTTATGACTGTGGAGAGCTGCTGTCCTCGCAATTAAGTTTGGATTCCGATGATTCGAAATTGGAGGGGGATGATGGATCCCTATGTATTAATTTTCCGCCCTTGAACTCTTTTAGCCGAATAGTAAGCAAAGACTGGTGGGCCGAGAGGTGGAAAATCGAATTTAAATTGGGCGAGATCATTATTCCAGGGCGTACCATGTGCGCACGAGATATTATATCCACGTACGAAAGGCAGCACAACGCACGTAGTTCACCCCTGTCATAAATCTCGGCTTTTCTTGGTCCACTGAACGATAATCTTTAAATGTGACGGACAACTAGGTTGGCACAGTAAATCAAGAGTGTAAAGTCTAACAGCTGATAAGAAACTGCAGCAGCTACCCAGCTGCGTTTTACCTCAATCGTTCAGTATGTTATTTAGCTCCCGTCGATCACTGCACAAGCTTTTAAAAAAAAATTGCAAAATGTAATTACGGGCTTAGAGAAACGGAAGAGCGTATTTTTCGCACGGTTTCTCGTCATGAGCTTCAATGATGATGTCATGAATCAGTTTTCCATGTATCGTCATCATTTCATGATGAAATATGACGAACTAGACTTCCTTAAAATTGAATTAACTCCGAGGAATCGATGATAGAAAAAAAGACCTGATCGACGATCGAGCGAAGCTTTTTGTCGCATAAGTAGAACTCATTTTTGCATTTGGATTACTCGTTTGACTCCAAAGGCTAATAAGAGCTAGAGTTCCATACTTACAATTCCGCCTGGCCCAGGGCTCCCAGGAGCTCACAGAACCACGCCGCATCGATTCAGTCTTTGGAGATGCACCACTGAATAATGTAAATAACGAACGGGTGAAAGGGATCCCTCGTTCCTTTAGTAGTGCCCGAATAGATTCGATTTGTGCTAATGGACGAAAATCGGATGGACAAAAAGTAGCTCGGTGTAATTGACGTGAGGCCGAAACAGGTGGAACACAATTAACAGTTTTCGATCACGACTTGTACGCATTTACCTTACCGTAGATGCAGACTGTTCAACTAAGAAGCTGGTGTCGCAATTCCCCCACTCGTTTCCATCAGCTAACTGCAGTTCTATTCGCTATTACATGCCACTATTGTTCTATACCAAATGGATCTCCCACCCTAAAGGTAGAATGTGCAATCTTTTGCAATGCCGATAGTAAAATCTGCGGTTCCGAGTGCACACGGTAATCGGTAATCCTCCGCAGCTCTCGCATGGCCTAGCTTAACTAACTGAAGAGATAATTCAGCTAACTGGTGACCCGTTGATCCCATCACTTCATTAGCTGACTATCCTTGATTACTAGTTGATGAAAAAAATATCCAACAACTAATGCAATCGGGTTTTTAGAACTGATGTAGGATCGAGCTTGGACATATCTCACTACTTCCAATGCTACTCCATTGTTCGATTGCGATCAATTATTATTTTTCCTTGCCAATTCTTTTCTTATCTATGTACGGAAAAATGAAGATCTATTTCCTCGTGTGAATGGCTAGAAGAACTCTGGAAGGAAGCTAATCATTATGAATATAATTATCCAATCCCATCGTATAAGTTTTTTTTTATCCGTCATCTACGGGTCTGAAATCGCAAGGCTCAGACGTAACGAGACAATTAGTAATTGCATGTAGAAGTCTCAATGACACGGCTAGTTGAGAATATAATGAATAAATACAGTACGTGTGTTCAATAAAATAAACGAAAGTCCGTTAGTAAAAAATGATTTATTATACCAACTGGCGAGACACGTTGATCATCGCTCAAGTCAGCATGCACTGATATTGCGACGCAATAGTTAAAATGTTACGTTTAACGCGGCCATACGTGAAGTTCTATAAATATTGCAATGACAAGGACATCAATATCTGGAGATTTCATGGAACGATTTGAACGGTTCACAAACGTTTTTATTCGCCATTGAAATGACACAATTTTATCCTGTTTTCATTAAATAGTTGAAATAAAATAACCGTTTCATTCCCAGCGGGTAATTGGGGTAATAATTGGGGAAACGCTGTGACATGCACGGGAAATAGACATAGACATATATGCACATGTATACGTGTGTTACATCGCATCCGTTCTATTGACGACATATTATGATCGTCCGATTCCCCCATTGACCATTCACGTTACGCATGTACTGGTTTGCTCGACTTCTGTCTGCGTCACTTACCTACGATTAGGAGCTTTTGTGACGTGCAATGCAGAATTGGATAATGGGGCACTGGGTGTCCATTACTGTTACCTTAAGTGGGTAAACGCGATTCCGTGCTTTGACTTCGGAAGAGGGGTCACGTGATGGTTATTTTTTTAAAACTTAATCGACTGGACCACCATAGCCACGAGTTTCTTGTCAGAATCTGCAGCCGCAGTCTCTGCGGAACAGTTCTTCGCCGCGGGTGTTTTCCTCTAGATCAACAGAATTTTAGATCATCTACTCACTACTGAATTCAGGTAATTAGTTGAGTTGGATTAAACATATCTTGACGAACGTTCGGATCACATATCGTGCGAAAATATTCAATGTTTTTTCGAAGAGGATTAGGATTAGGAATTTGACGTAAGCGAATGATTCAAAGGACTTTCATTTCTCAATGTAACCATTTTATTTATTCGTGTAGAATCATTCGTTCAAATTTTATAACGTACAAAATATCGATGAAACGTGATTTAGGAGTAACATATTCTATGTCTAATTCATACCACTGTCTATAGCAACTATTATCGTTGAATTTTGTCTCTACCATGCAGTATCAGTTTATATGGGCGAATAGATGTGAGTTGTGAAAGTAGATAAAGAAATAAGCCGCTTATTTCTATCGTGATTTTTGTCGTTGAATTTCGGCTAAAAACGTTGACTAGACTCGCTGATTCCACTACTAGCTGAATTGCTCGGACTAACTGTGCTGGAAGATTTTCCTCGTAATTTTATGAGCGAATACCAGAGCTTCCTGGTGGCCGGATCGCAGATGATGAAGAACATGAATAATACAAATCCTTGTAAAGCAGCGGTGATGCAAAACAAGTAGCTGAATAGTAATCCACCTCCCATTTTCGCGAACAGTCCGAATACCCAGGTAATTCCCAACAGGAAAAACAACATTATTCCTAATCTTAGCTGCGCGATAACTAAACCCTTGTCATCCTCGAGGCGGGGGCCCTTCCTGCGAGTTCCAAGGATGCTGTGAATTACACGTATGAACAAAAACGCGTTCAGACAAATGACGAGAATTACCGGTCCCAGGAGACCCACGTATTGTGCAATTCCAGATACTTGGCAATACCGTATGCCGGACCCGGGTGGCGGCATGTAAGCGTAGGGATCAATGGCAGCAACGATCGTGATAATTATTAGCGGAACTCCCCAGGCGAAGGCTGCTGCCTTCAGCAAGAATCTCGGTGGTCTTGTAGCGCCAAGTACGGTCACGTATCTTTTGAACTGAAGCCAGGCGGTGATTAACATCCATGAAAATTCGGCAAGAACCGAATAGTGCAGAACTGCGCCGGTGATTATGCAAGGAATTGGATTAGCCACGGAATCTACCATCGGCAAAATTCCTATCATGAATTTCTCCATTCCTAAGGCGAGGGAAAGTTGTATCAGGACTTTACTGCCAGGCTTCTTCCTCCAAGTCTTGAATACGGTAGCTGTTATCAAAATACCAAATACCCCAACCATGGACAAAACGCATCCAATGACAGTTATCACTTCGAGAGCTTCGCCATGCTGGACAGACACCGAATCGCCGATCTCCTCGGGTCCCGGAAAATGGCCCAATACCAACTGAGCGAAATGCGTCAAGTGGGAGCAAAGGCAGACGTTCAGTTCCCCCGAAAGGTCACGAGTTCTTCCAGAGTTTTGACAGCCATCTTCTGACCAGGCGCTGAAAGATGCTGCAGTAGAAATACCGACGTAATCAAAATCCCAGAATGCGCAGGTTTTCGTCTGCTGCAAGGCCCCTTTCAATGGTTTGAATAAAAGCGGGATCGGAAATGGTAGATTCGCACCATAGCCAGGCACAGATACGCTGATCACTCTGCTGTTGACTTTGTCATTTTTTTGACCCACCAAATCACTACTGAATACAATATCGTTGTAGAATAGAGTCACCACTATCCTCGGAGCCCCATGATTCGTGGTAGTATTTTCCGGGCTGGTGTTAAAGTTCGTGTAATTAGGCATCAGGATTACGTCCAACAAATTCCTCGGCAGCCATGTCGCGACTTCAACTTCACCAAGTCCAGCAACATCTTCGATGGTGTAATCGGCGGTCAAAGGGACGATGGTGTAGTCGAGGAAAGAGCTGACCGCAGAAGTGGAATTGGTGGAGTTTTTTATCAAGGCCAGACCGCTGATCGTGGTGATATTTGGATCCAAGATATAGATGATCAAATGGGATGTCACGATGCTGATCAGACCATCATATTCGGACAGATATTCCGTGCTGATGTTCACTGAAGCAAAGTCCAGCAACGTGCTAAGGGAGTCGAGCAGTATGTCAGTAGAATTCAACACCTGTGATCGTTTCAGCACTTGCTCATCAGTGACCATTACTTTGTCGAGTATGATCGAGATCCGGGATATGTCTTCGACCAGGACTTCAGAAGCTTCGTAGGTTTTCGCTTCGTAGTCGATTATCTTCGACAGAAAATGAATGTCCGCGCCGGTCAGCTGATCTATGCTCTCGACAATCCGCAATACTTCGTTCCCTAATTCGCGATTGTACTCTGCTGTGGATTGATGAATGTCCTTGCTGATTCTGTAGAGCCTTTTTGTCGATTCCGAAACCTCACTCGCACAATTTCCGGACGGTTCGGACCACGCACCACCCCGCATGAAATTACCTTTGCAAATTCTGTGCACCAAAAGCCCCGTAGAATCAAGACAAATTTCTTCAGGGGTAGCGGTTATTCCCACGTAAGTGTACGGCCACACTAATTGACTCTCATCTTTGCCGGTGACTGACCTTAGACAGCCGTCACAGCTGTTCAGGAAAATGAATTTATATATCCTTGGATTCATGGCTGCAAGAAGCTGGAACAATCGCTTCGACCTCATGAACGCGTTCGTCACCGATTCAGAGTCGAATTCTTCGTCGTCGAACTTTTTGGCGATGACGTGAAACAAAACGGTCACATTTCCGTCCGGTGTAATATCGAGGATTTGCATAGTCCGTATATCCTCGATCAAATGATCGGTAGTCGCAGCCTCGAGATCTCTGGCCAGTTTTTTATAAATTTTCAAAAATGTCGGATCGCATTTTTCTATGTTTTGACAGGCGTCCATCACTTCGAGACCTAGAGCGAATATGTTTCCCTCCAGTTTCTTGTAGGCAATGACTCGTTTCGTTGTCAATAATTCTCCGCTAATCTTGTGACCCTCGCAGGTGTAATATCCCGGACCTTTGTCACTGAGCTTTACCCGATAAACTGTCTTGTGAATATCTACTTCGAGGTCGACACGATCTTCAAAGTCGATATCCGGCTCGATGTCCTTCTCCGTCCATCTCTTATCCCATATTTTTTTCAACTTAGCATTCCTAATCAAGTCTCCATTCGCATTTGTAAAGCACCGAACACCTGGATCAGAAGAGGACACCTTCCACAGGCCTTCTTCGCCGTAGACACTGAGGCGAAGCTCTCGTTCGTTCTGATAGAATTTTAAACTGATGCTAGTAGCAGGATGCGTTGGGACATCCATTTGGCAAAAAACACAATGCAGATTCGTGGTCGTGTTAAAGTTCGTGAATTCACCAGCCACAGTCATTGCCATAGTGTTGCTACGGTATCGTCCATTGCCTCCAATCCAGCAGTAATCGGAATCATGTAAACCGCTTTCTCTGGCCAATCCAGAAAACAATTGACCGATAAGTGGGTTGTCGATCTGCGCTGTGGAACACTTGCTCATCGCGTCTTGCCAATTTATATTTTCATCGCTGATCTTCAAACGGAAGCATCTCTCGTCGCCTGGAATTGGCGAACTGTAATACTTCGAGGGACAAGCACCTTGGAGGAAGTAATTTTTCTCAACAACGCAAAGGAAAGGATGACTGCCTGTGCAAGTCTCAGCTTTTATCTGAAAACCGTGAGAAATGTCTAGCACGATACACCCCTTGCTTCTGTCACCATAAGTTATTTCGAGTCCGTCGGAAATGTCGACACGTGAACTCCACAACGGTCCTGGTATTTCCCAAACCAATGGGCCAAAGGTGTCCAATCTTTTCATGGGAAGCCAGGTAGTATTGATTCCGCGTTCTTTGAGATTGTTGAAAATCGCGATCAGCAGATCTATTTGAACGTCATCGAAAGCTTTTGGGGAAAATCTGCACGTGTTGGACCATTTTTCCTTCGAAACCGTCACACATACGTAGTCCTTTCTACTGTTTACAACCGTGTAGCCAGGTGGACAATAGAGTTTCGGTTTTTTCGGCGAAATGTAGGAGCAGTTAGGTGGCACACGTGGGAGCCAGGTTTCTGCACACTCTCTTTCAACGACCTGAAAGTCTTTTCCGAGACACAGAGGATCGGAGTAGACTTCGGTGTGCGATATTGTCCGCGGCCATCTAGGTGCCTGAATTATTCCTTGGGTTTCATCGACGCGAGATACTTCCTCTGGACACTGTGACATTGAATAATAAGTATTAAAGTTAAAGTTCTGACGATTTTTCATTGTAATACAACCGGCTGGAGAAAAAAAAATATGATTAGAAGCGTAAATATTTCTCGAGTATTGCGTATGAAGTGAAAAAATAAAAAAATGAAGCAACGTTGACGTGATGGTGAAACGTTATAAACATGTCCAGACATATTTTTTTAATAATCAGAACCGAATGACTGATCATTTTAATCTTGATTTTTCTCACAATGTCACTCTCACCTGATTATGCGTGGCCAAAATCGTTTCCACTCGCCAAAACGAGAAGACGATGACCAGGAATCCTGTCAAAGAAATTAACAGTAATGTAAATCATTGGTTTTGATAAAAAATGAAAAAATGAAAAAAAAGGGAATAATTCCCCTTCCTATGGTGAAATTTTTTACTCATTAAATTATCAATGCAACAAAGTCTGATCGGATGCTAAAGAATCGGTGAACTTTGAAGCGAGGTAATCACTGGCGGATGATAATTAAAATAAGATCTTAACTACCTGTTATCATTTCTGAGAGATGTGGGCTTGTTAAGCGATTGTTGCAAACTAACTTTCGGATGGTTTGGTTTGGGCTACGAGTCTTATCTGCTGAGTATATATTTGCCATAATTCTTGAACAAACAAGTGAATATAAATCTGTGGAGACGCCACAACACTTTTTTAACGTTAATCATACACCAATTATGACGGCGATATTATTTTCGGCGAATATGAGGACATGAAAACAATGAATTTCAGCGGACTCGTGAATTCCTTGCTTACGTAAAACCGAACAGAGAGAGAGAGGAAAAATAAGTACACCTTCGACGTTCTGTTGCAGGAAAAGCCAAAGCAATTTATCATGGGGCGAAACACCGTTTTATTTACGGTTCTAGCCGCCGTCTTACTTCTAGGTTCCATAGCAGCTTTCCCTGATAAGGTAGGGGGGATTTATAAATTAAAAAGCCGAAAAAATAGTTGACCCGTTCTTTGAACCCTTTTTAATCCACTTTTGTCTCAAAGGGCCCAAGGGAGAAACGGAGTGTGGATCTCAACGAGGTGTACTCGATGATCGGCCACTGTCGACTTCCAAAGGAAATTCGAGCTTCCAGTTACCGCCTCGAATTGCAACCATTCATTAAGGAAGGGACTTTCAAAGGCCGTGTGAAGATCAACATCACCTGGTTCGACACCACCGATAGGATTACCTTGAATGTGCATCCGGATCTGCAGATATCTCATTCTGACGTCAGAGTGACGCAACTAGGTCCATTCAAAACGTTGGTAGAACATGACCCGCAATTTGGTCGCTTAGAATTTTTTACTTCCGTTTATTCACGAGATGAGCAATTTTTTTTTTTTTTTTTCTTTATTCAGAGAGGAATCCACGAGTGCTCCAATAAACACCGTCAACGTGGCTAGGACCGAACGCCATGCCAAGAGACCATGGTACATCATACACCTTGAACAAATGCTGAAAAGAGGAAGCAGCTGCGAAGTAGACATAACATTCTCTGGAAATATAACGACTAACGCTACTCAAGGACTCTTCAGGAATCAGTACATGGACATCAATGGCAAACAGCAGTGAGTGTCACTTTGAAAAAAGAACGAAATTGAATACCGAGTAGTTTTGGGTCGTCACACGATTGATAAACACCAATTATCTTTCAGTTATTTCCTGGCTACTTACCTCAGGCCAAACTATGCCCACAAAGTATTCCCGTGCTTCGATGAACCAGCTTACAAAGCGACTTTTCAACTGAGTGTTACTCGCCCAAGACATTACACAGCGAGGTCCAATACCGCAGTGCTGAGGACCGAAGATGTGTAAGTTTTCGTAGATTATGAATAGACTCGAGGATAACTTTGTACTATTCTGTTTTTTAATTCTACCCCAAGATCCGGAGAGCCGGAAACAGTTTGGGACCATTTTGCACAAACGCCACAAATGTCATCGTACCAATTGGCGCTGGTAATTTCTGACTTTGAAAGTATCAGTCCGTCAAAAGCAGTGAGTGAAAAGTACGGAAATAAATTAGACGTAAAAATCTGGAGTCGGAAAGAGTACTTGGAGACGTTGAAGGCCGTCCCCGACAAGGTTGTCACCATCGTTAATTATCTACAAGAATATTTCAACTCCTCAATCCTTCTTCCCAAACTGGACATTATGGCGATACCAATGTACACCGCATCCAGGCCATCCGACAGCTGGGGCCTCATGTTTTTTAAGTAAGCTTCTCATCGTTAAAAGCCACCCAAGGTGTTCCCCGATCCTAAAATAATTCCAAAAACACACGTTTCCACAGGGAAAGCGAACTCAGCAGCTCTGCGGTCTGGAATACAGCCTATGAAATTATCTACCAATGGATTGGCCAATTCACAACTCCATTTTGGTGGAGTGATGCTGCTGTCAATAAAGCTCTGAACTCGTATTTGGCCTCGATGACAACTGTCGAGGTATTTCCGTCCTCTAATATCATTCGAAAAATGAGTGATGAAATATTTTAGTGATTTTAATGAGTTTACTCTATTTTTCAGATAAATCCTGACGAGCTGGAAGGACAGTGGCCAATGACCATTCTCTACCCTCTGTATTACGAGTTCAGTAAAAAATTCCCGTTCTCAAGATTAAATGGAATCAGACAGGAGGGCACTTCCGCAAAAAGTATGTATATATGCAGTTTCGGTTATGATCTATGAAACGGGAATAAACGAATCTTGAATTTGATAGCAAAAATGAGCGCGCCTAATCGCTCTCGACTCTTTTTTTTCCCCTCTCGTAATAAATTATTCAATTATTCAAAGGCCTTGGCTACAGGCCGTTTGTTCAACGTAGAGTCACGTTCATCTAGGTTTTACTCTATAGCCAAGAACCGAATGAAATAGAAACTTGTAAGATTTTTCACGTATAAAAGTCCGAAGTACCTAGTGTTGGGTCGCCTTATCTTAAATTTATCGCCAACCTCACGCCACATACCTACCTACGCACACCAATCTGTTCTCATAGGTATACCGGTGCACACATGACGCACGATACAATCGACGAACATTAAAATCACACTACATATGTGCGTATGCACACTGTTTCGTCGAATGAATCATCGTTTTTATTACAGCCGAGCTCGTATTCAGAATGTTTAACTACACTCTGGGAAAGGACCTTGTGCAACGAAGCGTTAGAAAATTCGTCCAGGATCTGTGGGAAGAGTAGTAATGCCTTCCCTACTTAGTCGGGAATCAAATCGCTTTATCTATTTCCATTTTCTATATTTTAAAAGTATTTTCTGTCCTCCTGAAATCGTCTGGCTAAATTTACTCGCCTTGTACTTCGGCCTTGGGGAATGAAATAATACGAACAGTGCTGAAGCACCAGCATCAAGCTCAGCTCCTCTTATGAGAATTTGATAAGATTAGCCTTAGTAGTTGTACAGCAAATTCGTCTCGTTACGTTTCTCTCTGTATGCATGTGTGTTCTGTACATTTCGTTCACATATCTCTCTCTAACATTGCGCGTTAATTACCTAACGCTGTCTGCTCTACTCGTTGAGTGCTAAGCCCAAAGATAATCGCTTTAACATTTATTAGCTTTAAGATTTCGCGGCGATTAAGCACGTCGGTCGCTTTTGCGAATGATATTAATTTGCCTAGGTCTATTGACTCCCGACTATAATTTTTACCCTAACTCGTTTAGACACCATTATAACATTTTTCTTTCTTTTATGCATAAATTAACCCAGAAACTCGAAGACCTTCTTCGCCGACGATATATACACCTGCTTAAACGACGCGGCTAATGAGTCACAGAAACTCATGCCTGGTCTCACGTTGAACAATATTGCTGCATCTTGGATAAACCGGGACAGAATACCCCTCGTCACAGTCACCCGTGATTACGATTCAGGAAATATCACTTTCAATCAGGTGAGCGAAGCGAAAATAACAGATTTTCCGATTGTTTTCAGAACGTGCACTTCCAGTCTTTATGCGAAAGTTCATAAAACCGCGAAAATAAAAGATCGTTCCCTTGGCACTTGACGTGACCCGGTATTAATTATTATATCATGTTCAATATCACGCAAGGTCCAGGGATACGGCCTTCTAATTACCGTCATAAACGATCAGTAAAGTCTATTTTTACGAAGTAAAGAAGAAGATGTGCCTTGCAGTTAATTGCTGTTCTCGAGTAGGCGTTCCAGCGGTGGTCATTAGTCGATGATTAATACCTATTCCATGCAAATCTCTTTTTTATCCATATCAGAGTTTGGTCTTCCATATTTTACTCCGAATCGCGGTTCGTCTTATTCATCCGCGGAACATCTGTCATAATCGTATAACGATATTACTCCCGCTTTCAGCAAGTCTATCTCAGAGACAGATCTCAAGAGTCTGCCGAAAGGGTGAAGTACATGTGGTACATACCCATCGTTATGGTCACCCAGGACAATCTCGACTTTAGCAAGACCGAACCCATCTTATGGATGTCGAAGGATGGAGAGAGGAATGTGACCATAAAGGACGTCGCGTCAGAAAAAAGTTTCGTTATTGTAAATCCGGAGGAAATAGGTAAGAACGATAAAAATTCTCCAAAAGTACTTGAGCCAAGTACCTAAGTTGAGGAAGTTCGAAATACAAATCGATTCCTAATCCCTTTAGGAATGTTCCCTGTCAACTACGATTCATGCAACTGGAAGATGCTGGCACAGTTCCTCCAAGGACCTGACCGTGAGAAAATCCCCGTTGCGACACGGGCGAAGTTGTTGCACGATGCATGGAACCTCGCATACGCTGGTGATCTATGTTTCGGAATAGCGCTGAACATGACACTTTTCTTGAAGGAAGAAAAGAGCCACGTAGTATGGGAGCCGGTATTTACCATGATCGATCACATCGGAAGACACATAGACGGCAGCTATGTTTACCTGAAGTTTGAGGTAACCGTTTCCATGGGTTTTGAACAGCGGTGAAAGTTCGGAAACTTTATGGACCACATTTTTCCATATTTTTGCTCTATTGCTTCAGGCGTATGTCCGATCTCTTCTGAAGCCCGTTTATCAAACCCTTGGTGAAACACCGCAGCTGGGAGAACCGTCGTGGACAACGCATATGAGAGGTCTTACGAAGACCTTTTTGTGCCGTGCTGGATACGAGCCCTGCGTTAAAGAAGCTCGTGAACAGTATCAGAAATGGATGGCTAACGAAGAACCTGACAAAGGAAATCCGTGAGTGGAGGAATAAGCTCGTCGTTGCTCACAGAGGCGCTTCTTCTTGTACATTTCACCCTATCTATTTCAGAGTAGCGAACGAATTCATCTGTCCAGTATTTAAGTGGGGAACCAACGACGAATGGGAATTTGGACTTAAACGGGTAATAAACTTCCCTCAGAATTCGCTGGAACGTAAACAGAACGAACGAACCTATTTGCTGAAAACTTTGGCCGGATGCCCAAGGGATGCATCAAAGATTGAGAAGTGGGTTTTGGCTTTTCACGGACTCTGAACTCGTAGAATGAATTTTTCATTAAAATCGTGTATACAGTGGCTTCGAATGATGCGAAATTGAACGACTTGTCACGTTTCAGGCTACTGCAGGAGACGATTCTTGGAGCAAATTCGAATTTCACGGACGCTGACATACACCTGATATTCAGCATGCTGACTGGAAGTGCGACCGGATATACGACCTTGTTTAACTTCCTGGCTGACCACTGGGATATGATAAAGTTGAAGTTTAAGGAGAAGAAGCATCTGTGGGACGGAATTGTATATTCCGCAACATCCTCGTTCAACACCCAAGAAGGTTACGACATGGTTTCCGAGTTGTACGTAAGTCGTCAAGGAGAATTTGAGACAGCTGATGCGATAATCGAAAAAGCATTGAAAAATATCAAGGAAGAAACGCAATGGAGCGAAATTAATTTGCCAGTTATCGAAAATTGGCTTAAGGAAAATCTTTCAAAGGAAGATTTGGACGCCATAGAGGCCGCGACGAAGACGAGTACGGTCGCTCCACTTGCAGGATAATTAGAATAAGGAGAAATATTTATGGGCCTTAATTCATTCCGTGAATTAAACTGCTCCTGCGTAGTCGATAGCGTAAATATAAATATTTTTTTTCTATAACGACTACAATCGTTATATTATAAAACCGTATCCCACCCTCTGTACATTTATCGTAAATAAGTTTTTTCTCTGTAACTTTATGCAGGTGGATATATAAAATATGTTTATACCCAAAAACCGAATGTTAATTGTTTGTTTTCTATTAAGTAACGAGAAACAAAAATCAAACCATCTAAAAATTGTGGAGAAAAGTTACATTGCAGCAGAGCCTCGCGTTTCGCGAATTCAACAAATCAATTTTCGTCATTTCTGTACTAGTATACGAATTGCAAGATTTTTTTGAATTAAAAAATCGATGACGAAATGCGCCGTATCATATGCAACTCGTATAACAGCAGGTAATACGTATTCCGTTATACCTACATACGTAGGTGTATGAATAATCAATACTATAGTTGTTGAATATTCTACAAGGTGATGCCACAAATTGCTTGGGTAGATAGCGTCATCGCACGATCTTTGCGAGGCTTTCGCGAACTACTTTTGCCGGGCAAAACTGTGCGGCCCGGGCAGCTATTATGAATTCCCTGTGCTGTTGAATTCTTTACTCATTGCTGTAGAATGATATTATATAATTTATGGGAGTATTTAGGACGTCGTGGCGCTTTAACGGCGTTGGTATAATAGTTCTCGAAAATTCCTACCACCAAACCGAAGAATAAGAATTAAAACTCGAAAGAGGAAGAGTAGAGACTAAATTGATTAACTTTTTAGTCGCGAACACGTTTTTCGTCGAAACGTGTTTGCAGATTTTTATTGAATGATTGCGGAAGGCCCACGTTGCTGATTTTCTATTCCATCGATATTTTCAGAAATTTTTAAATATAGTCGCATCAAAGAATAATGCCTGATACATACAATCTTCAATTTCTACAATCCACAACCAGCAGTGCAAATGGACTACTTTTCAGTTAGCGTCATATTCCGCTGACGCTAGATGAACATTGCAGACTAATGGAATTATTACTTTATACAACTTTTCAAACCTACCTACGTAGAATGCGGCGAAAACAAAAATTGTCGGAAAAATCTAATGATAATTTCAAACGATTAGGTATCCTCGAATCGTGCATAGTAGAGCAAGTAAATGATTCGCATTGTAAGTTGAGCTGATTTCAGGCATATTTACTTCGACCAAGCTCAGAAACCGATGAGCTTGTTACAAGTATGAGAAAAACAAGAATTCACTAACGAGGCATGAATGTGTGTGAGAAATTGCGAAAATATATTCAGACGCGGTGAAGTTCGGGGGGTTCGCGGTTCACACCGAGTTTTGATCGGCAGTCACCCTGTGGCGAAATCCCGCTGTCTACGACCTCTGAGTTATTGCTGACACCTTAGAAATCGAATATCTGCAGTTTAGCGACCTGAGCTTCCTGGATTTCAGTCATTGCAGTCAGTGCGTGCATGGCACTCCGAACTAGCAACTGTTAACTTTGCTTCCAAACAAATGGGTGAGTAAATGTCTGAAATTCTCTGAAATTCTGTCCGTCTTACAATCCATCGCCAATATTTACAATCGGCAAGCCTCGATTGTCTCTCTACGCTCATCAGTAGATACGAGTACGTATATTTACTAACATAGCCAAGTACCCTGATCGAACGTCTTACGATTAGAAAAACCGGCTACAGGCTCTGCTTCCATGTTTTTCGATTCAAAAAATTCAAATGGTGAATCTCTTTTTATTTCGCACTTTAACGCCGAAGAAATACCTCAAGTCATTCATAAATGTCTTTTGCACTGTCAGGGAGGGATCGGATTCGAGTCATACGTCGCATTCTCTCACGCTTCGTATAGCCGATCTCTGCAGGCGCCAGCGACGTTTAACATCGAAATATATATATTTTTTTACAGTATAATGACAGATACACGCACTGGACGTACTGGACGTAGAATACCTTCCGAAGAATTGGACGATATTCCAATGGACGATTATGATAATAGGATTCAACACAGTAAGCTCAACACTCAACCCTATCAACGAACGAAAAATTAACAAAAAAATCTGTGAAAATATTCTAGGTATGCCGACTGGCGAATATCAGAGACGATTGGCAGCGCGAAATTGTTGGGACACTATGATTCGGAATCGGTTGATTGTCGTGGCCGCTGTCCTGTTGACTGCGATAGTTATAGCCATCATTGCGATAACTACTTATCTGGCCATTACACCAGGTGAGTAAAACGATTATTTTATTTATTGCGTCAAATTTTTTGACTCGAAATTTTTGAGCCCCGATTTTTTGCCTCATTTGTAACCGGCTTGATCCTCTTTAGCAGAAACACAGTACACGAAGGTAGAAATCAACAAGATAACTGAAGTGGAGTACCCAGTGACTGAAAAAGCAATTGTGGACGAGTTGGAAAGTGAGATAGGAGCCAGAGCCCCAGTCTTCAGCTTACAGGATGAAGCTGAAGACGACATGCTCGATACTTTGATCAAAGACACGTACAGACTTTTACCAGCTGCAGCTTACGAAGCGGGAAGAACGATGCGTATTAGACGTGGAGTCGAAGAGGATACAAGCGTCGAATCGTGCAAAGAGAGGCACAATAATTGCAAGGTTTTACTCAATAAGGTGAAAAATATGACTAGAAATGTTTCACAGCAGGTACACCAGCTCCGAAGATTGATAAATCAACTTGGTATCCACAACGAAGAACTGCCTACCTTGCAGAACGTAACTGCATTGGATTTCGCGACTTGTTTAAGATGCGAGAAGCTGGAAAATGAAACAGCGATTATCAACATCACCGAAACTTCACCGATCTCAGAATCACTGCCGATTAATAACACGAGTCAATCGCAGGATGATAACTCGCAGGTATATGGAGAATCGAATATCAATGTATCTTCGAATTACGATGAGTCACTGATCAAAAAAAGCAGCCAGGTACTCTCAGCTGAAACTAGTGATGAACCAACGCTGGCTACCCTTCCTCCGATCATTGCTTATTCAGAGCAAATAGTCAACTCTACCGAAAATAATACCTCGATTATTATCGATAATCCTGAAAATTCCTACAACAATACTCCGTCCTCGTTGGCAAACGAAGGTGCAAGGATTTCCGAGAGTTCATCAGACTCGGAAATCAGTTCTGAAGATGAGACGAGTGAACCAAGTCAGAATGCTGAACATGCAGTCCACGATTCTCAACCGAATGATAAAACGGACTTCTACTTCCACCATAGTCTAGTTAACGAAAATTCTGCGTCGAAATTTGAACAGGTTGAGTCCACAGATGAACCGGAAGTCCTTCAGCCGAGCTCGAGTACGACGGAGGATAATCTGTCAGCTTCAACAACGATAGACCCTGAGAAAGAAGAGCATCCAGTACTGACATCGAACTATATGGAGCAGAGTTACTCGCCTCAGGCAAAAGCCAATGGAGAACAGAATCCGTTCATCACACCGACTGCTGAGACCGCGAAGGGTACTCTTCAGGTTACTTACACGCCGAATGTGAACTGGATGCCGTATCCTCTCTGCATCTATGGGCCGCCGAATCCTCCACCACAATCGGTAAGGCAAAGATCATCAGAAAGTATCACGTTTCCAGATTCCACACCCCCCTTCTCCTCGCCACAAACACAGCACATCCAACAAGGCCAATCTTCAGCATCGCAGGCGTCAAACGGACGAACGTTATCTCACAATATCAACTTTGTTCAGCCAATTATGCAGCCTGCACAACAAGGCGTCCAGTTTCTACCAACGCCATTTCAGCCTCCTTCGGTTCCCGTTTATCCACAACGATACGGACCCACGGGACCAGGGACACAGTATTTCCCTGTTAATCAGGGCTATCATCAACCCACTGCTACAGGCTCGGCTCGGCCTGTTTACTGCACTTATCTTCCTACTCCGACTTTCCAATTTCCGGTGGTACCAGGAGTTTCCGAGTTCCAACGGTCTGCGCCTGAGTCAGGGTCTGATCCTGACTCGGTTAATGGTGATGGTAATGATGTAGAGTCTTATCAGCAAAAGCTAAAGTCTAGAGGTGAGCACTAGCTTCTATCCAACTCACGTCGTTCAATTTCTAACATCTCACGTACATCATGTTCGCTATTCTTCCAGATTACACAGCAGGATGTCCTCCGAACACCAGAGCATGCAGTGACAATGGTCGATGTATTGCAAAATCACGATGGTGCGACGGTGAAGTTGATTGCCGTGATGCCAGCGATGAAACTCGGTGTTCTTGCAGAGACCGTGTCGACAGAGAGCGTCTTTGTGATGGGTACTTCGACTGTCCACTCGGCGAAGATGAGCTCGGTTGTTTCGGTGAGAAATCTGTAGTAGTATAGTCATTGTTATTCTACCCTTTTCCATGGAAAACGTGGAGCATGATCTGCTCGTATTTCTTCTTTAGGATGTGACAAGCACTCGTTCAGCTGCGAAGACCCGGAGAATCGTAAACGCTGGGGAAATTGCGTCCCACTTATTCAGCGCTGTGATGGTTTCGCTGACTGTGCCAATGGAAAAGATGAACTGCATTGCAACATCATCACGCAATCCGTTGAGGAGCGAGAAGTGAGTGTTTAATGAATAATGGTTCATTTTTCAACCCTTTACTGCATCAGAATCACTGATAATACGTCGTATACTCAGATGTTCACAGTCGGTTACACAACCGGATATCTTCATAGAAATTTTCGAGGTAAATGGTACCCGGCTTGCAACGCGACAAAACCATGGGCAAACGATGCTTGCCGTGCTGAAATTGGAGACGAGAGTTACAGGTCAGTTTTTGTCCGAAGGAACTATCAGTTTTTCTGAAAACCCATAAGGTATTTATGACGGTTATTTCGCTCCACAGAGACTTTCCTTCAGTCGAAACTGTCTTCCTTCAACAAGACTACAGAGGACCCTACGTCTCTCAAGTATCCTTCAACGACGTTCGGATAGTACAGTCATGCGCTGGCAGAGCGGTTTTCGTAAATTGTCCAAGAATGCCATGCGGTACAAGGATCCATTCTGCGCAGGATGACTCGCCCTTCGGGGTGCCGGATTCCGAACGATTCCCAACCAGAGGATTTCACGCAGTACTGTCCGATGTATTGGACGGCTTCAAGACCGACGAAGGGAAATCAGAGAACGAAGCAGAAGGGAAAACCAGTACCCCTGAAGCTCTAGCATCTTCTGCGAAGGACGCAACTCCTCAGACCTTAAATACCACCAATAATAATGACGCCATCCTCGGTGAGTCTCGAGTAGTCGGTGGCCGTCCAAGTCAGCCAAAAGCTTGGCCTTCTTTGGTCGCCATAAACAGAGACGGAAATTTCCACTGCGGTGGAGTTATTTTGGACGAGATTTGGGTCCTGACGGCTGCTCATTGCATCGATGGGTAAATATGAGTCGATTTTTCCCACTTAAGTACCACTTGGTGTATCGGATTCACATTTCTGTCGTCGTCTTACAGTTATCATCGGCACTACTACGACATTCAGTCTGGAATACTGCGACGTTTTTCGTATTCGCCGATGGAACAATCTCGGAAAGTCAGTCACGTCGTGATGTACCCCTCATACGACAAATCGGTTATGAAGAACGACCTTGCCCTGCTTCGACTGGAAACGCCATTGAATTTCAACCGATGGGTCAGACCAGCTTGTCTTCCAGAAACGAGGACTGCTGGATCATACTGGCGCATGGGACCAGCACCGGAAACTACTTGTGTCTCTGCAGGCTGGGGTTCAACCGTTGAACACGGTCCTGATCGTAAGAAATAACACAATTTAATTAACGGTCTGAAAAATCGGTGAGAAATTTATGCGTTCCCGATATGAATTCTTCGCTGTCTCTAGCCGATCATCTCAGGGAAGTCGATCTGCCGATTCTACCAAAGTGCAAATACTTAGTCGATCAAAACGACGCAGAAATTTGCGCCGGAATGCCTCAGGGTGGTCGAGATACATGTCAAGGAGACAGCGGAGGTCCACTCATGTGCAGGTCATACGTCAGTCTGTTTCTTTTTTATTCAACCTCCAAGTATCTGTCTGTAACTCTTTGTATTTTCTACAGGAACCCGAATTCACCTTCGCAATGGTACGTTGCTGGTATCGTAAGCCATGGGGAAGGGTGTGCTCGGCCTAACGAGCCAGGAGCATATACAAAAGTGAGCCGTTTCGTCGATTGGATAAACCAGGTTCGCAGTAAGTGTTAGAAAATGAGGAATTGCACAGTGTTTTTTATTCACATTTTTTCATTTTCTTCAATTATTCATTCACTCATTCATTCAGGTCGACAAGAAATGCCGAAGCAAGGACCGCTGCAGCATTGCCCAGGTTACTACTGTCACAGTGGATCTGGGAGATGTTACTCGTCTAAAAAACGATGCGACAAAAGCGTCGATTGCATGGATGCTGAAGACGAACTCGACTGCGGAAGATTTACGGATTTCTCGATATTCAGACGTGCGAATTCCGAAGATAAGGATTCGTTGGCGAAATTGGCAGAGGATGCTTCTCCTTCCAGGAACACTGAAGCAGATGTACGAGAAAGTACGACGACAGCTTCATCTTCAAGTAAGTTCGAAAAGATGATTGGACCGAATTGGCAAGGCTGATCATTCCTAATAACCGAATTCACGTTCCAGCACCGTCATCCACCGTCGAATCTTCGGGCACATCAACGGAAGTAACGATTTTAGAATCAACGATGACCCAAACCACCGAACAGTATAGTACAACGATGAGACCTATTGAAGTCTTGACAACTGTCACGATGTCAACGACTAATCAACCCACGGAACAAACTAAGCAGCAAATCACTACCATGAAACCCGATGAAAACTTTACGACTGTAACAACGGATCTGGAGACCAGTACTCTACCGCCTGGACCTCTTCAACATTTCAGTTGCAGGATGTAAGTTTTTCTTCAGTTTTATTTATTTTTTCATTGTGTGAAATAACCGGAAGGAATGGAGGATAGGACGAACTATTTGTGCTTTTAGTCTCCTGCAAACCATCGAGATCGGTAAACGCTGTGACAGAGTAATCGATTGCGAGGATGGAACCGACGAGGAAGATTGTACCTGCAGAGATTACTTGGCCAAGATTTCGCCTGCTTCGATTTGCGACGGTCACATAGACTGTCACGATACTACGGATGAAGAAAACTGCGGTGAGTACTCTCTAAATTTTTTGGAGTCAAAAATTCACTCTTTGTCTTGGAGTGGCGCTGTTTTCACTCCGAGGAAGTGAAAATTCACTCTGTTTGGAGTGAAATTCACTTCATTTGGACTGAAATTTCACTCTATTTTCTCGGAGTGGCGCTGTTTTCACTCCCAAGAATTAAGAGAGTATATCGACAACGATATCATAGACAGATTTTCATCTATACCGATTAAAAAACCGGGGATTAATACATTTTCAGAAATCTGCGCACCGAATGAATTTCAATGTAAAAGAAGCAGAGAGTGCGTTCCGATCGCTAAGAGATGCAACATAAAAGGAGACTGTGAATACAACGAGGATGAACTGGGCTGCGGTGAGTCAATTCTTTACCAACTACCTGCAATAAGTACTAAAATGTATTCGAGATATTATAGCTTAAATTTTTCCAGTTACTTTAACCAACGGTAAATACGTGAATATCGACATCGACGGTATGCCACATCATAGAATGGAAGGCATCCTAACGTCCTATGAAAACGGTAAATGGGTTCCGTTCTGTATCGATCGTAGAGCGAACAGGCCAGCGGTATTGGGAAAAAATATGTGCACGTACTTCGGATTCGTGTGAGTAAAACGGAATGATTTTCTTCAACAAAGTTGAGAAAAGTGCAATGGAATGATACAAAAATGACTCTTCAGGGGCTGCGAATCCTTCAACGAAACGCGCATGGAAACCACACCGCTCAAAGTCCGGGCATCTACAGCCACGAATATGATACCTTACGAATACTCGTCTGCATATTCTGTAGCAGCCGAAGAAGAGCCGCGTTGTACCGCTCTGTATCTTCGGTGCCTACCAACGATACACACAGTCTCTTTGGCATATCGACTGAAAGGAATCGCCGGTCAAGACGACACGTTTCTCTGGCCATGGCACGCTGCCGTTTTTGTCGACGGCCAATACAGATGTTCAGCTGTACTGCTTGAGCCCAGTTGGCTCCTTACGAGTATCTATTGCACCGACAACGTCGAGTAAGTCGCATTCATGGACTCGAAATAATTATTTCGACGAATGGCACATGTCTGTATAGACATAGGTACATGTAACGATGATGTCATTGCAGAACGCGTTCGATGACTGATTCAATACGGACAGTTCCTCGCACTCATATATGTACTACGCATATATGCCTCCCTTGCTTACGGATATTTACAGTTAATTAAACCAATCGATCATTTCGAACCATAAAAGAATATTTTTGTTCAAGCTGCATGCATGAATAATTCAACAAATAATTGGTGGATTGCTGACGGATGTAAAGTTCATACTTATATCGCAAGTGTTTAGGAACTTGAGTACGTCTTCAGATCTTTGATGATCAGATTTTTGCGACGTCTTGACCAAATTGGTGACCTCCTTAGTCCTGACTAATGATTGTCGCAGGACGAGAATAAAACCACACCGTAATTTACAGTTTGAACCAGAACTACACAACAGCTTTGCTAGGTGTGTCACGGTCGTATCTACAAGTTGATGGACCACATCAGCAGATGAGCCAAGTGGACGAGATAAAAACAGTGAAGAATTCAGACGCCGTCCTATTACACTTAAAGTATCCAGCAAATATGACGCGACACGTGCAGCCAATGTATCTACAGAAAAGGTCGGGTCGTTAGCTCGCTCCTAACTAGTATTAAACTCGTTTTACATTCAAACATACGTACGTTATGCTTTTCGAAAACCGAGACCATTTCATTTAGAGAAAGAACATTTTCGACGAACTACTCTCTTTTCACGTCCATCAATATACATTTTTAGGACTCACGCTCCTGCAGAATCTGACACATGTGCTACTGTTGGTGTTGATGGCGAGGAAAGGACCAGGACCGTTTTTCTTAAGGCAGTAATTCACAATTGCCCGGATAATCGTCGGTGCTACAAAAATGTCAAGACTGCAAAATGCCAGGTCAATCAAGGAGTAATTTTTATAAAAAATATCTACACGCGTGTATGTGTAACAAAAATTATCAATGACCGATTATCATTCCAGAACGACACAATGCCATCATGGAGTGGAACAGTTGTGTGTTTTGGATGCAGCGGATGGTACCCAGCAGCAGTGTATCACAAGGAAGGTGGACTCTGCAGTTTCTCAAAAAAACAGAGTTTGTCCAGTATAGATTACATCAACACGAATCTGATCACCGGGATGCGTGAGTCAATAAATTATATTAAAATCACAGAAAAACCCACGACAACACGACATTCCTAAATTATTTGCCAAGTTTACAGTTATAATGAATTCTGTTTTGCAGAGGAACCTGTAAACCCGTCTTTGAAGATACCAATATGCAAAGGGTTCCGCTG
The DNA here is from genome assembly GCA_963992785.1 of Tenthredo livida. NCBI lineage: Eukaryota > Metazoa > Arthropoda > Insecta > Hymenoptera > Tenthredinidae > Tenthredo > Tenthredo livida. Next base: position 4,381,355 of record OZ023068.1, read on the forward strand.
CCCCTTGGGCGAGTGTATAGAATCGAAAAAGGTCTGCGATGGAGTTCCACACTGCAGAGATGGGGCAGACGAGGACGTTAATCACTGTCTGGAGATTAGGGATAATTGTGCAAACGGCGTAGACGACACGATCGGTTGTCGTAAGTGTTGAAACCCTTCTGTTAAAGAATTACATGATGAATTGTGCAACGGTCTTAATTTTCCCCATCTCTTTGCTCTATGAATTTCGTAGATTGCGCGCAATCAGAACTACGATGTGGTAATGGCCAGTGCGTGAAAAAATCCTCGTTTTGTGACGGTCAGATGGATTGCGCGGACGGATCTGACGAGCCTTCGGATTGCACCTGTGCTGCGTACCTGAAGCTTACTGCACCGGAAAAAGTTTGCGACGGAAGACGTCATTGCTTTGATAAATCTGACGAAAATCCAGACTTCTGCTACTGCAAAGACGCGAGCTTCAAATGCGACAGCAAGTGAGTTTCGTGACGGATCAATCATCAGATAAAAAAACGAAAGAAGCACCGTCAATTATTATTCCCATTTTTTTTTCTTCTTCTTTTTCAGCGATGACCAATGCGTGCCACAGGATTTCGTCTGCGATGGTCAGACAGACTGTACTTCAGGAGAAGACGAGAAGCACTGTCAGAGCCTACGGTCTCTCCCATCTGATCCGTGAGTCGTCCACTTTCCATACTCTGAATAAATGATGTGTTAACTGTTTGAGCCAATCCGATTGGCATGACTAACTAAACAAAATTCTATGAATCATTACAGTCCTGGTTACGGTGAGGTCGTCCAAAGGTCTTGGGGAGTTTGGCACTCGAGATGTTTTCCTGCCGGTTCATTACCTGCTAATAAATTATCAACCGATAAACTCTGCATCGATATGGGCTACAGTTACGCGAATAATTTTACTGAAAGCGATAGCAATGGCCCAAGGAATTCGCCGATGGTGCCAAAACTCGACAAATTTTACATGGTCAGACTCAATCAAAGAACTTGGATCGTGATGCGGAATGACAAGGACCTCGTCAGTCCACATCCGCCTCTCGAGACGTGCTATCGACACTACGTAACGTGCGGTTTATAGGCGGTGGGTCACTCCTCAGATTCCATATTTGCGACCCACGTATAATATCGCGAATATTTAGTAAACGTTTACCGGTCTTGCAGGTGGATTTTAATACCGCGAAAAATAATAACAAGAATAAAGAACCATTCTCGTCGTTATAATATATCACATGCGCAAACGTAATAACCGAACTCTTACGTAACACGGTATTATATTCAGACTCATTACTTACATTCAAATACTTGCATAACGCACTTATAATTGTAACTTGTATTTTATCATTATTTTCATACTAATTTTCGCGTCATTATAGATTTTAATACTCGCCTCTTCTAGCGTAGGGAACTCATTGATATCGTGAGGAATGGAGCTGTTCGTTATGAGATCGTACACGTAACTTGTCGATTTCATTCGACAATTTATTGTTCCGTTCTTTCATGTTTTATTTTATAATGTATCACACGTCGAAACATACTATACGTTGTTTCAAAATTATTTGGGTCAGAGAAATTACACCTCGAGCATATGATGCTGTAAAACTTGTAATTCTCTGATAAATTATGTTTGAAAGAATTTTTCGAGTTGGGATATCGCATGATACCTATGTGGGAATTGTTCAACGCATGATATTTTTTAGTTTTCGTCATTTAATTACGTTCTTTATTTTTTTTTAATAATTTTATAATTTTATATAAACGTGTGAATTATATACCTAATTGTAAAAAAGATATAAAAGCTAGATTTATATACATGTATTAATTATCCCAGGTCCCCGAACATTGGATATAAATTTTATATGAATTTCTAATAAACAAAATCTAAATAGGAATATAAGGTACGGATCAATTAATACCCCAGCAAGAATTAGTCACCTGAGAATGTGAACGGATCTGCGCGAGCTGATGGGATTGTTCGAAGTCGCGCAGCAGCACAGTGGTTTACCTTCAGAAGTCAGGCGACCCCATTTTTGCTCGAACTTATCGCCAAGAAGAAACTTCTCCCGATTTCTCAACTTCGAATCTCCTACTCTTCTTCTTCTTCTTTCCATTATATTAGTCGGCGTCTTAGCCTGCAGCGCACGTGACCAAACGCGGGTCATCAATTTCTGGACATTTCATTCCCGAGGAATCTTCGCCTTGGGGATTAGCCAGTATTGAGTGATAAATTTCAGGCCCTATAGCATCAGGTGAATTTCACGTTCCAAAATCCACCTCATTCATATCTACTGCCTAAGGCGAAGAAGTTCAAGTGACCCAATTCGGCAGTGAAAATATGCGGAAATGACCCGCCTTCGGCCAATTGACTTAAGAAATTATTTACATGAATCGGGTGTATATTTAGGATTCAAGATAACACAGTTTGGTATTCTGAGGAATACCGTTGCCTCAGTACCTACCAAAGAATTTTTAACTTTCGGTTAAGAGCTGCGGGACGAGATAACCGAGAGGGTGATAACGAGAGCATAATATAACACGAGAAGAGAAAACTCGAAGATAATGATAAATGCTGGACCAAATTATTACGCGTTGAGTCATTCCTGCAGGGATGGAGGGTTTATCTCCGACGATACGTAACGTCGGGAGTCGAGGTTTCCTACAGGGTCAAAAATTCCCGACCTTCTTAAGATTTTTCTTTTCTTCTTTCTAGCGGAGTATAACGTGTCGTGGGATGGGATGGGTCAAATCATAAAGATCCTGGATAAAAGATGTCCGTTTATTTCATATCGTAATACTATGGCGATAATTGATAAACTACAAAGTGCTTAAACACGTATACACATAAATCATAACATATGTGTGTTACAGGAATGCACGAAGAGCCTTTAAGTGCGGGGCCACGATGTCAGTACCGTTATACTTGGCAGTTTCCTGTCGGCCTCCACCTTCGTCAAGCGTCCACTTCTGCATACTTAACTCACTAGGAATCGATATCGAACGAGTCACGTGCAAAATTGTTTATCTTCCCTTGCAGGTGTATGTATGGATGTAGATATGCGTGATAGGTATTATTTCAGGACATGACTACACCGAGTTATTCATGAATTCATCTCTGAAAGCCAGTCGAAGTTCTTCATACGAATAGCCAGCAATCGAGAGAATAATGTCGAACAGCATCACCTCGAGGTGTGATAATGAGCAAATGTAAAAGAGACAGTAGGCAACGTCGAAGAGACAATTTTCACGCATCGAAAATTAGCCAACGAATTTTTATTCCTTGTGTGATAATAAAAATTAAAATATATCACAATCGAGTGATAAATTAATTTGAATCACGACTAGCTGGTCTTTGTACGAATTTTTTCGCATTCAAGGTGATCACTTTTTTGTATGATCGTGATAAAAAAAAAATCGGTGGTCTTTTCAGCGACCGCTGCAGGAATAAAAATTAATCGAGATCCTTATTGTGCTGGGAATAATTAAAAAGGAAACTAATGTTGAATGTCGTTGAACCGTTATCCATTTACGGAAACTACGTGCCTCTATATGGATGGAAAAACTAAAACGTGCCACGAGGTACGAATCTAAACCGTATCCAATCGACGCGCCATATTTCTCATTATACAATTGTCTGTAGCTGGTAGGTACACCGCGGGTTTCATAGCTTACTCACATCAGAGCATATGAGCATAATGCTCGTATCGTACAGGTATAACACTTTGCTCGTGAGAGTAGGTAGGGTATAGCTGAGTGCGTCAACTATCGTCATAATTTATACTCGATGTATATTTTTTGCATCTTTTCATCCTAATTTACGATGGCCATTACATACTCGGCCGGTTTTACCTCACTTGTTATTTTCTTGTTCGAATAGTCATACGGGTATTCAAAGTTTATATTTCTAACGGTACAGTAAGAAACGATACGTAATAAATCGTTATATGATTCATGATACGATTAGGAGGATTTTTTTTTATTTTTTTTCAGCCGCAGTGCATCAGACAACGAGTGAAACTATTCTTTGAATAAATGATCGTTTTTCACTTAGAGACGGATTTGGTGTTTTACGGAACCTACTGACCCAAAACTGAATAAATCACGATCTGATGTAAATGAGAAAGGCTATGCAGAACTGAGACGCGTGGATTGATTGCCAAATAAATGCGTATAAGTTCGATTTTCTATAATAAATTAGAAACAAATCGGCGCATTTATATTATCTAGGTAGACTTTTATATGTACCGTGCAATGAAACGTAAAACGATCACTAGACCAAGTAGAAAGCAGTCAGACGTACGCAGAAAATGATTCGCCATGTAATAAAACACGCGTATACGTCTATGTATATGCAGGTATATAGTGACACCGATTCTTTATAGATTCACGGAAGTAGATGATTACGTCATAACAATCTCACCGAACTCGGTTCTCTTTTTTCTATACTAATTATGAACTGCCACGGTTTACACGTAACGAGAAAAACGTGCGAATTTAATGAGGGGCTTTGAAAGGCATCAAAGAGGTGAAATAAAACGAGACGATCCACCTGCACGCCTATCGCCTGCCGATCAAAAGTTCCTAATCCTCAGTTCGACGCCCTTACGCGTTCGTCTAATCGCAGATCGTAGCCAATTTTAAGTTAGCTTCCTGACGATCGAAAGAAAAATCTGATAAATAGGCGAACCGAAAGAAAAGGCTTGAAAAGTTCTACGAGAGACTAAAGCGTAAAAAGGGATTTCCGAAGGCGAAATCTGGGCTGTTCACCAGACAGCATCCTGGCCGACGTCCTCGACGTCAAGGCCGAGCCATAACCGCGGCAATAATTCTTCCCCGGCTTGGATAGAGGCCAAAGAAGAAGAAGAAAAATAACAAAAATAAGAAGAAGAAGAAGATCCGATCGGTTTCGAAGCAAAAAGCTAAGCAATACCCCGCATCGAGTCACAAAGACGTAAATGGATTCCGTTACCATCTATCTGGTTGGCCGCGTTGCAGATTTTCTCGGGAGGCGTTCAACCCGGCAACCGACGCGTTACGTTGCGTCGCGTCGCGTCGCGGTGCACGCAAGCCAGGGTATATAGACTCCTTAACGTAAAACGGGACTCGACATCCTTAGTACGCCCACCAAGCCAGAAAATTTTTTCAAATTTTCACCATTATTGTCAACATAATGAATGGATATAGTTATCAAGTTATCACAGTTTATCGGTTTTTATATACATCGCACTGATGCTGATACCGATTTTTTTATTCCGTCGCGATTTCATTGCCTGAACGATATTTCGTAATAATTTATTCACAGATGATCATTCTCATTGTAATTATCTCTATTACGTTATCACGGTAGTTATGCTACTTCTCAAAACAAGTTATGGACGATCGAAGCAATCGAGTGTATTCGCTCGTATCCGTTACCATATCGATAAACCGATATTTGATATCGTGTATACTATATATACCTATGTAATAGAAAATAGTGAACATAAATTGACACATCGATATATGAGAAGAAAATTTATAACAATCTGACGACTTCGTTAAAAAAAAAAAAAAAAAAAAAATCGCACTGGTTTACAGGTACGAGAAATTAACGAAATTTAGAAATGCTGATACAGCTCTTCCTCTTCTTACTTATTATCAGCGATGATCTGTTAAAACGGTGGATTATTAATTAGAAATTAGATAGTTTCATGGCTGATTCGAACTGCTTTCCTGAACGACGTTATCCATCCTTACTTCGATCTTTCATCTTTGAGATCACGTTGCTAGATGGTCACGGGTTACGAAGAAGAACCGGATGCAGCTTTCTTTTTCCTTATTTACGTTCGCAAATTTCATCAATTTTCCGTATCTAGGTAGGTAGATAGGCTGTGTCAGCATATAAATCAAAAGGCGCAATAAACCAACATAATACCTAAGTAGGTGTAGATTAGCTATGGGAACCTTGAAAATCGTATTTCTCGTAATCCTGCAGTGAACAACGAACCTTTCATATCCCAATTTTTCTCTACAGGTAAAAATTTTGGCAAGTACCTAACGATAGCGACCTTTGTATATTTTTTTTTCGTTTCTTTTCGTTTCTTTTTCTTCCTTTCGCATGGAGAGCCAACTGTCCTACGACCTGCCCGTCACCTGCAGCCCATGTACATACCTTTTCCTTTGTGTATACCTAGGTAAGGTAAATTTCCACCTGACAAAGGGCAAAAGGCTCTTATACCTGCAGAGCCGGTGGCTGGCTGGCTGGTTGTTTGTTAAAGCCATAGTTATATTTCGAAAACATGTTCCTTCGGCCAAAGCACGGTATAGGTATGTGCAAGGTGCAGTAGCTATACAGTGTTGATATTTGCATTCAAAAGGGCGTCGAATGACCGCAGAAAATATTTTATCGGACAAATTATACCGCCGAATTCCGACGACGACAAGCGTATTATCATTGTTATAGTTCGATCGCCGATATAAAATCGAGGCTTTTCATCCTCGAAGTCTTTTCCTCGGAATACGACCACGTGACCGCGTTCTCTACTAGAAAGCGGAGAGGTATACGTTTACGAATCATGATTCGTTAGAGCGATTTAATCGATACTATATTATGCTCTTTTGACTCCAAAAAATTGCACTTGTAAAAATGATAAAAATAAGATAAAAACACGTCTAGTCTATCCCCATCGATTCCAATCAATGCCATATACACCCATATGCATATTTCCATCTTTATTTTATAATAACTCGAAAGCATGGCAGTCACGGCTATGTACAGTCTGGCGCTCGACGCTTACTCGGGCGTTGCTATCTCCAGCGAGAATACCAAAGCAAAGCAATAAGGCAAGGCGAGGTAAGGTAAGGTAAGCTAAGGTAAGGTAAGGTAAGGTAAGGTAAGGTAAGGCAAGGCAAAGCATATGATGGCAACTCGCACCATCGCATCGCGTCGTACCTGCCAGCTAAAAGCCGTACATCCACCATCAAGGAACGGTCGTTTTTCTACACACACATAGGTATAGGTATGAAGATAATACGTTCTTAGCTGCAGCAGCAAAGAGTTCTTCCAGACCGCGACGTAAAAGAGTGGGGCTTGTGCACCAACCAGGTAACCGGCTCAGCCAGGCGGCGAAGAAACTTCAGGTAGCGCCGTTCACCTGGACGGAAACCATCTACGTCCTATTCCGTAGTTTCGAGATGGTGGCCTGCGGGTAAAGAGCTCTTTGTGACCCTGAATATAGTTCAGATTATTTTAAGCATCGCGTGGGTGTTCGGGAATTTTTATTTCACCCGAAAAGTGTGCAGGAGGAAAAAGTGAGAACGAGAATAAATAATTAACAAAAATACATCATTTCCTAGTCATTAGATTCGTTCATTAATATTTAGTGGTGCCCTATCCGAATTACCTATTTTTAATAGACGGTAAAGAGGTAGCGCTGCAGCGTTCTACCGCTCATGCCGGTTGACCGCTATTCGTAGAGTGTTCATGTGCGCGAAAGGACTATATACCAGGATCTAGGCAGAAGAAAAAAAAAAACAACGTAAGTTTTGCTATTATTTTGTTCATCGATTTTTCACCCAGATAAAATATAGAAAGATATTCGCAGATGACGAAAGGACAAATTGAAAAGGCTCTTCTATTACCCAGATTAGTGTACCTGTATCTATTTCAGTATGAGGCTAATTTTTTCGACTATTTCGCAGCCTTTCGGAATTACGGTACAACCGGTAAGGTCTACCGATTACTTATTGTCAACGAAATATGTACTCGCTTTGGGCTTTCCGAAACCCGTGTAAACGGTACTAAATTATGAAGAGACGCGTCTGACGCCGCGTTCACTAGACTATAAAATTACGCGAAGTTCATTAGCCGTAGTTTTCATTAATTTTCGTAACGATCTGCAGCAGCGATTAGCCAAATGCCATTTTCTCACTGTCTATATACAGAGAATGATGATGGCCGCAAAAATTGTCCTTCAATTTAGATGTAAAGAAGTTTCACAGTGTAAATACCCAAAATCATAGCACACGTGTTAAGAGGATATGTTAAATGGTAAATTATGCCTTTCGGTCGAAAGGTATTGATTCTTTTATTTAATCTATGGACACTTGTCTGATGACACATCGCCGTATTCTGACGATTGTGATTGTAATGGTCCGCGCATACCTGGACGATGCAAAAGCGTAATTAACGTCGAAATAATTAGCTGCCTAGACATACGCACACAAGACACATAGCCAATTATAACAAAGTGGTTTACCAGCGGAACTCGTTACAATAAACCTGCTAAATACCTACAAGTGCAGATTTCTTCTTTTTTTTTTTTGAGAGAGAGAGAGAATCTCTATTCGCTTTTATACGATTGGTCGAAATCCAGATTTGGAATCCCCAAATGCTGGATAGCTACAGATTTTTTCTTTTTTTGTTGGAACAGACCCGCGTCCCTATCATTAGGATCAGGCTGAATTGACGTCGGTAAAAATGGAAAAAAAAAGGACCACTATATGCTACTGATGATAAGCCTCGGGTTAGGCAGTCTGGCATTATTCGAAACGGGTTATTAAGTTTGGTCAAAACGACGCCATCCTTTTCCTGAAGTATAATCACCTTTTTGTATATTTGTGCATTTCAAAAGCTAATAGGCTTAAAGCTCTGGACTTAAACGATAAACGACGTAAACCAGTAGATTTTCATGGTCCATTTTCATGCTCAAAGAAATTCTAATACGACCCTTTGTTCCCGTTCGAAGAATGATCGAAGACAGACAAATTTCAAGGCTTAATAAATATACATAGTTACATACCTACATGTGTCATAGGTATTGTAAATGTCAAGGCTGGTTGTGAGTTGACAGTTGAAGGAATGTAAATCCTGAGGTCAATCTCGTTTTTAATGAATTAATTTTCTATTATAAATAATTTATTCTTGAGTTACAGCATATTTTAAGTTTCAATACTCCCATGGGCCGGCCAAACCGTCTAGAAATATATACGTACAAAAAATGTAGCCAAAACTCAAAACTCCAGGTTCCTATCTCAATTCCAAGTACTGCCCCAAAACCTTTGAAATTTCATGCTGATCAAATTAAGGACCACCCTAATATATATTTAATATTATATATGTATGTGTATATAAATAGTTTACGGATGATATACATCGACGAACGGTATTCAATTTTAATTATATACAGACATCGATTTGTCCGGCAATAGAGAGCTGTTTTGGTGATTCTATACAGCTATTGGCACCGTTGCCCGTATACCAATTATTAAGTACGCTAACGGTATTACGTAGGCAATTAGTGTACGGAGTTAGACACATATGCGAAGAGCCCTGTGATTACGAACACGTAAGCAAGTTACAGTTAAACAAAGCTAGGCAATTAGCAAACCATATATCCCAACTAGGAGAAGGAAGAAGGGTATATCCTATACGAATCTCGAACAATTCGTTCCAGCAAACTAACTATCAAGCTTGCCTGCACCCACCTGGGCATTAAAATAATCTGCCCCAGTTCTATTTAGCCCAAAAAAATGGGATGGAAGAATGAGATTTGAAAAAAGTGTCTCTCCCTCCACCATTAGAAAAAAAAAAAAGAAAATACTGTCTATCGCTATGCTGGCCAAGAGAATTAGAGACCTTCGATCTTTTTTTGGCTATGTATCACGCGTGGCTTACATGACGGTCGGATTATCTATCTGTGAGATTGTTAATGCTGTCCATGGAACTCGCATGCAATGGCATTGGCCATCGGCCATTGGCAGAAAGCAAAACGTGTAGGCGGTGAGTACCGCACACAAAGAGGTGATGTGAATTGAAAGGACTAGACGGAGTCAGGGCCGTGACAGTTGTTGTGGGGCCCAATTACTACGACAGCAGGAAAGGAGACTGTCGCCTTCTCATTGTTAGTCTAGTGCTGGGAAAGAAGAGGATTCTATCTCGAATAGAAATTTTGCAAAATTTCGTTCGCATAAAAGTGAAAATTTGATCAGGTCGATATCCTGTTTCGTATCTTACAAATGACGATCGCGAATTAGGAGAAAAAATCTCTTCAAGCTTCTCGGAAATGGACGAGATTAAACGGCCGATGTATGTGTAAGACGTCTCTTATGCACTCACAATCTGAGAATGTACACATGGTGAAAACCACTCACTACAAACCAGAAAAAAGAAGTAGACTTCCAGGTCGTTAGCTAACGCAACAAACTTCGTAAGGTTTTGCCTGATCGTGATATGAACCATGTCAGTTCGACATAGAGTATGATCACATATATGTATTCCAAAATCGTTGCAAATGAAGTTGATGACAATTTGATTAGGCCAATGTATGTAGAGTATCCGTAGCGCTTATTCCGCTGCGCGAGGTTTATTTTTATGGTGGAATTATGCTCGAGACGATTTCGAGTTTCCGATTAAAAATTCGCAGCGCAACGTTGTACTGATTTATGGAACAACCTGGTGGTTCTGAGACCGGCAAAGTAGAGCGTTGGGCATGAAACAGGTTGCGTTCGTTTTACCGCTATGAAATCTGAAATTAATCCGGTACCGTTTGAATCAGTCCATTCAGGATGGAGTCAAAGGCTAAAAGAAGTGCTGGACGATCTATAGAGAGAAATAGAGACCAAGGAGGTTGAATATCCCGGAGATAAATCGGTTCCGAAATAATTTTAAACCCTGAAATAGTAACGACACTGGACACAGTACATGCGTCCATCCACCTCTTATAGACTCGATGACCAAGGGCTTCGTGCGAGACCATCTAAGGAGCCGGAAGCGGCGAATGGAGCCAGGTAGACAATGCCAACCTGTTCATGTCGCATGGGGATCGTCTCGCTTGATATTTTAGCTGCACAGTCGACTGCAGCCTATCCTGTAACTTATCGTTTTAGTATTAAGGCAGGCAGGCAGGCATACATGTCCAGCGTTGGTGTAACCCGTAAGAAATATTGTATGCACCGTATAATACGATACATCCTTTTATCTCTATACGTAGAACCCTAAACGGGATGTGACTAACCCAACGTGTACTCGATGCATACGTCGTCGAACATCCCTATGGGAAGCCATAGCTGACTTACAATGAGACGCAGGATCAGGCTTTTGCCCAACCGAACTACCACAACCAGAATCGCTCCAGGGTTGTGATGAATTCGTACGAATTTTTGCCGACCCGATTCCCTACCGCCTATTGAACTTGAACTTCGATCATTTCTATATGTGGGCATTGGCTGATAATTGGGACGTGATAATCGGCTTCGAAAGTGCGGATTTCAAAATCGCATAACATAAAACCATTAAGAAAATGAATGATGGTTCTATAAACCGGCGATGTCAACGCTCGCCTAATGCCGGAGGAGAAATTTTCAGCCATATACCCACTTCCTAAGATTGCCTTCTCGTCCGTTCGGTAATGAACTACTTTCGTTAATCACATCTTCTCCGCATCAGGTGCAGAGATCATCATTGATCAATGACAGCATGTGTGATCGTTTTATTTAAAAACTTGGGTCTCGTTCTAATTCTCACAAGAACTTGTTCGACAGATCCAAGAGACCTGAACAAACCATGCACATACATACACACGTATGTATGTAACATTGGAACATATACTTACAATTACTCGCGTTCATTTATCACAAAAGAAATTCCTAAGGCGTGGCTAGTTGGGTAACACGTTACACGTATGTATAGTAGGTACCTACATATATACCCATGCATGCTTGTAGGTAGGTATATATCTAAGTACCAAGTTAATTATACATACCTGTATATATTCACTATAATATTATAACTTGTGGACATTTCCATTTTCTCTTAAACGCTTACCGGTTTCTATGCATATCTATACTTATAGAAGTTAGGTAACATCCTAGATATATAGACATACCCATATAGGTACCGGTAGTTTCCCAATTATCGAGCTTTTAACATCTTAAGAGTGTTGCGTCAAATTCTTAGATGATTTTTCACGGAAAACTAAGATTCGAAATTTTTATGTACAAAATACTCCTGTACCAAGAGCTTTCTCCCATCGAACACAACCTGCAGTATGCACAACCTACTACCATACATACTATACAACCATTACAGCTTTAGCTACGGTGGGAAGGTATGCGAATTGCGTAAATTTACTGCAATTATTGTTATACAATGTGGTGTTCATGCATATTTGGACATTCGAGTAGGTACTGCAGTTGTACTACATACACCTAACGCTCGGTCTCGCTAAATTGATCATTCGATAATGAGGGAACCAAGGAGTAAATATCGCTTGACCTCCATTCACGATGATAATTATCATGCATTTTCAGTGACTGACAAAAATCCGAAGAGTTTATTCTTATCGTTAACATATCGGTATTACTACAGTGATGGAATCACCGTTCGTTGTCCCACTGCCCATTGGTCACTTACTTATCATTTGACCGTTTCTTTGCCGCTTACCGTATGGTATAAATCATTTGCTCGTATATACATGTATACATGTATATATGCGTAATGTCTCGACATAAATAAATCTATGTACTTACTTAGGTGTGTTATAGGTGTGTAGTTTGTGCAGTTGTAGGTAAACTTGTCTGCTTGCATAAAACCGTGAAAGGAAATCGTTCGGATTTTTCTATATATACATACCTATGTATATATACATATATATCCATCTGCAGCCGTTCCTCTAAGGCTAGTGACCGATTTCCATAGTTTACTTTTTATGATACTTGTTCCATCTCAATTAGCAGTTGTTTAAATACTTTCTATTCTTGACCTAGAGCGTTCGTTCGCCGGACCACGAACGAAATGAAACGCCCTGAACAAAGTATGGTAACACCATTCGAACATGCTATATAAGAGGAATGAATGTATATCTACACGGTTTCTAATAAACATTGAAAGAAAAAATGAAAAAAAAAAAAATTAAATACGATTCTTCGGTTTTGATTAAACTTTAAGACCGTAACAATTTCTTCGAACACTTTTATAAGTAGATAATTCAGTTTTCATATAATCTTGAAAAAAAAAAAATTATTTCATAGTATTCGTTTCAAAAAAACCGATGAAATTATTTTGTGCCAAACGAATCTTTCGAGTAATTAATATTAATTAATTTAATCATCGGTGCAGTTTAAAATTCGTATTAGGTATATGCAATGTGTGGTTTTATGATTGATGAAAGTGCGGTGTATATGTATACCTACCGTTGAATGAACATCAAATGAAGAGCTCTTCTCTCTCTCTCACTTATTTTAATAAATATATAAATATATACGGTTAATTATTAATTATCGAGACACGCAGGTCTCTCCACTACTTGTTCGTTATCCCGTAACTTAAAAGCGTTGTTTTCTTCTCGCTCCAATTCGCGGGCTAACGAAGATCGGCAATTATTTAAATTCACTTTTGAGATGGATGTAGAAAAATGGATAGGGAATAGCAACTTTTCCAATCGATTACTATACACGCGATAAAAATTTCATTTTTCCTTTTTTTTCTTTCAATACCATATTGACGTAGGTATTATAACTATTAAAAACCCTTTACATTCCAACCGATAAACCGACTCCACCATATACCCAACCGGTGCTACCAACCGGTTCTTCACCCAAGGCTTTAAATACTTACTATTAAACCTTGCCTGCGGTCCGGCAACGGATATACAAACCCAAGACCCGTTACTTCTTCGGATACTATAGCGAAGACAGTTTCACTTGGCTATAATAATGACAGGAAAATGCGTTTTAAGACTCGAAGACGTGACTTCGTGAAGTTATAAATTAATTTTTTCTATTTTTTCTACTTTTTTCCATTCTTTGAGGAAAAATTTTCCGACTATAAGAGTGAGGAACTCATTTTACTAATGAAATTGCTTTCCATGAAGGATAGTACCTACTGCCTACCCAGGTGATATCTGGTTCTCTATAATCTGCCACCGGCTTCGATACTCGTTGTGGTACCACTATCGGCACGTAACAACTAAGTTTAAATGGAATTGCCAGGTAACTTCCTGGTCAGATTACATCTAACGGACCATGTCCCAGAAGTTGGCCAACCGGTGACCAGCTATTATCTATATTTCTGCATCATTTCGTTCCGCATAGCCTTATTATACGCAAAAATCGAATAAACAGTTCGAACTACAGCCTCATATTGTATTGTTGAGTCGACGAAATTTTGATGAAATTTTCTTGAAACAAGTCTTGATTATCCAATGGATTAGTTAATTTTTTTCATCATTATGTATCACGAGAATCACCCAACTTTTGACATTCTGTCGAAACACAATGACTTATGTAGTAAAAAATAAAGAATCGCGTATTAAATTCGTGAGATAGTTTCATTTATCTCTATCGCGCATACAGCGAGACTATGGCCCAGGTGAATGAACAATAAGGTAATTGTGCCGATTGCTAAGATCGGTAGGTGATGTATAATACCCACACCTACAGCGGTGTAAAACAATGCATACACGACTGTTACGTTATATAAAGGAAAGCGTCATGTGGCTAAGCGTATAATTATTATAGGCGGGAAACTAGAGTCGTTGAAGATGGGTACCTACGTGTATGAACTTTCGCAAAATTCACACAGGAATTCATTGTCGCTATTGCGTTTCTCAGACAATCCCACGCAAATAGGTAATTACGTCACGCCTATCTCGACGAATCTCTAATTAAGTTCAAAGCTGATAGTTTTGAGTGAAAAATTTGAAAAAAAAAAAAAAAAATTGTATTTGTACGAGAATTTCATAGCCGGGCCGTAATAAGGGTTACTTGCTATACCTCGAAAGTTCAAGGGTCGTTTTACCGTCGTAACGTTACCTATAAACGTGCCTGAAAATCACCTGCGAGTGCTAAGTAACCGAGGTCAAGGAACGGATAACTCCGACGCTAAAAGGCCCCAGCGGTTTCGTCTCGGCTTGCGGAGGCTGGATCAGGCGCGCCCGTAGAAAGTTAGCTTTTGCCTGGCGGAATCCGCTTCGTTGCGAACGTGCCTCGGATTCTGCGTAGGTATAATGGTAAAGGTGCGTGAGTGAATGCGTGTCATTATAATCATTGTATCGGGTCACACATGGTATACCCTATATATGAATATGCCAAAGGCCGCGAGCTTTTTAGCCCGCGAGGTATAGCCGGTCATTTTCTATCACACACTGCATGCATTAATGCGTATAGATATTAATTTTTCAATCATTATTATGCAATTTTAACAATAAAATTATTACGGCCAGCCACTTGATAAACGATCGATTAAAATATATATGGGCCAAGCCTCGGGCATTTTTTAATAACGTCGTATCTACAATATCGATCGCAAAGTGGGTATACTGTAATGACTTCGAACGCGTTTATCGAAACTAAATTCACGAAGGGAAAGTAATTATTTATTTATATCAGAACTTATACGTCTATAGATTTTGATTTTACGAATTTCTCGTACCAATTTGCATGTAAAAAATAACATCTTTGAATTCATTCATCCCGTTACTTTCGATGTATGATTACTCCGAACATCGTTTAATGGATATGTCTATTCGTGTACCAATTTTGAACAAATCGAAGATAGCGAACAGTCGGAATCCCTGCGATTTCACCCTGAGGAGTTTTAGAGTTTATCTACCGAAACCTCATTCCCCCGGATTTTTATCGCTGTATTTATATACCGATGAGAGCTGAGGAAATTTAGAATAAAATCAGCAGTTCTGAGTAATAATGAAATAATTTCATCACAGTTTTGCGAATACGTGAGGCACGTCAATAATTCATGTAAATTTAATTTGCTGATTGAACACGTAACATCTCATGCTTATAGTAGGTATAAACCATAAAGTATACCTAGTACCTAGCTATGTTAGCTATTGTGAGAGAATTATAATCAAGCCCGGAAACGAAGTATATAGTAATTAAGGATTATGCAGTATAGAGTTGAGATGTGGATACATATAGTAGTAGGTACGAATGTAGTATGTGAATATTAAGGTGCTGGGGAGGGAAAAGAAAAAAAAAAGAAAAAAGAAAAAAAAAAAAAAAAAGAAAATGACAAGACCTCATTACGCGAGGTGTAGACAACGAGTGAAGAAATTTTCTCTTACGTTATATAGCTTGAGTTAGAAACCTGTAATTACGATCTATACAATCGCGCGTTGATGTTTGCTTGATAATCATATTACAAGTATATTATATACATACATATACATATACATATACCACAAGTAACTCGCATACTCTTAATGATATAACTTATTTTATTAATGAATTTAATCTGATGAATAATAAATAATTCATTAATTTCATTCATTTTTATTTCCTTTCAGAAATATGCTGATAAGAGAATTGGCGACCATTTGGATCGCCATCCTCTTCTGTCACCTTCAGCTATCAAATTCTCAGGTAAGATATTTGCGTGTATATGCGTATTAAAAAAAAGAAGAAACAAAAAGAAAAAACAAGATAGAGATAAAAAAAGGAACTATCATACCTACATGAAGGTATGGTAGCATAAAAGTGAAACTTTTTTTTCACCTGCAGGCTGAGATACCGCACCTGTGTGTGAATTCCTCCGTTTGTAAAGACTAATAATATCCTTGTTACGTAATATTATATATAATATACCTGAAGACAGACTGACAATCGTTTACTAAAAGTTCCCTATAGTGTAGGTAAACATTTGTATACATATGTCATTCAAATTCCATTCCATTCCATAATTTTCATTTTTTTCTTCTTCTTTTTTCTTCTGCTTTTTTATATTATTCAAATTCTCTTGCCAGCCTCACCTCGTTCACATTCTTTGACTTGATCACGTCCCACTGATTATAACAAGTGGTTAACTATGAGATAGCTGTAGGGAATGGCTTGGGTATAATAATCTACTATATACTAGCCCGTTACTAACTGTAGCAACAACTCGTAGGATTTACTTTGGTTTGGTTTTATTCACCGCTAGGCCGTGCAACAAGCCAGAGAATGTTAAGAAATAAACCAAGTCGAAAATGAACCGCTTCAACTGTAAATCTATTCAACGATTTGCCATCCTTGACCCGATACCTACGTTACTATATTCGTCTTAAACCTAAACCGCAGAAAAATAAAACTGTACCTATATTATTTATCCCACAATTTTATACCATCGAAATTATATCGAAACGGGATCTCGGGACATTATTATACGATCTGAAGATACTTGCGAAAAATAATTCTTTTCACGTATCTAAAATTATATACTAAATCAATTATTTATCGTTCGATGAAAAAATATCACAGGGCATTTTACCTACCAGTCGATTGATACTTACAGATATTTATTTATAGTTCATACTTCAACTATCTACAGAGTGAAAGTAAACCTGCATATCTGCAGTACCTATACCTACTCTCGTCTCTGTACCAATTGCCTCTTGTAGTACCAACCAACTTTGCAATTTACAATATGATATGTAGAATCCGACTGATTCTATTAATTAATCGATTAATTAATAGCATAACAGATTCAATATTTTATGATAAAATCGACTAAAACTTTCCGAATTGTATAAACCTAGTAGTATGAATGAAATGATGGTCTGATTTGCCAGAAAAAAATAAAGAAAGGGATAGATTTCTGCGGTTTAGTTATAGACACGTACTACCTACTACCTGTATACTGTTCTACTGCTTATGCAGTTATTTTTTCGGATATTCTTTCTTTCGGCGTCTTCGCTTTCACCGTTGAAATTAAAATAGAAAATTACTTGGCCAATGATTTTCGGAGTATTGATGATTAGATTCGATTTTTAAAAAATCGTACAAAAAGAATGCCTCGATCTCGCACGAGACATTATATCGGTAATTAAATCACGAGTTGGTTTCTGCCCGCGTTAATACTGCGTCTTGCTAAATCTCATTTTCTTTCGTTTTTTGTTTCAGGCTACCTCTTCGAATATCTTCACGTGTCCAAATGGTGAGTAAAAGGAACTTCATGCACTCCGTTCTTTTTTATTTTACAGCTTAGAATTAGTCGGACGTAGAATAAAGGCCGGAATGATTTTCCGAATTTTCCGAATGCATCGATAAATCTTACGGCAATAAATCGACGATCTAAAGACTGTACTGCAAGCCTGTGTCTCGCGCCGAAAGGCTTGCTAAGAAACAAAGAGAATAAATTGTTCTTCAGTTAAACGGCGCCAAACTGGCGGAGATAAAATAAAAAAAAACCGAGACATTGAGATGCCAGAGAGCGAAGGCACGAGGTCACGTCGCAGGAAAAAATCCTTCGAGGTATTCGCCTCCTCGTCCTTTCAATCCGTGCAGAATATATGCGGAGCCTGGAGGAGCTGATAGTCTGCAGAGTCCGCGAGAGCCGGGGGATGATGCAGCGGACGCCCAAAAATGGAGAATCGTAAAAGCGGATGAAAGAAGAAAGAAAAAAAGAAAAAAAAAGGAGGAGACAAAAACTGCCCGATGCAGTCTCGACCATACATACATACGTTAACATATATTCCACGTTTAGATGACCTTCGCGAGTCAAGGACGATCGCCGAAACTATACAGGACATAAAAATTAACTGCATATTATCCTTTTCGCGATCGTTTAGCTCGCGATTACAAGAAGAAAAAATAAAAGTAAAAATAAAATAAAAATAAAATAAAATCGTTAGAGAAAATTTGGCGAATTTATTAACTGTGTGACTAATTTGTATAGTTATACGCAGAAGCAGAGATTACTATGATCAACTAATCGTGTGTTTTAATTTTTCAAGGATAGCATAAAGTAGCTTATGCTTTATGGTATTATCGTTATAAATCGGCATTACTCCAGTTTATTTACGTATACTATTTATACCTCGGAGATTTCCTCCGTTGTATTCGATCGGAATGTGAAATGCAATAGGCTGACAAGTCGGCCGAGCCCAATGATGCAATACTCATTGCATGCAGTCTGAGCATAAACGAGAAATTTACGATCAATGGAATAATCGATGAAAATTGAAAATGGAATGATGAAAAGTCATTCTTAGGTATAACTGCAGTTGTATTGCGCATTGGGATGAATCGACAATAATTACCTTTTAATAATGCAATTAAATCGACCCGATGGGCGAAGCCTCGTAACTGTGATTGTATTCTTGAATTATTTTACGCGGATTAACTGCAGATTAACGATTATACAGTACCTATCTTACGTTGGGTTATACACGATTTTCTAAAGTGGGACACAGTCCAGGCTGAACGCGCATACCTTGTAAGTTATTCGGTAACGGTATCGAATGTGAAGCAACGCGGTTTCTACGGAGGATTCCGTATATATCTCCGACACGCCTTCGCCCTCCTTGCGGATTATAATGTGAGGTATACCTACGTACACTCTCTCGTTATGCGGCTGCACGTGGTTCTTTGCTGCGCGGCGAACAATTAGCATACCTTCGTGTCTTCTCTAAAAGAAGCTAAAAAACCTTTAATTGTAAACGACAAAATTCTATACCGGGCTGAAAAACCATGACGATCATTATTATCGCCCGGTCAACTCTATCGTCGATCATTTTCTCAGTTTTTGGATTCGATTCGTCCCCGAAGACTAATCTGATCCATTTATAATACCGATCTTTCGTTTTTTCTTCTTTTTTAATCGCGCCTATCGATTCGCGGTTTATTAAGAAGCGGTTGTCGAACATCTATTACGCAATCGGTTAGTCGAATCCTCGAGTCTAATCCTTTCCCACAATATATATATATTCAATACAGTATGATAATTTACAGACGGTAAAACGTTCGTTGGCTTTAATTTAAAATACTCGTTGTAGCACGATGAATCATTGTACTACTATATACTATCACTGTCTATATTCTTATTTTACCACCTCGTTCAAAGGTTATATATATATCTATATTTTTTTTTTTTCGATTCGTTTATACACGAGCCGATATCCTGTTCTGAAGATATATTACGTAACTCAATATCCACGACGAAAGTGGTTAAAATATTTCTATCCCGTATTCTAATCCCATATACCCCATAAAATCATTTTTTTTTGTCTTTTTTTTCTTCTAATCATATAGAAACGAAGAATTTCTCGGAGAATAAATAAATACCCACGCCGGTATCCTCAGCTGCAATACCCATTTATATTATGGTAGAGGGGAAAAGAACAGTGATGTAATAAGGTGCTAACGAGATGATGAGCTAAAATCCAAGATTACCTCATTTTCATGTATTAAAAAAAATAAAAAAAATTAAATAAAATAACGACGACACGGCGCAGCGTACCTACTGCTGTGTAGAAGAGTTGTCGCGAAATATTAGGATCAGTATTATTTTGAAACCGATTATGCGGAGATGTGATCGACCGTATGGAAGGATGTGAAGATCGAAGGTGCGCAAGCGAGATCGGATACTCTTGTTAATCTTGTTATTTTCACCGTTTTCATACGATAATTATTCACGGTTATAATTATAACTGGGTTTCTTCACGTTATATACACGTATATGCAAGTTATGATCGGTGTGCGCAAGTACCACGAGCGCAAATAAGCAAACGGTGATAATATACCAGAGAGAATAAAGAAACACGAACGTCCACCGCGGTTCTAGACACTCTTGAAACCGGGAGGACGAGACTGCATTCCTGAACGATGAACACGCGCCAGTTCTCATCTCGACAGACTATAATCATCACGAACCTCATCCTTATGTCGTATCGAAAAACTACTTTGCTCGAAAACATCAGAAATTCGAAACCATGCGCAATAGAATCCGACGAAATGACCACAAGAATGATAAAAATCGGTTGGTTTACTCAAGCCAAACAAAATCCCTGCAGCAAATTTCGTTGGGTGAAATTGCACAAGATTATAATTCGGATCGGTTAACAGATCTAGAAAATCTTTAAAACGGAGTTTCTTTTCTGACCAATACTCACACAGAAAATGAACAAAATGTTTAGCAACGTAATCAGTGACACGTAAAGACAGTATAAAGACAGAAATTATCGCCACTCGCAATTCGGTGCGTAACATTTATACCGAGTCTAAAGAACTCGAGGAGAAGTGAAAGTAGGTAGTATCTCTGCAGTTTGCTTCGTCGACCTTTTGGACGAGTCATGAAAATTGATTCTCCACTATGCCTACCTGTGTACGTATACTCTTTACGATTCATCCGCCATTACCGTAAAATCTGCGCTGTTAAACCGCGTCTGCAGATCGTGAGATAATATCACATACAGGTACTCTATGGTAAAAATCGGTTGACAAGATAATGGTCAGACAGAATCGCACGAATACCAGATGGCAATAAAAGATCGTCGTCCATTTCGCGTGGAATAATTTTCAGAAGATTAAGATAAACGATTTTGCATAACAAAGTGCGTCACGGATTAGCCTGTGAATGAATACCGATTTTTTTTTTTCTTCTTTCTTGTTGAATCGTGAAACATACAGTTTCGCAGAAAATTTATATTGGGATATAAATTGCGAATGAATCGCAACTGAGAAAGCTGACGTTGAACCTTGAATTGAGTAACCAGATCATATTAACGCCGATTTTAGTTACCGATCTCAACATGGTAGGGCCAGTAATTATTTTTTTCTCCGAAACAAAAATCGATCATTTAATTTCAGCCTAGACAATTCGGTCCTTTCTCAACATACCGATTTTCAAAGGCTTCGAATTTCGCTGAAATGTAATACGACTACCGTTAATGGACCGACGTCACTACGCCGGTCGCAGATTCTTCGATTAAGCCGTGAAATCGGCGAGAAGACAAGCCCGAAAATGCCGTTCTGTTTTCAGGAACTATAGAAAGACAGAACCCGGAGTTAGAATAACATTTTTCCAACCGACTCGAAGTGCGTTTCTATATCTTTACGGATCTGTCCGTTCCAACCACCATTATGGAATCCGATCCGGAATGACCGGTCCGATGTAAGTCGATCCGAGAAACACACAGCTGTATAGATTCTTATCATGTCCAGATCTTTATTTAGACGCGAATTTCTTCAGTTTTTGTAAAAAAAAAAAAGAAAAAGAAGCGAAAAATCGAAACCCTAGAATCTTATACCCTAGAAGCTGCGTTATATGTTTTCTTCAAGAACATCCTCGGCGTGGGTAGTCCAAGTATCACCTGGGTGTTGCCCAGGTAGGTACTGCGGGACCAGGTATGTGTCTCAATGGGGCGCAGAACCGTCTTAAGTCGGGTTCCTGACACGGATAATTTTCCAAGAAGACTCCGATCTTCTCCCCCGCTCTTTTCTTCATACTGTCATCGATCTCTGGGCAGTATTTCTCTCCGGATGGTAACCGGCATGGACTGATACATACAGTGGAAGTTCCCCTGGGCAATCCGATGCAATGCAATGCAATGCGATGTAATGGTGACGGGGATCTGTCCAGTCCAGTCCGATCCAGTCCAGTCCCAGCAAAAACAATCGGGGTCGAACATCCGTCGAACCCAATAAAATGCAGTATATGTATTTACGGCTCTCTGGAAAAGGGAGAAAGATACACGGACAATTTGCTGAAGAATTTGTTCCCGAATACATTATACGTATTATTTATTTACCATAGACTCCTGCGGGAGAGTATAACTACGATGTGGCTAAATATTTAACAGTTAACTGTATGCCAATAAAATTTCGAGCCTATTACGGGCATAGTCAATGAGATGGCAAACAGTACGCGTACAGCTAGCTGGTGTACGTACGTGTTTATTGTGTGAAATTATTTCCTCGGTGTACCTATACTGACATGATCATTAAAAGTCTACTCAGCCTCGCCGGCCGGACTCCGCGTTGGAATTTTCTTATAATTTCGTGATGGCAGAGGTCGAGGGAATGTAGCGTCGCAATTTTGTGAATCATATTACGAGGGAGAGACTATTCGAAATTTATGTACATTTTTCTTTTTCCCTTGTTACAGGTTGGGAATTGCGCGGTATTCACTGCTACAAATTCTTCAATATCAGACATTCGTGGGAGAAATCTGCGGAGCTATGCAGAAGGTAAGAAAGCTTTCAGGCCTAGATGTTATTTGGAGAACCGTAACGACCCCCCATCCTCTTTGTACCTGGGAGGGTTCCTTCCATGAATTTCCCCACCATATATCTGCGTGCGAACCGCTTTGGCGGCAACCCCTCCAATTGCTGTAGAAAAGGCACAATTTTGGCCCCTGGCAATATAGTGCCGAAAACGAAATGAGCAATTCGCAGAATGACCAAGCGTTTCTTCTTTTTCTTTCTCGCTCACAAACCTGAATAGATCTCTTTTGGAAAAAGAAAAAATCTGCACAGTCCCTCGTCGATATCTAACAGGACGTAACTGGTTCATTTATCTTTAAGCATAGAAATAATTTCGTCTCAAGATCCCATATTCCTCTAGCAATTAAATACCTACCTAATTATTAATTTGCTGAAGCTGTAACGTAGGTATATGAATAGTCTTCGCTGAACTTTCAGTACCAATGCGCCAACTAAAGAATCGGGTACCTAGATTATAATCCGTGAATAGAAATAAAATACTGGGCATATATGTACATAATAAATATATGATCTCAGCACTATCGTCAAGAGCGTTCTTGTATATATCTAGGTGAACATGTACTTCGACTACGGTTCTTGTAAGTCAAGAATACGTTGACCTCGATAGTACCGATCGAGTCTCGTCAGCATTTCTTTATCGCCATAAGAGTGGGAACCCCCGCAGCAGCTTGGAGTACGTGTTTATGGTTTATACATGTATGTGGGTAGTTCTTGATACCCTTGCGCCAAAAATTGACGGAAAAATTGAGAAAAAAAAATGTATAAGGAAATGAAAAAATGATAAAGTAACAAAAATCGCCTGACATAATTATCCTACATTATGAATCTACCTATAATTGGGCTAAGTACCAACGTGTGACTTGAACGAAACACGTAAGGTACCAAAGCCTCGGCGAAGACGAGGCAAGGAGGTCATTCCTCCCAGAAAACCAGGTATGCCCCCATACGTACAAGCGTCGATCCACAATCCCTTCTCTGTTACTGTTCTATGCTATAGAAACATACATATATATATGTGCATATATATGCCGAGTATATATATAATATGTACCATAAAACCCGTGTGACGAGGAATAAGATGAATTTCTTCAAGGAGATAAGGAAAAAATTTCAGGCCTTATGAATTTTTCAACTTTAAACTGGTGTAAAAATCACATTTATACCATTCCTACCGCGGGTTTATTTTACTTCTATGATTTCGTTATGAGATATGCAGAACGACTAGGTAATTTGAAGTTGAAATTTTGATAATAATTCGACTATTCAATGACCGTATAGCTACTATAACGGTTATTAACTATTTCTGAGTGAATATACTACCTACAACGAGGTACCTATGAGCGTAGGCACTGTAACGCTTCATTAAACATACGAGACACGAGCTAGTCCTGAGTAACTATGTTGTGGTATAAAATTTACGATAGTTCTAGGTCCAACTATACCGTACCCTATTTACACCCTATGAAAAGTGGGAAAAAATTAACTCGCGTTTGTTAAACGTAATTTAGATATTAAACCGTCCACGTACGTCTCGGCTCGAAGACGGGCTCAGGAGTACACGAATGGATAAAAACTAATCGCGGAAGTGGTTAGCGAAATCGCCTCGTACCTAGCATACCAGATCGTAATTTAACTGAGAAACCATCCATCCTTCCAGCCTACGACAGCTACAGCTCATACTCTTCCGTCAATATTTCAGATATGGGAGCGAGCTGATGGTCGTAGAATCATATGCGGAAAATAATATGACCGCAGGGATGGTCGGACGCAATCTTAACAACTTCTGGCTCGGTCTTGCCTCTCTAGACGATCTAAGAACAAACACCTTAGAGTCAGCCGCTGGAACGCTTGTCTCTCAATATGCGGGTTCGTATATCCAAATCTTTACAGCCTCACGCAAGTCTCGCCACGATATCATCTGTGATCTGACGACAGAAGGGCGTGGAGATCAGACGCTCTTTGAGTAAAGGAACGAGACCAATTTCTGATCAGAACGACGTCGCACAATGAAACTAGAGTCCAAACCTGAGATACTCAAGGTTTTATGCTCAACCAGAAATTCTAGAATTATTTTTGCACTCCATTTAGGTTTCTGGGCTCTTAAACAGCCGAATCCAAAAGCAGGAGAGTGCGTTGACGTGACATTATCCGACGAGCAACAATCCTGGGAGTTAACAACGTGCGAGTCTCTTTTGCCATTTATGTGTCGAGCCCGAGCCTGTCCAGCAGGTAATTAAACCGCTTTGTTATATTTTAATTTTTCACACCGAGTAGGTAACAGCTTTCTACAACCAGCTGGTTAACGCTTTGAGGAAGTAGGTACCCATCGCAACTTTAGGACCCGACGATGTGACCCGGAGAAAGAGACCCGATTTTATTCTAATACAACCGAAATCCTTGTTTCAGGATCTTTCCATTGTTCAAATGGAAAGTGCATCAACGCAGCTTTCAAATGCGACAAACAAGACGATTGCGGTGATCTATCGGACGAACTGGACTGTCCTAACAATTGCCAATACTACATGGCCAGCAGTGGAGACGTTGTCGAAAGCCCAAATTATCCGCACAAGTATGTGCCGCTCAGCAATTGTAAATGGACTTTGGAAGGACCCCAGGGTCACAATATCCTGCTGCAGGTAATGAGTCGAAGATATTCAAGATATTCGAACAGTGCAGTGATAATTCTATTGGGTGCGAAATATTTCAGCGATTTTCTGAACGGTTATAAAATTTTACAGTTCCAAGAATTTGAAACCGAAAAGAGCTTCGACATCGTGCAAATTCTTGTGGGAGGAAGAACCGAGGATAAATCTGTCAATTTGGCGACAATTTCCGGAAAGGAGGACTTGAGCAGCAAGCTATTTGTATCGGCTTCAAATTTCATGATCATTAAATTCAGCACCGATGGGTCTGTAGAAAGGAAAGGATTCCGTGCTTCGTGGAAAACCGAGCCGCAAACCTGCGGCGGTATATTGAGAGCCACACCCCAAGGGCAGGTCCTCGCTTCTCCAGGATACCCACAAAATTATCCTGGAGGTTTAGAGTGTCTATACATCATACAGGCTCAGCCTGGAAGGATAATATCCTTGGAGGTACACACATGGCGAAATATTTTCGCGAAAGATTTCGACGTTTTTATCAGTAATAACTATATAATGTATAAAACAATCCGTGTTTCCCCACGTTATACAGATCGAAGATCTGGACCTGGAATTCGATCGCGACTACATGCTGATCAGGGATGGAAATTCACCGATGAGTCCTCCGGTGGCAAAATTGACCGGTGGAATCGACAATAATTCGCGAGTAATTATGTCGACGGGAAATCAACTGTACATGTACTTCAAAACTAGTCTCGGAGACTCTAAGCGTGGATTCAATATCCGCTACACCCAGGGGTGCAAGGCGACAATTATTGCAAGGAATGGAACTGTTCAATCGCCAGCTTACGGGCTAAGCAATTACCCGAACAATCAGGAGTGCCTTTACAAGGTGAAGAACATTGACGGGAGACCATTATCTCTGAAATTTGACGACTTCAACATTCACCAGACTGACATAGTCCAGGTAATATATTTTTCTTTCAGAAATAGGTGCATGCATGGAAGTCGCGAATAATTACGATACATGTTATCTTTCTTCAGGTATATGACGGAACTAATACCAACGGGCTTCGCCTGCATTCAGGTAATGGCTTTACCTCAAACACCCGGCCAAGAATAACGCTCACCGCCGAAAGCGGAGAAATGTTGATTAGATTCGTTTCCGATGCCTTGCACAGCGGTATGGGATGGCAAGCTACTTTCTCTGCGGGTTGGTCTTCATTTTTATTAATGAAAATTATTTCGCCCGATGGAACGCAAGCCCTCTTTAATGTCTTAACAACATTTCAGACTGCCCACCACTCCAGCCAGGAGAAGGAGCTCTGGCATCGAGCCGAGACACGGCATTCGAGACTATTGTTACCTTCTCGTGTCCACTGGGTCAAGAATTCGCAACTGGTAAGGGTAAAATAGCGACCGAATGTCTTGCGGGCGGTAATTGGTCGATAACATACATCCCAAAATGCCAAGAAGTATATTGTGGGCCAGTACCCCAAATCGACAACGGATTTTCTATTGGTTCAACAAACGTGACCTACAGAGGAGTTGCCACTTATCAATGCTACGCCGGATTTGCATTTCCAACTGGTAGACCAGTGGAGAAAATTTCTTGTCTTGCCGATGGAAGATGGGAAAATAAACCATCGTGTTTAGGTAATATGATTTTCAATATCTAAAATTCCTTTATTTCAAACGAGGAAGTCTGTTCTCTTTATATACTGCGATTGCCAATAAACGATTACTTTTCTTCATGATTTATACACAGCTTCCCAATGCGCACCCCTGCCTGAAGCTCCTCGTGCAAATATCACACATTTGAACGGAGGTGGCCGAAGCTACGGTACCATTGTGAGATTTGAATGTGAACCGGGGTACATAAGGACGGGCCACCCGGTCATTCTTTGCATGAGTAACGGAACCTGGTCCGACGACGTTCCGATATGTTCTCGTAAGTGAATAACACCTGACGAATATGGTTTTCCGTGTCGTGTTCGTGTCTTAATTAAAGCACTTGCTCTTCATTTCCAGGTGCAAAATGTCCAATTCTTCCGGTGATAAAGAATGGCTTCATCGTCGACATGTCGAAGGAATATTTTTTCGGGGATGAAGCTCGTGTCCAGTGTAACAGAGGGTACAAATTGACCGGTTCTAACATCATAGAGTGTGGTGCTAACCAGATATTCAATAACGTACCTTCTTGCGAAGGTGAGAGAAAAAAAGTTCGCTGGAAAATTAACGAAAACAAACGGCTCATTGCAACGCGTGTCTTAATCATTAACTCTTTCCATCAGATATAAACGAATGTGCTTCGAGTCAGTGCGATCTGGCCTCTACCGAGTGTGTGAACACCCCTGGAGCATTCAGCTGCAAATGTAGGAACGGTTTTGCAGCCACAATGGACTGCCGATCCGTTGGTGATCTGGGATTAATCAACGGCGGTATTCCTGATGATTCGATCACGGTTTCTAGCTCGGAAAATGGATACTCAAAGAACGTGAGGAACCTTGACAATTGTTCAAATATTTTATGCCTGCTTTTGCATTCCATCAGACGTTGATCTTGAAATCAATTTTCAGGGAGTTCGATTGAACAACGGAGGTGGTTGGTGCGGTAACAGCGTGGAACCAGGAACGAACTGGGTAATGGTCGACATGAAGGCTCCCACAATTATTCGGGGATTCCGAACTCAGAGTGTTACTAGAGCCGATGGAAATGTCGCGTTTACATCAGCCGTGAGGATCCAGTACACCGATGATCTGACAGACACTTTCAAGGACTACACAAACCCGGACGGAACTGCTGTCGAGTTTAGGATTCTGGAACCGACTCTGTCCGTTCTGAATTTGCCCGTTCCAATCGAGGCTAAGTACGTGAGATTCCGGATACAGGGTTTTGTTGGAGCTCCGTGTGTGAAATTAGAAGTCACAGGTTGCACCCGACTCGAATGTAGCGACATCAATGAATGTGCGGTGAATAACGGTGGATGTGATCAAAAGTGCGTTAATACACCCGGCAGCTCATCCTGCATGTGTAACACAGGATATGAATTGTACAAAGCGAACGGAACAGCAGGATTTTTCATCGAAAAATCTGAGAACGGCGAAAGAGACGGTGACATATACCAGAAAAACAAAACCTGCGTTCCCGTAATGTGCACTGCTCTACCTCCACCAGAAAATGGAAAAATCTTATCCACCCAGGTATGATTACTGACATTGATAAATTCCAGCTAATTCACAGCTCCGACTGACTCGTCAGATAAATTATTGACGATCCTGAAATCTCCTTTTCCCGTACAGCCGCAATATCACTTTGGAGATCTCATCAGATTCCAATGCAACTTTGGATATGTACTTTCCGGATCATCATCAGTCGTTTGTACCTCGACTGGGCTGTGGAATGGAACGACACCAGAATGTCAATGTAAGTTTTTTCCCTCATAGAATGATTAGTCTCATCTTTTGATGGTCTAGTCATATTAAATTTATAACTACTGCAAAATTTTCCCGTCAGATGCGAAGTGCGTGTCTCTTCCGGACGACAAGAACGAAGGACTCTCGGTGATCCGGTCCAACGAAGCAAGCGTACTGGTGCCATTCAGAGAAAACGTTACATTGACATGCAGCAATAATGGTCGATTATTGAGAAACACCTTGACATCTGGGTTCCGTCAATGTGTCTACGACCCAAAGCCCGGTGTGCCAGATTACTGGCTCTCAGGTCTGAAGCCAGCATGTCCTCGCGCTGATTGTGGCAATCCTTTACCGACTCCAGGAGCTGAATACGGAAAGTACTTGGACACAAAATACCAGTCGTCATTCTTCTTCGGATGCCAAGACACGTTCAAATTGGCTGGTCAGACCAACCGACACGACAACGTTGTTCGCTGTCAAGCTAATGGCGTGTGGGACTTTGGCAATCTACGTTGCGAAGGGCCAGTTTGCGAAGACCCGGGAAGACCCAGCGATGGAATTCAAATCGCTAGGAGCTACGAACAAGGATCTGAAGTTCAATTCAGCTGCAACAGGCCAGGATACATCCTCATTAATCCACGACCGATAGCCTGCCTCAGAGAGCCGGAATGCAAGGTGGTGAAACCTCTTGGTTTAGCTTCTGGCCGGATACCGGACTCGGCTATAAATTCTACTTCCGAAAGGCCAAACTACGAGGCTAAAAATGTGAGATTAAACTCCGTGACAGGATGGTGTGGTAAACAGGAGCCATTCACGTACGTGACGGTCGATTTGGGACAAGTTTACAGGGTCAAAGCCATCCTGGTAAAGGGTGTAGTGACTAACGACATAGTTGGAAGACCTACGGAAATTCGTTTCTTCTATAAACAGGCTGAGAGCGAAAACTACGTTGTTTATTTCCCAAATTTCAACCTGACGATGCGTGATCCAGGAAATTACGGAGAACTTGCAATGATCACTTTGCCGAAATACGTTCAAGCGCGCTTCGTCATCCTAGGTATCGTCAGCTACATGGATAACGCTTGTCTCAAATTCGAACTTATGGGATGCGAGGAACCCGTCGTCGAGCCCTTGCTGGGTTACGACTATGGATATTCTCCATGCGTTGATAACGAGCCACCAGTTTTCCAAAACTGTCCCCAACAACCGATAATGGTGCAAAAAGGATCGGACGGCGGTTTGCTACCAGTAAACTTCACGGAACCAACGGCGGTTGATAACAGCGGAAGTATTGCTCGTCTGGAAGTCAAGCCGCAGAATTTCAAAACACCTATTCAAGTATTCGACGATATGGTCGTAAAGTACGTCGCGTTTGATTACGACGGTAACGTGGCCATCTGTGAAGTGAACATCACAGTACCTGGTGCGTATTTTATCACCTTTTGGGGTGTCAATGATGTGGAAAGTTGAGTATGTCAGTATTGTTCAACGTGTGATTAACCGTTTCAGATGTAACACCTCCGAAGTTGAGCTGTCCTCAAAGTTACGTGATCGAGCTTGCCGATAAGCAAGTAAGTTTCGCTGTTGACTTCAACGAGACTCGTCGGCGTATCAATTCCTCCGATGCTTCTGGCCCAGTGAAGATAACGTTCGTACCCGATCGCGTCGTTATTCCAATGGGAGGTTTTGAAAATGTGACAGTAATCGCGACAGACTCATCCGGAAACCGAGCCTCCTGTCATTTCCAAGTTTCGGTACAAGCTACACCTTGTGTCGATTGGGAATTGAAACCACCAGCTAATGGCGCTATCAATTGTTTACCTGGCGATAAGGGAGTCCAATGTATTGCTACCTGCAAACCTGGATATAGATTCACCGACGGTAATCCTGTCAAGACTTTCTCTTGCGAGCTTAAAAATCACTGGTCACCTTCTTCCGTGGTTCCCGATTGCGTCTCAGAGAGTAAGTACCACTTCGAATACAACATCGATCAATGGGTTCAAATCCTGAATGAATATCTCCGCTTTATTCATCCATATGCAATTCACTGATCAGACCGACTACTTTTGCAGATACACAACAAGCCGATTATCACGTTGTTGCGTCAATCACCTATCGCGCAAACGGTGCTGTTACTAGGTCCTGCCTACCACAATACCAGGATTTGATGTCTCAGTATTACATGAATTTGAACACTGTTTTGACCCAGCGATGTTCTGCCGTGAACGTAAACATGAATGTGACATTCATCAAGTCTATGCCAGCTCTTATAGAAGAAAACGTTCTCAAGGTAAAATTGATTGAAAATTTTCCTGCAGTATGCCATAAATGAACGATCTGCCGAGTGGAATGATAATTTAATGAAATATGTTTGACGTAATTTACAGATGGACTTCGTCCTGGCGATTGTTCCAGCCGTGCGACAGCCGCAACTCTACGACCTCTGCGGTTCAACCCTTAACTTAATTTTTGACTTATCAGTTCCCTATGCCAGCGCGGTTATTGAACCGCTATTAAATGTGTCGTCAATCGGTAAGCAGTGTTCGGCATTGAGAGCCCTAAAATCTACAATCACGAGAGGCTTCACCTGCAGCATTGGAGAAGTACTAAACATGGATACCAACGATGTTCCTCGCTGCTGTAAGTTCACACGATTTTTACAACTGTGTATCACTTGTTCACTCAGACGCGAAAAGTCTACAACGATCATTTTCATTTCAGTACATTGTCCGGCGGGTACATTCGCTGGTGAGAAACAAAAGCAGTGCACATCATGTCCTAAGGGTTTCTACCAAAATAGCGATCGCCAAGGATCCTGTTTGCGCTGTCCTTTCGGTACCTACACCAAGGAAGATGGTTCGAAGAGCATCGATGATTGCGTCCCCGTCTGTGGCTACGGGACTTATTCTCCCACTGGTCTCGTTCCTTGTCTTGAATGTCCGCGAAATAGTTACACCGGTGAACCACCCACAGGCGGTTACAAAGATTGCCAGGCATGTCCTGCCAGCACCTTTACCTACCAGCCAGCAGCACCAGGCAGAGATCGATGCCGTCCTAAGTGTTCTCCTGGCATGTATTCCGACACTGGATTAGCCCCGTGTGCACAGTGTCCGAAGGACTTTTACCAGCCCCAACATGGAGCCACCACTTGCTTGGAATGCCCTACTAACATGTACACAGACAGGAATAGTGCAGTGGGTCGAGAGGAGTGTAAGTCGGTTCAATGCACAGAAAAGGCTTGCCAGCATGGAGGACTCTGTGTGCCGATGGGACATGGTGTGCAGTGCTTCTGCCCGGCTGGATTCTCTGGTCGCCGTTGTGAGATTGATATAAACGAGTGTGCATCTCAGCCTTGTTACAATGGAGCAACTTGCATCGATCTTCCCCAGGGTTACAGATGTCAATGTGCAAATGGATACTCGGGGATAAATTGCCAACAGGAAAAGTCAGACTGCCGAAATGATACTTGCCCCGAACGAGCTATGTGCAAAGATGAACCCGGAATTAACAACTATACTTGTTTATGTCGGTCTGGTTACACTGGCGTTGATTGCGACATTACGGTAAATTTTTATTTTTTTTTTGTTTTGTTCATGTTAGCATTATCCGAATCGTCGCCATTGTTTGTTGCGCATTCATTACCATACACGTTATTTTTACAGATCAATCCTTGCACCGCTAATGGAAATCCGTGCAAGAATGGAGCAGCTTGTGTAGCGCTTCAACAAGGAAGATACAAGTGTGAGTGTCTCGCTGGATGGGAAGGACAAAGCTGTGAAATAAACACCGACGATTGTGCTGAGAATCCTTGTCTCCTCGGATCCAACTGCACTGACCTGGTGGCAGACTTTAGCTGCGACTGCCCACCAGGATTTAGTGGAAAACGATGTCACGAAAAGATCGACTTGTGCTCAGGAAATCCATGTCTGAATGGAATCTGCGTCGACAAACTCTTCAGGCACGAGTGCATCTGTCATCCAGGATGGTCTGGTCCAGCTTGTGAAATGAACATAAATGAATGTGCGGATAAACCGTGCGTCAACAACGGTCAATGCATCGATGGTATCGACGGCTATACTTGCACCTGCGAACCTGGCTACACGGGAAAACAATGCCAACATACGATCGATGATTGTGCTTCAAAGCCTTGCGAAAACGGTGGTACTTGCATTGATCAATTGGATGGATTCGTGTGCAAATGCAGACCTGGTTTTGTCGGACTTCAATGTGATGCTGAAATCGACGAGTGTTTGAGCGATCCGTGCAACCCAGTTGGAACCGATCGCTGCGTTGATCTTGACAATAAATTCGTCTGCCATTGTCGCGAAGGCTTCACTGGAGCCTCTTGCGAAATAAACATCGACGATTGTGCGTCCTACCCATGTCTGAACGGTGCTACCTGCAGGGACGAAGTGGGTGGTTTCAAATGCAACTGTCCTGAGGGATGGACGGGAGCTAATTGCGAAATTGATATCGGTACTTGTCAGAATCATCCTTGCCAAAATGATGCAACATGCATCAATCTCTTCCAAGACTATTTCTGTGTGTAAGTAGACGACCTGATTTTTATTCGTATGATAGAGCGAATTAACTCACCATTAGTGTAACTTGCAATTTTATTTTCCAACAGCTGTCCATCTGGTACGGATGGAAAACAATGCGAAACTGCACCCGAACGTTGCATTGGTAATCCTTGCATGCACAGTGGTCGATGCCAGGACTTTGGATCTGGACTAAATTGCTCCTGTCCAGAGGATTACACGGGTATTGGATGCCAGTATGAATACGACGCTTGCCAAGCTGGAGCATGTCAGAATGGTGCTACCTGTATCGACACCGGTCCTGGTTTCACCTGCGTCTGTCCCCCAGGATACACAGGTACAATTTCTGTTGATGCTTCGAAATTAAGTAACGATAAACGCACTTAAATACGTATCAAGAATTCCTTAGATCTGTTTCTATTCGTGCCTCTTGTTAATTTTCAGGCAAAAATTGTGCTGACGATATAGTCGACTGCAAAGAAAACTCCTGCCCACCATCGGCTACGTGCATTGATTTGACTGGAAAATTCTACTGCCAATGTCCATTCAATTTGACTGGCGACGACTGCAGAAAAAGTAATTAAACATTTTTATACGTAAAATGGTAACCGCTGCATCCTGATTTGAAAGAATCATTATCAAACTGTTTCACGATGTTTGTTACAGCTATTCAAGTGGATTACGACTTATACTTCACGAATCCAACACGAAGTAGTGCATCGCAAGTTATTCCATTCTTCACGGGTGCTCAAAAGAGTATAACTATCGCCTTGTGGGTACAATTCACTCAAAAGGACGAAGCTGGTATCTTCTTCACGCTCTACAGTGTCAGGTGAGATTTTTTTATTGATTGAATGTCCGCAGCTTACGATGTGCGGAAATTAATTCGCGAATATGATTGACTCTTTTTTATCCTAGCTCTCCTCACGTGCCAACAAATCGTCGACCAATGGTCCAAGCGCATAGTAATGGTGTTCAGATATCCTTATTCCCGGATCTCCAGGATGTCTACCTTACATTCCGAGAATACGCAACGATAAACGACGGCCAGTGGCACCACATCGCAGTCGTATGGAACGGAGACAATGGGGGAGAGCTCATCCTAATTACCGAAGGATTGATTGCCAGCAAGGCAGAAGGATACGCGAGTGGCAGAACTCTTCCACCCTAGTAAGTTTCTGACTGCCATAAATCGCGCTAAACATTTTTTCAATCTACTTATAAAATAATATTTTTCAGTGGCTGGGCTGTACTGGGACAACCTTTGATTGAGAATTCTAAAGGCTTTACAGAATCCGGTTTCCAAGGCCATTTAACAAAGGTCCAGATCTGGGGTCGCGCACTTCATGTTACAAACGAGATTCAGAAACAAGTACGAGACTGTCGAACAGAGCCTGTATTGTACCAAGGTTTAATCTTGACATGGGCTGGCTACGACGATATCACAGGTGGTGTTGAAAGGGTTGTGCCATCGCACTGTGGCCAAAGATTATGTCCGAACGGTTACAGTGGAAATAAATGCCAGCAACTTGAAGTGGACAAGGTTCCACCTAAAGTAGAACATTGCCCAGGCGATTTATGGGTCATTGCCAAAAACGGATCGGCAATTGTGACATGGGACGAACCGCATTTCAGCGATAACGTTGGGGTCACCAAAATTCAAGAAAAGAGCGGCCACAGGTCGGGCCAGACTCTTCTTTGGGGAGCCTACGACATAAGCTACATTGCTTATGATCTGGCAGGAAACTCTGCTACCTGTAATTTCAAGGTCTACGTCTTGTGTGAGTACATGACAAATGTTGATCCGCGAACGATTCAGAATTTTCTCATCAAATTTTAGGGCCTGTTATATAAACCTGAGAGGGTAAAGTATCGACGCGAAAAAAAATATCACTTTGCTATCTGTTTCCAGCTGATTTCTGCCCGGAATTAGCTGACCCTGTAGGAGGCAGTCAGCAATGCAAGGATTGGGGATCCGGAGGTCAATTCAAAGTCTGTGAAATATACTGCAACCCTAATCTAAGATTCTCACAGGAAGTTCCTCCCTTCTATACTTGCGGTGCCGAAGGCTTTTGGAGACCAACAAATAACCCGACACTGCCACTGATTTATCCTGCCTGCACGAGTAAGTTTCAACAATTTCTAGTCATGTCATGTTTCACAACGACGTTTCTCCGTTATTATAAATAATTGCTTCACGTGCTAATCCGACTTTCGACGTTCTGTTATCAGGCGCTACTTCGGCGCAGCGAGTCTTCAAGATAAAAATGAACTTCCCTACGTCCGTTCTTTGCAACGAAGCTGGCCAAGGTGTGCTTAAGCAGAAAGTGCGAAACGCTGTGAATTCGTTGAACAGAGATTGGAACTTCTGCTCGTACTCATTTGAAGGTATTTGGAATTCGAATTTTTTAAAGGCTTATGAGTCCATAC
The DNA here is from genome assembly GCA_963992785.1 of Tenthredo livida. NCBI lineage: Eukaryota > Metazoa > Arthropoda > Insecta > Hymenoptera > Tenthredinidae > Tenthredo > Tenthredo livida. The sequence goes on from OZ023068.1 coordinate 4,417,324, forward strand.
TTTTTTTGAAAAAAAATTAAATGAAAATGGGAACCTGTTGATAAACGACAATATAATTTCTCAGGAACTCGCGAGTGTAAAAATTTGACCATCGATGTACAATGCGACCATCGAGCTCGTAGCACCAGAGATACAAATGACGATGATGGCGGAACCTACATGATCTCCGCTGCTGTGCCAGCCGAAACGTGAGTATTAATCGTTGTTTTATCATTTTATAAGTAGAAAACTGTTATTTCAGATAATAAATGAAAGAAAATTATCATTATCAGTCTGTGATAATTGACTATAGAATTATTGGTTGAAATTTCTTCTAATTATTGAGATGTCTGTCATATTACTATTATTAGACATTATACCTTTTTACCTTTTTTACTATATCTATTCTTCACGCAAATTTGTAGTCTTCTACAGTGGTTTGTACGTAGTGAAAAAAAGCATGACAAATTACTTATTTTATAATGTAGAACGAGACAAGCCCGCCAAGGCAGCGATACGTACGAAGTGGAGATTTCGTTCCCGGCAATAAAGTAAGAATTCTCGAAAATCTCACCACAGCAAAAAAAAAAAAAATAGATAAAATAGAAAGACATGCGATTTCATATCATAATCGATAATTTTTATACTGGATATAATCCCTAATACTCCCATTGTAATGGTCATTCGCAATCGCATTGTTCTGGCATGGGTAACAGTATGAATATAAATATGCACGTTCAATACATTAACTTTCAGGTACAGGTGGGATGCATGAGCTGCGACTAATTATTATAAACATAAGGGTTTCCGTAATGATTTAACTGCTAATTGCTAATTATCTAACTTTAGTAGGATATAAATATAACAAACTTGCAATTGAAAGTTTTTATAGGAACCTACAATCATACTCATCATAATATACACATGGATTCTACTTTTCAACATTCAATTGCGAATGCGATTAAAAATTCAATTTTGCAACTCTCGAACCTGACGATCGTTTCGATTATCATCAATACTAGATAACAAATTGTGTTATTACGAAATTATTACGAAACGTCTAGCAACTGTGTCTTAATATGCAATTCATGAATTAAACTGTGATTATTTCTGAAGCAAGTATCGTAAAATAATAATTCACATACTTACTTCGAATGCATCCACATAAAAATTATTTACGATCTAGTGAATAATATTCTCATTGTAAATATTTGTAAATATTCTATACCAATATAATTATAGGTATGTGTCATCCCATTATGCTTTAGAATTTGAGTTATTAACTTAATTCTGACCGTTTTAGTGACCCGATCCAGAACACCAATTCAAACGAACGATCTAACGTGCAAACTCTTCTCGAAAAACTTATCCTTGAAGAAGACCAATTCGATGTTCACGATATTCTACCCAACACAGTGCCGGATCCAGCATCTCTGATTCTCGAATCTGACTACGCCTGTCCAATCGGACAAGTGGTGATGGCACCCGACTGTGGTAAGTCTTATGGACCTGCACATGATCGCAAAATGACGAAAGATTTTGCAATGCTGAAATAAAATGACCGCGATTTTTTTTCTTTTTTTTTTCTTTCGCTCATTTCATAGTACCGTGTGCGGTGGGAACTTTCTATGACGATATAACAAAGTCCTGCAAACACTGCCCCATTGGGACGTACCAAAGTGAAGCAGGACAACTACGCTGCAGTTCATGTCCAGTGATCGCTGGACGTTCGAGTGTGACGATTGGACCTGGAGCCCGAAGTGCAGCTGATTGTAAAGAGCGATGTCCAGCTGGAAAATACTACGACGATGGAGATGGTTTGTGCAGAAGTTGTGGACACGGGTTCTTCCAGCCAAACGAGGGAAGTTTCTCCTGTCAACTTTGCGGATTAGGAAAGACAACGCGAACTGCTGAGGCTGTATCCCGCGAGGAATGTCGAGATGAGTGTGGATCTGGACAGCAGTTGGCTGTTGAAGGAAAGTGCGAACCTTGCCCAAGAGGAACATACAGGATGCAAGGAGTGCAAGCTTCGTGTCAGGCGTGTCCTTTAGGCAGAACAACTCCCAACATGGGATCAGCGACCATAGAAGAATGCTCACTTCCGGTTTGTGTACCAGGAACTTATCTGAATGGAACCCTCAACGAATGTGTCGCCTGCAAGAAAGGAACTTACCAGTCAGAGTCACAGCAAACATCTTGCGTTCCCTGCCCGCATAATACCAGCACTAAAGGACCTGCTGCTGTAAGTATAATATCGTGTTTAATAAAAATTGCTGAGAATATGGCATCGAACTTTTTTGTTTTCTTATCATGTTTCAGACCAGCAAAGAGGAGTGCACAAATCCATGCGAAATAAATGGCGAAGAAATGCATTGCGATCCAAATGCAATGTGCCTACTGATACCTGAGACAAGCGAATTCAAATGCGAATGCAGACCTGGATACAACGGAACAGGAGAAGAATGCACCGACGTCTGCAAGGGATATTGCGACAATGAAGGTGCCTGCTTCAAGGATTCCCGAAATCAACCAACCTGCAGATGCATTGGTAGCTTCACCGGTAAACATTGCGCAGAAAAGTCAGAATTCTTCTACATTGCTGGAGGAATAGCCGGCGGAGTTATCCTCATAATTATCGTGGTACTCCTCGTCTGGATGATTTGCGTTAGGTAAGGAAGACGCAATTGATATTGAATTTGAATTTGCACAGATCGAGTATGCAACATGAAGGAGTCGAAATTGAAAAACATTATTTCATCCCCACAGATCATCACGCAAGAAGGAACCCAAGAAGATGCTGACCCCTGCAACTGATCAGAACGGTTCTCAGGTCAATTTCTACTATGGTGCACCGACGCCTTACGCCGAATCGATCGCTCCCTCTCATCACAGTACTTACGCCCATTATTACGACGACGAAGAGGATGGCTGGGAGATGCCGAATTTCTATAACGAAACCTACATGAAGGGTAATGTCTAAATTTTTGTTCGAAGTTAAATCGATGATATTTGTAATCAAGGGAGGATTCGGATAACGAATTTTTTGTGTTATTTCTATCTTTTCTAGAGAGTCTACACAACGGTGGTAAAATGAATAGTCTTGCACGATCGAACGCTAGTATTTACGGTACTAAAGATGATTTGTACGACAGACTGAAAAGACATGCTTACCCTGGAAAGAAAGGTATATAATGAATGGTTTACGTTGATGGAATAACAGTACGACTTTGGCACTGCAGTATTTAAGTAAGAAACTGTTCTACTAATATGGAGTTTCTATTGCAGACAAAAGCGACAGTGACAGTGAAGGCCAGTGACTTTGAACGTAATGTTCTGTAAGTTTAAAAAAAAAACAAATTAAGTTGTGTAGAAACATTGGAGGTGACATGCTCAACAACGAACAATAATTATTATTACATAATACGATACATTCAACATTATAGATTCTATAAATTCATTAGGTCAATAAATTGTATTTATTCTTTATAAAGGTCATTGTATTCGCTAGAAGTTTATCAAACTTTTTTTAAACCACTGACTAGAAATTTCGCGCGCGATAGTAGATCATCGTATATACTGCATATAGTCTTATAGAATAATAATGAGGTGTTTAGAATCGGGAGAAATGGTATATTTTAATGACAAAAATTAATCAATATAAACTATCAGTGAATACAATCAAAAGTCCTGGAGTAATGATTGTATCTACATAAACAATCATTACTTTGGCACATATTATATGTTTCTCGGCTAATAATAGTATACATAGGTATACACCTATTATAATATAATAGATGAGTAATAGATTGGGCCATGTTTATCAATTCCAATAATTTTATATATAATATACTGAAGAAAAAAGAAAAAAAGAAAGAAAAACATGAGATAGAAATATTCAAATTTATTAAACATCAACTGATTATATAAGCGAGGATTTGATCATCCATTACAGATGCATGGTTACTAAAATTCGTCGCTTATCGTATAGTATATTTGTACAAATCACATATTTATTAACTTTGTGAATATGAGATCTGAACAAAAAATAAAATAAAATGAAATGAAAAATGAAAAAATAAATAAAATAAAATAAATAAAAATAAAACCATATGAACAATGAACAGAGACTACACTTATAGATGTAATTTTTGTATTTAATATGAATTATTTGTTGAAATAATTTTTTAATTAATTTTATAATATTATGTGCGAATGAGAGACGTGTACAATATTAATACGTAAGTGGATTTATATTTTGTTATTATAAATATGTATTTGTTTGTATAATACCTTATCTTTATATGTATGTGTGACTTAAAAATCATTTATAATATATAATACAGTTAAGAATTCACCCAACGTTTATCTTTATCTCCAAAAAATATATTAATCCAATAATTAAAAATTAATGATTTAGATATTAGAAAATTATACGGTATACAATATACATACATAGAGCATCACAAAAATATTCATCTAGCATATTATTAATTTCTAAATCACAAAATGTATTTTTTTACATCACGTTCTTGATTGAATTTTGAGATGAAAACCACCCTCGGGCATCATCGCCAATGTCTTCGTACTCAGTTTAATAACCGATGGAGTTTTTGGCGTTGGTAACAAGTTACATTTAGCTAATACATGGAACAAAGCAAGCTTCATTTCCATCAGGGCAAAACGATTGGCGATACACATTCTGGGACCGATTCCAAATGGAATATACGTCAGGGGATTTATCTCAGATTTTTTATCCTCGCTGAACCTTTCGGGGTCGAATTTCTCAGGGTTTGAAAAATATTTCGGATCATGATGGAAGCAGTAAGATGGAATCCAGACGAACTGGCCAGCTTCAATCTGCACTGGTTTCAGTCCGGGTAATGGTGGGGGAAGAGTAAAACTCTTCAGTGCAACTCTGTCCGTGAATGGGGTGGGTGGAAACATCCTTAACGTTTCACTGATGACGGCATCGAGGTATGTCATCGCGTGAAGATCCTCGTATGTAACTTTTCCAGAACTTTTATCGAGCACTTGATCAATCTCGGTTTGCAGCTTCACTTGAACGTCAGGATTCATTGCTAGTAATTGGGCAGCAAAAGCTAGAGTTACCGAAGGGGATTCGAATCCTCCAAGAAAAAAGAGGAAAGCCTGTGCAGCCATGTCCTCGATGGACAAAATAGATTTTTCCTTCCTATCTCTGGCCTGCATCATCAGATGTATCATGTCAGGCCGCACAATCCCTTGGGCATCTCTCATAGCGATCGTGTCTTCCATCGTTCTGATAAAGAAGTCAGTGGATTTAGGGTTGAAAAATGTTATTTGCAACAAATTGGTAAGCCATGGAAAATTCCTGATGATGAAAAACTTGAACATTTTTACGAAAGAAAAATCCGTTATCTCTTTCGCCATCCGATAAAACTGATTGTCGCGATCTTCCAGCGAGTTCGTGCTCAGCCCAAAAGCTGTAGATGCAATTACGTCGAGAGTATATCTCCCGAATATGTCTTTCACGTCGAATCCTTCGGTCTGCAGTAGATTTTCCGGCGTTAAATAATCGGCCAGATTTACCGCACAGGGTGATATTATTTCAAACATCGTTTTCATCTTACTCGAAGTGAACGCAGGGCTCAAAACTGTTCTCATGTCTTTCCATGCATCGCCCTTTAGTGCCATCATGTTTTTCTGCAAGAGCGGGTCTGCCGCTGAATCAACGAACATTTTGTGATTCGGAAAACTGTCGAAATTTTTAATCGCTACAGATTTCACTAGCTCTGGATCTGTCAACAGAATTGTTGGTGTTGAAAATTCATAGAATCCGATGTATTTAGCCCCAGGATAAGAATGGTACGCTTCCTGAAGAATATTAATCATCGTCTTCGACCTGATTATTATTTCGATCGTATTGCCGAATATTGGAATCGGTCTCACGCATGGAATTCCTAGTTTTTTGAAATAACCGTGATTCCGAGTACCGAAGAAGTACATGCATAATGCCCCTGCTATTACGGTCAAAATGATTGAAAATGGATCCATGTTATTCAATCAATAAAAATACATCGACAATAAATTGACTAAGCAGAACACACTTTATTATTTTTTTAATCAAGCAATCAAGAGTCTATCTGCAGTCCGAACACAATCAACACCAAATCACTTCGTGAAGTGTTTTAAATAAATCCATAAAAAAAAAAAAAGAATTCCCCAATGTTAGACACGTTTTTCTACTCCAATTCCACAATATCTTCAACACACAATATCTTGCACAAGTTGCGTCGACCGAATATCAGACCAGACTGTGGCGCAGTACGTTTATACTCCGATGACATCATCTACAGAGGCACCTCCATTCGATCTATGAACGGTTTCACATGTGTATGGCACAACGACAACATGATACCCTGACCATACCCATATAGCAATTACAGCCTGCTGCTATCTGCAAGAGTGTGAGTACAAATCCTATCGCCTATTTTGTAGAGTATGCGAGACATGAAACGACTGACCAATATAAAACTCATTAATTAAAGGAAAGGTCTTCAACATTTTTCACTTACGTAAGTTTTCCAAATTTTCATTGCAAACATACTTATTACAATCGACATATACTTGATTACAAAAACAGTAATCCTACTAATTATTATCAATGAATTTTACGACTGACTCAATGTTTTCTCCACTTTTTATATAAGGGCGAAAACGATTTGCGATACAAATTCTGGGACCGATTCCAAAGAGTAAATACGTCAGGGGATTTATCTTGGACTTGTTCTCATCGCTGAATCTTTCTGGATGAAATTTCTCGGGGTCCGGAAAATATTTTGGGTCATAATGGAAGCTGCAACATAGCATCCAAATATTCTGGCCGGTATTAATCTGCACTGGTTTCAGTCCGGGTAACGCTGGGGGAAGAGTGGAACCTTTCGGTCCATATCTATCCAAAATTTGCAGGGGTGGAAACATCCTTAATGTTTCACTGACTACACTATCGAGGTAATTCATCGCGTGTTAGATCTTCGTAGGAAACATCGCCAGAACTCTTTTCGATCACTCGGTCAATCTCTGATTGCAACTTCCTTTGAACCTCCGGGTTCAGTGCAAGTAATAGGGTGGCAAAGCTCATCACTGTGGCTGAAATGTCAGATCCCCAAAGAAAAAAGATTAAAGCCTGAGCAGCCATATCCTCGAAAGTCATAACAGATTTTTCTTTTTCATCCCTGGCTTGCATCATCAGTTGTATTATGCTATGCCAGTGATATTATTATACCTTGTGCTAAAAAGCAAATAGAGAGACTTGATCGATTGCGATTTTGTATGTATTATATGTTTAATTTTAAGTAACAATTACGAATTATACATTACTTTGACCATGAATAAAATTGTATTTGTACAATAAATGCTCAGATATTAGGTATGTATGTCGACAACACAATCAAGGCTGAAACGCATTTATCTAGCGATACTCGGACAGTATCTATCTCTGGATCCAACAACGTTTGTGTCAATCTCAACAATATCCCCGCGTTTCAGAATTGGGGAGAGGAAATCAGATCTGGATAGATTATGTGCCCAATCACCAGTCCTATATGCCTTTTCAACTATTCGAAAACAGACCAAGCTGGTAATTGACCTCTTATTTGAGGGACCATTGTCAGAGGCAAGGAGGATATTAGCGTCAAGGTAATTAGTCTATGATATTGATTGGCTTCTAGCCACCACAGGCTGCAATGCATCAATTGCCTCATGTTATTGAAATCAAATTGCCGCTGATCCGTTGTACATCTAAAATAAATAACCTTTTTAAATCCATGTTTCACAGCTTCTCTACCACCCTACACCTTTAGCTGGCTATGGACGCCCCTAGCTTACCTCTGTCCTCGACATACACCAGATACTTTCATGGCGACTTGGTTCTACTCACCTGCGAGGGAAACACCTGGGATCTACCGAAAGGCAACATATTGACGCAATTCGTGTGATACTTGGATATCTTATTAAAGGGTAAGTCTAGAAGACGAGGAACACTCAATTTTTTTTTTAAGCAATTATAACTTGCTTCTTTTCAATGGCAAAATCGAATCTTTCTTTTGTATTCACAACAGTAGTAAGAGCTGGATGAATCTCAAGAAAATTGTTCACTTGATTTGGATATAAATTTGCCTTGTAGTAGAGAAATATTTGAATAATGATGATCAAGGATTAAAGGTTTTTAAATAAATACAGGTATAAATTACTGTAGAATTAATTATGGGCATCGCATTTATTTTTCAAACATCTTACAGACTTCAATATTAGTAATAAATTACTTTACAGTCCCATTCTTTGGTTCTTAGTTGAGCATGTTCGCTTGAACAATACATTGAGTTAATTTATCCCATGTAACACATATTAATCTAGTTTTTATTTTCACAGGGGTTGTTCGTGGAGGGAAAAAACATAGTCCTGCCTATCTACAAGAAAACCTCTTGAAAGTTCTTCATTACAACGATTCACGCCAGACAGTGGAGCAGTCCAAATACCAGGGGAATGGTTATTATTGATGGGGACTAATGGCTTCAAACGGCTATTATTGTGTATAAAGTAGCATAGGAGTATAGTTTTAGGCTGAGTTCGCAATAACAGTTCCTTTGGAATCAGTTTTGGTAAAATCTCGAATCTTCTCTAATTAGATTAGACCAGATTATTCTAAATCCATTGTAGAAACTACAAGCGATACTCTATATTCACTCGTGATTATACAGCACGCTCTACCTGACTAGTTTATACGGTAATGTTATAATCAAACGAGGAACAAACTTGTAATATCACGGAAGAGATGAGAAGTTGTAATAGATTATGATATGATATTGATATAATTTAATAGTTGAAACATTTCTGAATATCTCGACCAATAATATTTTTTATTAGCCTAATAACTTCATTGTACTTGCAAGAGGAGAGCGGTAGACATTGAAATAGTTGGATTAGCCATTACCGTATGAAATATTCGCAATATCTATGCAGGTAACTGCGCGTAATACATGCATATACGATATACGTACTTGAATATACTTCACTCCTTTATGGAATTGTCCTCTATGGATAGAGGAGAGTAGACAATTCAGAGATCCACGAATTGGAGACTCTCATTAGTATCTTTTGAGAACAACTATAATTATAGAGTAATGAATTATTCTACTGTTCTCGTGGCGAAATTACGTTGTTAAAGTATTATCGTTAACGAAAACCATGGTGAGAATAATGACTCGTTCTCTATTCGTATGGTGGTCTGAAAAATAAAAATAAACAGCTCGCTGCTCTCAACAAGACCGATATAAAAACTATCTGCTACAAACATTGTACTTAGCATTCTGTAAAATATACCTTTGTACGTATATGCATGTATTATCGTCGCAACGATTAGTTTAGAGTATAATACTAGTTTTATTATTTCCTAATTATAGTTCTAGCTAATCTCGGAACTTAACAAGTGCCAAATATGTAGTTTTCGGTGATATACGTGATACATTATACATATTACGATCACATCTATAATTTGTCCAATCAAATATTCAGTGTTGTAAAAATTGTAAGTCAATTTTTTTTCAAGTGAAGTTTATTACTTTTGATTACCTATTTTATAATTAGTTGAAATAACTTTACTGTATAATTAGTTTTAATAGCCTTACTTTATATTTCGTTTTAATAGCTTTACTTTATAATAAAATAAATATCAAACTAAATTTTAACATTTTAATTCATAAGGTGTGGTTATTGTATAGGAATCATGTTATATAAGAGACATAATTTCTCTGTTCAGAGATGATAATTATTAATTCAAATGATAATTGAATGCCATCCCTAGCAAAGGATTGCAGTGATGCCTTTTATTTTTAAAGATACCACGAAATTATTTTCAATGTATTTCGATCTTGCGAATCCAATTTTAATGAGATTATAATTCATCGCGCCGTAATGCATGCAACCCGCGGATCATTTCATCAATGGGCTCATTCGAGTTTCATAGTTTTCCGCTCAGTGGCGCTACCAGCGTGAACTGACCTACGACAACGGCGTCCCCGCCACTCTCGCTGCACCCCCCACTGCTCAAGGCCGTTCAAGGCCGTCAAGGGAGGGGTGCAGACGCAAACCGGTCGAACCGGTTTTAGTAAATTTTCAGTGTCCCTCGTGGCGTCAACGGGAGAACAGGGGAAAGACTTGCGCGGCAAATTAAATTGACATTTCGAAGCGTTATTAATTATTTAAGTGTTTTCGCGGTGAAATTACGTTATTGAAGTATTGTTTTCAACGAAAATCATGATGAAGGCAATAATTGTATTCTTTATTCGTATCGCGGTGGGATAAATAAGATAAATAGCTCATAGAATATGTATATGTATTATCGCGGAAAAGATTAGTTGGAAGTTTATTCATAGTTTTAGTATAGCCTAGTTATAAATTTCCTCTACTATAAGAATGGAATTATCATCCTTGCCGTATCCCATCCGAAAAATATCGGACAATAATTTCAATTCATAGCAATAATTTTAAACCAGGCGTTCGCATAATTTATTAGAGAAAATTGCTGTACAGATGAAGAAACGTAAAAAAAAGGGTGTAGGTATTCCAACATAGTAACGTTTTTTTCAGTAGACTAATAAATTAGCGAACCCCTGTATGTTTCATTGGTTTTATCGATTGTTTATATCTTTATAAATTTGAAGAACAAATACAGCGTGGCACTGTGATGCAATAGATTATTATTACATATCATTTGTAGAAACTATAAGTAGTAATAGATGAACTCTCCGCAGCACAGCAAGCTATGCTTGATTAGTTCATACGGTAATATTATAGTCGCACAAGGAAAAGACTTGTGATATTACAGAATAGATGAGAATTCGGGATGATACATTATTAACAATGATATGTTCTTTCGCATATATTATGTTGTATTCAGCCTCTGGGTACTGACCTGGTCTTAATGTTCTTTATTAGTTTGAACTCGTTGTATAATAGAAAACTAGTAGAGATTGGAATAGATGCGGATTACCCACTACCGTAGGAAATATTCGCCATATCTATGCAGATAACGGCGCATAATACATACATATACGATATACGTTCGTAAAGTATACTTCACTTCATTGTAAAATTGTCCCTAATGAATGAATTGTAGTTAATTTGCAGACCCAAGAATTGAAGAGTCTCTTTAATATCTTTTGGAAAAAAAATATGTAGATTCATGAATTATCTTATTGTTCTCGCGGCGAAATTACGTTATTGAAGTATTATTGTTAACGAAAACCGTGATGAAAATAATGACTCTGTTCTATTCGTAAGACGGTCTGAAAAATAAAAATAAACAGCTCGCTGTTCTTGACTAGACCAATATAGAAATGACATGCTTCAAACGTTGCACTTGACATTCTGTAAAATATACCCCCGTATGTATATCACGATTAGTTTGAAGTATAATAATAGTTTTACTAAAGCCTAATTATAGTTTTCAGTGATATACGTAATATATTATACGTATTCACGATCACATCTACAATTTTCCCATCAAATATTCAGTGTTGTAAAAATTGTGAGTCAATTTTTTTTCAAGTGAAGTTTATTACTTTTAAATAACTATTTTATAATTGGTTGAAATAACTTCACTTTATAATTAGTTTGATTAACTTTACTTCATAATTCGTTTTAATAGTTTCACTTTATAATTCGTTTCAATAGCTTCACTTCGTAATTCGTTTCAATAACTTCGCTTTATAATTCGTTTCAATAGCTTCACTTTATAATTAGTTTTAATAGCTTGACTTTATAATTAGGTTTAATAACTTTACTTCATAATTAGATTCAATAGCTTTACTTTATAATTAGTTTTAATAACTTTACTTCATAATTACTTGAAATAACTTTGCTTTTCTACTTACTTTAAATAACTCTGCTTCATAATTACGCTGAACAACTTTACTTTATAATTACTTTTACTAATTGAATCGAGTTTAATTACACATTACCAAAGTAATGGGTAATTAAATAAGTAATTTTATTACAAACAGACGTCGTAAATACAGATCTTCCATCCCATTCTAGACATTTCCCTTTAGCAAATTATAACGACTCTAGGTATTATTGCATGATTCAGCCAACTTAATTAATTCCCTCGACTAATTGCTACAGACTTATATATTTTTAAGGACCAATTGAAAATTGTACATAACTGTCTACGTAGGTATGTTAATATTGCTTGTATGGATGGCTTCAATCATAAATGTTGATAATAAACTTAATTTATGATTAATCATTTGCTGCATATTTTTTTCTCCTATCCCCTATCCAACTCCTAATCCAGGCGCATCAATTTAGGAGCTAAATTGAATTCAAAATGAATTCAAATCGAATTCAAATCAAATCGAAAATATCACTCAAAAATTAGGTATCAACTGACAGAATTTTACGAGTGAATTTTCTGGCAGTTGATACCTTTTTTTTAAGGAGTGAATTTTCTGGCAGTTGATACCTTTTTTTTAAGGAGTCAATTTTCTGGCAGTTGATACCTCATGGTGTCGAAAACGACTCCTTGAAAAAGGTCTCAACTGCCAGAAAATCGGCTCCTTAAAAAGGTTTCAACTGCCAGAAAATCGACTCCTAAAATCAGGTATCAACTGCTAGAAAATCGATAGGTACGTGGAGCTCTCAATGCCTACATTTCCCCTGGGGCAGAGTCTCAGCCAATCAGGAATAAGAATTGAAGAGAAATTGCCTATTTTCTTCTCGACTCTCGCTCCTGATTGGCTGAACTCGGCTCCAGGGGAAACGTAGGCATTTAGAGCTCCATGTACCTATCGATTTTCTGGCAGTTGATACTTTATTTAAGGAGTCGACTTTCTGGCAGTTGATACCTGATTTTAGGAGTCGATTTTCTGGCAGTTGAAACCTTTTTAAGGAGTCGATTTTCTGGCAGTTGATACCTTTTTCAAGGAGTCGATTTTGACACCATGAGGTATCAACTGCCAGAAAATCGACGCCTTAAAAAAAGGTATCAACTGCCAGAAAATTCACTCCTAAAATTCTGGCAGTTGATACCTTTTTTTACGGCGTCGATTTTCTGGCAGTTGATACCTCATGGTGTCAAAATCGACTCCTTGAAAAAGGTATCAACTGCCAGAAAATCGACTCCTTAAAAAGGTTTCAACTGCCAGAAAATCGACTCCTAAAATCAGGTATCAACTGCCAGAAAATCGATAGGTACGTGGAGCTCTAAATGCCTAAATTTCCCCTGGGGCAGAGTCTCAGCCAATCAGGAATAAGAATTGAAGAGAAATTGCCTATTTTCTTCTCGACTCTCGCTCCTGATTGGCTGAACTCGGCTCCAGGGGAAACGTAGGCATTTAGAGCTCCATGCACCTATCGATTTTCTGGCAGTTGATACTTTATTTAAGGAGTCGACTTTCTGGCAGTTGAAACCTTTTTAAGGAGTCGATTTTCTGGCAGTTGATACCTTTTTCAAGGAGTCGATTTTGACACCATGAGGTATCAACTGCCAGAAAATCGACGCCTTAAAAAAAGGTATCAACTGCCAGAAAATTCACTCCTAAAATTCTGGCAGTTGATACCTAATTTTTTAGTATAGGCGAGGAAAGGACAGGGGGAAATGATTCAACGATTGATTATTTACAATTTCAAGAGATATTTATTCAAGAATGTGCTAATGTACTATAATGATACATGTTTATTGCATAAACAATCTTATTATTACATGAATATTTGCAGTGTTGCGAGTCACTAATTACATTTTTGATGAAACTACTCATTTGATTACACATTACTTTGGTAATGTGTAATTAAACTCGATTCAATTAGTAAAAGTAATTATAAAGTAAAGTTATTGAGAGTAATTATAAAGTAGAGTTATTTCAACTAATTATAAAGCAAAGTTATTTCAAGTAATTATGAAGTAAAGTTATTAAAACTAATTATAAAGTAAAGCTATTGAATCTAATTATGAAGTAAAGTTATTAAACCTAATTATAAAGTCAAGCTATTAAAACTAATTATAAAGTGAAGCTATTGAAACGAATTATAAAGCGAAGTTATTGAAACGAATTACGAAGTGAAGCTATTGAAACGAATTATAAAGTGAAACTATTAAAACGAATTATGAAGTAAAGTTAATCAAACTAATTATAAAGTGAAGTTATTTCAACCAATTATAAAATAGTTATTTAAAAGTAATAAACTTCACTTGAAAAAAAATTGACTCACAATTTTTACAACACTGAATATTTGATGGGAAAATTGTAGATGTGATCGTGAATACGTATAATATATTACGTATATCACTGAAAACTATAATTAGGCTTTAGTAAAACTATTATTATACTTCAAACTAATCGTGATATACATACGGGGGTATATTTTACAGAATGTCAAGTGCAACGTTTGAAGCATGTCATTTCTATATTGGTCTAGTCAAGAACAGCGAGCTGTTTATTTTTATTTTTCAGACCGTCTTACGAATAGAACAGAGTCATTATTTTCATCACGGTTTTCGTTAACAATAATACTTCAATAACGTAATTTCGCCGCGAGAACAATAAGATAATTCATGAATCTACATATTTTTTTTCCAAAAGATATTAAAGAGACTCTTCAATTCTTGGGTCTGCAAATTAACTACAATTCATTCATTAGGGACAATTTTACAATGAAGTGAAGTATACTTTACGAACGTATATCGTATATGTATGTATTATGCGCCGTTATCTGCATAGATATGGCGAATATTTCCTACGGTAGTGGGTAATCCGCATCTATTCCAATCTCTACTAGTTTTCTATTATACAACGAGTTCAAACTAATAAAGAACATTAAGACCAGGTCAGTACCCAGAGGCTGAATACAACATAATATATGCGAAAGAACATATCATTGTTAATAATGTATCATCCCGAATTCTCATCTATTCTGTAATATCACAAGTCTTTTCCTTGTGCGACTATAATATTACCGTATGAACTAATCAAGCATAGCTTGCTGTGCTGCGGAGAGTTCATCTATTACTACTTATAGTTTCTACAAATGATATGTAATAATAATCTATTGCATCACAGTGCCACGCTGTATTTGTTCTTCAAATTTATAAAGATATAAACAATCGATAAAACCAATGAAACATACAGGGGTTCGCTAATTTATTAGTCTACTGAAAAAAACGTTACTATGTTGGAATACCTACACCCTTTTTTTTACGTTTCTTCATCTGTACAGCAATTTTCTCTAATAAATTATGCGAACGCCTGGTTTAAAATTATTGCTATGAATTGAAATTATTGTCCGATATTTTTCGGATGGGATACGGCAAGGATGATAATTCCATTCTTATAGAAGAGGAAATTTATAACTAGGCTATACTAAAACTATGATTAAACTTCCAACTAATCTTTTCCGCGATAATACAGATACATATTCTATGAGCTATTTATGTTATTTATCTCACCGCGATACGAATAAAGAATACAATTATTGCCTTCATCATGATTTTCGTTAAAAACAATACTTCAATAACGTAATTTCACCGCGAAAACACTTAAATAATTAATAACGCTTCGAAATGTCAATTTAATTTGCCGCGCAAGTCTTTCCCCTGTTCTCCCGTTGACGCCACGAGGGACACTGAAAATTGACTGAAACCGGTTAGACCGGTTTGCGTCTGCACCCCTCCCTTGACGGCCTTGAACGGCCTTGAGCAGTGGGGGGTGCAGCGAGAGTGGCGGGGACGCCGTTGTCGTAGGTCAGTTCACGCTGGTAGCGCCACTGAGCGGAAAACTAGGAAACTCGAATGAGCCCATTGATGAAATGATCCGCGGGTTGCATGCATTACGGCGCGATGAATTATAATCTCATTAAAATTGGATTCGCAAGATCGAAATACATTGAAAATAATTTCGTGGTATCTTTAAAAATAAAAGGCATCACTGCAATCCTTTGCTAGGGATGGCATTCAATTATCATTTGAATTAATAATTATCATCTCTGAACAGAGAAATTATGTCTCTTATATAACATGATTCCTATACAATAACCACACCTTATGAATTAAAATGTTAAAATTTAGTTTGATATTTATTTTATTATAAAGTAAAGCTATTAAAACGAAATATAAAGTAAGGCTATTAAAACTAATTATACAGTAAAGTTATTTCAACTAATTATAAAATAGGTAATCAAAAGTAATAAACTCCACTTGAAAAAAAATTGACTTACAATTTTTACATCACTTAATATTTGATCGGAAAATTGTAGATGCGATCGTGAATACGTATAATATATTACGTATATCACTGAAAACTACATACTTGACACTTTTCAAGTTCGGAGATTAGTTAAAACTATAATTAGGCTTTGGTAAAACTATTATTATACTTCAAACTAATCGTTATATACATACGATGGTATATTTTACAGGATGTCAAGTGCAATGTTTGAAGCATGAAATTTCTATATTGGTCTAGTCAAGAACAGCGAGCTGTTTATTTTTATTTTTCAGACCGTCTTACGAATAGAGAACAGAGTCATTATTTTTATCATGGTTTTCGTTAACAATAATACTTCGACGGCGTAATTTCGCCAAGTGAAAAGTAAAATAATTCATAACTTTATAAATATAGTTGTTCTCAAAAGATACTAATGAATGAGACTCTTCAATTCATGGATCTCTAGATTATCTCCTTTCTATTCATAAAGAACAATTTTACATAAGAGTGAGGTATACTTCACGAACGCATATCGTATATACATGTAGTATGCGTTGTTACCTGCATGTAATACATAGATCTTACGAATATTTCATACGGTAATGACTGAAATAACATTGTTAATAATATAACATCACGAATTCTCATCTATTCTGTGATATCACAAGTCTTTTCCTTGTACGATTATAATATCACCGTATGAATTAGTCAAGTATAGCTTGCTGTACAGTAAATAGTTTTTCTGTTACTACTCATAGCTTCTACAAATGATAGGTATGTAATAGTTCTCTCTTGCATCACGTATTTGTTATTTAAATTTGTAGAGATATAAAGAAATGAAAAGACTAATGAAACATACAAAGGTTTGCTAATTGCTCATATTCAGGCTACTAAAAAAAAAAGTTACCATGATGGAGAACCAACAGCATGTGTTTATGTCTCTTCATCTGTACAGCAATTTCCCTAAGTTACGCAAACGCCTGGTTGAAAGTTATTCATGAATCTAAATTATTATCTGATATGTTTTTAATGGGATACGGCAAGATGCTATGGCAATAATGCTTGTGGTTGTCACTAATCGTAGATAATATTAAAATTAGGTCTCATTATTTATCACACATATATTATGTCCAAGAGTCTGCTGACTGAAAATTAGTGGCAACCAGCTTAGCTTGTTTAATGTACAACGTTTCTAATGGAATTGATTACTAGACGAGATGCGAGATTTCACTAAAACTGATCGAAAAGGGACTCTAATTACGAACTCGATACAACACAGCCTAAAACTATATGCTTATGCTACTTTATCAACACTTTGCAGTGCAGAGTTGTCTTGTGGTAATTCCCTCGGTGCTTGAATTGCTCCACTGCCTGGTGTGAATCGCTGTTTTGAAGAATTTCGTAGAAGTTTTGTGGAAGATGGACAGGACCTCGTTTCCCTCGATGAACAACAGCTGTGAAGATAAAAACTAGATAAGCGTACGGTACACGGAATAAATTAACTAAATGTGTTTTTCAAGCAAACATTCTCAACCAAGTACCAAAGAGTTTTTAATTGTGATCATACATCTGACTCATGGCCGGTAATATCGTTGCTAATCTGTATGAAATTTATTATAATATATTTCTTATGATTATTTTTGTAAGCCTGTCTAAACCATTTTCAAACGTAATATAAACTTCAAACTATTTTCAACAGAATCAAGAAAGTCGATAAGCTAGTATCAATAGTGCATGCATGAATAGATTTTTCGATCTTTCAATTGTTACTCAATCCTTACAATTGGGACTCGAAAGTAATTTACAACCAATATCGGATTATGTTCCATATCTAAACGATAAATGTGATGCCTAATTAATTCTACAGTAATCCACTCTTGTATTCATTTTCAAGCCTTTAAATTTCGATCCCTATTCTCCAAATATTTCTCTACCACGAGGTAAGTCCATAGACAAATAAAGTAAACATATTTTCTATAGATTCCTCAATTTTTTTTCTACTGTTGTCAGTACAACAGAAAGATTCAA
Organism: Tenthredo livida; assembly: GCA_963992785.1. Lineage (NCBI taxonomy): Eukaryota > Metazoa > Arthropoda > Insecta > Hymenoptera > Tenthredinidae > Tenthredo > Tenthredo livida. The sequence goes on from OZ023068.1 coordinate 4,435,569, forward strand.
GTTTTTTGTGAAAAGGAAACAAGTTATAATTACTTCAAAGAATTGAATGATCAGTCTCTCCGAGACTTACCCTATAATAAGATTTCCAAGTATGACACGAATCACGTCAATATGTTGGCTTGGGGTATATTATTGTCGCATCAGTACAGTTTTCCTCGCAGCTGAGTAGAACCAAGACGCCATGAGAGTATCCGGTGTACAGTGATGATAGAGGCAAGCCAGGAGTACCCATAGTCAGCTGAAGATACAAGGTGAGCATCAGATGCGGAGTATCGCTAGATAAATGCGTTTCTGTATTGGTTGTTCTATCGATATACATTTATAGTTTCACAGGATCTTTGGCTGACGTGATATGAAGCTTACCATTGTGTTGGTTGACTATTAATCCAGGACTAGCTGGATAGTTTTGGGTAGCATCCATCTCCGACCAAGTGGTATGCAGGATCTATGCTTCTCAATTATCTGCGATGCTTGCTCATGTCCATTGATCGATAACGCTGTCAGAAAATCGAATGAACGAATAAATAGGGGAACAAGTCTTCTCCCAGAAAACCTTTCGAAACTCAAAATAACACGAGGAATTAGTTTAACCTCGGAGGCGCAAAATATGCTCGTAGAGCAAACGATACTAGAGGACGAGGAACTTGGAATAAAACGATTGTTAATACGATAGGGTGGTCATTATTGTGAGGTTATACTGTATAGAAACTCCTCGCTCATTTGAATCGTGTTTAAAATAGGTCTGAGAGGTTATGTTCGTAATAAATTCAGATTTTCACACAGTTATTCGCGGTTACGGATAGAATATACTTGAAAACGAACAATTTCTTCAATTACAACAATACTCCGCTTGTAGCGATTCAATTGTCACTTACTTTGCTGATTGAAATACGCAAAATGTAAAATATGTTCAAAAAGTATCAGATTATATTTTCAGTATGAAACTACTCAGCAAAGTTCTTCTTGTTACGAAAACAAGCATCGAAAATTCATAATGATTTATGATTATGATAAAATGGTGATTGAAATAATTTAAACTCACTCATATCCATCGTTCCTCCGTTGATAGCCTCTTCGGACTGTAAATCTCCTAGAACGCTTAACGACGCAGCGTACTGATTCTCCATCGTATTTTCCTCACAGGTTTTATTTAATTTGCCGCTTAAATTTCTCCCTGTCGCAGGAGCCTCTCACCACGCCACACACATCTTTACTCGTTGGCGCCACGAAGGCCACTGAACTCTGAAGTGCTCTGAAGAGCGAAAGAGACGGCGAAAAAAAAAGTGGTCAAACCGGTTAGACCGGTTTGTTTCCACATCCCCACCCTTGACGGCCTTCAACGGCCTTGACCCAGTGCGCGAGGAACGGGAGGGGCAAGGACTAGTTGTCGTAGGTCAGTTCATGCTAGTGGCGCCACTAGGCGGAAAAATATAGAACTAAGAAGAGCGTAATAATAAAATGTTCTACAGGTAACAAGGCGCACCGTTTACCCTTAGATTCAACCGGTTCACCTTATTCTAGCAATAATTAATTAATTAATCAATTAATTAAACGGAATGCGAATGAATCCCAAGGATTGGAAAACCTTCGATAGATTATCGAATAGATTATAATAATAATTAATAAACGAATGTTATGATGCCACTGGGTCAATAAAACTATAATACATATTATAGACATTTGAATATAAATAGACTTATACACATTTCTTTTCTTTGTGTTTTTCTTTTACATGATGTAATAAAATATAATATAATATAATATTCTCTTTCCCTTTGTTTGTTTTACGGATCATCAATAGTAGGTATAATTATTATATAGAAACATTCAATAAATTCTGAGAAAAAAATGTATTATACTTTTAAACGCCCACACGGAGAGAATTTTTCTAGGAAAGATTCCCATACTTGCTGGCGAATGAGGTATATACTAGAAATTGCACGAAATTTAATACAAAGTATAGGAAAAAGTCCCACCTAGTATTGAGAACAGTAATATTTTTAATGGTATATCAACGATTTTTGCTTCTACTTTTTCCTATACTTTGTATCAAATTTCGTGCAATGTCTAGTATATACCTCATTCACCAGCAAGTATGGGAATCTCTCCTAGAAAAATTCTCTCCGTGCAGTTACTACTCCAGAAATAAATTCACAATTTATATCTGCGTTATTATTCGCGTATTCCCGTGTACAATATTGCAAAACAACATATTTTATCATAATATAAACTCACCATTACTTTATCATGAATAAATATAATTTTTACTCGACTTATAGTTTTAAGAACATGAGTTCAAATTTTATAATCGACGTATTACGAGAAATAAAGAATTCTGAATTAAACCAAGCTGTACGATTTTCAATAGTTCTTCACCTTACCAAACATCAATCTATTACAGATTTATCTACGTTACGATACATCTATGCACACAAAATACTATTTCTTTTCCCCTTTTTTTTCGTTATTATTATTTTTAAAGATATTCTCATGCTTTACTTTTTATTCTTATTCCAATCTCCATCTCTTTCTCTTCCTATTCAATTTAAGTCTATTCTATTTTGCAATTGTCTAAGAACAGACAATATATCGCTAAAGTTGGGCCACGCTAACTACGATATCATCTATATAATATAATTAACTAGTAATTTATCATCAAAATGCAATTGTGTTCGATGTATGAAAAATAAATGTGATTCCTAATTAATTCTTTAGTGATCTACACTTGTATTTATTTCCAAGCCTTTAAATTAAGACACTAGTTAATCAAATATTTCTCTACTACCAGGTAAGTCTACTAAATCCGAACAAGGTAAAAATAATTTCTAGATTATTATTCATACCACGGGTAAAAATTACGGAGGTAATGTAACAAGGCTGTAACGGCTATGCTGAAATTTCCGTACATTCAGAGATCAGCAGACATATCTGGTACTTTGAAGTCTCAGTGACGTCCCTGCGAAGTCAAAGTACCAGATATGTGGCTGATCTCTGAATGTGCGAACATTTCAGCATGGCCATTACATTCTTGTTACATTACCGTCGGAATTATTACCCGGGGTATATATAATAATCTAGAAATTTCGTCGCCTAAATCGCGTTTTACCTAATTTAGGTAAGATCTGAAACTGGTATGAGACGTCTGATAACTTATCGAACTAAGACGTGAAGTGATTTCATGAGATTTCGAAATTCTTGGAAGATTTGTGAAGATTTATCGCAAGATTCTTGATAATTTCGTGAAATTGCAGAAATTTCAAGAAATTTCATAAAATTTTAAGAAGACTTATTAATAAATAAATATCTTGTTCGTGCCTCTGCAATATTTCCCATTTCCTCTGCTTATTTCTTTTTTTCCCATTTCATTTGGTGTTCGGATCCTTCGGATTCATCCGGTTTGCTGCACTCCACGGGGGTACACATCGGTACACTTTTATCTATAACAATCAAACAAAAGTATTAGTAACTACAATGAGTGATAAATTGAATTTCCATTATAAGGATAAGCTTCTGTCACGAGAAATCTTCTATACGTTATAATAGAAATAATGCTCGATGTGCCATGCGTTTATCACGTAGACTATCTGAGATATTTATAATATTACCTTATTTGTATCGCTCTCCTATAGCCATATAGCCATATAGCCATATAGTCCTATAGTCCTATAGTCCCATAGTCGCATAGTCCTATAGTAATATAGTCCTATAGTAATATAGTCAAATAATCATCTGGCAGAACTGTAACAGAAAGGTGATTAATTCGTCCCTAGTTATTAATACTGATCATCGATCAGTATTAAGCTCTTAAAATACCCTGAAAGAAAATGATTGATTAATCTTAAAATACCCTGAAAGAAAACGATTGATTAATCTTAAAATACCCTGAAAGAAAATGATTGATCAATCTTAAAAGACCCTGAAAGAAAATGATTGATTAATCTTAAAATACCCTGAAAGAAGAGAATATCCTGAAAGAAATAAATGCAATAGCGAACCTGTGAAAGTCTGAAAAAATTGAAATGTACAAGATTAGTTAAGATATAAAATGCTTCATAGCATTGCATTGAACGTATGTAAGAAGAAAGGCATGCAAGGAAAGGGAGACTTGACGCTATCTGCTTTTTGGTATTTGATAGAAATTGGCTAGATATTTATAAGTTGCAAATAGTTAGTGACAGATAGTCGTCAAGTATAGAAGGTGTAAAGATAACAAGGCATGCATAGAATGTTTCTGGCGTGACGGTCGGCGTCCTCTTCAACGTGAAGTCTTCAAGCTCAGCCTCTCTCATCTCCGCGCCCCACGTAAGCGCGGAAATGAAGAGAGGCGTCTTGCCCATTCAAGCGATCGCAGCTTATTCAATACAGAGAAATTACTTGATTGCAAAAATTGATTTCTTCTACTGATATTAAGAGAAAAGGATTCGAATAAGTCGAGAACATATCAAAGAAGCTCTTGTTCATTCAGAGTTTTTATTCCGAGTATCAAGAGTATTCGATTCTAATTCCACGACGGGTACTATAGGAAAACTGGGAACAAGTATTTGAACGGATGAGTTATATTTCAAAGAAACTATATTAAAGTGGCTAGTTTTTCTTTTATTGCGATCGCTTGAATTTTCTGTGGAGAATAAGATATTGTACCACCACCATCCCATTACGCGGCCCTTCTTACCCTCGCCTGGTTCCCATGAGCCACCCAACGAGCATGCAGATGAAAAAAAAAAAATCTTATTATAATATAGGCACGCACACACAGATTCGTAACCACCCTCCCTCGGGTTGCCCTACCTTCCCGATTCACCTGTACGGAAAGCTAATAATCTCCGGCATAAGATTCTCTCAAACACAAACATACAAATCAGTTCACACACCGTGGTTCGAAGCTTACCTTTCATTTTCTGTAGGGAAAGAACGGGTTAGTACGTCCTGGACAAAATTGTCAAACTTTCTTCTAAACGGACCAATTTGATTGGACTTTAAATGATTTTAGATTTTTTCTCATTTCAATATTTATAAATGTTTTGATGTTTAAATATTTCGTTATAAATAAAAATTGACTCTACTCGAATATCCTGCTAGGGGGTCGTTCATTCTTGTGTCGGACCTGCTCCTAGACTTTGTAAAACATGAATTGAAACTCAGGAGGATCCACCACTCAATCGGGAAAGAATTCAAGCAAATCGAGCAAGGGAAATGATAATCGCGGAAACCGATTGAGCGATGGATGTCCTCCCGCCGCGATGCTCACCGCGATTTGCAACGGATGAGGGCCGCGTAAGGGCCGTGAAAGCGAGTTTAAGCATTTACCTGCATCTAGTATATCTGTAATATGACGGCGCAGTAACAAGTTTAATGTTACATTGCCGTCTGTATAGGGGAATCTATAATTATGGAAGCAAGCTCCGTTGCAGTCGCGAGTGAGCCTATCTGAATTGAGCTAAGAAATCGGAGATTGTACAATGTTACCGTCACGCCACGCGACAGAGAAAAGAGAATACCAGGGAAAGGAAGCCCGTTACCAAAAATCATGCGACTCACCGATGCTGCCAAGTAGGGGGAGGACAATTGCACTGGGATGTATCTGCTTGGCTGTTGGCGCATAAGAGAGAAAAAAAAAAGAAAGAAATGAGTTAGGAAATCATTTGTCTCGATATGTTGGATGAAATTAAAGCTAATAGCTATTTTTGGTGAAATAGAAATTGGCAAGGAGGTATCTTGTTCTCACCTGTTTTGCAATTGCTCCCTTGCTGTCGTATCCACCCTCATCCTATCGCTCCAACTGGTTCGGATCAGCTTCGGATCGGCTCAGGATCAACTCCCATCAGTCTGAATTCAGCGGCACTTGAATGAAAAATGGAAAGAAAAATATTGAAATGCCGATAAATTGGAATCTGATTCGTTAACATATGTAGGGTCTACATATTAGTTAAGAAGATTATTAATAAAAAATCTAACACCGTCTTACCTAATCACTACTTTTCAGCATAGTCCCCTCATAATCAGTCCTGTCCATGTCTGGTTTATGACAATCTGATATCTAATAGAAACATAAAAGAGAAGCACAACATTTACTTTCTCAATGCATTCATATAATTTTCATAGCCCTATTTTCACATGAAGAAAAAACGTTGGAAATTACAAATGTTCAAGTACCGATTTGAGTCGGTCAATGATTAAACTTTATTAAAAAGGAATGATTATCGACCGAATATATATATCTCATCCCTACCTCTTTCCCATTTTTTTCAATCACATTCCGTATATTCCTCGTTCGACTGCACATCCGCAGGGGTAGAGGTATCGGGACATCCCGTCTCAATCTTCAGATTAAAAATAATGTTGCGTTAACTTTGGGTAGCAGAAAAGTTTTCATTTTTCGAATTCTAATTCTTTTTTTAAATTTTACTACAATTTTCGGCTACTCACAATAAGATAAATCCAGACTGCGACGAAATATAGGCCCTGCTCCAATCCTGGAATGAATTGTCTTATTTCTGTTGATAAAATATGTCATAGACATTATTTCACATCATTAATTGACGACGATTATGGTCATGCTGCGGAACTGTGACAGAAAGGTGATTAATTCGTTCCTAGTCATTAATACTGATCATAGATCAGTAATCATCCCTTACAATACCCCGAAAGAATAAAATCAATCCTGCGGAAGCCTGCAACAAATAAAATGTGCGATGTTAGTTGTGATACTGAATGGTGCTTTATCGAATCGCATTCAGCTCCTATGAAGAGAGCCATGCGAGAAAAGAGAGGCATGCAAGAAAAGGGAGACTTGACGCTATCTGCTGTTCAGTATTGGATAAAAATTGGCTGGATATTTATAATTCGCAAATAGTTAGTGGCAGACAGTCGTCAAGTATAGAAGGTGTGAAGGTAACGAGGCATGCATAGAATATTTGGTGGCGTGGCAGTCATTTGCTGTAGGGAAAAAACGCGTTAAATACATCCTGGACAAAATTGTCAAACTTTCTTCTAAGCGGACTAATTCCAAGTGACCATTGATTTGTTGATATCTGAAATCTAGTATTCTGATACTCTGATATGTGTCATATTCTGATATTCATATACCCTGATGTTCAGATATACCGATATTGTGATATGGCAATATTCTGGAACACTGATACAAAATAGCTGATCATCTGACATTCCGACACCTAGTATTTTGATACTCTGATATGTTTCATACCCTGATGTTATCATATTCTGATATTCATATACCCTGATGATCGGATACTCAGATATACTACTAGAGTGATATAACTCGAACCCTGATATTCTGTATATCCCAATATCTCAGCTCAATTTTTGGTCGTTTGATCTTTAGATCTTTAGATCTTTTGATATTTGGATTGACTACTTGAACATCTTGCTAGGGGATCGTTCATTTTTATGTCGGACCCGCTCCTAGACTTTGTAAAGCATGAATTGAACCTAAGGAGGATCCACAACTCAATCGGAAAAAGTTCAAGCAAATCGAGCAAGGGAAATGATAATCGCGGAAACCGATTGAGCGATGGATATCCTCCTGCCGCGATGCTCACCGCGATTCGCAACGGATAAGGGCGGCTATAAGGGCCGTGAAAGCGAGTTCAAGCATTTATCTATTCGTATCTGTAATATTACCGCGCAGTAACAAGTATAATGTTACATGCCGTCTGTATAGGAATCTATGATTATGGAAGCAAGTTTCGTTGCGATCGCAAGTAAGCCTATCTGAATTGAACTAAAAAAATCGGAGATTGTACCGCCACGCCACGCAATAGAGGAAAGGGAGTAAGAAGGAAAGGAAACCCGTCACCAAGCATCATGCAGCTCACGGAAACCCGTCAGGAAGCATCTCGCAACTCGCCGATACCGCTAGTAGGGGCAAAGCAATTGCACTTGCACTTGCACATGCACTTGCACTTGGATGTGTCTGCTCGACTGTGGCATAGCAGAGAATAGAAAGAAGAAAGAAAAGAGTTAGAAAATCATTTGTCTCGATATGTTGGATGAAATTAAAGCTAATAGCTATTTTTGGTGAAATAGAAATTGGCAAGGAGGTATCTTGTTCTCACCTGTTTTGCAATTGCTCCCTTGCTGTCGTATCCACCCTCATCCTATCGCTCCAACTGGTTCGGATCAGCTCCGGATCGGCTCAGGATCAACTTCCATCAGTCTGAATTCGTAGGCACTTGAATGAAAAATGGAAAGAAAAATATTGAAATGCCGATAAATTTGAATTCAAATATAGAGATAGGCTACTGTGTGATAAAAGTTAAGTGAAGAAAGAAAAAAAAAATTTAATGTGGTATAAAGTTCGCATATAATATTCGTGTATATTCAAGGAGGTTGTAATTCGTAAAAAAGAAATGAATAATTGTATTTGTCGATTTAAAGTTCGACCCAAAATATAACGACGAATGGAAATTTAGTGGAAATAATAAATGTATTCGATAACCGAACTTATAAATAAAAATGTTAAATAGGTAATTAGCAATAATTTTGTCATTAATGCGGCTTACCTTTTATTCGATTTATCGGAGATTCAATCTATATTGTTAACAGCCTCCCCACTTCCGAGCAGCTGTACTTTTTCTGTATAAACAGATTATCATTCCATTAGAAAGATGCGGCCTGATTGTTTTCGTATTTTATCGAAATGTCATCAACTGAAAGTCAATGCCACTTACATTTTCTATTAGTACAATTATTTTACGATGCTGTTCACTTTTATTACGTCTTATAATTATGATTTTTTAAGAAAGATATACAATTGTTAGCCACTCAATATTTTCTCAACTGTCGAATAACATTGTTTGCGAATAATATAAATCAATAAGAAAGTCACTTGAAGTACGTAAATTTCAAATGCAATTATTATAACCGGACAGATTGGTATGAAATTACTTATATTACAAGTCTACGTTCTCCGAGGTGTCACTGATTTAAAACTTCATTAAATTGGAAAACATTACTTCAGCCAAGACGCGTTCGTATAATTATAACTGAACGGAGTCGCGACGTCAACACCCGGCGACTCGTTCAACGTGACTGAAGATTCAAATCGGCCCGCGGCCGGCGTCGATGCCCCACCACCGCGCGTCGAAAGACGCGAAGTGGCACGAGGTTTTCCGAGGCTCAACAGGTGCAATTGCATGTTCGGTTGCCACCACTTCGGGGGTAAATTCTGGTATTTAATTTAATATCATATCGACGCGGAGAAGTTTTAATACTCGAACAATAATAATAATTAGCGTAATTAAAGGTCGCGAGCGCTGATTAACTTTGATTTCGAATAAAATAGACGTTCATTTTCAATTCCAGTACTGCAAATCTCATTATTTATTCGAATAAGTATCGATTGCATAAACTTCTTGCACGTAAAAAATAATAATTGAGAACATATTGTAACAATATCTTTCCAATTCAATATTAATAATGAATTGTGTGAGATTTATATTATTTTTAAGCATCATGCAATAGAGTTATGAATACTTTTAAAATAACGATACCATTCTGTCTGTTTATAATCAATGTCTTAGTTATTTTTAGAACGAATAATAATTAATAATGTATCACACAGAATAGTGAAATTATATTATAGGTGTATTGTAGTACTACATGAATATCTATAAATATATCATGATAATGATGAAGATGATAAAGAGCAATGATTAGTTAAATCATTATTAGTTCCTGAGAAACTCATCAAAAGCAGACTAGATATAAATATAGATATGAAAATCAATTTTTCATTCCGGAATTTATAAGGTGTGTTATTGTACAAACCATATTATACTATAAGAGATAGAAGGTATGTTTAGTAATGATGATTAAAAATTGGAATAATTAAATATTAAGATTAGCACAGCTCTTAATATACTGGCATTCACATTATATTTATATATGCCTCTATGGTATTGTGGAGAACGTAGGGCGTTCTGAGCTAGAAATACCTGGTGTGGTTCTCGACGTGATGGATCCAGATTATTCGGCAATGAAATAAGCTTTCAAACTGCTTTTGTGTTATTTAATATCATTGATAGCCAATCAATTGCTGAAATATTGTCAAACACGTGGAGAAGTAGACGATGCGCCTCATTTCACACAACTCGCTGATCATTTTATTATTATTGTTATTAGAAAGCCGATAAGGTTAGTATGAAATCTACTCTTACCGCTCGGGGTGATACGAAAGATTTCAAGTAACGTTATCGACTCTCCATACCTATACGTAAAATGATCTGCAGGTTGCATACACTACGGCGCAATAAATTATAATTTTACAAAAATTGAAAATTGAGATGCTACGATTTCGTAACTCATATAATTATGTAATCAGAGTAAATTTATGTACACTTACCATACCCCAGCTATTCCCTCCCATTTACCTCCACAGAGCTATAATTTTATTCGTTTCAACAGCTGTTTATTGGGCATGCATACACTGCTCCGGAGTGACTTTTCTGGCAGTTGATACCTTTTTTTCGGAGTGATTTTTCTGGCAGTTGATAACTTTTTTCGAAGTGATTTTGCTGCGCCGTGCGGCAATATAGTGGTGAATTGATGAAGTATTTTTACCGCAAACAGCGGGCAGTATGAATTTATCATATAATTTTGAAAAATGAATAATATTGATTTGTAGAAATTTTTGAATGAATCTCAATGAACCACATCACATGGAAATTATTTTCAAAATAATTCCATAGATGTCGGCGTCAATGTATTTAAATTCCCAACAGATAATACACTTAATCTAGATGTAAATAGAAATGAAAAAATGTAAGGAGAAAATATATTTTTCAACAAGTTTATTTTAACAGAAACAATGTACTGTTTTCTCTATTCACCGTTAATTTCTACTATACATAATATGACAGTTAATTGTAAAATAATACATGATCATAGATAGGTCTACTGTCAGAGTTGTAAGATAGAGGAGCATAGTAAATGTGAATGAAAGGGTTCAGAGTAGTAAGTATCACAAAATTGACATAACGCATGATGTATCTCGTACTAATCGCTAAATAAAATACTACAGAGTGGTAAGCACGATATAAATAAATGCTCAAGCAATATGTACATGTATGTGTGTACGTTTAATAATTGTAAGGAAAAAAAAAGAACCAAAAATTAAGTAAGAGCCGCTGATGTCTAGTCATTAGAATTCTCAGTTTTTTTTTTTTTTTTAATGAAATACATTCGTTCGTCAATATCAAAGACTGTGTGAAAAAAAGTATAACAAAACACAAAAAAATGTATAATATATGTATATATGTATGTAATAATTTCGTCTACAAATAAATAAATAAATTTAACGTATAAGCTGATACATATATTATATAGATATATATTTAGTAATTTTCTGTACCGCGAATTATTTATACATGTTCCGGGTGCTTGTATTTTTTTCCCCTTTTTTCAATTTTTTCAATTTTTTCAATTTTTTCAATTTTTTCAACAACAATACTGCGTAAAAGAAATAATAACAATCACAGAACAATTTGAAAACAATAGACGAAATATACATCGAAGTTGAAGGGGGTCGGCGATTGGAAATTATTCAAACTGCAGTTACACATATTATTATAATAACATATGAAAATATAGCAGTTATTTTTTTGTTCGTGTGATAAAACTGAGTTTAGGGTCAATTTGATAATTTTTTTTTTTTTCAATTTTTCAATTTTTTTTAATCTGCAGTAAATTCAGCTTAATGTAAATCTAAAAATACTGCTTTAATAAACTGGGTGTATGTTTCCATGTATACATACTGTTGTGTGCTATTTTCTATTTATTAGTTACTATTCACTATCTAGGCCTATTACGTCCTAATTATTATTATTATTATTATTATTATTATTATTTTATTTCTTATATATGAATACAATAAGGCAACGGTTTTAACGTCTAAATAAATAAAGACTATTTTAAAAAATGTACATATTATATTCACCTCTCAGCTATATATGCTTCGTATATATATATATATATATATAATTATATAATGTATAAATCAGACGAGAACATTATTATACTTAATATATCAACGTTGTTATACGTCTGTACATATATACGCGTATGTATATTATAATATACCGTCTGTTACATACATTATATAAACTATATATTTTTATTGATTTATTTTCTATGTTTTTTTATATATATTTAAATTCATTCATTACTTGTTTTATTTTATTTTTTTCACTTTTTAATATTTTTTTCTTTTCTTTTTTCCTTTTTTAGTTTCAATTTTGCACGTATGTATAGAACATTAGCAAAAATATAATTTAGTATATAATAATTATTTATATATAAAAAACTTTGTTAAAATATATAAAAGAAACAACGATTTGAGCAAATACGTATTTCCTACATTTTATTTTATTATATACATAATACATATACACATATACACATATATTTGTATATATAGGTATATAATATTATCGAAATGTTATTGTTATTGCACATATATATAGGTACTAGGTACATATACGACAGTACCGCACTAATTTTATATACTTTCGCTATTTCTTAAATTATACATGTTATAACGATATTTTTTTTTTCTCCCAATGCGTATACATATATAGTACTATATAGGTATATATTATCCGCCTGTATACTATCTATATACATACATATTATACATATATATGCATATTATAGTATACATGTATGTTTCACGGGTTTAAATAACGCCTATATAATGCGATTTGTTTAAAAAATAGATTTTTTTTTCTTCTCTTTTCTCATTCTTTGTCAAGGCACTGCATGTTTGTCATAGTATACGTTACAATTAATTTTCTCGTCTGCACTCGTATCCCGTATGGTAAAAAATAATTCGTCTTCGTCGTCGATTTATACGATGATTATAAATGCTGTTTTGGAAGACATGCTTGCACTTATAAGTATAATTATTCTTCTTTTGTTCTATTTATTGTTATTCTTGTATTCTTCTTCTTCTTCTTCTTCTTCTTATCTCAATTCGTTTAAGATTATTCTCGTTTATAAATTTATTGGCATTATCTCATTATTAGACTCTCGATATATCGTATACCTACCCTGATCAGTCATAAGTAAGACACTAAACTTACGCCGGAGAATTAATTAACGATACGATTACGAAGAGAAAAAAAATTTCTTGTTTTTTTTCTGTCGAATCTTTCATAAGCGAGAAATTCAATTTCAAATAAGCGTTTCTTTATTTTTTTATTTTTTTGTTTTTTATTTTTTCTTGTTAAGTACTTAGCGATCGTAAAACTATAATATTTCCGTTGAATAATTTTTAAGATTAATCAGGCGTTGGTATTCTCTTTCTTTTCCATTTTGTTATTTTTTTTTTTTTTTTTCTATTATTTTTGTTCAACGTTCTATATATGAATATTGTTGTACATTAATTGTTGTTTCTTATTTTCGTTCGCGTGTATTTTGATTAGTACGTAAAATCGTGGGGAAGGAAACCTTGTTCCTGTTACGTTCGATGATGATGAACAAAAGTAAAAAAAAAAAAAAAAAAAATCATCTAAAAATGTATTTTAAATACAATCTTCCGTCTTTTTTTTTTTTCATAATGGATGTACACATATATCTATACATAATCTCCAGCGCAGTATTCTCTCGTTTATGCGGTTCCTTAATTAATACCTGTGCGAATATATACTATATATATATAATCAAGTACCTAAATTGAGAAGAATTGTCAATAAATTATTACTAAATATAAACAGGCGTTCAATATTAAGTCTGATGTTAAATCGACGTTATAATTAAAATGGCGGAGTCTCGTGTTCGAATAAAGCCATCGTCATTGTTTGATTGGCTTTTTGAAAACAACTTCCGGTTGTTTGCGAATTGGACGATTCGACCGACGCTCTATTCTAAGGGCTCGATTAAGGTCGATATCTGGGCCCAGAGTCTCCGCCGCCATTTGTCAGTTTCCGGTACTACTAGGCCGTCTTCCGGGTGCTTGCGTTGCCGCAACTGCAGCAGCGGCTGTTAAAGCCGGAAGTGGTGTTTGGTGACAGTGTGCGCAGTGAAGACAAACCGTACAAGCACCTAATTTCCGGGCTAAAAGAGCCCTAAGTTTTAACGCTGGACCCAATTTCATACCCATTGGTCCCGTGAGATGGTCTTCGGAAAGAAGCGGAAGTGCTGCACCGTCGATGCGATGTTCTCGGAAGTTCTGTAAACAGAAAAAAACAAAAAAATAAAAACAAATAAATTTACATCATTCGATTTATTATAATGAATTATTGAGGCGTTATCGAATATGAATGATCAACTATACTGCTATATATTAGTATCGTAGACAAGTAGTAATTATAAAATTTTCAAATAAATAAGCGCTACATGTGTAATAAATATATGAATAAATGGGAGAGAAAAAAAAAAAAGAGAAAAATGAAATGAAATGAAATAAAAATCAAAATAGCCTCGGGGATAAACGGTGTGGTAATATAATGTACGGTTCGCTGTGTTTAATAACAAAGGTATAGTAACGGATAGTAATTTCTCTTCCGAGACGCGCTGCAGATCAACCGCGAGACGCACGCGATGTATATCCCTAAACCATATGTAGTATATATGCTATGGTATGTGTATGTACCTATATACATATATGCATATATATATTTAATTCATACATATGTCGGCGTGGCAAATAAATTTCTTAAGGTATATATAGCATATACCTATAAGGAACAATTTCATTCACCTTAGGGCACCGGGCATCGGGCCTCAAGGCTCTCTGCGGTGCTCTCGAGTAGGTAACAGCCGGGCAATTAGAAGGAACAGCACTCACTGTGGATGTGCGATCTCGCGCTGTTGCTGTTGGTAGCGACGTAGTTCGGAGAATAGTTTACCAACACATACGTATATCTATATTTACTACACTTATTTACTTATACGAACTTATACCAACTTACGAACTAACTTACTTACTTACTTACTTACTTAGGCTCGACACACTCGTTATGAATGAAATATTCCGGGTGTAGAAAACTGGCGCGGATGTGCACGCAACTACCATCTTACGTACTACCTGTATATAAAACCGCGCGGAGAAGGTAGGTAGGTAGGTACCTATGTAGCTTCGACCTAGACCAACCGGTATTTCGTACTTATATAGCAACAGCACGCGTGCTGCAGTATAGTAGGTATATAGAGAGTTATTATTTGCCATGGCCTTAGTTAGGGAGATTTTATTGCTACTTTTACTTCAATTCAAGAAATCGCTGATTGTTATTATTATTATAATAGAAGAAACTCTCTGGGTCGAAAAAAAAAGGTTTTTTCTTCTTCTTTATCTCAATTTTACTTGAATTATATGAACATTTTCTAGAAATAATGACCTCTGCAGATTTGAAGAGATATTATGAAGAAAAAACAGAAGAAGAAGAAGTACGTTTGGTATTAACTAATTGAAATTTGTCTTCTTGCGTTGAGTTGAACTGAGTATCAATTAGCGATCTTCAATAGCCGCGCATCAGGTAGCAAATCGGCGGAAGTCTGATGTGACATGATGAGCGAAAGAAAATGAGATACATTCGTATGTATAGAGAGATATAGCGATGGGGAGAGGGAGGGGGGGTTAATTAGCATTTTTTTGCGGTAGAACTTAAAGGGCAATTACGAACTGCACAGGCTGTGACGAGGCCTATTGCACCGGAGGGCAATTAGCACGCGATTCTTCGGGGTACTAATATTCTATATATATATATATATAGATATATAATATTATATTACAGATATATAGTAGTACTATAGATGAATGAAATTATATCCTTAATAAAAGATTTAGCAGTTCCCCCCGCATTGCGCGAGTTTTCCGGTACTTTATTTCGATCTATAGGTAATCGCAGCGGTTAGAGATTGCTGCGAAAGAAATTATTCAAATAAATGTGATTTCTTATCCTTAACTTATTGTCTGATTGAGTGATTACGCGATGTATGTACCTACATTAGGTATAATATTATAATATGGAAAGAAGAAAACAGATTATATAGTATTTATCACAAATTAGAATAATATAAAGAAGATATTAGATAAGATGAGATGAGATGAGATGAGATAATAGAAGAGAAGAGATAAATGAGAAAGAGAGAGAGAAAAAAAAAACAAAAGAATTTCTTCTCAATATAAACGTCTCGGTATTAATCGTAACTTATTACGCGTATAGGCCTTCCTCGCGCTCGCGCTCGGTCGCGGTTTGGTTTTATCTCGATTCTCGCGTTGTGCGTTATGGAACGAGTTGCTAATAACGTGTTTGAAGAAGGGATAATTGATGCCGATCAAGTCGCCGTATTCGCTCGGGGGTCCAGAGTCCACTATATATATGGTGCCCTGTACTCTGTAGGTACTGGTGCAGGAGTTTGGAAATGGGTGGAGAAAATACAGGTTGTCTTCTCAGGTCGCCCGCGGTGCAGCACGAAGATGATATATCCTCGTGACCGCAAGAACTACGTATAGGGTACGCCGTTGACCCTCGACGTCGCAAACGCCTTTTACATATATACCTCTCTCATATATATATATATATATATAATATATACCTATGTATTAGTTTCAAACTCTCATTATTATTTATTTCTTTACCCTGAGAAAAGAAAAAATCAAAAAACTGAGAAATTCGATCGTTCGTAACGCAGTTTTTCTCAACTATATTGCAAATGTCCTTTCTTCGCGTATATATGAATATGTATATACGTATAGGTAGTGATAATAATAATGATAAGTCTCATATAAGAAGCAGCCAAATGAAAAAAAAATAAAAATAAAAAAACCAAAAAAATAAATAAAAACAAAAAAACTGTTAAATGTCAAACGGCGCGCACGCGAGATCGCGAGAGCTTGTTTCAGGAGTGGAAAAAGTATCGCGAAACGGTCACTTCAGCCGCAGCAGCAGCAGCAAGACCAGCATACATACCTACATATATACATACGTGAGAGAAGGAGGCTGCAGCTGGGGTAAGGAAGCGGTTTGCTGCATGAGCGAAACGGGGTTACCTAAGGTTAGGCTGGGCTTCCTTGGGTTGGGTTGGGCTGGGTATGGGTATGGGTTCGTTCTGGCGTCGCGGCAAGGTACGTACGTACGTACGTATGTACGTACGACGCGACGACGACGACGACGACGACGACGACGACGACGACGACGACGACGACCACGACGACGACTACGACGACGACGACGCCGCTCATGCTCTCCGAGGACCGGTGACCTGCCACGCCCTGGCGAGGTCACCCCGCGACGCCAGGCTGGAGCAGACCGGCATACGCCGCGGGCACCGGCCTAACCAGATCAACATCCCAGCAGCACTGCTGCCGCCTCTGTTGCACGCTGTGAGTTCCTGTTGCTTCGGTTTGATCGAATCTTAGAATTACACCTAGACTCTTCAAGTTTGAGAGAAAGAGAGAGAAAGAGGGAGATAGAGAGAGAAAGAGAAAGAGAAAAAGAACAGAAGCTGTGGAAGCTCCCGATCGCCGTATGGCTGAATCGATTATTATCAATTATATTTATATCGATAAGATGAATTTATTGCACCTGATAGATGGCATGTATACCTATACCTATATACCTGTATATATATTATGTAGACGAGAAAGTTAGGTGAGAATATTCGATAGAAAAGCATATAAGGTTTGACAATTTGTTGTTTCTTTTTCGTTTTTTTTTCTTTTCTTTTTTCGTATATATATAAACGTAACAGAAATGGTATAGGTATATAATCCGAGAGATTTTAGGTATGCTAATTTTATAAAATCAACGAAATGTTAATCGATTCAGTTATTTTTTTTTAAATCCCTCGACCCACGTATTTCTATATAGTAGTTATAGTATTGAGGTATTCCCGTTTGTTTGTTTAGTCATTTTACTTTTTAGCAACGACATTAATTACGTTTCTACTGCAGCCTTGACAATATCCAATTTACATAAAATATATGTATAATATATTTTAAACGACAATTATATCCATGACGATTTCCCATTGTGTATATCGTCAGTCGATTGAAATTCTGATTTTAAAAATCAAAATCTTTCGCCTAATGCCCGAGTATATAGGTGATTCTAACATCTAGGTATAGATTTAACTGAGGCTGAAGTTCAGTTTTAGCGAAATAATCTAACGATATATAAACGAGAGGCCGTGTCAAGTTAACGAGGGACATAAATAACGAGACGTCAAGGCGTTTCAGCTTCCGCTAGACTCTGGTGCAGCAGGAGGAAACCATTTCTCCGGTGCACCGGGCCGAAGCAAGTGGAACACAAGGTCGAGGACTGCTGCACCTCGGTCCACTACGCTCAAGTTTTACTTCAGCGTAATGATCTGGATCTCTAGATCCGTGTATCACTTGCTCGTCGGTCACCGTATACACCGGCAAATTAAAAGAAAAGAAGAAAAAGAAATGGGGGAAAAAAATGGAAGAAAAAAAAAATGAAAAAATAAGTTAAGGAAGAAAAATATGGTCCTTCTTCAATCTCTCTCTCTCTCTCTCTCTCTGGTCTCGGTCACTGAATGAACAGTCAAAGATTAGACATCCGTTCATCCATCCCATCCTATAAACTAGAGTCCTAAACTCGATGTCCACAAATCGTTTGCGGATCGAATTTGAATGAATGGAACCGTTCGTTGGAATTTGTTGCCGAGTTCGTTTTTTTTTTTCTTTTTGTTGTTGTTTTGGAACGAATAGTATGAAATTAACCGATGATGATAGTTCGGTTGCGATATGCTCTGATTGAAGCGGGGGATTAGATACAGTTTGGAGGATGAAATATTATGAGGTGAAGTGAAGAGTTATTCGCGCTTAACGGTCGTAGAATTGGACACGATGTATAATAATGTCCGCGGATATTCAATAATCAGATCGTGTACGTAGTGTAGGTGTAGAGGATGAAAATGAAACCATGCAGAGAACCGCGAGGACTTGAAGGATATGAGGATGATAGAGCTGTCGCGTTTTGAAAGAGATTTCCTTTTACCTCCTACGTATATGTAGGTACAGGGTGTAAAAAGAGGGCTCTTGCCCCTTTTATACGGTGTTTTGCCCCGGTCACTGTCACCGTATAATTGAGGGACATTCAAAGAGCATTAGCACACGAGTAGTGAAGGAAGAGAGGCTAGCAGGCTAGCTAGCTAGCGAGCGAGCGAGCGAGCAGGCAGGCGTATTAATTGCTCATCAGCGGTAATGAAGGGTTTATAAGTTGATATTAGCATAACTAACTGGTTTCCTGGTAATGAAGCTACGCTTTCGCGAGCACGTCTTCATATCTGGTTTGGTTCGGCTCTAAACCCAAGCCGCATATCACCACACCGACACCGACACCGACGACGACGACGACGATATTTCATTAAGTCTTGACCACCGGAAGCGAGTGATCCCTTAAGATTTAAATATCTCAAACACGCGATCCTCGTGCTCTCTATAATCGAGATAATCCCGTTTCCCGTGCATACAGTAAGAAGGGGTTAAAGAACCTGAGCGAATCACGAGTCGAAGGTAAAGCTTCGTCTGATAAGCATGTAACGTACAAAGTTTAAGTCCGATTGAGATTTGTCTCCGACAATATGTGATGCGGCACTCTCTTCTGGCTACCATTTGCATCCGTGCATCAGGTCGTCGGTTTCTCCGCGTCGATCATACGATAAAAGTGATTGACTTTTGAAACGGGTCCTCCTGCAGCTTCCATTCAACCGACTCTTAGTTCGCTGTCGAACAAGTTCGTGTATATAATATAAGAATGTTTCTTCTCTTATTTTTTTCTTCTTCACTCTTCGCTCTTCTAACTTCTCTTCTGCAATTAGCATTACCGATCCTTCCTCATTATACGTTGGTCACGTACGTTCGAAAAGAGCAATCCCTCCCGACTCCAGCATCAATCTGATGATCAATTTGATTCATGCGGGAACTTGAATAGCCATCGATAAATGATGCAAAAAATAGCGTGAAAATTTCGAGTTGGACCCATGATTAATGGAATGGTATCCTGCCGCAGAAGCGAGAAACTGATAGTACAAAAGCCGGCGAACGCGGCGAGACTCGGTCTAGGTATAGGTATAGGTATATCTTGAAAGGCAACCTTGCAATGACCTCAGGTGAACCCGGGTACCTACTCGACATGTGGTGCGACCGTACCCTGCACGGAGACTAGACCTCCGCGAGGCAGATATCGCGGCAAGATCTACTCTGGTAGGCACGTGAGTCTGGCCTATGTGCACCCCGTACCTACGTAAAGAGCATCTTGTGTGAGCTGAGCTAAGGAACGAATGCAGCGCGCGGTTACAAGCCGCAGGAATTTGCGAATTTCAAAGTCCCGTAAAGAGCCAAATAACAGTGCAGCTACTATCACCATGCGGTAACTTCCGGTCTTTGCTACCAGACGTCGGGAACGATACGCGAAATGATCATGCACGGAATTCTGTATACCATAGTTATAGGGCTGGGCTCGATTCCAAGTTATGAAGGAGTGGAGGGCCCAGGAAATTTCTTGCTCGTTGGTATGTAGGCTGTGCTATCGGTTATCAGTTATGGTATACAAAGCTGGGTTATTCCAAAGCGGGTTTGTAATACTAGCGCACTCGAGTTAGCGCGAAGCAAACGACATATTATATTCGATCAGTTACATGTAGGTACAGATATACCGTCGAACGAATAGCTGTGACATTTGGTATATATATATTTGGGCGAGGACCCGCGATGCCGATGTACACGCGTCTGTATAGACCGAATTGTATAATGTCACGATGTTGTATATTACAGCAACGCCCAAAACTATAAAAAGTATCGCGTATATGGTTCGCCCAAGGCGGATTGGTCGCGAAATGCGAATATCAGTTGCACGAACCGGGAGCATTAATAATATCGGTCCATTTTTATGGAAGGTTGTGAAATATATACTTTTATGAAAAAAGAAAAAGAAAAGTAAGAAAAGGAAACACTCAGATTGTACTACAGCAGATAGAATTTAATAAAGAGGTGATGTGTGTGTTTGTACACAGTGATGACAGAATAAATGTCATAGCCGAATTAATTATTCCTAATTGTTTCCTAAACCCCGTGTTAACAGTAGGTATGATGTTTGAAAAAAAACGAACTTCCCCTCAACGAGAATTTAATTGCTTATTTTTAAAGATGTAAACGTGGTACAGGTACCTAATTCAAAACCTGCATATTATGTGGAGAAGCAAATAACAAATTGCTTGTTCGGTGCTAATAACTTTGGAGACACCTTGTACTACTGTCTACGATAATAACCGTCGGGGCTTTTAACGGATGCCTGCGGAGAGTTGCGGCTACCTTTGATCTTTCGATACACAACAAGTGTGTTCCGACAGAGTTTGGTCACTCGAATACCCCGTTTGCATAAGGTCCTTGAACTTATATTGCCCTAAGAATCGGGAGGGCAGACACAAATTTGATTTATCCAACTCTGAAGCTTCTTCGACGATGATTTCGGCCCTGTTAGGTACTCGAAATAAAAACACCTTGTCGATTTAGACTCTCACACACGTGTAGTATAAGACCGTACAGACTTTGGCCTTTAGCATATCAACTATGCAAAGCAGCCGTTCGTTCAGACTTGAGATAAATTTATTCAACCGCAGGTATAATTCTCTATCTACGCACTCCATTAGGGTAATGAAAAATCTATGGATTACCTACTTGTCCTAGTAGATAGATATGTAGGTACAGTATGCATTAAGATGTGTACCTCGTCCTCTCTGAGCTAAACCAATCAATGAAACTTGAATGCAAAATTATTGAACAAACTAAACCTCTCGGAAATTTATTGAGTACCTACTAACTGCCTTGGGCTGTCTATTCCTATAACGATTGTGAACGTGCAGAGATCCGAATAATCTTGAAACGGTTATAATTCATCATAAAATTGTCTCCCTAACCGATCGTGAGAGTAAATCGGATGCTGCAGTGTCGATCTGCGGCAAACATTGGTCAGTTTCGAACGGCGACATTGTACTACGTGATCGAGTGGTGAAAACCACTTCTTCAAGTTGAATCCTTGTTTCAGTCCCTAATTGATTAACTCTGTACACTCCATGTCGAACCTGCAGTAGAGACGACGGCCGTCTCTCTAAGAGACGGAGAAATAATGGAATGAGAGAAGTAAGTACCTACCTACCTAGCTAGCCAGCACTCTGCACTCTTATAACTCGCGGTCAACCGTGACCCGAAGTAATGTCGCACACTTTCGTGTCCAGCCTTGTGCAGCAGTCCCGCAGTATACCTATACTACGGTGTCATTCGTTTTGTGATCTTCATCGGATTTCCCGTTACACCTTGACTGTTATTGGTTCTCCCGGCGTTTCTGCAGAACGCAAAAGATAAACCGTAGACGAAACGAGCTCCATTAGATACTGAATTTAGTCCCCCCGAGGTAGTGCGAAAGAATGATGAAAAATAAAGAAAGAAGAAAAAATGAATACAAGATGAAAGAACTGCAGAGAATCTTTGCAGATAACATCAAATGCAGGAACGATACGTCAAATGATATTTTTTCTCATTCAGGTATTATTTTTTCTCCCATTTTTCATCGCGGAAGAAACAGCTCCACTGAGTAGGTACATGTAAGAATGCCAGGGCTTTCGAGGAGTCTGCTGCTGCAGTTGGACCAAGAGGTGACGTACGTGGCCCGCGAGATCTCCTTGAAGTGACGTAACCGCACGGGGCTCCCACACACGAGTTTCTTCTCTTGAGTTGCTCGGGGAACAGGGAATCGTATCGTATCGTATCGTATCGTATCGTATCGTATCGTTTGGTATCGTATCGTATCGTATCGTATCTGGTGCGCCACTGCTCACCATATAGCTGTAAGTTAGACGTGCGGTGTTCCGCTCTTGCTTACCTTTCCAATATGCTTCTCGATACCTATACACTAGCTTAAGGAATGGAAACAGTGGAACAAGCCGCTGTTTCATGCCACGCCGCGCCGCACCAGAGTGAGATATAAACTGTCTAATCCGTATCACATTTTACGCGAGATCGAATCACGGGCTCAGCTGGCAAACCACCGCGATCTGCACAGTACCAGAACAGAAGAGAACAGAACAGCGAATAGAACAGAAGGCTGAACCGACTCGTTTCTAACTTACAGCTATACAACGTCGTATCCACTATACCTATGGTTGCAACACCGACTCTATAAATATGACAAAGTGTCATGTTTTATCGCAAGTATATGGCATCCGTCGATAATGCTGTTGGGTATTAGGTACTGTCATGAAATAGCATGAAAAGAGTATATTACATGAACAACTGGGCCATTGTAGGTACCTACAGGAGATAAAGCTCCTACACGCGGGTCCATTACTCCGCGATATATTTCAGGTTTAACAAATGTCCTCACGAAATTAATGCTTCTTTCATTCGTCGGTCAGATTTTTTTCTCGAAAGCCTCGAATGATCAATACCGTAGGTCCGACTACTACTACTTCTTGCGTCTCTCGTTCAATTGGACATTTTTTCTCGGACAATCGTATATAGTAGCTGTGTATGGGAGTTATTTGAATTTTACAGAGTGCCGCGGAGCTGGGTATATATAACCACAGAATGTTGGATAGCAAAAAACTATAATAATATCAAAAGAACGAATCTGAGTTATGATTTTTATAGCAACGGGATATATACCACCGTGAGAAGAAGAAGAAGAAGAAGAAGAAGAAGAAGAAGAAGAAGAAGAAGAAGAAGAAGAAGAACCAGCCATCAGGATCAGTGTCGAGCGAATGATCATTATCGTCCTTGGATTTTTGGCCGAAAATTTGTAACCGAACGATGAAACAAGAAACCGGAAAGTCTGCTACGACCAGAATTGTAAATTTGTCTGTCCGAAATTTAAATTCTAACTATTTTTTTCAACTACCTATGTAATTAAGAAATGTCCACCAAGAAAATGGGCATAGTTTATCACTTGGCAAAAAATTAGACGATCGTACAATATCTACTATGCTTATGGCAAAAGGCGATTCCGCATCCATTCTTATGAAAGAAAAAAACAAAAAAAAAAAAAAAAACTAATGAGTGGTGGGAAATAGGAGTCTATTATTTCATTGGCATTTTCCTATTGTTATATCCCGTGTAGGTACGCAGCCATAATATTGGCTATACCTAAGTCCGCGAGAGTATAACGTATAGTGCGGAATAAAAGCATAAAAATCAATCGCTCTCCGGCCATTACCATACGTTATTGGCCGGCATTGGTCGCTGTGAGTCGGACAGACTCAGTGTTGCCATAACTCTAAATAAATAAACGTTGGGACAGATAAATCTGCTGTACCTTGAGCGTGTATAATGCAAATGCAATCATGTCCGCAGACTCTGGCGGTGCTTAAAACTGAGTTCGCGCCGGGTGGAAAGGCCGTAGGCCTAAGGGTAAACTTGGATCGACTATATCGCTAAGGAGCGATTTCTTCTCTTTAGATTCTAAACTATTCGCTATGCAGCAGACTATATAGTGATGCGACCCACGCAAATCGTTTCCAATTTTAAACCTATGTATGTACGAACATATAACGATATTTCCTATCCATATACGTATTACATACATATATATATATGGGCCTATTCCTTATTCATACAACTTTAAGACTATAAAAGTTAATTGTTTCCTGTGCGAAAAATTGTCAATTTAGAAAGTTTCGATAAAATATATTATATAGGTACATGTAGAAATTTCGGAGTTTCTAACGTTTTGATTATGAATTTGAAAAGAGTAGGTATAGCATAGGTAGTAGTATATGAAATCGGTTTGAAATATCCTCTTCCGGCGATATACCTACCTAAATCTTATAACGATCTGTTGACAACGCTCAGTTACTCGTATGGCGATGCGATCTCTAACCGAAGACGCGGTATACAAACGACGTTGCCTACCTTCTAATAGACAAATATGCGTTAATGTCTTGAGAAATGAGATTTACGTCGTTCCTACAACCCAGCTAACCGGTATCTGTGTTTTAACCAAACCTCGCTGCAACCACGTGTATCCGGTTACCTATGCTTTAGCCCGCGTCCATATAAGAACCTGCACGGTACATACGTACGCGTTATTTTCCGATCGATCTCAACACTAACACCTCGACCTTGGTGTTATAATTTTTATTTTTTATTTCCTCAATTCTCCTGCTCTCTTTTTTTCGTTTTTCTTCTTTTTTTCATTTTTTGTACGCGAATCATCTCGCCGACGTCGAAGAGATGGAATTTTTTTTTTTCTTTTTTCAAGGTGCTTCTTTCTTCTCGCGAGTCTCAAATGACCAAGTCAGATTGAACCTCAAGCTATAAGTAATTGTACCTCTGCAGGTAGTTTCAACACTAAATATCATATTAGGTGTATACGTGTTAAAAACTTGTGCATATATCCCAACCGAGTCGAACATATCGTGTCTATATAGGTATAGTTCGAATTGCTAACTCGCAGTTGGCATCGTTAGGTATTACCTAAATCGTATATATAAGATAAGAATAAGACTGTGTTAGGCAAATCGTGATGGATTCTCAGGTACCTATGAAAGAAAAATATAAAATAGAACAAAACAAAAAAAAAAAGAAAAGAAATGATCTCAGACAAATGACAATCGGTAAAAAATTTGGCTTTACTTTACAAGATTATACACTATAACAAATTGCCTCCATTCTATAGATTTGTATCAATCTAGTTAGGACATATCCTAACACCTTTACAGGTTCGTCAAAATAATCGATCAATTTGCACAGCTAGCGTTGAATCGCATCGGTACTCACGTACTGCCTAGGTAGGTAGGTATAGGTATAACTACTCATTGAAGTGAAACTCTGACTTGAGACACCTGCAGAACGCGATTCATTTCTTATATCTAGTAGAATAACGACTAACTAACTAACTAACTAACTGACTAAGTATTATATTGAAAAGAAACAAGTGGAACGTAAGGCACGATGTTGAAGTAGTTTGAAAGACCGTCATAAGCGGGGTTCGATATTGTGGGGCATATACTATATATATATATATTTGTATAAAGGTAGTCCGAGGAAATGTACAAGTAATTAATTACAGTTAATCTGCAGGGGGTAGCGAGTGATAATTATTACGATCGATTATTATACACTGCAATAGTATACGGCGGTACATCGGTATAATCTGTCTGATTGTTAGAAGCATTGAGAATAGAAATCCGGTGATGAAGGTAGGTATATCGGTATTGGTGTACGAGTTGGAATAGTGAGTTGCAAGAATTACATTCCTGGTATCGAGTCGTTTCAATTTCTCCAATCTAATAGAACTTACCTCGTCATTGCGGTTTTATCCGCAAAAAAAACAAACAACAAAAAAAACAAAAAGAGAAATAATTCGAAGAGTAAAAAAACAGTACGAAATATTTTACAGAGACGTGTAAGGGTGGTCATGCATTCGCCTATCTTCGAATTTCAATGCTCCCATGGGTCAGAACGTCTCCAAATATGTACAAAAAAATATAGTCAAAATCCGAGGTTCCTATCTCAATTCCAAGTACTGCCCCAAAGCCTTGGAACTTTCCCATTTAAATAAAAGACACAATCTGCATTTTGTGTTTTATTCAAATGGGAAAATTCGAATTAAAGACTCGTCGCTATACTCTTCTAGGAAATTTTGTTCAACCGATCAATACCGCTTTGACAAGATCAGAGAACCTGCGTGCCCTGGGCTATATGTTAGACGGTGTGGCGGTAAGTTTGAGCTAAAGGAGTTTAGAGCCCTTTTTCCACGTAGAGCACAGGGCTCCCGCAACTCCTTTGATTACATTTTAATCGATACTATTTCACTGGTTGATTGAGTTTTTGTACATCAAACTCTAGCCTAGTTGTGTAAGAGATGAGAGAAGCCGAATTGCCTATACTCTGTATATGCTGCGCGATATAGGCGCGCATCATGCATGATGAAGATACGGTGTTCAAATGAGGAATGAAAGACAGTCTCGTGAATACCTCGGAGATGTATTTTCGAAAGAAACTAAAATGTCCATGCGTATATATTTCCGACATTTTAACCCACGAAAAATCGATTGCCATGGGTCAGACTTAAAGCCAACCCGGAGTTAACAAGCCGCTGTGATTCTACGAGCTTAAAGTCAAAGTGCATCTCGATCGACGAGACCGTGTTCAAAGCAGCTAGCGTCTTGACGTCCGGAAAGAACTTCGAGGGACTAAAGCGGGGGCGGAGGAGAGAAGCCAGAGGGAAGCGAGGATCAGATCACATCGTGTGTGGTCGTCTCTGAAGAGGTTTAAGACGGGGTGCCGCGTACTCCACCCACATTCAGTTTTAATAATCGTTAGCGGATTTTATCGACATTAATATCGTCGATTTTCCAGCTTCCGGATGAGTTTCTTTTACCGATTTGAAACCGGAAGAGAAAAAACTAAAGAAGGGACGTCGATGTACCAATTCAAGATTCGAAACACTAATTGTCTCAAAGATCCTGCACCGCATGTTCCCATATTTGAACAACCGCATGATATATAAGAGCATGAAACGAGCTTAAACGAAATCCCCTGCGTCGCTTAAGAACTGATTAAATAAATCGATCAGCTGCACCATACGCTAACCGCTAAGGCAGTAGGGTATACTGCCGATTATATCGGCTGTTTATACGAGACGTACCTTGCAGAGCTTAATTCGTACCCGCGGTCGCATGTCGCAGCCGTGTCGATGGAAAGTACAGGCCTTAGCAAAAACCATGATATATATATATATACATATTATATATATAATACAGATGCAGAATTATTCTGTACCTACATACGCGTATGCGTATATACGGGATGATATCTCAACGACCTATACCGTCACGGCTGCGAGGGGTGTGCCGGTCGATAATTTTCCGCTCAATTTTCCGCCATCAGATCTTTATTTATTCGACGACTCGCGGGCAGTAGGTAGTTGATTAGAATTACCAACGAAGACGTGTTAATTAACGCGAGAGGTAGTAGGTAGGTATTACTATATAAGAGCGCGGGTTGTGGGTGTCTAGTATTTTTGCTCTTTTTATCGAACTCCGAATCAATTTAGAGAGATTTTAGGTCGGATCCTCTTGCTTATCTCTTATGAATGAATTAAATCGAAATGTCCGCAGTGCCTCTATCTATCCGGCATTTCTATAATTCAAGATAAGAAGATTATTAAAGGTATATAGAATCTTTATATGAGAAATAAAAGCGAAAGATTTGAACGCAATTCAAAAAAAGCTTATCTTAGATTAAGGAGGAACATCAGCTTCGCGCGTAAGGGGAAATTAATAGGGAGGGTTGGTAGTGTTGAGCTACAACCCCTCCTGAAATCTCTCAGCTGTCCGTGGCTGTACGCCAATCAAAACGACTCGCGAGAGAAAAAAAACACTGTACACGGCAACGGGTGTACCACGAATGCCTTGCTTTAGCGTGAAAAACGACAAAATATCGCATTTTTCGGAGAATTTCTGATAATTATAGGAAAATGGCAGAATGAAAACACCTCTAACTTTGCATATAGGTTCTTGAGTGTTTGAGC
The DNA here is from genome assembly GCA_963992785.1 of Tenthredo livida. NCBI lineage: Eukaryota > Metazoa > Arthropoda > Insecta > Hymenoptera > Tenthredinidae > Tenthredo > Tenthredo livida. Next base: position 4,464,083 of record OZ023068.1, read on the forward strand.
TGTTCAGAGGTAGTTTTTTTCTGACCTATCACCATTTTTTATTTTACTATGAATATTTCAAGACGTGGCTGACGAGTTATTCGCTATGATCATGTATAAAATGTTCAAAGTTTGCAAATTATTTATTAAAAAATGGCTGAATGAAACCGTTTAAAAATTTGAGAGGCCATCGAATGTATATTCAAGAATATATTCTGAAAATTTCATTTAGTTATCACCATTTTGATGAAGCTGATGTTCCTCCTTAACGACATATCGCGTTCAGGAGTACAGCTATATATATGATTATAATACTATATTTCGCGATTAATTCGCCGATTAAAAATCACAACGATCGTGATCTCGATCGGGAATGATTAAGCGGGAAAGATGAAGGCGCGCTGCAGGAGCAACGATCAGCAGAAGCTGCAGAAGCTGCAGTAGCGCAGTAGCTTTATGGTAAGGATGAGATTCATCCCTCTCATGTATTAATATACCTATACATATGTATATTCTCGTCTGCGCCAGGATAATATAGTATATAAGGATCGGTGAAGTAAGGTAGCCCGAAAGCAAACTGCATACATATACATACATACATGCTGCATCGTAAGCGCGGGACCTTTACCAAAAAAAAAAAAAAAAAAAAAAAAAAAAAACTCTTTCATTTCCCTCATCCTTATATTTATATTATTATTAGTTTTTTTTTTTTTTTACTCCTCATTTCTTTCGTTTTTTGTTCTTGTTTTTTGTTTCCTTTTTTATCTTTATACCTCGTTTTATCTCGCCTTTCATTTTTCTTTTCGCACCGTAATTACTTCTAGTCTGCTCGCGGTGGTTCAATAGCCAAACTTATAATTTAATGGTTAATTATATAAGAGTCTCCCGCGCGGTTGGGACGCGGGTAGCCACTGGGCGGCCACAGTGACGTGCAGGAATGTTCCCTGTTCCCTGTTATCTATCTCTCTCTCTCTCTCTCTCTCTCTCTCTCTCTCTCTCTTTTTTTATACTCTTTTTCCTTTATCTTACTCCCCTTCTATCTCACTCTATCATCTCTCTTAGTTCGAGTTTATATAGTCGCAAACGGTATCGGCAATGGCCAACAGATCATCTCAGAAGTCGACGAGTCAGTGAGGACTAATCAGTGCGGAACAGCTTCCCCCCCCCCCCCCTTTTTTTCCCCATTGTACCATTTGTCCCATATTTAGATATCAAAATATATGATTTTATTCAAATATCTAAAAATCATCATCACCATCATCATCATCATCATCATCATCATCATCATCATCATCATCATCTAATGTTTAAATATTTTTATCAGTATAAGTTAGAAATCTACACTCATCATCTTTGAACCCAAAGTGCATATATACACCTAATTTCCGTATGTAAGTTACCCTTACGACTGACTGCTGTTGCTATTATTGCTTTTGCTGCTGCAGTTGCAGCGTTGCACTTAGAGCGTAAGGTAGGGTATACGCCGATGTAATTAACGACTCTGTAAATCAGTGCCGGTTAACGCCGCCGCGCGAACCACAGAAGTTATGGTCTTGGCAGTTTTCCGATTTGTTAGCCAACTTATTTATTAATGCCGAGTATAGGTATAGGGAGGGTGCAGGTAACCCATCTATAACAGCTGGGTAGCTGTAGGTACCATAGTGCCATAGTACATATATATATATACCTAGTACTGTATATCGAGTGTAATTGAAACTTGATAGATTTGTTATAATACTATATACTATATGAGATAAAAATCAAGCATTTTGAAGAAATTTTCTCAATCGATGATTCTCGATTCCGAAGATCACGAATCTTAAAATTCGCGAAATGAGGATATACCGAACGGTTTTACTCGTGCGATAAAACGGCTGTATTTATAATACTAACAGTACTTTGGGGAGGGGGCGGGGGGGGGGGGGATATATATATATATATATATATATATATATATAGAAAAGAGGAGGAGAATGATAAATAGAAAAATACTGTTCTAGCATACAGAGAGTATTGAGATATAAAGTGATACAGATCTGTCCATAGGATCTTCGGTATACCCGAGAGGTATCATGGTGGGTGGTACTACGTTGGGGGAGGGACGCGACGCGACGCGACTCGACGCGACGGTCAACCTGCAGATCGTTCCGCGTCCTCGAGCATCGCGTACAGTTTATTTATCTCTCTTTCTCTCAGACTGTCCTTTCTGCCTCTTTTTATCCCCCCCCCCCCCCCCCACTGCCCCTCCGCCACCTCTTTTTAAACCCCACCCAAGTTTCCATTCCTTCTCGACGTCGCGTCGTGTGTCGTCAAACGCGGTAATCGTCAAACAAATATCTTTCTATATCTACATCGTTTCCTCATAGAATTTATATACATACAGTGTATATAGTTAGGTATATATAAGATTCTTACCTGCACGTATTATGTATACCTACATACCTTATACCTACCTCTACCCACTAACTGCAGTGCGTAAACATTTCTCTACACGCGCACGTTTGTGTGCACAAGGTGCACAGCTATATACTACAGCTACTTGGCGACGATTCTATGTATTATATACACAGCTTATATACTTTGGTAGGTAGGTATATAAGGCGTATTCCCTGCAACGATAATTGGACTTGCAGACTCCTCTTGACGTACCCGTAGGTACTACGACGTACGTAGGTATAATAGAACGAAAAACTACATACCGAAGTCACACAGGTGGTCGACTTTCTGTTACTCGTTGCATAGGCGAATAATAAATACCGTTAACCGATCACCGGTTATAGTACTTACTACTATATATATATATATATATATATATGGGTAGTTCTTCGAAGTTTAGAAGAAGAAGAAAAAAAAGAGAGAGAGAGAGAGAGAGAGAAAAAATAAAACGGAAATTTTAATTTTCTATTTTCTATTCAAATCGACCAATTCAGGAAGATATTTGAGAGCGAGAGATAGGGAGAGAGGGAGATAGGGGGAGAAGAAAAAAGAAAATTTATTATGGTAACTTTAAAGCTCCGTGAAATGAAATGATTGAATAATACGAAGTGGCAGCGCCACCTTAGTACTTTGAGAAAGTCGCGGTTGTCTTGTGATATATATATATATATATAGTATAAACCTTTGATATGCTGGTGGTGCAGCATCAGCATCAGCATCAGCTACATAAGATGTAGAGCGAGGGTTCTCTCTTTTGGAAGTAATCGATTCCGCTTAGTCTCGCGGGTCCCATTGTATAAACGGACATCGGTCCCACGTGATATCATCTATATGGATCGGTTCGCGGTGGTTGATCTGAGAACTCCAATAAGAGGAGTGTCAATGGGACCTTAGGGAACGGCGGAGGAGGAACGTTAGGGATATAAGTTGGAAGTGGCCAGGTCCCCCTAACTCACCGTATAATCACCGCTATTGTATTATTGACAGCGGGACAGAGGCGACATGGCAACTTCAGAGCGACATTGTGACTTGAAAAAAAGAGAAAAAAAAAAGAAAATATATGAATAAGAATAAGAATGGGGAAAAAGAACAATAAAATAGAAGGAAAAAAAAGGAAACTTAAAAGATGAAGAAATTCTGTCGTTACCAGACGCTAAATTCAGCCTAGCCGCTTAAATAGCCTCCGGTCTTTTGACTCGGGGCTAAAAATCGGTGCTGCAGATTATCAATCTATATACACGATGTATACGAGTCGATGTATACATATACCCACACCTACCTATATTAAAATAATGATAAAACTGAGCGTTTGGTATATGGCGACTGGTACCGCTTAGGCGTAGGCATTTTATCTTATCTGCGTATATCGCGTATACGTACATAAGCGAAAATCGAAAGAATTCCGCCTCATTAAATCACCGGTTTATGCTAATTCCGCGTTAACATGCGTTATTAATATACGCTAATTCGCAACGTTGTTTCTATCGACGTACGGTCAAAGGTTGCATTAGTCGCAATCAATCGATTTGGTAATCAGAAAAACTGTTTGCTTTCACGAAAGATATAGGCCTCTTGGATAACATACAGACAAAGTAAACTGAGCTTGTGTGGCGTATACATGCATAACATTGACGTCCAAGTTTTGTCAGACGTCCACGTTAGGCGGCGCTGTCGGTCGTATATGTACACAGCTCTCACGCACACTAGTAGCGTGTCTGTATGTTATCCAAGAGGCCTATACATAACTGCGAATATTCGCATATTTGCGAAATTAAGAGATAGATAAATAAATTTCATCCACTGCATTGTATGGTGAAAATATATATATATATGTTATACATATATATGGAGGTATGAAATCTATAACCGTAGCGCGTATCGTGGTAGATCGGTTAACTTTGAACTTTTCTACATACTTGATTAAAGGTATGGTAGTATATACTGTATATGAATAATGCATCGAAGATTAATATACGGTAGATGTATAGATGTATATATATATGTGCACGAGCAAGTTTATAATTATTATTGGATACGGTGATAACTATGCAAATGATAATAGACACTTATTAATATTCCCGAACCAGTCCTTTAGCGGTATAATCGTTTCTGATCTGCGGTTCCTTAACCTTTCCACTATATACTTATATTTACATTTTTAGTTGAAAATTCTTCAAACCCATATTAGTTGTTTGACTATATACGTAATATTTTAAACGTAGAATTCGATCTTTTTGAAACGGCTGAAATAATTATAACTGATTATAAGTATCTGCGTTAAAACTATACGGCGAAAGATCGTTTTATAATGAATTGAATAAAGAGAGAAATAATATCGTGGGAAGAATTAGAGGCGATGAAAAATAGACCAAAGTTAAAAAAAGAGAGAGAGAGAGAGAGAGAGAGAAGAGAAAAAGGATTAAGAAAAGAAAGGAAAGGAAAAGAAAAGAGAAAAAACGAAGTTACGTAGAGAAATCTTATCGGAATCAATTGTTGGGCCAATAAACAGGGAGCCAAAAAGAGGCTAATTGTCGGTATACTGCAGCAGTCCTGCGAGAGCCACTAAAACCCCCTTTCTGACCCCCCGTTGGTTGCGGTATGTAATTACAAGGGAGTGACTCGCCGTGATGGAGGCCCTTATCGATTCGGTCCCATAACAGAGAAAGAGAGAAAGAGAGAAAGAGAGAAAGAGAGGGGGAGATAAAAGGAGAGAGAGATAGAGTATGGAGCCCGTGGGACCACCGGTCATTTAATCCCATGACACTGTGCATTGTGGGTTTGAAAGGCTTCCACCGGTACCTAGTTTGCTGACGAAAAATTAACGTCGTATGCACCACCGCGCGTATAATATACGGGCAGGTAGTTTGAGATTGAGTTTTTGATCGTTATGGAATATCGTCAGATTATTTGTACGATTTGATGTATGTAACAAATCGGGTGATCCTTGATGGTAGTTAGTCGAGATACATTGGAGTACCCTACCTACCTACCCAGGTACCTATGTGAATGTACTATATATAGGTAGAATGTGGTAACCGCACTGCAAGAAGTTCGAAGACCAGATTGGTAGGTAATGACAAATGAGTAATGACTAGTGACTAATGGTATAAAACCGTGTTAGGGAAACAATAACAGAGACGCCTGAGCGAATCTGTTTACACAAGAAATCTAGGCTCATGGTTACCTGTATAGGTATATAGAATCGTGGACAATGGATCGTGACTTAGTCGACGAGGAGAAACGTGTTGTTTTATTTTATACCCTGACGACTACGACTACGACTACGACTACGACTACGACTACGATGAGCGAGAAAGATATAGGAGAAATAGCAATGTGTTAGATAACAAACAATGACAGAGGAGAGAAGAGAAGAGGAGGAAAGAATCGGGAAGGGTTATTTATTGAGGAAATAACAGCTCCCAGAGAAACATCCTAGAGAAACAAAACCAGCAATCTAATTACGGGCATGGTGAATGGACGGATCTCTTCTATAAGCCTTTCCAAAAATCAAGACAGGTTTAAAATTCTGAATTCCCAGAATTCGTTTGAGATAATTCTGAATTTTTAGAAACGTTGAAGTTCAGAACATCGAAATTCCGAAAGTCCATCCACCCCCCCGCGGATGCCAAAAAATCCGAAAATTTTGGTCCATTTAAAGACAAATGTTACTTCATACCTACTAATCAAGGCCCTCTTTACGGAAACCCATTTTATCTACTTCAATCGGGACTTGGACTCCCCCCCCCCCGCTCCCAAATGTGAGAAAATTTTCATCGCCGATTTGAATGAAGGTCTATAAATTTCCCGCATTAGCAAAGCCAAGCCGGCGCCGCGCTCAAGCAAAGAGAACAATGTTTACCAGGGTAAACGCTTCGGGAGGTTAGTAGTTGCAGTCTGCATGTGTGCGCGCCACGTGGCCTGGGCTCTCTTGGGCTGCTGTGATTGCAGCGTTGGGTCCATCATTACGAGACCCCAAGATGACCTTCTGCGGACCCCCCGGGCCTCCGCAGGGCCGTCGACGAGCCGCAAACACGTACGAATGTATACTACAGAAAGAGAGATGGAGAGAGAGAGATAGAGAGAGAGGGAGGGAGAGAGGGAGGGAGAGACTCGGACTGAAGAATCTCTGACTAAAGAAATCCACATGGAAGAGGGTAAAACGAATTTTACGATGGGGAAAAGGCCAGCCCCTGCAGGTGGTATAATTTAAGCGTCGGCGTTGCGGCGGTGTGATTTTTCCGTCGCGATCGGCGATTCGTAGAAACGTAAAGAGGAGGAAGCCGCGCATCCATTGTAGTCTATCCGCATGAATCCGTAGTCCGGATCGCGGTAATCAGAGCATGATTATTTGTGAACAAAGAGGATAATTTATGATCACGTGATCTTTCATTGGGATCGGTGTGCTGGCTGCGGGTACCCCGTTGAGATGAAGAAATGGCAGGGCTCATGGGGAGGGCATCGCCAAGCCCTGAGGGAACGCGTGGTGGAAAGAGTAAAGATGAAAGAGGAAAGAGGAAAGAGGGAAGAGGGAAGAAATAAAGAGGGAGAAGGGCAGGTGAAGAGCATCAGAGTCATGCGAGCTCCCTCAGGGGTCTGACCCCATGACCCTATCAGGCTGCTCGCGCACTGGTTGTGTATAGCTCGCACCGTCCGAGTGCTCGGCATTGTTCTTCCATAACCGTATACCTAGAGTTTAAGCTCGAGCTAAAGCCACAGCCACAGCCACAGCCACAGCCACAACCACAGCCAAGGTATAGCTGAAAGATACAGCTGGAACAACAGCATTGTCTTTTACTCGTAGCAAAAGCTCGCCGCCTGGACAACGATGTAATTTATGGAGTTATAAACCGTCTAATTATCTCTAGGTAATTGCTCAATTTCGATCGGACGCCTATCAATAACGCTACCTGAATATCTAAGCCTCATAACCCTGACCTGTGACCGGGTCTTCCGATCGCCGACGAATCGCCTTTTACCCTTTTCTTTCAGTATACTTACTTTTTTTCAACGTTTTTTAGGGCCCGGGTCCCTTCTGATGTTCCTAGAGATACGATGAGAACATTTTTTTTAACTAGACGCGATCTCCATCGACCTAGCTATAATGTCTACGAGTACTTTGGTACTGATAGGCATACATGCATACATACTGCCTAGCGCTAAGAAGATCTTTGACTTTGACTTTGGTACCTATCACGTTTATACATACCTACCTGTACATACAACCACGAGTTTTGATCAACTACACTGACACAAGTTCGGGGAACTAAAGAAACTGAATAAAAAGAAAAAAGGTAATGCCTCCGAACTATTACCCACGAGATGGACGGGGGTAACAAAACCACTAATGTCAGAGGTCGGCGCGAGCACGTTTAGTCGGACTGCATAGCCTTGGTCCAACGAAACTCGACGGATGATCGAATGGAACAGAGGCAAGCAAGCCCATCTTGACGCGAGAATAACCATTGATTATCGCTCCACAGTTTTCTCAGTTTTATTTTTTTTTTTGTTCTTCAGAATGCGAAATCGACTCGCAACAAATTTGCACTGAATATTCTGAAATTCTATAATCTTATCCGAGATAAATCATCAGCCCGATATTTTGTCTCATATAGAGTCCGTGTGTTGCCTTGCGATCTGGATGAAACTGATCATCTTCACCTCTGGTCAATTACAAAGATTGTGCGTTCTACTATATTTGACTAAAATTTTGTGAAACAAACTGCAATGAAAAATCTGATCAGACAGAGTCGGAAGGTCGATCTTTGATTGGAACCTTCTCACCGCGTATGAGGCTTTTTTACCCTTTCCACTATTCAGATGAAACATGACCAGAATCTTAAGCTTCTTGAGAATAATTTTATGGAAATTCATCTTTAGTTTATCGTGTGGAGTTAATCTTTAAGAATGTAAGAAGTAAACTCTTCTTGAGCCCATATGGCCTTGGGGTCTGTCCTTCGGCGATCGGTTGTCAAGTAAGTATAAGTACCTACGTACGTAGGTACGTAAGTAAGTAAGCAAGCAAGTAAGTAAGGAAGGAGATCCGATTCTAAATTCAAAAGATGTATACCGCTACCACCCGCGGGGCAGAGTGTCATCGGTAGAATTTACGCACGGCTAGTCTTACGACCGTGAACGCGCTGTTTTATCGTCATTTGTGAGAGAACCCGAGCATCAACATCGCGCCGATCTACATTTAAGGTGTCATTACGTACAGCTGAGGTCGGTTCGCCTCGCCTCGCCTCGCGTCATCGAATACTGAGTAAGGAGGAGTTTGTGCGACCGTCATCATCGCATGCAGTGGCTGAGGTACTGTCCGATCCGGTGCGGCAACCCCAGAAACCACCTTGCGGCCTTTTTCCCCGTCCTTATACTCGTCGCCGTGGAATTCCTCGATGACTGTTATTAGGTCGAAGATGCCATGCCGTGTCGTCCTCGCATCGCATCGCATCACATCGCATCGCATCGCATCGCATCGCATCGCATCGCATCGCATCGCATCGCTTCGCGCGCTACTTTTTACATTTAGTTCTTCATTTTACGCCCCGTTGCATCCGGTGCGATCCATAAGACAGTGCAGTGCAGCAGTCCGTCGTTTCACGATCCAGGGTCATCCTTGTCGCGGATCAAATCGCGCGGCCAGGCATCATTTCTCTATCTACTAGATTATTGCCATCATTATTATTTCTCATCTCAATTATCCCCCGAAGACCTCGTCCTCCTCGTCGTCTTAAGCTTCCCTGCTTCCGTTATAGCGATCATCAAACTGCCACACGCTTACTCATTACACTCTGCTTCTCTACTACCGAACGAAATTACCCACTCGTACGACTTGTGCACACGCATATACCGTATGTGTTTATGTACCTGCCGTCTCTCCCTCTCTCCCTCTCTCTCTCTCTCTATCTCTCATCTCTTTGGATATACCCGTCGATAATCAAGGTAGGTAGTACATACATACATGGCATCGAGTAAGCCTCGCCCAATTCCCCCGCCAATAAAACTGATCCCCAGTTCTAACGGGGGAGGGGAAAGGGTTGACGGCGGTCGAGCCAGTTCTTGGAAGTTGAAGGAGGCTTCGAGGCTTTGAGTATACCCAGGACCAGGAGGAGGCAGGATGATGGCTGACGGGACGCGAACGCGAACTCGAACTCGTACTCGTACTCGTACTCGTACTCGAACTCGAACGCGAACGCACGCGCCAGGGGCAAGCAGAGGAGCTGTGCTCTGTAATCACTCGGCGAGCACGCATACTTCTATATGTAAACGTACGAGGAGGTTATACGAGCCCACACTACAAATCCTTATACTTCGCATACTAATTCCTTTAGGTGGTTGGTCGGGGCCCCCAGACCGTGTATCTATACGTATACAGCATCGCGTAGGTGCGCACCGTGCGTCCGCGTCTGGGCCCAAAGAGGGCCCCCGACGGCACGCCAGGCTCACGCTCACGCGCGTACGTCCTCCCAGCATCGCGCATCTGCGTAATTGTCCCCGCCGGCAGCATTCGACCAGGCAGGGCCTCTACGTTCATGGGACGAGAGAGAATGAAGAAAAGGAGAGGATGCAGAAGAAGCAGAAGAAGATGAAGGGAGCGAGACCACGATCAGCGCCGATGTAGAGTGTGTTTCAAAATTGATATGAAATTTTATCCCTAGCTTTTCAGGAGAGAGAAAAATAACCTGATGATTGTCAGTCGGTCGGGTTCGGTGTATAGAGAGGAGAGTGGACTTCCCTTGATACAGAAAAAAAATTGCTGGTTTCAAGCTGAAAACGTTGGAACCGCAACATTGTATCTTCGTGGACGGTGGTGGTTAGGCAGTAATTCATCTCGGAAATTCTTTTTTTTGCTCGTGGTAAAACATCGAGAATTCCATTAAAATAGCGAGAAGAAATCTTCGCGGTTTATTATACGCACCGAATTGCTGCACTCGGTCAGAGAAATCCGTATTCAAGTTTGAAACTCTTATTAGCGGATCGGGGAATCGCCGAAAAAATACTTCTTTAAGAATTTGAATATGTAGTAGCTTCTGTTGCTATTCATTCGTTTATAATAAGCTCTGTATAGTATGCCCTGTATATAAATATATATATAGGTATATATGTATATATACGTCTGTATTAATCGTAAGTGAGTTTTGAATTCACAAGTACCCTCGAGGCAAGACGATGGGTTGGGTAACCACCGGTCTACCATCTCTCAGCACGCGGTCTGCATAATCCCTCCAAGCTACGCAAAGTTTCTTGCGCCTGCCTCGCCCCGGGGACGAAACTCGGCTTAATGATCAACGTTTCGTGATTTATTTTTGGAAGAGGGTAAAATCGCCGCTCTGTGCTCTTATTCTTAAGCCAGTCGCGTCGACGGCATCTCGCATGGGCAAGTAGGTACATACCTATATAGGTAGTAACATGGTCATCTCTTACAAATATCTGGCGTTTCAGCCGGAAGCACATATATATATGTATAGTTTCACAGATTATACACAGATTATTTTTCATCATTCTCCTCAGCATAAAAGGTACAACCCATATAGTTCCATAGTTCCATAGTCAATACCACATACCCCACGCTTTATCTTCAGCGGAGTGAGTCCCATGACCAACGGTCATGCTGGTTCGACCTGGTTTTCATGATCATGTGGAAAATTGTTAAGAATAAGAGATTTCATCGACTTGCCACCAGCATTAGTGGCTATATTATATTGAGGAAGGGTAAAACACGGGGTATCATGTAGAACGCGGTTGGTTTGTCTTCAGAGATCAGAAGCAGTGCACGATTCTGTCCATATACGTGTACATATATACATATATATACATATAGTAGTGAAAAGAGCTGAAGCTAGGCTTGTAGGTATCGTGGTACGTGTCTCCCCGATTCCGATGTGCATATACTATGCATATATACATACATATATGAAAGTAAGTAGTATATGATGTATCACTGCAGCGTACGCGGGTGTGTACATAAGTATTACAAACACCTCTCGTATAAGTCGTTCCATATTTGTATATGTGTTGGAGATGTATCTCCAGATACTTATATGCGGTATATGCGGAGTCTAGAAGGCAAAAGGCGTACGTATATGAGTACACCGTCGGGGTCACATGCCTCGCACGTCTCTCACAATCAGACACATGTTCCACATGTAGTGAGTATTTCGACACGACCGCATTTCTAAATCATGTCGATATATACCCCGGCTTTATACCGCCCGCGATACCATCCTACCACCAGATTACCTCATTGTGTATATACTAATGGCTTGAAATAGCATTATCTTGTTCGCGTATTCAGAGCGCAGAATATAACTGCTGGATATATAGGAACCGCGCGTATTTGCAGTATGGGAAAGTAGATATGCCTCCTCAGATTCAATGCCTGCGATGTCTCGATCGAGGGTGTAATAAATCTTTTCAACACTTTAAGATCACCCGCCGATTTTTTTCACATCTTATTGCGCTCGACACAAGCTGCTCCATCTTGAGAACGATATTATTTCGAGCACATACTGCCTAAGAGCCATCGGTGCATGCGACAATGATAAGACACTGAATTGATGGTTCATTTCAGTTCTTGTCCTGACATCGCTATCAGTGTACGACGTCAAACACACTGATCCTACAGGATTGATACCAGGAACAAATGGGTCGGGTTTAACGACGGAGGATAGAATCTATAACCGATATGAACCCAGGAGTGAGGAGCGGGTTATTAATTGAGAAATTTCCGGCGGATATAAAGAGATATCGTTGATCCGAGAACTTATACATTAGACTCAATTTTTCAAAGGTTTGGCAAATCAATACGAGATCAGCGGCATTTTCTTCCTTCTGAGATTTTCAGACCTACAGCAGCCTCCGATCTTGGAGGGAATATAATGTTCAGTAGAATTTAAAAAGTGATAATCTTGAAACGAAATAATTTCTTGACACTAATATTCTTGGTATTGTAGACGTAATGGGTGCATTTAAAACGCAAGAGAAAAATCTAGAATCGAGTTAGGTACACCGCTTATTTCCTTCCTGTCACATTCGTTTAATATGTATTTCTCGCACTCCTCTTTACAGGCAAAGTTAACGATGCCCATTAGGGCAGGCCGCGGTTGCTTGACTAATCGCAATGTGCATGACTTCATAGTTCACGTAGAGAGGCTATTCGTCTAATATGTATGTACATCCTCTCGAAACTGTCAGGGGGATTTTCTATAGGTACCTTCAGTACTACAGACGTTGCGAGCCTTTTGCATCTGCTATAGCTAACCACATAAACAAGTTACATTATCTCTGCACAATGGATACAAAAGTACTTTCGAAGTAAAACCTTCCAGAATTCTTTCGAAATTAACCAAAGTTCACTGCAGCCTTTGGAATCGAAAATTTCATTCAGTTGCCATGATAAATTGAAGAGTTACAGATCGGTTTGAAAAAATACTCTCTTGAATATGACCGAGAAGATCAATTGCAACTCTATACTAGATACCTAAGTCCGTTGAGCATCGATTATTCTGTTGTTGTAAGAAGTTAAAAACAGAATACTATATCCGTCTATCGTCTTTCTGGTGCTAACGATCTCATGCCATCAGACACGCGATATGTTTGAAACTAGATTCAGGCGAGCTGGTAGATGAAATGGGCGATGAATCCAGTCGTCGTGTCTGAAGTATTGGCGCCGTTTGGGAAGGACATTGTTATGCAACGTGAAGTAAAGGCAACTGAGAGTTGGTCTAAGAAAGCGAGTTGCTCATGAGAGGAGGATGAGGATGAGGATGAGGAGGAGGAGGAGGTATAGGTAGGTAGAGGTAAAGCGCAACCCAGATCTGTCACGAGTAAGGGACCTCCGCGTTGGTGGATCATGTGATCATGTAAGCTACGAGGTGAAGTAAAGGTGAGGGCAGCTCATTCATCAAGCACGTTTAACCACTCGGTTTAATACATAATAGACGAAGGTAGGTAGGTAGGTAGGTATACACTAAGGGAATGAAAGAACCGCGTTCTGCAGGCACATAATATCGGAGCACATGATTCGTGCGATTCTTATAAGTTTAGCTCGTTTACGCCGTTGCGGTGAAATAATCGTGCGAGGCTTCAAAGAAACCGCCGGTATATGTGTACCTATATGCATTGCATTGCATTGCATAATACGACCTGCAAATGATAACGAGATACCTACGTGTTGTGTATAGGGAAAGTTTGAAAATAAACTTTCCGCCGAGAATTCTTGATCGAGGAAGTCAACCAGCTGTATATACCGTATAGAAATACTTGGAACATTTCGCTCCTCTACTCGCCGCAGTGTCGTACCTACCTTGGCGTATACCTTAGCTCTGTTCAAAAGAGAAAGAGAAAATCTAATATGACAGCTTCAGCTCGAAGACCGACCTCGACAAGGTCGGAACTAACTCGTGTCTATCCTGCAGGTCGTATGGCAGGTGTTGTCCACGGGGACATGATCGGTGACTGTCGTTCCAAAGACAGCGGGAGTCCAACGGATATAATATCTAACTGTATACAACCGCGTGTGTAAGCCATTCCGTTATAACTGCGCTCGCAGCACTGGTACAATTTCATCGAGACATTCGGATATGTCGCTACGTATGCAGATTTAATGATAGGGTTCAAATTTTCGGTATATCTTCCCCCAGATCGATGGTCAAAATCCATTTGTGGATTAGAACATCAGTCCCATTTCCTCATTTCAATGGAACCGATAATCGAATACGAAACCTCATTTTGAAATTGTGACAGTCACCTGCCACCTCCGGTTAAGTAATCACTCAGAATGCGTTGAAATCGTGAGAAAATCGCGATGAAGTTACAGTGACCAATAGTCGAAGATGAAAGAAGAAGCCAGCTCCGTTCTAAGAGCGGCTTGGGTGTCCCCCGTTATCGGCATCTCTATCGCCTAATTTCTATGCAGTGGCCTGAGCTCATTAGGCTATGACTAATTATACCTCGTTATAGATTAATGCCTAATTACATACCGATCGGTTGTACATACATACATACGCAAGAAGGTATATAGAGTAATTAAGAGATCTAAATAGTGGGAGGAAAGGCCGATTAGTTCCTTTGTTCGAGTGACGTGTTCTTCTCGAATTTCGTGGGGACGAATAGAAAATGGAATAAAATTGAATCCACACATTAGATGAGATAGTGCGATGATATGTGCGGAACGGCGCGGTGAAAACGATGGCAAAGCGGCAACGTGAGGCAAGAACTACGCGGGTATGAAAACGTGAGTGATGGCTCGAGGCTGGGGAACACGATCTCCAGCTCATTACCATTATCTATCTAGTATCGGGGTAATAGTGCGAGTAAATTAGGAGCACGAGAAGTTCATACCGAGCATGTGCGTTGATATAATACAAGAGAGAGAGATGGAGATAGAGAGAGGGAGAGAAAACTGTTTGAATATATGAAGAAAAAAGAAGAAGGAAAACGAAAAAAGCGTAATGAGGTATATATACGTATGGGTATGTTTTCATAATATAGTTTGCGAAACTACGTGGATTTCGTCGAACTATCAGATCGGTCAGAAAATCGATACCTACACAGAGATTATTGACAGATGATGAGATAAGCAGCCGCGGTAGGAGAGAAAGCGCGCACGTGGACCAATGGACCAATTAGTCGTTTCAACCGGATTGTATAGGTGTATATATACGTATAGCGGACAGGAACTGGCCTTACTGGCCTTACTGATCGCTGATCGTTGATCGTTGATCGTTGATCGTTGACCAGCTACTATTAACCGATTCTAAACTAACCGTCGAAATCTGTTGGACAAAAAAGAACCGCTTTCTACTATGCGATTTGCATATCCCAAAATTAGAGACCGATCGATAGAGAGATCGATGGACTGTGACCACCAGAGGAAACACTGCAGACGAAATTTTAAACCAAGGTATAGGTATCTATTTTTGATGTATGTACATTGTACGTCTGTATGTAATGAGGTAAATATTTAAGAGTTAAAAAATGTCGAATGATTAACAAAGGTAGGTATGGGTAGGTAGGTAGGTAAGTACTAATCCAGGTTGTAACATCATGCAAGCTAACAATGAAATTATTACCGCACACAGTGCTCGTCTCTGCTTCTGCATCGTTCAAGCAGTCGGGTTGCGGTGCAGGAGAGCTAAATCTCCCGTAGCAAATTACAGGAAGCTGGGGGACCACCCGGAAGGTCGTGTGATTATTCCCAACGGTGGTCCGTTACCAATTTTTATTTGCAATCAAATTTCACGCCGGTTTTATACCCTAATTATTAGTTATTATACATACGCATACACGTATCAATGATTATACCTACACATAATGCCAATCAGATATTTCAAGGCCAATTAGAACCCAAATTTCCGAACTCTTAATTAGAGGTGCAGAAAAATTGAGATATGAATGATTATATTTCGGCATGAATTTATCACCCGAAACCGTATTGTAGGTATATAAAGGAGAAGTGACTGTGAAGGCGTCGGTAGTACTTCTCTCTCTCTCTATATATATATATATATATATATATATATGTATATCTCTTCCCAGTCTTAAAGATATACCGGCGCTTTGTCTCGTCTAAAGATTATCGCTTATTAATGATTAATTGATTGCGGTACTGCAACGTCGGCGAACCCGCATAATGTGATACGTGTGTGAAGGTGTTACATGTTAACTCCGCTGTAACAAGAGGTCACCATGGTTCAGATCATGCTTTGCTCTTGCTCGTTAGAAAGTACTACGTTCATTCTCGCGGTGTGGATCACCCAACGAACAGGACCAACAGGACCAACTCAGACAAGAAGACGAAGAATAAGAAGAAGAATAAGAAGAAGAATAAGAAGAGGAAGAGGGAACGACCACTGTACCGACTAGATGTACCTACTCACTTGACACACTGCAGAGTGGCCATATAAGTCGTTTTCATTTCATACCAAATATAATCCAAATAATTTCCCTCTCGTTTCTCTGTGCAGAATAACGAACCCATAAGAATCTACACCCTTTCCGTTTCTATTCTTCCGTGATAAAATCGAGTCTGCAGCTATTAGACACGTCGTAGGTGGTCACGTGCGATGGAAGATGAGTGTCTCCTCCATAGATTACGGTTCGCAAAGTATAAGACGTTAACCCATTGCACAATGTGGGTATATATACCTGCACACCGTCTGTCTTCGTGTATAAAATAGGTAGGTAGGTAGGTGAATACATCGGGGTATGGATGTGCCCGGGGAAAGTTAAATCTTGCGAGACTTGATTTAGTAGACAAAATCCTTAACTGGATCTCTCGTCTCGGATCCGAGTCGCACTGAACTGCACTGTTGTAAAGCTCTACGGAATGGTTGTGTAACTACACTACTGTAACCCCCCTACCCCTTGATATATATGTACGCGCGATCACGCAACCGATTGGCACTAGATTATTCACTCATTTCTATATTTTTGTTGTTGTTGTTTTTCGACTCTTTATGTTCCCTTCGGGGACAATATACAAGGACGAGATAATACAATAAACAAGACGATAGGTATACACGCGAGAAAGTTGTAGCAATAGAAACGGAGAACGAATAGTTATACTCTAAACCTAAGGATAGAATCTTTCCAGTGCAGATGTGCCGCATATATATATCCGTATATGTTGGAGTAATAAAAACTGTATCACCATCACGCGAGATCGCGAGATCGGGATCGCGGCTGTAACATTAGTGCATTGCATATGTGCTGCAGCCAGGGGGAATTTCACCTTAGAGAAAGCGAACGAGCGACTCATGTATCCAGGAGAACCTAGAGAATACGGAATAGTGCAACGAGGTGTCCGGAAGGTTCTGGGTACCTAGTCCGGGTCGAAAGCACACGAACGGTGCACATGTGTGTATGCATACATGCTCCCACTTCTTTACTATAACTATAAGGGTCATTAGAACGATCCATGGGACGAACTCGTAACCGCGTCTTCCTGCTCCTGTCCGATTGACTGATGTGTCTATAGATCGTAGAGCTAACCATATACTAAAGTGAATAAGCGACACACTATTCTGTCCCGCTTCTTATTGTCTCCCGTTCATCGTAACGACACAACATTTATATTACACTACGACGCGGGGAGAATACCAATACAAAAATATATAAGCATGGTTGCATGTCATTTAGAAAGCGCAGACCGTATAGCAAAGGGGGTACAAAACCATCCCGAAAAGGAAAACAGAACATAGTATATGGTGTATGGCGCATGGTATGGTATGTATGTAAATTCGATATGTCTCATCACTTCACTTACCTGGGCGTATTCGGAGCATATATCAATCGACGATACGTAGTTAACCACGTCTTCAACCGTCCACCTATTCACCGACTGACCATCACCGCAGGGCATGTGACCGCAGAGAGATGGACATCTTACTGGCGGTGGTGTAGTTGGACGTTGGGATGGCTTCGGTTTTGGAGATACACTCTCGGGCCTTCTCATCTCTGCACGTTGTCTTTTACGCGGTGCAAATCCGCCCGGGTTCGAAAGGTCCAATGGACTCGTTACCGCAGTGTCTCTCTTGTTTGCTCCTTTTTCGTTTTTGGTTTTTTTTTGTTTTTTTTTTTTTTTTTTTTGGTATAAAATACAATCGATAAATAACTGGGAATTCAGATCGTGATATCGCAAAAGTGCGGATAACTCTTCATCAACTCACCCTTGAGATACGTCTCGAGTTCGGCAACGTTTTGGGCGGCATTTGCCGTCCTGACCATGTGGAGTAAGGCCTGAGTCGACGACATGTCGAGCATCGGTGGGAATACTGGACTGTTGAATATTGCTTCGTTCTTCTGTTCTTTTGGGTCATTATTCGACAACGGTGATGTCGTCGGGACCGTCGGAGGCTGAGGAGGTACCAGGGGCGTCATCAGACCAACGAATGGTGCAGTGCCGGTTTTGAAAGCCGGAAACCTCGGGTCCAGACCTGCAGGCGTGTAGCCATTTCTTGGTGTGCTGAAGTAGCTGGAGTCAGAAATACGAGGAAAGGGTTGAGACCGCTATCCCGAAGGCATAGGATCCTGTTTACTTGTTTTTGTTCGATGATTGACGAAAAAAAAAAATTCCCCTATTCGCATATCATACGCATGTATATGATATAGAATGTAATATATGAGTGACCGAGTCCCTTTGGAATGCGAATTGTTGAGATAGCGCAGCAGCTCTGTTACCGGTTCGAATGGTGCAGTGTACCTATAGATATGCCGATTTTTAAACGATTGAGTCGTCTCGAAAAATCAAACAGTTTATAACACTTATCGACGTTTCGAGTCCCGGGTGGCTTACTTAACTATACGATACGATCGGTCGAACGAATTATGAAATTAAACGTACGACACGGTTCGAAGGAAGGCGATAGTAGGTAGTACGTATGTATACCCTACCCGCAGCCTGTACCTAGGTATTAAACCTACCTTGAAGAATTAGGCGTCAGCACTGAAACGATAAGATCGGCAAACGCGAACACGATTTGTCGCTCGAAGTTAAACGAGTTCCCGTCTCCACATAATACTATCAGGTATATATATAAGACAGACCAGACCGCACACCCACGTCAACAGGTTAAATTCAATGTAAATTTATATATTAACAGTCCTAATGGTGTTATACAAGTTTATGAATTGGTCTATGCTTCATATTTGCTTGCTATATGTGCATATATGATTTAGAAATAAGTTCATTAATTGAGGGTGTCGAGTTAAAACCGGCTAATTAATACGCGTATCTTTTTAGCTTTGTAAGTAAAAAATTGATCATTTATATTCATCATGAATTTGAGTCGATCTTCCGAATCTCTTCTTTCATTTTTCTTGCTAATTTAAAAAAATTGAATACCCAAACTCTTGTCTTTTCTTTTTCACATCTTGCTTTTCTAGTTTATATAATTTATGAATTTATGATATATCACTCACTCGTTTGGATGCGCGTTGTTGTACTTCGCGGCAAGACTTCTCATGAAGTCACTGTAATTTCTACCCATCATCTGCTCCATGTGTTTAAGATGATGCGGAGGCTGAGGGCCTTCCGGTCCACCGAGTGACGTCGCATTAGGAGGCGTACCCGGATGACTAAGCGACAACGGGGTCACGCTCCTCGACGACGTCGAGTTATTGTCGGGCGTAAGACGCTCCGTTTTTACCTAAAACACAGATAAACATTTCTTTATTAAATTTTATCATCTTTTCCTTTTCTTTCGCAATGCATGAGGTCGTATAAAAGATTTCAAAAAATAAGAATTCTAATTCTCGTATCATTTTACGCCGTTTCGCTTATATTATTTTATCGATATCGATATCGATATTATATTATATTATATTTTAATCTCACAATCAGTGCGCAGCTTGTTAAATCCCTGCAGGCGTCTAACGCGACGCAAAATCGGTAAATTCTGTCGCGATCTATTCACTTACGAAGATCTCAAGGTAGGAGCTTTTCTATATATAGTTATACCATACACGTACACGGAGGAAATAATCTCCGAGCATTAATCCTATGAACAGATTGCATCTGAGATATGGTAATGAAGGTAGCGTGTGGCGTAACAGTTGACTCCTTGCGGGCAACGCCGTGACACTAAGCGTCTCGCCCGAGTCTCCTACGATTCCTAGAGAATAATATAGACTCCCCCTGCAGCTCTAGCGCGCGCTACTCCTATATCCCTATAAACGACGGATGGTAAATCTCTTTACTCTTCTTTTTTTTTTTTCTTTTTCAAATCTGATATTTTTTTCACGAATTATCAGATAGAATAATAGTACATTACGATACGAGTGCGGTAAGACTTTTTCTGACGAGTGTTGCAATCGCACGAGATCGGAAGAAGTTTTTCCGTCTAGTATAGTAAAAAATTTTACTTCTTCATAGGGTCGGAAAATTGAGATTTTACCCACGCGAAGCGAAGCGTGGATAAAACGTCCATTATCACACTGCGTGAAGTAATAGTAGTCTTCGATACTAGTGCGAAAATGTTGATTCTCGACCGAGTGTAAAGTTTTTCATAATCACGCGAGTCGAGAATCAACATTTTCGCACATGTATCGAACTTTATTTTTCAACACAACGCGCGTTAAGTTGAATTTTATACACGTGCAGCGTGCGCAAAATCGAACTTTGCGCACGCGGTGTGGAAATAATATTCAATTACCTGCGCGGCGTCGACGCCGTTTTGGTTCTGCCGCCTCCGACCTCGAGCTGGTCTTGGGGTTGCGGCACCAGAGAGATGTGCACCCTGGGGGCTTCCGCCCCGGGCGTCCCTGCCGTCCACCGCTGCGTTTGCGGCCAGGGTGTCACCGTCGTTGGTCTCCGTGTGAGTCGCTAAATCCGCTGCTTCGCCGCGGTCCCCAATTCGAGTACCGCCGCCCGAGGATACAGTCTCACCCGCCACCTCACCTGAAACCAAAAATCACAAAGAAACATGAATATGTGATGAACAAAAAACTTTTTTTTTCTTTTAATTTTTTTTTTTTTTTTCAAGACTCATAGGTATTGAAGTTCTACTTTTAGAATTCGGAACTTCAACCCATAGTCGGATTGAACAGTGTACCTACAGATTTATATAGAATAGAATTTAGTACCTTTGTAAACGACGCGGACGGTGTGAATCGTCATGCATCGATTACAATATGGCTGACAATTTACGTTCGAGTTGAATGATTACGAACTGTAACGAATGGTTGGAGTCACCGATTAAAATCGACGAGTAAGAAATGACCGTGGTCCGTGTGTTAGTCTAGAGGTCATTCTGTGGTTACAGTTTTACGTGTCTCTAATTATTAACCACGTTTCTGCGGCCTTCGAATAGCGTTCCTCCTCTCGTTGTCTGATCACCTAGTGGTTTTCTTTTTTACAAGAGAAACTACCGAAGGAAGCGCGTTATCCACGTTTCTTTATTTATATTAGACCCAGGGGCGGATCGAAATAGTATAATATGCAACTAGTGCGTAAAATGAGTTTTTCTTCACGAGTATAGCGACCGTAGTAAGGCGACTATTTACTTTACACACGGCGTTAAGAAAAGTACACATATCACGCATCGGAAATTTAACTTTTCACACGCACTTTGCGCACAGTCGTGCATAAAATGATATTATGCAACTAGTGCGTAAAGTGAGTTTTTCTTCACGAGTAGTGATCGCAGTAAAAAAATAAATTAAATTTCATATGAGATATTCATTATAGAAATTCAGATAAGTTCAGATGAATCAAGCCGCTCGTTCTTCGTTGCGGTAATAAATTTGAAGTTATAATGTTCCATAAATATAAGGTAAAATCTACGCTCGAAATCTTGATCTTAATCAAATACTTATATACCTTACGTTATAGCTGGTACATACGTATCTAATTTTCGTGTGACTTAACAGTCCCATTAATTATTAAATGACAATAACATCTTGCCTTCATGCTTAATTGCTGTAGGTAGGTACTACTAAGTAGGTTCGCTGCAGTTCTGTAGTTTAAATATATGGTTGAAAAAAATATCGAAATATAAATACGTTAAGTACGTGATATCATTTCGGTTGTTATAACGAAGGTAATTAAAGTTTCTAGCTAGTAAATATTTTTACCTTCCCTTTGCGCCAGCTATATACTATACCTATATACACTTCCATTATATATATATATATATATATGCGTGTAACTAATGGATAGATATTCCTAAAACCAATAAATGACAAGTAAATGTCTGGCATGAGCGAACGAGTACATAAAATATCACCACATAAAACAGGACTTAATTTGAACGGTTCATCGAGGTACTATTCCCCTGGCTGGTGATCGCCTTCCTTCCCGTCCTACCTTATACCTATATATACTACGATATTATTTATTACTAATCATAAGTATTTAGGAGTAACGCTTGTCCGATTTATACCTATTCTCGCTGATTTCTATATATTTCTATATTGACTCGAAATGAATGAACTGGGTGGGTGATTTTCATTAAATAATCACTAATTAGGACCCAATTAAAGATTTGATAATTATTCATACCTACTACATATTTTCAAACACTGCGGGTAGCAGATATATCGGAGAAAAAAAACAAAAAAAATCTCATTCGGCGTACAGATATAGATATACCTACCTATATGTAACGACGCGATCGTGAACGTCTATATACCCGTAGTACCTTGATACTATAAAGAATTTAAGCGATTCTTTAAACTCGGGTATTAACAGCGCGCCGCGAAGAAGTCTCGAAAGGCAATAAACCAGGGAGCGCGTAAAGTTGGTTTAATGCTTCGAACATTTTCTCGAATTTTTTTTCCATTTTTTCTTTTCTTCTTCTTATTCTTTCCTCATTTGTTCATTCACAGCTACATACTTTTTCTTATTCTTATTCTACAATTTTATTTTTATTTTCTATTTCGCATAATAATTGAGCCCTAAAATTTATCTCTCGTAAATTAGTTGGTGCGCTGCAGGGATTGAAAAATACCCGCGTCTAAAAAAATAAAAATAATAATGATAGCATTAAGGAAGAAGAAAAAAAAAAAAAATTTATTTGAGCTCTTTGCAAGCCGTGCGAGCTCTCAGTTACTTATCCTATACTTAAACTTATTGGTTCAACAGTCACGTTCGCAATGAGCCTGAATCTAATTTAAATAGCGTTAACATCAGGTGCACGTTTCGGCTAAACACACGATCGACGGTGACAAACCTTGCGTGGGTCATTGGTATAGGTACTAGGTAGTAGTAGTAGTAGTAGTAGTTTCAATATTTTTCAACCTCTTATTACACGCCTGTGTAGTTAGATTACGCTTTAACCACCTAACGCGCCTACTCAAATCTCGCTTTAGAAAATAGAGGTAAAAAAAAAGAAGAAATTAAAAAAAAATTAAAATTAAAAATAAAAATGAATACACATAGGTATAGGATACGTATAGACACTTCTACTCGACCACGAAACAGAAGCTGTGAGAATAAACCGATGCGGTTAAGAGATAAAAAAAAAGAAAAAAAAGAATAGAATAGAAATAAAAAGATCAGCCAGCTATATTTCGATCATGTACATATTAATTATTATCATTAGAAAATTCCAGGGGGCGAAACGGATTAATTAGCCATACATAGGTATAGGAATATGTAAGAATTTCCATAATTAGGCAGTAATTCAGTGTCGTAAATAAGTTTCCGGGTTGAGTGTAGGCGCGGATGAGGTGAAATCCTAAATTCTATAAAGGCGTACATCATAGGCATGATATCCGTAAGAATTGAAGGAAGGAAAGAAGAAGAAAAAGTAGTTAGCTTAGCTTTAGCTACTAGAAGGTAGAGATTTATACTCGCAATAAATGGACCGGTCGTTAGACCATCAATTTAAAATTTGTGCGTCTTATGGTGTTGTGCGTTTGTGTTATATATGTTCATCGAAATGAGAGATAAAAAAAAAAAAAGATCAGGCACAAAGTTCAGTGTCCGGTAGCCCCCAGAATATAGAATAATTTATGGTAGTCGTTAACGGCTCGGCAGAATCTTAACCGCAACGATGCAATGCAACGCAATCCACTGCACTGGCACTGCAGCGGCACTGCACTGCCTTTACCCGAGGGCCAAAATTGCAGTCGGACTTACAGCTGATTTTATCAGATGTGTTGCGCACATCGTACAGCGAACTGGGAAGATAACAACTCCCGCAAATTTAGCCTCGGGTTTTCCTCGATAAAATTCATTGCCTCCTCCCCACGTATACGCAGGTGCGTTTACCTCTTGCCTATATAGTATATAATATATATACGTATATGTATGCATCTACTTATCAAGGATCAAGATAAATCAAATTTATACTGTGTGTATATTAAGTTTATAAAATTCTGCTACCTATATACCTATAGGTATATAATATGTACCTTATATGAGATCGATAATATGTTTTCGATAATGTTTTCGATATTTAAATATTTTCGACCCTCGATTCCTGTCGTTTTTTTGTCCTCATATTTTTAGCTTATCTTTCTTCATTTTTTTTTTTTTAAATTTTTTTCTTCTATTTGTTTCCAAGCGTACAGGTAGCGATGTACCTGTCCAACGAACTGCTCGTTTCAGCTACTTGATCAGATACGCTTAGCCTACGCAACGCGTTGTATAAAGGTATACGAATATAGAGAGAGGCGCGGACGTTTTATCAAATCGTATGATCAATATTTGAATAATTTTAACGAGCACGGAACTGAACCCGATGCGTCAATTCTTCGCAGCTTACTATATAGATCTGATAGAGTTCGAGAGGATAATTGTCACCTTGATAAAACGGAGGGTTGACGTGTATCGGATAGACGTACGTTGCATAGCTTACATTTACCTAGAGAACTCACTTAGCCCATCAGCTCCTAGTTCGTTCTTAGTTGTTTTTTTTTTTTTCTTTTTTTTTTCTTCTAAACTCATAAATCGGCGCTATAGGATCGGATCGGATAAAATAAATCGAGGAAAATATAGCGGCAATCGGCGGTTAGAGAAAAACTATACCTACGATGAGTAGAAAGGAAGGAAAGGTAAGATAGAAAATAAAAAAGGAAAGAACAAAGAACAAAAAAATTACAAAAACTAACAAATAAAAAAAAATCGGTTAAATCAGTTCTGCCGGGTAAGTGGACTGAAATAACTGCGTAGATAGATCGAGAAGATCATGTTGTATAGTTTGATAGAAGAACTCGATGTTCAACGACTAGTTACAAGTTTCGTCAACCGTGGAGAAGCTGCCTTTTTTACTATACGCGATATCGTGGCTTTTTCTTAAGAAAATCGTTTGTGAATCATAGAAGCGCGCAGTTATACCCTATGCGGATAGAAATATTTCGATCGGTTTCTATGCATGCATAGGTAATTCTAAAATTGACTAGATACAGTATCTCTGAACAAGGTGGTTTTCCTCACCTCATTTTTCCATCATCTCATTATTATTCGTCATATTTTCTACGTCGATATAAATAAAAGAGAAAAAAACGAAGAAAAGGAAGAAAAAGGAAAAGAAAAAAACCGGTGAAAAGACGAGAGGAAGGAAAAAGGAGACGGCGAAGACTGCGGCAGTGGATTTGCTACCGAGCTCCGATACGGTGAAACGATGTTGGAAGACATACCTGCACCCGGCGTATACCAGGGCGAGATAACAACGCGGGTAACTTGGGATCGCAATTAAACGGGACAAAAAGGTCGGCCCTCCAGGCACGCGACACGACTTGCCACTCAGCGATACGCGTTCAACTGACGTCAGTGATCCGCTACGTAGGTAGTTTGCGGTTGCTCGTGTGCCATGCCATGCGATGCCATGCGATGCGATGCCATGCCACGCCATGCCATGCCATGCCACCTTATGCAGAGTTGATTGAACCGTGATTAGAGACACAACTACCGATGATCAGTCGAGTTTAGAAAACTACTAGTTCTGCACTAATTCCTTCGCAGAAATGCGGTATTGATGAAAGAAAAGAGGTGCAGGATAAAAACTGAGTTAATCAAATACGAATGCAAAAAAAATGAGAACAGCATAAAATGAAAAGAACGGATGAATTTAATCGTCTAATGCTCATATTTTCGTGGTAATATAAATCCTACAGCGATTGTCATCTCTCTGCAGTATCTCATGCGATGAAAGCTTAGATATACCATGTCATCAGCTGTATGTCGGTATATCCAAGAGTTGGTGACCCCCTGCAGAGTACATGATAGTTGTCCATCATCGCAATTGGAGTTTATAAAAACCGACGTATATTATTATTTAAAAATACCTATCAAAGATTGATAACGAAAAGTGTGAGAAAGTCGAATAAATGGATGTTTACGGTAAACGTATCGAGAATATTCATTTTGCGGATGATGAACTCCGGTGTTTCGATCTACACCGGTGATGATGGGCAATATGAAATCGGAGAAATGACACCTGCGTCATTTATCACTTGGTCAATGTAACTACATATCAACAAAGTTTACGACTTTGAGTATCTACGATGGCTTTTCTGCCCGTATATAACGGACATCCATATCTATCTCTCAACTCATCTATCTAGATATCTTTCAACATGGAGATAATGTACGCTCATAGATTCACGCGTGTATTATTATTATTATTATTATTATTATTATTATTATTATTATTATTATTTTTATGTAGCCGCAAGTACGTTCCGCATAGAAATATATGAGGAATGTAATAAGGACTCGTACAGTCGTCTCGCGGTTTTAAACTTATAGGTAAAAACTCGTACTATTCGATTCTATTCCATTCCATTCTATGCCATACCGTTTTTCAGGCTGGTCAAATATTCACAGGGCAAAGCCCAACCTGGAAGCAAATAACCGTACGGACTACCATATCCAGGAGTCGAAAGGTCCCAGCGGTTATGATATTTGCTGAACGTGTCCACGCTGCTTCGCACCACCTGCAGACGATGCAGGGTATAACGTTCAGCTACCGCCTGTACTACCTATCGTCGTCTTTATTTCGTCGTTTCTTATTCTATTTTTTCCTTCAATTTTTTCCTTATCATGTCGAAAAGAAAGAAATAAAAAATTCAAATTGAAAAGAAAAAAAATGATGATTTATTGATTCATTGATTTATTGAAAAGTTCATTTCAAATCGAATCAGATATAATCGATAAGTATTTAATCTGCAGTTCGGGGACAAATGAGTCTGCTTTGTAACCACTTAGTGTAATGGTAAGAGAAAGGTGTAGCAATCTATAAGAGGCTTACCGTTGTTAACGATACACGTGACCGCTGTTAGTTGATTTTAACACATCGTTACCAGATTTCACACCCCGGTACCTCGCGGAGAAGGTTTTCTAAAGGGTCGACGACGAAGAGATGGATGAGAGAATTCCATCCCGGTGGTGCGATACGGGATTTTAACAATGACTGTTCTGTTGGTTCTCTCTCACATATACTAGCCACATACTTTTTATGCTTATTTATTTGTTTATTTTAACACATAGGTATCTGTCTATCTCCTTTCTCTCAATATGGTATATATGTACGTATGTATGTATGTATAGGAACATAGGAGAAGAAATTCGGTTAGTCTTACATCGGGAGCGATATTTAACAGCCGTAGTTACAAGTTTGCTTTACGATCACACCTGCAGCAAAAGTAGGAGCAGCCAGCATATATGCTATATAGTAGTCTTATGGGTGGGTACTAGGTTTTATTTATTTATTTATTACGTGTGACTTTAACGCGTTACGTTCATCTCACTCGAAACGAAGAGTGTGTATCGGTATAGGTATATGTATATACGTATAAATAGGTTTAGGTAGAACATGTACTGCATACAGATATCGATATGTGGGAAATAAAAATAATAGCGCGATCGAAGTTGATCAGAAAAATCATCTCCAAATAAAAATAGTACCTAATACCTATACCTAGATATGAAGAGAAGAAAGAAAAAAAAACGAAATTTTAACCGTGAATATCACTTTTCGTTACTATACATATATACGCGCGGCTAATGGTATAAGCTAGATAAGACGACGAATTAGACGTTTGAATTAAGTGGAAGGTGACGAAAGATGAACTGACTAGGTATATATGACTCGCGAGTAAAAAAATGAACGTATACATAAATAAAATCGCGGAGAAAGCCTGCAGCTGAAATATTCGATGCTGCAATAGGCGGTGTAGGTATAATACGGTGTGATTTAGATCCGCGGTTAAATTTAGGAGTTTCGTTTTTTCATTTTTCATCTTCTTCTTCTTCTTCTTCTTCTTCTTCCTTAAATCTACATGAATTTTAGAGAATATATTATATAATACGCTTCGATGAACCCATGCAATCGCGGCTTTACGGCTAATGCAGCGTATAACCGTATAGCCGTATAAGTCGAAGCGTCATTAGCTTCCGATAATTCTGCGTAAGAATGTATATTCTCTATTCTTTTTTTCTTCTTTTTTAAAATGATGCGCTTTAGTGTAAACGAAAATGAAAATCTTTTACTAATGGAAATAAGTTGAAAGAGAAGAAAAAAAAAACCAAATATCTGAGCTGTACGATAGCCAAGTAGGTATATATGTATATACAATGTGCAGTCAGTTATAGGAAACTGTAAGTAGCCACGAAAATTTTTACGCTGGGTAGCATAAATTATACTTGACCAGCATCTTGGTAAACGAATTGACCCGCGAGGTCAAGAATGGAGTGGTATGTGACAGGAATAATGATAGCCGCTATATGCAGTAGTTTTGGGTAACATTAATTATTACTCGCGTTTAAAAGCCCTATTCTCATATAATTGCTCCTCGGTTATTAGGCTTGTTAGAAAGTCAGGTAAGCAAAGAATTTCGTAAATTGAATATAGATTCGAATTTCATTGACTTATATGTAGGAATGACGTAGGTACATAATATTTCGAAAATAGAGAGAAGTAAAAAATGAAAAAAAATAAATAAGGATTGATCCAGTGCGTTGAAGTGTGTTACCGCGATATTATTGGTCACATTTGTTACAGGCAGGTGTATAACCGGCGTACATACATGTACGTATAGGTACACGTATAATATGTATAAGTGAAAGAATAAATAAAGTGTATATGGTAGCCAATTATCGTAACCGAGATAAAAGTTCAACACCGCCAAAGTCCGCGTTCGTTCGAATAAATATTTAATTACGTATATATGCATAGGTACACCCGCGTTAATGAATTGTGGATAATGTCCCGTCTAACCGTGCGGATATTGCAAAAAATTTATTCCCGAAAGTGCGTTAGCGCGGTATTACCGCAAAGTGGCAGGTGCCAAGACCATTTGATATATACTTACGTGTATATCATCGAGTATCAAAAAATAAGGAGAACAAGAAGGAGAAGAAAAAAAAAAAGGACCATGGAGTAATGAATATTTGAACTATGATGATCGCGTGAATTGAGACGAGATGAAAGACTCGAAATCGAGGGGAAACCGGTGAACTACCAGGATTGTCAAGTGGTCAGTGAGCGAACCTGAGCCGGATGTGTGTCCGTATTCGAGTCGCTTCCTCTCGTATACGCTACGTAAGTTTCACCACGTTCGGGACAACGATACATCCGGGGTTAGTTATGTGTAATACCTATGCGTAGTTTCATTTCATACTCTGTGACATTGATGAACATAGGTACCTACCTACCTATATGTAATACCAGTCATTCAAATCAGGCCTAATTTTGCTACTAACTGGAATAAAGGCAATTCGACGAAAAGATGGACAATTTGTTTTCTTTTTTAATACGCAACAAATTTTCGGCGTTTTAAAAACTACGGGCTTTCAATTTCGAAGATATCGAACATGTCGTATTCGGAATCCGATGAAAGAGTCCAAAAACGTGTTTCAGTCAAAAGTCGTCACGTTTTTGGTCGAAAGTTTGCAATTTCTTTTTTTTTTTTCATTTTTTTTTTTTTTTTAACCTAAATCTGAAACGTACCTAATAGCGATGTTAACAAGCATCTAGAAACGATAAAGGCGATCCAATTGTCGCGTTGAAAATCTCTGTCGACCGTGGATGACCTTGGCCAAGGCGTGAGGCGCTCTTTAACAAAGGACGTCAGCTGTTTACAGTCTTGCATACCTACGTATACCTAGAGAAGTTGTACGTGTCGTGAGAGAGAGAGAGAAAAAGAGAGAGAGAGAGAGAGAGAGAGAGAGAGAGAGAGAGAAGGTAAGGTGGGACACAATGGGGTCCACGTGATCAGCAAGTGTTTATTACTCGCTCGTCGAAGCGTCGCGGTGTCAGGCGTCAAGAGAGCCGAGGGAGCCGCGCCCCGAGTTTTTGAACGAAGGTCGTACGCGATCGCGACGACGCTGCGATTCCTCGGTCATACCTACTCTTAATTATTTTAAGTCACGGTCGCATCGGTCAGTATTTGGCTTTAAAAGGTAGCGATAAGTGCGGCGGAAGCATTCCTTCAACGAATTGGCTTCTATTGTCTCAAGAAACGCGTCACACTTGCAATTGGTGAATTTGGTAAGAACAATAATTGAAGTTGTTGAATCAGTTTCTCGTACAGGTACCTACCTACCTACCTTGTGAAAAGAACCCATTTTATGCATACACGGAAACTCCTAGCTCGTAAACATCCAACTAAAACACGATGTAATCTCCATCTAATTTCCTTATACTTCCTATTCACGTCTTATCGAACTCGAAAGAAACGAAAGAGAATTAAGAGACAGTGCAGTAGAAGTGAGGGGAAAAAAAGATGAACAAGAAGAGGATTTCTTGCTGGTATAAACTGCTGCCGAAGAGGAGACTAAAAAGTTTGGTAATTACGAAAAAGCTCTGAGCTGCTGCTGCTGGTGCTGCTGCTGCTGCTGCACCAGGCCGCACAAAGGCACCGTCCATGAAAGACCGCCATGATCAGAGGTGGAAAGAGGCTCCCAGTAATTTTAGTTCCCGAGGACCAGGCGACGACGACGTCTCAATCCTGGTATTTGCGGCATTCTTGGTCGTGCCTTCAGGGTGCGGTGACCCCGGCATAAAGACTGCCGAGGAAACCACCGCGGGGTCGTTCAAGGTGCGTTTAAGCTCACTATAAGCAACATTGACCAGATGTTACCTCGTAAAACACTGCAAGGCATATTCCTCTTCGTCTTCCTTTTCTCCTTCTTCTCTACGACTTCCGGTTCATGCAGAAAAAGACATTTACCAAAGCGCAAGAAACATTGTGTCTATAATTTGTGGAGTAATCGATCGAAACACTTCCCCTACTCCGTTTGCCTAGCTCTTCAATTTTCTCTCCTTTCCATTCACCTGGTCTGGATCTTAACCCTCGCTGGTCGCAGACCACGAGGCAAATCATTATTCATCATGGATGCGGACGAGCTGCACGAAACGTAGGAGTTAAGAGGATTAGCAGAAGACGTCGTCGCTTCTAGAAACCCGAGAGACCCTGAGCCGACTGGCTAACTACCTGCAGCGACCGTGAAAAAAGACACTCAACAGTATATATCAAGTTTTCGGAATTTCTTTTTTTCACCTATGCAGGATTACAAAAACCTCAGCTTCGTGCATATACTATATAGTGGGACGTTGTTAATTCCGCTATTAGCGCCTAATCATTATTAGGAATTCGACAAACGATGGTGTGAATCAGAGATCATAATGGGATATTTGATTTGATTCTTTTTCTCTTCGTTGTTTCGGAATGATAATTCTCCGTTGTTGCAATATCGCGTATACTATAATACCACCAGGAACTTCCATATTAAGTAAAGTGTGAAGTGGTATTAATTAACGCGAGGTAGGTAGATATGCATACGAGACGCGTTATGGTATATCTTATTTTCTGTTAAAATATATGTATCCCGTGGATGATCGTAGTGTGTATAATACCTTATACTCATATGACGAAGAAGAGATGAAGATCGTTGATAGACCGAGATGTGTGCTCATACCACTAGCAGCAGCAGCGGCAGCAGCAGCAGCAGCGATGACCCGACCCCGCGAGCTGAAGTGAAACGGGTATAAATGTACTTTTTTGGACACCCGATACACGAAAGTTACCTGGGTCGGGACCCTGAACTCCCACTTGCGATGACCCCGAAGGGTCTAAAGGTCGTTCCGAGGAATGTTGGGGCCCCGATATACCGCGCTAATGAACCGTCTCGTGGTTTCTACCCGTTTGGGTATATCCGGCATCTGAACTTCAAACTTTTGGTTTTCGAGTTTTTCATCGTTACCTCAATTTCGGAGAATGAATCGCACTTTGAAGCTCCGTTGAGGATGACAGCGAGAATTTATTCCGCAGATCGAACACTCGTTTCGCACAACTCCGCCTCGTCGTGTGCCGAGATCAGGACCAAAGGCCAGGAAGTGAGAAATAGTCGGGACGTAGTGGCGCGATGTAACATGTGTTTGACGCTGCTGTCGCGAGTCACCGACGACCTAGAGATCCTTGATAATATGGCCTCGACAGACTTTGCTGCTGCTGTTGCTGCTTCAGGCTCACAGCATGTCTTATCCTTTCCTCTCGGCGCCGTTCCTTCCTTGTCCGAGGTACAACAGGTTGAACTTTGGCCTGATCTTCAGGCTCGTTGAACGTTCGTAAAATTTCATATTTCAGATTTGCATGGCGTGACGGAACAATCTTCTATGGGATCAGTTCGCCAGTTGAAGAGATCGATTTGGATGAAGATTGCCGGTATTAGTGCAGGTATGACGGTCGACGGATGATTTTTAATTAATATCATCATCGTGACTTATGGGAGTATAAAACGCGTCTCGTCTTCATCCTTGACAAGCCTTATGCCACCGAGAATCTCGGCAGATAGCGGTTATTATTCACTGAAGAAGCACCGAGCAATGCAAACTTAGCAGACAGGGGTATGGACTCCTTTGCGATATCTCGTCACGACGATCTGCCGACCGACACGCCTTGACACACAACAATGCATGCATGAATTAATAGCTCCTGCCACGTCCCACTCTTGTTAGAACAAGATTCACATCTTCATTATACGGAGGAGATCAGGAGGAGAAGGAGCAAGGAGGCTGTGGTATATTTGTTTCGTAATATTTCCATCAAAACCAATAAGCTAATACTACCTGGAGCATTATGCTTTGATCCGTGCATAAGATGAATGATGAAGAGCCAAAGCCGAGCGCTCGCTTTACTATGGGAAACGAAGGAATTTGGTGATCAAATAATGATACGTATGGGACACCATAATTTCGAAACCGACGAAGAGCCAATTCCATACGTAACGAAGGAGAGAAACTAGAATAAGCTTCCTGCACTCTTCCATTTATTTATTACCTTCCTACGTAGTAGGGCTGCCTCACTATGGAGTTAACTAACGCGTGTCAAAATTGATTTCACGGACGATAAGCAATTGTTAAGACTGCCATCGGTGGTACAAACTCATTGTCTATACCGAACGACTCGGATGCATGTAGGACATTCTTGACGTGACTCATCTGTCTGTGTCTTCAAGCTCGAACGACATATATGCAAGCCGTTTAATTATCCGATGCTAATTTATTGCACAAACTCCATCAACGGTTGACGCAACAGTCAACAGAACTGATTGCTACTAGAGTGAAAATGACTCAATCGTATTAAAACGGATTTCATACTCCGCTAATCGTCTCGTTAACGAATAATGCTGAAGAATTCGGGGGGATGTAAATGAGAAACGAAAATCTATGCCTAGTGCTACGCTCGTTGCACTTCTCCTGCGGGAGATCGTCTTACGGTGAGTGCCTGCGACGCGTAGCGGTGGGTACAGGCCCTCTCACTTCTCGACGAAGAGAGGCGAGCTATATATATATGGAAAAGGAGCATATTAGGCGGGAGCGGAAAAGAGGAGTGCGCAGTGACATGAATGACGACGCGTACTCCGGTCACGTGGGCAGGGCACAATGCGGGGTGCGGCATAACCTCTGACACATCGGGTCAGGACCTCCGATCGTTGACTGCTCGAGGCTACAGTCGACAAGGATGGTTATACGCCACAGTCAACACTGGTATATCACGGTGCTCCACCGGAGCTGAAGCTGTATTATTGTGCACCGCTAGAACTCCGACGCCCAACCCACACCGACGCCAACACACTAATCCTCCTGGAATTTCACCGGCATTGGGATAGAAATAACAAACCACGAGATACCTCCGAAATACGATCGGTTAACCTCTGATCGGTCCATCAATTCCAACGAACTCACATGCTCCATCGATCGATATTCTAATGGCTCCGAGTCACCCATTCAAACTGGGATTTAGATCAAAATAATGTAATCTAAGATCAGAGATTACGGCTTGTGAATGATGCATTCTGTGATCGTAGTGGATCCTGAATTGCTACATAGTCGCATCTTTGAACGACTCGAGTATGAGCATGAGGAATAGGTCTATCGGTTTTATATTTCTTCAATGAACCGAATGGACGTGAATGTTCTCCGCCCATATTCCATTCCATTCCATTGTCAGGCTTAGTTCATAGATTAACTGAACCTTGACGGTAGTGGATCCTGCAGCAGAGGATTGTCGAAACGACGTCGTCTTCCGGTTGGTGACCACTAGGTGCGTCGAGATTCGGACATCACATATTAACCGTGATGGTCTGTGTACCTACTTGGTTGGTCTCATAAAGGTTATACGTTCGGTCTCGCCCACGGCGACTCGTATCT
Organism: Tenthredo livida; assembly: GCA_963992785.1. Classification (NCBI taxonomy): domain Eukaryota; kingdom Metazoa; phylum Arthropoda; class Insecta; order Hymenoptera; family Tenthredinidae; genus Tenthredo; species Tenthredo livida. The sequence continues at coordinate 4,498,600 of OZ023068.1, forward strand.
TACGGATGAAGACATTTATGACGAGACTCGCGCCATATTCCATACTCTCTCAACTCCCCCTATATGTGCACTCTTGACGAAACGCCGTCACCTTATCCAACAAACTTATCTCCTCCGCCGCGTGTCTCTCTTCTCCGGTGAAAATGTCACGTATGTATACATATGTATGTGCGTGCGTGCGTGCGTGCGTGTACGTGCGTGTGTGTTTAATACTCAGTTCAAGTAACACAGTTGACGTCATACTGTTTATACATACGAAGTCCAACTGCGGAAGACAAAGACGTAATCTTTTCTCCGCAGAGCAAATTTTCTATAAAATACGATCTAAATTTCGACCTCTCTATGAGGTTTAATTACGATAACTGCATGAGCCTCGTCTATCCGCCGTTAAGGCCCGTGATATACGGACATAATACTTGTATAGTTTCTCTGATCTTTTTAATACGACGTCTATTAAATCCATGATGGATAGAGCCGAGTCTGGATTTGATGGAAGGAATTATACATGGTAAGAGTCCGGCTGACCAGATGGGACCGCGAGAGGTCAACGCTGTAGCTTGGGGTCAAAATTGCTGACGTAAAACCTCTGCATTGTACGCGCGTCAGACGCAACCAAGAAATCACGTGACCCGAGTCCATAGATGGCAAACTCTCCGCGGATACGTTAATGTCCATGTATATACATGTATATGTAGTAAACTTAGAGTGTGATGGTGAATTACATGTACAGACCTGGTGTCAACAGCGTGCCGCAAAAGTCAGAGGTGACACTGTTATAAAGGTGATGATGGTTTACCGTTGCGTAACTTTTCACATTCCGTCTCACTCTTACCTCTATTTTACAAATATATCTCCGGCGTTTACCTCTTACTCTAGCAAACTTCTCTTCTCTTCACTTCTCTTCTCTTCTCTTTTCTTCCTTGATGTGAAACGTACGTGATTCCGCATTAGCACAAGCGTCAAGTTTGTGGTAGGGTATATACAAGAAGAACATAATAACTTGCATACTTTACGATAAATATGTTAAATGATAGAAAAAAAACAAAATAAAAATAATGACAATAATTGCGGTCTAGACGTTTTCACGCATTTTCGCAATTCATTATCAAGGCATTAACTATCAGCCACCTTTAAATTCGCATATTATTTCTATATAGAAAGAGTAAAAGCTAGGGGATGACAAGATCAAAGTATAAACGACGTGGATTAGAACTCGATCCTTATATAGTCGTATCAAAAAATAAAAAAAATAAAAAAATAAAAAAATCGAATATTTTCATAAGGTTTTCATAATTCACCGCCATTGACACGTTAATTATTTTTTATTTATTTTTTTTTACCGAACCGAACCGAACCGAACCAATAACCGATCGATCTTTGACCATGATCTAAAACAGGTTTCAAGAATCACGCGTGTGTATTGGCTACCGATTTTTTCCTCTCATCATCGTAAGTCATCATGGAAATGTATGAAGAAAAAAGAACGAGAAAAAAAAGAAACAACTACGATATTAATTCCTATAAGAACTTGGGCAGACACACTATGGGCTCAGATAGGTATAATCTGTCACTGTCACTGTCACTGTCACTGTCACTGTCATGCGGTGGCAATTGCAAAGCTTGTCGTTATAGCTTGTAAATGAATAAAGTGTAACCGATCATAGCCGATTATTATCGATCTCGTATAGATAGCTATACGTGCCTTACCTTATTACTATATCCTGACTTCGACACTGAAAGGAGTATACCGCCGTTGCGGGCATGATAGATATATATATATATATATATAATATATATAGGTTTGTAAAATTTATGGACGTTAAAGGTATTGAAAAGTTGAAACGACACGAAAATCGTTATCACGATTTAACCTTACAGCTTATAGGTACAACTTTCGACTAGCAATGAATTTCTCTATACTGCAGCAGGAGTTCCTCGTTTGTCGCTACACTCCCACGCCAATGTAACATGGTTCGCTCGATAGGATAGCATAGCTTAATAAGCATTGGCACGAGAATAGATCGAGTAACACGAGTACCTCGTCAATCGCAGAAATAACGACCTCTCTCTCTCTCTCTCTCTTTCTCCATCTATCTTGCATATAGGTGTGCTCCTTGCGCATCCCTCTATATATGTATAACATGAGAAGGAAATTTTGTTCGATTACCTATTATTCTTAAAAAAAAAAAAAAAAAAAAAAAGGGAATAAAAAAGAAATAGAGCTCGTTGCTAAATAATTATATCGTATTGAGGTTACCACGAGATAATATATAATTGCGGGCCTTTATAGTACGTATTACAAACTGCATATTATTTGCCGATTTATTATACCTAGAGTGAAAAATTCGTACGTGGGCTAGTGTCGAAATATATAGTTTAAAGATATCGATCTTTATTATAACGGTTACAAAATTGGCGTTGTCCTAAAGAATTGCCCGATGAAATAAATCCGGGTTAATAAACGATAGTGGTTGTAAAAAGGAAAGAAAAAAAAAAAAAAAACAGGTATATAGGTAATAATTTTTTTTTATTTATTTTTTCTTCATAGTTACGTCACGTCCGAAGTTTTCAAAGATTACTTCTGTATACTTTCTCTTTCAGCGAGAAACAATTCACCTCGAAAAATCATAACCGTCAAATATTATATAGGTACATATTTATTGACTAATTTGCTGCACCTTGATACGTATACATACATACATAGTACATATGTACATATATATATAGCTGTATCTTTAATCCCGATTGAATTTCAATCATTTTCTTAATCGTTCAATGAGCACCTCTGATCCCAACACGTATGTATGTACACATATATGTAGTACATAGAAATACGAGGCGGACCGGTTCGGGTCATCAAGACCTCTCATAAGGTCACGCACCCTTTTTGAGATCACTAACACCTCGCGGTGACCGTCTCTCGCTCTACTTTTACACGATTTATATATTTGTACACACCTAACCGCGCCCTGACTCTCCTCATCCAGGTGTGCATTCGAAGTTTGCACACGTACTGGAGTAGGTATACCTACATATATATACACATTAGTGTATATGGCGTGCGTGTGTGTTATAACCATCTGAAACCTCATACGTGGTGTTTGTAACGTATTTAAAGTTTAGGTGCGTGTAGGTGCAGGTGATAAGCTTGTGGAGTGTGCAATGCAAGAAAGTGTGGCCGACTAGTTTATTAGATACCGGAGCTCGGTGGTTAATCGTTGGTATATATATATATATGTATATATATATACTATACGTCAATACATTATACTGCTAGAAGTTAATATCACCACGCGATGTCCTCCAGATATCGAATGGCAGGGCTTGAAGAACTTCGGACCCATACACAAGCCCGAGGTCGGTATGAGATGCTCCGGTTTAGATAAGCCCGACTAATGTCACGCCCGACCTGACACTTTCAGATCAGGAGACGCCTTGTAAAGTGATATTAAAGGATTAGCCTTTCGAGCACCGGACGTTCGTTCATTCGCTTGTGCCACGCACCACCTGACACTTTTATTTTATTCATCGCGCCAGGGACGACGGGAATTGGTTTGAAAACCAGGGTCATGTAACCGCGAAATTTCCTCATAACACATTTCACATGTCCTATATCCCATATCCCTCTTTTTCTACTTTTCGACACATCGATTTTTCACGCAGACTTCGGGAGAAGGAGAAATAATACATATACGTTTTCCACGAAGCAATACACTTTGTCGCGAGATTCTTCCTGTCTAAGATATCATTTCCTTAATAGGAGAAACTAGTGACATTAACGACAAATGGCTATTGAGATATAACCATTACCCTATTGCAGTTAAAGATTTGTCGTAGCTATAATATGGCTACAGAGATAGGTACGAATGCATTTGTTATCTACTATAAAATATATGTATATCGCGATTACTTAAAGTAGGTAAATTCAAAGAAACTCATTCAAAAATCAGGCCTCGCGGTGAACCCATATTATCTTTATCAACACACATAGGTGCAATATATATTCCTACCATATGCACGTATCGTACCATATATAATATATATATTCTCGCAAAGTGCGTGCATAGACCCGAAGACACACTATATGGAATCGTAAGGACGCAAGGAGGGGCTCCCAGACCGACTCAAGTCACGAGTCACGGAGTCACGTGTCACACGTCCCATAAGGCAATGGTATGTGCTCGTCCGGTCTGTCTGTCTGTCTACCTGACTACCAGGTCTGCAGGTTGCGGTTTAGTAAACGAATGGCTTTGTATTCAAGATCTGACATTTTGGTATATGAGAGATTTTGGGCATATATAAAGATGTCGGACGTATATAATATCGTTTTTTATATTCGTAATAGTACATTGTGTATCAAGGGCGGAAAGAACTATATTGATGCACACGATATATTTCTCAACACCTATATGCTCTGCATATAAATGCCTCTGCAGTTGAGACCTCTTGGGCGGGCGCAGAACAGGACTTTTCGCCCTAGGGCAGCAAAGTTCCGTTTTGCGCCCGCTCGAGAGGTGGCAAAGGGGTATTTTCGGAGCAGGTGTGAAGAAAGAAGAATTGTGCATCATCCGTTTTATCGATGAGACGTTTTCCTCGATTCGGCATATTTCAATTCTCAGCTTATTTTATACGACGTGGTATAATTCCGGTCGGGTCGGTTTAAGTCCAGGGAAAATATACAGCTATTCTACTGTAGATACGGGACGGGGAGTAAAGGTGGAGGGCGAATCGAGGTTCACGAGAAGGCAGAGTGCGGTCGAATCCGCGGGTGCAATCTCCTCGACAATTAGCCCAGAGTTCGTGACGGGCCCCTCCTCGAACCTGACTTCAAGAACTTCTGTTGCTCCAGGAAGAGCTCGAGCTAGATGGGAGAATACGGTGCTGGACTGGCCTCTCTGCCCAGGCTCCCCGCCTCGATTCGTAGTCCTAGTTTCCTACCTGCCGTTTAAACCTAATCGACCGGCAGGTGAACGTCGCGACGACAACCTCTTTTCTCTAGTATAGGTATATATATATATATATATATATATATATATATATATATATATATATATTTACCGAGAGGAAATTGAACCGGAATCAGTTGCTCTAATTAAAGATAATTACATTTTCAGGTATTTCGCATCCTTGCGCCAGTCCTTTTATTTTTATCCCACTTTATTTCAGTCTTATATATACCGCAAGAAAGTAGGGCGCTTAAAAACCGTCGAATAACTTTCGAAGGAGTGCAGGATCAATTTCGATCAAATTTTCCACCTAAATATATCGAATGATTTTCAGATCACACCTATATCAAATTTGAAGAAAATCGTATTTTTACAAAGAGTGCTAATTGCAGTTTCAAATTTACACCCGAACGAATTTTTACAACTGTATAAAAGTTTCTCATTCCCGACCCGCCCTTTTTTCATTATCTTCATAACTTTTCCGATACCCAACCGATTTTTTTTAGTTTTTTTTAGTTTTTTTTTCATCCAATTTCACACACGTCAACGACTCGCATAGTAGCTTATAGCAAATCGCCGCTTTACTCCTCCCAATAGATCCTTGCACGCTAGCTAGCTCTAAGCTCATGCCGAAGCGATCGTTCGAGATAATTAATTACCAAAGGCTTTCACACGGCACGGTAAGAGTCGAAGTCGAGTTGGAGGTTGAGGTTGAGGTTGAGGTAGAGGTAGAGGTGGAGGTGGAGGTGGAGGTAGGGGCGGTAGCAGGCAGTCAGGCGTGGGCGAGGTGTGAAAGATCCATTCATTACGAGACCGTTAATTCATCTCGAAGATATCCCCCGCTGACAAACGATACGGTATGATATAAGTCGGGAAGATATACTCGAAAAAAAAACAAAAAAAAAAAAAACAAGAACAAAATGAGTAAAATTCCGAAATATAGCAACAGATTTTTCCCTCAGCAACACTAGTCGCACAATTTTTGTGAATTTTGTATAGTTTTTTCTTTTTTTTTTTCTTTTCTATCAATTATACGTAGTAAATAATTTTTCGATACAATATGCGTAAAATTTCATTTCCTCGATTCGGCATCTTTTAAAAAATAAAATTGGTAAAATTTCATTTCACGCATACTATATCGAAAAATACATGAAACTAGTGTAGATTTAAGCTAGTAGGTACTACTCATCGCGCCCAGAACGCGATCGTGAACGATCTAAGAAACGAGCGTGCAACCGGTTGTTGGGACAGGAGGGGACCCCCTGTTGGCGCCGTCGCCGCTTAAACACTCCTCGATCAACGAACGATCTATGGGATCCATTGGGGAGCCTCTCTGAGTATCCTTACCTGCAACGCGACTCCGAAGCCGCAGCTGCGTGGGCAGTCGCTGTTTGTCTTGCACTCTCGACTCGACTCGACTTGGCCGCGGCGCCCGCAACCGCTGCACTGACGATGCTGCGCTGCAGATACTTGAGATCGCGTCTCTATACGCTGTCCTTTACCTACGACATCGTGGACCACGAGGGTTTATACTACTACCTTCGTTCAACCGAGGCAAACGGTTTGACAAAACGATATGTTTGACAGCCGTTGACAGTCCGGCAAGTATTACATCTATTGACCGAGGAATGTATGATCACGGTGTGAGAATCGTGGGTGTAGAATATATAATTATATAGTAAGACGAATTTAGAAGTTTCTAATCAGAGGAAAAAATAAATAAATAAAATAATAATTTACAGCTGAGATCTTTTTTTTTTTTTTTCTTACAAGTTTAGGGATATTTATTCACCTATACCTACTTCCGTATCTATTATAGACACATCGATCAGACGACAATCTTATAAACTTGCAAAAATATATAGATATTAACCCGTAGATTAGCTGATTAATTATACTCGCTAATTATCCTCCTGCACGTATGTAAGATACCGACCGATATACGCCTACCTATATGAAAGTATATCGATCTACTTATATAAATACGTGTATATGTACCTAGATGAACGCTGCTGGTTCATTATTTGTATAATATATATAATAATCATTTCGTTATATAAATTGACAGGGTCTTCATTTTAGGCGAATAAAATTGATGAATTGAAATTGCAATAATAAATCGCGAAGTGCGAACTACTCGAAATTAAATTTGTAAAAGTAGAAAAAAAAAAAAATAATAATTTGGAATACTTCAATGCGATATAGACTTTCAATTGGTCGAATTACACAATCGAAAATTCTGATCTATTGAACTCTTCGAATGATGATCGGTCGACCTGCGTGAGGATAGTTGGTCATGTTAAAACCATGCCTTGGTGAAGAAGGAGGAGAAAGATAAGAAGAAGAAGAAGAAGAAGAAGAAGAAGAAGCGGTAGGAAGGTAGGAAGGTTGGCCGAGGTGCCCCCGGGGCGGCGGGTCACCCAGATTTCAATCTAGATACAGCATTCCTCAGTTAATTAGTACTGCCTGCCCAGCCAGCGATCTCCATCACTGACTGAACTGCTGTAGCCACCACTTCGTTCTTATATTATATATGTATACTAATATAAACGCGTATCTGCATATATATATATATTTATATATACATATACTATATACAAGTATACAAATATATTTTATACTCATCTTAGAGATACTTTTGCACGGCTATACCACGTCATATATGTATATACGCAATATAGTATATAACTCGTGCGTAGGCGTACACGATATATAACACATCCATATACATATAGATAAATTCAAATCGGGGCACATCAGGGCCCAATATCGGGTTTTCCAAACCGAGTAATCAGTGTTCGATAAAACTGCCCGTGCTGCAGTTGAACTTTTGCACTTTGTTTATCAATTTTTTTATTTTCACTATCTCAAGGACGCTCTCCTGGCACATCTTCACAGTAAAGCTATTTTTTTCATCGGTTCGATTCGTGATCGTATACAATTGTTGTATACTCGGAAGAAGAAGAACAGAAAAGAAAAAAAAAAGAAAAAAAATGTCTCATATATATACGATACGAATTTTTGAATCGAACTGAACGTAAGCAAATTGAGAAAAAAACAAAAATTCTTCATTTTTTTATGCCAAATATGTAGATAACTGTTATTCCATATGCATAGTATAGTAGTTGAAAAAAATAAAAAGAAAAAAAAATAATTTGAAACTTATGCAGATATTTATTACATGTGTATAGGTATAGAGGTATACGTGTGTGTAGGTACATACACATTATACCTACGTAGCCTTGTCGATCAGTCAAATTTTTTTTTCCGCGGTTAATTTCTTTAGGAAATGATCATTATGCGGCTGTGTTTTATCATTTTTAACTTTTTTTTCTTTAACTTTTTTTTTTCAATTTAATTTAATTTTTTTGTTTTTGGAACTTGTCCCTATACCAGCTGTCTATAGAAATAGTAGTTTAGTTTTAGTGTAAGGAAATAGCGATAAAGAATTATTATCGCTGTCTATGCTAATCCAAGCTGCGCAGTAGTACTGAGGTAAATTAGAATGATTTACAATGATTGGTTGTACCATAAATATCCACTAACCGCTTATATATACCAATACCAGGCTGGTCTATGCCAATGGTCAATTACTTACGTGTCAAATCGACAACGAAAATTTAAGTAGTGACCGATCGTCGTTGCTGCTGCTATTCCTGCTGCTGCTGCTGTTGCACATGTATAGATACATACACACATATGTTGTAGTACTACGTTGGTATTCTTACCATATATATATATAGTTATAGTATAGAGAAATAACAAATAGATAAATAAATAATAATAATAGATACTACAAACGCGAATTAACATTAATAGCAATAATAAAACACTACGTTAATTAATGACGAAGTGATTTTTCTAATTTTTCTCAATTAGAGGCGATATATTGTTCCAGCTATAGCATCGTAGAGATTTTATGATAATTAGAATCAACATTTTACTCCGACTGCAGCATCAGGAGTCGGAAATCTAATTGCAAAATAATAGAATCTCATTAATTTTCTACGCTTTGTAATTAATTGGGTAAATATTTGGAGAATGAGGAATTTTTTTTTTTTAGCGGAATAATTTATACATCGTCCAATAGAGATTTATGGATTTTGTATGTATGTTATACAGAAATTGTATTAAACCACCGTAAATGATTTAATTTATTCGATTACACGCTATAAGTGAAAAGATATGCTGCGGCAGCATGTATGGGGTTTAAAATTTGCTAATTGACAGATTCGCGATGAAAGGAAAAAAAGTAAAAATTCTACGTCCAATCCGCATATACATGCGCAGGCTAAGAGTTTGACGGGTTACGATCCCTTTAAGATTGAATTTTTATTCGCGGTAAAGGTAATTGCCGCTCGACATACTATATATATATATATTATATATACGTATGTGGGTATATCTGCTATATTAAAACATATGCGACGTGCAGTATTTGCTGCACTCTGTGCTCATATCGCTACATATACTGTACAGGTGTATATGTATTTGTATACATATATAAGAAACCAAAGCTTGATTAAATTCTACACGGGGAAATACCCCGAGGAACTTAAAAGTCACTGTCACGGTCTAATTATATGCGACAACTTCTTTTTTGGCCCTAAAATACTTACGAATTCAGCAATAAACCGCCGAGAGGATAAGTTTTTGTGAACCTTCTTCTTTTTTTCTTCTTCTTCTTCGTCTTCATTTTACTCTTTCTTTATTTCCTTACCGTTATTTTCTTTACGAGCTTTCGCAATTCGTTTCGTTCGCGAATTTATAACATAATTTGAAAATTTAATATAGGTATATATGTATCTTACAATGTTGCGATATCTGGAGTTGATATATACAGGGTGATTCAGGTTTAGCGAACCATATTTCGAGGGTGTCGAATTCCCCGTGAAAATCTAAGACTAAATTTCCTTTACCGAAAATTCTAGGGACCGATAGTTTCCGAGCTACGAAATATCTTAGTTTACCAATCGCAGAGCGTATATAGGTCGCGTAGACTGGGCGCACCGCTCAACTTCCGCTCATGAGTAGCCCTAGTCTGTGTCACCAATGAGTTCTGTGATCGGTAGACTAGGATCTTTCGTAACTCGGAAACCATCGGTCCCTCGAATTTTTGGTAAAGGAAATTTAGTCTTAGAATTTCGCAAGGAATCTACCCTCGAAATATCACCCGCTCAACCTGAATTCCATACATTATGGCTCACCAAATATTGCGTCTAGATTTTCTACAACAATTATTATTCGCCGATCAACCGAGAAGTTAATCGAAGTCTATACAAAGAATGAATATATAAATGATTGTATTCAATGCACAAGAAATTGGGTCTGAAATAAAATGACAATATATATGTATATATTGTATACATAGGTGTAGAATAACTTTTTCATTGCGGTTTAAGATCCCAAGTTTTTAAGTGTTGGTGTAGTTTTATACTTTTATATCTACAGACAGACTTGAGTCAGCGTTTGCACTGCTGCAGTGTTATAAGCGATCGGTGGTGACTCAGGTGTCTGTTTGAACGAAAGCAGTCAATCGTGTTTTTATTGAATTCAACTAAAAACAATAGGAACGATACTCGACGACGCGAGTTGCATAATCGCAACATTCCCTGGCTGGTGCTGGTGCAGCAATGTGAAACTCGAAACGATTAACCGCGAACGGCACTGAAATACTCGAGTCGTTTATCTCGAATCTTTGCGGGTTTCCCGCGCCACTTATACTATATATATATTCCCTTCTGCTGCTGCAGTCGTCGTCGTCAGTTCAAACTCTCCGAGTCTTATATCTCGAGCCAATACTTGTCACAATCTCCTCTTCGCTTCTTTTTTTTCCCATTTTTTTTTCCCCCGTTTTTTATTTTATTATTCTCCTCATCAAAAGACCTGCAGCTTCGCTATTGCGGTGACAGACAAATTACACACGTAACATACCCTTGAACTTATACATACACATATACCTATATACATGTTTTATACACTGCAGGTATATTCGCGTATATATAATTACTTCAAATGTGATACAGTCGAATAAAATGTAGTTGATTACGATTTTTTTCCCCTTCTTTTTTGCTTTTTACATTTCAAAAAACGACTCGTTTGAGATGAGATCAGCGAATTCCTATCTCTTGCGACTTACGTTATACATAGAATCGAACATATGATGTAAAGCCGAGATTTTTCACCGCACTTTTCCGTCATTTTACATAAAAGCCCGTTCGCGTGTAATTATTGATTCTGAAACATTGATTGTCGGTCAATAAATTAGGAGTCCAATTTTTTTTTTTCTCGTAGGAACAAATGTTCGAATTGATAGAAATGTGGCAATTTTTGACGTTTGAGTTGGATGAAACAAAAATTGTAAAATTGAAAAATTTCAGGGTAAGGTGAGTCGTCAGCCCGGGTCTGATTCGAAATGTTCAGAAATCCTGTTCCAGTCGTTCTTACGCTTTACCTGTATCCCAACGGGGTTGGAAACTTGGAAGAGAAGAAAATAGAGGAAATAAGAGAGTCGGAGGGGGCATTAAGCGTAGAATCATCCTGAAATATGGGAAGATAAAAACAGCAGGCTACGAGAGAACTGGGTCCCAGAGAGAGAGAGAGAGAGAGAGAGAGAGAGAGAGAGAGAGAGAGAGAGAGAGAGAGAGAGGCAGAATACCTGGTCTCTCAGTCAGGTCAGGTTACGATTGCAGCCTCTTAGTCGGCGGACGTGTCATCCGCGATTTTACAAGCAACTAACCTTCGCCCATAAGAGGTGCAGCAATCGCATTCGCTTACTTGAGAAAGACGTTTCGTTCGTTATAAGCGACGATATTCAACAAGAAGTTTGTTCCACATGTTGTATCATCGATTTTTTCATTCCTTCTTCTTCTTTTAAATTATTTGAATTTCAAATCAATAATCAAAAAAGAGAAAAAGGTCTAAAATCTTACCAACATACATACATGTGTGTATACAAAAAAAAAAGAAATTCTGTACAACTGATGATCATCACCCATACAGGGCTGTATGATAACACGTGTAATACATGTATATCTGGTCTTAAATATAATTAGGCGTATTAGGAGGTTTGAAGGGTCTTTTAATAACGTTCTAAAGCTCGTATCTGTCCTTAAGGAAGTGTTGAGTTGAAATAATGCCTTAAAAACACGTCTCTATCGAGCGTTGAGATCTTTTCACCGTCTTATTTTCATCCTCTCTCGTTTCTGTTTCATTTTTTCTTCTTTTTTTTTCTCATTTTATTTATTTATTTTTTTCTTCTTCTCGTCTCTTCTCGGGTAAGTTTTCTCCTCTTCCTCTCATCTACTTCTCTGTATTATATGTATATATATAACTTCCTTCACCTTCTAATACATACACATATATGGGATATATATACTAATAAACTTGCCGTTTTACCGCACCTCCCGACATATTTACAGCATTTAAATATATTTACGGTCACCTTTTCAACCGTTTTTGTTTTTTTTTTTTTTACGTTTTTTTTTTCTTCTTTCTTTCTCTCTTTCTTACATCTTTTATACTCTCTATACATGCTCAGAGTTCTAAATTAAGTCACGCCCGAGATCGGGCCTACTAGGCGCCGCGGCCCAGTCTCACGGATGATCTTTTTTCTCGCTTTTCCGGTTTATGATTAAACCGCTTCTATAACGTTTCTCTACTGTTTTTTTTTTTATCGCTATTTCTTATACGGTTTCATCGCGGAGCTTAGTGTGTTATAAACAATAATGAATAACAATGAATGCATACCTAATTGCCCAAAAACAAAAAATAAATCTACCCGGGCAAAGTTGATTGACGTTGAGCGTGCCATGTTTTCAAAATCTAAGACTAAATTTTCTTTACCAAAAATTCGTGGGACCGATAGTTTCCGAGCTACGGAAGATCTCAGTTAACCAATCGCAGAGCGTATATATAGGTCGCATAGACTGGGCGCGCGCACCGCTCAACTTCCGCTCAAGCGAGTAGCCCTAGTCTGTGTCACCAATGAGTTCTGTGATCGGTCAACTAGGATCTTCCGTATCTCGGAAACTATTGATCTCACGAATTTTTTGCAAAGTAAAATTAGTCTTAGAATTTCGCAACGAATCTGTCCCACTCAATTTTTAATCACCCTGTACATCGTCCGTCCGAGAATTGACAAGGCAAACAGGAAGTTGTCTGGACAACAAAGGGTAGTTCAATACTTTTATAAGGTCATACGTAAAGTATATAGAGATATATATATATATATATATATAGCTATATGTTCAATTTGTATTCGAAAGGGGTATTACTTGCGAGGCGATGTCATACCAACACGATGCCAAGAGTACCTACCTCTCGGTCGTCACGTGGGACGTGGACACTGGCTATTCTGATATCTGAATATATATGCTGCAGTTGAGAGAGACCGGGCAGAGTTGAATTGAGTTGAGTCGTCCCATTCGTAAGTTTCTCGATAAAATGAAGTCATTTCACTACGAGCGTCAAATCTAAATGATTATTTACACAAACGAGCGCGAAATGCGAATTTACCTGTATATACGTAGGTATACCGATCGGATTATCTCATGTCAGACACTGTCTGAAACGACAGGATGCAGGGGCGAGGATGGGGGGAGACTCGGTTCTTCCAACTTTTTCACATTCTTGTCTGATTTCACTCGTTTTTATTGATTAAGCTTATCTTAAGCGGACTCTATACCTTTTCAGACACTAAAAAATAAGAATCTTTGACGAAACGAAGACAAAAAAAAAAGAAAAAAGGAAACAGAATACATTTTACATTTATATTGTGTTACTCGAGGATTTCCAGTCACGGTTTTTTTTTTTTTTTTTCTCTCTCTTATACTGACCTGCTCACATCTAGTATAGGTAATATGTAATGAATGAATAATTAATTAATATAAAAATATTCTGCTCCGCGAACAGGAAACTTATCTATAGGTAATTTAATTAAATCATACTTAGATGTATTTAAATCGTATAAAAAAAATTTGTCAGCTATGAAAGGTACCTATATAGCAGGAAATTTCATGCAGAGAAAGTGCAGAGTTTGTAGGTATGCGTGATAAATTTAAATCGCTCGAACTTTCATCGGGAGAATTCAAAAAACGAAGAAATAAAAAAAAGAAAAAGAAAAAAGAAAAAAAAAACCACAAGACAGAAAATCAGGTTTCAATCGAAATTACCTACTCCTGTATCGTTCGATTATTGTTAAATCGACGAAACCATGTAGATTCTATAATCGCGGCGTGGATATGGATATAATAAGGCGGATGTGGGTACATCGGCAAAGTATAAAGATCCGATGAGTTATCGCGTGTAAGAAAGCAGCTAACGTATGTACGTATGTATACCTACTCTACAAACGACGGGCATATCTTAATCGTAATCGGAACTGCACAACGCCGATACATTCCTGTATAGCAATGTATTTCATATCTTATGTGTTTTGTGTTTTATTTTTTAATTTTTTTTATTCCAGAATCGTTTGCGATTTTGTTCGAAATTAAAATTCGTACTGAATATAAAATGGAGAAAAATTTTGCAAAAATTTCTTCGATTTGAGGTACATGCAGCAGCCTATTTAGGTATACGAATCGCTCGTATGCTGTTCGTCCGTTCGCACAGATATACATATTGAAATTTGTTTACCGTATCATTTGAATCACGCGGGTTTAAGTTTTATAACATACTACGATATGTAGTAAACTGAAATCTGTCAAGCCTAAATCTGACAACCGAGAAGGTTGTATAATCAAATAGATGTTAAAATAACGATTAGAAAAATCTGAGAAGATCAAGATAACAGATTTATCCACCTATATAGGTATATATATCTATATGACTTTGATATACTGTCACATAACTTATAATAATATTACAGGTAGTGTTTGCGTCAGTTTTACTCACACTACTATACATAAGGACTGAAATTATGACGTTGGTTATCGATTCGAGGTCGCGTATATTGGTCCAGAAAAAGTGTTATTTCTTATTGCATATAGCCTGGATCTCTGAAACTAACAGCTCAACTATTACAGAAGACGGGAAATGATGTGCCAGATTACTCTCAACGTACGTATAACGAAATCAATTTTCGTTTTTTATTTTCTGTTTTTTCATCTTCGCACGAGAAGGAGGGTAAGGAAAATACGATTTTGATTCGATCTTCATCTTTATGATCCATTGATATTTCTCACTTCTACTTCGCACTTATGAAAAACCGCAATACCGATTTCATCGCGCGTATTACATCTGGCTTGAAATCCAACTGAAACTATACAGTAAGACAATTTCGTTTGTGGAGTGAATCGATCGAGCTAAATATTTTATTACAATCCGTACATAGGTAGTACCTACCTACAATATAATATATAAGATATACGCCGCACGCGGGTTCACAACATAGAGAATAAATATTAATTATCATTTAGAGGTAATACGTACGTTTTTTTTTTAAATTTATTTAGCCAGTATACCTACGGGGTTTATCCACTAGCTATATATTTCCTTTGTACCTATTATGGGTAGTATGTACATCTGAGATAATGATAACCGAGTCAATTATTAATCTCGTGATTAACTGTATGTGCGTATAGATATAAAAGAGCGATTGGATTCGTTTTACCGTTTAAAACGAGAGCCAAAAAGACGCCTTTTACGCTCGCGGTGTAGGTAGGTAGGCAGTAACATACCTACTCCGAACGGCGTGAAAAAAAGTTTAATTTATGGCCTGTGTACACTGCATAATTCGACTTTTAGCCGGGGTCAGCGGGAGCCGTGAACTCTCGGCTCCTAGGTAAGACTTGTTGTTAATTTTCTACATACATGTGGTACATACCTAAACGTACAGAGAGATGTAGTAGGTGCCTGTATACTATCATGGGTATTACAAGGTAAAGAAACGCTGCCTGCGCAGAAAACGGTGCCTCGGACTTTAAGACTATAATACCGAGGCACAATTCTGACCTGCACAAGCAATTTACTTTCGGAAGAGACTGATCAATCATTAATCAAATTCGATGTATCGCCTCGCATTTTAAAGCCGAGTCACTTCATGCGGGATTCAAATGATCGCCGATGTATTGGCAAGATATAAACGCGGATACGTTTTGGGTCCATCCGCCGGATTTCAATAACGAAAAAAGGAATAAAAATCTGAACCCAACCCAACCCGGGATCAACATTTCACAGCGTTTTTCGTCTTGCGATTGGTTCCTAAAATCGGATATTAGAACGTAGAGTTAGGGTCAGAGGAAGCACGGCTCCGAGCGTGAAAACTGGTCAATAAAACTCGATTACGTTACGGACGAGCGCGTTGATCAGGCCGCTGCAGACTGGCTGAAGCTATTTCTCGAATATAGAATCATCCAGGTCGGTGGGTTTTCACCTTTTCATTTTTTTCTTCTTCTTTTTATTCCCCGTCTTATTCTTACTATTTTCATACTCAATAACTACAGGATAGAAGAAAGGAAGAGAAAATTCGATTCCTGCAGAGAAATCTGCAGATAAGGACAATTCCGCTTGAATTTTTTATTTATTTTTTTCTCTCCCTCTCTCTCCTTCTAATCTCCGCTCTGCACCTTTCGTTTATCTCTCGTTGATCATACGACGAGACCGGAAGTGCAGCAGCACCAGCAGCAGCAGTATAATAATAATGAATACTCACCAGTATAGCACCAGGCCGGCCAGACGACGGGACTCTCCGTGTCAAGCTCCCTCATCCTCTCAACGACCCGAGGACATCGCCACTCCGGTCGTCCTGGCGTAGTTGTCAAAATGTCCAGTTTGCAAATTGTCCAGTTCCGTTTTCCCGCTCGAATTTATTCTTAAAACCCGGCGTTGTTGGTCCGTACAATTAGCGTTTACGCGGATACCGATAGTAATTAGCGAGAAATCGGTCTGCGATAAGCTCGATAAACCATGCGGCTAGAAAAATAGATGAAAAAAAAACGCCTCTAGTCTTCTTCTTCTTCTTCTTCTTCTTCTTCTTATTACGACCTTGCGGCTTCGTACTATTTTCTCTAACACCTGTCCATGTATCCCACGGTTCGAACTGTCACTTAATTAGCACCGGATTCAGAGTGGTCAGTTTAGGCTCGTTAACTTCTATAAGGATTAGAAGAAGTAACGGCGGCTGTACCTGGCCTCTTCGTCTTCTTCTTCTTTTTCTTTTTCTTCTTTTTCTTTTTCTTCCTCTTCTTATTTTAGTTCTTCTGTGCTTCAATCAGCCTCGGTTACTAATTTATGAAAATTTGGTGATTAAGTTGCAGCAGCAGCAGCAGCAGCATAAGACGCGGATGCGATCATAATATCGGCGTAGGTATATCTCCTCGTTCCGTGTGCAGCTTTGAGGCAAGAAATTTTCCGATTTTCCTTAGATTCTAATCCTTTTCTCGTTTCCTTCTAACAATATCCTTGTATACTATATTTGATCGAATAATTTCCGTGTTATAAGTGTAAGACGGAAAAAAAAAATTTCTCCGTATATCGTTGGAAATTTAGAAAAATAATATCTTATCAGAAAACACGTGGCGCTTCGCGTTATAGATCGCGGGAAAGCCGACAATCGGACGGAAAAAAAAAATCTCATACACCGAACTAATAATCGAATTCGCAACTTATAGACGGAGATAAAAGGCGCGTGGTGAAAAAGTTTTTTGAAAATTTTAACAATACGATAATGTAATCAAGGTACAGTATTACGCGTACGCGTTCGTCGGAATAAAATTAAGAAATTTATATCATCAACCGATCTGAGAAATCGTTTTATCATAATCTTCTTCACTGCGATTAATTATGACTAATCAATTACCGCACAAATTAGTACGCATCGGTATATGTATATCATCCAGATTCGTAGATTTCAACATAAGACACACAGTTTGAACCACACCGCGATTTAACGATGGTCAAAAACACTGACCGGGTTTTTTTTTTTTCTTTTTTTCTTTTTTTTTTTAAATCGTCCGATTTCAATGTAGGTGTATATCACTGTGAAACCCTTTCGCGATTGTAACGAAGGGCGATTTCAAAAAAAAATCGTATCTTTCCGTCGTAAGGAGATGAAGAAAGAAAAAAAATTGATGATTTTTGTTTTTTTTATCCTTATCCTTATCCTTTATTTTACGCACGTACAACGATTGCGTATTCTCGTTTTAGGATAGCCTGTGCACGGAGTAGCCGGAATGATTGATATCAATATCGTATAAAGTGTTTCTTATCGGATAGCCAAAAAACTATGGCGAGAAATAACACTGCAGGTTCAGCGGCAGCACTTAGGTCGGTGCACCTGCCGCGAGGGTCCGCGTCGGAATGGGAGCGGGGAAACGGGCAGCAGGTAGGCAGGCCCTGGACGTCAGGTAGTTGAGGTGGGGATCGGTCGCATGCAGGGGAGTACCGCGGCCACACGGACTCGCCCTGGAGTAGGAGTCCGCGTAGGTACTGTGAAACACCGACGCGGTATTCATCTACCCAAAGGTTTATACCTGTCATGCGGAAAGCAGACATATATACACATGCTCACAGGTGTGAGCGTCGCTGCGTATCCGAAATTCAGATTTTTTTTTCTCGCATTTTCGCATTTTTCGCTTTTAAACATTTTTTTGTTCCTTTTGTTTTTTTTTTTTTTTTTTTTTATATTATTGGAGAGATTTGCTTCCAGTTTTCCCGATTTTTTTTTTCGTTTCCGAACTTTTCGATTCTTATTTTCGGAGTTCTTGGAGGAAAGACAGAATTCAGATCGTCGGAAAAGTGGATACCTAGTATCTGTATTGGGATAGGTAGGCTTCTTTATTAATGCTGTTTAGCGACTAGGTGTTACTCGGTAAAATCCACTCATCCGTATTGGAAAATAATTGGAAATCTATTGTAGACGCAGCTGAAAGGTTGAAATATAGACCGCAATGATGCGATTATGCGCATCTAGAAACAAAAAAAAAAACCAAAAAAAACAAAAAAAAAAAACTGCAAGACACGCTGCTTTCCCTAAGTGATCGTTCGAAGTTTAATTTGAATTCGAGATGCTTTAGGACGGAATGAAAGATGCGATCGATTTTAAAAATCGATTTCGACGGTTCTGATTCAAAATAATCGTACGATTTATAACATTTATGGAATCGTGTAATGGGATGCGATTTTTTTTTTTTTTTTTTTTTTTTTTTGCGATCAATAAACTAATTCTCATATAGTATATATATTTTCAAACTTTTGTTTCTCAAAATGCTGAACAGATGGAATGAGGTTTGCTTATAATATGAACGTGACTTCTCGTAGATTAAATAAAATTCGAAAATAGATCGTTCGTGTAACAATCCACGTATTGTTTGTCTCCTCGAGGTGTGCCAATTGGCATATAGATGTACAGTAGAAACGTGGAGGCTCGCAAGAGCATAATAAGAATAGGAATAAGAATAATGAGAAGAAGAAGAAGAAGTGGATAGTTCGAGTCGAGGTCCGAACGAACCACAATATCGCGTGTCGCATGCCAGCCAGGTTTGATCGCAGCAGCAGGAGCAGCAGCAGCAGCAGCAGACTCTAAAACTGCAATCTTTCAGCAGCCTGAGGTTGTCTCGTTGGGTCATCATAAAAGGTATTCGAGACAAAGGATCTCCTTGAGAAGAACCGGCGCACCATAAGCCTCCGGTGTACCCTACTGCTCGAATATTACATCTTACGTCAAAATTCATCCATATGGATGATATATTTCGCCCTAATTTCAGACGAAATAATCTCCGCCATACATGCATTAGAGTGCTCCTCACTTAGGGCTCTCGCGAATTTTTCAGCACGCGCTACCCGCATAAATCGGTGCCGAATACATAATTCAAAAACATTTTCTCAAATTTTACACACTTTTATCCCATAACAAGGTGGACGGTGGATTTCCCCATATTCTCGAAATTCTTTCGTTCAATACATGTATGACTTATTAATAGCCGGGTGGTTTTAAGTCCAGTAATTGAAAATTTATAAGGGTGTACTAACTCAGCTCCGGCGCGGCTTTCAAGGAATATATTTATCCTTAAAACCGGAGCTTGTACCCGGTGGCGTTTTCTCTAACGTATATTTATTCCGATGATTTATGACCACCCCCTACCCCCCCGTAGGTATATATATATATACGGGTACCATCCTCAACTTTATTTAGCAGTATGAATATTGTGCATCAAGAAATATCAACTGAGGCAAATCCCCATACGTGCGATACTTCATATACATACATGGGTATCGCGTATTTAAATTATTCTTTCCCGCTGCAGTTACGATCGGTATAATTAAAGAAGACCTGCAGAATATACGAAGGATTCTCAATGATTTATATATAGTATAGTATATATCTTATTAGATTATACTGCTAGTGATAAGATCAGATATATTCCGATTTCCGATAAGGATATAGGTACACCCGTGCAACATCCATCTTTGAACATACACACGAATCTACTTACTTACTCACTCACTCACTCACTTACTTACTTACTTATTAATATAACTAAGAGTCGAAGGGACTTTGCGAATCTACGAGTCTGACTCGCGCCTTCTGGCGCTACTGCAGCAGAATAACTGCTGCAGCTTCGAAACTAACAGCTTATACAGCATATATCTGCACAAGAGTATATAGCTAACAGGTATCCCAGCCCAACTATTAAACCAGATATCCTACGCGCACTTGTTAAGCGTGTACTGCACGCGTAGTACACATCGCCACTTAGAAACGTATGGAAGTACTTGTGACACGGGGTGCCATGCCGCCGAGCTGCGAGCTGAAGACTAGCACGATATATGTTCTTCGTCTTCTTCTTCTTACCTTTTTCACCTTTTTTTCTTTTTTTTCTTTCTCTTTTTCTCCTCTACTCTTATTCTTCGTGAGGAATTACGTGTCTAAAATTATACCTTTTCAACTCAAGAGAACCTGGCGCGCGCGCATGTATGTACATACAGGTACCTAATATATATGTGCGAACACACGCGAGTTGACTACCGCGCAATGATAATGAAAATCGTTACATCGTTATACACATGTATGTGTTGTTATAATTTGTGACCGAAAATTATTTTGACACATTGCAATTTCACATTTTTTCGTTTTTTGTTTTGTTTCAACGATCTTTACCGATCTCGCATTATCGTTATCGGCAAACCTAATAGGTATACCTATAAACGTTGTGAAAAAGAAATGATTGCTAATTATTTTCTCAATATTGTTTGTAACGTTTATATATTCTGTGGTTGTCGAAGAATATATAACAATACAACCGATTTGTTGTACAATCATTGAAATTACTCTATAGATTATATACAGAAACTAAGTTTGTACTATATGCCTGAAGGTTTTTGCATGCATGCATGCATACATATGCCTACGGTAATCGACGAAGAACTAATGGCTTTCGAAAACTATTATAATATAAGAAGATCGAAGTTTCTACCTATATGAAAAATTTTAAATAACGTTGGGAATTGGAACGAACTAGGTAGGTAGGTATAAGAATTACAATACATACTGACTACATAATATAATACCTTCGGTACTATTTCTAAGTTCGTTTTTATATACGTAAGATAATAACTAATAAGACTATCCGCAAGAATCGTGTACGTAAATTATTATTTCTCTTGAAAAATTGACATTTTACAGGTTTAAAACAAATGACCGGGGTATACCTATAATATTAGAGAACTCCGAGCACGCACGTAACACTAAATAAACGCACAAAGAGACGTATGAGTAAAACGGTTAATTGAGACGTCCTCAAGTCGTATCCCGCCTCTATTGATGGGTACTAAAATCTAAAGAGCCGAAATAAGATTGGAAATATCGTTCGTCAAGAGGGGAATTTGTATCCTCATAGCATATAGATCGAGAAGTTTAGAATAGAAGTGTCGCGGCTGATCCGTTGCAGTAATTTTTAAAAAATTTTTTTTGTTCCTCATTTCTTTTTCATTTTTTGTTTCAATTTTTTTTTGAAATAACACCGGAACGGGTCAACGAGCTGCTACTTGTTGTCGTTGCTACTGCTGCAGCGTATAGTTTCAATTTTATAGTTGCTTTGATATACAGCCGTATACTCAGGTCTTTGTCGCAGGTAGGTAGGTGTCTAATTTTTTTCATCTTTTTTATCCTTTTTTTTTTTTCATTTTTTATTTTCAACGAATTATTTCATCTCTTTACGTATATTCGATATATTCGAAAGCGCGATATTAGGTGCGTAAAACTTCGATAACGGCTTATTCTACTTGACGCGGAATTTCATTAACTATTATATGCCTACTTTTTGTTCGTTTGTTTGTTTTTTGTGTTTTTTTTTTTTTTTCTTTTTTTCATCCGTGAACATTGCGCGATTTGTTAATACCTTCGAATCCTTTAAATATCACCTTTTATTATCCGGTCGGGCGGCGGATTTTGAATTGGCAAAAAACATCGTAAAATTAAAATTAGGTACAGACTATGTAAAAATTGTTTAATCGTTACATCTAATCGGTTATATAAATTAGGTAATAGTACCGAACAATTATAATCGCACTTCATTTTTCAGCCGGTTTTAACGATTTTTGCATTTTCATTTGTGTATCGAATTTTTACTTTATCCACGTTGCTTATTTATTTATTTATTTATTTATTTATTTTCTTCCAATTATTTTATCAACGATTCCCTTACAGCGTTAATTTTTTGGAATGAATGTACCCTACAACAAACGGCGTCGGATAATATAATTAAAATCAAATAAAACTGGAAAGAATTATATCCGCTATATTTTGTACCTACACTCACGATATATCATCGAGTGGTATACACGTATACCTTAACCAGATGAATATATTAGCGAACAAATTTACGATAATAAGATGAAGGAAAAAAAAAAAAATACGATACGATACGACGCCATAATATCAGTTTATGCGAGATGAGAATCGAATTGAGACATTCATACGTCGCGCGTCAAACCGAACGTATAGGTACCTACGTACGTGTTGACGGAACATCGAAATCTGGTCGTAACTCTATCGCACGGTATTAAACCTCGTTGAATAATTATAATTAATTAAAAAACAAAAAATACCAGGAGTTTCAATTAAACGACATTTTTAGGGTTCTTCGACAAAATTCCAACAACACTTTTTTTTTTTAAACTATGTTATCCCGTATCGCATCAATTCACGGACTATAAATCCTCATCCGCAATACATAATTTTCGCATAAATAATTTTACGAAAATAATAATGAAAAAACAAAAATGCCAGTTTACGTTACGATTTTGCTAAATCGAATTTAGTCCTCGTAGTCTTCGGGGTTAGAAAAGTCATTGATAAAATCGGTCGTCGACGTGGTTGAATGGGCAGAGCTGGAACGGTTAACGTTAACAAATTTATCATGGTTGACTTTTAGCTCTGAACGTTCGATCCTGCCTCCACACCGATATTCCTTCAGGGATGACCGATGGAAATTAGAGGAGAATATACCGTTTCGGCATCACTTTTAGTATGCTCAAGTATACAGGTAGGTACAGGTAGGTATAAGGGCCGGACGTAGCGCGTCGCTTCATCAGTATAACAGTAGCGCCTAAAATAATCGGCGCAAATTTCGATATCCAATAAAATGATAAAACCACAGTTTCAAGACTCAGAAGATGTTAATAAAAATTCATTTATGCGTTAAGAATGAGAGAGGAGTGGAAGAAATAAAAAACAAAATGAAGAAAGGGAAAAAGATTTTATCCCATAAAATGAATATTCCTCTTCAATCTTATAGTTGTCACTGCAGACCAATCGTATAACATCATTATACCGCAGGTTCTCGCTTTCTTCTTCTTCTTCTTCTTCTTCTTCTTCATCTTCCTCATTTTCTCGCCGTGTTTGAATCGATAGCCAATTAGTAACGCCATGGTAATTCGATACTTGTAGATTGATTTTAGTTTCGGACGGGTCTATATCCGCGTTCATGCAATACCCATCGGAATTATATACACGACTAAAAGTTCCATGGGGACATATGCGGGTAGGTATATGACCCATAGATCGAGGCTGATCATGGATCGATATGCGTATTCCGCGTCTCGCCATGGATATTACGTTTACAATTAATATAACTACTGAATCACAGATACACATACAGCGATCGCATGAAATGAAGACGTTCGATGCCATTAGGTACGTAACTTGTTAATATTCACGACGGTATCCCGAACGTGACACCTTTACGCGCCCCCACCTCGCGTTAACCGCAACTCGATCGTAAACCATCGTCTCTCCTAATTAGACGTTAGATATATCAGGCGGAGATTATAATTACTTATTTTTTATTTTCACCAGATTTCATAAACCCAGAAGTCTTATGGTCTCTATAGCTTCTGATTTCCACGACTAACTCGAAAGTTATGAAATCGCCGACTCAAAGTATGAACGCACGCGTGTGTCTGAACCAGAGGATTTAATTCGCCCTTAAAAAGTCTACAACAATTATCATATTTTTCGCAGTATTAATTCGTTCCGTCGATAATTCCTATGGCCATTATTCATGGGGAAAAAGAAGCAGCCCTTAACCAATCGAGAATGAAGAGATTGAGACACGATATTGTTCAATCTCTGCGAGCCGTCAATGTCACAACACTCATCATCCCATGGAGAAGTAATTTCGATGAATAAGAAGAACGGTGTGCTGTATCTTGTTAATTGAGATTGCAGAGAGAGGTCCGTTATGTACATGGTGTACCATGGTGGTATAGGTATAGGTGTAATATACCTAAGTAAAGTAAAACTGTCGGTTGTCTAACAACAAAGCATGATAAGTTTGACTCGTCGAGTTTCGCTGTAGGTACCTACGAACTGCAGGCACCGCAACCGTAGTGAACGAACACAAAGTGCAATTTCATAATTTTTGCGTCATAAAATCGCGAGGAATAAGCGAGGTTAAAAATGAATAACTGGAAGATCGTTCACCCTGGCCGGTTCAGAGCATGGACTCCTCTTTGCCAAGTGGCATGGCTATGGCTATGGGTACGGGTACGGGTACGGGTATGGGTATGGTATGGCGTGGATGAGAAGTTGAGCCTTCGAGACAAACGCGGGCTCCGTTCATTTTTTATATTTCTTGTAGAATAGATTATCTTTATTTACGAGCGATCTATAGAAGACGAGAAAATTGTTTGGGAACATCACATCACTCCTTGAACGCGGGGCTTTATGAGAGAACGGTATTTAATACTGACGAAGTGGGGATGCAATGGGTTATTTAAAAGCTGTAAACTATTCAATATAACACAACCAGCAAGATATCCAATTAAGATCCATCAGTCTCTCTCTCTCTCTCTCTCTCTCCTACTCCATGAGTCGTTCAACCATTGCATTGCATTACATTGCATTACATTACATTACATTGGATTGCATTTCGCTCAATTCCGTTGTGTGTAAACCTAGTTAAATGGGTGCACACAATTATGATAGACCTTCTGCACTGTAGGAGAACGTTCATTTCCGAGTCAAAGTTCTCTGTACCTACTAAACTTAGAACTGTGTACCTAGACTAAAATTCGATGTCTTTACACTTGTTAATAGATAATAGAGACCTTTACTCTAATTCACGTTTATCGACCTCGAAGAATCTGTAGGAGGTTTTCTAAGAACCTATAGTACAGTTGTGGCCAAGTATCATCACCTGTTCGACAGTGGACGCGTGCTGACCCGTAAGAACTTGCAAGGAATTGAATATAAAAGATAGAAAGAAGAGAGAAAATGAAGAAGATATTATATCGACCACCGTACCCGGGGTTGTCCATTGGATTGTATTGTTATATAGTTATGTAGTATACCTACTAGGAAGAGTGACGATGAGAGGTAACTCTAAGAAGAAGGACTTGTTCACCAACTGTGAAAGTATAGGGTATATAGCCTAATCGCAAAAAGTATCTGCAGATACCAAACGGCTCTCGACTCAAGCTTCAATCAAGTCAAGTCAAGTCAAGTAAAGTCGAGTCGAGTCGAGTCGAGTCAAGTCAAGTTAAGTCAAGGATCTAGTTGTATACCAGCAGCCAGCTGGTTAACTGGTTCATCGACAAAAAAATCGGTGAATGAAAGTTCGCGGTATGTTAGAACGCGTTTGACGAACTCTATGTAGAACGGATACAAACGCTTGATTAAAAGTATTAATTAACTACTCTTTATGGCTATACAAATAACGCGTAACTACCTACCTAATGATTTACATGCCTAATCTCTTTCTATTCCGGCAGATACCGGATATTTTTATACAACTTTTTCACCGTTTAATGGAAAAAATTAAACGAGTTCATATTGATGTTTCGATGTTGATTCCCAGTTTGTTTGAAATCCAAAAAACGCTCGTTTCTTATTCATTATTATTAATAATCTCAAATTCTAAAATCTATTATATAAGATTTGATTTAAAAAAAAAACGGCGGCCATTGTAACACTGTCTATATAAACCGCGTGTATACCTACTCCTCGCGTTTGAATGAACAGCAAACCTAAATGTGGGGCCCTGTGAAGGTAGACATATGTATATGCACATGCACATAGTTACATACCTACTCGATTATAGCTAGTATACAATTCCCACTCTTTCTCTCTCTTTCTCTCTGTCTCGCCAACAATCGATGTAGGTAATCTTCGATCTATAAAGAACAACCCGTGCCCAGGAGGCGGGGCTCGATATACTCTCTACCTTCCTACCTACCTACCTACCAGCTTTGCCAAGCCACGTTAAGCCGAGAAGCAAGCACTTGGCAGCTTCTTATTCTCTCCATATCTCATTATATCTCTTAGAAAATTTTGGTCCAGCTAAAATAATCAACAGAGTGTAGCATATATTGGCAATAATATACAGGACGATTAAGATTTAGCGAACCATATTTTGTGGGTAAGATTCCTCGTCAAATTCTGAGACTAAATTTCCTTTAGCAAAAATTCGAGAGCCGAATAGTTTCCGAGATACGAAAGATCTTAGTTGACCGATCACAGAACTCATAGGATGACACAGACTGGGCTAATCATGAGCGGAAGTTGAGCGGTGGGCCCCAGTCTACGCGACCCAATACGCCCGCTCTGCGATTGGTAAACTGAGATCTTTCGTAGCTCGGAAACTATCGGTCCCTCGAACTTTCGGTAAAGGAATATTAGTCTTAGATTTTCACGAGTAATGAACCCTAAAAATATGGTAAGTCCAACTTGAATCACCCTGTATATGTACCTACAGCGGAAAATGAGGCGAGATATCTTCTCTTCTCGCACATATCAGCTACAGGTCGAAAGAGTAGATGTATAAATGAGCACGTAGAGAGCAAGCTTACAGTATATCGGTACTATAGCTGCAGCCTAGACCCTGGAATAGTGAGATGATATCGCGGTGGTTATCGAAGCGCTGAATGTAGGCCCGGGCACGGTGGTTCTTCTTGTTGCACGTACTCGAATGACGCACTTCCGGTCACCTGAACCCGGTGTTGGCCTCATGATAATCCCCCTGGAGGCATGAGGATTCGAGTAGATTTATCCACCGTGACTTTATGCCCCGTGACGACCCCGCGGAGATATTTGCTCTTCTTGTTCTTACTATTTTTATTTTTACTTCTTTTTACACTTTTTGTTTTCTTCCTTTTTTTATCTCTCTCTCTCTCTCTTTCTCTCTCTCTCTCTTTTCTCTATTTTCTTTGCTTTGCTCTAGAGTCTAGGGCGTGGAGATGGTAGCCATCGTATATACCTACTGCATTGCAGCGGTATACAGTAACTATAGAAGTGGAAATGAGAAGACGAAGAAAGATAAATAGAAGAAGAAGAATGTGAAGATGAAGAAGAGGAAGAAAAGGCGGTCTAACTAACGCAAGCCTAGCCTTTGATAGTTCTTCTCTCTCACATGCATTGGTACAGGTATAGTAATATAGTATATTCTACACCGATTTAGATAGGTACGATATTTATAATACCAGTATACCTTATTATAGCGGTAGCGGTTTCTCAATCCCATTGTAATTACTTCTTCACATGCGGATGAGTGTATATTCGATCATTATCGATCGCTCTATATCTTTACCAATATACCACCCATCTTTGGTATTGAGTAATAAAAATCCATGTGTTTAATGCACGCGTATTATAACTGTGAATTATACTTGATAAGCTATGAAATATGGCCACGTAAAAGTATACATATATATACATACATATATATATATACACGCTTATATGCCTATATAAGGTACGTTTTATATTATAGTCGAAATTTTTTTAATTTTTCTTCACACGTATGAAATTACGGATAGGTACATAATAACTTTCTGGTATAGACGATCAAACGGCAGCTAGGTATATCTAATTCCTCCATAATGTAGGTGTTACTTATTTGTTTTCTGTTTTCTTTTTTTCTAATTCTTTTTTCTTCTTCTTTCATCTTAGTCATTTTTAGTCAAGGCATAAAACTTTGATGGCATTACTTTAGATTTTCTTGTCATTCGTTTTTCTTTTTTCTAATGTGTTATTATTATTATTATTATTATTATTAATCACGTGTATATAGGAAATTAGAGAAACTATATTAGATATATCGTCGGTAATAGTATGTACAAATCGCGTAACTGAATATTGCAATACCTCGTAAGTACAAGAAAAAAAAAATGAGATTTGGTGTACGTTCGATGTAAAAATGAAAAATACATCGAATGCACATCAAATCTTTTTTTTTTTTTTTGTACTTAATACGCGGTATTGCAAAATAATGTTAGTTACGCGGTATTGCACTATCACCGCGTACGATATAGAATAATAACTCGGGTTCTTATATACCATATCACTCATGCGAAATTATTAACGGACATTAATAATTAATTGTTTCAATAAATTACCTTCAATAAAATGAATTTCAATTATCTGAACAGGGATAATAAACGTCACCGTATTTCATGCATTATAATATCAATTTTCTTAATTACGTTCATATTGCGATATAATATACATTTGCTTTCTTAGAGTTTTTCTTTTTTTCCTTTTTTTTTAGTTTTTTTTTTTTTTTTTTTTTTTTTTTTATAAATTTTTACTATAATATCATTCTTTCGAATGAACCATATATGAGATGAGTATATTAATTAGAAGAGAAAAAAAAATGCCAAGAGCTACTACAGTATCATCAAGAGTATAAAAATCGTAATAAAAGTGATTTTCAATGAGATTTTTATTTTTTTATTTTTTATTTTTTTTTTTCGTCTCTTCGTATATTTTATACCTATACACATAGTTCAGGTAATTCTGGAGATTAGATATTCTGAGATTAGAATCTCACCGATCAATTTATAAACATGTACATATACCTATATGTTATTACCTATATATGTACGTATAGTAGATATACCTGCCTCGCTCGTTCGGAGTACTAAAAATTTAATGAAAAATACACATTTCTAATGATATTCAAATCCCTTGGTTGCAGCCTTATAACGCCGTACGTACTACTACGTATATGTATACCTACTACATAGCGAGACGACAGAATCACCTGTCAAACGATTTAAAACGTTCGACTTAGGGCGAGATCGTTGCGTTCAATCTTATCACAGAGGCATTTTAAAAGTAACTAACTAAATTTAGAAGATATATACCAGCGATAAAAGGGATTTTAGTCCAGTACATAGATCTGTAGGTATACGCATATATATACATATCGTGGATCATCTCGTTCTACACGAGGATATCCTATAACTTCGTAGAATGTCCAAATGTCAAAGGATATACATATATACATAAAACTAAGTGGATTACACGAAACAGTAAAATAATAGTATAAAAAAAAAAAATAAAAAAAAAAATTGATATATTTTATCTAATTTTTTCATCTATTTAAATAATTTTTTTTATTTTTTCTGTTTTTTTTTATTATTGAACCCCCATACGGGTACCCACATCGCATTTCCCTGAACTGGACTATATATACGCGATGTATGTCGCCTGCAGTTTATAATTTGACGCTCTAAATATTTTAAGGCAGGTGCGTATTAATTTATGAATTATTGTTTATCGTCGAGTTATTGTGTTTTTATTTTATTCGAATACGAAATGAAAGAATAATACCGAGGAAATTTCATGAATTTGAATTTTGACAAATTTTTGAATGAAGAAAAAAAAAAAAGCAAAAAAAAAAATAGAAATAAAGAAAATTTTCGTAATTCTGCAGATTGAAAATCTTTTTATTATACCTTTATACTCTATACTTTATACTAGCATTATTTATTACCTATACTATACGGCGATACTATATAGTATATACAACGCTAAGACGGTGCAGGTTATACCTATATAGTTCAGGTGTAAAACTGTTGATTGCCGGAGCAGCATCTTCTCGCTTCTTCTCTCTGGACCTTTGTGGTAGCCGTGGGCGTGCCGGGCACGACCGAAGGGAGATTTCCAAGGCCTACCTCCTACAGAAGCTACCGTATGTATCTGAGTATAGTAGGTACATACGCACCTTGGTGGTAGTGTGTATCGACGTAGGCGTACAAATGAGTATCTTGTATGTACGTATGTATAGTGTATATATATTAGGGTGTTTCTCAATTTGATCATTTTTCAATTTCAATGCTCCCATGGACCAGGACGTCTCCAAATATATAGAAAAAAAATCTAGCCAAGACCCCAGGTTCCTATCGCAATTCTAATCACATTAAAATCTCAAATATGACCGAATTAAAGACCACCTTGCATCATCGTATGTATATATGCGCGTGTGACAGATCACGCGTCCGTAGATTGTTGTAGTGTAAGAAAATGAGCGAGACGATATTATTGCAATGAAAACGGTATTTTTCACGGTACTTTTTATCACCTTAGAAAACCTGTATAATTACCGGATATACGTATAGGTGCCATCAGGTTAGTGAATAACATATATGTATAATAAGTATGGATAGATGGTCGATGAAAAATGAAAAGGACCGATTTATTTCACGCGTACGCAAATAGAAGCTTAAAAATTTACAGAAATGTGGCAATTTTTTCATCCGGTAGAATCGCACGCGTTCGAATCAGACGAGATTATGGCAATTTTTCACGCTCGTATCATTCGAATGTAAAACCCTATAAATTTCAAACTTATTTTTTTTCATCTTTCTTTCGAAATTTTATCTCATTTTTTTTTGTCCGCCAGATTTTTCGGAATTAGCAAAAATGGCCGAGGGAGATGATAGGTGAAATCGTATACGTCGATCGACACTCTCGAATCCCTCTTTATTATATTCTCGAAGTACATAGATACATATTTACCGAAATGAGAATATGACAGGTTCGATCGTTATCGCCGCGGTACTAATCGAAGTCTTGTACGTCCATACGACATGACAGTCAAGTCTTAAGTCAAGTTCGTCTGGCAAATTGAATATTTTTATTTACCCAAGGTTATAATTATACTCTATAATAATAATCGGCGTTAAGTAGTACCTACACTTGAATTACGTACAGACACAGGTATAGGCACATACAAACGTCTAAGTAATCGAGTTTTTACGATAAATCAAAGTCATCAGATATATATATCCTATATATATCTCTAGATGTAGATTGAAAGACTGGAAGTGCATATATTATATATATATACATATACACATATGTATATACGCAAGGCGGATAAACTGCGTGTGAAAACGTCATTAAACATACAATCTAATTGCTCAATTGACAGTCTGAACGTTATTCCATACATCTATCGTATATGTGGATATTTATATAGGTAACATACAGCATATACACATAATATATACATATATATACGTGGAAATTGATAGATAGAAAAAGAGAGAGAGAGAGAGAGAGAGAGAGAAACTATAAGGATGAAGAAAAAAAAAAAGTGATAGAATAAAAAAAAAAAAGGGTTCTTGGATTTATTACATCGCGTGCAAATAATCTGACGTGTAAGTTGAACAGTCCGCAAGTTCATCTGCAAGAGAGGCGCTCGAGTCCCCGCGAGAGCAACTCGCATTTTCATCAACGTCTTTATCTCGCAATTCTCGTTATACAATTTATTAATAGCAAGTAGGTAGTAGCTGCTGCTGCTGCTGCTGCTTACTGCAGGTATGTGTATATGTGTATACCTATATATATATATATATATATATATAACGTTGGACGTTTATAAGCGAGAATTTATTCCCGATTTGTAAAAATAATTGCGTGCAATATAAGCGTAGGCGCAGATATGTACCCTACGCGCATAACTTGTTCAATTTACGCAAACACGTACTCATTGATTGAAATACTAGATTACTAGCTTGAACAACCCTCAAACGAAAGAGTATTATATCTACACGCGGCTGCAGCACTGCGTACCTACAACGAGTTTAACGACGATCAACTAATCGGTTGTAGTAGGTGTATACGTTTTTCTTTTTTACAACAGGTTGAAAATCGCGTGAAAAATTTAGGAAAAAAGGAGAAAATTAGGAATTATTATCTCGATTTCTTTGAAAGAGAAACAGAAAACAAAACGAAAAAATAAATCTTTAAAATCTCATTTTTTTTTCCGATCCGTTTAGGCACGTGTTGTGTCGGAAAAGCTCAGTACCTACCTACCTACTTTCGTTCGATAATATACAGTTTTGTGGAAATAGGGTAGAGAAAAAAAAAATCACAAAATATACTTAATCATATAAGGTGTAAAAAATCAGAGACTCACCAAACGGGTACCCGCCACAGATGTCTGCATTCGGGCCGGCGTTGTTCTCTGAAGAGTCTGAAAATCGAAAAAAAATGAAAATAAAAGAAAATGAATAAAAGTTCAAAAAGTGAACAGATCAAAGAAAAAAAAATAAAAGTCTTTGTTTTATATCGAAAAATCAAAGTCTCGTTATGCAAGCAATGATAAATATCCATCATGATCATCGAGGTACCCTATACTATATACCTATGTACCTATATACCTATATGCCTATACTACACTGCGCTACATAGTATATAACCATTATTTGGCCCGAAACCGCCACCCACGATGGCAGGGTTCGCTGTTTAGCATGCTGCATGCCTCCCTATCTGACAACCTTAACTAATACTGATTCAGTGTCTACATATATCCCCTTAGAGCATAGCTAGTTGATTAGAAATACATTGATAAATCAGACTAGCCCTCGTAATTGATCATTGATGTACATTCTATACATGCACATACATGCATATGGTATGTATAGTGCATACAGGTATATATATATAGGTACGTATAGATACCAGAGTGAGTTTAAATGCAACAGCATCAGAGGAGGAGCGTAGATCTTAAAGGGATGGGATGGGATGGGATGGGATGGGATGGGATAGGTATAAGGCATAAGAAGACATCAGGTTGATACGTTTTTATTTTTAATTTTCCGCCATCTCATTAAAGAGATAATTAAATGAATAAAAATGTCCGTTCACTTTGTGCACGGATTTTAATTGGATACCCTGAAATTTCCATATGGTATAGAGATTTGTGTATAAATCTTTCTTAAACATTTACAAATGAACTTCAGACGAGAAGCTTTTGACATTTTTATTATTCATCAGCTGACTATGCGCGGTTATATAGTATTGGTATAAATTACGACTAGGTAGGTATCGCCGATCAATGAAATTATTTTCCACAATTTTTAATATCATCAAAGTTTAATTAAACGCCGCTGGTTTTTTAGTACTCGAATACCAATAACCGACGCGACTCTTTTTCGGTATATGCAAATCACGGAGAGTAGCGTACATATATATTTAGTCGTATAATTAAGTTGTTGATCAAATTTATAACGATTATAAATTTCAATCGGGATAAATCAACTTCGTCCAGTAGCGAATGAATGAAATTCATTATTAATATCGTATTGAAAATGATAAATTATTATAAATTATACAATAAAATTGATCGTGCATCAGTAGGTACCCGCGGTCTTTCCTTTTTTTCATTTTTACTTTCATACTTTTTCGCATTCACATTTCATATACTTATTCTTCTTACCTTTAAAACAGTCGGGTAAAATCCGAAATCCGTAGTCAAGGCTGAACATTTTTTTCAGCTGATTTTTTGACGATCGTTTGAAAAAGTTTTCTTAACGCAACGCAGAGTGTTTTACAATCTTATGCAACCCTCGCGTTTAGTCCGAGGTGCTTTAACTTAACACTCGATCTAAAGCTCGTATATGTCGATTGTATATCACAGTCACCTTATAAATACACTTCAAGTGATAAGGTCTATTAGTTGCTGTCTGTAACACTGTCAATTATAAACTGCACTTATAGGTACATACTATATATACAACCACGATATTACTCGAGAATGGCACCTCGACGTACCTACTGCGTATGTAGGCACGGTGTATAAAATTTTATCATAATTATATAGTCGTTTTTATTTTTATTATTATTCTTTTTCTGTTTTTTTTTGTTGCAATATTGTTGTCATCTATAAGATGTGCGAGAAGGAGAACGAAAAAAAAATGCAAAAAATTTTAAGGATACGAATTATGATAATAATTGAATGAAATTTAAGTATATAATATACAGGGTGTGAATCATAACTCTGAACATACTTATAGGGTGTGTAGGGGCTGCCAATACAAGCATTTTGAGGTATGACACCCATGGTCGGAAACTCATGCTAACCACTGTGGAGGGCTTTGGAAAACGAAAAGCCCAAGTGTGCAAAACCCCAATTCGTTTTCCATAACTTTTGCAAATTCTGTTTATAAGCATCGGAAATTGTTTTGTTATTTTTTTATTGCCAAGTTTATCGTTTTGTTGATTTCACGCAAAAACATTTGTACTGTTGTCTACGGCTAGATAAAATGTTGGGTCAAAAGTGATCACATCTGATTCATTACACCACGCGATCAAGCGTGCGGTACCATATCCTTCAAAGCCCTGCACAGTGGTTAGGATGAGTTTCCGACCATGGGTGTCATACCTCAAAATGCTTGTATTGGCAGCCCCTACACACCCTATAAGTATGTACAGAGTTATGATTTACACCCTCTATGCGTGCGGATCTTCATTTTTTATATTATACAGGGTGATATTCCAGGGACATCTCAGTATATACGCGTATATAGACTATGATCTATAATTGTAATGGGGGGGCTGGACCAAAGCGACATCGCATGTCCTTAGACTACTAATGAGAATTTCTTTCGACTCTAAAAGATGTATAAGGGCTTGTTAAAAGTTAAACAGGTGATTACGCGGATTATTATAGATGAATATATATATATACAATATATATATATATATATAAGGTACACAATATAATAATACGAGAGGTATAAGTCGAAGCTACGAGACTTGAAGAGGCTGCACGCATATATATATAGGTATGTACCTAGTATATACGAGATCGTAAATTCTAATGAAGAACAACTAATTTTACGCATGTTAGTTAGCTAAGTAAAGAGAATTTATTACATGTAGTAGATATACACATATATATATATATATATATATGTATACGAGGTTGAATTATTTTTAAATTTAGGTAAAACAATTCGTTCGTTTATTTTGATTTTTATTTTTAACAAAAAAAAAAAAAAGCTTTTTTTCTTTTTTAATAATAATTAATTAGGCGATAATATCAAGTATTTTTCGAAGGAGAAATCGGTACGGTGAGAAAAAAAAGTTATTGAATTCACCAAATATTCGTTGATTCAAATGAATGATTTTTTCGTATATTCGCGAAAGCATATTTAATCGAAACAACACCAGATGTAGAGTTAGATAGAGTAAATATTCATTTCATTTCAAGAAAAAATAGTTTCAATCAATCATACAGATATTCAGCGACATCACTCACTGAGTTGGTCTATTAGTACAATATCTTGAGTCAAGTGTTTCATATCTCATGTCGAGAAAATGATATATTTGATCAAACCGATACATAATACTTCAGATGGGATATTTTATTATTCTGAGGAAATATACCATAATATGAATGAAAATATAATAATCAGAAGTGACTGCTTATTAGAACCTAAAACGAGAATCAGTGTTGAAATACCCCGAGTAGAAATCAGATCAGGCAGCCTGATGTAACGCTATGTTCCGTCAGGGCCTGATCAGGCTCTAGTATTTCGTAGTACTGCCTGATCAGGCCCTGACGGAACATAGCGTTACATCAGGCAACTGTCAGGCCTGATCCGGGCCTGATTCGGGCCCGACATGGGCCTGATTCGAGCCTGACCTCATTTGTACTCGGGACGATGATTTTTTGTAAGAATGTCGTATTTTCACGTAACAACAAAATATTTTATTAATGTTAAGTAACTCACGTTCGTTAGAATCGCAAGTTTATTATAAATAATAAATCATTTATACTCTGCAAAAAAACTCATAACTAACCAAACGAGATAATTTGTGTAGCCAATGAGATATTTTTTGGTAACAAATAAAATTTATTCACAGCAGCGTTGATATTCATTTGAATGAAAATATGAGACATTCAAGCTGGACAATTATATTGTCATTCTAACACGAGAAACGTGTATCATACGCTAGGCACGTACAATTCCAGTACGCTACTAGTGTGTGTAGAATTTGTGCACGTATACGACCGCCAGCGCCGCCTAACTTCTGTGCCAGGCAACTCTGGGGTGAAAATCGCATGCATGTATACGAAAACACAAGCTTGTTCATACGAGTGTAGTAGTACGAGCCTAGCGTATAACATTAACGCATTAGAACGATAAAATGAAAATGATTATTTCACCGGTTGAACCAATAATGGTTTCATTTAGAAACGTCAGTGGTGCAATTGAATTATTGATAGAGTCTTCGCCATTCAAGCGAATTCCAAATTCAATTCGATATGAATGAATTTGAAAAATACGAACGATTGAAAAAATAAAAAATTAATAATAATAATTTTTCTTCAACTGTAGTAGGATCTGATGTACTACTAGATATTAGTTTGAAATGATGTTTGTTAATACGGACGCGATGGGTCCAGCTTTACGTTATAGCTATTAGAGGTTGATATAGCCTTATTGCTTTAGCGCGGCGAGAGGCTGGGAGAAGAGATCGCGTGGCGTGGGAGTTCGCGGACGAAGCCCAGCATCGAGGACTCGTGGTGGGCGTACCTCCGGGAGGTAGTGGAGGCTGGAGGAGGCGTTGTCGAGAAATACAACTTCCAAGATACGCTACGATCGAAACATCGTATAGATATATATACTACGTATTTAGATATTCCTATAAAAACAAAAAACGAACTAATCGTGTAAAAAAAGAATTAAAAAAATAAAAAAACAAAGACGAAAAAATATCGCGTGTCTTATGGCACAAGGTCGTAAACACCAAAAATATACGATTTTAGTCACATAAAGTCGTATCATTTTTTTTTATGTCGTAATTCGTAATGAAAATGATGAAAACGCATGAAATGATTCGCGAATTAAAAATTTAAATGTCTAAAATATGCGCCAGGGACTTACGACGTTCTGCTTGTATAACTTGGCCAATTTTTTTATATGTTATTATATATGCGCACGAAGTGTAGAATAATCAGTATAAAAAATAAAATAAAAAAATGAAAGACAAAAGAAACTCTAGAACCATTATAATGGAAAAAAAAAGAGGAGATCTCAAATTATTCCCAAGAAGTCATTAGATACATTTTTCGGTACGTCTTCTTAATTCAGCGTCGAGGGGTCAAGCGTGTCACGCGAGTTCACACGGTGTATATAAGTAGGTGTATATTATACGTGTATACGCATATCTATATATATACCAACAGACGAATGAACTTTTGACGTTTTAAAATACATAAGAGGTAAAATTTTTTCAAAGGTGCGATTCGTAATCGGATATAACAACAAGAATTACGCAACAATGCCGCGGAAGTGTTAAGTACCATAGTTGCTCTATGTAACTCGAGGGATCGCATACTGAACCTATACAATCGTATAGTAAGTAGCCCGTACACAAAGGTATAGGTATATATAGAAATCTTCCTACATAAATGTATATGATAAATACATATATATGGGGTATTCCACGTGAACCGGATCGGTTTTTGGCCGGAGGTCATCGAATTTGACGCCAATGCAGATTCAGATTCCTTGTTACTGCATGAGATGTCCCCAACAGTTACAGAGCATGAAACCAATTGGTTAAATTTACATCGCTGTCATAATTATACCAAAAATTTAATTACTAAATTTTCAACTCCACTTATCTCAGACATGCATGAACAAAATCATAACTTCCCATAGTGCATTCTACGCGCATAAATGAGCTCTTTCGAAATATGTAGCACTTCAATTATTTTTGAAATTCTTAAACATGTAAAACTTTGGAAATATGCGATTTCTTTGTTCTTCTACTTGAAGGGACTAACCAATTGCCCTGAAATTTTCACCGAAATTACTTCGAGGTGGCACTAAGAAGTGATCAAAATTTCAGCCTCCCGTTTTTCTTCGTTTTTTTTTCCAAAAATCGGCGAAGCATATAAAACTTGGGAAAAAATGTGTTTCCATTGTTTTTCTACTTGAAGGGTCTAATGGATTGCCTTGAAATTTTCAACGAAATTACTCCGAAGTGCTACGAAGAAGTGATAAAATTTCCAGCCGCCCGTTGTTTCCTTTTTTTTGTTGCAAAAAACCGATCCGGTTCACGTGGAATACCCCATATATTATATACAGATGTAGTACTATATTGTACTTCGAAACCGAGTCGTCGTCGAGTTCGAGCCGCTTGGCTTCCGCGAGGTTCGTTAGAGCGACTACTTAGTGCTCAGGGATTAGCTTTACACGGGGCTTCTTACAGGGGGAAATAATATAAAAGAGGAAAAGGAAGGAAGGGGAATAGAATGGAAAGGGAGAAAGAGAGGATATAAATTGACCCCGTGTAGGTGTTAAGGCCACGCCACGTAGCGTTCCTAATTACACGACTAATCAACAAGTGCGGAAGATCGTTACGTATATAGTAGACGTATAAATATATGGAAATACGGCCATACAGGCCGGGGATAGGGCAAGTACATATAGGTACCTCGAATAAATTCACGCGTTAAAAACAACATTTTTGTTTTCATCGCTGAAAAAACTTAACAAATCACTAATTCAACATGCGATTTCTGTTTTTCTAATGCGAGCGGTAAATGGATTAAAGATATGGGCTCGGGGGCGAAATGACATCATTTTTCGATGATATGCAGTATGCCGCCCGGCCACATACTATAGTAATATATATATATGAGAAAAAAAGAAAAGAAAAGAAAAACGATAAGACAGAAAAGAAAAACAGTGTACCTTATGTGTTACTCGCGTGTTGGCATTTGCCTACAATGAGCTAGCCTTTGACAGATGACATTTGACACGACATTTGACATTTATTATATTATCCGCGGACGCGGGAGTCAAGAGACTATACGGGTATTATAAGCCTTCGACCTATACTTTCAGGCGAAAACAAAATTTTCATTTCCACAAACTATATTATTTTGCGATATCGCATGGATTCTTAAAAAAGAAAGGAGTGAAAACAAAAATTGGTAAAAAAATGTAAAATTAAAAAAAAAAAAAATAATAAAATAAAAAAAAACTGTTATAATATCGTGTGTGTAATGATAGGTGGGTATATTACCATCTACAATATATATGCGACACATTTATACACAGAAAAAACGAGTTGTACCAATTCGAATTGGTCCAAACAAAAATTTTTTGTTCCAAGAAAAATTTTTTTGTCCCGAGAAAAATTTCTTTGTCCCAAGAAAATTTTCTGCAAACGCATTGGAAACCGAAATTATCTTGAATCAAGTAAGAATTTTCTCGAACCAAGAAAAACTTTCTTGGATCCAAGAGAATTTTCTTGGTTCGAGAAAATTTTGTCTTGATTCAAGATAATTTCGGTTTCCAATGCGTTTGCAGAAAATTTTCTTGGGCCAATAAAATTTTTTTTCTGTGTATATATATATATATATATATATATATATATATATATATATATATTATATATATATAATAGCGATATAGAGCAAGTCCCTTGGGACGTATATATAGGTATGTTATATATATATATACATGGGTGTTAAAGTAAAACATCCAGACACGCACCAAGGCGTGAAAACTTTGAGATCATGCTGTCAAGCCACAAACAATTAACTTTCCAACTCGTTCTAGATTCCAGCCAATCTTCAACCTGTAGCGCGTATTTACTCTTTATACTCTTTATACTCTTTACGCACTTCTCTACTAGATCGCGGTAAAACAAAACAATAAAATAAATAAAAAGATAATTGTTATACACTGTAATGCAGCGTGCAGTATTTTCGCCCGCGCGCTCGTGTGCGCGTGCTCCCGAACACAACACGCTATACCGGGACAATCAGGTGAAACCGAATGGTCCGATTCCCCACCCGGCGGATATTTCGTATTTTTATAGGGTTAGTCACTCGTTGCGCTGAAAAATTCCTAGGGTGATTTGGCCGCGAGGTCGATGCAACAAAACACCCTAAGGATTTTCAGTGTAACGAGTAGCTATCCCCATAAAAATACGACTCATCCGCCGGGTGGGGGATCAGTCCATTCGGTTTCACCTGATTATCACGGTAGATGATTATAAGAATTTTATGATCGATGTAGGTATGTACGTGGGAGAACCGTTAATTTATTCCTGCATATATATATATATATAGCTATCCCAAAGAGATGAACGACTCTATAGAAAAATCAAGAAAGAGAGAGACATAGAGAGAGAGAGAGAGAGAGAGAGAGAAATATTTAAACTGAGATGATTGAAATTTTAATTTTGCAATTGGCGGTTCAATTATGAAAGATTTTTTATTTTCATTTTATCGTTCTAAAAATTAATATGTATGTATGTATATATTAAAAAAAAATATATATAGTATATACATGTATCTAGGTATATATGTAGGTATATAGGTATACACCGCGACGCGTAACTCGTACGTTATGAAGCTCGCGCTAGTCACGACTGATGTGAGGTTGGTATTAAAACGAAGTATGGTATAAAAGGGTGGGGATAGGTCAAGGGTCAGGGCTGCGCCGCCGTACGACCCGCAACCTAT
The DNA here is from genome assembly GCA_963992785.1 of Tenthredo livida. Taxonomy (NCBI): domain Eukaryota; kingdom Metazoa; phylum Arthropoda; class Insecta; order Hymenoptera; family Tenthredinidae; genus Tenthredo; species Tenthredo livida. The sequence goes on from OZ023068.1 coordinate 4,539,557, forward strand.
AACCTCTGTGACCCTACTGACCCACGCCTCTCTCAAATGTCAGTCGACGCCGCGGCTTCGGCCTCGCTCACGATACATGTATACCTACATACCTATATATATGTGTATATATATATATATATACATCCGTAATACATTTATACACTTATATATATACATATATACTTTTTATATATGTAGTTATTGCTTGTGCTGGTATATAGTTTCACGAATCTTTTCGGCTGACTCACCTGCGCTCCGTGTTTAGAATCATTATATATGTGTATATATATGTATGTATATATGACCAGTTGCCTCGGGAAGATTGGCAAAAAATAAAAAATAAAAAAATGAAAAAAATAAAAACAGACTGACGACAAAAAATTAATATTAAATTACGTACCTGCATACAATTTTTATTGGGTATTCTTTCTTTCTTTCTTTCTTTTTTATTGTACCTATACAAGCTTGTCTTTTTTGTTTTATTTTTTTATTATTACACTTGAGACTGTGCGGAGTATGTGATACATCAAAATTATTTTGATATGCACTTAATATTGTTGGAGAAAAAAAGTAGAAGACGAAAAAAAGCAGCAAACAAAATTGTATTATATACGAGTCAGATGTATCGTTTGTACAGATACACGTTACTTTTGATCTTAATGAAGATGTTCAAACTAGAAAACGATGAAAAGCGAAGGAGAACAAAAAATTGATATTCATACAGTTCGTTTCGTGAAATGGGACATGTAAAGAGGAGAAAAAAGAAATTTCAATACGTTAATTTTTAATTGGAAATGAAACGACAAAAAAAGAAGAAAGTAAAAAATCGTAGGTATATATGATTGTAAAATTTGAAAGACTTTTTAATTTTTGCCAGTTCCGGTATAAATATATATCGCGTCTTAATTCGATACCCACGCATATAGCTTGGGAAATAAAAATGTTCAAGTCTCTTCTGAGAGAGATGAGAGAAAATAAAAATACAAATGAAAATAAAAAATAAAAATAAATAAACGATAAAGACAGAAAGAAAAAGAAAACTGGACCAACGATGAGATTAAAGCTGCGTCATTCTAAGAAGGATCAGATATTGACGCGGAATGAAGCTGACTTTTTGCTATAATACCCTGGGGACCCTAGGGACCCCGAGACACCGTACTATGGCAAAGCATCGCGCCATATAATGTATGAATACTATATCGAAAGTCGATAGCCACGAGTGCGCTTATACCTGACCCCGTTGATCCCAATGACCCGAATGATCTGACCGAGCCATATCGAACTATGAACCCAATATGGGCCATGTTCCATAATGCAATGCTGTAGAATTTCAATTCTGCAGATTGTATATATTACGTAATGAGAATCGATCGCAGATATTTTTACGTGATAAAAAAAATTTTATCAATCGTGTCTTATATACTTTCTTTATGATAAATGTCGATGCTCTCAGTAGAAAAGTGTCTAACACCACTTTTTTTCAAAAACCATTTTTTTGTATTTTCTGTTGAGAAATATCATTCTTCATACGTTTTTTGGCTCTCCTGAAAAATTTACAAAACTGGAGTTAGACAATTTGCTAATTAGAACGTCGATATATACCATAAAAATAATTAACAATTACTATAAAAATGACTGAAAAAAATTTACAACACTTCTTTTTTAGTTTTTTCATAGTCCCTAGTTTAAATTTTAAAATTGATTAATCATCGAATTAACATGAATTATTATCGATCAGTTTATCCGTTCGTAAAATCTTACGTCATACTACATTCAAACACGTTTTTATAATTTCGTTAATTAAAACATAAGAGAAGATCGTTATGTTTTTTTTTCAACTTTCTTTCAAAACTGATCTCTCAACTGAGTTCCCTCAAAAATCATTTTTCCAATCTCTAATTCCCAATATTTTGACATATAATTAGAAACGCATTTCTACCCCATTTAATTTAAAATCGTCCAAAAATTTCGCTGCGTTTTAATATCACATATATAGGTGTGATGCTCGCATACATATGTGTGTGTCAGTCAGGATTGCAACCTCACGCACGCACGACCGCGTTCACACATACGCGCAACCCCGTATAGATTTCCGTTTTCCTCTCTTTGTATGTGCACAAGGGTCATCGGTGGGTCGGCAAAGGTCATCATAAAGGTTCTCCGGGGTCGTCGCGGTGAGGGTCGACTCCCAGGTCCCCATAGCCCCATACCTACCACGTGTGTCGCGGTGGGAACTCGCGACGTGACTGTCTCGATTATCTGCCTTCGCGGCGTCCGTTAACTGGACCATGGATTTAGATTTAGATTTCAGATTAGAATTGCTTCTTTTTTATTTTCTCGTCTTTTCAGCGTATCTGAGAACCGAAATATGCACAGCCCCGCAGACTGGACCGTACGAAAATGCCAAAAAAAAAACAAAAAAAATGAAATCGCACAAATTTTGAATTTCGATGCACAATCCGTTAACTTAATATCATCACATTTTTCAGAATTTATCCACATATTATATACTAAGAAAAATCTGCGGTATATATAAGAATTAATGCGTCAAGTGCTGCAGGTAACACGAAGTAAATGGCTTTTTTTAGTTTATTCTCGGCAAAAATCTCACGGCAAGATATGGTGAAGATGTACCTACCTAGTTGAAAAATCTCACGAGACATCTAATTCCCGATTGTTTTCGCTGCCTAGTGATATACACATAAAAATATACGTAGTGTGTACATATATGTATGTATAAAATTATTCTATGTAATATTTAGTTCGCAGGAGCCAGGGAATAGTAGTATACCTACATATGTATAACTATACGCATATACGGTCCGTTTCCGGGACTGTAAACTATTTATTTTTTATTTTATTAAACAAAACGTGGCGAAAAGTAGGAACGAAGAAGAGAAAGAGAAAGAGAAAGAGAGAGAGAGAGAGAAAAGATGGTTTGAAAATTTGTCAAATACAAGACTACAAGGTAGGTAGGTATGATATTTTTGCAGAACCTAGAGCGTGGGAAAATTTTGATTGTCATCAACGATTCGCTAAGTTATAATATCTCCATGCGGGTATAATTTGAGTTTCTATATCATTTTTAAAAACTATTATATACCCGCACCGTCAAGTAAAATAAAAGCCGATCTGTATGATAAAAATTTGCATAATTGGTTAAATTCAAGGTAATTAGATACTTGTACCTATTATGTTATAAAATTATTATTTAAATATGTATATGGTAGAAATTATTACCGAATTATAGATTATCGTAGTTATATACCTATTAATCGTTATTCGCCACTTCCGGTCGTGCGAAATTGCAGATCATTTGTCGAAAAACCCGAAAGAACAATACATTGGAAAAATAGTAACAGCGATACTGTATAGTATTAAGCCACTCGACTTTTAAACGAAGATACGCATTTCGCAATAAATTTTCGAAAATATACATACCTACATCGGCGAAATTCGTTAATTTCTAAAATCTCGTAAGGCAATATTATTGATACCGAATAGATCGAGAGTTTACGCGCAGGATGCAGGTTGAAAGTAATAAAAGTAGTGTATATGACGTTAATCGATCGAGGCAAGTAGGTACCTATATACAATACATCGAGATACCGTATGTTATATATATGCTATATGCTATGATATGCTATATACTATACTATACCTACACCAACCCATCCCACATACATAAATTAATGATCAGATATTAAAATTCAGTAGTATTATTAATGACCTACGTTTCTTTAATTGTACCGATTAATAAACGCGGTTTGGTTGGCCCATCGCGGCCGTGTCACTCGATAAATGTTTCTCGCTACCGTACCCACCAGCAATGAGATACATTAATTTTAAATCACGTCATCCGTTATTATTATAATTATCATTATTAAAAAAAAAAAAAAAAAAAAAAACCTTTTTTTTTTCTTTCTTCTCACATTACAATTTCTCATTTTATTTTAGTGCTATATATGCGAATTATACATCGTATCTCTCCTTTTCAAAATGACGAAATTTGAAACTCGCGACGTAGAACTAGTAACTGCAGAAGCCGGAGTCTGAATTGGTGCGGAGTTTATTTATATATGATTTTTTTCCAAGTTTGTTATTCCTTTTTCTTTTTTTTTTTTTTCAATCCTTCGTTTTTCTATTTTTCTTATTTCATTCAGGGTAGGGTAGGGTATATCGCGGATACTCTGATGTAAATGAAAAATTTAAATTGCGAAACCTTTACCCGCTTGTATATAGTATGTATATCGTCGATAGAGGCTACTACCGTTCTCCGCTTATATTCGTTTCAGTCGTCGGTTAGGGCCGTAGCCGATTTCTTTGTATGGGAAAAAAATCTAAAATGCGCCAACAGTCAGAGCGAAATCCTTCAGACGTACCTCGCTAGACTGAAGAGACAATGCCATTGTTTTTAGACTTCAAAGGACCTGGACCGCTGCAAGGTGGACCTTTGCGCTCGCCGTCGCCCCTAAATTCTTCTACGTCAACCTCCGCCTGACTCTCTCGCTACGCAGCCCGCGCAGATACCACGAAAACTTGAAATTCGATGTTGCGCCCGCTCAGCCCCCCCCCCCCCCCCCCCCAACGCCGCCCCGCGCGATTATAGCTGATTCAATCGCCTTGGCTCATGAACGTCTTTAGATCGATCATTGGTTTTCAAATTTGGAAATACCCCTCGTCAACAACAACAACAACAATAACAAAAAAAATGAGATAAAGTAAAATAATGCGAGTCGATCAGAACTGAAGAAGATTAAAAAAATATCGGCAAAATGTTGGGAAGGGCCGTTATAAGGTACAACATAAGAGGGAAGAGGGAAGAGGAACGAGAAACGGGAAGAAAAAAGGAAAGGATAAGAAGAATAAGAAGGCGGGGTCCGGTCCTCGGGATCTGCGAAGCCGCCGCGGGCGGCCCAGTAATTGCTAGCGAGAGCGGAGGCCGAGAGGCTGCCTCCAATAAGCCCATATGCTCCGCGGTGCGGCTCACCGCGGTCCCCAACTCCCGCAGTCGTCTTTTCTCTATCCCCTGTGCTGCGCGCGGAGCGAGCCAACAGCCCAGCCCCAGCCCCATGCCCCAGCCTCATGGCCCATGCCCCATGCCTCATGCCCCATGCCCCAGCCCCAGCCCCAGTCCGTGTATGTAAATGCGTATTGTCTTACTTGGTCGATAAAAAGACCTGAGCCGCAAACGCGCGCTGCATTACCGGCCACCATGCAGTATATTAGCCCTTTGATTTATACGGGATTGCCTTATATGCACTACAATGTCCGTACAAATGTATATTATACGATCAGAGTAGTGGGACATTTCGTTACAGAAACTTGAGTACTATAGACAACTTAAATTCTTGAATAATTTACAAAAATATTTTATAATAATTGTTCATATTTTTTCAAATAATTTCTTCTCTTTTTATTTTTTTCTTGTCTTTCTCACGAATTTAATCAGTTTTTTAATCATTTCATTGAAAGTATTAATAAAGAGTCTGGATATCGTATTTATCGTTATACTTATTACCTACCTACCTACCTACCTACTCTCTCAATGATCTCGCCATCTGTATAGCTCTTAGCCTCTCGTTTCATCCGCAGAATCCTGCAGGATCAGTTCTTATATGGACTTGAATGAAACGCGAACAATGCTGCTGGTTTGTTGGTATAGTAGCTGAGCTAAACTTCTCTCTCGAACTCTGCTCCATTTGCATCCTCTCTGGGATACGAACTATACAATACTACAATGCTACTATATACATATACGCGTATTATATATTATACTATATACGAATAGACATAACGTATAACGTATACCTATCTTATCTTCTTAGACCCTAGACAATTAATATATTATTTTTTTATACTATATTAAACCTCGGTTACTTATATTTCTTTTTATGTTTAGTCATTTATTCATTCCCAGCTGCGAGATATCGATCTCACGATTATCTCCTACTCCTCCTGTTGCTGCTGCTGCTGCTGCTGCTGCTGTTACAGCTCCCGTTTATAAATCGAGTTTTATTTAGTATCAAAATAAAAAAAAATAATGAAATACGAAATTCACAGGATTTCAAAAATCTATATCCTTCACATATACGTATACCTATTCGATATGTTATTTCGAGTAATTTACCGTTGTTACGTCTTGTTGAAAAAAACATAAAACAAAAAAAAAACAAAAAAAAAAGTAAAACGGTTTTTTAATAATCGCAACATATATGGTATACGTATGTTACGTATAGACACACCCGTACCGGATGTCACATCGAGGTAACGTGCAGGTGCTCGGACGAGAATTCGAAGAGGTGGCCGCGGTAGCCTCGAGGAGACCTCGTTATCGGTCCAGTGTTGATATATGGCGCGTATTGCTTCTCGATCCACGCCCTGCTCTTGCCTCTTGCCTCTTGCCTCTTAGCTCTTAGCTCTTACCTCGTGGCTCTTTGCTCTCGGCTCCTTGGCTTCTTGGGTCTTTTGCCGCCGATCCTTATAGTTGCTGCTGCACTGCAGCACATCGTCGAACCACGAGCTCGGCTGTACTCTCTACTCCATTGTTCTGACCGCCGCGAACTGCTGCACTGTGCAAGGAGACATCCGTGGAGGATCGCATGGCTAGCTTCTTCTTCTTCTTCTTCTTCTTCTTCTTGACCATACATATACGTATAAAATACTATATATGATAGCTTGTTATTCTAAGGCGGTGGTAGATAATATTAGAGAGTCATTGAAAAGAGACCAAAAACGGAGGAACTTTTATTATACATATAACATGTAATATATAACTAGAACTTACTTATACGTATACATAAGGTAAGGTGGGTTCTATTATCTATTATATTATATACCCATATTACGTGTAAAATATCGTATAACTGCCTTAGTAAAGCAATGGTCAAATATGTGGAAATCAATTTATCGACCGTTTCTTATATACTATATTAAACTAGGTATATATGTAGGTATCTATATGAGTGACAATTATTTTCCAATGATTTATGTGACACGCGTTTTTAGGATTTACTCATTTTCCTTCGGATTCCATCAGAGTCCTCAAGTCGTCTGCACAAATTGATTTAAATCTGCGAATTTGAACCCATTGAAAGCTGTAGTATCTACCCCCTCAAATTCGACGTGTACATAAGGCATATATAGCTTAGAATTAAATATAATTGATTATAAGAGTCTCGTTGCTCTTGCTTCAGGGTTCTTATGATGTATTAGAAATTGCGTGCACTACGACGCACATATGGGTATAATGAGTGGAATTAGTCCTGCAGGTACACTCAGAGAAAAGTATCGTGGGATCAACAATAATTTTGCTTAATCAACAAAAAAATTTGGTAGATATACAGTCTACAAAATGCTTTGTTGCTTCAACAAACATTGTATGCTGGCTGATTTAGTTTGATCAACAAATACACCAGAATGATTTAACAAAAGCATTTGGTGAAATCAACGAATGTTTCGTCAAATCAGTTAAATTACTTGGTTGATTCAACTAAATTCATTTTGTTCATAAAACCAAAAAAATACTGGTAGGTACATGAATTGAAGCTTATTAGTTTTACAAAGTACAATACAGTATCTGAAAATTACATCAATTAACATAGGATCAGCTTTAGGGGGACTAACATATACTGACAACATACATATTTACAACACATAACCAATACAGGAATTAAGCGACGCTTAGAGAGGAGATCTTCTGCCACTATATATACTAACCAGCTCCTATAAGTGGTACTCGTGAGAATATCGAAAGCGATGGTCGCCGCCTTACGAGAAAATATTAAAGTAATGTACATGACCATGTAAAATCAAGAAAACATTCCGGCCTTCCAACAAAATCAGAATACACAAAATAGTGTTGTTGAATATATTCCACCGCTTTTGTTATTTCAACAAATTATTTGTTCATTCAAATAAAAACTACGTGACAGAATAATTTCGTTGTAGCGAACGAGCGAATCTCAGCCATTTGGTGATATCAACAGAACAGTTTGTCAATCCAACAGAAAAAATTTGTTGAATTGACTAAAATTGCCCACCAAAAAAATTTTGTTGGATATACCGAATTTTTTCTCTCGGTGTACGAACTGAGATTGTATTAACTCAACTCTTCTTCCGCGTTTTCTCGAGTGATATTTTGAGGGCGTCGGGGCGCCGCGGCGCCGCGGCGTCGAGAGACGTGGCGACGCGGACGGGGACGGAGACGGCAAGTTTGAGTTTGCGTTTGCGTTGGCGTATCCGTACTTCTTAGGTATATCCTTGTATTCTTAGTTAAGTAAAAAGAAGCTCTACATGCGGTGTTGGTTTAACCAGCTAGCGGGTTATGATGAGAAATGTAATTTAAATTATCCACGCTTTTTGCTCCTACCTCGGAGCTGGCAACAGTTCTTTTTTTTCTTCTGTTTTTACTTTTATTTTATTTTTTTTCACTTTTTATTTTTACATCACACGTAAGGTACCTACTACACCTTACCTCCATACGTTACAATGAATTGTCCGCGGTGGTGCCCTACGATCTAGTCGTCTATATAGGGTCAGACCAAACCTTGATCACCGTCTTTATATATGTTACCTAATACGCATACATATATACTTTCATATATGTATATCATGCATATGAAAGAACGAACATATAGGACGCAGAAAAATAAAACCATAAAAATATTTCTATATCGCAGTATCAGAGAGAACGAGGTGATAAATTATATCAAGAAGTATAGGAGAAGAAATAGAAGATAAAAAAAATTTTTAAACAAAAGGGAACGTTCATCTTTCTAATGATAATTTATACTGATAACGATTTCATTCACACATCATAATAATACTCACGTATTTAAATGTCTTTTGTACCTAGTGTTTTTTTTTTTTCATTTGATTTGATTTGATTTCATTTTTTAACGCGGTTCCTTTCTAAATATGATATCGAGTATCCATCCTGATCACGTACGTACCTATATATGTATATTGTACGTATGTATGTATACTAGCATATTAACATTATAGTTTATGAAATATATACCTAGGTATATTTCGGTCAGTTTTCGCTACGCTTTCGATGATATACTTCCTTTGTAAATCTGTAATTACAAATTAATGACCAGTGGCTCCTAGACTAATTCATACTCTCACGTCATGAACCTTTTCAGGACGATGAACCATAATTACTATAGTCTAGATATATATAGGTACAGCACGAGGCCTACCGTTCTGCCCGGCCAAATTTGCGCCGTTGCGTTATTTATTTATTTTATTTTTTCCTTCCTTTTCACTTCCACGTTTATTTATTTCATTTCATTTTTTTACAATGCTATACTACAACATAATATTTTGAAAAGATTTTTCGAGAAAATTGAAAGGAAGAAAGAAAAAGAATGAAATAAAGTAACGTAAATATATTTCTTTCGGATTATGAATGAATGATTGAATGAATGATCGAATAAATGAATGAATGAATGAATGAATGAATGAATCGCGTGCGCGAGGGAGGAGTACGTCGTACTGTGGCGCCGCGATGCGAAGTTCCTCGTGCCTCTCGCGGAGAGGAAGTCTTCACTCGACTTCCTGTCCTGCACCGTCTCTCTATACGCTCTCATGTCCAACATTAACTATTATAATATCATCTCCTACCGCTCGTTGTGGGAGAGTAAGCATTACTCACGTGTCCTTTACAGCTCGAATATATTATGTGACCATTTCAAGCCATAAGGAATAGAAACGAACTTCATTCAAGTTACATATACCTATGGTACTATACAGCTGTAATACTACTCACGTTATACATTCATTCACAAAACTCCGTCAGAGAAAACAAAAAAATAAATGGAAAAATGGAAAAATAAAATTCACTGGACTTTGGGAATTCCAATTTTCTAAACTTCTGAAAATTCAACGCGGTCAAAATTTTCTTTGCATCGTGATTCCAATGACTAAAATACAAGCTAGCTATCCATGTATGTATACACTATACATATATAAATAAGTATGTATAAACAGGAAAATAAAATGAAAAAATGAAATTAATCTTCTAATCGGACACGCGCTTGGCACAGGCCATATGCAGTTGCACCATCACGCAAAGTTATTCGTTTATCGTACGTATAGATCGCTAGGCATAAAGTAAACCGCGTAACACGGTTTAAATTCCACTCCAACCCCGCCTATACCAGCAACAACCACTGCCTCCACCGTCACATCCGGTTGACGTACATCTAGGTGTAACGTACGTACGTACGTACGTTTAGATCGTCTCTTATATACCGACATACATATTGTATCCCTTATATCTAGCATAACGATCATTAACTAACTAACGTAAGGTATCATACATAAGGGATATAAGTATGTTATACATATGAGAATACTAGGTATATATAATAATATATAGTACATATATACATACATATATATATGTATATGCCAACATAATAATATCTAGCCTGTTTCAATAATCGTTAATAAAATGACAGCGAAATAAACCAAGGCCCACGCAGTCGAACCGATCTCCTTTATGCGAACAACATGCACTATATTTAACCACAACATGACAGCGACACGTACAGTTAAGTTCCCCGATCGACTGTCCTTAATCGGTACTTTCAATCACAAGTTGCTTCATCTCTATCCCCTGTGTATATTATCAATGTATAAATAATATATTATACGTAGACTTGCCGATTTCTGATCTACAAGTTTCCTAATTTCTTTTTTTTTTTTCTTTTTTTTTGGGTCATTTATTTTATTAGAAATCTCTTTTTTTTTCATTTGTCTATGATTAATATCCTATTCGTTGTATGTAGGTACGATGAGAGATGAATATGTGTATTAGAACCGTCGATGCGTTAAATAGTACATATATATATATTATGTCATATATGTAGAATATAATGCCGAGTGGTAATGATAATGGTTAGGAAAACTGATCAAAGATTATAATATTGTCGTGTAGATAATTGAATGAAAAAGGCGTATAATATAGCTAATTATTCATGTAGGTATAATGAAATAGGAGTTTCTGGATTGAAAAGAATCGTATATGAACTGTATGAGAGCGTACAGTAGGTACTATAATATTATACATGTCTAACGTAGGCTACGTGTAACAAGTAAGAGGCATTAACGCGTTAGTAATTCTTCGAGGAATTGCACGCTTGTAGAAGTTAGAACGTGGAGGGAGAGCTTGGCATAATAGCGAATAGCGAATAGTGAATAGAAAATAGTAAATAGTAAATTGTAAATTGTAAATTATAAATTGTAAATTGTAGGAGTGGCTGAGTTATGGCCGACTAGGATGCTTGTAGATATAACCTGGAGTCACACATGCACACACATATGTATGTGTATATATAATATATATAATATATATTACGTGTGTCTTATTGAAGATAGAAATCTGATCAGTAGGTATATACCTAAAGGCGAAGTACAATGCTATTATTTCGTTTCTACATACGTAGACGTTATCTATATACGCGGTCATTCTATAACAATCATTAGCAGAGCCGATAGACACCGGTGTGACACTAATGATTCCATTCCGTTCGCATTGCTCTTGTTGCTACCGTTGCTGCTGCATATTAACGTGCCTGAATGCGCGATGTGGATGTATAAAAATCGAGATTTTGATGAAGAAGAAAAAAGAAGAAAAAAGAATAAAGAAAAAGAAAAATGCTGGCAAGCGGTGCGATTTGTTGGATTGAAAGCTAATTCGCGCGAACGCCGGAAGCGACTGTTTCATTTTTATGCTACAGGTTGAACTAATCTGACCTTTAATTAGCTGTTACAGACTCGGCAGAATGAACAGCTTCCTGCATATGTTGGATTAATAAGTTAACGAAATTCGCGGACGAAAGCTAGTGCGGGTATATGTTGCAGTAGTTTTACTTCGATTTAGCTATTTGCCTCTTTAGAGATATGGAGAAGGAGATGAGAGGCAATCAAGGAGATGTGGTGATTATACCGAATCGTAATATAAAATGAAGATTATTTCTTGAAATAAAACTGCCAAAAAAGAAAAAGAAACGAAATTTAAACGTAAATAAAATTTCTACCTTTCTAACCGATTCGACTCTTCTCGATTGGATTTATAATCGGTGGGATTATCGGTAAGGATATTCGTAATTAAACGATAAGATTGGAGTGAGTTCTGTAAGTGATTAGAAGACGCGTTTGATGATGTGAATAAATTTGAAAAAAGAAATCGGTAGTAGGTAGGTATGTATGTATAATTGTATATATGTATAGAATCAGAAACAGATATAGGGAGCTCATAGCTATGGGATAAATAATCGGATTCTTACAAGGGAAGATCGAGGCAATTAAGATTAGCGTTAAGTTAGTTAGTTAGTTAGTTAGTTAGTTGGTTGGTTGGTTGGTTGGTTGGTTTAGTTTTCATTTCAGTCGTGTGTCTAGTTACTGCAGTTGCAGGCTGTGCAGGTAGGTCTACGAACGCATCTTGCATCGGTGGTTATACCTCGGGCGTAGATTCTCGGACATAGGTATACAAGGTATACGGTCTTAATTATTGCACGGATACCGAGCACAGAGTCATGCCTTCGACTCAGACCTGCCCCAACCCAACCGTCACGGCGGTGATCCTAATTAAGTTACAGCTAATTAAGATCAAACTTTAATATACGCGCTCGTTATTACCTCTCTCAAATTAATTCCACTATACAATCGAGGTCAGTCACGTCTTCTTCTTCTTCTTCTGCTCTCTTCTCTTCTCTTCTTATTTCCTTATTCTCTCTGCACTACGATATCCGACCGTTCATTTCTACCTCATAGCCGATTCATATATAGCCACGATTTCGATGCTACATAATCATTATAGTTGTACAGGTATTTCTAATATTATCTCGAACTTATATTCAATTTTCAATAACTTCGAGGCACCTATATACATTTTGGTTTATTTAGGATCGGGTTAAGTCTGCGTAGAGTTAAACCAACATTGGTGTGGCCTGCGAGACGTTTACGAAAAGACAAACTGGGCCGTATTATCTAATCGGTAGAATCCACACCGGATCTTAATGTGTCGTCGTTGTAGAGAAAAAAGTGTCTGTACACGTTTGTTAAATTTTGAAAGAATATAAAAAAAAAAAAATGAAAAAAAGAACAGAATACATGCATCGAAGTTATTGAATGAACTATTTGTTTTTTTTTTTTTTTAGAAATAGATCGAAATTTTCCGATCAATTTTCCGACTCTTCGGCTTTCGGAGTTTTGAACTTTCTGCATTCTGACCTTCCGGGATTTTAATTCTCGGAACTTCAATTAGAATAATAAATTAAGTTCATACGAAAGTCGGAAGAATGACGTTTAAAAAAATCTATACCTATCTGTTTCAGTTCGACTTGATACAGATGAAGTTAATTAGTGCGAACGACACTATACCTTATATATACCTATATACCAATATCAACAGTATCTGTACATAGATTATAAATTATAAAATCAAGATTGGTATCTATGGGGTATCTAGGATCTGGTGTCTAGTAAACCAACCTAAACCGCTGAGCTTACAGTATCATTAGTGACTCGCGGAGCGGATCGCGGCTCGCTACTGCGACTATAGGTATATGCAAGATTAAGGTGAGGGCGTTGCTTTATAGGAAGGAGAATAAATACGCGATGTAATAAGGGAAATCAGATTATCCGCTAAAAATTAGAAATCAAAATAAAAATAGATTCTGCAGCTTCTCTATACCTTTTCACAAATTTGAACAATAATTACTTCCATTGGTTACAAGGGCTTTTTTCTTGTCTCGAAACAACATACTGCATCAAAATTTTAGAAGATATGCAATTCTTCATTATCCAAAATGCATTTTTCCAATCGTTCCGTTATCTTTTTACAAAATTTGAAACAAAAAAAAAAAAAAAAGCCCTAAGAACGAAATCGGACTACCGGACTGCAGGACACCCTTGAATGATCACGGAGTGAAAATCGCAGGGTGTACCTATAGAAATAAACGTATTACCTAGTTCTTACAATTCTTGTGTTAGACGGATACCCGACTTATTGTTACCCATGTCTCCTCTCGTGCACTCGTTTGCTAAATAAGAATAAGAAACGCGAATATATATAGCGTGCGTCCGTGCAGTGTTCAGTGTTCACTGTTTACTATATAGGTATATATATATATATGTTCAACGTTCTTCACCGCGTTCACGGTGAGTGATTCAAGTAATGGTGGCACACGCCGTTACTGCACCATATATACACCCACAAACATAGGTACTATAAGCGCGCGGGTTCCTACCTACTTACAATAATTAACATGATTGCTATTATATTATCCCTATATACAGCAGAGATTATATATACCTATACTAATATACACAAAGGGCATAGAGTTATAGGCGGTAACGCAAGTAAACGTCTAACGAACAGAAAATTAGGATATGGGATACGCGGACGAAATATCTGTGTTACCTATTTACTATATTTTTTATAAAATGTGGAATAATCGCGTCGATGCAGGCATATGATGCGTCGAATGATGATTATTCTTTATTTTCGTAAATCGGTATGAAAATCACGAAAACGCTGTACCTATAATTTATCGTTATACGTATATGCGGTGAAAATGAAATTTAAAAAAAATGGAAAAAATTGAAAAAATTATATGATAAAACGGTCAGCGATCGTTATTACGCTTACGCTTCGGTGGTCGAGAGCTATATAGACCGGGAGGGCATCATCGCCGACCCGCAAACCCGCTCGTCTATTCTCTGTATCTCTCGCTTTAGTTTTCTCTCCTTTTTTTTTATCTCGGTTCTTTCATTTCCTTTGGTAAATTATATGGTATATACTTTATAGTATATATGTACATATAATATTATATACTAACGCTGCTACCGTCAACGGCCTTATATATTGTTGTTAGATAGTTAATTTAATACCATACCGCGATTAGAGCACTCTATATAGTATATATCATACTATATATATACCTTTATATGTACATATATATATATATATGTATACTGATGAATTATAACTTTTTTTCTTAATAATTATACGCGGCACGCGATATACTTGTATATGTAGTCAGCGTGCGTGTGTTATGTGTTATACCTACCTACTTACCGCGATCTGTTGATGATATGATATAGACGCGCGTTCGACTTACGACTTTAATTCGACACTTATATTATGGGTATGTATGTATATATGATAATCGAAGCGTTGATGTAATTAATATATCCGCGTGATTCGCGTATCGTGTATGCATTTACATTTTTCAAATATATATATATATAGGTATAATAATTAGATGTATTAAAACGATATTATAACTAAAACGAAAAAACTACTATTAACAAATAAAAGAAAAAAAGAAAAAAATTCTATGATTTAAGGCGCATTCTTTCATTTGATCATACATATAGTATACAACTAGCATTGCATATATCTATCTATGGGAGATAAAAGAAAAGGTTGTAGACAGAACGTAAAACCGCGGGTTACCACTGATTACTTTTTACCTTAAAATTCTATATACATATGTAAAGGCATAATATATGCCTGAACCGCGCATATAGAAGAGCGTTAAGAAATGTCGAATAATTATTCTTGAATTTTAATTCTTATAAATGAAATGTTATTTTTACTTTTAGTACGAGGAATTAATTAACAATAAGTTTTCTATTATTCCTATTTTTCATGGCTTTTCCCTTCATTATATGGCTATAGGTTATATACATGTATCCTAGTATATCTAGAAAAAAAAACATTCAGTTTTCAATCTGAGCAATAATTCAGGTCAAAGGAAGTCGCGGCTCGAATCAGTATATGGCCTCGTTTACTTCCGCTTGACCAGACCTCGTCGCAGTTAAAAACGAGCCGACGAATTGTCTTGTGGTAAATTTGACAAAATCGAGTTTCATTCGCTGAATTTGTATAATACCACGAAAATGAGAAGAAGGAAAATAGAAGGAGGAATCACGTCAATTAATTCCGGAAGGTCGTAGGCGACTTTAAACGACTTTCTGTCATTTCTAAAAGTAAAAACATTCAAATTTTGGAAAAAAAACTTGACTAATGATTGATTTAACAATTGCATCCGGCCACATACGATCTCTCACTTTCAGGTTTTGAAATTCTCAACAATTTCGAATTGAAAAAAAAAAAGAAAAATCAACGACCTTATGCCATTAGTCAGGCGATATATACTTAGTTCCTTTTTAGTATATAAAGTGCCGCAGTTTACGCAGTTTATATACGTAGACATATGCATACATATACGTACATACATATATAGCGTACCGAGCGTAACAGGTGGCGGAAACGACGGCGAGTTCCAAGTAGAGGTTTAACCAGAAGCGAACAGGAGCAAAGCCAAGAAACAAGCAGATAATTACGGCCCAATATGCAACCGGAGTAGTAACGCCGCGGTGCAGTGGGTCCGTGGATTGTAAGTATGCATATGCATCGATATGTGTGTTTTTATGTAAGTACACGCCATACAACGAGGAAAATCGCGACAGTGCAGTGCATGGCAGGGCAGTGCGATGCAAGGCAGTGCATGGCAGGGCAGTGCGATGCAAGGCAGTGCATGGCAGGGCAGTGCGATGCAATGCAGTGCATGGTAGTGCAGTGCGATACAAGGCAATGCATGGCAGTGCAGTGCGATGCAATGCAGACGCTTTAGCAATAGCGCTGTATATAAGCTATGGAATGAAACTGCAGCAGTGCAGTGCAGTGCAGTGCCACGCCATGCCACACCGCGAGTCCGAGTGCCAGTGGCCCTGCAAAGTAGAGGTACCTGCGTCGGTAGATTTTCACCAGATAGCCATGGTATATGGGAGTATGGATAGCGGATCGTGGATAAAGCTTCCCTTTCCCTATCGGGGTCTCTCCCTCTTCTCTCTTCTTTCTCTCTGTACCATTCGAAGTTACCTCGCTTTGTACGGTTTCGAACGATAAATAAATATAAGGTGACATCCGCGGGCGGCTACATCTGTAATTCCTTTATTCCACCCTTTTAGTTTTTATTTTTTGATTTTTTGATTTTTTTTCAGAGGGATGATGAGACGTTAATGAACAATAAAATAACCATGTTATTTCTTCTCTCCTTTTTTTTTCCTACTTCTTCTTTTACACCGATAGTAATCAGTTTCAGTTTTTCATACATTCATTCACGATTTGATTTCCCCATTAAACTGTAATTTCGATATGTGATGGTCGCGGATTCGTTTTTTCGTTTTTGTTTTTTTACGCTACGCAATCGACTGCAAGTCTGACCGTAATCATCGAGTAGGTATATATAATATTGTCCATGTAGGTGTACGTATGTAACATTATATATGTGTATATGTAGATACTTGAAAGCAGCGCTGCACCCACGCACAGCACAGCACAGCACAGCAAAGCAAAGCAAAGCACAGCGAAGCAAAGCAAAGCAAAGTAAAGTAAAGTAAAGCACAGCACGAGGCGTGCGCGCGGTACCCATACCCCATACCCCATACTCCATACCCCATACCCATACACTCATACCCATACTAGTCGGCCACAATGTAAAGCAGCGAGCGCGGTGCGCAGATGTCGGAAGATATGCACGCCTGTTCCGTAATTAATTACCCTTTCGATATTGCGGGAGCAGTTTCGTATAGGTATAGGCATACACATATTATATACATACACATCTATATACTTGTTATAGTATATACATCAGAGATACCTAAATGAGTGAATAAGTGAGCGAGTGAGTATATTATCTATACATATGTAAGAATATGTATATATATAAAATATGTACGCAGGCATATGTATATTTTATATATATATATATTTGTACATACGAACAGCGCAAAATTTTTCTCCACAATTGTGCAGACCTTATCCTATACTATACGTATAGGTACATGGAAGAAGGCGAACGTCGAGCAGGCAGTGAATGGGTTCTGGGTTCCTAGATCAGGCTCGACGACTTGCGGCATCGTTTTTGCCTCTCTTTTGTTTCCACTTTTAGTTTTCTTTTTCTATAATTTGTTTATTTTTAATTTTATTTTTTGTTTCTGTTGTTTTATTTTATTCTTGTTCAATAATGGCTTCGTGCAAGAAAATTGAAAGTGGCTTACTTAAGATACTTGTACTTGGGAGTAGGTAGTATATAGTATATATTTACATACTACGTAGTAGCTATATATACCGGGAGATTACGTGGAAATGAAAGGCTCCAAGCGCGCAGGCGCTGATTTATTCGAATATTTCGAGGGTCACCAATTTCAGACTCGCCACGAATATCCCTAGAGTCCGTCTTCTATTTGTTTCTGATTGTTGTCAAATACAAATGGTGGCAGACCGTTGCAGGAATAGGTTATGTTTGTGTGAATCTAGCAGACGATAGAACTAGGGATATTACTGGGAAGTGAGTGGAGTCCCTGGCGCTATTCTGCTGGCCAATGAGATTTAGGTAAATCAAAGTTCGCGCGCTTGGAGCCTTTCATTTCCACATAATCTCCCGGTATATATCCTATACCCATATACTGGGATAAAGAGCCCCTCGTATATATATACCACGTTATGGAAAGTGGCATTAATTCGCGTCTGTATACATAAAGATATATATCTATGTATTTATTAGTATATAGAAAATATTTTCCTTAAAAATAAAATAAAAGATATTAAAAAGTTGAACTTTTTAGCGGAGAAAGACATTTTTTTGTTGCGCCCGTAATATAAGGGAATCTGCGGGTGTATGATTATACACATGCTTGTAGATTTCGGACTTTTTCATCTCCTATGTTATGGGATAATTAGTTTAATCTGTAATCCAGATCTTCGATCTATATTAATTGTTGAAATAATATTAAAAGTTGGATTTTCTTGAATAAACCAATATATAGTTTTCTTAGGCAATAAATTCCCCGTCTATATACTAATATTAATTATTACGACTGTTTTATAACTACCGACTATTATCTGAACGTTCCACCTGGTTGCTTTATAATTATTTCTTTTTTTTTTCATTATTTTTTTTTAATTTCATCAACGGAAGTTTCATTAGCATTCACCTCATATTATGCGCCGGTACGTATGGTACCTTTACCTTATATACGCCTACACCCACACCTGAACCTAGTCTGAATTTGAAAAGATTTGCACAAAAACGTATTAATAATAAATTAGAAGAAAAAGAAAGAGAAAAACAAAAAAAAAAATTAGGAAATGGCTACTAAATACGCGAATTAACGTAATATCTATACGATAGAGAAGAAATTGATGTATATAAACTCGTATACCGTGATTTTCTGTGGATGCGGCCCGGTAGGGATACCAACCTGAAACTCGTTAACAGCAGCTTAGTAACTCTCTAGATCCTCCTAGTAAAATTACTAGGAGTTTCTAGCTTTTTACAGGACATTACTAGATTTTTAGTGATTTTACTAGGAAAATATAGTAAGTTATTAAACTGGTGCTAACGAGTTTCAGGTTGGCATCCTTGCTGGGCCGCATCCACAGAAAATCACGGTATATTAAATATATATGGGTAATTCTGTGAATCGAGGATTGACGTAGTTTCTTTTTTTATCGCGAATTGGGAACTCGAGCTACAATAAAATTGCGAGAAAGAAATTACACAAATCTGTGTCTACATCGAGTTGTGTGAATAATAATAATAATAAGAAGAATAAGAATAAGAATGAGAATGAAAATAAGAATAATAATCATAATAATAATGAAGAAGAAGGAGCAACGAAGTTAAGAATGGCTGTATATAGGTACGATTCCGCATATAGTCATTCATAACGAGTATCCGTTTGATCGTGTCACAATTACCGGTGTACAAATTGCCCGTCAATTTCACAAATTGCAGGTTTGCAGAATGAAATCTTACAATCTGGATCCTCGTGCCCGCCGCGACCCGGCAAGTAAAGAGGCACAAGGCAGCAGCTCTCCTGCCTCAGACGTAGGCAGGGTATAGAAACGTCGTTTTAAGAAGGTGGTAGTATATATCCTATCCTGTTCTATCCCATCCTGTCTTATCCTATCCTATCCTATCCTATCCTATCCGCTATATAATCCCGATCGAACGGTACCTCCACCGTATGTATGTTACAATGTTACATACATTTACTTATATACCTATATACTATATACGTAAATATATAGACTGTTTATCCGTAAATACTATTGCCTTCCTTCTCCCTATGTATTTTCATCTACTTATACATAGATACCTATATATTGTATATAGGTACGCGATACGCAAGGTCGCGGAACGGTGCAATGCTCTTTAGTTTACATTCTTCTTCTTATTATCATCAATGGAGCTTTTATATTATCGATCTGAATTCAATTCAATAGAATTAATGTTCAATTTTATTTCACCTACTACATCGAGTAATTTCTATAGATCCAATAATAATTGAGTTTAGGAAAAAAAAAGAAAGAAATAAATAAAAATCGGTCCCACAGTGAGTTTTGCGAATTATTTGAAAAGATAATTTATGAACTAAAATTTCATGCACGCAGATTATTTTTTCTTCTTCTTCTTCTTCTTTTTCGTCTTACTTAGACACAACTAATATATACCTACGCTAATTATACTTTTTCACATATATAAAAATCGCAGCAAGTATCGGGATTTGGAATTCTGTCATAATGAAAAAAAAAAAAAAAGAAAAAAAAGCGGAATTGCCAAATTTCCTCAGTCTCGCTCGAAGTGAAAAAAGGAAACAAGAAAAAATAAAAAATATATATAGGTATATAACTTCTGAACTTCAAATGTCAACCGATAATAAATTATCCTTCACGTGATATAGGGAAAAAAAAAAAACGAAAGATATAAAAAAAAAAAAGTGCTGTAATCGAGCTGCTTAAACTTTTAAAATAATAATTGCGTAAAATATTTCGATGACCTCCGCATTAGTGAATAATTATTACTGAGATCGAGACGATTCTGTTTATAATATTGTGTATGTATATATATGTACTATACATATGTATGTTTGTACATACGCATATGTATGTATATATGTGAGTTCTTTGAGTGCATTTAAACCGAGTGAAGTTTTCGATGGATCGTTCGATCAAAGATCAACGGATCGATCGTACGATCGATCGATCTTTTAGTTGCAATTAAAACCTGACCTTTGCTCCGAGTTTCTCGAATTTATTTAATTGGCTTATAAAACCTTTAAACATTATAATATTATACTATTATATTTTAACGGTGCAGGTAAATAGTATAAAAGGTGCGTAGAAACCCGCTGATTACCAGCTACACGTGATCGTTCACTGTAATAATTGGTAAAAAAAGAAGACAAAGAAAAAAGAAAAAGAAAAGACCATATAGCTCAGCTACCGCAAGCGGTTATTCATCACTCAGAAATTAAATCGGCCTCCGGTAATTTATCAACAGTTTTTAGTTTTTTACTCAATTCTTTTTTTTTTTTTTTTTCGGACCTCCTTCACGTCTCGCGCAACAAACTTTGCATACTTTATTTCTAATTTTTCTTTTTATTCGCTTCAGTTTTTGGAATTCAAAAAACTTTCAGTGCAGGTTCAAACCATTCTTATTATTTACGATCAACAGGTGTTAAGCTAATTACAAAAGAAATATGAAAAAATTAATAAAACAATAATAATAATAATAATAATAATAACGAACTTATATGAGATGAAAACTGACGAGACGCGTTTTCTTAGATCTTATAGATTTTAGAACGTCCTTTCGAGGAATTTGGAAGAATTTATTCATCATACGCGAGGAGAGTGTGAAAAAAAAATAAATAAAAAGAGATTGTATATAGGTACGCTTCATTGATCGTCATCCTCAAATAGTATCGTTCTCTCCTGATCTAGGCAGGTCGGTTAGATCGATGATTCTAGATCACCATCCAGGCAAACCTGCAGCTGCTCTGAGCGCAGAGATGACCTCTTGGAGTTGAGGTTGATCGATAGGTTCGTACTGACCTCGAGTTTGCCGATCAAAGATCAACGATCGGCTAGATCTTTTTTCTAAAAAAATTTTCCTCTTTTTATTTCGTCTTCTTTTTCTCCGGATACAAGAAAATACCGTGGAATATCTTGTTTTCAACAAGATTGTATAGGTATACAGACCTACACGCATCTACGTAATTAAATTCTTTGATATTAAAAGGTACTTTTCATCTCTCTCTCTCTTTCCATTTTTTTTCATCAAAATTCATTACGATAAAGATATATATCTTTGATTCCGAAATTCTACAGCGCCGGGTAGGTATATAGGTAGGTATGTACGAAGATTAATAAGACATTCAATTTCGTTCGTTTCTTCAATTTCTTCAATTTCTTTATTTCGTTTTATTTCTTTTTTATTCTTATTATTAGAATAAGTTAATTGGTATTTGGATATTCTTAAGCCTGCAGCGGGACGGCACAAGGCATAAGGCATAAGCCATAAGCCATAAGGTGAAGCTAAGTAATAGATAAATTAACTACAAGTAGGTACCACATCCGTATATACGGTTTGAAATTTATTCATATAACAACAGTAACAATAATAACAACAATAATAATGTCTAAAATTGAGAAAGGGTAAAATTTCAATATGAATTAATATTTCTATACTCACCTACTCGCACTTACTTATTTACTTACTTACTTACTTACTTACTTACTTACTTAGTTGTTTAGTAATTATCGTATAAACATATACCTATATACCTATAAAAATATATATCTTCATAACATATACCCGGTTCAATGCACACTGTTTAATACAGGCTCGATTTCTAACGTTATATTAGACAGGTACCTATACATACAATTTTTCAACTAACAAACTAACGTTATGCAATCAATCTATAGACGCATATAGGTATAATGGTATATACAAAATATATATATACGTATTATGTTTGTTTAGAGCTGTTTAAAAATTCGAAAAATTCCCATACCTCATTGGTACAACTCCTCTTTCCATTTTTCAATTTTTATTTTTATTTTCTCTCTGCTTTTTCTTTTTCCTCTTCTCTTCCGAGTCGAGATGCAAATAAATGTATAATGGAACGAAACTCGGGATTATACGTAGGTGTATGTAAAAATTGTGAAAATATGTAAAAACAAACTCTTTTCCCCCGTTTTTATTTTTTTTTTCCCTTTTTTTGTCAATAGAATGTTAACGCCTGCATGACCTATCGGTGTAAATGGCTATTGCAGTATTATAAGGTGATATATAGTCAAGCTACATATCTATATGGATAAGTGTGAGGAGATATTCAATTACGATAGCAACTATAAATAGTTTTTAAACCTAAACAAATTATTTTAACGGGTACTTAACCGACTCATTTATTCGTTAGATATGTGTATAATAATATAACGACACGTTTTCAGACGATGTACGTTTTAACAGCGTCTGTATATGTATATATATATACAATATGCATATATAGGCATGGTATATACCAATGAACTGCTACTGGAAACAGCCAATAAATCCATAATTTATATCCATTTACAATGATGCGATTAATTCAATACCCCGTTACTTAATTGCTTGTTAAACGCGAAACGAAATAACCACGGTACGCGCACATATGACCATAAACGCAGCTTTTAGACCCTAGGCCTATACGAATGACCATGGTATAGGCATAGCTATGTAATAGCGCGAGGCGATATTTCATTTTATTTATTTATTTCAAATTCTTGAGAAAACTCATAATTCCCGCAAACTTTATAAAATAATGTAAGAGAGAAAAAAAAATCTATATTCGCTTCAGTAATTCTCGTATAAAATTTCATTTATAGAAAAAAAAATACATCTATCCATTTCTCACGACTATATTTTTCAACTCTTCGAATTATTCTTTTCCGAAATGCGACCTTTCCGAAAACTGCGAGTCTGTGATATAGAAATTCTGAACTTCAACCCCCCGGGGGGGGGGGGGGGGGGGGTAATCACGAATGACAGAACCTCGTCGGACCGTTTTAATACGTTCTCATATCATTCTACTGCACCGGGTGTATCGGCAAAGTCTTGATCGCTTCGCTGACCGCGGCGAGGTCCAACGACTTTTTACACAGCCAGTCCATGTAGGGAAAGAGACGCGAACGTCGGATCCAAGAGGTCCGAATGGGACCCAAACGGGCCCCAAATGGGAGTCCAAGTCGAAACGACGACTCAGACCGCTTCGACTTGATTTCATTCAAACCGTAATCATGAAACTATAATCATCTTATACAATCGAACTATTTCCTCAAAAAAGGTAAAAAAATCAAAAGAAGACACAGAATCTCTTCGGATGAATTTTTTTTTATGCAGCCCTTGCTTCCTCGCATTAATTATTGTCAAATTTTTGTTCATATTTCCGTGAGGGAAATGATCAAATTTTGGATCGAAAATCCGGACTTCGAAGACCGGGTTCAGTTGTTTATTCAATCGAATCTGAGAGCAGCGAGTTCGTTCTTGACCTTAGAACCGTCGAGTTTAGTCACTTTCGACTCGACTGCTCGATCTCGACGAAGAAGGTAATCCATCGACAGGACTGGTTTTAAACGAAACGACTGTAAGCCTACCTACCTGCCTGCGTATACGAGCTACGGTGATATTTATACGGAGAGGCGTACGGCTCCACTAATTTACTTTCAAATAAAAATCATTCCGCCTTTTAGCCAGGGTTCGGCCTGGCTTTTATGAATTAAGTAGGTATAGCCTGCACGCGTATAGGTATAATATATATATATCGAGAGATTTTCACATAGGTATCTATATACCCTGTACTCCCATGTATAAAATCCACTGGGATAAACGAGCGTCTAATTACTTCCTGCATGATGATATTTTTTCATATTTCGTTTTTTCTGTCCGTTTTTTGATCATTTTTTTATCCATATTGCTTATCGAAATGTCAATGAGGCTTGAAAGGTTGAAGAAAAGGCAGAATGAATCGCATACAGTAACTCAAAACGATCGAATATCAAATCTCAAGCTACCGTATGTAGATTAAAGCCACTGCCACTAAGGTGTTGGTGTTTCTCTATAAACCGCAGCGTAACATTACATGGCGTAACAATTATTACTCCAGACAACTCCCAATAACGAAATGTTAAAAGTCGATTTGTCCAAAGGCGTGAGGTAATTATTTAACGCGATCTTCCGAGAGATATTCCCGCTGTTATATAAGACGTCTGCAGTCCCTGCTGCAGGTTACGAAATCGCTCTTAAAAATTCCACCCCACTATTTGATTTTTAATTTTTCTTTTCCTTTTTTTTTTTTTTGGTTCATTTTCATTTTTTTTTTAAACCCCACTACGCCTAGGTATTCCTACTCGCTCCAATTTCGGTCGACGCTTCAACCATCCATCATAACTACTTCTGTGTATGACGTACCTACGAGGTTGGATGCATTGGGCACGACAGCACATTAATAATATTGGCTCACGGTGGTTTTCTATCGGTTGTCAGATACGCGAGTCCTTCGTAACAGCTGGTAGCAAGGTTCAACTAATTAATTAAGTTTATCGCTAAAGGGCTAGGCACGTAGATACTCGCTTGTCTCTTGTTGCCAGAATCGCTGATAAACGAATAAAAACTTCGCAAATTTGAAACATACATTTATACGCCACGTACGAATCGCATACGCATCGTATTGTGGAATCAAAAATTTCTATATCTGCTTTAACGCAACACTATGACGTGGTGGTGGATCGAAAACTGTTTAGAATACAAGTTCCTAGAATTTCGAGTACCCACTTGCCTGGTGAACATACAAAAACCAAATTTTTATTCGATTCAAAAACCGGAAGCGACTGGTGTGTTTTTTGAAACCACTGTATCTCGGAAACCGTCAAACCGATTGTAAAAAAATTTTGTGGACAGATTTCTAGCATCTCGAAGAAGCTTTCTCTTAATTTTCATCGCAATGCGATGAGAACTGTGAGTAACTTCAACTCGGTGATATTTCACATTTCTGGTAAGTTTTTTATATTAATGAATGCATTCGAAAATGCTGCGTGAAATGAAAATCTTTCGTATACTTCGAGGATGTGTATATATGTACATGGTGTTAATTTTATATACGTGATAAAGAAACGGCCCATCTGTTGACTGTTGGCCATGGTAAGTAAGGCAAGGTACTTGATGCAGGCAAGTCGAGAGTGGAGAGTCGAGAAACGGTAACGGCTATTATATCGTGATGACAGTGGAAAAAAAGTGCGTGAGCACCGGCTACTAATCACCACTAAATTACCTTTGAATAATTCCGAGTCAGGCGTATCACATATATGTCTCTGAACATACATGTACGCAGTACATACTAGAATTGTTTAGTGACTACGAGAAACGTTCGTGTCTGTCTTGGGACGATATTATCTAGATATTAATTGGCCATTTGTAGAAACTAATGGACAATTTCTTCGGAGAAAAAACTCCATAAAGAAATATACACGATGTATTAAAGATCGGTTGAACAGTCCCAACTTTGACACCGCCCTGAAATATAGTTATTCTTTAAACTCGGCCTGAAATGCGATGAAAAGAAGAAGAAAAAAGGAAAGAAAAAAAAAAGAAGATTCATTCAGAACAAAATGCTCGTACGTTCTTAGAGATGAGGGAAAGTCCAACCGGAAACCAAACCGCGGATTTTCATTTTCCTGATTTTATACCCAATTTCTATTCATAGATTCGACGGAATATCGAGATTCTCACATCCTACCGTTCCTGTCATTCTTCGGACTGGAGTCACCTGTCCACCAGACTTTCCACTTCGGTCACGACCTTGACTAGAAAGCAAGGTGCTCGCAGTCATTCAGTCCGTTCATAGACGCGTGGCTCTCTATGTACACACATATACATTATGCATGCATACATACATACATACATACCTATAACGTATATACCTACCTACTCGGCCAGATCTCTGGCTCTATGAGTATCGGATGTCGCGTGGAGTAAGAGAGAAAAAAATAAAGAAGAAGAAATAATTAAAGGAGATAAATCGAAAGACGATAAATTTTGGGCCTCGATTTTGAAATATTTTTCAACGAAATATTGTGCGATAACATTTTTTATTTTCTTTCATTTTCTATATTTTTCGTACAAGGGTCTAAATTTCTAATCTGATGTTTTTTTTTTTTTTTTTTTTTTCTTGCATATAATGTTATTTTCTAGATGCTGCGGGCACATCTGTTGTCTACGAGGGCTACTTTCTTTCTTGTTATATCAACGTACGTAGGTACGCTGCAGCAGGGGACTTCTTGATGAGAAATTAGAAATCAAATGAATTTTTAAATAAATATATAAATAAACAAATAAACAAACGGACAATTCATTCTTCAGATAGAATACTGCGCGGAAGGTAACTATAATACTATAACGGGCGAAGACACGCTTCTCGACGCCGTTCACAGCTGGGCGCGTTTCTTGCCATGCAGTAATGAAGCCACTTTGGTCATGAAACGTAGTACAGGATGGTTGGAAATCGCATGTATATATAATATATTTATATTCATTTATATGAACGACAGAAATCGACGAAAAATTGACCAACTACTTAGGTATAGATAGATAATAATAATTGACGGAGAATATTAAGCCCTGAATATTTTATGAGCCAGAGTTGATCGTGTCCGATCGATCGGTGTCGTAAACGTTATTACAGTTTACTGAAGACGAATAACTTCTCCGGCATGCACGTAAATGACAAAATTATACATGAGAACGTATAATTTGTTATAAAAATTCATAATGTTTCACAGCTTTTTTTTTAAACGTACCTATCGGTTATAATGTCCGGTGCAGTTTACTGAACCGATTCGAAAAAAATGATATTCTTCGAATTCTTACCTCAAAAACTTCGTCCCAGTTTATGTTTATATAGTTCAACAAATTTCGGCAAAATAATTGTGCGTCTAAGGTACCACGACGTTTTAAACTTGTGGTCTCATCATGATTGCGAATCTAGTCTGAATAAATCGCGATCCAAAAAGGAAGAAGAATGTCAATAAGAAATTACGATGAATCCTGTTCACCCGCGTCTGGTATTATAGATATTTGCATAAAATAATTGCTGATCAAATAATAATAATAATCGAATAAAATTGACGACACATCGTGTAAAATCGGACCCAGTAACCTCGATGAAGGTCCTTCAAGGTTCGTAGGTATCTCGATAGCCTCCGGTGGCCTCTCTGTAGAAGATCGAGGAACGTGGCGGGTAGTCAGTTCGTTCGCGTGTTGCCTGCAGCTACCTCAGAGGCAGCTGCCTCTCTGGACCCTCTTCTCTTCTCTTCTCTTCTCCTCTCTTCTCTTCTCTTCTCTTCACGTCTCTTCTCTTCTCTTCGTTCGACTCCTCGACTCCTCGACTCCCCGACTTCTCGTCGGCCCGGGTGCCCCAGGCGCTACGCTATCCATGGCCCCGGCCACCCTTCTACCTGACACGGTCTCTCAACCGTTGATAAACTATTGACCATACGCCACTGTTTGATTTGTGATCTTACGCCGGCAGATCGGCGTTCCTCACGTTCCTCGGTACCAAAAGATCGACGATCATATTGCCCGGAGGGGAATCCGACTAGGTACGCGACGCTACTCAAGTTACGAACATTTCGACATGTGTCATTTTCAGACATACTTAAATACCTTTATTATTATTATTATTATCATCATCATCATCATCATCATCATCATTATTCATTATTCATTATTACGCCGTGTCAATAAACGAGTTCATTAAACCCGGTGATTCTACTAAAAACAGAGAGAGAGAGAGGGAGAGAAAAAAGGAAAAGAAACTAAATTTACCCCTCGACACTATATACAGACTATAAATAAAATTTTTCTAATCTACTATACAGAATGAACTATAAATCCCGTATTACTTCACTAGGATTGCGGTAGCGGGTCAAATTCATTGCCACAAGAATACGGCATACCGGTTACCCCGAGGTGCACGACTTTTTAAAATTAAATTCTCCGAGTCAAAGGTCGGCCCGCACTTGCCCACCGATCGTGGTCCGTGTTTCTACCTCAAAGCTAGATATACCTAAGACTAGCCAGCTCGAGTAGCTATATAGCCGCATGGCATGGGCATAGGCATAGGCATGGGCATAGGCATAGGCATATAGGCATGGACAGTAGGTATAAGGTATACCCACATCTGTTCTTCCGTGGTATGATATGCAGTTACTTATACAGGTAGTTATAAACTGCGCGCAGAATAAGGCTGTGTAATGCTGCATCTGTAGGAGCGTTAAGGCATGAAATATATATATTTTTTTCTTCCTATTATATTTTCTTACTATCAGAGCTGACCGTTTCTAAATAACAATATAAGTACCTATGAAACGTTTCGTACTTACACGGCTATCTGTATCACTGAGAAACTTATATACATATGTGAGCAATTTCTCGGTGTTAAATATTCTTCGTACCAATTTTTTTTTTTTTTTTTTTTGCCTACCTATGTTGCGATTCTATGCGCATGGAAGAAAAGAGACTCGTTTTATTTAGCGTTTACCAGCTGCTGGAGAACTTGCGGTTCGTTACATTCCGTTTAGTTCAGCAACTGCAGCACTGCAAGCTCACGCTTAGACATACACGTATGTAATTGTTTATTTTTATTTTCATTTTTCAAGACTCGCTCATATCCACCCTGGCTGCTTCCCTAGCTGTTCCTTCATCCTTTCAGCAATCCTCTCAGGTATTACATGTACAGCATTCAGCGATTCCTTAGACTTGCGATTTTTTGATAGTTACAGCCTTCCACACGGTAGCCGCGAAAATTAGCAAAACTGTTCGTCCGCTTGATTGAAATTTATAGCAGAGCTTCGCAACATTGTCATCTTCGGAATGACCTATACGCAGTTTTGTGGCGGAATATCGTATGAAGAAGAATTAAGTTACTCCGATTCGAATGATTTTAGGGTCTCATTCGATCTCTAGTTTCTGAACTGAGAATAACACATGCATGATTGTAGGTCAGTCCGAAGATAAGGGTGTTGTAAGAGTCTACTTGAAATTTGGAGACGATTGGCGATACCGTTTTTGAATTATTGTGGTCGCAGCAATTTTTCCGCCCAACATCAACTCGAGAAGAATTTTTCTAATGTCGAAGTAAATACGTCGAGCTATAGGTGAACTATTAGATGATACACAGCATAGTCGAAAGAGGAATGAACACGAACGTCACACGTCTTGAATTCGATTGTGCTGCAGGAGTCTGTATCAAGGTGAAGGTATACATACCTATACGGTTAAGAAATTGACTCGAAGAATTGAGATGAATAAAGAAAGATTAAAGAAAGAAAGAAAGGAACTGAATGAGAATAAAAGAGATCGAATACGTCGCTTTTAGATCCTTCAATATACATTCTACAATCCAACAAGCGGGGACCCAGATAGCCCTGTGCATCGAGTTGCACTCCGGGTCCGACCATCGCATCGTGACGCGGTTATCTTCGATCAGTAATTATTGCTGATTAATGATTCGGGCGAGTGTTATCTATAGAGTTTTAAGTTATCACATATAATATATATGTATGTGTATATGTGTGTGTGTATATATGTATATTGAGGCACATAGCGAAACGATTAGAGGATTTAATCTCACATTAGGCGCCACCGCGTAATTAGCTTTGTAAATTGTAAGATATTCGTAAGAAAATCGTGTATATATCTATATATATATATACCTATATATATATATATAATATAGTTAAACGAGGGTCAAATAAAAGCGCAAGAAACGAAATAGCCATCTAACTACGACGATGGCCGACGAGGATTAATCGGTAGCGGGGAACTAACTGCACCAGCATCAGCACCACCACGACCAGCAGGAGACCAGGGCGTCGTCTTCTGGGGTCAGTGTATCGAAGAAGTAGTACCCCACCACCAGAACTCGCTGATCATCTTATACTCCGGCTCTCACCACACCCAAGGATTCACCTCGTAAATAAGCCCGTATGTTATGTGCATCCACATATGTCTTCTGACTTTATAATATATTTATATCGCTTTCTTTTACGCAGCAATTCGTTCGAAACTTTTTTTTTTTTTTTAGTCATTCATTCATAGAATGAAAAGAGAAGAAAAAAAGAAAAAAAAATCATTTTAGTACGCGTAGGTGTTATAATTATTATATTTTAATGATAAAGAGTTTTAGATATTTTTTTGGTTGATAAAAATGGAATGAAAAAAAAATTGTAAAACAATAATTTTCGAAATGAGACGTACTAAGTTTTATAACGCGATAGCTTTTCAGATTTATTTAACAGATTTTTCTGCAATAACGAGATCCATCATCGTCGTAAGATGATGATGATCCGCAGATAGTCGCTGAGAGTAATGAGGCCGTGTTGGGTCTAGGTAGGCAGTAACTGGTCAGTGTATTCGGTGGAATAATATAAGAAGCCTTGAGATGAATAAGAAAAAGAAGAAGAGGAAGAAGAAGAGCGAGTGTTATAGTAGAGAGGTGATATAAGGTGGCAAAAAGAGGTGCCTACAATATACAAGAGAGAGAAAAAGAAAGAGAAAAAGAGAGAGAGAGAAAGAGAAGAAAGAAGAAAAAGTAAAAAATAAGAAGAGATGAAAAATGGAGAAAAAAAAGAAGAAGAAAAAGAGGTACGAGATGAAAGAGTGAGTGACTGACTACTACCGGGGGCAACTGAGAGCCGAGAGAGACTTGGGCGACCGGGTGAAGTCGAGGACGAGGACGAGGACGAGGACGAAGGCAAGGGCGAGGGCAAGGAGCGGCCCTTCACTGCGCAAAGAAACCAAGACAAATAGAGAAGCTGACGTGTGCAGCAGTAGCCTGGGCAAGGTGCCTCTTATACAGTGTCTACATATATAAACGTAGCGTCCATCGTCGACCCAGACCCAGACTCAGACTCGATATAGAAAATGATCATCCATACGAGTTTCGGAGATAAATTAAACATCGATTCGCTAATGAAATATTTTCGTTCTTGTCACACCTGGTCAATTTTTTTTTTTCTTTGCTATGAAATTGTCGACTTTTCGGTATATGAGACAAAAAAAAAAAAAAAGAGAGAGAGAGAGAGAGAGATTGCTTGCTATTCCCAATATTGTTAATTAATGAATTTAATTATTTTTTATCATCTTATACACTATAGTACGTAGATTTAGAATCTCGAAACAAATCCGTTAAATAAATATATTGTATATAGATATATATTAATTCAAATATACAAGTATAACGTATATACTTAAAGTACATACCGAAATGTGTTTATTTACCGTTTCTCAAATTCTAACTAGCAGCTACAACTATACAACCTGTCTATAGAACAGCAGGTTAATTATGCTAAGATAATTTTTCAAATCCTCTGCAATGAAGTATAAGTATTAATATTCTTTCGCTTTGACAGAAATCACTCTTGGGTAAAGTATTATAGCCGTAGTGATAGTCATTAAAAAAAAACAAAAAAAAAACAAAAAAAAAAAAAAACAATTTTCATTAGACGCTGCAGCAATAACTCTCAAGATATTCGTAAGTCATAACCAGGTCCCGAACGTTCGTGCTGGATTCGTCACGGAAAGATTGCGAGCGCTCGGAAAAATGAGCGACGTTCGATTTTTTTGGATTTTTGACTCTGAAATATTTCGTGATTTCAGGACTCAGAATATTTTTAACGAGTAAATATCAAATCTTTCTCCTTCCGCAGACGTAAATATTTCCTATATTCATTGGATGCAAAATTTTTCTATATCCCCCATCGAGCAATTTTTTTTTATAAGTTCCTCCTCGGCAAAAATATTCCAAGTCCTGAAATCGCGAAATATTTCAAAGTCCATAAAAAAAATTGAACGTCGCTCATTTTTCCGAGCGCTCGCAATCTTTTCACGACGAATCCAGCACGAACGTTCGGGCCCTGGTCATAACACACTTTTAACGAACTACTACATTGAATATTTTTTTTTTTTTTTTCGTTTTCTAAACTATTGATCAGACTTAATCTTTTGCTCGAATTTCCAATAAAAATCATCATACTTTCTTTCTTTCTTTCTTTTTCGTTCTTTCATTATTTTCTTTTTTAAACAACACCTGACTCCCGGCCACTCGTCAGGTAACATCAGTTGTATCAAAGGTAAGTTTATATAGGTATACGCATACACCTATAATATGTATATGTATATATATTGTATATATATACATTTATAAGAGAAGTTGAACGGTAGAAAGTTCACGTCATGCGTTGGTACAAGTTTTTGTGGACAAAAACTAAATGAATATGCTCATTTGGCAGGAGTTGGAGATAGGTAGGTAGGTACCGTAACAAGTAACGCGTTTATAGTATATGTAGGTACATACGGACCTACAGGTAGACACATTATGTGTATAACACCGCGTTAGGGAATAAGTTTCGATGAATTCACAATTCTCCATATATATATATAGTCCAGACTTATGAAAGTACCTATATACAGCGTATAATATGATATATAATATATGGGTATAATGTTACATACATAAATATTATAGAATTATTAACAAAATTCTCATATATATGTGACCTACCTGTCGTAAAGTATGTTTTTTTTTTTTTTATATATTTTTTTTATTTTTAAACTAATCCGGGGAATAGTATATCCATACAGACGCCATATACCTACCTATACTACACACTTATATAGGTGCGATATTATAACGATATACGACGTAGAACTATACATATATATTATATGATATTTCTTCTAGCTAATTAAAAAAGTTGTAAAAATTTTAACGATACAAAAGTATTATTCAAGTATCTTTTATGGACACACAATAATACATACAACAACCTTATATGCTATGATGCTGCAGTTAGTCTAGCTGCCATGAGAATTAGGCGAGGATTAATAATCGTATAATTATCCGAACGAGCTAATATCATTTTCATTCAGTTTTTCGGGAATCGTAAAAAAAAATATGTTTTCTTAAAAAGAGAGAGAGAAGTAAGAGAAAAGTAAAAATCAACAAAAAATGCAGAATAAATGTTGTCGAATAAACTATATAATATAATATATAATATATAATATAGGAATATAATATATATGAAGAAGCGATTGTCGATTAGACCGCTAAGCGTGTCAATAATTAATCGTTAAGAGATTAAAGATTAATCAATTTATTTAACACCGTGAGTATAATAGCCCGTAGATCTTTGCTCTTATATTCCCCTTGGGCGAGCGCAGGAGTGCAACAGGTTAAGATTCTTGTATCTATACTGGTAATTAACCCTATTGAGATCGCAGTTAAGATATCATTGTTCGCATAGCAATAATTAGATGGATAGTATATATATATATATATACATCTATTTGTATACCCTATATAGGAATAAACAAGCCAGGATTATTCCGCGAATAGAAAATTAGGTATACCTATATACGTGTCTTAAACTTGTGAATAACTATGTATATTATATTATATAGTTAATAAATAATTATACGAGATCGTAAAAAGAAATTATTATCATTCTAATTAAGTAGGCAATAAAAATGATTAGAGGGATTTGAGAGGGGGGTAAGATATATACATAGATATATATATATGTATAAGTATCTTTTTCTAGTTTTTCTCTAATCCTTTTTAATTCTTCTTCCGTCCTTTGTACGTAACGTGTTTAGATTAACTTAGTTAGATAATACGCCGTATCTCGCTTCCTGTATAGCCTGGTTAGATGTGAATAGTCAGACACATACGTAGGATATTAGTTAGTAAATTGATATCCACGTGTAAATATATAAATATATAATTATATGTGTATGCATACATGCGTGTTTGTATAAATGTGTTTGTGAGCACGTTTCAGGTTGTTCCAAGCAATTTCAAATAGGACTATAGGTACAGTATAAGATAGATGCTACTCTCCGGCATCGGTTCGAAAGTTCGACCTATTGACCAGCAGACGATCGGTGATTGATTTTACGAATTAAAATGAAAAATAAGAAAAAGAAAAAAGAAAAGAAGAAAAAAAACGAAAAGGAAGAGGAAAAAATTAAGAAACATTAAATAAGATACGAAGTGAACGGAAGTGTATACATGAAGAATGAGTGGCAATCAAATAAACTTATCTTTTATTGAGAAACTTTCGTTAAATTAACCGTTACGCAAACTCTGATTTTCTTTTTTCTACTATATAGTCCTCAATTCGGTCATATTCGAATTTCAATGCTTCCATGGGTCAGAACGGTTCCAAATATATGCAAAAAAAATTCGGTCCCAATTCTAAGTGTACATAATCAAATTAAGAATCACCCATATACCTACATGTAAGAAAATAAATAAAAAATGAATAACAAAGATTAGTTATTTCAACTATTAGTACCTATGTATATA
The DNA here is from genome assembly GCA_963992785.1 of Tenthredo livida. Classification (NCBI taxonomy): domain Eukaryota; kingdom Metazoa; phylum Arthropoda; class Insecta; order Hymenoptera; family Tenthredinidae; genus Tenthredo; species Tenthredo livida. The sequence goes on from OZ023068.1 coordinate 4,574,825, forward strand.
ATATAGGGTATATCTGTACAAAGAATTTTTGTTCAGAATCTTAGAGCTTTCCATTCATCTCTAGATTCCCGGGTCAACATCGGGTTAACCCTGCACTGATTCGTTACTCGATATCTCGCCGCTCCGGACTTACTTCGGCCTGCAACTCAGTTATACCTACCTACCTACCTTCTTCCTCGCTGACCTCTCGAACCTGAAGCAGACCCACCTGCAGCCCCGTTACCCTGATTTACGTTGAATTCAGATAGACTTACGATTACGAGTTACGATTTCGGACTCGTAATTATTTTTGATGATTTCTTAATTTCATTATCGCAAAACAGAAAAAAAAAAAACCAAAAAAGGAGGAAAAATAATCCTATTTTCTTGATTCTTATTTTTTTTTTCTACATTCTCGTAGCAGTAGCTTGAAACTAAATTCATCGAGAGGACGAAGAGACGGTATCACGATAAAAAAAAAATCAAATAATAATAATAAAATAAAATACCGAGTGTAGGATAAGAATTATTAATAATCCCATTCACCTGGGCCTTGATATCTTAATTTCCTATGCGCGCGACTTACGTTACAACGTCTTATTCCTTTGTGTGTTTAATAATGTCTGTGAGAGAGCGTGCCCGTGCCCGGTACACCTACACCTACTACTCAATTTGACTAGTATGCGTGGCCCAGAACAGAACCGAGAACGGGAACACCTGACAACAAACTAATGGTTCTTCTTTTCCTCCTCTTCTTCTTTGCTACGCGGTGCTCGTAGTAGCCGTACGAATGCGAGATAAGTTTCTTATACATAGGATGGAGCGCCACCCACCCTAAACCGCTCAAAAATGTTCAATAGTGAAAAGTTATAAAGTTTCGAATTGCATAATTCAAGTGTAATGTAATATACGTAAGAGCGAGTACATTGAGAGTACAAATGCAGTTATATCCACGATAGGTATGGTACCTACTCGTATTCGTATTCGTATTCGCATTGGTATTGGTATTGGCGATACTAGGTATAGAATGTAAGAGCGTAGACAGGTATGTGGCGTGGCGCGCGCGTGTATTCGACTGTGAGAAATGTTCTCAGCTGCTGTAGCCGCTGACTACGAGACTATGCAAAAACACGAAGCGGTGATTTCTGCGCTCCGACGACCAAGAATTGTGGCGGAGTATATTACATCTGTATATGTATGCATATGTATATACATATATATTTTATATATATATTATATATATGCGGGAGAAGGAAGGAAGGACGGTCGGCCCCTGTGCTCTCCTCTCGAAGGGTACTTATATTACGAAGAGAGTTACTACAACGTCGCACATCGCATCGCTGAGCCTCGAAGAGTTCATAACTCTTTAGTCTTAGTCTTAGTCTTAGTCTTCAGTCTTTAGTCTCCAGTCTCGAGGGTTTGAACTCTTTGAAAGTATAATCCATAGCTACTAAGAAAGCATCGATAGACTCGTACTTTTCTATGTACATGTACACACATATATATATATAGATAAATGTACATACTTCGCATGTTTCGTATACTCTAAAGACCCAAAGAAACCTAAGAGCTCTCGAACTATGAGCAATTACACTAACTCAACCTCTTTCTCGTTGAACGATTGGAAACTTACTATGTACATATTATACAATATGTACATTCAAGATTATAGATTTTCTCAATATAAGTTTAAAATCGGAAATTCGAGAACCGAAAAATCCACTATTATATATAGTTATTGTAATTATGTATTTTTTGTAAAAGACAAAAAAAAAGTGCCAATACTTGTCGCATTGCTTTTGCATAACTATATGAGCGGAAGTATCGAGATTATACTGTGCCAGTTCACGTAGGTATATACTATATGCATGCACATATTGTGCTTGACCACTTTATAAATCAAACATCGATTCGTATAAAACCTACACGATGGTATGATAGTGCATATGTGCGATTCTACAGTCTCGATTGTAAAGCTGAACTAAAGACAAATTGATCGTTGAACGATATTCATGCCGATTAGATGTAATTACCATAATATTACATATAGAAAATCTATGATAATTGTTATTATCAAACTTGGATTCCTATGTTTAAAACTCAACACATATGTATACGCAGCGTCGATAATATAAGATAGTTTTTTAATGAAACTATTTATTAATTGTTTCCTATATGGATAATATTATAATTAAGCATTAACATATTATAGAGAAATCGAGAACAATACAAACCACCCTCGCGAATGGTAATCGCATTGATGTATAAGATGTCAGAAATTGATTATCTCCACAACCGCGCGCTGAACGATGACGACTTAATTCGCATTTTTATTCTAAGATTTTAACATATAATGTGTACGTATATATGTATATATATATATAGGAATTTATAATATATATAACACATATACGTGAATTGCGTGAATGAATAAAGAACTTTTTTTTAATGATAATTAATCAGAACCACAATACGAGTGTACGTACGTACGGCGTTATACCATAGCGGAGAGATTTACATTTTCACAGGTAACTGCGCGGCAAGGCTGTTATAAGTGATACCGTTAAAAGTCTTACAAGATACTAAAAGAAAAAAAAAATGAAAAAATAAAAAAAAAATTTGGGTATAAGAACGCGTATGAATGACATTATACCTACCTATATACATCGCGACGTAACAGTAACGCGCGTGTATAATATTAAAGGCCCGAGTTTATTGTTCTTATATGTATGTGCATTTAAACGAGACACTTCAGACCCCACGTGTATACCAATGAGAATTTATTGAAAAAAATTAATGATTTTGTATTGAAGGGTTTAAAGTGTGCGAAAATAGACAATCGCGGTCTTTCCTTAGCTCCGAAATGAAGAACGAGTCTGTAAAATTTCTTCGTTCCGATAGATTCCCTTTCGAAAAAAATTTAATATAAATAATAATACTATTTCAGAATCGAACATTTTTTTCTGTTTTTCAAATAAATTATACGGTCGTATAACTTTCGGCTGCTTCTTATGTACGTAACAATAAAAAGACGTCCTCTAAGATGGACCGCGTATCTTCGAGGTAAAGCGATGGACCAGGACGAATTGGTCTGTTGTTTCCGAACCGATTCAAAGAAAATCTTTTCGTACCTTTAATCGAAATTTCGAAACTCGTTAAATTCATGGAACATACTTGCTGTTAAATTTTATCGGCTTTTAGGTCCTACGCCAAATTTAAACAGTTTTTGTACAATTTCATGATCTTTCATCTACTACTCAAAAAAAAAAAAAATCGGAAATGCATATCTTCTTCGGCATTAACGAACAGGAATTTTGTGATTCCGATGAATGAGGTGAATGATTGAATGGTGAAAGGTGAGAAATAAGGGTCAATGATTAGAATTTATAGAAACCAGAAACTAATCAGCAATAGACAAGCTTCTATATATATTTAGTAGATAGATACATACATAGGTCTCAGTTAGTCGTCTTGGCGTAAGCCTATATACTCGGTGGCTATATAGAAAACCGCTCTCCACGAAACGACCGGGACCCCAACGACCCCGAGGATCGAACTCATCTACTATCTACCGAGGAACAAGGACTTTCTAATAACTCGAGAAAATAAAAGTAGCTGCATTAGCCAGCGGTGCTCCTTAACTGTATCGATAATCACCTACTATACTGACTATGAGGCAATTCGTGCCGAATCACCCAGTCTGTGACCCTGACAATTTTACATTTTTATTTCCCCCCTCATATCTTACAATGCGATAGATCGCATTCCATAAAACCGCAAAAAAAAGTAGTTCTATTGTTGGTTTTTTTTTCCTAAAATGTGAGGAAATTTGTAAAACGGTCAAATTCACAAGCCGGATGACTTGGCATGCAATGCCCTATATATGTATATCTAGTGGAGACAGGAATACCCCCAGATACACTCTGTATAGTACTATGGGTATACATTCTCGAATAATTCCCCCCTATATTCTTCGTTGTTTGTAATACTCTATCAACAGACTAGTTGGTTGGTTAGCTAGTTTCGTTAGTAGCAACAACTTGTCTACATGTAGGTATACAGTATGATTCAGGTTGAGCGGTCCATAGATATTTCGAGGTTAGATTCCCCGTGAAAATCGAAGATTAAATTTCCTTTACCAAAAATTTGAGGGACCGATAGTTTCCGAGCTACGGAAGATCATAGTTAACCAATCGCAGAGCGTATAATAGGTCGCGTAGACTGGGCGCACCGCTCAACTTCCGCTCATGAGCAGCCCAGTCTGTGTCACCAATGAGTTCTGCGATTGGTCGACTAGGATCTTCCGTATCTCGGAAACTATTGGACCCTCGAATTTTTGGTAAAGGAAATTTAGTCTCAGAATTTGACGAGGAATCTCTCCTCACAGTATGGAGCGCTCAATCTGAATCACACTGTACACAGACTCGGAATGGCTATATATATCGTATATAATATGAGTATAGATATATTTAAGCCGTTATTATACTTCTAACCTTACTCAATCACCGTTCGTAGACTATGTATCTATAGGTGTAACGATCGTTTTGTCCGACTCTCGAACTGGAGATCAACAGGTCAAATCCCTTTCTATAGGATTTCTATACCTAACAACTATTCCACCTTATACTGCATACCTAGATTATATTTTTTTCTATCTATGTACATGATATGTATATTTTATCTTCATGTCGCACCTGTGTGAGTATATAATCGCAAATAGACTAGGTATAGCAAAAAAATTTACAAAACAAAAAATAAAAGACAGAAAAACTTATTCAAATTCAAAAAAAAAAAACACACACACACACATATATATTTTTTTTCTTTGCACAAATCTGAATTTCTTTGACAAATGAAAATCGCAGTAATTTGAGAACCTGCGTAATGATATACGAAATACGCAACTTTAGCATGTGGATGTGCTCGAAGTTCATCTATTCGCCTAGCCCATTCTCTTCTCTTCCCTTCTCTCTCTCTCTCTCTCTCTTTGTAAATACTTTTTTATTTCAATCTCTACTTCTCTCCATCTCTTGCCCACTAGCTAACTGGAGCACGCGAATGACGTCAGAGCTCAGCTACCTTCACCGTCCAATAGAATCATACAATTTTTTCTTTTTTCTTATTTTTCTTATTTCTTTCAACAAACTCTATTAACGAATGAACAATGTTTTAATAATATATACACACATTCATATAGGTATATAGATATCATGTATTGTATATATACCTACTACCTGAGCATAGCTAAGGTTAAGGTGTCGGCGTGCGGCGCGGCGTGCCTAGTGGCCTATAGAACCGCGGCATATAATAGACAACTAAATTTATCGTTTTACATAAACAGAAAAAAAATCTCTACATCTATACCCACCGCGAGCAGCTGATCAACTGATATTTATACATACTCGTGTTTAGTTTCAACAAAATCTGAGATATTTATCCGTATATATTTAGTTTGAAAGTAAATATCAGACGGTGATAAATATACCGAGAGTTTTCGATGAAACTGGTGACCCCTACCAGTTTCACCGAAAACTCTCGGTATATGCATAACAAATAGTTGATTTTAATTTTTTCATTCATTTTTCTAAAATTAATCAATACATAAGCATTAATTTTATTATAACATATTATATAATAATACTATAATATGTTTAAAGATCGCTGTGATTATTATGATTATTATTTTATTTTCTTATTTCTACGTGACTTTCTCGATCGTATAAAGACTCGAAACTAGTATAAGTATAGGTATATAAATCCATCAGCTTATTAGCCTTCCGAGTATAAAAGGTGAGAAATTTTTATCGATTATTATATTAACTTCGACGTTAATCGATCATCGATTAAAACTTTAGATCCGTGAAGTAGGTGTATAGGATATAAAATCCAATATCTGCTAATTGCTTATTAACAAACACGTTAATATACATACTAGGTGTATACATGGGGCATTCTATACCGAATCGACCTGGGCCTGACCCTCGACCTTTCTGATTCGGTTCACGATTTTTCTTTTTGGGTTCCCCAAATCTAAAGATATGTTCGTTCTCAAAAATGATCAATAAATCAAACAATTTTTGAAAAATCGTAAATAAAAAATGTTTAGTCAGTAAGTTTTTGGGTCAGATCAAAGGCGATTCGGTATAATCGTACGGCGTATATGCCCTATATATACAAAATTTGTACATACTCGATTATTATTATGGTTCTCTGTGCAGTAGCAGCGTATATGAAGTCTGAAATTATATATGTACCAAGTAGTAGTTTATAGTTTATACCTTATAGGCTTATAGGCATATGCATATGGATAGGTGTAGCGTAATATAATATATGGGTGAATTCTTGTATTTTGTTTTGATATTTAGTATTTAGTTCATATATATAGGTAGGGTAGTCGAGTGGGAAGCCCCGCGCGTATATAGAAATAATCAAACGATGGTAATAAATAATGTTTCGCTGAGCTACCGAGCGGTGTCTTATAACTCATACTACAGCAGATCGCGAGGGGGCTCCCTTGCTCGCGAGACCCACTAGTCCGCTCCCGAAGATCCCATAAATCCGAGGCGCTCGCTATCCGAGGCATTAATTGCATTATAAATTGTGCGAGCAACCGTAAGAGAAGAGGCCCCTTGCAGAGCTTACAATACTCAGATATCATACCAACTCGTATAGAGAATCAAAAAATGAAAAGAGAGAAGAAAAAATCATAAAAATTAAGCTTTTTTTTTTTTTTTTTTTTTTTTCCTTTTTTCACCAAAATTTACGATCGGAAACAAGTAGGGCGAAGGAATCAAAGAAATTATGTAAAAGAACAAAAAATGGAAAAAAAAAATAAAAAATTGGGTAACTTCAACCCCGAGGAGCTAATTTTTTCTGTTCTTCGTTGTGAATGCAGATGAAAACAGTCGACTGATTTTTATTGTTTTTCAGACGGTTCAGATTTTCCCTAATCTTCTCGAAAATAAACCAACTATATTTCCTAGTACCTATAAGATTTATATCAGTATAAAGATGTCGATATTCATGCATATGTGTTAATTTGTGCTGCGTACGTTCGAGAAACGTTCTCGTATAATACTGCACCTATCTCTTTACAGTTGTAACAATTTGCCGTATCACTCGATCCCAATACATAAAATACGCGTCCGCGTGGTGGCTGCACGGTGGCGATGGCGGTGGTGGCGGTGGTGGTGCTGTTGCTGCTACGGAGTTGGAAAATTGCAAGATGTATCCTCGGATTGAGTAAGTATAGGCATGCAAGTACATATACGTAGGTATCCGTCGGTTTAAAGCACGTGGTGCGTAGTATCTTCGTACAACATATGTGGGTACATGAAATACACACACATACATAGGTAAGTATCATACCTACTACTCTTCTCATCGAATGACATCATAATGCTCTAGCCTAGCCTAGCTCCAGGGCAATTCTAACTTCTCGGAGTCCACCGCACAGCACAGCACAGCACAGCACAGCACAGCACATAGCATGGTATTAGCTAATGTTCACCACTTCCTAATACGGCGTTGAACGCGCGCAACAGGATCAAGGAATTTTCATGCAAAACTAAAACTGTAACTGCTACTGAAACTGAAACTGAAACTGAAACTAGGATTTCAACACTAGAATTTATTTGGCGTAAGAAATATCCTCCTTTTTCTTCCTTCTTCCTTCTTCTTCTTCTTCTTCTTTTTCTTATTCTCCTCGCTTCGGATTCTCGGAAGGAAATATATCCGCATTAACAATAAAAAGAAAGAGAAAAACTTCTTCCGCATTACTTCATTTCTGCACCTGATATTATGCCAGCGAGAAAGCGAGTCTGTGGATTTAAGATGAGACTCCAAAAAGCACAAACGAAGTTTCGAATTTCGAGTTTCAGAGGTTTGGCCTTTCGGAATTTTGAGCCTGCGGTGTTTCTCCGTTTAAAAGTTTTTCGAATCGGTTACTATATAAACTTTTGAGGAAATATGCAATTTCCGAAAACTGTACGAATCGGTATATTATTGAAATTCGAAACTCTGACCAGTGCAGACCCCCGACTCCACTTTACTCTCGAACGATTTTGATAAGCGTTATACGTTAGCCCGGAGATAAAACTTGGACAATGATACACGGCCGGAACATTGCGTTTCGAAGTATCTGGATAAAATGATGAAGTGCTACCGGTAGATATAAGGGCGGGTATATACCTACTACATCCAAAGCTGTTTATTGGCGCAACCGAAAAAACTGCGTGAGATGAAACGAGAATTTAAACCTCACAGGGTACAGTCAGAACAAAAAGGGAAAATATTGAATATTATTTTTTCTTCAAAATTTGAGAAATTTAAAAGAAATAAAACAATTTTCACAGCTCGAATAGTTAGTTCAAATATTCCGAAAATCGAATCGCTATTATGGAAAAAAATTCGATCCCTGCGAATAATATAACATATATGTATATATATAAATATATATACGATTTTAACGTAAAAACCAAAAAATGAATCACCACATGCACGTCTAACCCGAAAAACATTTTTTTCCTTTTTTTTTTCAACGTTTTATACATATGAGATATCGCTAACGCGTTATGTTGCTGATCCGTCGAGTTTTTGCGAAGGACTAAACCCTAAACCCCCACGTTCCCTCATTATTACGTTATCAACGTCTGGTGGTCGCATAATGGCTCTGAATATATTTACGAGGGTAATCCTGGCGGCTGGCTGGACCGCTTGCGCATACCTATATAGGTATTACAAACATACGTATACCCACATGCAGTATACACGTATAGATATGTCTATAGTACGTATAGGTAGGTACTGAATGGCGAACGAGAAACCAGCAACAATAATCCTTATCCTCACATAATTGTGCCTCAGAAGAGGATTTATAGGGGGCTAGGTCGTTTCGCCTCGAGTCTTCCGCTGATATCGTTACGATCTCACCTCAGCTCGCGATTCGCGTATGTGTCGCATACACACAAGGCGTAATTATATATTCGAATTGGAATTATAGATATACCTTTTATACTCGATATTACAAAATTGCAATATTCCGTATGCTGTTTCATTTTATTTATTTGCTATAGTATATCATCATTTATAACATTATAATTTAATCCATTTTAAAGAAAATATTATGTCATAGGTATAATATATGCGCCCTTCATCGTCAAATTGACGAAAAAATTATTTAAAAAAATTAATGAATAAATAAAAAAGCAATTCCACTCACCATTTTGGAGTTTAATTTTTGAAACCCTGAGGTGTTCGATGATCGAGGTTAGAGGTCGACGACCACTGCTGCTTATACCACCCCCGCAACTCCCAGGGGAGTCTCGCTCCGATCCGTCCGCCAGGTTGTCACGATTCTGAATAATAAAAATTTTCGAGCAAGGAAAAAAAAGTCAATTTTAGTTCGTCATTTTGGTTTTTAGTTTTTGTTTCAATTACGAATATTACACAAGTATGTACATCGATAAATGATTAATATTGGATCGAAATTGCGTGAGAAATTATTTCCGCGTTCGTCTGATATGTAACGAATAAGAGATGGAAAAATCGAAAAAGAAAAAAGCAAAAAATGGAATGAAAAAAAATAAAAGGTTGAAATCCTTCGGCGAGAATGATCGGTTAGGAATTAGCCCCGATACATGAAATTCTATTTCCTTGAAAGGTAGAGGTGCGTGCAGTTAGGTAGGTATAGGTATATAGATTAAAGTGTTCGTATATATATATATATATATATATATATGCATCTTATAAGATCAACACAGTTATACGTTCTGTAACCTAGTGCTCGTGGAAGCCGAAGGCCGCTATGTACTAGAACGTCCAGGTCTTAGCATTAAACAATTTTCCAAGACACCTAGGTCGTCGTGTAATTACAGTAAATTACCAACAGATTATATTTCACTCAAGTTAAACTCAACGGTTATGCAATGTACGTACGCGACGTAGCCGTAGCCGTAGCTGCAGCCGCTGCAGCCGTATAGCCGCACCGCCGCGCTGCACTGACCCCGAACTGACAGATACGAAAACCACAATTCGACAAAGAAGAAAGAAAGAATGAATAAAAAAAAGGGGAAATAGATTTAGGAATCAAAAAATTGAACACACAACCCAATAATTAGTATAACAATAAGATAGGAACATAAAATTGATCAGATACTTCATGATTAAGTTTTAATCGGAATTTACATTATGAATGGGATTTTTCATTAATATTGTTCTCTGCTTTAAAATTTCAAATGCTCAAGAATGATATTCAAGTGATATATACATGTATTACTCCAAATGCAATATTTATTGTATTACGAGTAAGGTAAAATGTTTATTTGAGGAAAGATACTAAATTTGTAATTTGTACGAGGTACTTGGCAGTATTTGACAAAATTTGATGTATACTATTTCTTTTAGAATTGAATAAAAAAAATATTATTTTTCAACAAGAATCGCTGAAGACGTCACTCTGTGTTACCTTTTTTCAGATATGTGATTGAAATTTTGTATTAATATATGGTAAAGCGCGGAGAGAAAATTAATAACTTTTACGCAAAAATAGATGTTAACAAACGTATTTGATAGTGACCATTCTTCAAACTATCTACTACAATGTGGCAGGAACAAAAAACTTATCAAACTTTCATTTTCATATTAAATATACGTCAGCAAAAAGCAGCGAGAAGCGGCATCTCTCCCACACTCTATGGGAGAGATGCTGCAGTGATGCGGGAGAGATGCCTCGCGGTTTCAAATTATCGAAACCAAAATCTAATCAGTTCTAAGTTTGGAAAAGCCGCGTCGATTGAGACCAGAATCATTAAAATCCAATAACTCGTTCTCGGGATGTCGTCGGACAAAAAAATTGATCAGGCATCGGTGCCTCTTTTCGCGTGGGTAAAATCCTCATTTTCAGACCGTATGAGGTAAAATTTTCTACTATGTTCGACGGAAAAACTTTTCCTGACGCGTGGTGGTAGGTTGCAGCACGAGCCGAAGGCGAGGCACTCGTATCGTAATGTACTACATATTATCTCATCACAAAGCACGTATACTCGCCGAATTCGCGTTAAATCTTGGTATCTTGAGTATTAATTAAAATCGATTAATTCAAGTCAATGTGAAACTGCGCAGTATTATATTTATATATCATATGGTGCGAATATACGCGATTTCATGAATAGTTTCGCATGGTACCTATACCTATACTGGTGCAGGCTACGGCCGGATCGGATCGATTTCCCGTGACATATCGGGACTGTCGTCCGTTGCATAGCGAGCTTATCGCTTCCACAACTCGAACAACACCAAAGCCCATGATATTACCGCATGTGAGGTACGTACGTATATCTCCATATACCTTCGTTTAGAATTGTCGAGGTAAGTAATTTCCGTACTTCGTTATACGTATAGATGTATATACATATATATACAGCATATATATATATATATATATATATAGTAGGTACCCATATACCTTATACCTTCGCGGTTCTCTCGACTCGAGAACCATTTCCGAGAAGTCGTTAAGCGAGGTCGTTAAATCGATTATTATACCTTGCTAGGTGACAGATATTCAATCGAACCAATAACAGTTATGTCATTTTTTTAAAACTTGAACCCCGAGATGATCGGCCTGACAGAGAAAATGGATTTCACGTTTCTTCGCCAACACTGAATAACGAACACATGCGTGAATTTCAAGTTCCGGAGTCTCGGCCTCTAGGATCTCTATAGCTTTCGGAATTTCGAATCTCCGGTGTTGATAGTTTCAAAGTTTTCCAAATCGACTTGGTGTGTATCTATACTTTCGGGAAAACATACACCCTCTCCGAAACCTGTGAGTCAGTGATTTTCATATTGCGGAAAATTTGAGAATCATCGATGGTTCGTATCGCTCGAAGAGACATAAGTAAGAGAAAAATGAACGATAAAAAAAACTGCAGTCTATAATGAATGATGAAAATTCGATCATATTTTCTCCCAATTATATCCATATAGAAAAGCATAACCATATCACAGCTAACTATATAGTATATATAATATGTATACGCGTATAATGCGATTTGCAATCTTGCTATACAGCAACAAGAATAACGAGCCGGATATACATATTATCGATGAATAAAATGGAAATGAGTAGGTATTAGGTACGCAGATAGTATGTAGGGCTGTCCCATTGTCCGTATGATCTCCCGGAATCAGAATGTAATTAACCGACCTGGTAGAGGTACTATAAGGCCGTTCTCGGCCAGCTGGCGGACGCGTAGAGCTCGCTAATGTGGCCCTGATGTCGTCACCGGTTTATGCCTATACATATATACACATATACACATGTATTCCGTTTGCAGTAAGAGGTGAGTGGATCGTTATAGTATTTTAGTGCTAAAACTTCAGGTAGGTATATAGAGAAAATACGAAGAGATCTGTCTTTCTTCTCATCCATTTTTTTTATTTTTTTTTTATTTTTCTCCGTAAGTACGAGTGAAATTTGTCTTTCATTTCCAATAAGTTCCTAATATGATTGATTTTTTTCTCGCAAAAAATTGGACGACGATTTTATACATGGAGTTTTTTTTTTTATTCAGTATCGAATCGATGATATTTGAGGTGAAACTGTTATCGCTAGACCACGCCTGACGTATGTCTAGTTCTATAACATGTTAGAGGAAATTACAATGTGAGTATAAGCGGGTAGCGGGTAGGGTGGTAGGTATGTACGTAGGTATGTACTACTCGTGTAGTAATTGGTAATTATGACACCTACCGGTGTGTAATAAATGTGTGAATAATTAATTGACATTGAAGTATTAGAATTATACTTGAGTATGATAAATTGCTATTGACGTACATATCAATATTATTGATTAGTCATCAAGTTCAAGTTGATTTATATATCATATTATCTCTTACTTAATTATAAACAATCTGATCATCACGTTGGCATATATAAATATACATATTATATCTGCAATGGGTTTCAGGTTTACGATTAGTTTAATGAAAACTGAACATCTGTTCACATCGTCAGTACAGCCTCGCAGACACGAGAGGCTGATCAAAATATGCGGTGAAATGATTAGAACAAAAATTGGGTAAAAAAAAATTGAAAAAAAAAAATTGAAAAAAATAAAATGAAAAAGATAAAGAAAGGAAAACAACATGAAATGACAACGTGCCCAGGTTATAGATGAGAAAAACGACGCCTATGTCGGTTACCGGTAATGAGAAGATTGGTCACACTAGCTGGTTCCCTCATTCCCTCGTTCGCTCGTTCTCGCAAGTAGGTACCGCGCCTCTCACCCAACACGATCGACCCGATTCACCTACAGGTAGGTAGGTAGGTAGATAGGTACGCGATTACCGGCTTTAAGCTTCCCCCCCCACCCCCTGCCTCTTCGTATGTATACGTATAGTATATACACATACATACATATACTGTATCTTGCAGAAAAGACATTACGCTTGAAACGCACTTCGTGTACGTGACTCATATATTTTTTTACACATAACGAAACAGGTCGAATAATAATATGAAACTTAATTTTTTGTGTTTTTTCTTCTCTCAGTTTTTAAATGCCTAAGGAAATTTCAGTCCGATTCCGACGAGGGGTTAACCACTGTTTAAGTCAGGTGTTCATCTGGCTGAGAAGTTAGATGAAGTCAGGTGAAGTCAGTTAGTTAAAATCAGCTAAAGTCACTTGAGGTCAGTTGAAGTCTGCTGAAGTCAGTCGACTTCATGAAGTTTTGAAGTGATTTTTTTTTTTCCTGAAGGGGACATCGAAACGAAGAAATCGTATAGACCGGTGCCATATATTTTGGGGCTGAGAAAGCTGGTGGAAGAAAATTTCTCGATACTTTGAAGGTGGGCGCAAATAATTATTTCTTTGCAATCGGTGTGTAATTGAACATGTTATAGGTAGCCGTCGTAATAATCTCCAAGGAAATATCAGTCCGGTAATTAAAGAAAGCTGGAGTAACCTGTAGTCGTCGGTGAAGAAGAAGAAGAAAAAAAAAAAGGCCGCAGCTCAATTACAGCTACTGTTTCTAATAAGTATCTATTGATGCGGGAAGTTCAGACTAACGTTCATCGTTATATATTAAGAGATAAAGAAGAAGAAAAAGAAGAAAAAGAAGAAAAAGAAAAAGAAGAAGAATAAGAAGACGAAGAAGAGCCGCCTTCTTCACCTCGATCACCACCACGATCCACGGACAAGTTGGTTGAAGTCGGCGGCCCGTAGAAATCTCGGCAATTAGATACTATTCAAAGGCAAAGTCAAGGTTGACTTGCACAACGAAATTTTTAATAAATACATCTTCTTTCACGGTATATACCCTTATGTACTTCGTTTTTTTCATTACCTTTACCTTATGCCTTGTACCTATATCACAGTCTTATATTTCCATCTTACGCTAACAGTTGTTGTTGTTGCTCTTCTTCTTCTTCTTCATCTTCTTCATCTTCTTCATCTTCTTCATCTTCTTCATCTTTTTTTTTCTTTTTCTTTTCTCATCTCCTCGGAAATTCTTATGCTGATAGTTATAATGAGTTATAAATGAACTCATACTGGAGCACACGATACAATATATCGGTATTATAATTAGGCGGATGATCTATGACCCTGATGGGTATATTCCGTAATTTAAAAACATCAGAACCGAACTGAACCGAGACGAACCGCACAACGAGTCAATGTAGCTAAACTAGGGTTAATAATTATTAAACGTATGGATCGGAAGCTGTAGAAAGCCGCTGAGATTAGATTCAGAAAATTTACCGTATACATACCGATGTAACAGTATAGTTGCAGCTCGTGCAAGGAAAATTGCGAGCAACGTGGACTGATCTGAGATCGTTTCATTAAATATCGCGTGTCTAATGGCATAAGGTCGTGAGCTACCAAAAATGCGATTTCTAAGATTTTAAAAATGATGAAAACGCATAAATAATTCAGAATATAGGAATTTGAAAATCTGAAGGCAAAAAAAAAGAGAAAAAAAAATACATTTTCACTTTGAGAAATGAGGGAAATTCGTACGAAGTCTGCTACGACCTTCTGGAATTGATTGACGTGATTATTTTCCGTTCAGTTAGGTCCGAAAAGGTCTAATACGCGCCAGGATTTACGAAGTTCTGCTTTTACTCGGGCAATTTTCAATTTCAACGTTTATTTTCTTTTATTTATTTTTTTCTTTTAACATCAGGTTTTTCGCATAAATACGTAGGAAGAAAATTATACGACCTTTTGCCATTAGACACGCGATATATGTATCGGTGCAGTGGGTATGCGCGAGGGTGAACGTGGATACCCACTTTAAAGAGATATATATGCGTATATTATATTTATATATGTATACATATGACCATACTACCGGATCGTAAAAGACGCGAAGTGCACTCGTTCCGCGATATCTTGACGTCTTCATCATCGCTGCACCGATGCAGCTTGGATTCAGGGAAATGAATATCACGATCATCCGTAGGTACATACATACACCGGTTCTCGAATCCTTCATTTCTCTCGGATCTATTTTTTTTCTATAATTTCTAATTAAATATTCCGACGCTTCGTCTAGGTAGGTACTACGTCTAATCACTAATCAGGTGACAAACTTTCGTCGATAAAATTATCGTCATTTATCGATAACATGGACATAGAGAAAACAACAACTATACGCTACACATAATGTAGAGTCGTCTCGTTCTCTGATTCTTCATTCTTCGAAATGACCCGCAGTTAGAGTTCTGAAGACGGGCGCTTCTGCTCGGCGGCTTTATGTTGATTATGAAATCATTAGCCAGTAGGTGGTCCGGCGATTAGTGTTAAACGCGGGTCTCGTGTGCCTCTAATTAAACGCAAATCAGACTAATTCGAATTCACTGGAGACTATCACTCTTGATTGCGAAATATATGGTATGTGCTGTCGACTATTCAAAGAAATTAATATAAATATAACATACAACCGCACGGCACCAGCTGGTTGGGTTCGAAGAAAAGAACAGACGCGGATGAAAAAAAATGCATCTTTCATATTTTTATTCTAAATTTCTGACGATTTTGAACTTAATTTATTCGCAGATTTTTTAAACAATTTCGATAAATTCTGAAGGTATTATAAGTCTCGTATCAGCTGTCGTTGCCACAAATACGAGACTATTTTTCAATGAATACATTAAAATAAATGTCAAAATGCCAAAGCATACGCTTGACTAGTTCGAGGAAACACGCAATTATCAGTGCCACGGATAGTCGGACATTCTCTCATAAATAATACTAAAGAATTTAGTCGTGCCTCAGCCCGCAGCACCTGTATGTACCCAATGCTATGATACGCGATTTGACACAGTTTCTCATTGTTTCGGAAAACGAGTTGATTTTCGGGGATATTGGAATCTGAGAAGACTCGCAGTGCGTAGGTAGGTATATGTACAGCGAAGGTGTGGAGAAGTGTGTGTAAAATAATAGCTGTACGAAGGAAATGGTCGATAGTCTGTTCTTGCTCTCCTTCGTGGTGCTGTAAGTGTTCAAATGCCATCAATTAAACAGGGTAAGTTATGGCTCCGCGTAACGATTCCTTTTTATTGTTTCTGTTAAACAGCTGCTGCTGAGGCTGCTGGAATAAGAAGAAGGAAAAGGAAAAGGAAAAGGAAAAGGAAAAGGAAAAAGAAAAGGAAAAGGAAGAGGAAAAGGAAGAGGAAAAGAAGAAGACGAAGTCAAGGCGTCTTGCGTGCTGCTCCGCATGGAGTTCGCTCGGGTGCTTCGCCTCGCGTGGTTACGAGGAAGTCGTAGGTAGATAGGTACGACGAGGTCGGTAAGGGTGCCGAGACCATTAACTCTCAAGATTCCATTCATAGCCTCGCACATTAATCAAACCATATAGCCGCATGATCATCTCCCACTTTGTACTATATAATATCATTATAGATATACACATTACGATCTGATGCTACATGCTATAAAGAAAAGTGGAAATAATCAATGAAGAAATGGAAAATGGAAAATGGAGAGATGACGAAGGTGAAAAGAGTGAAATACATGTCCCAAATTTTGTAACTTATAAAAAATAATTAATAAACACGGTTTGCGGATGAATAAATTTATATTCATATTCATACAGAGAGAGAGAGAGATGGAGAGAAAAATACCTACTACGATATCTTCTCGAGTAGGTCCACATTAATTAAACCGCTCTCTTAATTGCGCGGTATATTTATTACACGCTGTGGCCATTTGTCGGTCCAGGTTATAATATTATCCTATTCCTATGTGCGGCTATCCTATATATGCTTAACGGCTGTTATCTGAACTTGCTCGTGGTCTGGATAATCTTTGTTTAATCCGTTACACGAACGCGATATACATTTGGGTACATTATACGGGTACAATGATCGTCTGATGATCAGACTCTCAGGGTTCCTACAACCGACCCGAGTCGAAATTTTAACCCTGCTTTGATTCTCCCAACGCCTATTTAAACCTCCTATGATACTATTCGACCTGGAGCTCCTACAGTGAACCTCCAAGTCCTCAAACGTAGTAAATGGAGGACTTAGAGGTTCAATGTAGGAGCTCTAGGTCGAATAGTCTTGTGGCGACACTATAATATCTCAGAGTTTCTCTTCACACTCACAGCGCGGCGCATCCAACTCACTACGCTCTCGCTAGTACCAAACTAGGACTCCGCTTCGCATATATACCGATCATCAGTACCACATCTTCATAGAAGGTTCAGATCTCTTCAGTATCATAGGAGGTTTAAATAGGCGTTGGGACAACAATGTATACGAGAAAGTATTATATGAGTCTGATCTGCCGCTACTATTTTGTTTTCTTTCAAATGGGAGGAGGTCGAGGGTCTTCCTAGGTTCTCGGGAGCTCCTACTTTGAACCTAAACATGGAATATCGTCCAATAACGGCCCATTGGAGGTTCAAACGAGGGGCTAATTACAATGCAAGTTAACCCTCCTGTGACCCTCCACATCCTGATTTGAACCTACGAGTATAGGTTCAAAGTAGGGGCTAAATTTCGACTCGGGGAACGGTCCAGGGTTCGTACAGCCTCCTATCGTGTTGGTCAATCTACACTCAGAAGCATCATGCTTGTTCCAAAGCTACTCGCATAATATGTTCAAATTTGTTCGTTCATCAGAATTATCTCACTGCGTAAAAATCGTAAAATAAAAAATCGAAAAGGAGCTGATTTTTCGGATGACTTCATCCAAAAATGATGTGAAAGATCCGTACAACAGAAATCTCTGTTTTCCTTGTTGATTTTTGAACTTGTGTATGAATATGAGCTGCACCATCCCGAGTCGAAATTTAGCGCCTACTTTCGACCTGTAACTCCTACCGTTTAGGAGGATGTGCAGGGTCACCGGAGGTTCACTTTCAATGTAAAATGACCTCCTACTTTGCACCTAAAACAGTCAGATATCGGACGATTTGCCACTTTTAGGCTCAAAATAGGAGTTCCTGAGAACCTCGTATAACCCTCCAGACCCTAGAAATTCGTGATCACGGATTTATGGGGTGAATATCAAAATTCAAAACGTCATTCAATAAGCATAATCAAAATTTATCTTAATTATGCTACAAATATTTCAATTACACATTACGTTTGTAATGCACTGAGAGAAATATTGCTAATTTACAGATTAGAAAAACTTCGCATTATTTTGGCCGGGATTCGATCCGGGGACGCACGCATTCGCTCGCATTACTAGTCGCACGCTCTACCGACTACGCTAAACTATCTGTTGAAATAATATATCACGTTTTCTTATTAATTTTGAAATTAGCATCTGTCTCAATGATATCAACGTTTTAATGCAGCTAAGATATCTTAACTAAACATCTGTTTCCTAAACTTATTTTGGTTATTAAAAAATTTCAATTTTATCAAAAATGTTGATTTTACACATAGAATTTCTCTCAGTGTGCGTAATTGAAATTATTTCATATATGCAATCCATTTGTGATGTTCAATTCAAGTTTTTCAAATTACACATCATCAACATAATGGATGATTGAAGAAAGTTTAACGACGCATCACAAATATAACGTATGATTGAAAAATGTTTAATTGGACATTATCAAAATAATGGCTAATGAAATAGGTAGAAATAATTATTGACTTCCAACCCTGATCAGAACGTAGCGGTTCAAAGTAGGGGTTCCAGGTTGAACAGTACTAAATGAGGTTGAGTAGGCTGTAGAGAATTAAAATAGGAGTACAATTCCACTGCGAGTAGGACTCCGCGGGTCAAAATAGGCGCTATAGGTTGGGCAGTATCAAAATAGGTTGATTTGAGTGCTTAGAGCAGTTAAATAGGAGTACAATTCCACTGCGAGTAGGTCTTCGCGGGGCAAAATAGGCGCTATAGGTTGGGCAGGGTCAAAATAGGTTGATTTGAGGGCTTAGAGCAGCTAAATAGGCGAAAAATTTCGACTCGGGATCCGACCTACGGTATGTATCTTAGTATGCATTCATGTCTCAGACGGACCCTTTCTGGGCCTTGCGCCTTGTGCCGTGAAGAGAACTTCCAGGGACCGATGCGATGTTCCAATCTATGAAGTAGGGGTAATAAATATGCCGGTTGTGCCTGATATAACACTGGAGGCAGGCGTGGGCTGGCTCGAGGGACCACTGGAATCAGTCGTCGCTGCTTGATTTACGCCTTTAGTTGCAATGCATCACATGGAGCTATCTCATCCGCAGTTTCCGTTTCTTTCGCTGCAGGTACCTACTCACGTTCGAATAGCGTTTTTGCACACACACACATATATATATATATATATGTGCATCATATGCAGCACACATATTTTCAGGCGACATTAACATATAAGATATAAGTTCGAACGCGAAGAAGGAAGGAAATTGCAGCCGGGCGAGTGGTCAAGACGCTCTTGTAAACACCCGGTTTATTAATAAAATTGCGAAATTGCGCGTTTGCATTAAATGTTTAGCATTTTAATTGGCTTGACCAGTAGCTATACGGGTTTACACGTATTATAAGACCGGTTCCCGTTCCTCTCGACAGGGGCAGTGCAGCCTGCCGCCATCAATGAAAAACCCGACTTATGATAACACCGGTCTCGGGGCGCCTATCCTCTCCTCTCCTCTCCTCCTCTCCTCTCCTCTTCTCATCTTCTCTTATTCTATTTTCTTCGCTCTTCCCCTGCACACCTGATTGGTGCCGCAAAGCCGCGAGGCCACAAGGAGCGGAGGGCTACCGTAATTACTAATTGCCACCGAGTCTAATTAGTAATTCACGTGGCTGGTTCATCAGGACTGAACCCCTCGCTATATACCTCTGAGTAACCCTTTTTTTTTTTCATTCACATTTTTCTTATATACCAACTGCAGCAGCGCATCGGCAACCGACTTGATATGCTGCTGCACCGCTCGGCAGCTGGAGATGAAACTAAACCTGAAATAGGTACACACGCGGTCCTCTATACTACAACCTGTGGGAAAATCTCTACCAACTATACCTTTCGGACATATTTCAACAATGCGACACGCTCCAAACGTTATAAATCTCAAAATTTCCTGTTCATATTCGAATGTTTAATTTTTTCTTTTCTTTCTTATCGTACAAACAAAATATCGAAATTTTCGGAATTTCACACCCAGATAACGAAATCTACCCACTATCTCTTCACGTCTTGTAACATGGTATACTACATGTTAATTATCACACCTTATAACAAGGAGTCGGAGTCAAATCAGTTGAACGAATTGTCATATCTATAATGTCTCACTTCGTTATAATCTGCACTGAACCGTAATAATGAACATATTGATTTAAAATATATATATACACTATATCAATATCTGTATACTCAAAGTGTACGAGATAAGTGACAGGTGTAGGTGTACAAATATAACATAATTTTTATTTCCAAAAATCCTTGACACGTTTAATACGAATTATTCTCTTTTCATTTCGTTATTTCTTACAATTTATCTATCGGATTTATACCAAGATTGTACATACATAATACATCATACATGCATACATACATATGTACGCTAATGCATTAGATAATGTCAGGTGTGTGACTGGCTACTTGTACCTATATAGGTAAAAGTTTAAACGGGTCAGACCGAAGTGTGATAATACCCAGAGGCTAAGCTGGCCGAGCTTATCACCATTTTTTATTTTTTCGTTTCATATCTTATCAACGATTCTCAATATATTCGAAACGGTGTCAAATACTCTGCAAACATTGGAGGAAAATGTGGAATTTTCCACAAACTTATTATACGAACGAGTTCGTCCCTTGTATGAAAAAGACAAAAAAAAAGGAAAATTAGGGAAAGTTAAAAAAATTGAGAAGATCAAAAAAATTAAAAACGTTTTTAGATCTTATCTAATCTATAATATTTTCTCCGAAAATTCTATACAACTCGAGCGGAGACAGGGAATAAAAATTGACCATTATCCGTTACAATTTCATCTTCTTTTCTTTCTCTCCATTTCTCTCTCTCTCTCTCTCTCTCTCTCTCTCAATCTCTCTGATTGTAAGCGAACCGCGCGCTACACACATCCGGGCAAGGAGGTAGCCAGGATGATAGACGCGGAGCGTGGATAGAGGCGTTGCGCAATTCGAGACGGTGACGAGTTCTGTTCAAGATAACGAATTGATTGGCTCGATTTAATCGTAAATAGAGAACATGCGAGACACGTGCGTGCAAGCAGGCAAGTAAGCAACCAGGCATGCATTCCGTTCTCTGCGGGACTTATAGATCGTTCGAGTAATGAGATACTCCTGGAAAATAATCAGTCAGTCAGTAAGTCAGTCAGTCGGCGCATATAAATATATATATATATAGGAAATAATATTTGTTTTCTTTAATCTAAAATTTTGTGAAAGATAAAAAAAAAAAAATCAAAATTTTGGTTCAAAAATTCAAAAATTTCTTATGGACTTCCCAGATTAAATGATCTCGAAGTATATCAAAAATCGTATGTCCTTTCAATGGGAAAGTTCAAAGGCTTTGGGGGGCAGTACTAGAGTTGAGATAGGAACCTGGGGTTTCGACTACATTTTTTCTTGTATATTTGTATATTTGGAGACGGTCTAAAAGACGAAATTCGAATATTAGCGAATTAAGTACCACCTCGTTATATATGTATATATATGCGACGTAGACACGAACAGCTTTTCGAGTCAGGATATTTTGGGAGAGGTCATAGGCTGGGGTCAGCCTCTATCGGCCTGGTCAGCCTCCTACGAGTTCTGGCCTCCTGCCAGTGTCGGTAAACCAACCACTACCACCCACGCATGAACTACTACTGATATATATAATGTAGATACAGCGAAGAAGTTCAAGACGACGGAAAAACCGTCCGACTTTGAAGAACAAAGGTTTTCACATATTATTAGCTCGTGTATGTATGTACAATACGTATGAGAAAGAAGATGACATTTTTCTTCGCGATTAGATTTCTGATTTAAACAACAGTAGCTGGTATTAGAAGAAAATAAAAAGGGTGCAAAAATATATGTGCCACGTTCTTTTCAATTTTCTTATTTTGTATTTTTTTTTATTTTCTTATTGTTTTTTGGGAATCCGATAATTTTTGGATAAGTCAAGGTGCGAGATAGAGAGTCGAGTATAAAAATTGAAAAGTTAGGATGTCGGTGTGAATTATCTGGCAAATAGCCATGAGCCGCGGGGTAGACGTAGACTTATGGAAGCGAGGAAGAAAGATAAATTGAAATAAGATGAAGAAGAAGAAGAGGAGAAGAGAAGAGAAGAGCGTGGGTGACTCTCTCGGCCTCAGAAGTCGCGCAGAGTTTAGAGGCGAACGAGATCTTACGCGCTGCTGACCCGACCTCTCCTCTCCCTTTTCTCAAAATAACCCAAACGCCACAGTTTTAGTTTGACGTCACTCCCACGTCCGACGTTGTTCTATAGGTGTAATACATATACCTATACGCACCCCGAGCGAATCTCACGTTTCATTGGAGCAAATATACATCGAAATCTAAATATTAACGATAATTATTATTTATTATTTTTTTTTTTTTATATAAAATTGATTTTCAAGCGAAGATATATGTAAATTATTTATGGCATATATATAAAATAAAAAAGTATTGGTTATTGACTTTTTCTCACTCCCAAGAATATTTAGGTTTCCGCGAGGCTCTAGGACCCGAAGAAACTTATATCAACCCCTGGCCCCGACAAAATCGTCGTAAAATTTCGACATCTCGTTAAAAAATTAAATAGATTGGAGTTAGATTTAAACTTTCGTTAGAATTGTATATTATATAAATCATTATAAGCGGGATAATCTATATATCTGTAAGTGTTAAGTGGTATAATCGCAAATGGCAAATCCGGGTGTATGAAAAATGTATAAAACTGGAAATATAGTCGCGTGCAGGTCGCGTTCACGCGTCAGCCTATATGCATACACGCGCTGTAAAAGCCATGCGAGTTGCTGCAGCACAGTTGCAGACGTATTAGGAATAGACTAATTGATTTAGCTGTCGTAATCGAAATACGTATAACGTAACGCTTATACCTGCTAGAATGAACGAATAAGTTAGTGAGTGCGCGAGTGAGTGGGTGGAAAATTCTTAATTGTGAAATCCTGCAACACTTTATCTGTGTTAATAAATTAATAAATTAACGACCATTCACACGCAAAAGCGACACGTCCTGATGATAATAACAATAATAATAATAATAATAATTCGGAAATCAATGAAATGATCAATCGATGTTTTAAATTGATAATTTTTTTGATTTCTTTTTCTCCCTACTTTTTCGGTGTCTGAATTATATTATACAGTAATTCCTGATTCGTCTGTCTGTTATAGAAAAAAGAAAAAGGTGAAATAGCCTGCAGAGATTGATGTTTTCTCTTGAAGTAGCTGCTTCTATTTTGCGGTTATACTTGTTAACGAAACAAGATAATAATGATTGGATGCGGATTGTAAGATCGATTTTTTCTTAGGAAAAATTCTCATCACTCTATGGTATATTATATTATATGTACCCGTTTTATATACCTTGTCTAATAACGAGGTACAAGCGGGTTATTCTATATAATATACTCTTGTGAAGTGGGTATATATATTATATATTATATAGATATAGATATATATCTATACGAGGTGCTGAAACTACGATAATAATAGTAAAAGACTATTAGAAAGAAAGAAAAAAAAAATTGATATCGATACTTTTATTTTCTTGCTTTCTTTTTCGCTACAAGTGCAGCGAAATGACTTTTGCTAATAAATCGCGTGCTGCGCAGATATATGAATGTGACGGTGTCGGGCTGAAATTTCAAATTTTAAAAGTCCCGAGAGGTCAGAATCATTGAATAATATCGACTTGCAATTTTGAGAAAGGAAATTTCTCCGTTATAGTCTGAATATAGCCGATTCAAATTTTTTTTTTTTAATTTTCCGGACTTTTGCGAGCTGTCTGCATTCTGACCTTTCGGAATGTGAATTTTCTAAATTTCCAACGTTTCTGAAAATTCTAAATTATCTCAAAACGAATCTCTATTTCCAACGTGTTGGACCAACACGAAATTTAATAGTCAGAATCCAGTACTGCATGATAGGTGTATAAGGTGTACCTATCGCGTGCGTGATTAGCCTAAGTTGTTATACTACATAAATATATGCATGTGATATATACGTATATGTACACATTATACTTCTTCTAGCCAATAAATAATTGCCCGACTCCTCGTTCCAGCTTGTGCGGAGTTAGAAGTTCCGGGCACTTAATTACCCCGAGAAAGAAGAGGAGGGAGATATCCCGACGTGGCTATCTCCCCAACGTCACCAACAATAAAACGCATAATAATTACTCGGCAAAGGCGTAATACGTTATCAATTTAGGTATATAATATATAGTTCAAGCTGGTTCATATTCGGGTTAAAACCGTTCAAATTTTTCCATCTCAATTATAAAACACGATTAAATTTGTCACATTTCGCGGTCAATTTTTATTTCTTCCTATTGCAGTATAGATCCAAAAAAATCTGAAACTTGGTACACTGAAGAAGGGTGCGGCGTTTCAGATTCAGAGAAGCGATAATGCGATAGGAAGTAAAAAAATAACCCCGAAGTACCAAAAATCGTGTGTTATTTAAATGGTAAAGTTCGAAGGCTTTGGGGCAGCACTTAGAATTGAGATAGGAACCTGGGGTTTCGACTCAATTTTTTTTGTATATATTTCGAGACGTCCTGGCCCATGAGAGCACTGAAATTCGAATATGACCGAATTGCAGTACCACCCTAATAAATAAATTTGTATATACATTTGTATGGGTATGTAGTTGATATGTAAATTTTAGTGAAGAAAAAAATACGTGGGCGATAAGAAGCTGAAGAAGGAAAAAATAAAAATAAATAAAAAAAAAAAGAACATATATACGTATCGGTGCGTGGGGGGCGTTCATGTCGGTTCCCCGCGGTTGATAATTGCCAATAAATATAACGTGTTATTATCATTAAATCTGGGGGCGGTGGTAGCCGCTGCTGTAGCGATAATATAAAACGATCTAAAAGAGGCGAATAATATCATCCCGCGTTTGCATAGGTCTTACGCCGTTGTGTATCAAATACACCGTGTCCAGAGCCGTGTTTCTGTAGCATAGAGTTCTTGGGCACCGCGATGTTCACCGTGGGCGTCGCGTCGCTCTCAAACCAGCCTCAAGATCTTCTTCCTCTTCTTCTTCTTCTTCCACTTCTCCCCCTTCTTATCTTTTTCTAAAGAGATCTGTTCCTCTATACATATATAGCTAATATATAATATGTACTACGTATACATATATACACGCCTACCTTGTAGATACCAGAGAGAAACGGTTCTGCAACTGGTGATGATGATCGCGACGTAGTTTCCCTGTATGACTCTAAGGGGTTGCGATGCGGTGCAGTGCAGTGGAGTGGATTGCGCATGACAAATCGAAAATCACGAATACGGCAATACTTTTCCTATTTTTTTTTTTTTTCTATACGAAATTTCAAGGTTTACTTGATACACCTGCAGCAGTATTATAAGCTCGGGTAGTACGTGTGAGTTTTCGCAAAATGACATAATATCTCCTATCTAATTTCGTTTCGTTTCGGAGAAGAAGAAGAAAATCGACTTCGATCATTGTTGGACGGACGATAATTATTCCCGAGATTTTAATACCGTGATTATTTATTGAAGAACATTATTTTCTTGTTGATGATGTGCATCGATCTTGCGGGACATCGCATACGCGTAACTCAAGATTTAAATCTACTAATCCCCGAGTCGTGAAGAAGAAAAAGGAGGAAAGAAAAAGAAAAAGAAACATGAAATAACTAAATAAATGAATAGAAAAAAAAAATGAAGATGCCTGAAATCCAGTTTCTCGGTAATCGCAAAATCAGCAATCCCCGGTCGCTGTATTCCTATTCGTTCGTTCTTATGGGTATTATGTGTAGGTATACGCGATCGTAAACTACGGATGAATTAATCATCTCTTTAGCAATATTTACGTACGTAAGTATACAGCGAAGATTGTCAACGCTATAAATTGTATATAAAATCTGGTATTATATAGCGAATCATATAAGAATCATTGCTGCACGGTTCTAATCTTTACAGTTTATAAAGTTGTTGACAAAACCGTCAGAAGATAAGATATAACGGTACAATTATTATATAGGTGCAAAGAGACATAACGAAACGTAGGTAACTGTCTGTCTGTATAACGAAGTTGGAAGTGTGCGTGAAAAGTCCAATGCATGGGAAAGATCGCGCGATGCAGAGAGGAGATGAGAAGTTTCTGAAATAAGACTTTTCACGCTCTACTCGGATCTCGGACTGACGACTCGGACTACCTTGGTTTTCCTACCTTGCCTTGCCTTGCCTTGCCTTGCCTTGTCTTGCCTACCAGTAGTGCACCTTTGCACTAGGCGCAAGTGAGCATTCGAACCAGTCGCGGAGCAGGCGAGGTCGGGGTGAACGGCCAACGGCTTAAAGAGAGCGCGGTGTGCCGGCCATGCGACGTAACGACGGACGGGCCGATGCGGCATGCGGTGAACGAGAGGAGCCTCGCCCTTATACCTCCACGAACTCTCTTTACGCATTGCGGGATCCAGTTCGGCGTCAGAGTCACTCAAGCACTAGTCTTCTCAATAGATTCAGAAAAAAATGATGAAAACGCAGAAATAGTTCGCAATTATCTCTTCGAGGTTGAACAATGATCGATTTTCCTCGACCTTCAATACTCGCGCAGGATTCGAAGCAGCAGGCGAATTATAGTAGTATAGAAGTTTGATAATAGAGAAGAAAAAAAAAAGCGCGATAAAGAGAGAAAGAGAGAGAGAGAGTAATAATATATCATTTCTTAAAGAGTAGAAATTCCAGTAAATAATTGAGCTGCAGCTGAACGGTTCGTCGGCTTAGGTGGAATTATGCAAATCACGTCAGTCGTCGCAGATCAAGATCATTTCCCGAGGGCGAGTCTCCGCGCAAAGCGAGACCGAGAGAGCTAGAAGTTGGGCGAGGGGACGAAGCTGCAACATCAACATCAACATCAGCAGGAGCAGCAGCAGTAAGAAAACTATAAGAATCTAAGAAACGAGGAAACCAACGACGTTGCAGCATTGAACCTGCAAAACCGATCAACCGAAGCAGAACTAGGTACAGCCAGCGTGGTAAAAGAACTCAAAAGAAAGTTATACTCGTATCGAAACGAGGGATAAGAATAAAAAGTAAAAAAGAATAAAAAAAAATGAAGACGAAGACGAAGAAGCGCAGTAGGTTTCTTCCCTAGGTGGGAAAGGTGGCTGAAAACTACTACGCGAAAGAGAGAAAGATAAACAGAGAGAGAGAGAGAGAGAAAGAGAGAAGGGAAAGAGATGCGCCCATTGTGTCGAGTTGAACAGGTTGCCGAGAGACATCCACCTGCCTCTCTTCTGTACCACTGCTTGTTTACTCCTCACTTTACATACCGCAACGACAAACTTAACTTAACTTGACTTAAACTTTACTCATTCTGCTTATTTTTCTTGGTATTTTATTTTCTTGTTTTTTTTCCCCCTTCAAATTATTGATCTTTGTATTTCGAAAAAAATTTCTCACGATGTTCGATTATAAGTTATAAATTATAACAATAATAATAATGATAATAATAGTGATAATAAATGAAACTGGAGAAAATAATAAGAAAAAACAAAATCTGAATACATTTTTCTTTCTTTTCTTTGCAGCGATGCATATTAAACGCGTATGGCAATTCAAAGTGTCAAATGAAATATGGTAGTTCGATATTGAAAAGTGGTTATTAGTATGTGTCCGCAGAGGTATGACTGTTATTTTGACTTGAAATATCACTGGCTCTTTGCAAAGTTCTTGTGAGCCCAGTGGAGCGTGTGACACGTGATTAATATAAAACACCTGGAGTGTGTAAAAAAAAACAAAAATAATAATAATAATAATAATAATAATGAGAAAAGAATGAGAAAAAAAAATTAAATACAATTATTTTTTATTTCTATCATTAGATATAATCGTAATAAATAATAATAAATTGGAAATATCAGTTAAAAAAAATTGGCGGGAAAACAAAAATTGAAAAAAAAAAGAGTAAAAAAAAAAATCTTTTACGGATATTAAGGGTAGATAGTGTCAATTTTCTTTTTATTTTCTCGTTTTCGAATAAAGCCACATATGGTATGTTATTATGTATTCACTACGCACCTATATGTATACATATTATATATACATGTATATATATATAAAATTGTATTTGGTATCAGTTGAATAGTCCGCGGTACAGAGGTTAGAGATAAAACTCTGTGATAAGGATATAGTATATCTCGGGCGCAGGTGAACCGAATGGAATCGAGTTGTTACCCGTGTTATATTATCTAATCTTTAGACAGCGAGGCAGTCGGGTTTGTCGATACCAAGTATCTACGCTACGGGGGTAACGTAACGCGACATTATATAGGTACATATGTACATATATATGCCAGATTCTCAATACATACTCGATCGCCGACTATATATAGTCAAATTAATTATGCAGTCATAATGATAGTCGTTCTAACAAATCGATCGCGATTTATTACGACGCGATTATATATTTTATGCTATTGTACAAAAGAAAAGAAAAGAAGAAGAAAGAAAGACAAAAAAAATGTCAAGTATAATAAGCGTATAATATAGCCGAACGTAGTATAATATAATGTGTACATACATACCTATGTATGCGTCGAGTTCCGCTATCAACGCCTAAGTATAGCACTTCCGTTCAGACCAGTTGTTATCTCCGTGACCTCACGCTTATACACATCACTTAACGTGTTTGTTAAAACATAAACCAGAAATGAAGAATTTGTCACGTCGAAAAATGAGAAGAGGAAGAAAACTTAGAAAAGAAAAGAAAAGAAAACACCGATTCTCTAGCTTCACATATCTAACGCACATATACTGATTGTGAAGAATAGAAAGAGAAAAAAAACTATCCTTATCGTTTTCTAGTATATTATTATACTATATCACATTTAATTTTCACCGATACGATGATTCACTTTCACCGCGCTCACTTAGAACAAAATTTACTGCAAGTAACGTGCGTACGTACGTACGTTAATAAACAAAGTGTAATCTCGATATCAATAGGATGATTTAATACTGTAACAAGATACTAACTTCATATTTTTGTTTATATAATATGTAAAACAAAATTTTATCTGCAGGTATATCAATTATTGTAATATATGCAAGTTACTATAAACCGTCTACGAAATAAAATTAACGATATAATTTTATATATATATGTATATATAGTATAGTATATTTGATATCTACATCTACTCTGGTTTTACACCTAATAATGTTTATACTACCGTGATAGTGTCACCAAACACACTTATACTTCTATATTTATAAAAGGTGAGTGGGGGGGAGGGGGATGTATCCACGTGCACAGCAAACATGCAATGAAAACTATACTATACTACACTATACTATACTATACTATTAACGCCCGCACACCGCACCGTGTCGAACCCACTGCCTCAGCTACCGCGTCTCAACTGTTAAACCGAATTACAATAAAAGAAACTAAAAGCGAACGAAAATACATAAAATAACTAAACTGCTTGAGGGGTTGCAGCGAGTTTTGAAAAAATTACACATTTTTTTATTCTTCATTTCATAACTTATACCTGCGAGGAATATTCATCATTATTAATATTGTTGTTGTTGATTTTATTATTATTTTTATTGTTAAACAACAAGCCCACACTGATCACTGCGTTTAATACTTTATATTATCCACTAGCTCGTGTGTCGCGTCGAGACAGCTGACTATCGCACACGTTGTACTATACTTGTAGCACCGTTCACCGTATCGCATAATAGACACCTATGCCTGTATTGCCTGCCTGCCTGCCTGCCTGCCTGACTTCTCGATTCCGTGCAACTAGTTTAAACTCTTTTAACGTTCGGCGTCGGGCACCACTACCAGTCCCAGTGCTGGCGGCGACGTTCAACTGTCACTATGCGTTCGCCGCGTCGATTATAACCTCACATATACTATTTTTAGCACGCGGTTTAAAGCGTCGCACGAATTTGTTGTACAGATTTTAATAATTTTATCCTCATTAATCTATGAGATATATAATTAAGCAATTTTTTCTACTTATTAGTAGCTTATTTTTGAAAAATATTATGTCTATGTCGCACCGGTTTTATATTCATATTAACTGTAATAATAACGATTTTATATCACATTTGTATTACATACTGGCATGGTAGCTGTGTACTACCTACCTTATCCATGCAACGGCTAACTTCACTCGGTACGGCACGAACGCGCAACGCTAGGTCAGCTCGCGCGCCTCGCGAAACGATCCCGTACGAACACTTCCGAGTCTCTGTCTGAACGACGGGCAACGGATATACATGTAGACGATCCTGCACAGACCTGTCGCACTATGATACATCATAGCCATATCGTATAGTTGTCATTAGGCGACGCGTTTAGAAAACGCTTTTTTTTTATTCATATAGAATGTTATTCGATTAGGTTTTTTTTACATTAATACACATATATATGTTTATCTATGTGTTATATAATACACAAATATACATCAGAATACATACTGATTTAATAAACAAATACGAAACGTCTGGCGAATGATATACGTCTACATAATCGTAAATCGTATTCGTATACCTATATGTAGTTATAAAAGGTAATACCCGACCGATTGCAAGTACAAGTTTGGTTTCATGCCAGGGGTTTGAAAAAAAAAAAAACAAATACAAATAAGTAAATAAGAAAAATAAATGAAACAAAAAAACTAAATAACGCCTACAAACGGACTTAATTACAAATTAATTCAAACTGATAGATACGCTCCATTAGAGTTAATTCGACGGTATGGTGACTGTCACCATTCGTTAGTCGACACACGGTAAACGGGGGCGCACCCCACGCTCGCTGTTACTGAACAAGTAATTTTTTCTTCTTTCCTTTTCCCCCTTCTTTTATTTTGTATTTTTTATTTTTTGCGGGTGAAATAAGCTCGCCTTTGGTGTATAGGTAGGCACCTACTGTCCGACAATGTTGAAGAACTCTTTACGAAACGGGGAAAATGAAAAACACGATACTTATATTACTGTAGGTATCTACTACGAGAGGATTGCTGCAGCCTTGCGGCGATCAACGAGCAAGTAGTAGTGGCATAGCTATGGCCAGCCAACCGTAATGTACAGGCAGTATACCCGCCTATGCTGTACTGCCTTCTGATGACGAAACGACTTCAAACTTTTCGCGTTACGTATTTATTTTCGCATAGACGTATTCTATATTACATAATATATGCATACATACGTCATACGTGTATACATGCATACTGTATACACCTATATCCATGATAAATGATAATATAGGTATTATATATACATATCGAACACGTTGCTGGATATTATCAGCACGCTGTTGCTTCTATACGCCCGATAGGCCCATACGTACATTTGTACATACTATACACGGCTCACGATCGATCCCTGATTTTATACCATACATATGTCGCCTAAGGCTTTGCGGCTCGCTGGTCAAGATAAAAATATAAGTACCGCGATATTGACGCATGAATATGTATATACAGGGTGATTCGGGTTGAACTGGCCATATTTTTAGGGTAGATTACCCGTGAATGTGTATTTAAGACTCAATTATATCTCTAGTGAAAATTCGAGCAAGGGATCGATGATTTCCGAGTTATACGAAAAAATCTTAGCTGACCCTAAGTTAGTTGATCTTAGTCGATTGAGGAACAGATTTCTTCTATATTATTGGCGTTTATTTTGTTATATGTATATAATAAACCCTTGATCTTATACCTATATCTACCTCGTATACCCATACCACGTGTATACCTAGTATAATAGATTCAGGTGTAGGGTAGCTTGTAGTGCGCGATATGTCGACTTCTTAATCAAACTGACATGGGAAAGCATTTGCCTACGGTCACAAAATCACCGTGGGACGTGAGCGATCGATTCATTAACGCCCTGCGTGGATCGGTTCATATATGATAATTTGTTTCACATGCCTATTGGGCATGGCGTACAGGTATACATATAGAGGTGTATATATAGGCACTGGACCCAACGAATGATCAAAGATGATAAAATTCAACTAAAATCTGAACTTCATTCCCTCGTTCATTTTTTCTTTTTTTTTTTAATATATATATATATATACGAGGACTAATATTTACTATAATTTACATAATTTTGTGTAATTCTGGAATTTTTGTATCTATAATATTTCGAAACATTTATATAGTATATATATATATAATGTATATAGTGGGAAGAAAGATTATTATGTATAGCCCCTGCAATCTATATAGAAAGGAATTTATTATCGCCTTTAAAATAGTAAAATTGTAGATTTTAAAGTAATTTCACCGTTAATTAAAAATATTATTATTACTTATTAGCTATGTATATAATTAGAACGTTTTTCTCATTAGCGATCTGTATATGTTGTTGCACGCATTAATTTACATATATATACACCATATATCTATAAATCGTTATTACGGTTCACGCACATAATATATCTTCAAATTTTTTCTTCAATCAGATACACATATAGGTATTATACCAAACAATGGTACCCTGCTTTGTCATCTCATCTCTTTAATAAGTAAGTAAATAAATAAATAAATAAATGAATAAATATATAGGCATATATAAAAATATTTATAACAGGTGAAGTATATAAATTTGATTCATAGAATACCGTTTAATGTCCTTGACCCTGTTTTTCGACACGCTTATCAGCTGGTATCTAGTTTCACATATACGTTCTGCCTCCAGACCGACGTGACATATCAATCTTAACAAGCGCGCGGGACGTCGCGACGGTGCAGCGGCGGCAGCAGCGAAGGATTTATATTTATACCTTAAGGTGGTCCTTAATTTGGTCACATTCGAATCTCAATGCTCCCATGAGCCAGAACGTCTCCAAACATATACAAAAAATCTATTCAAAACCCCAGGTTCCTATCTCAATTCTAAGTACTGACTCAAAGCCTTCGAATTTTTCCATTTCAATATTAACACACGATTTTTACTACTTCGGGGTTATTTTTTAATTCCTATCGCATTATCGTTTCGAATAATCTGAAACTCCGCACCCTTCTTACGTATAGTAGTAGGTACCCGCGAAAAAATTGTCAATTTTCAACGACAAAATATAAATCATCACAATTCGAAGATGAGAAATTTTTTTTTGGCGCGCTATAAGCTTCGAAAATTATATCGTTGAAAATCTGTCAAATTTTCATAAAATACCTACTACTACAGGTAAGGAGTGTATCAAGTTTCAGATTTTACAGAGCTATTATACTGCAATGAGAAAAAAAAAAAATCAAACGCGAAATGTCAGAAATCGTGTTTCATTGAAATGTGAAAATTCAAGATCTTTTGATTGAAATTCGAAACTGATCAAATTAACGATCACCCCAATATATACCTGCATAGTATGCCTACATCTTTATCTGTCTATATAATGTTTTCCTCGAAAACATATGCGCGCGATGTATTTTTATTTGTTTTGTCATCCTTATATTTCTTTGTTTCTTTTTTTTTATTTTGATTGTATAGACAAGTAGGGGGGGCAGTGGGGGGGGGGGGGGTGCAGGGACGAGCACACGTCAGGGACGAAGAGGTCCTGTGTTGTCAAACAGGTTTCGAAGTACTTTCCTGCATACATAAATAAATAATAACCAACGTGCGGCCGATGGAGATGTGAAGATATCGGCTTATCTTAATGTCAATGCTCCTAAGCCCATGCTCTGGTTACATTCATTAGGGTCATTAACATCCGATAGGCGTGGGAGCGGATTCTTCGCCCTATAGATCGCATTTGATTTTTCTTACATATAACAATATGATTGCCTCGATATGTAGGTATACGCTAATTCTTATGTATAAATAATATGTAGATATAAGAAGATTAACAAATTTGTCTGTAGTAATAAATTTTCAAGATTTAGGTGTTTCTTTTTATTTTTCTTTTTATTTTTATTTATTTTATTTTATTTATTTATTTATTTATTTATTTTTTAATGAACTGAAAAAGAAAAATAATTTTTATAAATTATTGAGATAGAAAAATTATTATAAGCAATTATTATATATATTTTTTAATGACTATATATTCGTTAATTGATGCGGTTTCGATATAGTGTCTATAAGATATAATATTATGTGTTATTTTATCGTTCCCAGCACCATATATAACGATTTAATCAGGTCGCTGATATATTGGCTTCAATTATTCGTCTGATAGGTAGGTATTAGGTATGTGTATATATACCGAACAAATTAAACTGCGCTTATGGTTTGTTTGTTTTTTGTTGTTTTTTTTTTTTTTTTCTAGAAATGAAAAGAAAAAAAACCTCATATCACGCAAGATTCGAGCCAGAAAACTGGTATTCATTTAAAACCTACAATTTCTTTTATTTCCTTTTTCCCAACTGATGTACCAATAATATTCAAATAGTGAAAAGTATCGAAATATTAATATTGACGGCTCAATATTCGTATAGGTGCTTATGAGGTAATTAGGTTTCCTAATTAAGGCGAATGCGTAGGTATTAAATAACGTGTAGTTATATAGTATATAGGTATATTTATCGATATGTATTATTATAAATTATATATATACACGTATACCTATATACGCATATAATTCCTGCACGAAGCGCAGGCATCACTCGAGTTCTAATGATAATGATTCGTATAGGGCGGTAAGTTGCGGACACGCGATACTCGAGAGCCCGGGTTATGTGCTCTCATTAGCATTAGCTCTCTCTCTCTCTTTCTCTCTCGGCAACATAAACCAGCCATTAATGTCAGCCAATCTTAGCGACCTTTAGACTAAAATTTTCTGTTAATTGGACGGGATTTTGCTCTATGTATATATACATACATATATGTACAATATATATATATATATATATATGCGTGTACATAGCAACCTATACGGTCAACTGACGCGGTGCCTACAACGGGCTTCTGTGTTATCGTACGTATAGGAGATATGAGCGGCATACTGCGATGGCAATTATCAGGATCATAAATTTTTATACCTATATAGGTACCAGCGTATCTGTAATGTATATAGCCCGATTCACGAGGCGCCGCATCCTCCCCAACAGGTTCGAATCATCTTAGCTTTTGCGCCGCGATCATCGGCTGCTATAGTTCTTCGCGGTCCGCCGCACCTCGCTCCTAACGAAAAAACCTATCTTCAACGGTCTTAATAATGTTCTTTTCACGCCATTAAATGGTTTTTCTTTTATTTTATTTATTTATTATAAACACAACGCCTAAAGATGCGTGCAATTTTTCGGTAGAATTTATATTGCAAAATCTGCACATTGTCAGTTTGTTTTTTTTTTTATACAATTAGTTAATAATAGGAAATAATATATATGGACTCTATCCTAGTTTTGGTTAAATTATGCGAAAAATTTTAATCTTCGTGACACAGAGCAATAAGTTAGAGTAAATCGCGGATTTATTATATTTTAGCGCTCATTTATCCGATAAATTTTACTTTATAGGGATAAAATATTTAACGAGATACATAATTTTTTTGAAATGAAAATAATTATTTTATCGTAAGGCCGCAGGTATATATTATATACTATATATTATATATTATATATTATATATATTTAGGTATATAGGAAATTATCGATAATATATGAGACTGCAATATACTGTGTACTGTATGTATATATGATACACAGACGCGATTCCGCTCTTGCGGAAGCCACATGGTCAACGGAACGTAACGTGCTTATAAGGATTTCTCCGCGGTTTATCAACGCAAACAAAACCCCGCAGACAATGGTAACACCACAGATTACGTCTACCGATCGATGTATAAATCCTGTTTATCTGCACTACGGGCTTAAACCCTTATAGCCAGCTGCACTTCTCTTTCCGCATGTATATTATCGATAAAAAAAAATATATATATATGGACGAAAAACAAAAAAAAAACAAAAAAAACGTGATTATACAGATTTCGCAGAATCAAGAGTGCGATTTTTAACAATTATCCATTATTCATACCTACAGGGCGATTCGGGTTGAGTGGGACAAATTTTGAGAGCAGATTACTCGTCGAATTCTGAGACTGAATTTCCTTCACCAAACAATTCGAGGGTACGATAGTTTCCTTTGTTTTTTTTCTTTTCTCCTTAACGTTCGGCATATATCGGGAATTCTTGTCCAAACGGAACGACCCCCTACCTGCGGCAACACCAACACAGCGCGTACGCGTACGCGCTGTGTTGGTGTTGCCGCAGGTAGGGGGTCGTTCCATTTGGACAAGAACTCTCGGTATATATTATCGCGTGGGCGTTACAGGGTTAGATGATAAGTAATTCTTCGGAGGTTTCGAACTGTAATGCGAATGTATTACAACTCGGCTGTTAGAAATCACGCAAATTGCAGCCGGTGCAGCACCGAGTTCTCGCCCGTTTAAATCTTCTCCCTCGCAGACACTCGCCACGGGACTTTGTATAGATCGGGTATCGAGTCGTTCAGCTACCGTGGTAAATGCAGTAGGTACATACCTACTACGTACCTGAACCATTTCGATGAATATACATGTATACATTATATGTATACATATACATTCTTATATAATACTGCATCTACGTGCAAATGCGGTGGAGTGAAGCTCGCGGTTCTTGAATCGCTACCGTTTGACGACGCGGTTACGTGATCGTGAAGGCAGGAAGCTGCTGCCATGCAGTTACGCTACCCGCGAACTTGCCTACGGAAAGGAGGCAGGCCTCACGTCTACGTACCAACTATAAAATTTTCTTTTGTACTCTTTTAAACTCATGTAGCTTCGCTTTTTGAGGGCAAAAAAGATTAAGTTGAAAAAAAAAACGAAAAAATACTTTTTAGCGAAGAATGATCGTATTTCAAACTATTTCATGTCATACACTTATAGTAAGAGAGAAGAGATGAGTGATTAGATGATCATAATTGCTGGCTATGCTATAACTAATAGGTATTTATGGTAAAATATAATAATTGTTAACGGTGAATTCACCTAGCTATTAGTGAGGGATAATCGTCGAGGTATGCGTTATAGACTCGACGGAGTACTTATATT
The DNA here is from genome assembly GCA_963992785.1 of Tenthredo livida. Classification (NCBI taxonomy): domain Eukaryota; kingdom Metazoa; phylum Arthropoda; class Insecta; order Hymenoptera; family Tenthredinidae; genus Tenthredo; species Tenthredo livida. The sequence continues at coordinate 4,612,496 of OZ023068.1, forward strand.
TATTATAGGTACACCAAAGGCGATATAATATTCTTATGGCGAATGAAGGGTCCTGCAGGATGTATTAATATCGTATTATAGGCTTCAAATACAGTACTTATCAATTTACGACCTATGGTTCCAATCGGTATATACATACCTAGTCTGACAATGAACTCTAAACGGTTGTACCATAAGCATAGGAAAATGGGAAGGACTCGCGTACCTCGTTAGAATATCATGGACAGAAATTGAACGGAGGCTGTTAGAAATATAAGAACTGTAATCTCTCTAATGAACAGTCTTACACATATGCGAAGTAAGGAAAATCGACTTTCAGGGTCCCAAAGAAAATGCAACATCTATACAAGTTCGATTCGTCTTGTTTAGTGGAATATCTTTTGAAGGAGTGCATCGATTCCAACGAAATTTGCTACTCGAATACTTGGAATAGTTTGCAGATCTGGTATCAAATTTGAGCAGAATCTATCGAGGCGTTTTCGAAGGGAAAGGATAGACCGCCTGCATTGCAGCGTGGCGACGATTTTCTCTATACGTGGATATCGCGGTTGACCTTAGACACGATTTTCGGAGAATTTAAACGGGATTTTCAAGATCGAATTACTACACTGCGTACGCATGATTCGAAATCCACAAATTGCCGGAAATTTGCAGGATCATACACATATATCGCGTCTCTATTGCCAAAAAGGCACTAAAAGCAGTAGTATGTGTATTTAATCGCGAAAAGAATCTTACCCTGCCCAGTTTCTTGGATACGTTTTTTAATCGACCGAAAAAACTATGCGGTTCCAAAATTTCCAACGGAAAATCTGAAGTTGTGATTTTGCCAGCATGCCTATGCAAGAAACCACGCTACGAGTATACCTATATATGTATCTATGTATGTCTGCGTGTGCGTCGGTGTTGGCTCTCCGAATGCGAGATCAGCAAATCTAAGATCGTGCAACCGGTGTCCAGTGGCGCGTCCAGCCCGGGTCCAGGCGGGGTACGAGCCACGCCACGACGACCAAGTGTACCGCGGCGTTCGAGGAGTGAAGGAAGGATGCTGGGAGGGCAAGAGGGAAAGGTGGAATGCGCGGGTCTCGAAGGAGGAGCTGTCGGCGGTGAAAAATCACACACCGGGGCCACCACTGCCAGCATCTGCTCTACATACGCAGGTTCTCATCTCCAGATCCCCGAGGATCAGCGACTATCTTAAAAGAGTCGATCCCCGCTCGCAGGATCGTATAAATGATATTTTTCTGCCCGCAAAGACGGATGTCTATTTTCCGATCCCGAAAAAAGGCCCAAAATATCGAACGAGGGAATGAAACTCGTATGAAACTGTTTTTCAGCGAATAATTTCACGAGCTAGACGCAGAATCGCGTCCCTTCGTCATTGAGAACCTCGAAGAATCAGAGTGTGGTGAAGCAGAGCAAGATATATACGTATTCTGGCGGGGCTACCGGTCGGCCAGGTCGGGTCGGTGTTCCCCTGTGTTCCATCTTTACTTTTTCTTCGATTTTGCTGTACCTCAATTTCCCTCCTCTTCTAACCCGAGGCTCGTCCCATTATCCATGTCTCTTTTACTCTCATCGGCCAGTTGTGTTCTTCGATTGTTTTATTACTTTTATAAACGACGTCGGTGCCGGTGCCGGTGCCGGTGCTGGTGCTAGTGCTGGTGCTGGTGCTGGTGCTGGTGCCGCCGCCACTGCAGGCGCTTCCTTTGTTGGCTGGCCATTGTTGCTCGCGGAAAGATGCGAATTTTAATTTGATATTGTCTAATATTATTTATGTATGCACACTAAGGATGCGGCGGCTTCAAAAGCCACCTTCCTTTTTATTATATACATCCATACATACATATATAAATATAGCGACGTAAAACGTTCTTACAGATCGGCTATCGCGTCGTATTTTCGTACATAACATATCCCTATATACTATATAATTATTCGGAATGGTTTTAGGGAATATTAAATCGATATTTATTCGAAATTCGTACATATGGTTGGTGATACATAAATATATCTGCGGAAATGTAATATATATGTATATAATCACCGATAATGTCAATAGCGTTGAAAAAAAAAAAAAACATACACATATATATCGTTGATATTTAGTCTGGTCTTGCGCAGTAGGTGGAATCCTCCGGGAATCAATATCAACCCGCACATTACCAACTATAGCTAAACCTCGAGGTACCTCGTTCACCAGACTGCACGAAAGACGCAACAGTTGTGTTTGAATTACATAATACAGATTCGGCGAAAAATAACACGGTTGTTAACTATAGTCGCGAGAATAACCATTGTGATCAAATAACATCTCATAACTACGTCGGGTCTCCAAGGTGGGATGAAAAATACTGTGTTTTATGGTATATACCTTGCTTTGTGATAAACCGTCTATACATACGTACAACTTTGCATACGTATTATTCTCTAATTCCACTGTGGTTGAGTTGAATTTAGTTCGTCACCGGCTTACGATGCCGAACGTATAATTGGCGGATGAGTTAATTAGGGAAATTAGTTTTTTTAATTTAACACGCGAGTGAATAAGCGACCCGCAATCGGGTTAATGAACTGATTTTCTCTCATAAAAAGCGATTTAGAAAAGGTCGGATTACGTTTCTAATCAGCCTAAATCTCCGCTACAATTTTCGCAAAAATTATCTCTTTTTTTGTCGCTGTTGTTATTTTTCGACTTTTTTTTTCTCGCCAAAAATGATCTGCCATCTTTCCCTCGGCATAAACATAAGCATATTGGTAATCCTGTTGATATTCGGGGTGTTATTTTCACTGCCGTTAAAGCTACTCTTGAATACTAATTACGGAGAGGGTGCAGTCGACGAGAGTGAAACAAGCCTCGTCGGTCGTGCTAATGGAATTAAAGAAATTTCGTTGGATTATCGGAGTTTGAAATTATGCCGAAATTTTGATTACGAAACTAGCGTTAAATCGGTATTCTCTAGCAGCTATGACAAGAACTGTACCCACGTGAAAGAAAGCGTTGAATTAAAAGCCGGGAGGGTTCAGAAACGGAAATCTAAACTTAGAATAATGGCTGAAAAGGCTGGGATAATTGATAGTGAATTCGACGAAGAGAGTGATAAAAGCATCGACAGTAATCACAAAAAGTCTTTATCCATCGCTGGGCATATTCTCGCTGTTATGCTCATAGGGTCTGCCATTGCTGCACTTGTGGAAGTCTTGAGAGCCCGTTTTTGCGCTGTTAAGGTGCGTCGATCACTGCAAGAAAAAAAAAATAAAAAATTCCATGTTATTCAGACACGGGTCTTTCCTGAAATCGACTGATCCTTATTTAGATTTTATTAAAATTAAAGGAACAACGAACGGACGCTAATACTACAGGGAGAAGATCCTCTTTGGTAGATTTTTCCCAAAGACGACACGTCAGAAAAGACACTATCCAAGCACAAAAGTCTTTCGAAATACAGGGAATGATGCACCGATCTCCTCTACGACTTATCGGTAAATAATTATTGCATTCATACATACAGTGGCTGGATAAAGATCGCGAAGAATTTGGACGTGCCAAGGGAATTCGTTGGTGTGAAAAAAAAGTCAAAAAAACACAAAAAAAATGGTGAAGAGTTGATATGTATGCGGGAATACGAATTCGAAACGATTGATCCGAAATTTGAAGAAACGCATAATCGTATTAGATCGCAGAATGTATTTTTTCAAAGTGCTTCGTATACACATGGATACGAAATGGCACCAAGCTCACTTGTTGAAAAGTTGGAAAATTTGCATGACTATGTTTCTGATTTCTATCCTGATAAATCGAAGGCGATGACACTGCGCGAATATTAATTGTAAGCTTCGCGTAATGTTTCCAGGAAAATCTACTCGATATTCATTTCTCTGCAGATATATTTTGCACACATTTGATCTGAGCGGAATCTGGAAAGGTATTATTACCGCACAATGTATTCCGCGATCTTTCAACCTCGTTTTTTAAACTAATCGATAGTTGATACGCGTGCAGCAATTATTACCGGACAATATATTCCGCGAACTTTTCACCTCGTTTTCTTAATCAAATCAGATATAAAGACGCATGGTTGATTGGCGTTATTAAAACTCGCGATAAATAGACTCGGGTCGGAAACTAGTTTCAGTCATTAATCGCATATTTATGTACCTACTACGATCCTGTGTTAAGAAAGGAACGAAGTAGGTATACAACAACATCAAATGGTGATTTCTCAAAATCAATAATAATTTACCGCCGATCTACATACTCGTGTAATTATATATTTACTCTTTCCCTCCAGCTAGTTTACCTGCACCTTGTACTAGAATTTGGCAATAAATTAAACCGCATTTAAACCTGCGATATTCCTCGAGAGTTTTTTTCACTCCGGTTTATAGTTTAAATACGATATAATGTTTCATTAAAAAAAATTAACAAAAAAAAAATTATGTCGCCTCGATTTTAGCCGCTCGTCCACCGCCGTTACTTCGCCGTTCATCTTTCCCTGCTCAGTGTTTCAACCCGAAGGATCTTCCGGTATTAACAGCAGCTACTGCAGCCCATGGCCGATTATCAAGAAGGCCTTCGTTCGTAGTTGATTCCGATGAAGAATCAAACGGTTTAACAGATTTCCGACGCCACACTCGCCTCATTCGACGGCATTGAATATTTTCCTCAAATTCAATTAAAGCACGGGAAATTTTATTCCCATGTGCGTAAAATTCAAACTGCATCTAGGTATACTTCAATGCGATTATCGACGCCTCCTTTATGTCTTCGTCGGTAAAATTAATCAATTGGTTAGTTGATATGGAAAAATTTCAAAATACGATTAAAAAAAATGAAGATATTTTAATTCATCAACACGATTTCATTTATCACTGATTCTTATATTATTATCCTTGTTTGATATATAGTGTGTTAACGGAAGTGCAGACTATCTGGACTGCAGAACCTAATTAATCGATCGTACGTATCCTCTTCTTGAATTGGATCTTCAACCCTTATTTTTCAACGAGCTTCTCTGCAGATGGGTGAAAAATCGAACAGATCGGTTTGTGCAGGTAGGATTGAGGGTGTTTTTGATTTTTTCAAAAATTCATTAAAAAATTTCGAATCACGACCCCAATTACACCCGTAAAAAATAACTGTACCCACTTGTCTATAAAATGAGTTGAGAAATCGCTGAAAAAATCGACATTCATGTGTTGAAGAGAAAAAAAAAAGAAAAAAAAACAATTATTTCCTTTCGTTTAACGTATAAAGTCAAAAGTCACTGCAGACATAATCGACTATGTAACTATACACGGGTTTCGGCGAGTTGCGCGATCAAATTGCCCATACCTACACTGTTTCAGATGATTAACTCTAATTCCATCAAAGACACGGTTAATTGCCGGAAGAGTAGGTACGCTTTTCCGCGGTGAATTTAATGCTTGATTTCACTAATTTCAGGTACCTAAATTTTCACCTTTGATGTACGAGTACTAAGTACAGTATTAACTGTTGCCCTTACCCAATGGCCAATCGCTTGTAGAATTGTTTCATAATTGTTGAGAATTGGGAATCATTTTTTTTCTTTTTTTTAAATAATGTCATTTTTTATTTTCTTTTGTAGTTTATTGACAGGTAATACATCTATTGATTAGAAATGATGTAATTATAATACGATATCACATTTGAAATTATCCAAATTTGAGGATAAACTAAGTAATGAAATTTATATTACGTTAGAATTCTTTCATAGAATCGTTCGATTTTTTAATTTATTTAGTGCTGGCTGATGGTCGAGTGCCTCCTGACGAAGATGCGAGTCTTGGAGTATCTGGTAGGAATCGTCGCCTGGATCCTGGCCACAATTCCTGATGTAAATGTTCGTTATCACATTTGTCTAATTAAATTTCGATATAGATACCTTTGTCTAGATCTCGGATATAGCGAATTCGAGATTTGTGTATAAAAATTAATTTAAAATCATAATTTTTTGCAATATGGTTTAAATTTAAACGAAATCTCATAATATTATACTGTATGGTCGTTCAACATCAGATATTTAAAGAATGTTGCAAAAAATTTAATCATATTTGCATATCGTATATTATCACTCTCATAATATTATGTAGATTTCAATGACAAGATTATTACAAGAATCACGCCTCAGAGTGCTTCAGGTATTTAAAAAAAATCCTGTAAATATGTGTAATCGAATTCCTCGAGATATTTAATCTACAGTCTTGAAACGAATTCATGCATCGAATAGATAGTTTATGATCGGTATAAGTTGAACTACGACAACGCTACGAGCATATTACATACATTACGCTGTATGGGTATGTATATGATTGCCTGATTCGGGTCATCGGTTACATTAAGTGTCTTTGCTAATATCGTATGCAAATTGATACGAGATAATGACATATTCGCTACAGGTATAACTAAGTGTTAAAATATATTTCATTATTTATTTTCATTTATATTTTTTTATCTGAATATCGATCGGATTAGACTGAGTTTTAGTGAAAAGGATTCTAATAAGAATTGGAAATGAATGAGCTGTGACAAAATTCGATATTTTTAATATAGTAGTATTGTAACATACATACCTACGTCCAATCGGTGTGTCAGTGTATACGATGATAATTATATTATACCTATACTATATTATATTAATGTATACCTATTTTCAAATCACACGGCGAAACTTTAATCAAGGTATACGCATCAATGAATTTATTATCATTATAAGTGTAAAAATGTGTTCTATAGTAAGACTATAATGATGAATATGTATTATTATACTGTTACGCAACGAAAAAAAAAAAAATGTATATCAACGTAACATAGACCAATCTGCAGGGACTCAGAAACGTATTTACGAATTGTAATTATACTATATAATATATACTAATATTAAATCAATAAATGAATCTATCTAAAGAAAGAAGAAGAAGAAGAAAAAAAGTAAAAATTACTAAATGCATTTTATTATACGTAAATAAAAATCGTTTGAGCAATTTGACTATTATTGTTTGATAAATTATCTCATTCTTAAATGAACATTCATTCATCAACTCCATGCATCAGCTTATAGGATCGCCTAGAAGTGTGTAAGGTTGCAGAATTCAGGCGCAAAATATTCAACGCTACGCGTAAGCTAGGTGTGTATCATGTGTATCTAATCTTGATCAGTAAATAAATGCTTAATACATTTATAATTTATCGGAAATTATATTATCTCCGTTATTCTAATCCATTGCATCGGCGATACAGGTATAATCAGCCAACACGTGGTTGGAGAATAATAAATATTGCATCAAAATAATAATCAGAGTTCTGAGATATCAAGGCGCATGCGCGTGTGCCATCGAGTTGAGTTAAGCAAAAGTTGAGGTGGCGCCACGTCCAAGGCTGTACGTACGTCCTCGATTATAAAGAAAGACGTAGAAATAATAAGAAAACGATGATGAATAAAAATGTTTAAAAATAGTTGTAAAACAAGGTGATGGTGATAAGAGTATTAATATCGGATGAGAAAGAAAAAAAAATGTGCAATGTCGTGGATAAACTGTAAGCAATAATAAAAATCAGATTTATTTATGTGATACTACTATATTTGTATGGTTATATTTTCTTTCCGGAAGTAATAGTCGCTTGTTGCACAGTTGCCAAGGCGACTGACGTCTCCGATTCTACCTATAATATATATAAACTCAATTCTGTGCTGTTGCAGCTATGAAACATGACCGATTAAATATTATTCACCATCTCATAATATATCATAATCATTTTATAAAGCTGCCCAACATAAAACCATAAATGTTTTTTTATAAAACCAAAACTCACATTCACATAACAACAACAACAATTAATCTGAAGATATAATGGACTATTCGGTTCTGGGCCACTACGATCCTTCCGTTGAGGTCGTGGGGGCTGACCAGGATCTGATATGTGAGTTTATAAAACGCGCGATGTTTTGACAGAACTAAACTGCAGCATCTCGATTTAATAAATAAAAATAAACTAGATAATATAAATAGTGCTCGCAGCTGGTAGCTCACTTCTTTTTTACCCGCATGTCGTTTCTTTTGTTTTTTTTTTTCTGTATCAGTGTTTTTTTCTTTCTTTTCTCCCTTCTTCTTTTTTGTTTTTGTTTTTTTTTAATTTATCACGCGCATACGTCACGCATGTTACGATCTGTATGAATATTATATTATACGGTTATTCAATAAATCATTTATTCATATATTTATTCATTTTTTAACCCGTTATTCCCCCGATTATAGAGTTATTATTTCCCGATGTATGAAATAAACAAATTAAAAAAAGAGAGAGAGAGATATTCAACCATCTGGTTAATAACCTTGAAATTGAAATAAACTCATATTGCATTTAATCTCGCTACGAAATCGTATCTTATCCGTACACTACTACGGTTTTACCAATCTATTTATACGACTACCTACTCCATTTCTTGTCTGTTATTATTTATTTCCAAATGCATGTTTTGAGGTTGGATTTAGTACATCGTATTCAGTTTTTACACTTTCATACATGTAGTACTTGTTCACATTATACGTAAGAATAATAATAATAATAATAAGAAGAATTACGAATGTTTTTTCAACTCTGTTTTCGTGTTTTCGTGTTTTTCTTCCATTTTCAATAAAGAGTCATTTCATTAATTCCAATGCCAATTTTATTTTTATACCATCAATATTATATTAGAGAAATACAGATAAGAGAATACAATACCACCGCAGGTTAATTTACTTACTACCAAGCTATGATGAAAACCACAGATAAAAATGTGGAGATAATTTATCAGAGCGAAGAGAGAACGGACAAACGATTACTGCTTCATTAAATTACCCGTATTACCCTCTCTTCATTTATTTTATTCCTTTCCTTCCTTCTCTATTATTCATTGAACTTTACTCTATCCTGTGCGCACGCCCGTAGTCAAATTACTTAGTATTTATAGTTGGTAGATTTATTCTCTTATTATTTCATTTCATATAAAAATAATGATCAAATTTCAGGGGAAGAATCAAACTATGATTTATCAAGCGAGGGTTTTGTCCCCGCCGCAGAACAGTTCGGCGACGAATTCGCAGGCGCCGAATTTCAGGAGACTAGAAATTTGCTCGCTGACGGAGGGGACAGGTTCGGCGTTTCTACAGTCACTTTTGACAATGTCGAAGAACTCATGTGGATGGGAAACCAAGGGGTATTAAAATTGCGTTCCAATCATTTGCCAGGATATTGCGATTTCTTCGCTGAATAGAGCCATCGCCCTAAATCGTATTCAAATCACGTTTTAAACCCCTTTTCTACATCCCCCAGGGTCACGTGACGTCCTACTATGGTCCTGGCCTCCAGAAATATACCTCGTTCCAAGTACACGCTACTCAAGAAATAAGACAAATACATCCTGTAGACGAGGGGATACTTGTTTTGACTCAGAGTATGCTGAGATGCCAGCTACGTCGTGGTATACCTATATTTACTCACACGTATGTTTACTCATTTTCAGATACTTTATTCTTAAATAAATGTTTACTCTCATTCAGGTTCTGCGCATTTTACACAAAGCTGTTTCACATCCAATTTATGTCTACTAAATTATTTGCGTTTTCCTTTTTCTTATAGGAACTTTGAATCATTCAAGATTCGATAGATCCTGAATCCTGATTCATTCAGATTCTTTGCTCTTAATTAACACTGAATATCTTTACACGAGACTGAAAAGTTTCATTATGGAATATGGGTATGAAATTTGTACGAATAGTCGTTTTCGTTTTATTCCAGATCCTCAAACATGATCGATATGCAATGTATGCTACAAACTTCTCCCACAAGACTGCTCATGGGAGGTCATCAGGAAAAAATCATAGACTTCAATCTTACCAGAGGAAAAGAAACCGGACTTGTAAGTAAATGGGGTCGTAAAGATTTGAACATCCTCTACCGACGTACAGAAATTAAACAAATGATTTATTACAAACCGGATTTCAACAGCTATAAGATCGATAAAAGTCATTGAAGTCTGTACAAAAACTTGCAAAATTATCAAAAAATCGTTGAAATTGATATGATCTACATTGAAATCCTTTATAGGTAATTAATAAGCTCTAAAAATCTGATCAGTCTCTTTTTCTTCAATCCTTAGGTCCACGTTGGGGATCACGGTTGTGCAATACTCAGACAACACAGCAGGCTGATATGCGCAGGTAATCCTGCGGGTAGAATCGATCTTCGAGATCCGAACACTCTGTCTATAGAGCACACATTGGATACTCACAGTGGTTCTCTCAGCGATTTTGATGTACAAGGAAATTACCTTGTTACCTGTGGCTTCAGTAATAGGTAAGAGATGCCGTTATCCATGTGTTTGAATTGATCTAGAATATAATGTTCAGCAAAAAGGAGTGAAGTAACTCCGCCTATTCCTTCTCCCTTCCATTTACTAACTTTATTTAATATTCAACAGCCGCCAGGGACTTTCCGTGGACAGATTTCTGATGGCTTACGATCTCAGACAAATGCGGGCTCTCACACCCTGCACAACCCTCGTTTACCCACTTCTACTCAAGTTTTTACCAAGCTATTCAAGCAGAGTGGCTGTAGTTTCGCCTCTAGGACAAATGCAACTGTTGGATACCATCTACGCTAATGTACAACCATCCATGACTTGTTTGTACCAAGTAAGTATCCGTGAAATATTGTTCTCAATATTTTTTCAACTAACGATTACTGGAATGAACAAGGAGCGAAGAACCCTTTCTAAAACAGTGCATATTTTTATTATCTTCATCCAGGTCGCTACAGCAGGCGCAATGGCTTTGTCATTTGACGTGTCTTCTACCTCGCAGTGTCTTTGCTTCGGCGACTCAGCTGGATCGATTCATTTCCTAGCTACAAATACGCCCGATCCACAGTTTAATACATTCTCAAGGTAATTTGATACGAGTTTGTACGTTGGTTTCAATTGGAATTCGACATCGTCATGAAATATTCTGCATAGTTGATGGTTTTCTGTTCGTATAGAGCCACGGAGTTCGCTGACCCCGTTGAAACACTTCAACCCATTGCTTTCGACGATAACATCACACCTATGAGCAATATACCTATGGTATACTCTGGTCAACCTTTGCTTAGCGATTGGCCTGAGGAATTTATGAAAAAAGTGTACAGGTCAGCATTCAAAATGGAATTATGAACGTATTTGGGATTAAAATGTTGTGGATTTACATATATTCAATTTAAGATGAAAGTTTTTATGTTCTCGCTCGTTTTCACTAATTAGGAATTGATGATTATCCTCCCTAGGTATTTTAGCTGAATATCAATACTAAATCAATATTTTTTTTTCATTCATTTTACAGAAAAACACCGGCAATTGATTCAGAAATTTTACGCACAATGAAGATGCAAGGGACTATAGGATACGCTCCTAATCCTCAGGCTTTCCGCAGAAACCAAGTGAGGAAACAATATTCTCCCACTCTTCTAAAATTCTCTCCTTCGTCTGTTGTTAAATTTCCATAATACATACATATATTAGTCTATGTATATATTTAGATAATCATTCCCTGTAGGCTAATTACGATAATAATTATTTACAGTGAGAGATCTAAAAATTTCCTTACCAAAAATTTAGTTGATTCGAACATCACATCCGTTTTATAATTTCTATTAATTATTATCACACAGATTTTGCATTTGGCGAAAAGATTTCTGACTAATAAGAATAGTCTGTCTTATTCTTGTGATATTTCTAAACAGGAAAGACAGGATAGGATAGGAAATAATTAAAGCGAATCAATTTTCATTGTAAAATTTGTCGAGGCTGAATAATGGATGAATTAAACGAAGGGTGTGCAGCTTATGTATTAATTATCAAACGGGAAGGTAGCTTGTTGCTGTTCACTGATTCTATACTATAAATAATTGAAAAATAGTCAACTTTGATATTTATTATATTAGATAATAATCAATGGCTGGTAGAAACGCTCAGAATCTACCATAAAAATGAGTGTAAGACTGATTAACAAGATTTCGTGATAATTACCCATATTAGTTTAAACCGTATTAATAAAACACGTGATATTATATTTTCATAAGCTAGTCGATTGCGTTTCCACTGACAAAAAAATTTTATTCAGTATAAATTATAATGCTAATTATTTTCTTTTGCTTATTTCTCGGCGAGTATTGTATTCTTTTTTTACAACCGCCTCTAGTATTGTTATTAATTTTTTTTCTCCGGAATCATAGATCAATATAGTCGAAGATAATTATCTGATTTTTTATTTTTTTTTTACCCGGTTTAATTTCAACATTTTTGTTGTTAGAACGATACGAGGAGGATTAATTTTCATTTTTCATTTTCTCAATTAATAAGTATAATTAATCCTATTTAGGTATCTGTAATATGGTATAGCGAATAAAATGTATATTCAAAGTTGTATTTGATTGAAATAAAGGTTGTATGAGAGACTCATAAGCCTGATTTAAGTAATTTGTCATTAAATCGTTCCCTCTTTCTCTAAATATATATACATATTTATTATTCATTTATTTATCTGGTTGAAAATTGAGCATAATATGACAAATAAAATTGGCAACTTTTAGTATACAGTTATTTTAAGAAATCATTGAAACTGAAATTTAAATTGTTATTATGAAATTGGGTATCCCTTATTTTTTCAGATTCCATATAATTTGGAAAAACGTCGCGGTGTAGCGACTAAGCTATTCTCAGGAGACTCTCGCGCCAAGCCAGACGATGGCACCTTCATTGCAATTCCTAAACGTTATCGTAAAATTGAAGTTAAATACTCTCGGCTTGGATACGACGAGTTTGATTTCGATCAGTACAATCGTACCAGTTTTTGTGGGCTCGAAGCTACTCTGCCAAATAGTTATTGCAATCCTATGCTCCAGGTGAGAGGCTGCGAGGTATAAGACAACCCGGAGTCAATCTGGAGCAACGTAAATTAATAAAACATACAATTTTATCACAGCTTCTCTACTACAGCGAGCCGGTGAGAATAGCGCTTTTATCACACTCGTGCCAAAGAGAGTTTTGCCTCTCTTGCGAACTGGGATTTCTATTCCATATGCTCGATACCTCCAGGGGCTTCCCTTGCCAAGCTGCCAATTTTCTTAGAGCTTTCAGAACAGTTCCCGAGGCTTCCGCTCTCGGACTTATACTTAGCGACCTCCACCCAGAAGCTAAGAGAAAAACTAGTCTCATTAGACTAATTCAGGTGAGTTAAAGTCCAAGAGTAGGAAATCAAGGTGGATTTACCCGTCTCAAATCATCGACTATTTTACATTCATTCTAGAGCTGGAACAGATTCATCCTTCACCAAATGCACTACGAAATTTTGGAGACTCGTAAACGTGTTCAGGAAGAGGAGGAGGCTGCCCGGCTCAAAGCGGGACCCAAGAATCCGCCTTTTGTATATAACGAGCAGGATTTTCCCAGCATACTTCAGGATCTTGGTTCTCGTTACAGGAACCACGAAGAGGATAGGAAAAAGAGAAGGAAGCAAGAGGAGGATGGTAAATATATGTGGATAACATCGAAAGGTAAACACAGCTTAAGTGTAAACTTTGCACTGGGCAATTTTTGTGTTTATTTTTCTATTATTTCTTAACGTCCTTTCATTCAGGGAATGTGAGCGCTTTATATCTCTATCTGTAACATCATTTATTCTATATTTCTGTTATTCTCTCGCAACCATAGATCCACTCATTTCTTTCCTTCTAGATGTATGTCTGCATCTTATTTGCATATTATTTCAATACCCAAGTGTATCCAATGTTATTTTATCAATTATTTACAAATACACAGTTGAGGGATTTGGTCAACTGGTACTTATTTTCGAATTTCTGTTATCTCGCATTTCCTCTGTTCATCATTCATTCTCATTTTTTCAAATAGCTTGAATCAATCGCACCGTGTTTGCTGTTTATAAATTATAAAAATCTCCGTGAACGTTCATCGACTCCTATCCCTAGACAGTAGATTAGATTAGATGATCTTTGATAGTTATCAGGAATAGGTAGTTTCTCATTTTGTGCTTTCCTTTTCTTTAAAAGTTTTCCCATCTTTTCTTCTTCTTCTGGGATCAAAGATCGAAGTACTTTCTTAAAAAGGCTTGTACTTGTTTGCATTATTTTCATTTTGTTGTATATTTAATTCTGCCATTACGTATTTGCCGAACTGTTTCACCCATTTTGAACTTCTGACGCTGGAATATTCCAGCCTGCAGAATAGTCTACTTACTTAAACATTTTCTTACAGATACAAACTGCAAAAAGCCAACCGAAGAGACGGAGATTCGCGATGAGGAAACTGAAATCAGCCGGCTGTTTGGATCGGAGCAAATCCACATTCATCGATGTCTAAAGTGCGGACGGGAAGCATCAAAGCACTCAATCATGCTTTTGTGCAACTTAGTCTATCCGGATATCATAAATCCCGGTAACTATGCCTGATCGTGTTAAATCCCAGCTGAATTTCTCTCCAAAATTCAGATAATGGATCGAAAAATTGATCTCAACATTTTATACCGATGCTTATACCGATTTTTACATCATAGCGGAGGAGATTCCGTTCACATCTGTCTTAGCAGGCAGCTTAAGGCCAGAAAAGATAACTCCAGCATGGTGTGATAACTGCCAGAAATTTACTCCGACTTTGCAAACGAGGCAATTGACAAAACTCCCTCAAATTTTAGCTCTGAACTGTGGATTAGACAGTCAACAGGTGACTAAGCCATTATCCGGGTTCATGGAAATGTAGCGTGAGCATAAAAAGCTCCAATTTCAATCTCGTCTTATTAAATTCTAGGACAAAGCCTTCTGGCAGAACCAAATGGACCTCGTAGTTCAGAGAGTTATAAATGGGAAGGATGCTAGCCCGGCTCGAAGCCCTGTGCCGATTACCATAAAGCCCTGTCGTTATGGGGCGAATTGTACCAGAATTGGTTGCAGATTTAGACACGCAGGGAGAGATTCTGGTGCGTAATTTCTTCTCAGTTTTCAGACAGTTCTCTCAGTTTTTAGTAATTATGCTATGAATTAATACTTGTTTGATTATATTATTCGATTTACAATGAAATAACAAAAGTTGTGATATTGTTATCGGATAGAAACTACACCAACGTCTGCTACACCACCTACGGCAACAACTCCTGTCCCGACTCCGCCAAGCCATCTTTATTACTCGCATTCTTGGGTACCACATCACATTGAAATATCATTAAACCCAAACGGGGAGCCGTCGATAAATAGGCTTGATAAAATAACCCAGACGGAGCCAGTAATGAGTAACAATAATACTCCTGTACAAAAGGTAGTGGAGAATGGCCAGGGCGATAATAAAGTAGAAACTACTAGCTTTACAATCCTTGATAAAAAATCCGATGAAATAACTGCGAGCGATAATCACATGGCTGAACCCGAAGGCAGAAGAGGATCTGATAACAGTTTAGAACTGGCTAGCGTTAGCGGAGTTAAAAAAATTCAGTACAGTTTAAGCGCGGTCGTTTGCTATGTTGATGACAAGAACGATGAAGATAGAAGGAACATTGTCGCCCTAATACGAGTCGCTCCTAGCTTCCATGAGAGGTCAACAGGCAGTGCCGTGTCTCAGTGGTATATCTTCAACGATTTTTGGTGGGTGAAAAATGTCCATCTTCCAATAAAAATCCTGCTTATTCATCTCAAACTTGAATGTTATTACGATTATATGGTTTCAGTATATCAGCAGTAACACCGCAAGAGGCTGTCTGGTTTAATCTGGACTGGAAAGTGCCTTGTGTACTTCATTACACCGCAGAACCGTCCCCAGAAAGTCTGCAATTCGTAAGTCCGCTTACCTCCGATGTGTTCGGTGAGGATAAGTGCATAGCGCGCAGTGGTGGCACAAGAGGAATTACTTTTACACCGTTGACTACAGATGAGATGCCGAAAAAAGGTACGTACTGCGTTATAACAGAATCAATTACTGTGCTATTGAATAATTTTTTCTATCTCCTCCGCAGGTGAATTAGTCGCGATAGACGCTGAATTCGTAACTTTAAATCAAGAAGAATCTGAGCTTAGAAGCGACGGTAAAATGTCCACCATAAAACCGAGCCACATGTCTGTTGCTAGAATAACTTGCATACGTGGGTAAGAATCTTTGCATTTATCTTCAGAAGTTCGACCAACGATGATAATTCTATTTATTTCTATCGTTTAAATTTCAGTCAAGGACCACTGGAGGGTACTCCTTTCATAGACGACTACATAAGCACTCAGGAACAAGTCGTTGATTATTTAACAAAATTTAGTGGTATACAGCCTGGAGATTTAGACGCTAATTTTAGTAGCAAGCATCTGACCACTCTCAAATCCACATATCAAAAATTGCGTTTTTTAGTAGATAATGGAATAATATTTGTCGGTCATGGGCTTAAGAACGATTTTAGGTACGTTGGGGTGTTGATTTTAGGTACGCTGATATGTGTTATAGATCAGCTATTGATAAAATTATTGGAACTTTTACAGGGTGATCAATCTTGTAGTACCACCTGAACAAGTGATCGACACTGTTTTACTATTTCATTTACCTCATCACCGGATGGTATCCCTACGTTTTTTGACCTGGCATTTTCTTGGCAAGAAAATACAATCCGAGACTCACGACTCGACCGAGGATGCTAAAGCGGCTTTAGAACTACATCGTAAATACAAAGAGCTTGAAGCGCAGGGAAAACTGACCGAGACTCTTAAAGAATTGTACAGCGTTGGTACTAAGCTACAATGGAAGGTGAGTTTTGCCTTTTTTTTCATTTAGTAATCAAAGTTCTTTATCAAACTTATTCACGCAGGTTCCGGATAGCTGATATACGGAGGAGTCGATAGAATGAACGTGTGAAATAATGCTAAGCAATGTTAGTAACGTTGAATAGTGCGGAAAGAGACTTTAGAAGATTAATATGAATAAATTGAAATATAGGCAAAAGGGTGAGAAGAATAGGCGAGAATAAGTCCTGAGAGAAATATTGGTGTCTGTTTGTTTGTTTTTTTTCTTTTTAGCAAAATTTTAATCGACAGCCTTTGTGCAATTTTTATGTTTACACTATATGGGAACAGTTGGTTTTCTTTTAATTTAAGACGAGATGTTTTTTGGAGTATATAGAAAAAAAAATGAAAAATGAAATAAAAAAAATAAAAAAAAAATAGAAGAAGAGACAAGTAAAGATAAAAAAGAAACTTAGTTATTTGGAAAACAGTTTTCCATTATACGGGTATGGTCATTTTTCAAAATCGTTTTAACGACGATCAAATAAGTGATTATTCTAGTATCCATAATCTTCATAATCTGATATGTATGGAAATTGGAAATATATATTGTGAGCAATGAGATTAACGAAGTTTACGTAAAATGATACACAAATTATAGTTGATATACTCAACTCGTGACTATCGCATACATACATACATAAATAAATAAATAAATAAATAAATACATAAGTACATAAGTAATGAACAAATTCTTGTCAATCATGGTTGTAAAAAAAAAAAAAGAAAAAATGTTTGTAACTAGTTTACTTACCGAATAACGTAACGTGTAATATACCTACATACATACATACGTACATACATACATACATACATACATATTGTCCAATGGCGCACCATAAGTTGTTTTTTTTTTCTTCATCTGAAGAAAAACAAAAAAAAAAAATTGAAAAACGCAGAATTATTTTACGTATTGTAATCGTGATACTGCATTTCATTATACAATACTATATTGAATATTTATTTGTTGAAATCGAAAATGACGTTGATAATGAAAAATAATTATACTATAGGCTGTTTAATTCTGAATACTAAATACCGACTTAGATAAATTGAATTGGTGGTAATCCGGAAATAGGATCGCAGTATGTAATATTGTAAATAATTAAATAAATCAATGGATATACATTATTAGTATATTTATGAAAAAAAAATGAAAAAAAATGAAAAAAAAAAGATAAAGAGGAGAGGACGGAAAAAAAAATGAAAACTAACTAGGATCAATTATTATTAATGATAATATTATTTCTCTATTGGATGAATAGACCATTATCACAAGAAAAAAAAAAAAAAAAAAAAAAAAAAAAGAATTTTCATTCAAATGATTGTTAAAACAAATTTTTGTTTCTGTCTGTTTACTCGTATTGGTGAACGGGATTTTTTAAATAAATTTTTGAAATAATTACTACGTGTATTTCTAAGTTTTTAAAGACAAAAAGAAAGGAAGAAAGAGAGATGGAAAATTGATGAAAATATACAAACAAAACAAGAAAAGAATATTAACTGGCGAGATTGTAACAGACAATTTTCTACAAAAAAAAAAAAAAAAGAAAAAGATACAAAAAAAAAATGAAAAACGAAAAGAAAAAAAAACCACTAAAGGCATATTGTAACTAAATAATAACATGTATATTTTACAATACTACCTAATATTGTACTCGTCGTAAATTATTTTTATATGCATTTAAGAAAAAAAAAACAAAAAAAACAAAAAAAAAATAGAGAGAAAAATTAAGAAAAGGTCAGAACGTATCGTATAAAACGAACATACATAATGTGTAGTGTATATTTTTGGATATTTGGATGAATTTACTTATTATTATTATTATTTTATTATTATTATTATTATTATTATTATTATTATTATTATTATTATTATTATTATTATTATTTAGCGTCGTGTGACTTACTCATTGCGATTTAGTCTATTAGGTAATATGCATAGTCCGCGTCGAGAATAAAATTGTAAAAAACAAATCTGGTAGTACGTATACTGTTATATGTAATCATGCATTTATTTGTTATTGTTATGTCATTATGATTTTCAATAAACAATTGTATCACATTATATTATAGATATATTGTTATAATATTTGTTCATCTTAACAAATCCACATGGGATTATTTACGGAAATGCTCTATAACTGGAAATGCCTTCATTCTATATTTAATGTACAATTTGGCTGATGTCTAAATTACGAATCATTATTAATACATATGTGATTATATATTTGATCACGCTTGATATTGCGCTTCTTATTTGATATCTGAAATTAAAAATCATAGGCCGGGGAGGGGAGAGGGGATAAATGATAATAACGAAGCAAATGATTATTCGTATTATTATAATTCAATTCATCCTTTTATGACTTATCGTCCTTTCGGACATGTAGTCGATTCGTATTATTATAAGAATCTCGGAATTTCTTGTTGCGGCATCGATACAATATCGCTCATCGTCAAAAATGGTGATTCCTCTAATCATAATTTCAATCCTTATGTATAATTATCCATCGCAAATGATTGACTCTCTTCATTTGCCTTCTGGCATACTCCGCGACAGGTGTCTGTAACCCAGGTCAGTGATAAGCTCAGCTAAGGCTGGGTTTTCATGGACAGCAAGTTGCTGCAACAGCAAATTGCTGCAGCAGCGAGTTGCTGCTGCTGCGCATGAAAATGAGGTTTGCAGCAGCAGCAAGTCACTGCTTGTCAAACGCCCGTGTTTTCGCCAACGGTTCTCATTTCTGTTTATTCTAATTCTTAATATTTTAATTTTTAATCAGTCAATTCGGCGTTCGGGTAGATGGCGTTTCGGGTAAATGATAGCGTCAACAATTGTTCTCGATGAGACACTATCATTTACCCGAAACGCCATCTACCCGAACGCCGAATTAACTGATTAAAAATTAAAATATTAAGAATTAGAATAAACAGAAATGAGAACCGTTGGCGAAAACACGGGCGTTTGACAAGCAGTGACTTGCTGCTGCTGCAAACCTCATTTTCATGCGCAGCAGCAGCAACTCGCTGCTGCAGCAATTTGCTGTTGCAGCAACTTGCTGTCCATGAAAACCCAGCCTAACCGGGTCAATGAAAGGGGTGCAAAATGGTATGGCCATCTCGCGGTCGAACTGACGAACTAGTTCTGCAGCAAATATCGGCACACCCTATTACACGCACCTGGGCCTACAGAAACGACATGCGGGCTGCATATAATTAGGCGCCCAAGTACTTCGTTAATTCGATCAGAAGATAGCAATATCATTGTATACCCTGTTGGTGAGACCACCTAAGCGGCGAGGAGCGCTAAGCTCGGGTGCGGACACCTGTTGTGGGGTGAATAGCCAGCGTAGCGTCAAACGGCTTATATGAGGGCTGTGTTAACGAGCTAAGAGTGAGTGCTACGACTGGCGGACTATGACAGGCATCTCTCAATAGAAATATTAAGAACGCAGAAAAGTTACTGTAAACTAGTTAACTAGACAATGTATACTCATTGAAAAAAAAAAAATTTCTTAGAGAATGATTGTGGTATTATGACAATCGTCCTTCTGTTACAGCCTGTTGAACTTCGATCGGAATACAAACATCTTCGTCGAGCAAGTATTTTGTTCCAACTGCAACAAACGAGGGTTTTTACAACTTGGTCTTTGTAAAATTAGTTATCTTAGTTAGTATCATTGTAGTGAAAATGTGGTTCAGATTATGATAACTTGCATTCCAGGAGACAAATAAAGAGACGTGATCAATTTCGATATGTAACACATTTATTTTTAAGGAACAATTATAAATTGTACACAATTTTGACAAATAGTAATATTATATCGATTCTATATCAATAAATTTGTAGATATACCAATAATCAATTGCCTCGTTATTTTCCACTTATCTGTCCCTACTCTTTATTTCAAATTCAAACAATAAGGGCTACGCTAGCTACGTGGCTATGCATGCTTATACACTGTGAGTTTTTGCCGCCAAAAATTTCAGCCCGCCTCCTTGGGTCAGATGTTCTCCTGATACCAGGAGCAGATTTCGACTTAAAATTCTTCCAACTCTGAAAATCGCTAATTACCTAATAATATAACCACGCGCATGAGGATACGTACGCATGCTTGTATCTATACACTTTTCCTTTTTCCCCTCACCAAAATTTTCAGCACACCTCCTCGGGTCAGATGTTCTGCTGATTCATATACTTTATATTCTTATAGGAATGGTGAAATAAAATAGCAAATAATTTTTTGTATTAATATTAATTATTATTTTGATATTAACGCTTCAATTAAGGAGTTAAATTGAATTCAAAATGAATTCAAATCGAATTCAAATCAAATCGAAAATATCGCTCAAAAATGAGGTATCAGCTGCCAGATTTTTCGGAGTCAATTTTCTGGCAGTTGATACCTTTTTTAAGGAGTCGATTTTCTGGCAGTTGATACCTTTTTCAAGGAGTCGATTTTGACAACCTGAGGTATCAACTGCCAGAAAATCGACTCCTTAAATAAGGTATCAACTGCCAGAATTTTCGGAGTGAATTTTCTGGCAGTTGATACCTTATTTAAGGAGTCGATTTTCTGGCAGTTGATACCTTTTTCAATGAGTCGGTTTTGACAACCTGAGGTATCAACTGCCAGAAAATCGACTCCTTAAAAAAGGTATCAACTGCCAGAAAATCCACTCCTAAAATCAGGTATCAACTGCCAGAAAATCGATAGGTACGTGGAGCTCTCAATACCTACATTTCCCCTGGGGCAGAGTCTAAGCCAATCAGGAATAAGATTTGAAGAGAAATTACCTATTTTCTTCTCGAATCTCGCTCCTGATTGGCTGAACTCGGCTCCAGGAGCCGAGCGTAAAAATTCAAAAACACCCCATATAAGGACCACCCTAATATTTATATATATTCATATATGAACTTTTTATATATGAATGCCCACACAGCACAGGACGTCCATCGAATGTCCTTTTTATGTCTTATACAGCCTATATATATCCAGGATCATTCGGATATCCTATGGATATTCTGTATATGTCCAGGATCATCGAAACATCCATAGGATATTCCATCACATTACCAAGATATATCTGACGTCCTGGGGATATCCCCATTCGATCATACACAGAAAAAAAGGTTCACTTGGGCCAAGAAAATTATATTGAAGACCGAAAAATCTCCCGAGCCAAGTCAAAATTTTTTCAAACCGAGAGAATTGTCTTGGCTCAAGCAAATTTTTCTATTGACTGAAGAAAATTTCGGTTTACAATGCGAATTGCAGAAAATTTTATTGGAACAAAATTTTTTTTTACCAATTTCATCTTTTTTTCTGTGTATAGTGAAAATATTGATATTCAGAGATTTTTTTCGAAGATATGAATCATTATATAAATATTGAGTTGAGGATACAAATATGCGATATTATATATAATATAAATATCGAGTTGGGGATACAAATATGCGATATTATATATAATATAAATATCGAGTTGAGGATACAAATATGCGATATTATATATAATATAAATATCGAGTTGAGGATACAAATATGCGATATTATATATAATATAGATATTGAGTAGAGGATACAGATATCCTATATTATATATAATGTAGATATTGAGTAGAGGATACAGATATCCTATATTATATATAATATAGATATTGAGTTGAGGATACAGATATCCTATATTATATATTATTTCGTTCGGAATATTCCTATCGAGTCTCGTTAACGCACCCCATGCGTACTCGTTGAGGCCGCGTGGGCCACTGAGGTTACTGACCCCGTGACAGGTGCTATTACCCTAGGTCAGTGCTACTTGTCAGCAAGTTGTACCAGCGCCATCTCACAGTCGCCTTGTAGAACTATTTTGTGCCGATAACGTCGTGTGCCGGTAACGTCGGTATCAGCCAATGTATGGCGTACCCATGTCGCGGCAAAATTGGTATTCAGAGATTTTTTCCGAATATATGAATCATTATATAAATATTGAGTTGAGGATATAAATATACAATATTATATATAATATAAATATCGAGTTGAGGATACAAATATGCTATATTATATATAATAAAGATATCGAGTTGGGGACGCAGATATCCTATATTATATATAATATAGGATATCTGCGTTGGGGTCGCAGATGTCCTATATTATATATAATATAGGATATCTGCGTTGGGGTCGCAGATATCCTATATTATATATAATATAGGATATCTGCGTTGGGGTCGCAGATATCCTATATTACATATAATATAGGATATCTGCGTTGGGGTCGCAGATATCCTATATTATATATAATACAGTGAAACCTCCCAATAGCGGACACCTTCGGGACCGGAAATTTTGTCCGCTATTCAGAGGTGTCAGTTATTCGGAATATAGCCCACACAGCACTGAATATTTCATGTAATATTCAAATTGAATTATTACATGGAAACATTTCGGAAATATTTCAGAAATATCCAGTCAAATATTTTCTTAACATTTTGTGAATTGGTTCCGCGAAATATTTGTGAAATATTTCACGAATATAACATGAAATAATGCAATGCAATGTTCACCAATATTTCAAGAAATGTCTCATAAACATCCCAGGATTATTCCATGGAATATTTCGCAAAAAGTTTCAGAAATATTTCAAAAGGACGTTTCAAAAATATTTTACGTTTAACTCAACTTTTGGAAATATTATATATATGTAAGATACTTGCCAGAAATATTTCAGAAATATTCCAAAGACTTTTTGGAAGATTAATTTTTTAATTTTTTCAAGGAATATTTCGGAAAATATTTCAGAAATCTTTCAAAAATACTTCATGAAATATTATAAATACATGGGATAACGGACATAGGAACATTTCAGAAATATTTCCTTGTAATATTTCTAAAATATTTCAATCTTTCACTGAAATATTTCTGAAATATTTCTGAAATATTCAATGCTGTGTGGGAGCTAGCTAGGGGATGAATAGCTAGGGGATTTCTAACTTGTCCGGTATAAAGAGGTTTCCGCTATTAAGAGGTGTCCGTTAAGGGAGGTTTCACTGTATAGGATATCTGCGTTGGGGACATTTGGATGTTCACGGGACATCCTGGGTACGTCCTATGTATATAATGGGATGTTCTAGGGATATCCGCGACGGACGTAAGAGATGTACAGTGGATGTCCTGTGGATGACATTGTGCTGTGTGGGTGTATACAAATATATATAATTATATATAATCTATTTTAATCGGGTTAGATACTGATAACTTGCATGCCAGGATACAAATAAAGAGACTCGATGAATTCCAATATGTAACACATTTATTTTTAAGGAGCAATTATATATTGTACACAATTTTGACGAATATAGTAATATTGTATCGATTCTATATCAATAAATTGGCAGATTACCAATAATCAATTTTTTCGTTATTTTGCAGCCTCCTATCCCTGCAACTCTTCATTCCAAATATCAAACAAGCGATCGCTAGCTACGTATGCATGCTCATAGTGTGTGAGTTATTCCAACTCTGAAAATCGCTAATTATTTAATAATATAACGGCGTGCATGAGGACACGTATGCATGCTTGTATCTGTATACTCTTCCTTTTTCCCCCATCAAAAATTTCAGCACACCTCCTCGGGTCAGATGTTCTCCTGATACCAGGAGCATTTTTCGACTTAAAATTTCCGAAACTCTGGAAATGGCTAGTATAAATAAAGTATAGAGAAACGTGCATGAAGCAACGTATGCATGCCTATATCAATACACTACTCCTTTCCCCCACCAAAAATTTCAGCATACCTCCTCGGGTCAGATGCTTTCCTGATACCAGGAGCATTTTTCGACTTAAAATTTCCAAAACTCTGCAAATGGCTAGTATAAATAAACTATAGAGAGACGTGCATCAAGCAACGTATGCATGCCTATATCAATACACTACTCCTTTCCCCCCCAAAATTTTCAGCACACCTCCTCGGGTCAGATGTTCTCCTGATTCATATACTTTATATTCTTATAGGAATGGTGAAATAAAATAGCAAATAATTTTTTGTATTAATATTAATTATTATTTTAATATTAACGCTTAGTCTGTATTTACATATACAATCGTTCCTCCCAACGATAAGAACAAAACAAACGTATATTCTTTATTCATTATTATTGCATAATTCTACATAATAATTTTAGTAATGAATTAATAATTTACATACATACATAAGGCGCGAGGACCTCTCATCTCACATTATATCATTCGAGCATTACATTCGCTATAATATATTTACGTAATTTTAATAAATTATTATATTACTTTCTATACTCCCGCCTGCTCCTGAGCAAAGGGATATGTATGATGTTTCAACACTGTGGCAGCGAAACACACTAAATGTTTCCCTTTTTTTTTTCATATATTCCATTTTTTGTTGTAGTTAATTTTTTTTTTTCATTTTGCTTCTATTATCATACATGTTTATGAATGAATAAAACCTAAATGGATAGCGAAAATAACAGAATATCCCATCGGGATTATGATCTACATACGTTCTAAAAGAAAATTGTAAAAAATAAATATATACATATTATAAAGGTATGAATTATTGTTACAGGTATCATATAATTTGATTTTTTTCTTTTTTTTTTTTTGCCTTTTTGTTTCATTTCCAAGAGTGCAGCAAGTTCTATACCATAATAAATGAGAAAACGTTTCTGACTAGAAACTTATATAGTATAATACAATATTTATATTTTACTATATATTATATAAGAGAGCTACAGGAGCTGGAGGGAGTTTCATTGGCAGTAATTAATTAAATTACTAGTGATAACTTATCTCTCTCGTGATTTAGATATAATATATATATATTAGGGTGATTCAGAAAACAAACAAAATTTTTTTTTATCTCAGCACCAGGCTCAAAAGTTTCATTTAGGTGAAAAAATATGTCTGTTAAAATATGAGCTCTTAATATTGATAATCAGATGCTGCGCATCGCACTTTTCGATTTTCCATAAGAATAACATGTGATAAATCATTTTTGCTTCTTCTGATTTTTATAACTAGCAAATGATTCGTCACACAGAGAATCCACAAACACAGTTTTGTAGAGAAACAAACGCTGTACAAAAAAGTTCTGAGTGATTTTCCAATAAGTCCACTCGTTAAAAAGTTATTCAAGGTCAAAGTTCAATGTAATTAATCAATTAAATGAATTATTTAATTTTTTATTATTTTTTTTCATTCAATTCTCTACACAAATATGTCTGTAGATTCTTTGTGTGGCGTATTATTTGCTAGCTATGAAAATCAGAAGAAGCAAAAATAATTTATCCCATGTTATTCTTATGCAAAACTGAAAAGTGCGATGCGGAGCATCTGATTATTAATATTAAGAGCTCATATTTTAACAGACATAATTTTTCACCTAAACGAAACTTTTTAGCCTGGTACTGGGAGGAAAAAAAAAATTTTTGTTTTTTTGAATCACCGTAATATATATATATATATATATATATATATATTAGTTTCGTTCGAATATTTAAAGGCACTCGTTTCGTCTATTTTATAATATCAAAATATCATATAAAACAACAGTCGTTCGTTAAAAAGAGCTCATCGTATCGTACAATAAGGAAGAAGTAAAATAAGAAGATAAAAGAGAAGAAAAAATAAAAAATAAAAATAGAAAAAGGAAAGAAATAATGGGTGTATAGTAGAGGTGCGCGGTATTGAGAATTTGATAACGATTTTCGGTATAGGTTTTTTGATCGGTAGTTTCGGTTCACCGAAATATCGAAACTTCGGTGAATACCGAAAAACCGAAATTTCGGTGAGTATCGAAAAACCGAAATATCGGTGAATACCGAAAAATTGAAATTGCAGTGTTGACTGAAACACCAAAATACCGGTAGATATCGAAATACTTGAAACCCGAAATTTTGATGGACCCTGATATTCTGCAATATCGAATTCTCGGGTAAAAAAAAAACGGGAAGAAATAGAAAAAATCAAGATACTCACCAGGCTTTAGGATATAGTTGGGTATTTCGGTATCCAGCGAATATTGAATTTCGTCTACCCAAATTCCGGTATTCCGGTATATACCGAATTTTCAATAATTCGGTACATACCGAGTTTTCAATATTTCGGTACATACCGAGTTTTCAATATTTCGGTATCGGTACTCACAGTCGATCTCCATACCGAATCATTTGGAGAGAACGGATACCGAAAATTTTCGGTATACCGAAATACCGCGCACCTCTAGTGTATAGATTTATATATATCGCGACAAAAATGTCACACAGATCTCTGAGTATGTATGCACTAAAAGCCCAATCGTACATTGGTATGGCAATATTGCTGAATTTTTAAACAAAAAATCAGCTCAATGGATTTTAACGTAAATACGATCTCCTCTTCATTATCGTTCTACGTAGTTAATCATCGTTCGAATAATGACCATTCCTGTTCAACGGTTGTCTCTCTGGTGCGCTGTTCGGCCTGTTTCTCTTGAAGAAGCCAATCTGCAAATAGAAACAGAAATTGAGTGAGATTGTTTGAATTTTTTGAAAAATTCCTTCATCTCTCGTAAGAGTCAATGCGAAATCTGCATATAAGTTGAAAAATTCAGTTTCCCAGAAAATGAGTGAAGACAATAATTGATAAAAATAAAAAAATAAAATGAATTAGATCACTCATATTCACCTTGTAGAGCAGGAATATGAGGAGCAACAGAATAATCGTTCCAGCACAAGCCGAGAGTACCACAACCCAAAGTGGAACAACGTCAGGCGCAGTAGGAGCGGTACTGGGATGAATGGTGGTGATTATTTCGTAGCTTTTGGTGGGTTTTTCGCCGATAACTTCGCCGATGAATTCTTGTCGGATAACTCGAGTTACTAGCTGAGTAGAGACCTTGAGGTCTCCATTGGATGCAATTTTGTTAATGGTCTTTGCCTTCACCCTGTATCGTACTTTGATGAATACTTCTTCGCCCTTTTTTAGCGGACCAAAAGTACACTCAAGTTTAACACATTGCGCGGATTTGCAGCTGGACACTTGTCCTCTTCCAATGATATCCGCATCATCCCTCCGCAGTCTTTGATTACTTTCGAAATCCTCTGCGGATTGATTTTCGTCAAAATCAACAGCATCGACGTCTCTCTTCTGCCTCTCATTCCTCTCGAAATTTCTGAACTGTTCAACGTTCAGAACGTCACTTTCCCTCGCAAAGCGGTTGAGCCGATCTTCTGGTCTGATGGTCGGTACATTATCGCCACCATATGGACCTCCAATGCTTTCGTAACTGCCCGCAGTATTTATTCCCGAGAATATCCTCTTCCCAGACCTGTGTTCCTCGTTGTAAGTTTCTTCTCCGTAGTTCCGGCTCGCATAGGGTTCATTGACTCGTCGATTTCCCGAGCTACCCTCGTGAGTGACTTGTCTTCCGTAGGAGTATCTATCTTGCGACGAACTTTCACGAGGACCATTACTAACAGTAAAGGTATGCTTCTTCTGGTAAGTATATGTTCCGGGGATGATAAACTTGCGTCCATTCTCAAGTTCAACGTAAATCTTACCATCCTCACCCCCAACGAGCTGTCCTTCGATTTTTGAGTACTCGGTGCTTTGAGTACGTCTATCAGCTACGCTCGGCGCCCCAAACTTGTCAAGAATTTCGAAAACTTGACCGTTTCTAAACTCGATGTATTCGTAGCCACCCCTCAGTCTGTATCTTCCGTCAAATTGGACGTACTCATTTCCGTCTCTTGTGTACGTGGTCATAGCTCCAGCCTCGTGGTTAGAGATGGAAAAGAACTTTTCCAAGTCCTTCGAAGACCCGATGTTACTGATGTTCATATTTAGCCCGAAATTACCCCCGCCTTGCGAGTGTTCTTCTCTCACAACTCCTCCACTTATTCCTCCTGAAGCTGTTCCGTAACCATTACGTTGTCTTTGGGAATTTCCAGTATCTGTTGTATAATGTCTCTCGACTCCATATGTCTGCTCTCTGTCGGCTCCCCACTGTTCGTTTCTGTTCAGATGTTGTCTGGCTATTGATTCTGCTAGTCTTCTTTCCGCTTCTTCTTTTTCGTCAAGACGCCGCCTCTCTTCCACTGCCAATCTCTGGATTTCGAGAGATCTTTGTCTTTCACTTTCTACTCGTAGTCTTTCAGTTTCTATTCTTAGTCTTTCAGCTTCTATCCGTTGCCTGTCCGCCTCTCCTTTCTGTCTAAGACGCTGCATCTCTTCTGCTCCGATTCTCTCGTTATCTGCAGATATTTGTCTCTCATTTTCTATCCGTTGTCTTTCCGCTTCGTCCTTTGCCTTCTGGTGAAGTATCCTGGCATTTTCCCATTCCTCATTTTCATTCACTTGTTGTCCTCGTTGTCCTTGTTGTCCCTGTCCTCCCTGTCCTTGGGATGTGGAGTAAGCGCGATAAAACTCTTCGACGCTATATCCACCACCACCACCACTAGTGTAATTGCTGAAATGTGAGCTGGACATATTTCTCGATCCGGTACTGGTAACCATGACCTCGCTTTCTGCATCGTAGTCCCGGCTGGCCCCATTGATTGTTCCAAAGTTCTGATGTTCTTCATTCTGCTTCCTACGTTCTGCCTCTGCGAGTTTGTTAATTCTCTCATTTTCTGACATAACGCTACCGGAACCCCCTTTGCTTGGCTGGTAGACAGGTCTTCTGTCGAGCTGTAACAAATACGGAACACATGATAACGAGGGAAAGCGAAAAGACTTTGAAAAATGTGAATTCGAATCTACGACTCACCTTAAGGCCAAGATAATTCACGTTTGGTGGCCCGCAAGTGATTCGTCCGATGGTCTCATGCTTTTCAATGAGATATAAGAGTTCGTCACCGGCAAGAGTCGCCGCAGGCCATGTCAGTGATGCCTCGCCTTCGATGATCTCGGAGGGACCATCATTGCGGATGGTATAATTGTGGGTAAGAAGAGGGCCGAATTCCGACTCGCTGGTGATATTTTCAACAGTATAATTGGCGGCGTTGTAATAGAGTTCCTTAGGTCTGCTCATGCCTTCGATTATGACGTCAGTCTGTATCCAAATCGGCATTCCAAAATGGTATTTGTTGTCATCCAGAGTGGCGATGTCTTCAGGATTCGTGCTGTTCACACCCATGTCAATATCGTACCTGGCTGTTGATCCTTCAGATTTAATAGGCTGAAGTATCACCTTGAAATGAACAGACGCGTTCTGAGGCAACGGGTTACCGATGTCACACATCAGTGTCTGATTGTTACTGGCCGATGGAGCCGAGCATTGAACCGGTATCTCCGTCTTATTGATTCTCTCGATATTGATGTATTCGATTCCCGGAGGTTTTTCCAAATAGTATAACGCCTCGTAGGCAGATTCTCCTGCGTTGGTTACAAGCACGTCGATTTCAAGCTTGTCACCAGATGCGAGCAGGTACTTAGTGATCGGCGAAGTTACGTTAAGCACAAGATTTGGAAGGCACATATTGTCCGATCCGCAATTTTTGTATATCAGAAGACTGTCATCCCTGGAAGCGGTAGTTGCTAATACCGGGGTCAGCTGAGCTGTTGGGTCCCTAAGTTCCGAAGCTCTCGCCTTGTTCTCTACCAGGCTCATCCGCATCTCGGAATCAATGGATGTTAGCTTATCGGTAACATTGGGTTCCAGATAGACTCTGAAAGATTTGCACAACTGTGTGTCACGCGATAATTCAATGGTTTGATTAATAGAGTTTTCCTTTTCGAAATCAATGAAGAAAAGACGCCGGCTCTTAGACTTCTTTGTGTCGAGGGCGTACTCTATGTTGAATAGATAGCTACTCTCAACGCCAAGACCTGTGTAATTCAGACATGTGTTAAGCCTAAGACAAGAGACCCGGACTCCACTGCTTATGGTGCACTGTCTCTCCTCCAAATCTATCGTCTTTGATTGCGAATCGAACTCCACCCAAGCATCCATCTTGATCACTGGACGAGATCTGAAGAATGCTGCAGTGCTGGACTCGTAGGCCCCAACCACCATGTCGGGATACTGGTTTCCGTCCAGGTCCAAGCCTCCGCCGATCGAAAATCCGAATGTAGATATAGTCGAGCGGACATCCTTCCCGTAAATCACCTGGGAATAAGTATCGAGAACTCCGTATTTCGAACCGTGGTAAACGTAAACTGCACCTCGTCCATGGGGGCCATCGTACGGTGCACCGACTGCGAAATCTTCGAATCCATCGCGGTCCATATCTTTCAGAGAAGCCAGCGATAGTCCGAATCTACTTCTGGTTTTGAAACCGACTCTGAAATACGGAAACATTCGCGAGTTTGAGGAAAAATGCCGACAGAAAATTTTCGCGAACATTTTTTCCTATACAATGTTTCAATCAATCGCTTACCTAGTTTCCGTTCGGCTGAATCTTTCTGACCCACTTCCCTGGTAGAATATGTGAACTCTTCCTGTTTCAAAAGTTTCTCCCGGGTTATCGATGGTGTACATTGGTGCCCCTACTATCAGGTCGTCGAGACCATCGCCGTTTACGTCGCAGGCCGCGACCGCGTATCCAAAATAAGCTCCCATTTGATCACCGGTCAAATTTTTTTGCCAGTTCGTAAGATTTGAACTGAAAATCACAACCTGTCGAGCGAATACCAAGACGATTAGATACGACACAGGTAGGTAGGTACCTAAAAAAAAGTCGGGGTCTTTTGCAGATGCAGGATGAAATGCGAAGCCGTTGTAGTAATTTCACTTTTAGTTGAATCATATTATGTATTGCGAGTGTGCTGCATGCTCTGCATAAATGTATCTGTTGAGACCGAGTAAGCGGGCGCAAGACGGGACTTTGCGCCCTAGGGCCGGAAAGTTCTGTTTTGCGCCCGCTCAAGAGGTCGCAAAGTGACATTTTCGGAGCAGGTGTAAAGAAAATTATATTTTCGACCTCGTAGTATGTATACATACTTGTCCGTGCAGACCGGAACCTCTGGGCATTCCTACGGCCGAACCGATCTCTCCATTTCCTTCGAAATCTCCAGTTGTAACGGAGTAGCCTAGGTAAGTGTCGTCGTCTCTTGCCTGTCCTTCATTCGTCGACGCAACTGTTGGTAGTCTGTTAGTTGATCCGGTGAATAATTGACCTGGATAAATATTGTCAAATTGTTATTCAGATTATTGATATCAAGAATATGAATTTTTAGTTGCACAGCCAATATATTAAGCTGAAATTTCGATCGGTTTATGCGGCAGTATAAATTTTTTATCGAAATTCCAGCGCCTTCTGCGATAATTCGATAATATTATATAAGTTTACATTCTCATCTAGCATTTAAGCACAACGCACTATGATTACATATATTATTATTATACGCTGTATGGCATTATTATGAATTTTAAAGAAAATTTCTTTCGCAATCTCCGAATTCGATCTCTGCGCTCTCGTCACTTTTATCGTATGCAGCATGTTTCAGTTTTGTAATACCTATTAATATTATAGTTTAATTAAATTGATAATTTAAATTAGGTATAAGAGTCCGATTTCGGAGACTGCGAATTATTACATGATAGCCAGATAGCTCTCCTCTAGCTATACTGCAGCGGTACTGATGTTGGAAGCTGTAAGAAGCAGCCCACACCTAGATTGTTAAATTTGGCGCCCCTTGACTCACCTGGCAGTTATTAGGGGTGTAATTAATCCGAAGATTTAAAATAAATCCGTTACGGCTTACTTAGCGAAAAACGGTTAAATAATTGTATAAAATTGTTCGTATATTAGCATCAAGCGATTATTGTTAATACAATTGCATAACCAAAACCAAATTAAATTTTCGTTATTTCGTTAAATTTATTAATTCCAGGATAAAAAAATAAAAAAAATACTGCCAAGCAAGTGTGATACAGGGATAACGTTTTTACTTGATAGTTTTTTGTTTTTTCGTTTTTTCTTTCTTTTTTTTTCCATTTCTCAGAGACCACACTACGAGTATTTTTCCTAAATATATAATACACATACCTAAATAATCATAGGCATATGATAATAATAATAATAATAATTTATTATACAAATATTGAATTATGTATATATATATATATATATACAGATATACTATTTATCTCGCGTGATGGTCTCTCATCGGATAAACAATAAATTATCGTTCCAAGCGATAACACAAGTTAATTTTTTGCGTGTGAATAATTAATGGAAATTTATTAGCCGTGGTGGGGGTGGGTGTGGGCGGTAATATTTTTATATTTTGTAATTTATTTTTTGGGGGATCGCCTGAAAATTCTCGGTACCTGATTCCCCGAAGTGTCTATGTTGGGGTGGCAAATATGGAAATTCAGCATTGCTGTCGACTGAGTACATCTGACCTGAAAATTTTACGTAAAAAAAAATATTCTACAGATATAGCCGATGAACAAACATATAATAGAAACATGTAACATTTAACATAAAAATATAATATAGGTATACATACTACGGTATAGGTCTTACACGTATATAGATATACACAAAACAAACATATAAGATTCACAAACAATTTACGCCCAATTAAAAACGCCACCAGATCTTGATAATTTTTTTTTCTTTCTCTTTTTCTTTTTCTTTTTACCTAAAGTGAATAAATTTTCAATTTTCTCACAATTCACAATACGATTATGAGACATCGCACACTGCGAATTTCAGACATGAAAAACTATGTGAATAACATGAGAAAATTAATCGATGTATTATGTATAGTAGATTTCAAAGCTTTTCCATAGCTCAATAGTTGTCTTATATGATATTCGTTTCTCTTCTTGCGTTCTCTTTGTTTAATATATTATTGAATAATCGATCATTAGATCGGAGGACTATTGGTACCTACTATTGGTCGCTGGTGAATAATAAAATAGTTAATTACCTTGCCAATAAAAGCTGCCAGGAGCACCAATGTGGACTCTTTGACCGTCCTGAAATAGAAAATGTAACGATTTAACTCATGTGTTAGTCTTAAAACACATATACACATATATATCTATATATTAATCGTTATGGGCTACATTGCACTCGAAACCAAACGGTTTCAGATAAACTGCACTTTACTAAAAAATTTCTAATCTTTTTTTCTCTCCTTTCATTCATCCATTTCGACCACTCGCGCCTTTTCTTATCGCAGATTTATATTGTTACGATAAAATTTCTACTCCAAGGGTCGAGTACAAGACGAGAAAGATTACAGAATACAGACGCAAAGTATGTACATATAAGAGAAAAAGAATAAGAAGCGAACGATCGGCTCGAGGGACAGCTAAGGGCATTCATTATACTTGTAGAAAGTTACACACACACACACATATGGAGTTCATTACCAAAGGTCAGTTTTCTAGTTCTAGTAATTATCCACATCTTTGGTCAGTGTGATAGGTGGTAACAGTAGAAGAAACCGAAAAGGGCTGAGATGAAATAATTTTCAAAATTCAACGTCGTCGTTCGTTTTCCTTATTCAAATTTTCATTCCCTGCATGTTAATTTGTTTTTCTTTCCTTTTTTTTTCTTTTACTTCTTCCTCTCACATTCAAACTGTAAGATAAATCAGAAATTGATGTGCCTTAGTCCGCAGTAATAGAACCCGAAAGCCACTTTAATCACCGATAAAAATTCTCTAGTATATATTATGCTGCAGCTGCACCGAAGCGATAACTGAATCATTTATTATACTATCACTTGTACAACTATTATACTATATATACCCACATCATAAAGCGTTCTGATTTTAGAGAGTAACGAAATTTTTTTCAACAAAACCCCATGAAGTATACAAAATTATTAATTAATCGCGTGCAATTGTGACGCGGAAATTTAATAACGTCGAAGAAACTTTCATTTTCTGTATATACTCAGAATTTGAAATTTCATAATTATTGTTTTCATAAAATGTTATTTTAATATTTAGGTAGCAATTAAACGGATTAAGATTTCGTATGCTGCAGGGGTAGGTAATACTACTGTATACCTATATGGCAACGCGATGCTATGCTGCAGTTGCAGTAAACTTTAAAGTTCTCAGGCTTATATTCTAGTGCATTAGTTAGTAATTCGTAGTAGGCACGGTGTCTTCAACACTACCACATATTTATCCCCTATGACCTATGGTATACCTATGTATATCGGTAAGGCTTAAATTTTTATCAGTGTGAGAAAGTGTTCAAGTGGTACTAGAAATGGCTTACACGCCACCGCAGCAACCCTTTTGCGTTTTTGTCGCTTCGGTTGCAGCGGGTAATTAAGCTCTGGGAAGTGGGAAGCCTACGTGTGTATACAATATATACCCCTACACGTGGCGTTTAAGGAATATAGTCTTCAATTTCAATGAGAGATGTATAGAATAGGGAAATTCCTATGGAAATAAGAGCAATAAAAAAATTAATTAATTTAAAAAAAAAATGCACATACGTAATTTTTTAACGTATAGTGCTGCATTTTTCATTCGCAACGTTTATATGTATAAATCGCGAACATAAGGTAGGCGATAAAGATATATATACCAGTATATCCCAGCGAGCCAACTATGGGTTTTGAGACCCTGCAGCCATATGAGCGCGAAATTAATTCACGAGAAATATCGCCAACAAATAAGTAGTCGATACGCTTTCGCATTCAGGACGTGAAAAATTATAAGTATCTCTATAGGTATACCCAGCGGCGAAGCTAGTATGAGAATAACTGCAGGATTCTAAATAGGAGATAGAAATTGCGACAGACTCCTCGTAGCATTTATAAGATTTACGATCCTAAGCCTTTGCCCATGAGTGCCATGTGTCGCATGTGGATTTACTCAGGTAGAGAAAATTCGTTTCGCCATATACATATACATATATATACATATACGTTCAAGCTCCGGAAAGGAAATTTGGAAATTGTCTTATGTAAGGAGCTGCAGCTGCAGCTGCAGTAAACTACGAAATATATGTTTTTATCTTCCTATAGCTGTTCCCTGAAAGGCCCTGTGCCCGGATTCCCGAAGGATTCAAGGGCTTGCAGCTAGAGAGCTCATGCTCCCTTTGTTTAAAAGCTAGAATTTTTCACCCTCTTCTGCAGAGAGCAAAGACAAAGGCAACTTTTCCCTAAAGAATTGCTAACTGCAGAAGGCTACGCGTAGGTGGTCTGTATATACTGGAACACGAAACGGTGACAGAACGAAATGTCCTCTCCTTAAATGGCACCATGAAACTGTCTGCCGTGCCGATTCTCTTTCCCGACTTATATCTCGTCGTCGCTTAGCATATATAACCGTTCACCGCGATGTTGCGTATAGGTAAGAATCCAAAAAAAAGAAATTTAAATAAAATTGAGAAACATATATTTGCGATTGAATTATCAGATCGGTTTTAGAAATTTTCAAATTTTTTAATTTTCGTTTTATATAATTCTGGCAAATAATCATCCCGTATAGAATTTCACGTAGGTACATATACGATATTAAACCTTGCGCAGAGAAATATTTCTATCATATGTGTGTGTGTGTGTGTGTTATATTTGAAGAGATCGTAGGGCGAGAGCGAACACCCCCTGTGGAGTAGTAGCAGACTGTTGCTTACACGAGAAAAATTTGCAACTGAAACAATAGCGGTCACCAGGTCCAGGTCTGCTCCAGGTCTGGTCTGCAGCCGACTGAACACAGAAGACACGAAACACGAAACACGAAACACGAAACACGAAATACGAAACACGATACACGACCCACATGAGTTGTATTCTGGCGCCGATCTAAGAAAAAGGCGACTCAGATTGAAATATAACAGAGCCAAATATGTATACGAGAGTTGGCAACTGCATGCGAAATTTATGCCTGCACGTTTCATTGTTTGCCTTGAAGTGCAGGGTATCAGCCTACCCCATACCCACCTACCTAACGTCGTATAAGTTTTCAGCTGAATATGGTTTGACAGTAAGGAAAACCGGGTGCTTAACAAAAATCCTTTAAAAATCATGAATAATCTCTGTCCAAGGATCAATTGTATGCAGCAGCATCCTCTGGTCCATCATCAAATCTGTGATACAGCCATATAGGATTAAATTGGCAAAAAAAGAAGAAGAAAAAAATCAAAAGAAAATCGATATCCTGGTGTCTCTTGATGCACAATCAATGTGTAAAGGACGTACCTTATATGTTTAAATTAATTTAATACCCCAATCATGAAGGGAGTGTCCTGCGGATTTGGTAAACCCGAAAGTATTAACATTGAATAAGTGTAGTATCTGAACTGTGTGACTCAGCTGAAGGACTTTCGGTGCAGGACATGCATTAAACATCCCTACTAGCCCATTGCAATTCTGAATTATACATATATGTGAGAGATAGCTGTTCGCCGTAAGGCCTAAGCGGACTCCTCGTAGCGGATTGTCCCACTATTTCTTTGGCGGTATACCGATTTATCGATGGTGGATTTAAGCGGTTCATATTATCACGTAGGTACTGTGTGTTAATAGTCGTACCTACACGTATATACGCCATGGTCTTGTTACATCTTACGTATAGCAGGTACATACGTAAGCATGTGTATCTTCTTCTTCTTCTTCCTTTTTTCGACTTATCGCTTTTTCGAGCATGTAGTCTATGCATGTGTATCTTATACCTGACTACCTACCTGTATCCGTGTAAATAGCTATTCGTAAAGATATCCCTCGCACTCTGAGGTCTTCTTCAGGAAATATCCCTTCTGGTGCAGCCATTAAGCAACCATGAAGGCATGAAGCATTGTCTCGAGGCTTAACTTGACGCGATATTAGGTATATACACTGTGCATGTATATATATATGTGTATTATATACAACAGAGTACAGTATATGTACCTAGAACATTAAGATCCGCGTAGAACCTCGAGGCATCAGTATCCCGGTACGTCGGCACATATCGTCCGATTCTGTACAGCTTTCAACGATCCGCTTAAATTGAACGATTCACTATACTAGTACATATATACCTATATACGTAACATATACTACGGGGATACATTGTCCCGGTTTCCCGCCTTACAGCTACATCGATAAATCGATTCGAGTTAGGTTCGCGTAGATCATCAACCGTATAGATCTATAAGATCTATACAGACATTGAGATATACGAAGCAGCGAATTGATCAATTCGAGATACGATCGGATTTTTTAGGTCCAAAAAAATGAATAATTAAATAAAAAATAACTATTCTATGTAAGTATATGGTATAATTTCGCGGCTCATTTATCCAACCGTATGCGAATCAACACTCTCATCCTTGCATTGCAGATATATTTCGCACTTTAAATCTCGTAGATTTAGTGTTGAATTTAACGTATATATGTCCATATAAGAATTCGAATTCCTGGCCATATTCGGCGAAGACAAACGCTCCTGCTCCTGAAGAAGCCAGAGCTTATACTGTACTACTCGCGGTGCCACAACTCTTCGCGAAACCGTGCAGGCGACACACGCCACACCATGTTTATATATACTTTTGCAATATATTTGCATGGAAATCCATTATATACCTATATAGTGTTAGGTACCTTAGTTGATCTCGAATATACGATAGGAGTTAAAGTTTCGAAAGCATTAGGTATATCCTCCATTCGGTAGCTGTAGCAGCAGCTGGTTATCGCAGTCGCATAGATCAACGATCAATATGCATATAACTTATAACTAATCAATTAATCTTATGGGACGTCAAACCAGCTATCTTATATATATTTCTGACATTAGTAGTCGAGTAGGTATATTGCGGCTTGGCTTTGACCCCTCGGTGCGATTAGACGCATGTCGCTACCTCTCGTTTTAGAATGAGTTAGTATAAAGAGCGGAAGATTGTTCTTTTGATTCGTGTAGGTAGGTACGTTTCGATTAACTTTAACGTTTTAATATATACATAGGTAGATGTACATATATGTTATATTCTTACCTTTGAGAGGGCGGCGCCCAGTCCAGCTTGACAAGATCCTTGCCTGTGGTAACCCCAGTATTCTGTAACGGAAATGGATAATTATTGCATATTGTTCTCTTAACTGAATAATAAGACGTCTATAGTCCTCCCTTATGCTCCCACGATACACACATTATAATTGACCAAACTTATATACACATAGGTACCTATCTCTGCACCCAGTAATCTTTCGGTAATTAGAAAAGGGAAATAATGAAATTGGGGCTGCAGGGTTCAAGTTCCGAATTCGTTTGGGACGATTCTGAATTCTCAGAAACGATGATAGGTATATAGGTAGGTATTTATAAGATACGAAAAATGCGAAAATTTCGATCTATTCATCAGGATGTGGACTTGATTAACACCTCGCGTGGTTAATTAAGGAAACGAGTTATCTTCGAGTATATAATACATATAGGTATACGCCTTGAGCTTTATGTGATAAGAAAAAAAGTTCTAACATAAGGAAGAATTAGTCTTATCGCTTGTGCGATTTATGTTATATTATACATAGATAGGTATATACCGCATCGTCATATAGCAAGCGCGCGGTTTTATATATCCTGAGAATTATAAGGAGCGCGGGTATTTTCTTATTCTACTATACTTATATAGGTATACATTATTTTTCTTAGAGGATGTCGTATCAACTTCCGTTTTAATGCTGCACGTACCGCCTAGTCCTCACATACATCCGTACATACATACGTGCAATGATCAGTACGCCGCAGTATATGTAAGAAATAATATATATATATTATATGCGAATTTTTCCGCTATAGCTATACGGATATTAATTACTCAATTTGACAAGTTGACAGTTTGACATAAAGTTATTCAAGTATGTACCTATACGTCTATATCTTCATATTGAATATGAACGGTGAAATTTTTATTTAAAATAAATATCTCGATTCTAAGTTAAATAAATTTCTTTTCAAATCACTGCAGGGTCTATATAAGATATACTTATCTTCATTTTCACACCTTCAATTTTCTTAATGGAAAAATTATTTTTATCTTTTACATTTTTTTTTTTTAATTTTATTTGTGCATACATATAGAACAGATAAGCTCTCTCTCTCTCTCTCTCTCTCTCTCGTATCACGAACGCATGAACAAAACTAACTCAAAGTTGTTGCAGTATGTACATGTGTGTACATGTGCGTATAAGTATATGTACAGTGACTGGCCTTTCTGAAGAGATAAATATTTTATAAAGACAGACAGATAGACAGAATGTCAGACAGACAGACGAACCAGCACTTAAACTGAATGCTACCGAACCGCTGCGCTGGCGCAATTATACCAATGAGTCTGTATGCGAGATATAGTATACTGCGTTGATAGAATGGAAATAAAAATGATCGAAAGTCTTATTTTATCTGTTTTTGTGTTTTATTTTATTCTTTTTTTCAAGAATTTATTTGCGCAATCAGACGCAGCAGTGGGTTTGAATTCCGAATTTTAAAAAATCCCAAAAGTCTACATACATCTCTTATTTTTATCTAATACGAGGGTTCTTTTTTTTCTTTCCTTTTTTCATTTCTGAACTTGTCACGTGCACCTGGTTAAAATATAATAGTTTATAATTAGTTCTGTTAATAATTAGAGGCCCGTGGGACATTTAATCTATTTATAAAATTATTCTGGTTGCTGGTTACTTTCTGGGTGAGCTATTCTTACTGCATATGCGTAAGGTGATCCCCTATGCAGTTCTCGAGAGCACGAATCTTAATAGTAAAGGAGAATTTTCCCCCTAGTTCTAAACCCGAGAAGGAGAAGAATAAAAATAAAAATAAAAAAGCCAAGATATTTTTTCTTTTACTTTTTTACTCCTAAACTATATATCTAATAGCGGGACGAATAAGTGCGACTAATTGTAAAGTAAGCCAGAAGATGTTCTACGGTGGTTTAAATCCTGTCATGTCGTATATAGTATATGTATAAGTCATATATGCGTTGATTCGTTTCGCTTTATTACATACTATATATAATACGAAGAACCATATATACACGTATATAGGTATGTTCTACATATTAATATATATATAGATTGATAGTATACAGTTGGGGAAGAAACGCGACTCGGCGATTGAGAGTATATAACATTATATTAATCAAGACTTATACGTAATTTGCAATATATTAAATAAGTTATGTATACATACTCTATAAACCGAATGATAAGTGCGAATGAATGAATCTTCTATTCGCGTCTTAAGTTGCTGCAGCGGGACGCGTAATGAAATAGAAAACAAGAATTACTCATTATACATATATCTTATGAAAGTAGAAATGAAAAGATATTATTTATCTATGTATTACATATACCTAGGTACCTATATATATCTAATACGTGTGTATATCTATAGAGGAATCCGTATGGACAATAAAATTAATTACTTGACACACACATGTACATACATATGTAACGAGTCGTCAACGCGGGTTGGTTGACAACATTCTTTCAGAAGAATAGGAAATTAAGTAAAACGTGTATAAACGAGATGGTCACGATCTACGTCTCAACAATTTTAATTGATAACTATAACAATAATAAAGAATGTGATGAAATATCCGCGAAATAGCATATAACAGGCATACTTATACTTTATATAGATTTAAATCGTAATTCAACCAGGATCAAGTGCTTTACCCTCGCTAATATCGCTCCGAAATAACACACGTTGACACATACAGTCTATACAATTGACTATTCATATTCTCGTTACGTATAATTATCACCGCGAGTATAAGATTCGAAAATTTCAGCTTTCGAAATATATTGTGTATATATGTATGAAAAGATCTAAAACTCTGAAATTAGAGGCTGCAGAAGTAAAGAAGCATATGTGTGCAGTCTCTAATGTAAGTCAAGAAACCCGAGAAGTTAGAACTATTAGTCACCTCTGATGTTTTGATACTTAGAATTTTGATTTGAGAAAAGAATTTCCAGTCAGCTTTTCACATATTATTATACATACAGAGCGTAAAAACAGTGATGCGGATACCATCGATGTGTTCTCGCGAGTGCAGTACATATAGTATGTCATGGTATATAGTTTAAGTTAATTGTTAAGTTATACCAAGAACTGCCGGTAATTATAATATACTTTTCGTAAGACGACACGAGACTATGGTCCTTTTTACTCTCGTTAAACATATGAGCGTAATCGTGACTTGTAATTGCATACCTATACCACGTGTGCATGCACGTATGTATGTACATAGATATAGTCTGGACTCTGGGTTCGTTTCAGTATCAGGTAAATTAATTATATTTATAATTACCATCGGCTTTATTTTATTACCGGTAAGTATTTTGGTGTAAAAAATCTGCACGTGATGTTCAACTGCATGATTCGCGCAGTTTAACCGAAGTAAAATTAATTTCAATATCAAGGCGTCGTGACGCCTATAATTAATAAACGAAATTATTGTGCATGAAAATCGCTGCTATAGAAATTTCTTGATAAATATATTTAGCAACAAGTCACTTAATTTTTGACAAATTGTTTGATTAGTTAATTTCTGTAAAAATAACTGATCGCGTAAACGATGACGGTATTCTATAATTCACGTTTTTTCTCTATCTCGTTTAGCTAGCTGTACAATTATATCCCTGAAACAGTATCTGGTCTTTTTTTTTCCTTTTTTTTTCTTTTAATTTGTATAATAAACATGAGGATCAAGTCCAGCTATCCAAACCATTTCATTAATCTTATATTTATCCCAGCTGAGGGGGAATAAAATCCGTTTTTAGTATCTCAGTGAAGCCGAAATACTGCAGTTTTAAATTGTCAGCGTTACCTTACAGCTTAACCGGAAACCGATGATCGTAATAACTAAGCTATATTCACAAGTTAGGCCATAAAACGTGTATAGCTATACGGCGCGGATTATTATTTAGGATCCATAACGCGAATAGCCGGAAACTGGTGTACGCCGAGACCGGAAACACGGTTTACGAACTGGCCAGCAACCATTGCGCACGTGCAATGTGCATTATAAAGTGCATATATACCTATATATACTTAGTGAGAATGCAGTGAGAGATTTGAAAGAATAATTTCGTTTTTTGTTTGAAAAATCGTTGAAACTTAAACATGATATCAAACTTTGTGCAAATTACTCCGATATGTCGTAATATTAGGATTGCATGAATGAATTTTTATCTTTTATTTTTTAATCACAGTAGTTATTATATAGTTCGCAACATTTTTGCGGTAGATTGTACTCGGAGGGACAGGAAACGTGATGCGTATATGTAATACAAATATACTCATACTTATATTCATACAATAGTAGGTATGATTCGCGGTTTGCTTATAAAACGATGAAGCTCTTCTTTCCTCGCTGTACGATGGTATATCCTCTCGCTTTTCCGTCAATATACTTGATAGTTCATACATATATCTATTAACGCATATATATGTGTTTTATTTTATATTCTTCTTACCTGTCAATTATACATACATGTTTATATACCTTGATACCTACATATATATTTATATATTTGTATATCTATTTATATATGTATGTATATAAGGGACCGCACACAGCGCGGTGAAAGGGATTCGATATATTCTTAGTTCTGTTAACATTCCGATGACACGCATCTTCATCTTGCCATTGTTCCCTTATATACAAACGATACCCATACTATTATTCCCCGAAGCTTAATCATATATAGTTAACTATTTTCATTGAACTTAAACGCAATTTATCATTCGAATCTAAACTATATAGTATATACCTATATGTACCTAGACAAGTTGATTTATTCAAACGAATGTCAACTATTGTACAAACGTAGTATAGATTTCTTCTTCTCTTGATAAAGAAACAAAGAAAGAAAGAAAGAAAGAATCAAAAAACACTCTGTATAAGTATTTACCCGAGTTCAAATACATGTTTCATGTCATTTTCTTCTCAGGACTCGGACCCTTGTCACAGCTAGACTGAAATCCCCATTTTTTTTAACAGAGGGTGAAAATGAGAAGTGAAAAAAAAAAATCGAAAAAAAATCGGTTTTTCACCGTCAAAGAAAACATCCTTTTTCCGCAGGACGTACGACAACATCCTAAACTTTATAAAGTCTATATCTACTAGCCCCTGTGTCGGAAGCTGTCGCTGTTATTAAGTCAATTTTTTTGTGTGTCGCTTTTTTTCTCTTTTCCGAAGAGAAACTAGAAAAAACTAAACTAAACTAAACTAAAATAAAATAAAAAAAAACGTGTTGCTATTGCGGCACGCGAGACTATCTTCTGACAGTTGGGATCATCCTGCGGGACCCCCCACATGCATACAGCCAAGATACAACTCGACTATATAAGTCTGCTGACA
This sequence comes from Tenthredo livida, assembly GCA_963992785.1. NCBI lineage: Eukaryota > Metazoa > Arthropoda > Insecta > Hymenoptera > Tenthredinidae > Tenthredo > Tenthredo livida. The sequence continues at coordinate 4,656,637 of OZ023068.1, forward strand.
GCTGGGTATATGAAGAGACAAGATAGGTGTAAGTATACGCGAGTATTTGATCCTGAACACAACCCACTCTAAATTTGAGGAAAAATCATAAAGAAATAAATAAATGCGTACATAGGAGATAAAATAAATAAGATATGGTATGGAAACGGATCTTTGCGCATGCAGTCAAGTGAAAATGGTGTAACCGTCTACTAAATCGTATACCTACTTCAGTTTCATCAAAACATTTCTATTCATCTATCCAAGCTTTTGGAAACACTAGACAGGTGTATCACTCGAAAGATTTTCAAGTGCCACTCAAAATCGAGGAAAAAATAAAAAAATAAAATAAAAAAAAAACTTAAACTTAAACACGTTTACGGACGTGACCCGCACGTACTACCATGTACACTCTTAAGTGGTTACTTTTCTAAAGCTATTACGTTCGCCATGGTAGAGGTAGGTAGGTCTGTGCATGTGTATTCGGGTTTCAGAATACATAGTGGGCATGGGATATTTGGGCCGGAAATATTTCGTTAAGGGAATATTTATGGCGTCTTAAAACCCGGCTTGAGAAAATCTGCGAAATATATGTACACATATGTATGTCTATAGTCATGTCCGGGAAATTTTCGGAAGAAAAACCTCATGCAGCCTGCACCGTTTCACCATATTTAAAATTCTCGAAAGTTGCAGGTCAATTCAATTTATTTGAGGAATCATGTCAGTCCGTTTCCTCTCTGTTTCTTAACTTTTTCTTCAACATCCGTTAAAAATAGGAAATTAAGAGAAAAAAGAACCGTTCAGTCACTGCAGTGTAGTACCTAGTACTACCTACGTACCAGAGTGCAGTGCACCAGCATATATATATATTTATGCATCAATCCTAGGTCAGGGTGAGTATATCCAGACAGATATGTTTAAGGTCTGTTAACGCCATGAGTTGAACTGCAGCAGCACCGTTACGGTGTGCATACATGAAAATTTTGTGTAAACTATTTGGGTTTAAAATAGTATGAAGAACTATTTAGTCCTAAACGTTTCAGTTTTCTAAAAATCTTTCAAAATCTTAATATACCTATAATTTAGACGATTATAAATGATATAAATGATATATTGTCAACTCACTCGTTCTACATGGTGAAAATTCTTTCGGTTCCCTGAAAGAGTGTTGGGTGATGTAGCACGTACCGACTGGTTCTCTTCTAGCGAAATTTGCGGAATACCAAATGTATCTGGGAGCACATGCCTGTGAAGAAAAAAAACATGAATTATGTATAAATCGCATGAATTTTTGAAATTCTTTAAATTATTATTATACATAGGTGTACGTATACGTATATAAATAATGATTATTTCACATGACCCTGGATTCAAAATCGTTGTGATCTACCACTCTGCACTGCCTACGCCTAACACTTAGGTTTCAATTATTATGAATTAAAACAAGTTTGTGTGGCGAATGCAGGCAGGGCAAAATTATGCTATAGGAGCCTGTGTGGATCACTGCCGCATTTAGAACGTGGATATTACATTAATGTTGACGTAGGCATGAGGCATACCTATACATATATGATATATATTATGCACACGATTCGGATACGTCACCCATAACACGTATATGTACCTAATATATCGTATATACATTATACATACATAGATATGTACGTATATACGATATAAACAAAAAAAAAATATCTTTATATAGGTATATATATAATATGATTGTTCGATTATGTGAGAGACCTAGGAGCGTAATAAGGTTATCGCATTATCCAAATCAGTCTACCCTGACCGTATCTCATCGAGCCTCCTGGTCCTAGACCTTCTATATCATAGAAGAATTATTATAGGTAACTATTAGTGCGCAGCGGTATAAATCATAGATCGTTATGATCGAGAGAGAGAGAGAGAGAGAGAGAGGTAGAGAGAGTTGTCTAGACTCTAGATAGAATTTTCGAACCACACATCCGGGCCTTGAATTATAAAATTCATATAAAAAAAATCGAAATTAGGGCTTGTTTCTGCTTCAGGAAACTAAAGAAATACGAATTAGACTGACCATATTGAGTAGAAAAAATTTAAAGTAAAAAAAACAAAAATAAAAAATCATCTAGAAAGGAATTTAAGGAAAAATAGTTTTGTCAGATAAAGCCGATAGCTGCGGGATGACTTATACGTCTATTTTTTTTTCTTTTTTTTTTTTCTTTTTTTGTAAAGGCCTAAACCACTTTTCAGATAATACCACATAACGTTAAGTTTGGGACTAATGTAGTACTTCTAGGTAAAATAAATAAGAAAATAATCGTACTATTCACAGCGATGATGGCCAATGCTCGCGCAATCAAGAGCTGAACTTATCGCTTCCTGCAAGTATATATATACATATATATATATATATATATATATATACCTACTATAAACCACTTTCACTGTTACTACTACTACATGTCGAACGACATCCTGGACAGACGTCTAATGATAACATTATTGTCTCATATATATATATAATATATAGTATACATGCCTCCTGCGCAAGTCAGGTTTTCAACATCCCAAGTGATAACACGATTAATAGTTACCTATTAATGTATTCGAGTTAAGAATCTTTCGTCTTAAAAATATATCATTTATTTAAGTGTGTAACATATGAGCATATTGATATATTATATTAAATATCACACAATTAATGGACGTATTATATAGTATACGCGGATGGTATATGTAGTTGGAATAATGAAGAGGGCCATCGAACTCGGTGTAGTCTGTTAATAACAATGCGTTCAATGTTTAATAATTAATTTAAAAATTAGTACCCGCGCGGTTATATATACTAGACTATGTTTTTGCGGCCTCATAATATGTATGCCTACCCATATAGCTAGCATCAGGATTTGTACTGACATGACATGAGTAGGGAGACGTCCGTTTTATAAGGTCATCTAATTCTGCAGACAATAAAATAAATTGGCTGAAACGATGCTGCATCGGACCGAGGAGTACGTAGCCCTGTTACAATTTAATCCGGCGATATAGTCCGCGGCCTTATAAGAAGAAGAAGAAGAAGAAGAAGAAGAAGAGAGAATAGTTGAGAAGAAAGAAGAAAGAAAGAATATGAAAAGAAGAAAAAAAAAACGAGAATTTGATAACTGCAACTCCATACGTTTCGGCTTGTCAAATAATTGCGATAAATCATTCGTTCAGAGAGATTAGAGGGATAAGTGAGATCGTAACGATTCGTTTTATTAACGCCTTTCTTATTTATTATATCGTTACGATGTTGTTATTTCAGTATAATTATTATTGGCCTGTTATTATTGCGTGTATGTATGTATGTACTTAGGTAATCGGTAATTCTGTGTTGGCACTGATTAATTATAAACGAGAATTATTATAAGTGCCTCATATCGCGTTACCGCAGGCAAAGTGCTACTTGCGTGTAATGCTTATCTATCTCAAGTCAGACGCACACAGCTCTGAGTCTTATACGCAACTTGTTCAGTTCAAACAAGCTACTGATGTAAAGAAAACAGAATATAAATACATACGTGGAAAAAAGATGAGAAAAACAATATTTAACATTGAATAAACGAAAAAAAAAATGACTAGTCGTTCATTCTCAATTCAATCGAAAATTTGATTGTAATTTAACAAACAAGATGCATGACTTGTGACTCATTAGTAATATAGCATAAGGGGTTTGATCATCAACGTATTTAGGTGTGAAAGATACAGATTGTGGGGTGTCTTGCTCTTGCATACTTTATTTATCACGATAGAATTTGATCAGTAAATAAATGCAAACAATGACGTTACCTATATCTTTATAAATAAATTTCGTGTCATGTTATTCTGTCTAACGATAAAACCCACACTTATACACGATGGACACAAATCGATGTCTGTAACAAAAACAAACCTGGAACCGAAGTTTAGATTTTTTACTTCAGTTTATGACAAAGAAATTGGCCAGTAGCCACAGTGGCAATATTCACTTTACGCACGAAACACTAGATAGACCCCGTCATCAGTTTTTTTACGTGTTTGAAACCCTGGTCCTTTTTCTGATTTTTTTCACGTATAATGAAAAATGATCTTTATACCTTTCTTTTTTCTGTCTTTAATAAACTAGTCCGATGGTAGGTAAGATGAAAATTAGTAGACAATATCTAACCAATGATGAACCACTGAGGTGAAGCCGCATGCACCAAAGGAAGCGAAAGTTATTTTAGGCCATGAATGAGGTCATCTGGAGTCAACTGCACCCAGTGTAGCTACTTGGCTTAACTATATATGTTCGATGTTTGAAAATCGAAATAGTCGATATGTAAGATGTAACACGTGATTTAAAGGGCTGTGGTGTGATCATTCCGTCAAAAACTGCATGCAGGGGGTCGAGGTGAAATAACTAAGGAATACTTCAACCACGCGGATGATGAAACGCGAAATCAGTACAACAGGTGCTGCAGTACAGGAAAATTTCATTTCCGTTTAAACTTTAACTGCAGCTTTCAAAAATCGGCCTTCTCGAAATTCTGAACTCCCTTATAGGTATGTATCACATGTTATCTCCCTATTTAGCTGTCTTTCTCTTGCCAAATGGCCCGGTAATGACGGCGGTCATAAAACGAGTTCACGTGTTCCGCAAAGAAACTTTCCTTATACGGTGTTTACTGTTTGTTACCTTTCGCAAATTGTTGCGTTAACAATGGAGGGGGCTAATTTGATGTCTGCTCGGTGTGAATAAAACCGCTTGGTAATTATCGTAATTACGGTAAAAACAAATCTCACGCGCTATATGGTCCCCAACTTTGTTTCATTCCATTCTTAGATCTGTTTCGAAGAATTTTTATCAAATTTCAGGTATTTTCCTGAACCAAATGGTACACGATATCTTCAACAGTGCCAAGCCGTACCTTCGAGCCTCTTGCAAGGTAGGTAGTTTTAGTTTTTTAAGTTTCGCGGTCGACTCCGACTTAAGTGAGTCATAGCAAACTGACTGAGTCAGAATATTTATTTATAACATGTTTCTTCGCCATATCAGTTGTCGGTCTATAAACATAATTGCAACCCCATTTCGCAACTTCGCGTATATTCTGAAACGAGGATAAACCAACTGATACCGAAATGAGGGCACAGTCTTCCGGATTTTTTTCTTATTTATTTATTTTTTTTTGCGAATACTGACGCTACATTTTTCGAACAATTTCAGTTGTCGAGTATAATGCAAGAAAGAGAGAGAGAGAAAAAGAGAATAATGACTCTTCGTAATCCCAGCTCTCAGGTTTTGCCGCAATGAGTAGCTGCTTCAACGAGAAGCACAAAGTGGCACCGGGATGAAGGAGGCTGCAGCATCCTTGGGGCGAGTATAAAAACCCACCGTTTAGCAGGCGTCGCAATTTGTCCCGAGGACAAAACACGCTAAGGGAATGTCTATTGTGCTGAAGGCGCCAAATTAGCCGAGAGTTGGATAATATACTGGCATATACCCATAAACACCTGACTACTACATCCAACGCGAAGAAAAAAGTTCACTAATACATCCGCATAAATTATAAAAATATAAAACAAATAACTAACGCGACTATAAGGACTAAGGATTAAGGATTGAGGATTAATACCGGATGACGTAAGGCAGGTCAAGTAAGTATCGCGAAGAATTAATGCCCCTTATGGCTTGTACCATATGTATATTGTATAGGTACTAAAAAGGGAGTAATTTCAAGTTAAGTTATAACCGAAAGAGCGAGCGGCATCGCAGGATCTTCCTGCGGACACCTTTACAAGATTCTGCTTTCAGAAAGGGTCGTCGGGGTCTCGACGATTCTTTTCTGTTTTGGTATATAGGTATTATACGTCCTTCTGGACAATCGGTTCTCCCCCTTTTTAATCGATGAGATTTTTTTTGATTTTTTTTTTTTTGTTTTTGATTTTTTTACCGCAAGTTACTCGCTTCTGATGTTCCTGCGCTGTTTATTTTGTTCTTTTCTTTTGTACATACTATATATATATATATATGTATATATATTATATACTTTAACCATATCGTATATAAGAACATCCGCCAACAATTTTATCGCCTGACTCACGCTATAGCCTTTTATATGTATAGATCGTTTTATCCCCGTATAGGTACACCCGATTGTTCCCCTTTCGAAGGAACCCTAAACTTAAACGCGTTTTTCTTACCGATTGCCCAAACTTTTTCAAGATTGTCGAACCAGCCATATACATATATTTAGGACCGATTGTCTACTCAGCTCCGAGGCTTTCCTCCTCTTTTCTCATTTATTATTCCCCCGATTTCAAAGGACATTGCGGAGATAAAACCGCGGACACGTTTTAACTCTCCTTATGCCCATATATAGCCATTGATTTTCATCTTTTGAATCTTTTTTTTTTCTTCAACTTCGATCAAATTTTTTATGTGATTTGTGTGTTTTTTGTTTTTTTTTCTAACTTTCTTATTCTTCCTGCGGGCTGAAGTAAAAAAGAACTGATAATCCAAAATCGTTTAGATTTTTTTTTTTTTTTTTTATTTAGACAAACTTGACGCTACGAATCGGTAACACGTATGATCAGTAAAAGGATATAAGATACGGAGTGTGTGTATGGTTAGTATTTAAAAATCTGGTCGCATCTTGACGAAGAACGACTATCCCGAACACGTGATGCGAATAGTTCATCGCGTTGATATCGTTGCTTTGTCGTTGTTAGCGATTCGACGAAGAAAAAAAAGAAGGAAAGAAATAAAGGACCATGCATAGAAAAGAGAGAGAGAGAGAGAGAGAGAGAGAGAGAGAGAGAGAGAGAGAGAGAGAGAGAGAAAAAAATAAAAAAATGGCAAAAACTGTCGCGTGGTATTCCATTAAGAATCCGATGTACTAAAAACGATCAATCACTCAATTATTCCAATAGTTCGAATAATTTTACGAGACTTTATAATATATTCTTATAGGAGTTAAAATCGAGCCTGCGTAGGTATATAATGATCGCTTCAAGTTATTCCAATGAAACTTTTTTTAGTTTTTCTTTCTTTTTCATGAAAAAAAAATTTAAAAAAAAGCGACAAGAGGTGGATATATTTTTTTTTTTCATTTCATTTTTTTTTTTTTTTTCTTGTTCTTCATCTAGCTTCTTCGGTTTAACGTTTGAAACGGCTTTCTTACGTGCGTGACGAGAGTACATACATCGAGGCACATCTGCACGTGCTGACTTACGGATAAGGGCGGTGCAACGTACCTACATCATAAAGGCCGCGCAAAGTCGACTGTCGGTAAAATCCAAGAAGGGCAAAGATCTTCGCGCTAGATTGGTACCCAACCAGGACGCTAATAAGAAGTATTAGGCGCAGTACATGATCGCATCATGTGCAGCTACCGTATTACCTACATATTGGTAGTACTACACGTAATATAGAAATGGTATATAAAACGAAAGATCAAAAGCGATGAAGAATATGTTATTCGTATGGCTGGGACGAGAAACTAGTCATTTCCTGCACTTGTTCAGGAATATAGAAAATTCAATGCAGAGACTGAGATAAGTTTCGGAGTTGATACATATTTGAGTATGAAAAAAAAATAATAATAATGATATGAATTTCGTATTGATTTTCCGAATCTTTATTAACACAAACGTTCACACGTTGGCGAACGCTTGTTCGAAGTTTTCGACCACCGCGGAAAGCGAAGGCACCGGTTGTTTTCCAATCCAGAAATAGAAATCCGGAGGAGAGAAAGAGGAAGAGAGAATGAGAGAGAGAGAGAGAGAGAGAGAGAGAGACACACGTATAGCAACTGACCCAAGCTTTTAAAGACGTTAAAATTTCCTCGAATTAAACAACGAAGGACATAATACCTATAATCTACCGATGAACTTTATACACATAACATACATACCGAATGATTCAAACATCATCTTCGTTTATATAACACGTCATACGTGACTCGACCCTCGCTTTCAAAATGAGATGTATAGGTAATTGAGATCTAAGTTTCTCGGACACGTCTCTTAATTAAAAAAAAAAGAAAAGACAATCATTGCCTCTGGTGAAATTCTGTATATGCGCGGGTATGATATATGCATTCGTTTGACGACTAGATATGCTTACATTAAAGCTTTAGGTGATCCAAAATTAGAAATACTTTAATAGTGTCCATAGGGAAGAATAAAACTGAATACTATCGTCCGTATGTATAAAAGGGCTGATTATTTATATTGTCGTCGGTTTATTTAGCCTCGCAGTTGGTTCAATGCGTCAAATGTTACCGTCCTAAAGGCATCGGGCCCTATACTCGGTGAAACGCATGCTATACGTACACATATGTCAAAGATTTGTTTTAACACGCAGTTACAGTTGCAGTTAGAGTTGCAGTTGCATCTGCCTCTGTTAATCTCGTCAGTATATAAGCCGCGTAAAAAGACGAAAAAAAAAAGAGTAAAATCTAATCTCTTTAACGAAACACGATGACTAGGACATTGACTAGCGTGGGTATTCCTAATGTCCGATTTGTGGTAAGAATTGGGATAATTATTATTCGCACAAGTTCTTTCATTTCCGACTCTCTACATAAGACCTTCAAGTCCCGAAGAATCTCCGGTTTAATTATAAGGTTCGAAATATCTTAACGATATTTTAATTAATTTGGCACGGTAGCGCGTGTTTATCATTTCATTATCTTATCCTGTTTTTTATGAGAAAAAATAATTTTTTTCTTTCGCAACCTGAGTGGTTCGCTTGATTACATAGTGATAGGCGTATACTCACAAGTATGGGTCCGTCGAGTTCCTGCGATGTTGAGACTGTCGCTCCGAACCATTGCATCGTTTTGTTGTCGACTTCGCCCGGTGCTTCAGGATTTGAATTGTAATTATTTCCTGAAAGGAGGAGAGAATTTTCTGCATTAATTTCGTAGCTGCAGTATAATCTTCGAATTATCAGATAATACTGTATCCAATCCGTGGCATCATACTATGAAACCAATATGTACCGTGACAATCTCAGGATGCGGAACGCCAGGGATACCAATCCAAAAATCGTTGGCAGCAGTTTAGTAACTCACTAGATTTTCCTAGTAAAGTCACTGAAAATCTACTGATATCCAGTGATTTTACTATAAACATCTAGTGAGTTACCAAACTGCTGCTAACGAGTTCTGGGTTGGTATCCCTGGCGTTACCCATCCTGAGATTGTCACGGTATGTATAGACGTGCGAGTGAACTGCGATATGAAATGCACATTACATTCACTACCGTATAAGTAAATTCTATACTGTAATCCACACCGCGATCTAAACCGCAATTCAACACTTCTATGGATGATTGCTGCGGTAGCTGCGATGTTTAATCGTTTCATTCCTCATTATCTCCAATTATAGTCAATCTTTTCGTTTTATCTTCGAGTCTGTAATTCATGCGGTTTCGAATCCTCCTTAATTCTCATAATTATTCAAGGAATAGGAATAAGAAATCGGAGACCTGACTTACGATAAGCAAATTCTAGCGATTCGCAACGATCAAAGATCTGCGAAATTGCTTCTAGCTCGCAGTTCAAAATTGAGTCTTAAAGACTATAAGCTGCTTTATAGGGAAGTAGTATATCCAGTTGGTGTACGGCCTGTTACTTCGCTCAGAGTAACCTAATATGTCATTGAACAGGACGAGGCTGCGTAACTACCTACGTAGGATACCGTAGAACGAAGAAATACAGGATAAACTGACCGAGAACATCGACCGTCGTCGAGTTCCTATAGCAGTTGATGCACCAGGTGCACTACGAGGGTAAACCTATCAAGGCTTATACTATACACATATATGTGTGGCGTATGCAACCGACACCGTGTCTCATTCAAGGTGAAACTGACCATCTCTTCAGCGCGATAATGGATGATCGATGATTGGATACGATGAGAAATTTTCGTCCTCTTTTGAAAAAAAAAATCAAAAAAATCGAGGAAAGAAGCCCCGGAACGTCCTTGCGTTACAAATACGTTTAGAATCGTTTTAAAAGAAGTATCGCAAGTTTTTCTCCCGTATAATCCGAAGGCATGGTTTGAAAACGTGAAAGAAGTAATAAGTGGAGAGACTGCACAGCAGCCCGCAGGATCGAGCTGGCTTATTTCTTTGGATTGAATCGGCGAGCCCGTTATCCGTATAGGTCATTCGTTTTCCGTAAAGAGAAGTAGCTGTCCTGAACAGCAACATGAGTTGCCAGCTGCGGGTAGGTGTATAGTATATATACAGGGCTGCAGTAAAGAGCTGCAACACGTTTCTCCTCTCTATTAGGCGTTACCCGGTTCTTATTGCTGCGCCGCGTTCAATTCTGCGTATCTTAAGATCGCCCTGTAAGCATTACAAGCCCAAGGGCTGGGTGAACGATGACGAGGATGTGAAGCCGCGATGAAGACGACCGCTATCATTGCACCAGGTGACTGACGTTCAGACTAGGTACTGCAGGTAGTGACCACCTATCCCACCTCGTATTCTCGAGCCTGGGAAGTGACTGACCTCGGAGGTCATTTCTCGGAGGTTTCCTTGCACGCATTTCGCATATTTATTCGCATTAGTCGATTCTTTTTTCTCTCAATTTATTAGTCAATTTTCTTTTTGTTCTTTCATCTTTTCGAACAACAACCGACTAACCAGTGATATTTAGCGCAGGATAGGAGATCAGGGTTACGGAAGTCCGTTTATACAGACGCATCACTAGTTTATTTTCGATGATGACTGTGCAACTCGAACAACTCGGCGCTATGTACTATTTTAAACTGTTACTAGTCGAGTGAGAAAGAATCAGGTATATATTAGTAGGTGACCGAGTAGGTGAGCGACTGAATAAAATTTTTAGAATTATACTCCCATTCAGCATCACCGAGCAACTAAACCAAGCAAGTTTCGATCTAATTGGACAAGAATACCTATATTGTCAGTTGTTCGACAAGGGCCAGAGACAATTATCGTTTGCAGTATCGAGTATTTAAGTCAAGACTAATAGTCGGGAGTATTAAACGAGGAATAAGAAGATATAGGTGGGTATAATACTCAATGAGATACTGATTGGCTTTACACGGATAACTACATCGCATTGCCACCCTTGATCGAATCGGGAGCGAGCTACTCGTCTTCATCTCTAGACAGAGATGGTTTCTCAAATGACGTTATAACGTGAGAATTACATTTTTATGCATTGAAATAATTAATTGAAAAATAAGAGATTAGAGAACGGCAAATGCATTTATACATTTTACACATGCACACAGTGGTATGTGAGACTCTGTGTATTATTCATCTCTATATAGGTACCTATATGTATAGGTATAACCACATGTGGACACCCACGCGCAGAGCTATAGGGCTTTCTAGGGTCACATCAAATGTGGGTCAACAGCAGCCAACGAAAAGAACACTCCCAAGTTACGGCATCCTTGTTAGCGGTGCTAAAACTTCCTTGATAAACTCTCAACTATATATATATAAGAGAACGAAAATAGAATCCGTAAGAGATCAACGTGATCGGATTGAAGATATGTATTATGTAGGTACAATGATGGAACGAATTTCGAAGCTGTAGTAGTTTAGAAATAGAATAAATTTTCATTTTCATTTTCATTTTCATTTTCATTTTCATATACTTTTCACGGTATTGCAATTTGATCTTTTATATTATAGGTATATTTCTTTTCATATCACGTCAATATAAGGATTGGAATCGTGCTTGATGGCCCCTCGGGACTATGAGATTTTGAACAGGAAACTTTACCCCTCTCGTCAGAGAGATGGTTACGTAATTCTACTCGCATTCATCGATATATTGGGAAAAATGATAAAATATAGCTCTCGATCTTTCATCTTGGCTATTCCTAAGAGCCTGTATTGCAAGATCGTCTCACGTCTATTACCCTTCATCATGCTTACGTAGTAGAAAATTACTGCAACTTATACCAGAGTAATGTTCTATTCGTACCGATCTATACTAGCGTCGATTTAATTGCAAGTTTTTTTCTTCACATTACGCTCTCGGTTTTTTAACAGACCTTCACGATTCACTGTATAAACCGTATGAACACGAAGAGCTCAGAATACCTAATTGTGGTATAATTAAAATTCATAAATGCGAGAAATTCAAAACGGGAAGTTGCCGGTTTAGGCGAAATTAGAAATCTATACGACCTTGTCTCGGCGAGTTCGCATCCGAGCAATCGGCGCGGGACTATCGGGGTATAAAAGGAAACCGGTCAGTCTATTAGGAATCGATTCCTCCTCTCGCATTACATCTTCTTGTTTTCTCAAAAGGGTATACCTTTATATATATATATATTCTTACCTTACGGTTAGAATTGTACAGCAATATAAACTGTATGATCTGAAAACTGGATCAATAAATTGACGCGATCTATAACGCGTATAAATATAATACCTATGTAGGTATAGGTGTGCGTGTTTCGCTGTTCTGAAGAAAATAAAAATACACATATTTGAAACTACCGAGGATACATATGTGAGGCTCATATAGCACCGATTACGTCACTCCACTCAGATCTTGTGTATCGACAATTTAAATCTGTAGGAATATAAATTTACCGTAAAGTGTCAAGGCTGTAGTGGTTCTGTGTGGAAGTAGATATACGTGTAGCGGTAGGTATGCGTATAAAAGTGACAATATAGAAGAAAAGGAGGAAATGAAAGAAGAAAAAAAATTCCATGGTTACCGTGATATATATATTCCCTGATAAATAATAATTCGATAATAATCAAACATAAATAATTACATATACCTATATAGAAATATTTTTTTTTTAAATAAAACGACCGAAATCTCACCATTTAAATCGAAGTTAATCGGTGTGCAAGCATTGTCCTTGTGAATTTGACAACGGTATACTACACCCCCGCGAGTTACTCCGGGTTGATAAGACTCCGCTTCTGGAGCACCGACTATCACCCTGTGAACATAAATGAGAAAATCATTTAGTTTTTTTTTTTTTTGTACATAGGTAATACAGAAAATTCTGAAAATATAATCGATACACACATATATATATGAACGCAGAGAACTGCGATATATGTATTGTGTTAATATAAAATCGTCTTATTATTATACCACGAGTTTAATACTAGCGTATGTAATACTGTCTCTCGCAGTTTAAAGATTGCGAATACAGGTCAGTGATCATCGGTTTGAGAGACTGATCTTATTTTAGTGCATGGCGTCACTATAACATCAGAGTTTATACGGATATATAGGTATATTATATACACATACATATTATATGAGAAGATTTGTTGAATCGTAGTTGCGGATCGCAGACGGTTTTAAATCTTGAAAATCGTTTGTTGATACAAAACGCGCGAAATAAAAAAGTCACCGTTAAATTTAGACTCCCGGGTTTCAACTGTTCTTTGCTAATTGTATACATGATATAAATTTCGCCATTATACAATTTCACAGAAGTACCGGTATGCGCTAGGCTCGTACTACTACACTCGTATGAACAAGCTTGTGTTTTCGTATACATGCATGCGATTTTCACCCCAGAGTTGCCTGGCACACAAGTTAGGCGGCGCTGGCGGTCGTATACATCCACAAGTTCTACACACACTAGTAGCGTACTGGAATTGTACGTGCCTAGCGTATAACCCATCATCGTACCTACTCGTAACACATACAGTGACGAGGATCTTGCAGTATATTATTATAACCGCAGTCATTACTACACGTCATTCAATTTCTTCCCATGTATTATTATAAGACCTCTCTTTCTTTCATTATTCCATTTCTTTTCCTTTTTTCTTTTCTTTCGTCACTTTAAATTGACTCAAATTTCGTGCCACAATGTTATAATTACGGTGTTGGCACCTCGAATTTATTCAACCGGAGCGCCTCCTGCACTGCATCAGCAGCTACGCCCTCTAAAACTGCAGGCTATTACCTTTATTGACTTAAGAGGTATTGGTGCCCTTTTTCAAACTCGTATTCCTGCAGATCCTTAGCGATAGTCTATTACCGAGATTGGATTGATGCGGGATGGAACCTAATTTGTAACGTGATTGTAGGCGTGTTCACCTACATATGTATATATCACATACACATAGTCATATTCATATTCATATATATGGATATCTACTATATGCATGTCAGTATATATGAAATTAATGAAAATTGTGAATATAGACACACGGCAGTATCCATTATCGGACGATGCAATTATTATGGGTGCCAGGGAGCGCCGCGCCAACATACCTATATAGGGTATATAAGTATATACAATACCGGAAGTTAGAAAATTTCTGACTAGTGAGCGGAAGGTGGTAAGAGTTTTTACAACTAAGTGTATTTGTCCAGTGTCCGCAGTTATTTCATATACTGTTCAATAATTCATTTAATACTACACAGAAAAAAAAATTTTTTGGCCCAAGAAAATTTTCTGCAAACGCATTGAAAACCGAAATTATCTTGAATCAAGACAAAATTTTCTCGAACCAAGAAAATTCTCTTAAATCCAAGAAAGTTTTTCTTGGTTCGAGAAAATTTTTACTTGATTCAAGATATCTTCGGTTTCCAATGCGTTTGCAGAAAATTTTCTTGGGACAAAGAAATTTTTCTCGGGACAAAAAAATTTTTCTTGGACCAATTCAAATTGGTACAACTCGTTTTTTCTGTGTACGTACGTTTTACGGAATAAGGGTATTGTAAAAATGTCAAAAAGGTATTCGATCGGGCTTTGGAAGTAGAGCGACCGAATAAAGTCATGAAGAGCTAGTTGTCTGCATGCGCGATGACTGATGATGCAACTCGACGTCGAACACAGATCTGGGTAAAATGATGTCTAAATTTGGAAGTAGGTACATAAGAGAGTCTAATGTCTTCGTGACATATTATTATACCTTGAATGAAATAATGACGAATGAATTAAATCGTAGAACTTGGTTTGCCGCATAATTCCTGAGAAATTCGATTCGTCATATTAACATTGTCAAACGCGAATGTCCTTCTCTCCTATAACGCAGAGCTAGTAGGGTTTAAAATCCACGTGGAATATAATCCGATTATTAAAATCTTCGTCCAATAGACATCTTGAGATGTTGTTTTTTTCTTCTCAAATTGCCTTACACACGACGCCCGAACGAATCTTGAAGAGTTTCGTGTATAGTATTGCAATCCGCTATAATCTACACGTAGACAGGAGCATGGAAATCATGTCACTCCTTTCACCTCGTGCACACGGGTTTCAAGACACTCTGATATAAGATTAACTTATCCAACCATGCGACAAAATGAATAATCTGCAGTATAATATGTATATGCATATATACCTATATACGTAAATTTTCATTTTCGTAATTTGAATAAATTAAGAGAGGTACTATACAAGTTTATCCATTTCAACTCAGGAGTAGGTACCTACCGCTACGTCAAGTCTTCATTAAACTAATCAGATGATATCTTATTATGGTTATTATTATTATAGATTAATCGGAACCTCTCCATGGACCCAATTCTCATCACACCCCAATTTCCGAACGATGGAAAGCCATTATCTTGTCACTATAAGCCTTTTCTCGTCTACATTCTGCAGCAGCTATCCTATATAGCTTGTACATACTCGTGTGCATAATATATAAGACCTGCGATAATATACGAATAAATGTGTCTGTCTGCTGATTCCAAGTGGAATCCCCGTCGTTTTTATACATATCTACCGTCTTTATAATCGCTTTCGGATATTGCTTTACATGTCATGGAATATCTGACAGACATTGATTAATCGATGCCTTTCATACGGATTGTCGTTAGCTATCTCATAGGTATATTAAACCGATCTTTCTTACTTTTTCTTAATTATTCTAGGTAGGTATATGTACTAGGTACCTACTACATGAAAAATATGAACAGGAATTTGAAAAAAAAAAAAAAAGAAAACTGTGCAAAAAGATGAAATATAAAAATACCTATTCAAATTAATGCGACTATGATAAATTCTCTTATTAGCCATTTCCGTGAACGTGAACTTTGTTATGTATGTACGTATATAATATACTTATATACCCATACCATCGTTAGAACCTCACAAGTCCTAGCCTTGACACACTGACTCGAGTTGACGTAATATACTAGGAGATGCAAACTATTGGTTCTACTAAACGTACTAGTGGTGACTTACGCAATCAGAGCATTCGGCGTTTACATCAGAGAAAAAAAATAATACTTCAATCACTGCAGACCTTGGACACACACATGACACAAGTAGCTATAAAGTCGTAAGTGCAGTCACTGCAGGGAACTACGATACCACATCCTTTCATCTTTATGCAAGAATTTCATTCTAACTTATCGGAGAATTAATTGTTAACTATTTTTTTTCTCAGATGTTTCACATTGGGTTTTATATATAGGTTTACCAAGTCTATGACTTCAAGCCGCGACTATTTGCGGTGTAAATAATAGAAATCCTTGAACACGACGACGACGCACGAGGCGTTTATATCTCATTAATAAGCCTCGTGGCTGCTGCAGACTTTAAACTCGTAATATTTTAGAAAGATCGAATCGACTTACTATATGTTTGAAAAAAATAATAATAATAAAAAAAAACACTATTATTCATAATAAAAATTGCATCCTTCTGCGACACGCATATCGAATCAAGGGGCTTTACTTTCTGACATATTTACAATCATTTCCCAAGAGCTTGTGAGTAATTTTGCTTTTTTTTTTTTTTCTTTTTTTTCATTTCTCATTTCACGTTCGACTATCGCTATGCGTGGGACGATTTCACATCCGCCGACCACTCCTCTTCTCTTCACTAGATACATACCCATATTCAAGTCTCGTTCACTTTTCAAAGGATTTTATTCTATAAAGTATAATAAAATATAGCGGGCATTATATTATGCTTCCTGATGTTGCATTACATTATGGAACTACCTATGGTCTCATATCGAACCGGTCCTAATTCAATCGAATTTAACTGCGGTGAAGAAATAGGTGCATATGATCAGTGCCGGGGAAGAAGAAGACGATAAACACCAACGTGATCATGTTTCCTTCACACGTAATCATCTCATTCATCATATTAGTTGATATGTGTGAAATTAGTGAATTGAGTCCACGGTGACCGAGAAGGCGAATTAATAGGGCTCTTATTTCTTATGATTCTCTTCGCGGAGACAAGAATTGTATTAAAATGTCTGTAACAGCTGATTTAGAAAACATGATCTAGACGCGAACACCGGAACACCGGAGGTCGAAGTCCCTGTAAAGACGAAATCTCCGAAACTTGAAATTGACGCATGATATTCACCAGGAAGGAAGTATTCTTTGTCTTCACGTCCTGCAGAGAACTGAGAAATAATTCGAAATTCTCGGATTTCTGGACCTTCGGAGATCCGAGCTGTCCGCGGAATTTCAATGTTCTAAACATCGGGCACGTTTCTGTGAATTCTAAATCGTCCGAAAACGAATGTCGCGGAACCTTTAAAATTCGGAACACCGACCAAGCCCCGCATAGTTATGTGTGTGTGTAAATAGCGAGCATCAGCTCTCAAAGCTGCAGCAGATCTAAGACAAGCGCAGCAATACGCTTAGCCGCCGCATTGACTTATTACACAATGACACAATGTTGGACTCTTCTCTCGTTTATATTCCCATATTTGGGAAAATCGGACGCCTCCATCTGTCGACGCCGTAGAGGGATAACCTCGTACGCGGCGGATTGCTCAATGCTGATCTCTGACCAGTGGTCGCAGCAATCTTTCCTTCTAATCTCCAATTCCCAAGCCATTTGCCTGTTTCTTCGAACACGCGGCTTTCTCGTCTAAGGGACGTCCCGACGACGGTGCCGCCTTAGTGACAAATTCTTCCCTCGTCTCCTCCATATCTTCATACTTCTCTCTCTCTCTTATTTCATCCGCATTTACATATGCGTCGGATTCAATGCGGCAACATTCGCGCGATATCCGCAACGTCTCACATGTTTCGAGCTGCTAATTCGCGATCATGTTTTACTCAATTCTATATCACAATTCAGATAGTATAATTTGACCGAGAGATTAAGTTTCTTCTCTTTCTTTGGATCCAAACCCGTGGTTTGATCGGCACAATGACACTTTTACGTTTACCGTGTCATTATCCTACGTGTTGACATAAAATATGACACATATGTGTGCGTGCGTGTAACCCACGATGACGTAAGGCGCGATGGCGGAGCGCCACGACGCTACTTATAAGGAGCACCTTGCGAACGTCACCTTGACGCCTCTGCGTCTTTACGCCCAACTCGAGGATACCACAATCAGCTATCCACGTGCATGGATGCTTGGAGTGATGTGCAATTTATTTCCGGTAAAATTTTGAACTTCCGTCAACACCGAAATCGAGATAAAATCATCGTCATTCTAGACTCTGCATCGCTGGCTGATGTCGTACCCACCCCACTTTTTTCCCCGACAAAATTTCTCAAAGCTTCTTGAAAATGTACAATGTGGGCAACAGCTGGTTATCCCAGCTCAATAAAAGGCGGGGGCGAGTTACAACTGACTTGAGCTAACCGCCTCTTACGAATTCAAACGGTTTCTCCTCGTGTATAGGTGAACACCCTGAACAGTTATCGGTAGTAGTATAAGTCAAAGTCTTTCAACTATCGCAAGGTCTGGTCTCCACCTTGTGTCACGCCTGGTCAAGAAAAGTGCACATGCGATCCATAAGGCATAAGGCATAAGCCACGTTTATTATTTTCACTTGAAATCTACCGTGGTCAAAGTGGACTACGTATATGGCATAATATGCTATATACGTGCGTATTTCCTTGTTCTTAGAAATGCGGTGGAAATTCAATCTACAACTCGAGCCACAGTATGCTTCCTCCTTGAGTCCATGAGGAACTTGGTTTCCTCTTTATAACGCAGAGATCCTGATGTAATGATCTGATATACGACATAGATATAATGTTCTCGAATCATGGAATGAATCTGATAAAATTTCATACCTAGCTAAAAAAAATATCGTTTAATTGTTTCCATAACACTAACATAGCTACTGCTGTGTGAATATGTTAAAGTGTCATTAATTAACGGCTCAATAAATCTCAATCATAGTGTATCTCGTTGTGATATAATGACCCAGTTTTATCATGATATGATACCGCGCGCGGCTACTTATATTATAAACTGGGTAAGTATATCCAAGCGTCAGTTGCGTGAAACGTAATTTAATAGCTAACCCCTATGCCATCAATTATTATCTCCAATCCCCATTGTAGTAGTATACGAACACAATGACCATATAACGTACATTGTAATAACTTATTTTCATAATTTAGTAGTCAGTTTTTAATTTTACTTTTTTTTTCTTTCAAGATCAGAAGAGTAGAAAATTTCGCAAATTTTTTTTACGCATTTTATAAGAGATTGGATGAATTTAATCAAATCTGATGATCATCCGATGATGATTGATTATACATACATACATAGATGAAACAATGAACCATGCATTTATAATAGAGCCCTATGGAATAAACTAAATTGATAATATGCTATGATATTAATTCTATTCATCAGATTCAATTTATCTGTCTAGTTACGTCGTGTACGGTTCAATAATCGAATTGGTAGTACATAGTAGCAGCTATAAGATATAATTAAAATTCATTCTATGTATATAATCTACTCGCGGTGATGTATAAACGGAATTGTAATCGACTCGCTCTAACAAGTAATAGGACGGTTCTTTGAACATCTAGTAGGTATATGAATATAATATGAATATGAATCAATGCACATACCTACGCAAAAAAAATTCACTGTGGGTAGATTGTGGCATTGTTTTATAAATCTACGATGAATAATGGGGGCATGCATTATATGTATATCAGTTTGCCAATATCTTTGGAATAACAAAAATACGACTGGTGGGGATCGGGCGGAAACACGTGTGAAACTACTAGGGTATTTTTTTCGTCCCCCCCCCCCCCCACTCCTTTCGAAAATTGGAAATGACACGAAAACTAGCCAGTCATTCGGATTCTAAAGCTGGCCAGATGTTTGCCTCGGGATTCTATTCGGCAATTTTGTATACGAGACGAACTGATGATTTCTATTGAAAAAGTTAACGAAGGAAAGCTGAGAAGTGGTGAAATTTAATTAGAACAAAACTGATAGCAATATTGAATTCAGTTATGAAATAAAGTGATGTTATAGCAAATTAAAGGGCAATTTTAAAGGCAGCATAAATTACATGCATATATGTAGAAGCATAAGAGAAGGTAGTATAGGTATAGAGAAATATGAGGGATCCTCGAGGCTACTAGAGAATAGCACTCCGAAATAACGAGCAGAAAGTTACAGGCTCCAGGCGTCACTTGTATGTGGCTCGTTTTCTGTGTGATTCGGAGTTTCTTGACTCTCCAATTCTCACTGAGTTTCGGTTAGACTTCACTATCGTGTCTAATTATGAAACGTGTTAGAATTTTTTTATTTTTTAAACATTTCCCTCATTCGCGGATTGGAAAAAAAAATCTGTACCAAAAACCGAGTTAGGTGCCTATACCTATAGCTCGGACTTTGCAGAGGCTAGATTTTGCCAAGGCAGCGATATTTCTACGTACAACTTATTAGTATTAGTGTCCGGAAATGGGTAAGCAAATAATGCATAGCTATGCTGCATAGTATTAAAAATGACCAGTCGCTGTAAGTCAGATTCGAAAATGAATATAAAAGAATTGCGATTTGATTAAAACCTGCATGACTTGTGTATGCATTCATATACGTAATCTGTATAATGATAAATGATCTAGGATTAGATTGTGTTAAGCCCCTCCTTTCCTATAAATACTAAGATAACTTAGAAAATATCCCACGACAGATTTGAACGAGATTGCTATAAAATCTCTGACTCTAAAAGGCAAGAGGCAATATACTGTCATTGCTATAATATCAATGTACTACGTATATCTAAACAATTCCTTTTAAGGAGTTGAAATGCCTCGTACTAATTCTAATAAAGGCAACATGGAGGGATATTTTTTCCACGATTGTAGGAAATGGGGAGTAAATTTCGCGTTATTATTCTGCAAGTAATAATGTAACGGTCTATTAATGTACATATTTCGCATTATACGTGTTTGATATTAGTCATTCAATATTCCAGGTAAAATATGTGTGTACGTTTTTCCAGAAATGAATATGTATACATACTCGTCATTGCTGCGGCGACTAATCGACTGATTCCATACCCATACCTATACCTGAAGATAATATAGCATTTAATAAAGATTTCATTGGAAGTAGTTATCGCAGAGGTAGAATTTCACGCGAGGTTTCACGCTACGGGTTATTACCTCACCTGGGTGGGAGAACCTGATTGTAGCGGATTCCAATATACACATGCATGTGTGTATACTAGTCGATGACGCCCACGGGGCAGTTGCGCGTTTACCGGAAATCGGACTAGGGCGTAGGTATAGTTTTGAAATAAATTTGAGACAAATTATGACCGATATTTAAATTCCTCGGAGATTTAAAACTGCAGCATTTATTCTAGGCCGTAACAATCTTCCGGTTTAAAACACCGAAGTAGGTACGCAACTCGCTTTCATTTCATTCATAAATCTTTTCGACTTCAGATTGAACGTAAAGATTCGAATATGTAAGTAATAACCAGGACAAAGTGGGGGGTCGGCTACGCGGCCCACACCGCCACTCTGGTCCCGTCGATGACCTAATCTCCCGAATCAAGCAAAAGCTGCTTTCATCACACACGCAGCAAAGACGCCGTCACTATGTCCGCGAAAACGCGATGTCTCATCGATGCAATTCTTCGCAACTCGTCGTTTCGTTTTATTTTCTCTCCTTTTCATTTTTTCTGTTTTTTTTTCGATTCATCAATTATGAGACGGTGTCACCTTTCGAATATGCATATATGTATATGCCATATGACTAATCATCCTATACGTTGAAAATCCGAGAATACATAGAACACAAGAATATATATTTTCATGAAAAAGTTTATCTCCTATGTTTTAGCTGATGATGACGTACCTATAACAGTGAGATAAGTCTCTCATCGAAGGGTAGCTCATTTGTACGTATACGCAAGTATAATATAGCCAACGGGGACCTTAGAGGATTCGAAATGAAAGTTTATTTGTGGAAACGCGGACGCACCAACTGACACGTTAGTCACGTGGATATATAGAATAAGAGACGCTTTTGGTTTCTCAGACTCCCTCTGAGTGAGGAACTAAATCTAACCATCAGTACGATCATTTTTATAACTACGAATAAACATCGTCATTATTTTCCATATGATAACATCGTTTCGGTATTTTTAGTCTTTTTAAAGTTTACGAAGCGATGAATCGATGAATCTGAAAAAAATCAAAAAAAAAACGAAAATAAAGAAAATAATAACTTTTCTCAATTTGGTGATAAATCGAAGTCTGATTCACAGAAGACTACCTATTTACTTCGCGCTGTAGCACAACCTTCGTGTTTTACAAATACAAGTTCAGAGCCGATGACGTAGGCCTTGCACTACCTTCGTATTACTAAAGAGGTAAATCCGTAGACTATAGCGTCATAGAGATTCAGGAGAAGAATAATGATTAATGTTTCGCGGTAATTTTCTCATGTCTGAGATAAGAAGTTATACTGTTATGTTAGTATGTGTATGTCTAGTCTTTTTATACAATATAGAGTATTTTGGAATTTTGAAATTTATTGGATAGTGATATTTTTGTAGAAGAAATAAATTACCATCCTTCCCTGCGGCCGAAATTATTTTTCGCCACATGTTCAGCTACGGAGAATCCAAACATTGAACTTCGTTCCTCGGCATAAATCGCGTAATTTTTAGTCTCAACGTTGAAGCAATTGGTCCAAGGTATGAAATAGACATTAGCAAAAACGCATAGAACCACCACCACGTGAAACTTCATTATAAAAACTGATTCACCGCACTGTAATAATTAATCAATCACTCGCGGATTATTAGACAAATAAAAATAGGATAATTTTTTCATGAAATAATATAAAAATTTTCATTCAATACATCTTTTTTTTTTTTTTGCCAAAGTATTTAATTCACCTTCTATTATTATTTATTACTCCTTATCGACAAACGAATGCACACTCGTATATTTCTTTCGGACACACGTGGTAGTAAAGAACTTTACCACCTTATTGAAGTATATACGTTGACGAACTTAGCTTGACGGACGGTCGCGGACGCACTGAAGTCGACGCGATATTCTTTATGCTCCAGCTGCACTCCCCCTCGCAACAACAGAGTAACAGACCAACTCAAACTCTGCGCGCCACTAATTCTTGCGGCTCTATAGCTTTGCGATTATCACGCTAGTTGGCGCTGACTTTTATACGCCTTGTGTATCGTATGTACGGCAAACCGTCATACACGACGCATGTTAAGCTATGACAACTTCGAGGGTCACGTGTTTGTCATGTATCGAGTTTTAGATAATTTGAATTTTAAATTGACGTTTTAATCGCCAAAAAACAAAATAAAAATAAGTCTAGGGCATTTTCACGGCATCAGAATGGCTGATGCGACCGATTTTTCCAATACCGACGCCGTTATACCGTCCGTTGACAGAATCGAGTTGGATAACGATGGCGAAAGTGAGGTTAGGTCGACCGCATCGTTGCCGGAATACAAGGAAGATAATCAATCGGAGATGGACACTTCGGTGTTCACAACCGGGGATGAAATTTTATCAGGAATCGATACCGATGGTAAAAATATTGCCGAAATAAATTTTAGGTTAAGCGAATTTGGCTTAGAGAATCACTCGGATAATAACGAGCTTAGAGAATCTGAGAAAGTCGCATCGACCCACGAAGAAGAGGTGAGATTAGAAAATTTCAACCAAATTCTGTCCCTTCATTGAGCAGCGTTGTCTATATTTTATCATCGCAGTTCACAGAAATTCAAATCGACGATTTACAAGCAGCGCATAAAAATCCTGAAGATAATACAGAAGAGTATAAGTCGTCGCTGCGCTACGATTGGACAGAAATTCCGATACTTCTTTGCAGCGCTACAGAAGAATACGAGGCTAATAATTCTTGCGAGAATTTTACCAAAGGATGCCAATGGTCCCCGGACGGAACTTGCATAATCGTTGTTTCAGAGGATTACAGAATTCGGGTCTATGACCTCCCCAGGGAATTATATTCCGGGGTTTTATCGCCCGAGATAATTCTACCGTCACTTAAACCAGCCTTGACCGTCAAGGAAGGTGGCGTTGTTTACGATAGCTGCTGGTTTCCAATGATGAACTCCTGGGATCCATCTACTTGCTGTTTCGCCAGTACTAGCAGGGAAAGCCCGGTACATTTGTGGGACGCATTCACTGGGGAACTTAGAGCTACTTATAGAGCTTACAATCAGTAAGAGACTGAATTTATAGGAAAATGAGGAAGAAAAAACCTTATTTCGTTGCCAAATTTAAATAAGCAATTGTTTTCTGTCCCTATTCTCTGTAGAGTCGATGAAGTCGAGGCAGCAATCAGCGTGCAGTTTGTAAATTCAGGGTCAGAAGTTTGGTGCGGATTTAAAGGCGCTTTACGAACGTTTGATACTGGGAGACCCGGACGACAAGTTAATACGATATACTTGAAAAAGGATATTCCAAATGTGACTGGAATCGTTTCATGCATTCGGGAAAATCCCACTATGCCAGGACTAGTGGCGTTTGGTACATACTCTAAGACCATAGGTATTGGCCCTCTTACTCAACTTCCTGATGATAATTCCACTCAAGTCTTGTCCTATTTTCTAAATCAAGTAACTACATAACGAATTGAATTTTTGAAGACAGGTTTGTACAAGGATGGTCCGTTGTGTGCGCTTAAAACAGCAAGCGGAGTAACTCAGATCGAGTTCAGCCCATGCGGTATGAAACTTTATTCAGCTGTGAGGAGGAACAACGAAATGTTGTGCTGGGATCTGAGGAATCCTGGTACTGTTTTGTACTCTATCCAAGGACGAAAAGCTGACACAAATCAGAGGATACAGTTCTCAGTATCTCCTGATGGGAATGAGATTGTATCAGGTGGGAAATTCCCTCGTTATCTCTTCTCGTCGAGTTTTCTAATCCTAATTGAATCATGAATTCTTTTGACCAGTTGAATTAGGATGGTTTAATTCTTCAATTTCGATAATTAAACGACTGTTCAATATACCTTAGGAGGCACTGACGGAGTCGTACCAGTATGGCAACAGGATCAAAATATTGTATGCGAGGAGAACTTGGAGACAAAACAGAAGATTAAACTGTCTGTCGACTGCATCAACGGTGTTAGTTTGCACAGATCTTTACCAATAATGGCAAGCTGTTCTGGCCAAAGAATGTGTGAAGAAGAATCTATTCAACTTAGAGATAATAGCGTAAGATTTTGGTGGTGCGGATCGAAATGATGAGAAAAATATCAAGAATATTGAATTTGACTAGCAGTATGATTAGGGATTTATAATAAATGGTATAAAAACATGTAATTGAGGAAATTCATATCGATTTTATATAATGAGGGCGATCATTTTGTCTTACTTATCGCTCTTCCTCACTTCGAGGCAATTTTATTAGTAATTGTTGAATAAGTTGCTAAGAAATAAGAAACCTCAGCATTTTTTGAAGGCCTTGGCATATCGAAGAATACTTCTAAAATGTTTTTAAGTATTTTAATTTTGTACCTAAATGAATTATTACAATAATATAAGGACAATGCTCGTGCATAGAAAACTCAATTCTTTTTATAATGCTCTATAATTTAGTAAAAAGTAATAATCCCTTGACCTAATTCCAATTCCAATTCCAATTACTTTAATTGCATTACAAGAAGATAATGAAATCATATGCAGAATCATTCGTGAAATGATTTCCAGGTAAAGAAATGCATTGAAAATTGTTAAACATGTATGCGGATGAATATAAATCATTTTTGAGCAATAAATAATCAGTTTAGAGACGCGGAGAATTCATACTGATTGCCGCCTTATTACATGCAACCCGCAAGACATCGTTGTAACTTTTTACTTGTAGTTTAGTAGGTCATCAATTCGACTGCAAGATGGCGATACCATTCAGCACCCCGTAGGCGAAGAGGATGAATGAACCTAGAGTATACGTGCACCTGTCGTGAGGTCATTCGCCCTTGTGGTGTCAAAGGGTTGAGACATGACTGGCTGACTATGACAGGCACTTCATTCTAAATATTAAGAATATAGAAAAGTTTTTACTTTGGAGAATGATTGTAGTACTATATAACACTAATTCTTCTGTTACAATTGAATTAAATGTAATTCAATCAGCGTACAAATATCCTCGTCCAGCAAAGATTCTGTTCCAATTGCAACGAAAGGGTGTTCATGCAATTCAGTTTTGTAAAATTAGTTATATTAGCTAGTGTATCATTGTAATAAAGATGTGGTTTCCCGATTAAAAAAGATTATATATAATTATACATGATTATATTTTAATCGCCCCCAAGCTGATATCTCCGAAACCCAGCAAGATACGGAAAAACACCTCAGACGAAACTTATAGGATATCGAGGGGGAAAGGATATGGTGCAAGCATATCTTTTGTAGGTGGAGGCGCTGAGCTGCGGTGAAGGTCAACTTGGTTTTTTTGAATGGAATGGCATACTTTTTTCTACAGAATCTGAAAGAGCATCAGATTTTTTTCTAAAGTTGATAGTTTATGAGATAAGAGCTGGACAAGTTGAGTCAAAAGAGGAAGTTCAAATTTTTTGCGAATTGAAATCCGAAAAAAAATGACAATAATGATGAACATTATTGATGAAGTTTATTGACCTCATCTTATTTGACCGTGATATTGTAAGCCAGGAACCTTCGGATGTAGACGGCAAACAATGTATTACCCATTAGAAAATAAAAGTCACACGTTGGTACAGACTGATTGAACAGAGAAATGACAGTCATGATGATAACATTATTGATAAAATTTATTGACCTCAACTTATTTGACCATTCCCATTCGTATCCGTATTCGTTTTATATTGTAGACAATTCCCTATTCTATTAGCATTTGCTATTACAATCAATAAATCTAGAGGGCAGAGCCCTTAGCAGCGGCAGTCCTGAGATATATAATTCGTATTGATAGCCATACTTTATAATTCCTTTTCAATGGCTATACTTTATAATTCGTTTTAATAGCCATACTTTATAAGTCGTTTTAATAGCTATACTTTATAATTCGTTTTAATAGCCATACTTTATAATTCGTTTTAATAGCCATACTTTATAATTCGTTTTAATAGCCATACTTTATAATTCGTTTTAATAGCTTTACTTTATAATTCGTTTCAATAGCTTTACTTCGTAATTCGTTTTAATAGCTTTACTTCATAATTAGTTGAAATAACTGCTTTATAATTACTTTAAATAACTTTACTTTATAATTAATTTTACTAATTAAATCGAGTTTAATTACACATTACCAAAGTAATGGGTGATTGAATAAGTAATTTCATTACAAACAGACGTCGTAAATACAGATCTTCCATCCCAGTCAAGACATTTTAGCAAATTATAACGATTCTAGGTATGCTTGCATGATCAAGCTAACTTAATTAATTCTCTTAATTAATTGCTACAGACGTATTTATTTTTCAGGACCAATGGAAAATTGTATATAACTGTCTGGTATGTAATATTGCTTCTATGAATGCTTCAATCATAAATGTTGATAATACACTTGATTCATGAATAATCATTTGCTGTATATATTTTTTTCTCCCATCCCATATCCAATTCTTAATCCAGGCGCATCAATTGAGGAGTTAAATTGAATTCAAAATGAATTCAAAATGAATTCAAATCGAATTCAAAATGAATTCAAATCGAATTCAAATCAAACCGAAAATATCGCTCACAAATGAGCTATCAGCTGCCAGATTTTTCGGAGTCAATTTTCTGGCAGTTGATACCTTTTTTAAGGAGTCGATTTTCTGGCAGTTGATACCTCAGGTTGTCAAAATCGACTCCTTGAAAAAGGTATCAACTGCCAGAAAATTGACTCCTTAAATAAGGTATCAACTGCCAGAATTTTCGGAGTGAATTTTCTGGCAGTTGATACCTTATTTAAGGAGTCGATTTTCTGGCAGTTGATACCTTAGGTTGTCAAAATCGACTCCTTGAAAAAGGTATCAACTGCCAGAAAATCGACTCCTTAAATAAGGTATCAACTGCCAGAATTTTCGGAGTGAATTTTCTGGCAGTTGATACCTTATTTAAGGAGTCGATTTTCTGGCAGTTGATACCTCAGGTTGTCAAAACCGACTCCTTGAAAAAGGTATCAACTGCCAGAAAATCGACTCCTTAAATAAGGTATCAACTGCCAGAAAATTCACTCCGAAAATTCTGGCAGTTGATACCTTATTTAAGGAGTCGATTTTCTGGCAGTTGATACCTCAGGTTGTCAAAATCGACTCCTTGAAAAAGGTATCAACTGCCAGAAAATTGACTCCTTAAATAAGGTATCAACTGCCAGAATTTTCGGAGTGAATTTTCTGGCAGTTGATACCTTATTTAAGGAGTCGATTTTCTGGCAGTTGATACCTTAGGTTGTCAAAATCGACTCCTTGAAAAAGGTATCAACTGCCAGAAAATCGACTCCTTAAAAAAGGTATCAACTGCCAGAAAACCCACTCCTAAAATCGGGTATCAACTGCCAGAAAATCGATAGGTACGTGGAGCTCTCAATACCTACATTTCCCCTGGGGCAGAGTCTAAGCCAATCAGGAATAAGATTTGAAGAGAAATTGCCTATTTCCTTCTCGAATCTCGCTCCTGATTGGCTGAACTCGGCTCCAGGAGCCGAGCGTAAAAGTTCAAAAACACCCCATATAAGGACCACCCTAATATTTATATATATTCATATATGAACTTTTTATATATGAATGCCCACACAGCACAGGACGTCCATCGAATGTCCTTTTTATGTCTTATACAGCCTATATATATCCAGGATCATTCGGATATCCTATGGATATTCTGTATATGTCCAGGATCATCGAAACATCCATAGGATATTCCATCACATTACCAAGATATATCTGACGTCCTGGGGATATCCCCATTCGATCATACACAGAAAAAAAGGTTCACTTGGGCCAAGAAAATTATATTGAAGACCGAAAAATCTCCCGAGCCAAGTCAAAATTTTTTCAAACCAAGAGAATTGTCTTGTCTCAAGCCAATTTTTCTGTTGACTGAAGAAAATTTCGGTTTACAATGCGAATTGCAGAGAATTTTATTGGAACAAAAATTTTTTTTTACCAATTTCATCTTTTTTTCTGTGTATAGTGAAAATATTGATATTCAGAGATTTTTTCCGAAGATATGAATCATTATATAAATATTGAGTTGAGGATACAAATATGCGATATTATATATAATATAAATATCGAGTTGAGGATACAAATATGCGATATTATATATAATATAGATATTGAGTAGAGGATACAGATATCCTATATTATATATAATATAGATATTGAGTAGAGGATACAGATATCCTATATTATATATAGAATAGATATTGAGTTGAGGATACAGATATCCTATATTATATATTATTTCGTTCGGAATATTCCTATCGAGTCTCGTTAACGCACCCCATGCGTACTCGTTGAGGCCGCGTGGGCCACTGAGGTTACTGACCCCGTGACAGGTGCTATTACCCTAGGTCAGTGCTACTTGTCAGCAAGTTGTACCAGCGCCATCTCACAGTCGCATTGTAGAACTATTTTCTGCCGATAACGTCGTGTGCCGATAACATCGTGTGCCGGTAACGTCGGTATCAGCCAATGTATGGCGTACCCATGTCGCGGCAAAATTAGTATTCAGAGATTTTTTCCGAAGATATGAATCATTATATATAATATAGTATATCGATTCGGGGATACAGATATCCTATATTATATATAATATAGGATATCGAGTAGGGGATACAGATATCCTATATTATATATATAATATAGATATCGAGTTGAGGATACAGATATCCTATATTATATATATAATATAGATATTGAGTTGGGGATACAGATATCCTATATTATACCGGGCGATTATGTGGAAATGAAAGGCTCCAAGCGCGCAGGCGCTGATTTATTAGAATATTTCGAGGGTCGCCAATTTCAGACTCGCTACGAATATCCCTAGAGTCCGTCTGCTATTTGTTTCTGATTGTTGTCAAATACAAATGGCGGCAGACCGTGGCAGGAATAGGCTATGTTTGTGTGAATCTAGCAGACGACAGAACTGGGGATATTACTGAAAAGTTGGTGGAGTCGCTGTCGCTATTCTGTCGGCCAATGACATTTAAGTAAATCAAAGTTCGCGCGCTTGGAGCCTTTCATTTCCACATAATCGCCCGGTATATTATTTCGTTCGGAATATTCCTATCGAGTCTCGTTAACGCACCCCATGCGTACTCGTTGAGGCCGCGTGGACCACTGAGGTTACTGACCCCGTGACAGGTGCTATTACCCTAGGTCAGTGCTACTTGTCAGCAAGTTGTACCAGCGCCATCTCACAGTCGCATTGTAGAACTATTTTCTGCCGATAACGTCGTGTGCCGATAACAGCGTGTGCCGGTAACGTCGGTATCAGCCAATGTATGGCGTACCCATGTCGCGGCAAAATTAGTATTCAGAGATTTTTTCCGAAGATATGAATCATTATATAAATATTGAGTTGAGGATATAAATATACAATATTATATATAATATAAATATTGAGTTGAGGATACAAATATGCTATATTATATATAATATAAATATTAAGTTGAGGATACACATATGCTATATTATATATTATATAAATATAAATATATGTATATACTATATATATATATATATAATTTAAAAAATATATTCATCGAACATACAAAGTTTATTTTCACTTTCTTTCACGAACCTATTCCATTTCTCTCCGAATATTTACGAAAGGTCCTGACATCCGATGGATGTATTATGGACTATGTAAGGATGCAAATACAGGGCCCTGGGATGTACCACTGCGGTACAACAGACGTCACGGATATCCACAGGATATTCCATACTACAATCCCAAGGATATCTTGAAAGCGGACATTTGGATGTTCACGGGACATCCTGGGTACGTCCTATGTATATAATGGGATGTTCTAGGGATATCCGCGACGGACGTAAGAGATGTACAGTGGATGTCCTGTGGATGACATTGTGCTGTGTGGGTGTACACAAATATATATAATTATATATAATCTTTTTTAATCGGGTTAGATAATGATAACTTGCATGTCAGGAAACAAATAAAGAGACTCGATGAATTCCAATATGTAACACATTTATTTTTAAGGAGCAATTATAAATTGTACACAATTTTGACGAATATAGTAATATTGTATCGATTCTATATCAATAAATTGGCAGATTACCAATAATCAATTTCTTCGTTATTTTGTACTCTCGTATCCCTGCAACTCTTTATTTCAAATATCAAGCAAGCGATCGCTAGCTACGTATGCATGCTCATAGTATGCGAGTTATTCCAACTCTGAAAATCGCTAATTACTTAATAATGTAACGACGTGCATGAGGACACGTATGCATGCTTGTATCTGTACACTCTTTCTTTTCCCCCCATCAAAAATTCCAGCACACCTCCTCGGGTCAGATGTTCTCCTGATACGAGGAGTATTTTTCGACTTAAAATTTCCGAAACTCTGAAAATGGCTAGTATAAATAAACTATAGAGAGACGTGCATCGAGCAACGTATGCATGCCCACATCAATACACTACTCCTTTCCCCCTCCAAAAATGTCAGCATACCTCCTCGGGTCAGATGTTCCCCTGATACCAGGAGCATTTTTCGAACTGAAATTTTTTTCACTTGAAAATCGAAAATATTATTAATATATTATATTGAAGAATGCCTTAATTTACTATACTAATACATTTCTATTGGATAAACAATCCTAGTACATAAATATTTAATTGGAAAAAGGGTAGATGTGATTGTAATACGTATAATATATTACGTATATCATTACAAACTACATATTTTACACTTTTCAAGTTCGAAGATTAGCTAGAAGTATAATTAGGCTATACTAAAACTATAATTATACTTCAAACCGTTTATTTATAAAAATTAAAACAAATTTTCGGCGGAATTTGATGAGGCTAGTGTGCAATATTCCGCTTCGTTGAATTTATTACTTTATTCATTATGCTAAGAAAAGTTTTCTATCCATTCGCTTGCAGGTCAAATGGTGAAGCAAACTTTTTAAATAACAATGCGTTTTCAGTTAGTGTCTAATCGTAACTATAATATTATACTGTAGATATAATTCACAAAGTCCATGTATGAGCGGGAGACCATAGTGTGCCAAAAAACAATCACCGTCATTAAAAGTAATGTCAAACTGCTTCACATCTATCTGAACGTGACAGACATTACGAAGTGATTTTAATTTTGATTATGTCAAACTTGCACACTCAAAATAAGGCACATTTTTATTAAACTTCGACCTACTATGCGACGAACCTGATGAGTGTTCAAAATGCTTACTCCTGTTACAATTCAGGAGTCTGTATACCTAGGAGTAGCTCAGTCTGGTATTGCAAACTCATCAAACCTTTTGCATTCTGCGTAATCACAGCGATGCTAGGTACTCTACGCAAAAAAGCTATTCATCATATTGCACGTAATCAGTTCTGGCGCTGAGTTATTATCTAAATTTATTCATATTATAGTTTTTCGCATTTACGAATCACGATAATATTAAACTTCTGCTTCTACTTCTAGTATCTTCAGATACTAAAGTATCACTTGAATTATTATCAAACTTCTCACACTGCAGAATATGAATGCTTAAACGATAATAGAATATATATATTTGTTCCAGCAATGTCAGTATCTCACTTATGCGATAAATATTCAGCGAGTAGTTCGTTCAAAGCTATAAAAGCAGATTTGGGAAACTTGAGGTCACACATCAGCACACTTTCGGTAATTTGATTAGTGATACTGAATGGATTTGAAAATAGTTTCAGAACACCAGCCGGTGCTTCTAATCTTTTCAAATTGTTATTATTGCAATTAGATGGAGGTCAAAGGCGTAATAGAGACGCGTGATGATCTCAAATATAAGTTAAAAGAACTGGGAATTGTCATACCGAAAATGTCGGAAGCTATTTTAAAATTAAGATATGACGTGTCGGAAGGTCAGCAAATCTTTATAACTTGGTTCCTCCTTGATCCAATCGATTTTTATAATCATTAAAATGTTATTTATAATAAAGAGATGGGATTGCACACGAAAACATTACTCAAAGCTTTATCACCCGAAAGTGTACGAGACATGGTACGTTGCGAAATAGAAACTTACGATGCTGACAAGACAGGGAGGACAGATTATGCCCTGGAGACTTCAGGTCAGATCTAATGATCCTCGAAATGTGATTAACCGAATATGTTTAATGTGAAAGTAAAGAGTACCAAACATAGCTGATAACCAGTCTCGAAATTTTAATCAAAAAACCACCCATCAGCACAAGCAATAACACTCGTTACAGGTGGTGCTATTTTATCCACAAGAAACACCGAGACTTATTCTGCTGGAGCGCCAGTTCTTACTTTATTCGGAATGCCCTTATGTCAGCAACAAAATACACCACGAGCAATCATACAAGTAATAAGCCGAGTTTTATTCTCATCTGAAAGATAAGGTATCGAGCATTGGCTGACGTATTGCAATTCTGCACAGTAACCAAATCGCAAAATATCGAGGGGAAAAATGGATTAGATCAAATTTGATCGAATTTGATCCAGTTAGATCTAAATTTTGGAATAAATTATACCCAGATCTTGGGAGATCTACTTAAACCTGGCTAGATCTAACATATTAGATCAAAGCAGATCTAGTGAGATCCAAACAGATTTCCCCAACTCTGTTTAGATCTAACGAGGTCCAAAAATGCATTTACAGAGATTTAATTGGATCTATTTTTTTTCCCGAAATTTAGATCTCACTGGATCAAATTTGATCTGATCTAATCTAAAGTAAGAAAGATCTTTATGGTATAGCGATTTGAATTTAATAAGTCAGGTGTTCTTCCTGGCGAGTGCTGGGCGTTTAAAGGAAGCAGTGGTTCGGTTGTGATTCAACTTTTGGGTCCTGTAGTTGTGTCTGGAGTAAGCTTGGAACATATTTCTCCGTCGATATCACCAACAGGTGAAACCACAACAGCTCCAAAAGATTTTTCAGTTTGGGTACGTTATTTTTTTTATTTTTTTTTCTAATTCTCCATCAACCAGTCTTGATTAATTCATTTTTAAAAAAATTCTACGTCCTAGGGCTTGTACGATGTAGAAGATAGAGAAGGATTTCTATTCGGTGAATTTACGTACGACAATAGCGGATCAGCCGTGCAATATTTCGAAGTTCAGGTAAGTCTGTTGAAAATATTATTGGATACGTTATATCCCATGAATATCATGAATTCTTTTTGTTTCTTCATTTTCAAAACAGCGAAAACCAAAGAAATGTTACGAGATCGTGGAGCTAAAAGTACATTCAAACAGCGGTAACTACGAATACACATGCATCTACCGAATTCGCGTACATGGATCATTGAATCGATGAAGTCATATAAAACTTAAACTTTATACAAGATTTCAAATAAGCTTTATTATTTTAAAGCAAACTGATAACAATACGCGTCAATTTATGATTATAAATGATATAAAACGCTTTGGAATTTCGCGATCTTTTTTTCTTTTCTTTTATACTGTATATGAATATCTGTCTGCACATACTACATACATACACTATAGTGTAAGACGATCTTCGGTATCGTGATAAATATTTGATACGTTTATCGCGTATATTCGTTTTTAAATTATTTATATACAAATATTATAATATAATAAATGCTGTGAAAGAAAAAAAAAATACCATTTTAAATACTCATATTTGCGAAATAAATTTAACGATCTGTAATTGTGATATAAGTACGAATTTTCA
Organism: Tenthredo livida; assembly: GCA_963992785.1. Classification (NCBI taxonomy): domain Eukaryota; kingdom Metazoa; phylum Arthropoda; class Insecta; order Hymenoptera; family Tenthredinidae; genus Tenthredo; species Tenthredo livida. Next base: position 4,691,678 of record OZ023068.1, read on the forward strand.
AAAATTTATATCTATTATATTATCTAGTATATATTCATGTATATAAGGATAAATCATTTCTGTTTAAGATCCACAGCATATTATGTATGAGAAAATAAATTTTTACAACAAAAATTATGAGTTATTGATTTTTTCAATCATTGTTAGAAATTTTTTTTTTATTTCGTTTTTTTGTTCAATTTTGGTATGGAAAAGTCTTTCACTATACACGGTCTCTTAATTAATTTTCATAATATATTTATTTACAAATCCAATTTTCCGTACAATATTACATAATTCTTAAACAACGCAGACTTAACACGTGACTTAATAAATAATAATATTATCATTTCGAAATAAATACTTATTATCATTCAAGTTTTCAAGTTTATATTTACAGAATAGGCAAATAATAATAATAATAATAATAATAATAATAATAATAATCTTCAAATTATAGAATTTCATTCAAAAATTTCCCATACTCAGTATAGTATGTATAATAATAATAGGTAATAATAATAATAATAATAATAATAATCCGTCAACCGTATAATTTGGCAAGATGATTTAATTAAGAATTTGTTCATCATTATATAGTATGAAAGCTCCGAATCTTGAAATATACTATAGCATGAATAGCTTTATGTATAATATATATGTATATATTAGGATACTATTTTGTAACAAAATAATCAGCTGATTATTTATTTATTTATAAGTACAAAATTCGAAGCGAAATAATAAAAAAACAGAAAAAAAAAACGAAAAAAAAAGAAAAAAAAATTCGCCAAATATTATATCAATAAAATATAATTGTATGTATTATCAATCAACACGTTGAAACAATTTCAATAGATAATATGTTGTTTCTTCTATATTATATAGTATAATAGCAATAAACGCATTATATATAATAATATTAATGATAATAATAATAATAGGTAATTTATTGTTTCAATTTTTTGAACTTATTTAATATCCAAATATGCCTTTCTTTTAAATCATAATATATCTATGTACTTATATTTATAATCTGATCTTACCTAGGGCTTACATATATATTAATTACCTAATAATAATAATAATAATAATAATAGTATAATTGAACGTAAATTCGTAATTATAATAATAATTATATATATAATATAATATGCAGTAGTAAAATGTATACGATATATAAGTATAATAGGTATAATAGGGTCGTATCAAGCCTCTAAATTTAATCATATTATACGTACTTAGACAAATACTCAGATTTCTTAATTATAAATATCTAATATTTATCTACATATATACCTACATATATAATATGATGATTATCTTGAAACAGCAACGACTTCAGCGCAATTATTATTAAATATTTACTATAATATAATATAATATACTATATATTATTATCATTATCTAGATAAAATTTCAAACGTAACACTGAAATTTTATATTTATTTATTTTAATATATATATGTAGGTACCTACTAAAATGTATTATGCTATTTTATTATTACGCAATTTTTATTATCATATTACCTATATCAGGTATATTTTCTATTTAATTCAAATAGTAGTACATACTATATGAATATATATATATCCCCCGAAATATTCTCACCGAAAAATTTCATTATATATATATTTTATACTCTAGTATATTAATTTGTAGCAGCAGCCTTTGAAAACAGAGATATTTATCATTTCGTATAATAAATTGATGTATTTATGTATTTATGTATTCATGTATGTATCTATGTATTTTATTAATCTATTTTAAAAACATTAACTATATTTATCCATTATTATTATTATTATACCTATATACATAGAGAGACACAATTTTATCACAATATAGAAATATTTTCACTGGTTGGACAGGGGGCGCGGGAGGAGAGGGGAAATATGTTTAATTTTTCTAATTATAAAATTCCGCAATGATAAAGAAAAAAAAAACAAAAAAGAAAAAAATAACTCAGATTTTATAAACAAAGACACATACTATATTAACAATAATTTGTGAAGATTGAAATTATACATGTACATATACTATATAGAAACATCTTTTTGATCAATATTAAAGATTTTATTCACATTGTCTTTTACCAATTTCAATATAATTTCCTTTTATTATCTTCTTCTATTTAATATATTTTTTTTTCTTCTTCTTCCTTTCTTTCTTTCTTTATATATATACAAAACAGCAATACATCGGCATGCCTATATAGAAATCAATTTTAATAATAATTCTGTTTTATCTATGATTAGGTAATTATCGTATGATAATATTTCGAGAGTAAATTATATAATATTAATCATATACTACCTATATGATTAAGGTCAGGTGGTAATAATAATAATAATAATAATAATAATAATAATAATAATAATAATAATAATAATAATAATGATAATAATGATAATAATAATCTTAAATTATTTTCAATAACTACTAGATAGGGAATTAGCCTGCATATAATATGTAAAATTATTATTAAAATATAAATTTAAAGTTAGACCTATATTATAAAACTATCACGACCCACTATAATGCATATTATCATATCATTTTGAAAAACTTTTAATATAATGTATATATGTATATATATATATATAGGTATATATACATATATAATATATATATATACAAATTGCACAATTACAATTCCACTAATATGTGTAAATAATTGACACAGTGTAGATATACCAGCGATGGTATACTTCAGACAGCGATTTAACATATTACTATATTCCTCTCTCTCTACACTTGACATAGAATATAATACCTATAATGTGTGTGTGTATGTGTGTGTATGTATTGAAACATATTATACAATTTATAATTATAAATGATAAATAAAATAAAACGAATTAAAAATCAGCCGAATAAAAGTTAATCTGTATAATTGGCGTACTATTACCTATGTATTTTTTTACTACTACCTATTTTAATTTTTATGATATTAAACTTTTAAAATATTCTTTTTCTCGTTTAATTTTGATGGTTTGAAAATTGGAATAGACAGAATACCTGTTCTGATATTGATATAGGTAAAAATTGTATGATATATTCAAAATTGATGATGATATTATACCTATAACACTATTAGCTGATTATGTATATTTAGGAGCTGACGAAACAGAAAAAGGTAGTAAGATTTATACGTATATTTGTATTTCAATATTTTAGTAAACGTGATATTACTTTCATTGTATTATAAAATAATAATAGAATAATGGACTAATCAGGAAGACTTGTTAATTTAAGCAGCCGATATTTCAAACGTATGTCTTAATGTAATGATTAAACAATGGTATATATAGATATATATATACAATATATATATCAACGATTCGTTGTTTATTGATGAATTATGTACAATAAGTTTGAATGTTTGATTTATTTCATTTTCTTTCTCTTTTTCTTATTTATATATATGATATGAATTTTATCAGATATATATGTATTTGGGTATTTGAACTTGACTATGTAAATGATCTAGGTAAATGATTAATGATGAAAATACATATTAGCCTGTATCGTGTAATACTGTAGATAAATTAATGAAATACATTTAAAAAGATAGACGTCTTCCTGATTTATAAAATGCAAAAATGATAATAATAAAAATTTCAATTAGCTCCTTAAATTTGTCTATTTATCTGAACTGTTGATATACTTGATCAGATCGAATATGGTGTTTAAAACATATTATACGCTATGTTATTTTAATAAGCAAACACGTACGTTATCGCTATATCTGCTTATTATTTGTTAAACATGGCTTTCGAGAGGAACCTTGAATACTTTCGAAGCTAAATTAGCATCAGGAAGTGATTGCGGTCGTGCATTAGTTACGTTAAAAACTACATTGCTCGGTCCTCTGAAACTAACTTCAATTAAAAAGCTAGTATCAGATGGAACATTAACTCGATTACTACTTAGGTCTGGTGAGCTTGTACGAAGCTGACTTTTCTTAGGCTTGTTATCATTTTTAACAACTTTCTCAGCCTCTGTCTGCAACTTATTGTCTAGCCAATGGACTTTGTCAAAATCCTTTGTACCACCGACGGTGTGTCTTCTCTTTATAGATCTTTCAGGCATGCCATTTTTCCTCTTCAATTTAGTAGCACCTTCTTTTCTCACAGACTGACGCCTTTTGCTGATATTACATTCCGTCTTTTCAGTTTTAGTCAAAGATTCAGATCGCTTTAATTTGCTATTAGGCGATTCCGATCTATCCGAGTGTTTATTCAAGCTCTCAGACCGTTTCAATTTGCTATTAGTTGGCGAAGCTAATCTGTCCGAATGTTTATTTAGACTTTCAGATCTCTTCAATTTTGAGGTGACATTATCTGATTTTTTATTCAATGATTCAGATCTCTTCAATCTTGATCTAGAGTCCGAATTGCTTTGACTGAGGCTCTCAAATTTCTGTAATTTGTTTGAATACGATGTGTCAATATCACCGTCAGTAGATTTAGCTTCTTCTAATTTGGTATCGCTGCTACATTGACTAGCGCCTGAAGCTGCGCCATCATCATTTTGAATCTTAGTCTTTTCAATTTTACTTATAGATTCAAAACGTTTTATTTTTGAACTGTAAGGCAGATCGGATACATCAGTCTTTGAGTTGCTTTTCTTTGGATTTTCATCTTTATCTGCTGCATCTATAACAACATTTTCGGCTAATAAATTCACTGTTATATTTGTCTCTGGTAATTTCCTAACGGTACGATCGTTGTCAGGTGTTATTGAATCCGTCGAATCTGTATCCTTTTCCAGGATATTCTGCAAGTTATAAAAAAAAAAACATTCGTTAAATTATAAATAACAGAAATAAGCAGGGAGAGATATTGGATAAACTTTTACACGAGAAAGAAAAAAAATTAAACACAGTATCTTACATTCTTCGTATGTAAGAGATGGCCTTTATCTCCGTGTGTTTTGTGAAGGCTTGGATCTCTGTAAACTTCTGTTGTTTTAAGAGATAAAGGAGTTGAAGATTTCCTATCATCTTGTAGACTGGAGGATTGATCGGATGTTGTCAACTGGCTTGTTGGATTAACCAGTGATTTCCATTTACGATCAAACGTCGACGTAAGGCTAGTTAAAAGATCGCTACCTGTAAATAGAAAAAAAAAATAGAAGAATCTTTGATTATTGAAAAATTAATATTATACGATATTGTTCAAACACATAAAGCATAATATGTTCTTTCTGACAATTCTTTTCTTTTCTTTTCTTTTCTTTTTTCTTTCTTTTTTTAGCACAAAAAATACACTAGAATTTTTAATGAGATGATGATAGTGATTAATGCTAACAGGTAAATAGAGGTATACGTTGCAGCTAGATATTGCCAAGTGAACATTCCTGAAATAATAATAATGATATTGTGAATACAACCATAATAGGAATAATAATAATAATAATAATAATAATAATAATAATAACACAGGTGACAAACATAATTCAACAATAACGACGACGGAGAGGTGATATGGAATAAAAAGTGTTAAAAATGGCTTGCGTGCGACATAACAGTAAAAGAGTGTGAGTTTGTCTGCGTTATGAAATATATTATACATATATATGTATATATATATATGTATGTGATAAAGATGAAATAAGTTTGGAGAAGCTGATGAGCTGCAATTATAAAACATAAAAACGCTAATTAGTTAACTGAAATTATTTCAGGAATTTTAATCGATAATTTTGTCATTTTGTCATATTAGCATATGAAATTTTTTTTTTTTTTTTTTGTAAAATGCTCAACAAGATTAATTTGGATATTAATTTACTAATAGACAATATTGAACGATGAAAAATCCTGTAATTTATTTGTTGTAATAAACAAAACATGTGTAACGATTGAAAAATTTAAGCCATTCAGATGAGACAGCCGTCTGCTCCTCAGACACCTCTGGTCTGATTTACCTCTAAGGAATTTGTTTAGAGTCTTGGATGATGCCCCTGCCCCTGGGCTTGATGATGCTGGGGCTGAATTGGGGCCTGTGGGGGCTGGGGATGGGGGCGATGCCTTCGAGGCGGTGCTACCGGCCCCTGTAGCACCGTGTAGATGGGACGATATGTAGCACCAAAAACCCGGGCTTGGTGTATGCCTATGTAATGTGATATGAATAGTACAAAGGAAAAAAGATCAGAGTTTATTTAAACGTCGAATACAAGCTAGGCACGCTATTATTGCATTGCATAGCTTTTTAAAGAATTCTCATATTTTATCAAAGTAATCGTTATTCAGCTATCCAACATTTTCATAATAATTTTTATCTAAAGTTTTTATACAAATCCATTGATTGGGATCAAAGCATGCGATATTTTTCATCAAATTTTTTGGAGGACTGATACGTTACTTTTTAAAATATTCGATATTTTTATTATTGTTTATTTTTAGTCAAATAAGACTTTGCTTGGCCATATATTATATGTATATATTTTTATGTACGATCTTTGGACATTTATATTCGTACCATAACGAATTTAAACGAAGCTCATACAGTAGGACTGCTCAAAACGCTTTTCATTCATCGACTGTTGCCGCAAGCATTATTGATAACTTAGTGAGTGTGAACACTGATTTTAGGAACCACGTTTATAAAAGCTTTTTAGAAATGTTAGCGACCAGACTGCCATTTAGTTAGAATAAAAATATTTTATTTATTAGTGCTTAGTTTGAGGAGCGTTTCAGAATTTTATTTTATTTCAAGTCCTACTGTACAATGTGCAAATGATACGATAATGAAAATAAGCAGCGTTCTAGCAAAAGATAAACTGCGTGGCAATATTTATGACTATTATTGTAAATAAAATTTGATATTCTATTTTTCTTTTCTTTTCTTTTTTATGTCATTCTGATTTTTCTTCCCCCCTACTTTTCACATATTCGATATTTCATAGTGCGATATCTTATAGTTATATTATCGATAAATTTAATGCACTCATTAACAACACTCTGATTCTAATCCAGCGTGCAAGCCAGTTAAGCGCATTTACAAGGCTTATCGTGTCACTGAGCATCAGCAGTAAAAATAGCTTAGATTAAATTTATTATAAGAAAAACTAAACTCAAAGACTAACATGCAAGTGATATAATATATATCATATCTCTATACAGAATGATTCCGCAATGATATTTTTTCACACATAGTATGGGTAATTTAATCTTTGAATAAATTTTATGCGTGATTGATTGAAACAGTTTTTTCTTTTCTTTTCTCTACGATGTGAATAAATTAGGGTATCATTCGATATAAAAATGAATATTATTAAAGATAAATAAATGATTAGGTGTAGACCATGCTCTGTCAGGATATTATTATATAGAGTAAGCATCTCGCATGAATGAATTAGGATATAATATTATGAGCTTCTGAAAGATGAAATTAAATTTTAATGAAAGAACGAAAATAGTATTTATGATATGATATGATACAATATAATATTATTATATTATATTATATTTATGCGAAGTATAACGAGAACAGAAATATATATATATATATATATAAAAAAAAAAAAAAAAAAGGGAAAATTGATTTTTTGAATGTATAGAAAAGTACCTAGAAAGCTTTTTGTTAATAGTGAGAATCTTCTGAGTCCAGTGTAGGAAACAAGATCCAGCTACACTCACCGACCATCAGAAGCAATAATTACAGAGAGAAAATACACAGAGAGAATAAATGGACATTGGCATTTACATTTACATGAATACGCGGTATACTATTAGGTATTTAAGTATTTGAGGACAAGAAGATAGAAAAAAATATGTATGAAAAAAAAAAAAAGAAAATAACAACATGTTAGTGGGCTGTGAGTTAGTTCGTTTGTATGTATACACATATCTCTACGGAATAGATATTTATATCACACATTGGCCTTCGTAGACTCATTCTTTATTTAGTTCCAGTGAAAATTAGTCTATTTATCAAATTCTGATGATACTTTACATTTTTTCTTCTTCTTTTAATTTTTCTATTTTTTTTTTCTCTTTCTTTTGGTTTTTTTTTTTTCTATTCATATATAAAACAAATATATATAGTACGTATGAATTTGGGGATCATGTAATTGTGCTCAAATTCTATCTATAATTATTATGATAATAATAAATAATCACGTTCATTCTTATTGAATTATGTTTGACGGTAGTAGTTTCAATTATGTATCCTGTATGATTATGAGTATAATAGGTCTGATATATATACCTTGTTTGTGTAATATATATATAACAGAAGGAAATACTGGAGGTAAAACAAAATAATCGTTCATTAGGTAAAAATTAAATAATCGATTAAAAAAAATCCACTCTTTTCCCCCCAGAATTTTCATAATATTTTCTATTGTTTCTTTTATTATTATTAATGGCAATGCGTTCTCATAAAATAATAATTTAGTAGTTACTATAGTGAATAACACGAAGACAGGACTATACACAATTATATAAACGTAGAATATGTAAAGTGTGAACATGAAATATGTGATACTAATAACAGAGAGCTAGATAATTTTGAATTCATGAATAATGAAAATCGATTTATCGTATCATATTCGAAATATGGATGAAAAATCTGATAATTATTCATTTTTTCACACTTTACCAAATACTTTGTATTTATTTATAATAACAATAGACGATACCAGGTATAGACCAATCAATGAATACTAACCATCGTCTGAAACATCTCCAGGTAAACCGCGATGCTGATGTGACGGCGAAGGTGATGGATGCGAGTGAACATCGTGCAGGGAGTCTAGACTGCCGTAACGTGCCGGTGGAAGGTACAGCAAATCCATTGACGGCTGAAATATTAAAGAAAGAATATTGCATGAAGTGTAATTTACATCGTCGCTACCTTATCCCAGAAAATTTATACCCTGATATTTACCTCCTTGTCAGTCTTGAATTTTTTAACAATTCCATTGTTCATTTTCTCCCCTAATATACTCGAAAGTTGACTGCTAGCTTGAGCTTTCTGATGCGATGTAGGCTGCTGTTGTACGGCGATTGAAATTGGCGATATTCTAGTTGTGGATCTTGACTGTCTGTCGTTAACGTCCAACAAGGATCTATCGGACAATCTTTCATTCAAACTGGACAATCTTTCAGAGACAAAAGTCGGGGTGACAGTATTGTCAACAATGTTATCGAGGATATCATCGTTCTCCATTTCTCGTTTAGCCAATTGCCATTTCATCTCAATTCTCTTTCTCTCCTCTTCTCTCTTCTCGGTTTCCCTTCTCTGACGGTGCTGATCCCTTTGTAACATGGCCTTAGTCTCCTGTTCAAATCTCCGTATTCTTTCCTGCGTTGTAGCGCTCAGTCCGGCGTAAGTTCTTATCGTAACTTCGTCGTTACTTTGCTTAGTGTCGTTAGAAAGATTAGAGATATTCGATATCGTGTCGTATCCACTCTGAGAAACCTCCTCGGATGTTCTAGGCGACTCGGACGAAGTTGGAGTAGGGCTAGACTGCTGGCTTGGCGCGTACTTAGATTGAGTCAAAGTACAGTTTGTCGTCGCGCTTACATTACCAGTAAAATTCGAGTGGTTACCACCAGAACTAGTCGAATGATTTGACTGACTCTTATTCTCATGCATAGATACTATTTCGCTAACAGAACATTGGCGGTCGTTTAAAGCCATGCTTTGTCTTGCTGCGGCTGAATTTTCACTATCTTGTTTTGTTCTTGACTGTAAATAAATAATTTTTATTAATTAGGGGATTTTAGAAAGCGTAATCATCATTCATTCGTTAATTAAGTTAATAGAAACCAGATTATGACTAATTTTGTTATTTTGTCAAAACTTGGCTACATATATATAAAAATAAATTGTTATGTGTATGCATTGTGGTTTCTAATAAAGTTATTTATGCTTAAACCTCACCTTATCATCGTCGTGTTCTTCGTTATCTGGTTCGTCCTGACCTTTCCGTCTCCTTTGTATTTTCCTGTTAGCTGCGGATATGATTGAGGATACAATATCCCTAGCTGAGACCATTTCACGCATGCCTGTTCATAGCAAAAAAAATAAGACCAAGCAAAATAAATATATAATAATGCAAATAAAGGGAAATGATAAATTAGCGTAATTAGAAAGAAAGAAAAACCTTAAATTGAACGATAATGATAATATGATAAATAAATATATTGCAATTAGTGAAGGAAAAATGCAAAATGAACAATAATAAGCAAATAAAAATGATAAATCCACTCTTATAAAATATAGAGAAATTACATTTACATTTATTTTCAATCTCATCAAGCTGTCTCTCTTCTTTACTGTGTGAATAAATGATTTCAATAAAAAATCTGAATGACTTTTTTCATCGATAAAATAATTTCAATTCATTATACTGTTCTTCTTATTTGAATAATAGATAAATTACAACAAAGCATGCTAATAAAATGCAACTTATTTAAACTAAATTCATTTCTTTATTCTATAATATACTCTAAAGTATATATTCCTGATCCGCAATGATATTTCGTATCCCTTAATCGGCGTCACCCACCTTCGACTTTATGGATATTGTTCAGGAGGAGATTATGGTTTGTACTGGATGTAGGTTCGACCTCACTTCCGTCAGCAGGTAGGCTCAGGTTGACGCTTAATCTGCTGAGATCGTCGAGATCTTCTTCGGAGAAGAACCAGTCCACCTTTGAAATGTGAAATCATAATAATGATAATTACCGAATGTATTATTCGAAATAGTATGAAAACGATATTGAAAAACTAACGTTGTTCAATAAGCTCTCGACGATTCTGCATTGATGAGACATATCGGTAACCATGGTAACCATATTGTCTCTAGACCCACTAGCCCTGACTAAAGTCGGTCCGAAAACTATAGCCAAATTTTTAGCTTCCATTTTATTAACTTCGCTATGGTCTACAACTTTTTTCAAATGAAACATCAAATATTTCAACGTCTCAAAGTGTGACTCTGGCAATTTTCTCAAAAGGCTTCTTATCTTCGCCATTCGTCTTTGGGGATCCTCTATCTTGTCTGCGTCTATAAACATCGGATAGAGGGATGCTGTTAACAGGGAATCTGGTAGCTGGCGGAAAAACGATTTCAACAACGACGATATCACGTTAACGTCGCTCCATCTTGGATCCTAAATGATGAGAAAACACACATGATTATTATTCTCAGTTTAAAATTCTACAGAAATGAAAATAAAATCCTTCTCCATATTGTTAATCAATAATTTGTTATTCCGGACCGGATTCTCACCTGTAAATTGATATTCTGAAAACCCTTGTTAACACTCTCTGTGAGCTGTGATATGGCGGCAGTATTTCCTGGAACTCTGTATATTCCGATCACCTCAAGGCCTCTAGCTTCAACAATGCTTGTACACATTTCAACAATGAGTGGCACATACTCAGAGAACGATGACTGTGAACATAAAATGATGAATGTTATAAAAGTAAGAAAAATATACAAAAATAAACCAAAATCTTACTTTCTTTCTAAAAAATCTGATCATTTTATCGATTCACTCACCGGTGGGCATGACTCAAGAGGTATCTTGAACGTCGCACCTTCAGGTGGCATTTGTGATGTAGGAGAAGAGGGAGAGCCGGCTTGCCCATGCATTCTTCTCAATTGTTTAGCTACTCTACCCTTCCATGTTTTCGTTTTAGGAGAAGGTAAAGATTCCATAGTCTGACTAGGCTTTCTTGTTTTATTAACAGGAGATTGACCAGTCGGTGAACGATTTCTAAACGATGTTAATTTCCTTATACCCTTGTGGCTAGGCAATGGACTTAATCTCTGACCTCCCTGAGCTGTTGCACTTGGCGTTGTAGGTCCAGGTGTTTGCGGCACTGCTTGCTGCTTGGATGTACTCGAAGCAGTATCCTATTATAATATTCAAAAATTATTACAATTTATTAATCAATTAGATATTAATTGATATGCATATATTATATATTCTTTTATCATTTAAGTATAGAACCGTTACTATAACAGTTTATTCATTGGAAGATCTAGATCGGTATTACGCTGTTTAAGATTCACATCATAGGTGACGAAACTCCTAAAGTAGTTAATCAATGCTAAACGCATATTAGGAGAGAAATCGAGGCGATTAATTGTCGCGTTAATATAAAAATTCGTGACAAAAATTCAATCTCTCGTTTAGAAAAAGAAAAAATAGAAAGAAAAATTCAATGATCTAAAATAACAATTCCATTGATCTTTTTATATTTATTTTTTACATCCAATTTCTTAATTAAATAAAAAAAATAATAATTTCTCACCGAAGCCTTATCATTCGCGGCATGTTTCTGTAATGCGCGTATCCAAACTGCCATAGAAGTCGCATCTTCAGTTTGTAATAAAACTTCAGCCGATGTATTTGCGACCCTAAGTACGTGTTTTCTTTTCGTATAATCGTCGGCCACATCGACCAGCGAACAACGTACGTCCATATTCTGCCCGGCATCACCATCACCCGTCGACGACGGACTCTATAAACGATATTATAATATGATCACAACACACGTTGTATTATTAATATTATTTATAATATATTATTTTGATTCTTTACGTCATTTTTAAAAATCGCATCACACACGTAGGTAGGTATAGCTTTATTTCCGTCATACACGATTCTTATCTTATATATAGCGTGGTATACCCACTAAATAGCATTAGTATATAGTTCTCGGTTTATTTCCGCGACTAGATAAAAAAGAAAAATTAGAAAAAAATTAGAAAAAAAACAAAAAAAAAAAACAGAAAATATGAAAAATATGAAAAATCTTATAGTTCATACAACTAGAAATAATTGAAACGTTTTTATTTTCATTTACATTATTAATTTTTATTTTTCATCTTTTATTTTCGCATACCTTTTCCATTTCTGTTTTATTATCGCAGAATAAATTAGATTCGAATTAGCAAACTTAATCCGCGAGTCTTTTTTATTTTTTTATTTTCTGTTTCACGGCTGTGATAATTATTATCGACCCTTTCTCTCTGCGATATGCTAATCAAATCTTTTTTTATTCAAATCGTAAAAATTAAGATGAGACTGGGACGAGTGGGGTGGGGTGGGGTGGGGCGGGGGAGGGAGGAGGGGTGTGGAATTATTTTCGAAACATATAAGAGATTCACGTCGCGTTATTAGGACGGTAGCGACGAAAAGCTTGGGACACTTAAAAGCACCTTTTTCTTAGCGTGGTCTCCACAAAACTAAAGGCTTATTTTTAACACGTCAACTTACTAACACGCGTCGAAAAGATTGCGTAACTAAAACGCGCGTATACACATATTATGCTCGTTCAGACTCCGAATTAACTTCTTCGTTCTTATAACTTTGTCCCTATAACTCGCACGCATGTATAGGGTATATAGAAAAGAAAAAGAGATTTTCGATTTTCGATTTTCCATTATCATTCTCATTCTCATTTCCACGTCTCTGTGATCTCTTTTCGATCATCTACTATAATATTAACGTATATCATCGACAACATATCAATATGAATTATTATCGTTAATTAAAACGATTTTTAAATACAAATTTCCACATTAATTATTTACCCAAGACGATGCAGTAATCGAACTGATACTCCAGCGTCGTAATAATCTTCTACGAAAAAGACTATTCCCATTTAAATGCAGCGGAATAGAAGATTGCGAACCGCTATCCTTGGGTCCCAACATTTCGACGATTTTTATTTATTTATTTATTTTTTATCAAACCTATCACATCAGAGTTTCTCTTTTTATTTGAATAGTTTATTCAATATATCTTATCTTCCGCGTATGTATATATATGAGTTTCGTACGGTGTGTTTCATTTTCCGCGCACTTGCAGAATATAAAAATCGAAATGAAATAATAAAAATAAAAAACGTACACAGTTATAGAAAAATAAAGATTTTTCAATCGTTCATTGATTGATAAATTTTTTATTTTAATTAATTTTTCATCCTTAGAGATCGTTGATAAAAAATTTGTCTGCGAATCGAATGATTGTATACTTATAGGTATGGGAGAACTGATTCCTATGCGAGAGTTTAAAAGTGAATGAACATTGCGGCGCTGTATAACTAGTAGTAAAAGGAATCGCGTGTATCAACGCGACAACGCGTGTTGATAACGAACTAACACAACTCAACCACGGGGCCGCAAACACTCGCGAACCTTTCACTCCGTTTACTGTACTCTGAATTTATATACTATACTATATATAGGTAGTACTACATATGTATAAATTATTATCGGAGTAAAATAGATCGCGAAAGAAAAAAGAAAAAAGAAAAATTGTCGATGGATAATAATTAACGTGAAATTTCAATTTCTGCTGATTATTTTTTGTTTGATTAATTTTTAATTTTCAAAATTGAGAAAGCGATTAATTAATATCAACGACATGGGTGTTGTAAGAAAACTTTGCGACTGTTTCACATAAATATATATGTATATATATATCTAAAGAATATCCCGCGGTTTTAGGATGCGGTCGGGATATCCAGATCGCGATATATTACAAACGCATTTCCTTTACACGTAGATATCTCGTTTAGCTGTTAAGTATTAAAGTCTGAAATTTTTCCTAGAACAAATATACACGTCGGTAATAATTATCGCTTGATTAATAAAACGGTTGAAATTCTATACATGTATACCTACATATTATAATAAATAAATGGAAATAAATCTAATATCCATAACGAAAGCTAAATATTAAGACATACACGATGTATTTTTCACTATAAATAGTTTGAAAAATTTTCTCATTCTTTCCTATATATTTACCTATATATTTGGCCTATACGTTTGGTGTGACCTGTTTAGATTATAAATCTATCTATATCGGGTTTCGGTATACGCGATAACGACTCTCAAGAATTTCTATAACAGATTACCAAAATTCTCATTCTCTTCTCTTATTATTCGTTACTTTTATCGGAATTAAATTTACAATTAATAATCCGGTATATCCTTTAATTTAATTTTCCACGTTAAGTAGATTCATTCGATCGCTATAATTAGATACAACGAAGTAACACGCGAGTTTCTATTCTGTTCAATGAACAGTTTAAAAAAAAAAAGAAAAAAAACAACCACATATATTTATCTTGATATCATTTTCTAAGCTTATCGCGTTTCATTGTAGCTCTGTGACTTCTGCTTCATAAAAATGCGGTTTTTTTTAGCCACACATACATCTTTTCTATCACGTGAGGGGAATTCACGGTGTTAATTCCACGCGGTTAAAAGTAAACGACTAATTTATATCGGTGCTAATTTTTTCTTTTTTCCTTCTTTTTTATTTTCTACATCTTCAAGACTGAAAATAAATCCTTAAAATAAAAAATAAAAAAAATTCCAATCGCGGTAGAATCTTTAATGATTAATATTAAAGCAACGTACGTTAGAGGATATTGCGATAGATACCTATATACCTACTGGTAACTCGATATAGTAGCTGGTCAATTGTCAATCGTTAATCATACTAATAAGTTACGAAGCTTATATACGTTAGTTAGTTAGTTAGTTAGTTAGTTAGTTAGTTAGTTATCGTTTCTTGTAACTATATAGGATAATATTCATAGATTTATAAATATGACGATGATTACGATTATGATAATGGTTATAGCAGAGCATTGAGCATATATGTATATATTGATCGTCTATATAGGGGAACGCGGGGCAGAACGGGCAGCGGGGCAGAACGGGCACCAAAACAAAAAAAAATAAAGTGGTCGGAAATGATTTTTTATAAAATATGGCGACGTATTTTGGATCAATAATGAAAAAAAAAAAATTGAAATTTTTTTTTTAAAAAGTAAAGAAAAATAGAAAAAAAAATATTTTTTTTTTGATTTTTTTTTTTTTTCATTATTGATCCAAAATACGTCGCCATATTTCGTAAAAAATCGTTTCCGACCACATTGTTTTTTTTTTATTTTGGTGCCCGTTCTGCCCCGCTGCCCGTTCTGCCCCACGTTCCCCTATGTATATGCTGCAGGTGTTAATTAATCGAAATAAGTAATCAAACGCAAGGTTAATTATTCTCAATTAACTCCCAACACCTTTCTGCATCATTTTACGATCTTTAGTCACGCCTTTGGCATACACGCTCGTATGTGGATAAATGACAACGAATAAATTCAAAATTATATATCAATCGATGAACAAAAAAAATGTAATTTAATTTTTTTATAATATAGAGAGGAGAAATGAACTCACCTGACTCTGACGATCCTTATAAAAGTACAGAATCGGCCCCCTAAGTACTCCCCACACTTGTTTCCAGGAACGATCTGTAGATCGCTATATATATAGATGAAAAGAAATCATAAAGAAATAGTGATAATTAGCCAACGAATCCAGATCCTCTTCTTTCTTTCTTTCGTTTCTTATAACGAAAATAAATTTTACTTAACGTGTAATATGTATACTTGAAATTTTCTCACCTTTCCTTCAATCACGGTATATTTAACGTGGAGAGCTCCTTCCCGTTCTACAGGTTCAGCATCCTTTAGTATTGCTGTGGGACTTTGGGATCCAGAAATGCTGTTACTGTAAAATGAATATGACTATTGTTGTATTTCGATCTGTTAGTTATAACAGTAATAGTTATAGCAGCTGCAGTCGCGCAGGAACTAATAAACTAGTCCCACAAAGCGTTCATTCGGTTTTAATCGAAGAAGAAACTCCATGTATGTATGTATGTATGTGTGTGTGTATTCGTGTTCGCGTCGTCTTATATTGCGTTCAGTTTTATCGCATTTTAGAATTTTTATCCTTTTTTCATGATTTTTTTGTTGTTTTTTTTTTTTTTTTTTTTTTATTTTTCTACAACGATTTGGCGAAATACGAGATACGCTAATAATTATCTCATGAAATTGAATTAACTTCCCGGAAAATTCTTTCGATAAATAATTAATTTTTTTTTTTTTTTTTTTATAGTGAGGTATGCATAAGTGTATAATAAGTTAGACACAGCTTACTATGTTTTATACGTCATATGTGTGCGTGTGTGTATGTATATTAAAGTGGTCCCTAATGTATATAGGACCACCCTAATGTGTATATATAGGTATAATATGCGTGTGTCATATAGCAATTGGACAAACGTAGTACAACAACACAACGTATATATGTATAGTATGATATATATATACACAAAAAAAAAAATTAGTTATCACAAGCCGATAAAACATAATAATATAGAGTTTTTTGAGGACACTATTTAACTGTTGAGGGCAAGGGTGTATACCTAAATTCTTAAAATCTTAAAAAAAAAAAAGGTAATTATATAATATATTGATTAATGAAATCAAACAACTGATATAAATATAATCTCGTATAAGGAAAGGATAAAATATAAATACGAAATGAAAATTTGATAAGAATTTCTATACGATTTAAAAATTCTTGAAAAATCCCAAAAATTCGACAATATTTTCAGACTAAAATTTGAATGAACAAAAAGGAAAAGAAAAAGAGTTTCAAGGGGCAAGGTGAGGTCCTAATGGCTAATACATCGATTTCCTTATAGATCATAGGTGTATAAGGTCTTGATGTGTAATATACAGGAGACACACAGCAGCCATAGACAGACGGACAGAAGAACGAACGAACTAACGAACGAACGAACGAACGAATGACAGGACGGACGAAGTAACAATAATATAAATGCAAAAATTGGTAATAAAGAAAAAGAAGAAAAAAAAGAAAAGAATGGAAAACTGCACGCCGATTATCGTACAGAGGTCTCTCTCTCTCTGATGCATCGATTGAATGATATTACAATCGTGCTTGAAGAGAAAAATGTGTATTTTATGTAACGCATAAGGTAAGTGAAGCGGACAATTCGGACAATTCGGACAGACGTAGAGACGGAGAGGCGAGAGGTCTCACCGATGCGAGTGACGATGAAGCGTCGCCACCTGCGTTACGTCCTCGAAGATGCGTCGCAGGGGTGTAATGTCGCCGGGGAACAGAGGCGGACGCCATCGCCTGTGGGCGCTGTAATTCGTTATGATCACGGAATGATGTTGGGGTGTAGAAAGAAAAAAAAGAAAAATAGAAAAAAAAAGTAACAGCGTCCAATTTTCTTTTCTATTTGCTAAAAAATATTTTTTTCTTTCCTTCCTTCCTTCATCATTGAATTTTCAAATTCAAAAAAAAAAAATTCCTCCGTTTTCAATTTTATTTCCTGATGTATAATTAGAAGATTGTAGATAAAAAAATAAAAACAAAAAGGAAAATATTACAGATAAAAATAAAATAAAAAATCATCCGAAAAATGTGTATCGTGGGATTTTATTCACAGGGCTAACATTCGTCACATCGTTAAAATAAATATGTAATGCGGTCGGGGGTGGGAAACGTAAGAAAATCACAGTGGTGAGGAAGAGAAACAAAAATAAAAAAACGGGGTACAAAAATCATGATTTACGTCGTTAATTAAGTTTCGATCTGTCGAGCTGCCAAACGACGATATAAAGTATTCACACACACATGTTGATATATTTGATATATACTATATTATATGTATATATCATATGTATCATATATATGGACAAGGATAATAGTTATAGAATGAAAAATCGATACATGAATAATAATACTTATCAAAAAAAAATAAAAAGAAATGGAAAAAAAGGAGTGTTCGTTCTTCTTACCTTCTTGGAGAAAGAGCAGCAGGTTCCGAATCACTACCCTCAAGATCGCTGTCGACGTGCATTCGTTCGTTCCACGTAGCTTTGAGATAAGACACTCTTCTCGTCGCACGATCCTCATCATCTTCAGAAAGAAGAAAGAAAAAAAAATTAAACTTTAAAATTGAATTTTCTTATTTTCGTTTTTTTTTTTTTACATAAGTACCTATATATCAAAATAAATGATTCGATTGTTATTATTATTATTATTATACAATAAATAATTTCCATGCTTGTAATATATTCGTTTGGTTTTTTTTTTAAATCGCGAAAAACGTAAGTAACTTATGCGAAAGAATTAGTAACATGCTTGCTGTTTCTTCTTCTCTTTTTTTTTTTTTTGTTTTTTTTAAATCGTTTAATTAACAAGAATTATCATTAATTACAAGACGATGCGGTAAATCAGAGCGTGAAATGAACTCTGCTATAATTTCACTTCTGAAGTACTTAAGACACACACACACACATATGTATAGTCGTTATGTTCAATGCCTCAGATAAACAACAGGTGAAATTGTATAGCAGATATCTCGTTCTACTAGAGTAGAACCGCAACTATATCATCGCGTTATGATATAGAGAAATTTTTGATAATTAATTAATTAATTAATTAATTAGTATACGTTAATTAAAATATACGATTGTTTCACCGTTCCTACAGTACTAGACATAACTTTTTATTTATCTACCACAATCTAAATGAACTAAGGGAATTTAATTAATTTACCTTCGCACAATGATGCGTTGAAATTAATTACAATAGCAACGAAAAGAAGATATTTTTGATGAATGATGAAAGACGATAAACGGAAGGACAAACGGCGTGGGTGTGAAGAAAAATAAAATAATAATAATAACAATGATTACATTCAAGCATTAAATTGCGTTACTCAATTACTTACTGGTCTGTTGAGTTTGGGCACTTTTCTGCCGCCTGATAACAACACCGTTTGTTGGTGGTGAGCCTTGTGCAGGAGCTGCAAAAAGCGGACGCCGAATAGGCATAGCGTTAACAGCGCACACACTCGCAACAAACATTCATTTTTTTAGGTATAAACTGCACTGCCGCAAGAATAAAGGACGTGGTATATGAGAGAAACCGAAATTAAAAAATGATCAGATTGAAAAAAGAAAAAAAAAAGAAACGAAAAAATGATCGTGGGAAAGAAGAGCACTGCTTGCAGATATTCAGGATTTTGGATTAGAAATTTTGTAAAATGCTATAGAGATCGAATATTGTTTATGCTTTTTTATAAAACCATGCACGAATCGACTTTTAAATATGTATATTAGATAAAGTGGTTGTGCGTGCATACGTGCATAATATCATATTACAATACCTTATCTATCTATCCACCCATGCAGGAAACACACATAACATACAAGAATACGCTTTCAGAACACTTTTAGCTACTTCTTATAAGAGCCAACGATAAAAACACTCGAGAGAGAGAGAGAGAGAGAGAGAATTACTATACTTTGTAGATAATTTGATCTAGTCGATTTATAGATTATAGGAAATAAGGGAATCGGCTAAAGCACCAACAATTCAAATGCATATTGAAATCCGAATAGAAATAACGGCAAAAACTTAGCTAGGAATAATATGAGAACTGCGGTTTATTCACTTCCTGATTATAAAAGTTCTGAACTGTACATTATGATTGTATGTACGAACATTACGAAGCAACAATAAACAAACCCTTTACCTTTAGAAACAAAAACTCTTATTACTTTACCCAGTGATTATTGTCGCCAAGCTTTAGAGAGATCGGTGTAGTAGCCTGGATATTTCGTGTCTTAGCTTATAATAAAATGTTAATGTTAAATGAATATGAAGATAAAGCAAAAATAAATTGAAAATATGAAACGTAACGTAAAGGAAAGACCCTTTACATTATATGAAAAGATAAAATAAATCCTGACCTAGGATCTGACCAATGCCTTCAGGCGTCTCCAAGTCTGGGTCTGTAGGTTCGAGGAATTCAGAGTTGTCATCTGGGCTTAGCGAAGGTCTTATAGGATTCAGTATGGAAAGTTGATTTGGTCTTACTGGATGAGGAGAGCTGACGATAATGTTTGGGGTCGTTTTGCTGCTTTCTGAATTTTGATTAAGGTCTAAAATAGGTGTGGGAAAAAGCGGGTCGTTAGGATCTTCGGATTTAGGTTCCTGGCCTTCCCCCTCGACCGGACCTTCGCGGATAGCGTCTTGACGTCGCATCATACTTTGCTGGGGTGCTCTCTCTGTGTTCGTGCAGTGCGCATTCCAACGATAAATAATGAAAATTGAAAAATGAGACATTTATCAAGCTCGGAAATTTCCTCACTTAAAGTAAAGAATAGGTTTCATAAACTAAATCTATCCTCAAGTTACCAAAACGCAGGCAATCATTTCCATAAAATGTTCAATTCATGCGGACTATAGTGTCCGTTGTTCAATTCCGTCATTCAGTCACAATTACCCACACAGTATATTCATACAAAAACGAAAAAAAATTTATCGACAAATTCATGCTAAAAAAATTCTCAACAGAATTACGGAGCCAATTGAGCAAACTCTGATTTTCCTCCTTTCAGACTATCATGCGGTTTGAAACCTGCGTTTCTCCAAAGCTTCGATGATTCCTTAATTTTGATGATATAAATCGTTGTGATAATGTTATAATAATGCTAAGATTTTTCCCCCAGATGTTTGAATGCCTAAAAATACTATGAAGATGTTTTACTCTTGATAATACAAGCTCAAACTATATATATATATATTTATGTACGCACAATCTATCGACAAAAATAAAAGGCAGTTTAAGTACTCTGGAATAATTAACACATTCAACGATCCTAAGGCGTGATTGAGTAAGACTATACAGTGACTAGCCGTGATTACAGGGTATGTATAAATGCGGTGCATATAAAGTGGCAATATTTCTCACCAAGCTGCGCTCTAACTGCTTGCAAGTAACTGTCTTGGCGTTTTGCCTTATTTCTTTTGCTATCTTCCTCTTCTTCGGCTTCAATTTGCCAAGTATGTCTGGCACTTCTTCTCGATGTCCCGTTCGCTGCCTCCCAAGATTCTGCGCTGTTACTTCGCGCCCTTAGGTGGACAGACTCTGTATCCATTGCAGGCATTTCTATAATCAATTTCAATATTAAATGGTGAGATCAAACAGCGAAGAAAAATATTACAACGGGAAGCACACTCCATTGTACACAAAAAACAACACCTAGACAATACGGCAACAAAAATTCTCACAACACATGTGTTTCATAGAAATGATGGCCTCCGGTCAGCAAGAAGAAAGTGTTTCAGCTTTTCTTCGCGGATAAAAAAATCAAAGGATAATCAAAACACACAACATGGTACAGGAAGAGAAGAGTCTGTGTGTGATATGAATGGAAAACTTCAACACACGGATAATGTGGATGCATAAATGGCGACGATAAACACACTGATAGGCATATATATGCGAAAAGACGTCGATTTTTGGGACGCTTTATCTACCTTTTATTTCCCTATATCCAGCTGGTGGTTCGCAATGGATGTACTTGCTGCCTACAGGAATGACTCTGTTCCCAGATAATTCCCTTCCTAGATACACCACAATATATGAATCAGGGAGTTCGTACATTGAATTTACAGAAACAATAATGCATGAAAAACTGTGTCCAAGTCACTAATATAAAATGTAGTCTCTTGACTAATGTGAGTTTGCAATGTTGCAACTAGCCCTTGACACGGGACAAAACTCTTTGAACCAGATAACGCAGGTCGTTCAACAAAGAGCCAACAACTGATAGTCTCATGTAATTAGATGATATGGAAAGAAGGAAAAGAACGAGATAAGAAGAGAATATAGGAAGAGTGGAGGAGGAGAAAGCGTCTTCTGATCATTTGAATTCCATAAGGTTGCAAGAGATTTCTTAGTGTATCCATAAGTTTTCGCATGAAACCGAAGCCTTTAAAGATCAGATTCTTCCCTTTTTCTAAAGAGAGTACAAGCTGCTGAATATAATGATGAACATTAGGTAATGGTGCGGCATGAATATATGAGAACGTACCTGAATCGAGTGATTTGCTTTCTCTATGATTGGGTATTCTGCGATTCTCCCTGGCCTCAGCTTTGGATTCGAATTCTCTTTTCCTAACAGCGACGTTGGGAACACTTCGTTTACTTGATAACCTAGATAATTCACTTTTGTACAAATTAGTTCTATCACTAGTCGGCTCATCGTCGTCACTGAGAAGTCTACCCGACTCAAACTGCCTCGCCCTACGCGAAACAATCTGCAATCCTTGATGGGGCGGCGCCGAAAATTTATCACCATTTTTCTTCTCCGCACCAGGCGAAGAGGGCAGGGATGATGTTCCGTTCCTTAAATCCTGACCACCCTGATGTGCCGTTACATTTTCATGTATACGAGACAACGTCGTAACAAAAGCTGCCTTATTACTGGTTCTTGAGTTTGCGGATCTGAACTGTACGTCGTTACTTTTATTACCATTATTACCGGCTGGCCCGTACTTGAAATGATTCTCCTTAACAAACTGACCATTACTGTCATAGAGAGAGGAATAAAGCTGGTCTCTAATTGCCTGAATCTCTTCGATACCAGGCTGATGATCGTCGTCGTAATAATCCTGATCAATTTGATTAGAATATTCATTTTCGCAATCGATATCCCCTCTAACTCTCTGGATATTTTGATTAGACGGTTTAACATTAGTCTTTGTATTTCTCGTCGGTGATTGTTGTCTGATTTGTTGTTCGTTTGGGGGCCATACTTGTCGTTGAAGTTTCTGAGGCCTGGCGTAGAATTCCCTTTGTATACTCTTGGAGGCTTCTTCGGGGGTGAGCCAGCCTACGGGATGGCTTGGTCTCCGTAGGAATTCCTCCTTCTGTTCAAAGCTTCTTCTCAGTCTATTCATTATAACAGAATCGTCGGAGCACTCGTTGCCTGTTAGAGTTGAATTGGAGTCGTAAGAAGAGAGGCTCTCTTTGCTAGCCGGGGAGGAATCCCGTCTGGAATCCATGCTCAGTCTAGAGCCTTGATTGCTTGATTTCAGGGCGTCCATACTCCCGTATTTTTCTGATTCAATTTCGTTGGCCATGCCGCTACCCTCGCTCGCTCTTCGGCTTACAATTCTCCTCCCAGGTCTGTAGATTGGGACCTGAGGTTCCGCTCTTGACATTGGATACTGTTCCAAAGATTTACTGAACACATCGGAAGGCCTGACTCTTTCGTAAATCGGGTCCTTGATCCTGTCGTAAATTTCGTCCGCGTTTGGCCTTGAGTAAATAGACTCTGGCCTCGTTCTGTCGTATAGATCGAATCTGGAGTCTGGTGAGGGTCTGTAAGGCTGCGGAGTTTGATTAACCGGTTCTTTCTGCCTCCTTTGAGGTCTCTCAGGATGATCGTACAGCGTTTCTTGATTGTGGGCTTCGAGAGGCCTGCGTTGAGACGGAGCTAACATTTTACTGCTGTCTTTATACGCTTCTTCCCGTTGTTTGTACGGGTGCGTCAAGGTACCCTGGTTCTCAGAACCCGGTGGAGAACAGCCCCAGGATTGTCTATTGCGAGAAGTCGGTCCTGGTATCATGCTAGCAGATCTACGCTGCTTTTGTGGCACTCTGTCCGGCGAGCGAAGTCGAGGTCGTTGATTCGTTTCGGGATTGTGTGCCGTTTCGCCGAAATACTGAGTCATAAAATTAAAATTCAAGAATTAGATCACTCTTTGCATACTATAGTTTCAATGAAAAAATATTAATGAGATCTAAGAATCAAATTATCCTCAAAGTTTGTGAAAAAACGAAAAAAAAAAAAAAAAAAGCTTAGAACTACTAAAAAACAGAATTTAATCTGCATATAAAATGGCTAAAATATTGAATAAAATTCGAAAGAAATTGCAGATCTTTTAAGTTTTAATTATAATTAAATAATGCATTGACTAGGTATAGTATGCTAGCAGTTGAATAATGCGGTATAAAAATTCAGGATTCTATAATGTTGTTAAAATCGACTAATCGATACCCTCCTTGGAAGCATATGTACGGATTCATTACGACAATAGTATCATTAAGCCGATAAAAAAAAAGGTTGCAAATGTTACGGGGACGTTAAATCAATCCAATTATAAATTACTGCGGCAGTGCAGTGATTCCTGTACAGGTTTATACAGGGTGAGTTTCCTCTGGGGAATCTCATGAGGGCGGGGCTTATCGTCGCAAACGCTCCGCCCCGTTCTAGGTATGCATACTTGTTGAAATCATTAAGTTGCATGAGATTATTAATTAAAATCGTAAGTATGAAGAAAAGTAAAAAGGGGCGGAGCGCGTTCGCGATGATAAGCCCATCCCTCATACCGATACCAGACAAAACTCACCCTGTATAAGTCTAGTCTAGGCATCATCCCCCTATACGACTAGTGGATTTGATCAAATATCTAGAAGTGATTAGAAATTCAATTTCATTTCATTTGAAGAAGAAAGAAAAAAGAAAAAGAAAATAAAAAGACGTAAGTAATGAAGAAGACATACCCGTTGCAGGATATCGTCGTCCTTTGAGACGACGATAAGACGGAGCCAGGGACCCGCCTGTTGTATACGCTGTACAACGCGAGCGTATTGCTCGCCCCGGGTAGGCACCCCGTCGACGGATGCAACACGGTCTCCTGTACGAAGCCCTGCTTCAGATGCTGGAGAATTTGAGCGCACCTGTTTCACAAAGATCGTGTCCATAGGCTCGTCAATTCGCGCCCGCTCGTGTCCCGGCAACATCTGCTGATTAGTTACGAGAAAGAAAAAAAATCGATATTCATACATTTTTTTGATAAGAAAACTCATACCTATACTAATATTCAATATTCAATATTCACACACACGTAACACGTTTGTCTTTTGCACAGGAATAAATCGCGTATTTTACCCAACGCCGTGTGGAAATTTCGACTTTGCGTACTAATACGAGTGCGCGAAATGTCAGACTTCATAACGCATTTTTTACGCAACGACGTAAAATGCGTTTTCGTATCTTTGTTTCGAATTTCGAAACATCTCGAATTCACGAAATGTTGTCAACTTTTGTCGTAAATTTTTTTTTTCATTTTTTTTTTTCATCGGCCATATAATACTCGCTATCCTAAATAATTGTATTTGTGTCGATACGATGATCGTACATGTAAGATATATCTGTGTGACGTAACTGGTCCAATTTTTTTTTTTCTTTTTTTTTTTCTTCTTCTTCACCGTTCGATAATTTATATCCAAAGTAAGAATATGATATGCGGATTTTCGGCACACACGCGTACACAAGCAACTCTATATGCATATATGTTACATATAATACAGCCTTCGTTAAATGTAAATAAATATCGAGTTTGTATAGATGCATATAGTATTTTCTTGTGAAAAACATTTCAGGTCATTCGAGCATTAATTATATCCCTAAAAGGCGGGGGAGCCTTAAGTTACGACTGTAAAGAGGAGGATGGGAGTACTACCTCGAACGAAGCAATAACGTGTACCTACGCGGTGTGCGCGCATAAATGCATACTTATACATATTCGTATATATGTAATAGGTACGTGTCGTGTTGTGTCGTGTCGTGTCGCGTCGCGTCGCGACGCCCGATCTCTCTCCCTTCGTTTTTGTTTCTCCTCTTTGCCAAATGTATATTTTCTATGTATATTATATATATATGTATATTCATTTACATGTGTATGTACGTATGTATATATATGGACGTAAAGGACCTTGTATAAAATGTGGGACCTTTTTAAATACGTGATCGAAACCTGCGCCAACAATTAACGGGTTCTCTTCTTGGTACCTCAGAAATACCACCCATATAGGTGTACGCTGTACAGGTATATGAAATTGAACGTTTATCAACGTTCTTCAGTCAAGGACTACTGTTCTCTTAATTAAATCGTAAAGCATTTATACCAAATTCGATTTACGATCACTTTTTACGCCAATAAAATCGATCTCATTTTATTGACTATAGGTATGTACTTAAAAAACGACGCGATCATACGGGGATGTAATTTCAACCACATTTTTATATCATTTTTCTCTTATTTTTTCACATACATCCATTCATACATATTTCAATATAAATATTAAATATACTTACGTAGCAGGACTCGGGCGGGTAAACGATAAAATGTCGCAATGTAAATCCGAAGCCATTTTCGCCACGTCGAAGAATAAGAGTCCTAGGTCCACGTGGAGGAGAGCCTTCTTGATGGTTTGCCGATGTCTTTGGTGCTGGCGGAGGTGGTGAAGCGTGGCCGACCTATAAAACGATCAATTATATTTGATAAACTGTAAAAGAAAAAAGAAAATACAAAAATACAAAGAATATCAATGTATTGGCGTAAAATCGATCGGATCGAACCATGTGATTATACTACCTACTATGGTGATTCTTTTTGTCATTTTTCGAGTTTCTTTCTGAACGACATATAGAGTAGGACATAGATGGTAGGTACTACCACCTATAACCCTCGTCGATATTAAATGCATATAATAATGCAGCGAGGGTTTCGGATAAGTTCTAAATATATCCCAACTTATATTAACACGCGTAGGTGTGATCCGCTCAAGTCATATAAAGCCGGTTTTCCAGCATCCTGCAGAATCTCCTGTATCAAACATCGAGCCATATTCGAGGTGTTGATACTGCATTTACTAAAATTGACTGTCGACGGCAAAATTTTCAATTATATTGAATTTTAAGACGATGATAATTTGATAACATACTTGGATTGGTTTTTTTACTAAACTTAAATTTCAAAACTCCGGTTGTTCTTCGTTTGAAAGTTTTTTAAATCGGCTATATAGACTTTCGGGGAAACATGGCCCTTTCGAAACTGTCTGCCCTGAATCTTTACCGTTCGGAACTTATTTCGAATTAAGAATTTCAATCCGATCCCGAAAGAGGAATGAATGATTGAAATAAGCTAAACTTAGTATAAGATTCAGATTATTAGTCATTTTTTCAACCCACGTTCTATATATATGATATAGTATAACTCTCTTAGATAACTGTGTATATAGACGGTCGTATGTTGTCAATGAACGGGAACGAAGTAAGAAGAGACGTAATTCTCTCAATGACGGTATAATTTATCTCTAGCATATGACGGAGTAGTTTTACAACCACAAGAGTAACGAAGAAGCCTGCGTTTATGATCTTCACTATATAGGTATACATACATACCTATGTACTGTATTTAATCTATCTCTGTATATATATATATACATATATACTATATATCATTTATAAACTATATATTATATATACACGTGCGAATGAGAGATCAGCAGACATGATTCGTATGAATATATATATATAGGTATTATATGCATATATATATATATGTATGTGTGTATAAAACCAGTTAGATATCGAGTAGTTTTTATAAATATCCTATATACATCGGTGAACTCCAGAAGCTAAGTAAAACGCAAGTGGAGAACACGCGATGATCATAATGTGTGGTTTGGTTTATAAGACTATATAAGAAATTAAAGATATTCAGAAAGAGAGATAGAGAGAGAGAGAGAGAATGAAATGAAGAGAAGGAGATAAAAAAAAAGCGAAGTATGCGGAAGATTAACAAATTTGCCCTCTTTATTATATCTTTCGGTATTTAGCCGCACGACACATTATATACTAGACGGCCTCCTCCTCTTTTCTAGAACTCAGAACCGTTTCTCACTGAATTTTAACCATCATAATATATATTTCGATTAATTAAACGTCAGCTCTCATCCCACGGATTAAATGACGACGAATGAAATGATATTTGCAATATTTTTCTGCTGCAGCGAATCGATATGATTTTATACGATTCGATGGAAAAGCTGCACAATTTGTCTGCGACCGGTATCGACTTTTAATGCATTGAGATACAGACGCGACGCGATGCAGTGATAAAGATGTGGTTTACGCAGAAAGTTGCCTCATAGTTGTACGTACGTATATAGGTACACGTGGGTGTATACACCTGCTATTTTATGATCAAACTCATAGAATTTATAAATATATACATGAACCGTATAACTTTATAAGTAACATGAAGAAATAAGTAAATAACAAAAAGAAGTAGACAGGGTGGTGATGGTAGCTACTTGCTATCTCGTAACTTCGACTGTGCTTTACTTCGCCATATGGCTTCGGCTAGTGCATTTGTTCTTTAAGCTGGAAGCTTTCAAGCTTAGAATTATTTGTGTCAAAGATTCCAAGAGATGAAGAGAAAACGGTTCAAAAAATGTAGATTTTTTTTCGGGGCTGGATTGAAGTTCTAAATTCTTTAAGTCCCGAGGGGTAAAAATTCCGAATTTGAATATCACTGAGTCGCAGATTTTATAAAAGGTATGTATTTTCCCCGAAGTCTACTCGGTCGATTTTAAAATCTTTTAAACGGAGAACACCGGAGGTTGAAAATTCCGGAAGCTATGAAGATCCGAAAGGCCAAATCTCCGAAGTTTGACATTCACGCGTGTATTCATTCAGGATTTGATAACTCGTCGTGGCATCGAAATCAATATAAGTTATGGTCGGATTAAAAAAAACGTTTAAGTAGATAAAATGGTTTTTTCGTAAAGAGGGCCGCGATTAGAATGAAATATTCTTATTGTCTTCACATCCTGAGAAATATACCGAATAATTTTCATATTTTTTTCTTTTTTCGAATTTTTCGATCTTGCATAATTGCGATGTTCTAAACTTCGACGTTTATAAAAATTCTGAATCGTTTCTTTCTTATTTTAAATAATATGCGTGTGTACCTACACCGATATCGATTTTTTCGGTCATTTATTTCATATGTCTATAATACATGAATTTACAACGCAATTATAAAGTAACGATGTTTGCCTCAATTAGATTAATTCATTTCTACTATCACATACTCTTATACATACACACACACACGCGTTATTGTTTGTCATCCGAGACGCCATATTCAATTTCAGTTCTGAAATATGATGATTTTTACGGATTGTTTGTGCAGCTTTTTACAGCTAAATAAACTTTAAAGAACGTAATATAGTATACCTACATTATAGACACGGTTTCCCGATCGCGATCAGAAATAATGTAACAAGCGCGGGTACATATACATATATTCCAATATTCTATAATTCAATAATCAATTGAACTTTCCTATACCGATAGAAATAAACGCAAAATTGTAATTCAATATGTAATAAATTAGATCACAGGCTGATTATCCGATAAGTCGAGGCTTATAGATTCTCCCCAAACATGTATAATAAAAATCTATTAATATTTGAGAAAGTTATATGACCGATCAGAAAAATAAAAACTCCAATTCCAAAATGAAAATAATAATAATTATTTCAATGGTAAAACACTGACCACTCCGTAACCGGAAGTGGTGAAATCTCCAAAAATTTCGTGGATCATCTCCACCAAACACTTGATTTTCCCCCCAAATTTCGTTCGAATCGGTCAAGTCGTTCTCCCCCATATTTAATCTTCACGACCGGCTGGTCCATATCATATGTTGATCTGCGATATTGATACCGTATAGAAATATCGTATGAAGATTCTCCAAATCTCCGACCTTTCTTCAATTAACAATTATAGAATTATTACCGTACTTCAATCCACCGGCTAATTTCGTGTGTTTTTTAAGAGGCAGCGAGATAGGTATATTAGGTATTCAATGTTTTAGGTCAAGAGTTTGCTGCTGTTACTTAATTCAAGGCCAATCTTCTCTCCGGATTCTATATGCATGTACAAGTGTTTTTTTCGTTTTTTTCACTCTTTTTCTTTTCCTACTCCATCTTTTTCGTTTTTTTTTTCTCTATTTTTACTCGGTCGCGATTAGACGCTAACTAATAATTTGTTCTCGCTCAAATAACAAATTACGACGATATGGTATACCTATATAGGTATATTACCATACGTATAGGTATGTAGGTATGCCTTGACGACGTTTATAATAAAACCGCACATGGTATATAATCTACGTCGGTTTACGTTAAGAAAAGAACCGATAACAATTTTTTTAAACACAGGTACATATAAGAATATGAACATATATTTATCAATAAAAACTTATATGGATTGAAATTTTCTTTTTTTCTTTTTTTCTTTTTAACAATTAAATAAAACTGTGATCTCGTCCTTCCCTCAATTATATATTTTCACAATGATGATTAATCGATAATCGGAAAAAGATAAAAAAAAAAAAGTATTATACTCATCGAGAATATGATATTTATACTCAGCCTTTGAGCTTTGTCACGTACCAATAAAGGGCTGGATCCCTGAAACAGAAAAATCAAAGAAGGAATTAGATCTCTGATTTTTTTTTTTTTGTTTGTTTTTTTTTTTACACTTATGCGTATCTACTTCTTATATCTCGTAATATATATAGTATGTGTGTGTGCGAGAAGCGAATGATGCGGTCTGCTTTCGATCAGCTGCACAGCATTGACGTTAAGAGATGAGCAAAAGGTTATCTATCTAACGTTATACCCAGAAGACGAGCTATACGAACGTTAGCGTTTCGAGAATCTCTTATAGCTAATAGACACATATGTACATAGTGTAGTATATAGAAAATATCAATGAGTCAAATTCTCATAGTGTTGGTCGTGAATTTGGAATGGATTAAGTGTCTGTATATCGATAAAAAAAAAACACGCGAAATTTTGATTTTTTTATTCATGTCTTTTTTATTTTATTTTTCGTTCGCGAAATTCTTACAGACAAAAACCGGTTTTCTATTCTTATTTATATTCGGTCAGAAATTTTTATAAAAAAAAATTTATAAAAAAAAAGTGTCGAAAAAGAGAAGAAAAAAAAATTCATCATTAAAAACCGGATATAGAAATAACGATTAAAGGATAAATAAATAACAAGTGATATTTTACATAGTATATAGAATACCGATCAGGAATATTAATTAATCCGTGCGATAATCACGACTCGTTGTTTTTTTTTTTTAATCTTTTTTATCGACCATTTTATCGTAATAGTTTTTTTTTTTTTTCTTCTTTTCTTCAAATCATATCTCAATTGAACTAGGGCAAAGATATACAGATCGTTTATGCGTATCACCGAATTCAATCGATCGCGATTAAAACAAAACGTCCTAATTGTTATTTTGGAAAAAGTTTCGTCAGATCGTTTTATTTTTTGGGGGAGGGGGGGGGGGGGAGGGGGGGTATACTAGTGAAAATTATATTGATAAAAATGACGACGCGATGACGATGATAGTGATGATGATGAACGAATAATTTCGACACTAATGACGAAGATATAGGTTTTAGTTAGTTAGTTAGTTAGTTACTATTTCGGACACACGACGCAGTTACAAAAGTCTAGAAATTACGCAACCGCGGTGTAATTCACTTGGCAATAAGTAATGACATGTTTCTCCATTGTCACAGTCGTAACCGTTTCCTGCAACAAATTCAATGCCATTCTTTATTAAGAAAAAAAGAAAAAGAAAGAAGAAAAAAAAAAAAGTCATGTAGATATATATACATCGTATACATACATATGTATGTACAAATATTTGCATATTATCGCGGTTGGTGTATATATATATATATATATATGTATATAAACCTATAGAATTCAGATTCGACAGTTTCTGGGGGCGTACTAATGAGTCGGCCATTTTTATTATTCCCGTGTATTTCAATATCCTGTAGGTAAAGTACATAGAACCGCGTCTTTGTATATAGTACTAATATATAAGGGAGAACGGAACAAGGTGTGCAATTATTGATTAATTTTTTCTTTCTTTCTTTCTTTCTTTCTTTCTTTCTTTCTTTCTTTCTTTATTTTTTCATCGAAAATATTTATTCTTCGATAACAAATTGAAGGGAAAAGAAGATAAAAAACAAGATTTTTACGAAAAAAAAAAAAAAAAAAAAAAAAAAAAACTTGTCAATTTTTTATACATCTATAGGTATATACTAAACGTATCTTCGATATGTAATAGATTTGCGATTTACTGCAGTTTTCCAATAACATACAGATATATGGAGCAAGTATAGATATATAGGTAGTAATAAATATTTAATCCATACTGGATACCTATAGACTGTATATCACAACTGTATGTACGCGACGACGATAGTACGCGTAAATAGGCGTGTTGTTTAATAATAAAATATTATATTATGGTATATATATAGGTACCTATATATCGAGTTAAAGATAATATGTAATTTTCTCCTCTTGGGCAAATAATTCTATTTCTAACTGAAAGGCGTAACTGAACAACGAGCAATAGTAATAATTGTCGCCGATTAATACCAGACGGAATATATTATGATAGTTAATAAATTCTAATTACCTATACGTACTAGAAAAATTTTATTTTCACATATAGATAATATGCGATAATCTGCACATGGTTATAGATAAAAGTTAGAAACAGATGAGGGAATTGGAAGATATTTCAATCGAGCCTATATTATGCATACCGAGAGTTTTCGATGAAACTGATGGCCCCATCCCAGTTTCACCAGCTGCAGTTTCACCGGAAACTCTCGGTATATATACCTAAATATACACCTATATTGAATTCGTATGTATGTAACCAAA
Source organism: Tenthredo livida (assembly GCA_963992785.1). NCBI lineage: Eukaryota > Metazoa > Arthropoda > Insecta > Hymenoptera > Tenthredinidae > Tenthredo > Tenthredo livida. The sequence continues at coordinate 4,724,960 of OZ023068.1, forward strand.
CGACACCTACCACACGTATACCAATAAAATTCTATGATAATAAATATCATTTATATTTCGTGACATTCGTTCGCTACAACCACCCACGAGTTAAATTTAAAGACAATATAGTATAGTACGCATATGAACGTAAATTTAAAACTATATGGCTTTATTACTGTCGAGCTGCAGTCGCACTCGTATATTAACAAGTTTATACGGTACCCGCGAAGCTGTTGAATAAATGTTCATCAAGTACCTAACGATTAATATATGCGACAGATTTGATTAAGAACTTGGATTTTTTTTTTTTTCTTACGATCGATTCAAACGATTTCCGGCTGAGCGACATGACGTGTTATATTATAATCATCGCAAATATTTCTAATCAGTTATTTTTTATTTATTTATTTATTTATTTTTTGCGTCGTATTTAACACATCGGCGATAACTAATGATCATTAGCTGATATAATGAAGGTGTATGAATGAGTAAGCGAAGACATAATTCGCGCACTCTAATGTTCGTACTAGGTATATAAACTACATATGTATAGCGAGGGGTATATAAAATTACACGGAAAACCTCAAGAGACACGCCGCAGTAATAAACCACATAAATAATCAGTGGTCGATATATAGGTAGGTACCTTGTATATCGTACCCGATATTTATTAAAGACAACTTATCAATTAATATATGTATGTACTGTATCCCAGGTGTTCTACTTGTAAAATATGTAGATACTTAAACTTTATGAGGGGAAGTAAATTTTACATACAAACTTTTTTTTTCATGGATTTTTTTTTTCCTCGACGCAACTAAACTCGAAACCGAGAAATCGTCCCGCACGTTCATGCAGAAACCAAAATTTGAAAAAAAAAAAAAAAAAAATCAATAAAGTACAAAACTTCGACGTAAGTAAATGACAAATAATATTTATAATGACACTTTCACTCGATTCGTAAATATAATTTTTTGACTAAATTTCAGTTTCTTATTTTTAAACGCGAAAAAAAAACTTTCAAACGCGTCTTTTTCTCGAAAAACGTTCATTTGGCTTATCGTCTATATTAATTTATCCGAAAATTGTCCAAGCTGTTCTTTGGTATGGAGAAAAAAAAAAAACAGAAAAAAAACTGAAGAAAATAAAAAATGACAAATCTGACTACACGATCTACACCTACCTATACGTATAACGTCGTTGTTTACGTACGTGAGTCGTATTATACATACATAAAGCTACGTACCTACATGTATCACATTCACATATATATACGTATATCGTATATCGTATCGTCCAGCCTTGACTCGCCGCGGTCGTTCAGCCTAATGACACTTTAATTAAGACGAATCGTACCGAATTCCTTTCTGCGAGCTACGCCCTACCGTATGTAGTAGAATATATACATACGAGGATCTCAACACTCTTTAATTTAAGATGTTTTATTCCCTCTATACGCACGTATTATATGTATATATCTCTCGTGCAGTTTTTCCTGTAGTAAATGAAATGTGTGGATTCTCTTTCTCTCTATTTTCTTTAAATTGATAATCATTTTTTATCCATCAAAAAAGAGATGATGATAATAATAATCATAATAATTAACAATAATAATGTTAATAAAATCGTTGTCGATTTTTCCGTCCCTTATATTCTGCAGCTGTAAGAAAATATAGATATACACACACGCGTGTATGAAGGACAGATCACGAAAGAAAGAGGTGAAAAAAAAAAGAGAAAAAGATTAACCAGGAAGGCGAAGGACTCGATCGTAAAGAAAAAAAAGAAAGGTAAAAAAAAAAAAAAATGATGATGCTTGCGCCTGCTTGCGATCGCCTCGACGGGCAAAACGCGTTGCTTGCAGCGTCCGTTGTTACGCTGAGTTTCAGGATTTATCGCCCCGGAAGTCGGAGCAGCGTAGGTACCTATATTCCTATATCTTATACCCGCGAAACGATTCCTGGTCGTATATATATATGTATATATATATAAGAAAGACGAGACGAAAACCGACGAAAAGAGCTGGTGGCCTCGGAACTGATATATAGGTAGGTATATAAGGTGGAATATTTCATATATTATATATACATTTATATATAGTAAATAAACGTCTCGATAAAAGCCTGATACAGCAATGACAATGGGAGATCCATTACTCATTAGTGCGTAGACGCGGGTCTGCGTATATTTATGTATAAATACATAATATATATAGGGGAACGTGGGGCAGAACGGGCACCAAAACAAAAAAAAAACAATGTGGTCGGAAACGATTTTTTACGAAATATGGCGACGTATTTTGGATCAATAATGGAAAAAAAAAATCAAAAAAAAATTATTTTTTTTTCTATTTTTCTTTACTTTTTTAAAAAAAAATTTCAATTTTTTTCTTTTCATTATTGATCCAAAATACGTCGCCATATTTTATAAAAAATCATTTCCGACCACTTTATTTTTTTTTGCTTTGGTGCCCGTTCTGCCCCGCTGCCCGTTCTGCCCCGCGTTCCCCTATAGCTAAGGGTATGTATGTAATGCAAATAAGTGAAGAAAATTTTGATAGTTTGATAAGTTATTACTTTTTTTTTTTTTAGTAATAGCCTGAAGCATTTCAGTCCAAACAAGAGTAATTCTCGTTCGCTCGCCCTTCTAAAGGTAAAAATTTATCGCTCGAAAGTCTCGAAGTCGTAGCAGCAGCAGCAACCTTTAATCTCATTGTTTCCCGAAGCTGTATATTATCACGTATGTGGATATAGATATATAATAATTTACGAGAACCACATCCTGAAGCATGGTTGGAACAATCCTTAACACCGCTGCACCTCGTTAAAAAAAACGCGTAATTGAAAACCGCAGATTATTTAATGTTAATTGTTTTTACTGTTTACAGGGTGATTCGTATTCTGAAGAAAGATTCCTTGTGACAAATTTCGCGACTAAATGTACTTTGCCAAAAAGAAAAGTTAGATTTTCAGGAGGAATCTCATGTCTTTAAAATATGGCCCGTTTGATCTGAATGACGCTGTATAGTGTATACATAAATTTGAAACAGGTATACGGAAAATCAAAACTCGGTTCATCACAGAATCTCATATCTTAATGTCGTTCAACATTCTAACAAGTGCCTATGGTTGTTCGAACAAGGATATTAGATCATCCCTCTCACAGGAAACCGGAAGGGGTTAATGGCTCGGAGTATAACATGGTATACCGCGTATAAATTATACGCAGAAAGTGTGTTGCGAAGCCCTCCAGGCAAACGGAGGATGGAAAATAGAGTCAACCTCGCGTGCGAATAGAAGGACGAAGAGTAGAGCTATAAGAGGTAGGTAGGTAGGTAGGTAGGTAGGTAGGTGGGCATAGTCGTAGATAGATCGCTGAGAGCGAAAGGACTCTCCTGCTGCAGCGGAGCGGAGTAAAGCAACAGAGGTTCACCGTTCGAATAAGTTCCCGATTTACGAAGACATTAATAATTGAATTCTTATTTTATGAATCATTTTTCCCTTTTTTTTTTTTTTTTTTCATTTTTTTTTCTTCGGAATTTAGTAATTAAGCGATAACTTTAATGATTCGGAATTATTTATAATGAGATGAAAAATAATTAATTATTTATTGCGCAAGGTCTGGATGTATATATATATATATATTGAACGGGTCAATTACGCACCGCTATATTACCTATACAGATATATTATATACATATATATGTAGATAAACGTGTCTGCCTATCTACTATACGGGGGATGTGGCACCTGTACTTTCTGAAGCGTGACAGCTGCTTCCCCACTCAACGTTACGTGTCAGCTACCATTTCTAGCGGAACCCATATTGTCCCCAATTTTTTTTTTTTTTTTTTTCTTTCTTTCTTCCCCCTTTTTCGTTTTCTCGTGTCTATTTTCTCCAACGGTTTTTCCGCTTTCCTTTAATTTCGTTAGTATTTTCATTTTTCATTTTTTCATTTTTTCACTCTTTCATATAATATAGGTATACCTATCATTCGATTTTTTTATCCATTTCTCTCTCTCTCGTTCTCAATGAAAAACAAAACAATCTTTTTCGAAATAAATGGAGTTTAAAATTCATAAAAAAAAAAAAAAAAAAAGAGATACACCTCAAGGTTGTTATAAAGGTAAGAGGGTTTTCGTATGTCTATTTATAGCTATATATGATATAGATCTATTACACAGTTTGTCTGTAATAAACTGTAACACCATTCCACTCCATGCGCGACACGCCCGCGCCCGTTCTACAATAAAACAATCTAAATATCACACAGTTATACGCGTGCAGATTTAGGATTAGGTATAGCACGTAGTATAATGTGTATTCTAGTATCAGAAGCAGCACTATCAACAGCATAAGACAAAGCGGAAGAAAGAAATTGCGAGTCCAGAAGCAATAGAAAAAAAAGTCGGGGGGGGGGGGTCAAAATTAAAAGTAAACCAGGTCACGCACAGAGCTAGATATATATAACTACTTATACATATTGTACTACATGTATGTATAGATATAGAGTCGAGCTGTGATATCGATCGATAATTCTTCATACACACGCTTTGAATTTTAATTTTTCCCAGTTCAGCAAAGAAGCGTTTTGTCTTTTTTTTTTTTCAATCTTTTTTTTTTTCTGCCCGGTGGTAGAAATTTGATAGTATGTATGTAGAAATGGAATGTGCGGTTTAAAAGTAAAATAATATAAAAGGTCACAAAACAGAAAAATTTATATACCTACAGGTATAAGTATAGGTATATTGATTAGTATATAGTACCCCTATTATTATGAAATTGTTTGACAGTGGCAAAATAAAAAATAAAAAATTCGACCTTAGATAGTACCTATATAGGTATATAATATAGTTATACAATATGTGACTAAAATTTTCCAAACATTTCGTGTATACGTACATATAGACGTAATAATAATTTTATCTATATATATATGTAATACGAAATGGCATTGAGGTAACATATAGGTATATACCTATATTCATGTATACTGTATATAAATTGACACGCATAGTTTCAATAGATATACTAGGTACATACTTAGATATACCTGAATGATATAATTTATTCCTTATATGATTGCTATGTGCGTGTTGTATAAATTATTGTTGAGATTAGATGACTTTTCGACTATTGTATATAAATAGTTATACCTAAGTATAGGTATAGGTATATACTAGACGTAACACACGCACACACGCACTTTTTTACACATATATTTGTACATAATATCTAGGTATAAGATACTAGGTATTATATACATAAAACCGATAATATAAAGATATTTCGGCGATTATTCAACATTTCGTTACACGCATATATGTGCCTATATATCATGTATGTACACTGTACATTAACGGTGATTATAGTTAAATGACGCGAGTAGTATACTTCGTTTGCAATTCGCGCAGGTGTCGATATACAAAAAGAGGTAAAATAAGAAAGAAAGAAAGAAAGAAAGAGTAAAAATAAAAAATGAAAATAAATATAAAAGAGGAAAAAATCTTTCGCCTATGAGTTATAATGATATACTATGACGCGAATGTGAAATGTTGACGTACACACGATTCGCACTGATTGTATACAGGTATATGTAGTACGCATATGTATACCTATATATATATACATATATATATATATATATTCAAGAATACAGTACTGTATAAACTGTTGTTAAGAAAACGAGAGATGAGAGTTTACTATCTATTAAACGCGCCGACTGACGTCAGCGTCGTTTTATATGCTAATACTTATACCTATAGTATATCAACGCATTTTTTTTTTTCTTTTTTTTTCGTGATTTTTCTTATCCAACTAGATACAATACACAGAGACACACAAGTTTGTGTCTGTATAGACATTATATTATATTTTCCGATAAATAATTTCAGATTGATAAATATCATCAAAGATATACTATATAGAAAAATAATCGCGATTTATTACATTTATTGAACGATTTTGTAATAGTATTATTATTTATAGTATTTTTCAACTGAAATACATACATATATGTATATTGTATATACATACATACATACGAAAGACAGATTATTCAGGGTTAAATTGTGAGAAAAGGATAAGGCCTCCTCTCTCCTTATAGTACCTACGTTTTTACTTTCAAGCTTTGACTGCAGTAACACTAACACCAACACACATATGCCATACACACACACACACACACACACACTTATAATCAGAGTAAAGGTGTATGTATACATATGCAGTCAGTCTACCGTCCTTGACGCGTCGTCGCAGAACGATTCAACAAAGTGACCTGAATTCGTCTTCACATCCGAACAATTTCCTCCCCTATACATATATTTATCTTCTATTTTTTTTTTTTTTTTTTTTACTTTATCCTTCTTTCTTTTTAGTCAAAAACAAAAAACCAAAAAAAGAAAAAGAAACATCCTTGGATTCGCATGATAATAATACTAATCGAAAAATAAATCGACGTCTAACAGCTAGGCAATTTTTTTTTTTTTTTTTTTTATAAACTAAATCGCGATTGCAAATCAGTTTTTTTTTGTTTCTTTAGAGATAAACTATGCATGCATGCGTGTGTGTGTGTGTGTGTGTATATATATAGGTACCTGATATATCTATCATCTAAGAGGATATATTGAATATTCAACGATCATAAGTTTTATCAAGATTATAAAAATCTTGTAATTTATTCGTCTATACATGAGTATTACAGTATATGTAGTATGTATATGTATATGTATACATGCATGTATGAAAGTCGAAACGAATTAGATAAGAAATATCAAAGCTCTATAATATAAGCTTAAAAATAACTTTAGTATAGCTTGAAACAGCAGCCCGCAATAAACAACATGAAACGAATCAACTGTATTTGATTCCACTATATTATTATATACTATATAATAATATATGTGTGTGTGTGTGTGTGTGTGTGTGTGTGTGTATTAAAAATAAATATAGTACATAGAAAAGAGATACATATTATAAGTAATAATAAATTAATGAGGAAACAAAAAGCAAAAAAAAGTTAATAACATAACATACAACATAAGAAAAGAAAAGAAAAGAAAAGAGAAGAAGAAATACCGGATCTAATTACTAATAAGAGAATATTGTATGCTATGTATATATATATACACATGTATACTACCAACCTGGGAAATAATCCAGCTTTTATATTATATTCATCAGGTAATTGTAGGCATGTGTTGATATATTAAAATCCAATTGTGTAGACATATATATATTATTGTATATGTATATGTATATGTTATATATACATATGCGAACTTCACAGATTATTAAATCCTTGATTCAAACGGTGATCATAAACCGCACATAACATAACAGTAACGTAACGTAACGTAAGATATAAGAAGAAGATTATAACTGCACCATATTATATTATCTTTTGAACACGTGTGTGTGTGTGTGTGTGTGTGTGTATCAAGTAAAGAAGAAGAACGAATAGACGAGAAAAATGAAAAAAATTAAACTAAACTAAACCAAACCACGAAACATGTACATTACGTAATACAAGTTCAGCTGACTGACTGACTGACTGACTTGACTGATTTTATGAACCACCACCACCACCACCACTGCAGCACGTAGAACGTTTTAGGTATTGAGGGTGAGATAAGAGTTTGACAAATCGATCGACTCGTTCAAATATCCGAACCTTAATATTCCCCACTGATACAACGGTATTATGTGTGTTGTAATGATACGATATAGAAAAACTTTGTGTTTAATATTAATTATCTATATTCACTGTCGATATATATATCATCAATAATTCACCATTTATTATATTTTTTTATTTTTTTTTTCTCAATTAAAAACCAACACCATAATATAGGAGTAAAAAACGTACAGAAGTAATATTGCATACGAAAATTTTTATACACTTTTATATTTTTCACTTTTGACTTTCTATCCGTATTCCTTTCTTGATCTTGATCTTCCTCTTTCTCTTATACTCTTATTCTCTCCTTTTTTCTTCTCTCTCTCTTTTTTTTCTTATACGCGGACAAATAACGCGGATCGAGTTTGTCCGACAGACGACGCGGCACTGTCGGTCCTACTCGACGCCTCGACCAACCGACCGACCGGCCGGCACCCACGACCACCTCCACCTCCACCTCCACCGCCACCTCTACGGTGCCGAGAACCGAAACGTAAACGTGTTAGATGTTCGTCTTCCTCTCATCATTATTAATGTTATTATTGTTATTAATGTTGTTATTATTACAGTTTTATTCGTCGCTGGTGGGATCCTTTGTCAGTTTATATACCCGCACATATAACACTGTGCAAAGAGAAAGAGAGAAAGAGAAAAAGAGAGAGAGAGAGAGAGAGTCTTGAGTGTATAATATGATTAACAATGAGAGGGAGCAGCAGGGATTCAAGTAGAAGATGATCGTTGTATCGTGACATATGATGCTGTCACGGTACCCGCGCACAATCTTGTTTACGAGTTTACGAACGTGTATACTACTCGAACCTAATTCGGGAATTTGAGAAGAGGGGAATAATTATTATAGGTCGAATTAAATAGAGAATTTAGTCTGTAATATATCAGAGTGGTACTCAATTCATTCATATTTCAATTTTTTTTTTTATTTTTAAGAAAAAATTTAGTCAAAACCCTAGGATCCTATCTTAATTCTAAGTACCTGCCTAGCTACTGTATCCCAAAGTTTTAGAAACTTTTCCGATTGAATATAACACACGATTTTTAGTACTTCGGAGTTATTTTTTAATCCCTATCGTATTATCGCTTCGAATACTTGAAAGAAAAAAAAAGAAAAAAAAGAAACAAAACTTGTATAATTAATTATTGTTTTGTTATGAATAATAAATTATATTATACAGTTTTCGAATTAATTATGATCTATCCAATATGCTGCGTGTTAGATTACACATATATTATAATTATGTAAAGGTCGTCGAAAACAATTATAATCGTTGAACTTGGATAAGTTATATTGTCGAAGATTGGATGTATGTGTTTAATATTGTAACTTTTACAGTTATGATGTACATCACGTATGTGATTATCGAATTTTATGAGTAAAAATAATTCGATTTTCGTAATGTACCTAGCACTCGGATTTTATGGTACGACGATCAGTCGTTCGACTAACAATAAAATAACAAAATTAAGATAAACTTTATTAGAACGCGTTACGTAAACCGACGTATGTACTACTAGAATCGAGAGAATTATTCATTTAAACGACAGAAGTTAATCAAGAAGAGATAAGAAACGCGTATAAAACGCACATTCCAAACTGTATAATAAAGAACGTCGTATAGGGTAAAGTAGACGATGATGGATCAGCTATACTACGAAAGTTTGATAAATTATCATACATTTGGTAAGACGTAAAAATCGAAGAAGAATAAATTCAAATTCAGTCAAGTTACGAAATTTGAGACGAAAATTAACAAATTTAAAAGTACCTGAAAGTTGTGTATGTCCCGATAATTTATTTTAAAAACTGTTTCAATTGTAAAGTAGTCTTTTTTCTTTTTTTTCTTTTTTTTTTTTCGAAAAGAGGACATGAAAATGAGGAAATTGCATAGGCTGGTTTTAGATTTCGGAGCTGTAGGAAAGGGTAGAAGGAACTGTTGGAAATTCGGTGATCAATCTTCGCACACTTTATTCTAAATATAGATTTTTCACAATTTATTAATGGAGAAAAAGATGCTTCAGTAGGTCAGGGGCGCGGTCCTAAACCTTCGAACTAATGTAAAGAGTCACGCTATATGTAAAATACGATTTATTTCTGTGCAAAAAACAAACTTGTATATGAATAGTATATTTGAGTAGGTGCGTCTCTCGTTATTAATTATTCTTTTTTTTTTTCACGACAACTAACTCTAGAGCAAAATATTTTGCGTCACTACATACATACATATATATATATATATATATAAATATTATTTTATTTTCATACCTACTGCACTGTGCAGCAAAATATAATCGCGTCGCGAAAAAATGTATTTTTAAAATTTACGGAATAAGAAACACCCACGCATTATTTCTCACCTTTAATATAACTACACTGGTGCAGGTGTTATAATACCATACAACACGATTTCAATTACGCCTTTCATTTGTATACTTAACGGAAGTAGAATAGAATTATAATACATACATACATACATGCAGTATAGCTTATACCCTGCGTACGATTTGTATTAATATTATAAAGTCGCGATATTTCAGGCTCACAGATTATATAAATTTACGGACTGTTTTTCGTGATTTTGAAGATGAAAGAAGAACATTCTTCATTTTTTATTTTCACAAAAAGAAGAAGAAAACTAAAAACCAAAAAGACAAGAATGGGATAATTATCAAAATTTATTGTATTCGTTTGATTTTAAAAACTGAATCAAATATTTGAACTAATTCTCTATCATTCACGCACTAATCGAGCTACTAGCCTGCTTCGAATTCTATTCTGCGATTCAATAATAGACTGTATAAAATCTATCTAGAGACGTTACGTAAAAATGACGATACTATGACGTACAAATAATGAATGAAATACATAAATTACTTGGGTTATAGTTTATTGGCATCTAACATAAGTACAAGTAAGTACCTAAGTAAGTACGTAAGTAAGTAAGTAAGTAAGTAATGTAGGTAATGTAAGAGCACAGAATTTCCTACAAGATTTCAACCATCGTATAGTAAAGATATTATTACGAGATTGTTCAACAGACAATGACTCGTCAAAGCTACTTTTGGAAGCTGACGTAAATACGAAGAAAACGACTAAACAATATACCTAAGTAAATTAACCCATTCTGAAGTATGAGTAAATGCGTGTTATTATATCTAATAGTTTTATGCGGAAAGAAGATCTCGAATTCTGTATGTAATAAATAAAGTGAGATATTTGATAAAACATACAATATGAGTGTATTGATGATTAATCAACCTTATTATATTTCAAAATACCGAATAGATACAATATTTATTTCATGTAATTCCGTCATTTCATCATTAGATTCCTTGTCAAATTCTAAGACTAAATTTCCTTTACCGAAAATTCGTGAGCCCAATAGTTTCCGAGATACGGTAGATCTTAGTTGACCGATCGCAGAACTTAGGTGACACAGACTGGGCTACCTATCCCATGAGTGGTAGTTGAGCGGTGCGCCCAGTCTAGGCGACTTAGTACGCACGCTCTGCGATTGGTAAACTAAGATCTTTCGTATCTCGGAAACTATCGGTCCCTCGAATTTTTGGTAAAGGAAATTTGGTCTTAGAATTTCATAGGGAATCTACCTTGAAAATATGGCGCCCCCCAACCTGAATCATCATGTATACATAACGCAAATTACCCATTGCAGTAAGGCAATACTGTGTGTCCTGTATTGCAAACGAAAATCCGTGTATGACTCAGTCAGGGTGACAAATGAAGATGACCGGCCATCAACTCAAATCGTATTTACGTATGTATATATGTATATAATGTATGACTGATGTCAGAGAAAGTATCTAGCATTATTAATACTTCCTTATCGAACGGAATTTTGATTTATGGTCAAATATTTGCGGTGAGGATTGTTCATTTTTGAGTAGTATAGGTATATATGAAATTTGATACCATGACAGAAGCAGCCATACCATCGCGATGGATATTTCAAATCATTCGTTTCCGAACCGATTTCTTCGTCAGAGTTTGAAGCCAAAAGTTTTCGATCTGCGTCATAGATTAAGGTAAAAACTTAGCTAAAGAGAGACAGAGAGAGAGAGAGAGAAGAAAAGAGAAAATAGAAGGAAAATAAATGGTGTAAAAAAGTCTGTATCTAAATTCGCCATTATCTGCATCCTTTGATGTATATTTTTAACGTAGGATAGCTAAAGTGTGTAGAATCGTTAAAGAGAAAAAAAAAGAAACGTGCAGTTATTCGGCATGTGCTGCAGTATATATCGAGTCGCCAATAAACGATAAAAATTAATGCTATATATCGAAGACCCTGGAAGCTATATTTTTCATTTTTCTTTTTTCCTCTCTTCTCATCTATCTTTACGTTATACGTAGGTATACGTATACGTATATTAAAGAATTTTCTTTTATTTTCATTTTTTTCTTTCATTTATTATTATTTTTTTTTTTCTTTATGGCTTTGAAAACGTTCTGAAATGTTTACGATTTCGATTGCGTGCCAAAATTATAATCTTCTTCTACTCGCTCAGGGATTTAAACACACAAACGCGTAAAGACTATACGGCAGGGTTGTACAGCAGCAACAGCCGCGCGTGTCAATTTTATCCGATCTTAATTCAGAAGATAAAAAGACCAGAAAAAATGGAAATAAAAAAAAAAAAAAAATAAAAAAAAAACAAGAAATCCAATTAAACTCTTTTTACGTAGAATATTTTCAATACGTAGGCGGAATATACGTATACCATGCGCATACTATAGTATATTATATATATACCATAAATCGTCACAGCTACGCATATATACCTATAGCATTGAAAAAATGTAAGAAAATAAAGTAAGCTTCAAAGGGCGAATTATCATCTCAAGTGCAGCAGGACACGAATTTAATTAAATATATGGTAAATCTGGGTAATAGATGATAAGTTTTTTTATTTTATAATAATATTATATCATATGAATAGGGATTTGGCATGACACGTGAAAACAAATCGCGTGTTTAAATCCCGCGTTTATTACGTCAGAGATAAAGCCCTGCAGCCTGCAGCGGGCAGTCAGGCAGGCAGGCAGGCCAAGGCAACAAGGAAGGCTGATTTCTTCATCCTGTTAATCTCAAACTGTCCATCCTCCCGTTCTCCTCTTGCACCACCGATACCCCACCGCATTGCCACAAACGATTCGTGATGCAGACTGACTGACTGACTGACTGAATCGAAACAGAAGCCAGACTCGACCTCAGCCAGCCTTGATCGCTTTACATATAATACATATAACTAGTCGATAAGTGATTTGCGATTAGAATAATACTTTATTGAAAAATACATGTACGTCTTATTTCGAAAACTACGCGATACGATATGGATTTTTAACATTTTAACGAAAAATGGAAAAACAGAATAGAAGAACGAAAATTATATCAAGATTCTTGAAATCGAACGTTCGACTATACCGAAAAAAGAATTCGAATTTACATTTTTTTTTTTTTTTTTTACGTACAATCTATGCATATTTTTATTTCTAATACATAGAGTCGCGATGAAGAGTATTGTGAAAAATATTGTATTTCTATTGGTTTCATTTGTTCAACCTATAATTGAATGATATATTCCTTGGTCAAATTTGATATCGTGATAAGACGTGAAGAACGAGAAATTTTTTTTTTTTTTGGAAGATAAAAATGCCATGCGGTTAGCCTTCGTTGTATTTGAGGCTGCAGGTTGATCTTAACTTATTGTTAGAAATGAATCAAGATCCTTGAATCAGACGTGGATTGGTTGTCTGGAGTCTGTCATAAAACGATATAGACCGGAAGCATGTAGTACGTACAGACGTACAAACGTACAGACGTACACAGAACAGAACAGAACAGAACAGAACAGATCAGATCAGATCAGATCATATCGAACTCTGAAACTCGGGTATTGCCGCAGTAGCTATATATTATATTATATATAGGTATGTGCTACGTGCATACATGACAGTTCGAGGTCTCGGAGATTATTACGTGTCTGGCTAAAATCCAGACATTTATATACTACACCTTATGTATAATGATGAAAAAAATAAAATAAAAATTACGAGAGATGGATTTATGTTCGTTGCACACCCCCCTTCATTCTCAATTTTTATTCTAAAAAGTAAAGATTAGTGTTCAAAGAAATAAAATGCCGAGAAAATAAACAAGGGTGGTCCTTCCCTATTTAGGGCTCGGACAAGTTTTTTAGCTGCAGGCGCGTGTATTTTAAAAGCGGGAAATCCGCGCCTGGGCGGAACGGGTTAGAGTTGAGACAAAAATTTGGAAAAATTGGGGAATCGCTAAAAAAATTAATCCGAGCACCCTAATATGTACACATGCTACACTACCCAAAGAGAAAGAGAAAGAGAAAGAAAGCAGTGACGATCGGACATTAATAAACTATATAATAAATGTTCATGCAGAATAGTGAGGTTTTCTCTTTGCACGATTGTGCACACCGGGGGGGTTAAAAGATTTTTTATTTATTAGGTAATATGAGTAACATGAATAGAAAAAAAAATTGAAAAAATTTGAAAAAAAATTTGCAAAAATTAAAATGCGAAATGTGAAATCAGCAGCAGACGATGATTAGAGGCATATAATAACTAGTCAGTTTCTTAGAGTTTGCATATACCTGCATGCAGCTTAAGTTAGTGTAATAGTGAACTGCACTGCACTAGCTGCTGCTGTACTGCTGCTACAATCTTGTTTATCACAGAGGCTCGTTAGGCTCACAAGTCAGCAACGTTTGACGCTCGACGATCCTGTTACCTATCTCAAGGTATAGGGTATAGGGTGTAGGATATATAAGGTAAAAGGTACAAGGTATAAGGTAGAGGAAAAGATACATATATATAAGTATCCTACGATTTCCCGCGCTCAACGACAATCAAATTGATTTATACTCTCGCAGATAATGTCTCGCTACACGCGGTCCTTATATACCTATATATGTAAACCTCGAGGCAGGGTTTATGTAACAAATAATTGGCCAAGTATAAAGAAAGAAAGAAAAAACCATGATCATTATATACGTACATTGTTTAACACAAAATCTACATTTTTTTTTGTTTCGTTCTATCGTTTTTATTGAAAGGCACAAAAATCTGGGTTTATTGTGTCATACGAGGAATTTGTCGAGTTTATGAAGTCTCACGTACGTAGGAACGTTAGTTATCGGTAATTATTTAACATCGGTATAAATTAGTGAAAAACTGCGTATACCTATTATGGGAGAACTTATCTGTATCAAAAACTCTGCAACGTTTTAAACTCAGATCGTATAAAAGCATCTTTAACTATACTTTATCTTACGATTTAGGTGTGATAAAGTTTAAAAAGAATTTTTTATTCACCTTGGTAGGCAGGTAGGTAGGTAGGTAGTATACAACGATATAGTGTTTGTCGTAGGCATAGCGCGCGATAACGCGCCTGTGCTTGAACGATCCATAAAACGTTCTCGAGATGCGCTTGTGGCCTTTAGATCCTGCTCACCTTCGCTCCTTATTTCTCCTTTTTTTTTACATTTTTTATTAATTTTTTTCCTCATTCTCTTGCTCAGCTATATACCATGTATACATATATATATTTATATATATAAACTAATAAATTATTGTACATTTTTATCTATAAAGACTTCACGCACCTCTACGTAGGTACATATATATAATACATAAATTATAGCAAATTCTAATTAGGGAATGACGATCAAATCCACAGAATGGAAAATAAAAAATGAGAAGAAGAATGAAAAAGTACTTTCGCCCCGAAATTCGCAAAATCGCGGAATTCATCTCACCTCGCGTTACTTTACCTTATTTGCTATTCGCGTCGAAAACCGATCGCATATACACATATATGTATATTACACACATACTATAAAGCAACGTCTGCTTGATGTCGACTGTGATTCTGGGTTAACTGGGCTTGGCAAGTAGGTAGGTGGATAGGTGGAAGGTAGGTCCCTATATATATATGTATATATATGCATGTATGTATGCATGTATGTATGTATAGATAGGACACTTTCATCGAGGTCCTGCGGTCATGTGTATATGTAAAAGGAACTCTGCTGCACAACGATAAGAGAGACCCACTAATTGCGGGTGGAAAGGAACGAGTAATGACTCGGGGCGAGTGACCTAACGCCCCCTACTCTTTATCATCCTATACGTGTATAGAAAGTTCATTCATCGAGTAGTCGAGCATTAAGCTTCTTTACGGCAACTACATACATACATACATACATACATACATGAACACATATATACTTTAGATTTACACACGCTATAGATTAGATGATTAGAATGACCGGTAGTCTGCATATACGAAGAGATTCCGAAAGTTAAAAATCCGGAAGGTGAAATTTGCGGAACTTGAAATTCACGCATGTGTTCATTCATTTCTGCGTTATTATTATAACAGCATGAAGTTATGCGGATTGAATGAAATAAAATCGGTTTTCGTAAATAGGGTCTCGATTAGAATGAAATATTTTCTGTCTTATCATCCTAAAAAATAAACCGAAATTTTTCGGATCTTTCGCGGTCTCCGAGGTTTCGGACTTTCCGAGTTTCGAACTGTCTACACTCCGACCTTTTGAAATTTTAATGTTCTATACTTATGCGAGAGTTTCTAATAATTCGTAATCGCGAGACTCAAGCGAATTTGAAACTTTCATAACTATCGCAGGTGTACGAAATTGTGCACAAAGAAAGAAGAAGAAAAAAAGAAAAGAGCAAGAAGTGGATTCTGAAATAAACTATAAATGAATAAATCACTGGGAGTCGGTGTACGCGCAGTTATCTAGGTGAATAGAGGTGAAACTGTAGACTCGAACAATTACTCTGCGTCGATATTACGTAACTATAATAATTCCGATCACGATTGCTGCAGCAGGGAAGAGAAATAAAAGAAAATAACAGAAAGGAGGAAAAGTAAAGAAAGAAAGAAAAATAAAAGAAAGAAAAATAAAAGAAAATTCACAGCAGCAGCCTTAGGTACTTACTGCGGCAAAATCTATCGAACGTAATCATATAGCAATCGTTGCATTACATATTTATCCGAATCGTAAAGCAAAGAGTTATATTATGTAATAAATTTTCTAGGTATATACATGGTATAGAAATCAATTAATAAACTATGTAATAAATAAAATTGAAGGGGGGAAAAAAAACGAGGAGAATATTTTCGCACACTTTCGTCTTATAAGCTTGTTAAAGACTAGAGATAGGTAGGTGGTATACATATATGTATACATAAATATATAATATATATATATATATATATATGGTATAATATGGTATAATATGCGATCGCGGACCTTTCGCGTACCTCGACCGCAGATTTACCTAGTGACTTCCTGACTCTTTACCAAAGCAACCGTTGAGAAAACCCCCTGTATTGTCTGGCAGCAGTATGGTAATGAGATGTATATGCGGTTACACGCAGCTCGAGTCACTGCAGTTATAAGTTATACACCCACTTGATGGGTCTCGTGATCTGAACAGATAACGTGAAGACTAAACGGTGAATTGTAAATTCGCCACGACGCGATCAATGTAGGCTAATGTATTATAGGATTTGAAACCGTTGTATATGTATATCTATATGTATATTGTATATGTATATTGTATATGTTTATCTATGTATAGGTGAACGTTCCTAGAGATCCTAAAATGCGTGGGTGCGCAGAGCTTTATGCTTTGATCTTCATTGCGAATCGCTGCCATATATCCCTTTATATACGTAATACGTATGTATACATGCATATATATAGGAATCGGATGTCATGGTTGGGAAACTACTTCCTGTTACGATCTACAACATTTTTATACGTTTCAAATGAAAATGATTTCGCATCACTTCGCATTTTCCTAAGTTGATTTTTGACCATTCTACTTTCTCATACAATGAATTTTCACCATTTTACGGGTCTCTTAGGACCTAGATACGAGGTTTTGGTAGAATCGCCGAATGCTCTCGCGAACCGCGAGATGAAAAAATCTAAAATTTACAGATTTTCATGTTTAAATGATTGGCGAATATAATTTACGAATACGAGAAGAGAAAATTTGATTTTCACTCGTCGTTGAAACGAGGCGTGAAAAATCCTGTCTTCATTATTAATTTTTTTTTTTTTTTTTGCAAGTATCATTATTCCCGTTTATCATAATTTTTTCTCCCTCTCTCTTTCTCTCCTATCACTGCACGAGCAGTTTTATTTTGACTTTCAGAGTCAAGTTCAGTACTAAAACTCGAGTCAGTAATAATTTACGTGAAAGTAGTGTACATATATATTATATACACATATATAAGTAACCCAACAATAAACTATAGGCCTGAGACAAGCAGAGATGTTACCGTAGTTGCCATTAGTTAGGTGATAAAATCTCTTCTTATAACAGCATATATATACTGATGTATCTATCTACAACGTACTGATGTGTACATACATACATGTATCCGCGTGATTTCAGTACTATCATAAACCATTGTCATAGTTTGTTCAAATTCCCCTCTATACAATCATTATAGACTCGGTTTTTTTTTTTTTTTTTTCTTCTTTCCACATCATATTATCATACGACGTAAGGCTAATTACATATGTATTCACTATTATCACACGATAATAGCGAAAGGAAAAAGAGCAAAAAAAAAGAGAGAGAGAGAGACGAGCAAAATGCAGTGAGAAACATCCTATAACTAATTAAACAACGATAAATACAATAAATGATGAATTATCACTATAGGAAAGAATATGTGATAAAATAATTATACAGTAATTAGTCGTCGCGCAAGGCCGAGGACAACGATAAGAACAAAACCGTACGCGTATTATCAGTGCGAATATTAATTTCGATAAACGAAAGAATAAGAATAATAATAATTAATTCATTATTAATTAATTAATTAATTAATTAATTAATTAATTAATTATATTAATTAATTGACATATCAGCTGCCTGCAATAGATACGCACGTGAATGAAAATTATCAATACTCGTTCACTTATCGAGCGGAAAAATATAATTAGAGAGAAATAATATGTATAGAGCTATACGCTAGGCACGTACAATTCCAGTACGCTACTAGTGTGTGTAGAATTTGTGCATGTATACGACCGCCAGCGCCGCCTAACTTGTGTGTCAGGCAACTCTGGGGTGAAAATCGCATGCATGTATACGAAAGCACAAGCTTGTTCATACGAGTATAGTAGTACGAGCCTAGCGTATAAAGTTATGACATTATGACACTAGAACGATGGACGCGGTCAAACCTGGCCGGTTAGGGCTCCACGCCTGAACGGTTCACTTCCTGTACCTACACTACCGTTCGTTTGCTGCTGCAATCACCCGAATCAAATGACCTAACACCTTGATGAATAGTTATGTAGTCTGATTGGGAATTTTTGATTATTAATTTTTGTTTTTTCAAACTTTTTTTTCAACATATGTGATGTAATTTTTTTCTTTCTCTCTAATTTGGTATTATAAGAAATGAAATAATTAACACTTTTGACACTGTGTGCGTGTGGTTTTAACGACATATCCCACGCTGTAAAACAACTCGACTTAGTACATAATAGACAAAGGTTAAATACATATGCGCATCTATACATATCATGTTTGTTCAATTTTTTATATGATGTATCCGTGTGAACAAAATGCGAATAGAAGAGACGTGCGATTTTTTTCATTTTTTTTTAAATTTATTTTATTTGATTTATTTTTTTGCTACTTTGGGTAGGTATACACGTAGGTATGTATGCGTATTCAATATTTTTCGTTTTTGTCGCGTATATTGAAATCGAAGGATAAAGCGATTGAATAATAATTTGTACATACATATGTATACCATGCACGCTAGTTACTATAGATAAATTAAATCGATACAGTTTTATACAGAATTTCGAATTTATCTCGTTTTTATTTTCTATTTTCCGTTATAATGATCGCATTTCACCAAAATTCTTTGAAAATGAAAAAAAAAAAAATAAAATAAAAAACTCCTTTATTTATACGAACGAATAAATTTCACTCGCAAACTATATACGTCTGTATATTTAAATATACAAGTCATACATAGGTATGGGTATATACCTACGTATAGCTGTTACAGTTCAAACAGTAGGAAAACGTGAGCGAAATTACGGGACTTTTTACCTCTCGACCTTTCACCCGGCGTATTCACCCCGCCTACAGTTTCGGCGTGGTTTCTTTCCTCCTTTTTATCTTTTTTTTTTTCTCCCCCCCGTTACGAAAGTATATTATATATATTACAAAACCTGGCTAAAAATCGTTGTATCGTTGGATAAAAATTTTATCGAAAAAACCGAAAGAAAGATGAAAGAAAGAAAAAAAATGAAAAGATTGATGAATTTCATGTTTTATTTGTTCATTTTTTCTATTTTCTATTTTTTACTGTAACTTTAACGTCGAATATATTCGCCAATTCGAATCGCAATCTCGTATAGGTACCTATAACATGCTTTTAAGATCCTTTATGCATTGACGCGCAAAAATTCGCATCCGAAATGTTTCTGGAGGCGTAACGGATTTCTACCGATAAAAACATGAATAATTCAATACGATAAAAAAAAAAAAGGTGAGAAGATATAAAGAAAAGAAAATGAAAGAAGGGAACTAAAGAGAAGAAGAAAAAAAGAAAAAAAGAAAAACAGCTAAATTTAAATACAAGTATATAGTATTATCGATTTCTCCCGCAGTGGCTGCTGTTAAATTCTCATATACTAAATAATTCATCTAACTAAAGTCTGACTCCTCTGATTTGCAAAAAAAAAAAAGAAAAAAAAGGAAAAAAACCAGAAAAAACTAATAATCATAATAATAACTAAATACGAAAGACTATTATTTTCGATTAATACTATATATAGGCATCATCACACTCATGTTTCCATAATTATTTATTACTTTACGCGGTACATATAATTTTCTAGAAAGTCTCCATCCGGTGTCATTAATCCCTCCTATCTACAGGATCGCATTAAGTCTCTGGATTAGATCCAGAGTCAAATCTGCGAATAGCATAGCATAGCGCGAATTAATTTTCTCTTAGAAAAAAAATTAAAAAAAAAATTAGAAAAGAAAAAGAAGGTTTTTAGTGGAACAAGAATAAGAAGAAGAGACGAAAAGATTGTAAAAAAAATAAAAAATAAAAAATAAAAGAATATGAGAAATTTCGGCTATGATTAAAATAAGATTATAAAGTATGGAAAAAAATTAATCATGTTATATTAGGAATAACAGGTTTAACCCAGGTCATCAGGTCGGCGTGTGTTTTCAAGCCTCAAATTTGCCCGGAAACGGAAGTGGATGTACGCTGCGTGTCACAGATCGTCATCGAACCGTAAACAACACCTGGAGAGCTCTCGTCACGGTAAAGGTATACCCACCAACCTTAATCGTAATGTAAAGTAAAGTGAAGTAAAGTAAAGTAAAGTAAAGTAAAGTAAAGTAAAGTACGTATAGATGTTAAGTTAATGCATGTATGTAAGATCGCGCGAAACCTGCACGTAGGTATACGACTGTTCGGTTATTATAAATTAATAAATATGCATGCGATCCGCGAGTCTTAATCTTTGAACTCTGATCTTACAACGTAAATTAATTGATACCTATAGATTAATTACTTTCCCGACAGGTAAACGAAGATTTCGAAATTAGATAATAATAATTAGCTAGTGTATACGCGATGTCGAAAGAGTATAACTGATTCATTATTATCCATGTAATACATGTATAGATATACGAACGCTCATCATTCTAACGATTCGATATAAGAATGATAAAAAAAAATGTCAAAAAATGTCAAAAGATGTAATAAAAACAATTTTGAAATAAAAAGGGAAAATAAAATTGACAGAATTCGACATTTTTACCTAATTGAAGTTATATGCCTATAATTTATAGAAAAAAAGGATAATTGCGTAAGATTTGTAGGTATGTATAGATATATATGATATATTCTGTGAACAGTAAACCCATGTGATAAATCAGCAGATGGATTTCACCGTTCGTCGGTTCCACCTGAAAAAACACACGACAGTATAGGACTAGCAAGTAATAGCAAGCAATAGCTAAGCAATAGCAAGCAAGCCACTTGTCATCGGTGTTCAAGCTTCGCCACCCAAGCAAGCAAAGTACTTATTGTTAGTTTCTTTCTTTCCTTTTTTTCATTATTTCTTTGAATTTTTTTCCTTTTACAATTTACCCATTGTTTTCTAGAGCGGAAACGCTAAGAACCGTTTTCTCGTCCGAGGCTAGAAAGAGCGAAGGGGGATGTTCGACCGCAAATAAAACATTCTTTATTTATATACCTAATACATATATACATATACCTGCATACAATATTTATAGTAGAATGTTCGATATCGATTATCGGATT
Source organism: Tenthredo livida (assembly GCA_963992785.1). NCBI lineage: Eukaryota > Metazoa > Arthropoda > Insecta > Hymenoptera > Tenthredinidae > Tenthredo > Tenthredo livida. Next base: position 4,747,049 of record OZ023068.1, read on the forward strand.
GAACAATAATAGAACAAAGCTGCACCACCGGCTCAACGATAGGATTTATTTATTATAATCAACTATATTGCTAATGGCCCGAGGCTTGATTCGTTCATTCGTTTCAACGTTTAGTTATTATTTATTACTACCAGAGTTCGATTCTTGCAGCGGTTCTCTTATTCCTATGGTATGCATAGTGTATAATATACCATACCATGCGGTTATACCGGTAGTAAAACAATTCTCTTCTACTCAAGTCGTAAATGGAAATCTATAGGGTAAATAATATCGATGCGATATTATAGGCGATAGAATGAAAGTTCCTCGAGATAATTGATCATCGAATATACTAAATACATTAGGGTGGTTCTTAATCTGATCATCTTCAAATTCCAACGCTCGCTGCATGGGCCGGAACGTCTATAATAAATATACCGAGAGTTTTCGGTGAAACTGCAGGTGACGGCCGAGACTCACACACGCGGTACGTGTATGTGTTGGTTTCGCCGCAGGGAGGGGGTCGCCAGTTTCACTGAAAACTCTCGGTATACAAAAAAAAAGAAACAAAAAACCAATTAAAATGGGAAGATTCGAAGGCTTTAGGGCATCATTCGGAATTGAGATAGGAAATATCATATAATAGTATATTGTGTACCAAGGGCAAAAATGCCCTCGCCCGTGGTGCACACCCTATTTTTTGTGACACATTTATCGATTTTGCGTCCATATCAATCGAGATGAAACTGAATCGTTCGGTGATATGAAAAACCATCAACAAATTTGGAAAAAATTAGTATAGTATGCATCTATGAAAGGAAGTGAGGTTAGGTTATATAGAGTACTGGATTTTGGAATATAGGGGGCTAAGCGCCCGACGGGGGGTCCGGGGGCGAAGCCCCCGGTGGGGGTCCAGGGGGCGAAGCCCCTGGTGGGGGACCAGGGGGCGAAGCCCCCGGTAGGGGGTTCGGGGGGCGAAGCCCCCCGACTAAAAAAAAAAACCGGACTTTTAAATTGATTTTGAATACCCATCCAGACACTCGACGAACGAGACGAGCATGCATAGATGCTGGACGAAAGTGAGGTAAGAACCGTCACAGCATTCCATTCATTAAGGATAAAAAAAATAAACTTAAAATTAAAAATAATTTAAGAAAAAATTTTTAAATTAGAAACTCAAAAAAATACTATTATATATGTTCAAGTTTTTTTTATTGAAATGTTGTTAGTAAATAAATTAAAAATTAAAAATAAACAAAAAATTGAAAAAAAATTAAAAATTAAAAAAAATAAAATAAAATAAAAATTTTTTTTTAAAAATTTAAAAAAAAAAATTTTTTAAAATAAATATTGAAAAATAATTTAGCGGGCGATAAAAACTGAAAAACGCCCGCTGCTCGATTTAGCGGGCGATAAAAGCTGAAAAACGCCCGCTGCTCGATTTAGCGGGCGATAAAAACTGAAAAACGCCCGCTGCTCGATTTAGCGGGCGATAAAAACTGAAAAACGCCCGCTGCTCGACTTAGCGGGCGTTTTCAGTTTATTATTGCCCGCTCGTCTGAAAACTGACACTTTACGCCCGCTTAATAGGTCAAAAAAACGCGAAAATCGTGCATGTGTTACAAAAAATATATTTTTTTCTTTTCCTTAAAAAAAAAGAGGTCTTTATGGAAAATGGAAGAGAATTATACGTAAATTTTAGCGAAACTTGTATACATGTATATACAATTGTGTGTGTATATATACTGAAATGGGAATTAAATATAGACGATGTTAAAAGGCGAGGGGTGATATTCTGTAAAATAAACAATTGTAAATATAGCCAGAGGTTTAGTACGAATGCATGAGTAGGTAGGTATAATAAGCAAACGAACTATTCTTTAGGTTGTAAAAATATTCACGTGTTAGACAAATGGATTGTGTATTATCTACACCTTTAATCTTCACCTTTGTATATGTATGTACGATTATCCCATCCCCGAGTAACATATATATTATATTATATACATATGCGAGAGCTGTGAGATACATCGGGTTGATAAATGACACGGAAATGAAAATATCATAGAAATGGGTATAACGTATACATATATATGAACAATGTCATATGGTATAGTCCGCAGGGAACTCAGACTTGTACATAATTAATACAAAAAAAGATAAAAAAAATCTGAATCGTGTAGTTAAAATCGAGCTTTTTTGTTTTTTCATAAATTCCGAGTCTTACTTAAAAAATCGAAGACCTATCAGTTTTATCATATTTATATATTCCAATTACGTATTAAATAGAATTTCAATTAATCTTCTATTCAATTTTTCAATTAATTAGTCCAAGTTTCATTTTGAATAAACATCGATTCATAATTTGCTTAATTAGCTGAACCACACACATAACTATGCCGCGTGCGTGATAACATGCGTGCGAATTACTCATATAGGAGAAACAAAAAGTGGAGTTAATTTTCGAACAACGACAATATTTATTCTTATGAATCGCTGGTATTCAGGTATTATCAAACAACGACAAAAAAAAATCTCGAAATTAATCAATTAGTCAAACCGAATTTCATTAATTATAAATATAATCAACTAGAGTCTTCGTAGTAATGAGAAAATGAAATAAGAAAGTTTTTGCGATTAAAAGGTAAACGAAATTAATTATCGTGTAATATTATAATTACACAGTTTTTTCAATAGCCGATTAATTTAGCTCTAAAATATTTGATAGAAATTTATTTTTCCCTCAAGAAATAAGTGATATAGCTAATAATTTATCAAAGAGGGTTATTTTGACATTGATTTTCAAAGTCTATTGATCAACAATCTAAAACTACAATTTTTCTTTTAAAAAAGAGGAAAAAATACAGATTATAAACTTGACTATGTAATAAGGGAGGAAATTCGCAGAGTCACTTGCCAGCTTTTCTGCAGATAATGGAAAAAAAGAAAGGGTCGAGTGATTTTTTGCTGAATATTCAAATCCAAGACTGAGAGAAAGTATAAAGTTTATCGAAGCTTAAAAAGAATAGGAAAAAACGTAGCTCTTTGATGTCTGGAGTGAACTAGGTAGGTAGGTAGGTAGGTCCACGAGAGCAATTAAAAGCTTTGTCTCTGCGTGGCTTGAACCAGAACAACCCTAGCTCGATTTTCTACCCCTCGTTTAGCCTTCGGGACTTCTCTCTCGGCTCTCGCCCTACCCAGAATTCCCCAATTAGCGTCCCTTCAATTATAATATGATGGTATATTAAAACAGGGCAGGGCGCACCCTCCGTTTTCGCTTTTCCTAATGTATACCAACATCTTACTCATATTAGCATTCTAGGTCTGTCACCCTCCTGATCTTATTGCTATGCTATATTATCAGCTAGGCCTAGGGTAGGTACCTATATATGTACATGTTCGAGGGGCTGGTTGGTTTCCTCGAACAATACACCGTATGGTAGGAAAAATTTTCTAGAATTTCAAAAATTGCCTCGTGATAAAAAAAAAAAAAAAAAAAACAGCCCTTATCGTTGAGAATCTAAAATGAAAAGCGTCATTTTGAGGGTGAAAATCAATCTTTTTCTTTGCTTCGATTATATATATTCGGGTCATCGATATCGTGATTCCGTTAGTTACATATGATACCGTATAGACACTGTTTGCGGGTGAATAAAAATAAGGTAAAAAGAGGAAGAACAAAGCTCGAGCTTCCCTTAGATATTCCGTATCTATTATACCTACAACCTCGGATTTCAGGGCTTCACTCGCGGTGACTGTTTCACGAAATGGCTTCTTGACAGGCTGTTACCCTGCCTGCACCACGTTAAAACGACCCTTATATACATATACCTATAGTTTTCTGATAAAAGAAAAAAAGAAGAAAAGAAAAAACTCTGCCGCAGTATCTTCATATGCAATTGTTACATACACGCGTATAATTTGTAATCAACTCGTGTGATAATATATTCGTGGATAAATGAGAATATTCGATTAATTAAAATATAATCAATTTATATTCCATGAGATACATACAATTCGTAAAAGATAATTTAAGCGGGTCTATATAAATCTACGTTGCCGTCGTTTTATTAGATCGATCGATTATTTATTTTCCGATTGATTAGCTACTCGAAAAAAAATATATAAAAAATAAAAAAAAGTACCGATCAATCAATCACCACATTCTTCATGATGAGGATCGTGTATCCGTAGTATCCGTAGTTTCCTACGATCCGAGCCCTGCCTCCTGGATTAACTCGCGCCATCGGATCATCCCCCGGTATTCAGCCCTGAGAGGGGTTCTTCTGCAAAGAATATACTCGAGGGTCGCGTACGTATATCGGGTCATTCACCCCTGTAGAAGGGAAGCGCGTCGCTAAGGGTTGACGTGGCGATAGACACTTCGAGGGTTGATTACCGGGGGGGGGGGGGTTAAAATCACCCCTTGTCGAAATTTTTTCAAATAGGTAGGTGTACATTCTACATTCTGTAAATTCGATGCGTTACATATATTTTTTTTCAAGTGGAAAAATATAAAAATATTTTTCGGTTTTTCTTCTCTGTCGATGACGTAATCTGGTATTTTCTTCTTCTCATTCTTCTTCTTCGATTTTTTTTCTATTTTTTTCTATTTTTTTTTTCTTGACACCCGAGACCGCGGTTCGTCTCGGGCGTAAAACGTCGAGATATTTCCGGATCCGTTTACACAAGCTAAATAGGCTCTGCGGGTCCGATCCTAAAACTATTGTTTCTATAGTTAAAAATCGTAGGGTGACTCACTGGCTAACTAACTATAACCGACGAAATACATACGCGATTAGGTTAATAAGTTTAAGTTATCCATTCCTTTCTTTTTTTTTTCTAATCAAGGAATTTCCATTTTTGCGTTTTTTTTTTCGGATAAAAAAAATCGTTTCCCAAAAATCGCGGAAGCTTTTTGTTAACGACAGACTGATAATGTACGAAATAGAATCCCTGGAATAAGAAAAATTGTCGTAATAAAAAAGTAAGAATAGTAGTGTGCGAGTTGGGAGAACAATAGAACAGCGAATAAGAAGAATAATAAGATTTGAGGAGGAAAAACATAAAAAATAGAATAACAATAAAATGTAGAGAACGAGGGAGAGAAACGAGGGACATCTTAGCCACAGGGCAGTCGTTAACTCAGGCTTACGCAATCCGGAGTCTGCGGTGGTTCTCTCTCGAGCTCTAACGACCAACCCCAGTTTCCTCGGCTCGTATAACGCTATTTCAAGCCCTCTTCCTGGGCAACAGTGCTTTTTCTCTGCAGCTTGCGTGTGCTTGAACGTGTTCCCCGGTTTAATACGTTACGTACGTATTTATACAACATCATATTTCACGGTACACTTGGCGTCGGTATGGGCTGCAGCAGCTCACTTCTTGTATTATACAGATTTAGAATTTTCCATTATTTTCTTCATTTTTCTTCATTTCACTTGCTTCTCTTCATTTTATTATCCTTTCTGTTTTTTCTTCTTCTTCTTCTTATTCTTCTCTAATCGTATTAGCACCGAGAATTCCGGCAGCTGGCTACCGGAAAACTAACGTTACGTATTCAGGCTTTCAGCCCGCTGTATAAACCGCTGGGTAAAACGCGAGTCAGAATTCTTTCGCGAATAAAATACGTACGCTTATAAATGTCGAAGAAAACCGATTTCCGGGTTATACAGGTATATGAATGAATTAAAACCCTCAATCGAATTCGCAGTCCCAAAAAATCAAAGAAAATCTCTTTTGTCTAGTCGCGATATATTCATCTGCGCGCAGAGATCTAATCCCAAATTTCTTTCTTTTTTCCTTTGGTTTTGAATTAAAATGTCAATTATTTCATTGCCACCCTGTATATCCAGAAATTGATATCTTGCAGTCAACCCTCGTCACCTGCATGCGCACCATGCGCATTTATACTTATACACAAAGGCAGGATTTACCTACTATGAATTTATTTATGGAATGTATAGCTGATACATTTGTCATACCTTCATATACGGTATCGCGGTTGCAGAATGACAATTGATCGGTCATAACTCATAATTAATAATTATAATCGACGAATTTTTCATCAAGAAAAATCATACACATATGTATATCCATGATTATATACATACATAATAAATATTTATTTCCAATGACGTGTGTCGCTGAGTTATTGTAACTTATATACACATGGTATACCTACCTATATACAATTATTATGACGCATATATATATGGTATTATAAACCACAGATGTAACTATATATTATCATGTTTGAAAAATATTTAGGGTATAAAATTAGAGAAAATTGCGATACTACACTGTAAAAAAAAATTGTGAATTTACAACACATTTATGGAAGCCAATATGCAAAAGTTTTGCAAAATTACAAATTTGGCGTAGCAAAGTGAATTGCTAAGCTTGTTCTGTAAATTTCCAAATAATTTTTTGATTTTGCTGAACTTTTATACGCAAAACACAAAAATTGTACTTGAATTCACAAAATTGTTTGGAATACCGATAAAAAAGTTTTGTATAATTACTATACCCGATTGGAATTTTGGCTAGATGTTTTGCCTATTAGCTTCCAATACATGCTTTGTGGAACTCACATAGAAATTTCTAACAGTGTAGTTAGAAATTTAACTCGTTCATTCAACGAAAAGAAGAGTATAAGAAGAAAAAGATGAAAAAACAACGAAAAAAAAAACGCTGAAAAGCAGAAAATGATCTGAACAAAAAAAAAAAAAACAACAGACTTCGCACTGCAGTATACAAAAGCTACTTGAAATCGATCTACTCTTCTTCCTTTGAACTTAGCAAAGCATCTCAAAGGTTCCTCGATAACCGCAGACCGCTGCACGTTCCTATAGTTCTTTTTCATTTTTTTTTATTTTTTCATTTATTTTTTTTTATACACTACCATAGGTGTGGGATATACCTGTTTTTTTTCCCTCCCTTGATATTCGAGAAGAGATAGAAAACGAAATGAAACATAAAAAGGGAAAAGAAAAAGAAAAAAAAATTGACTACACGCAGGGAAGAATGATTCCCCTTGGATTTTAGAACCTGCAGAGGGTTGACGACGCAATGGGTGAATCAGCAGCCCGAACCGCGACCGACCGCGACGTTTTCGATTCATGAGTCATATAGGTACCTATATAGGTATATGGTATACGGTATATAAGATACACCCACGCTGTTTTCATATATATATATATATATATATGTATGTAATATATACACATACGTATAGGTATCTAAGTATTGTATAGCTTTGAGTTTAACCCCTCGAGGTAAAGACACTCGTAAACCCCCTCGACGCGTTATTCTACCTCGCGAAATAGAAGCCCTAGTACATATAGTTTTGAGTCGATCTTGCGGATATATTTACCTTAGAAACGCGAGGTGGTGTGTTATGGCATAGGTAATAATACGGCTATACACCTATGTGTAAACAATATTTCTTTTTATTTCTGTAACTCACGAGGTTTCAAACCATATCCACAAATAGATTTATATAGTATATGAACAAAGTGGGTATATACATATATATATATATATATATAAAAGTAGTTTTATATACATTAGGTATATTCTATTGTATAGAATTACCTGTACGCGAATTGCCTTTCACACATCATTGCTAATAACGTTCATCTTACGTCTGCTGTCGAATATTCTGCATAATTTCTACGAATTCTGCGCGAATAATATCTCGCGGATATATACATCGAAAAAAAAAAGAAAATTAACCCAATATTTATATATCTATAAATATTTTGTATCGATTTCATAAAAGCGTACTCTCGTCCTTCGCTTATATCGATACGCTACATCGAATAAATTTGAAGTAATTTAATCCGAAAATTTCATCGAATAGAAGAATTAGTCTAGAAAATTTCATAGAATTTTAATTCTCAAATATTTATTCGATAATCGATGACGATCGCGTATTATACTCAGATTCATTTTTTTTTTTTTTTTTTCAATTAATTTTTCTCTTTTTTCTTACCAAGAATTAAACGAAGCTTCTCATGAGTCACTATATACAGTTTTGGAGAAATTTCGGGGGCCAAAAATATGTGATAATTAGAGTGACTCGTAACCGATGGCTGACGCAATCTGTCTTTCGTCTTATTCACGGATATAACATATCGCTAAATATACGTAGTATATCCTCTTTTTTGACACCGTTGCTGCTGCAGTCAGAGAAGAAAAATCGTTATAACTTTTTCATTTTTTATTTATTTTTTTTTACAAATCTCAGTGAGTCAGCGTGTCATTTGTCACTTCAAACCGTCAATCATCGCCAGTTTTCACATTTTTTTCTATTTTTTTTTTATTTTCGATTCTTTCGCGTGTTTTGTTGGTTTTTCATCGTTTTTTCAACTAACTTTTTGAATACACGAGAATTCCGGTGTACATACCTAGTAACTATGTATGTACTTTGTGTTAATTTAAGCTCCGAATTCCTTGTAAAAAAATGAAATAAAATAACAGTATATATATGTATATATGATATCAGCGGAAAGAAGTAATGATTATAAAAGCGACCGTATCTGTTGTATAGTCTATTCGGTTTGTATATCTTTTATACGAGTTATATCTGTTCAACTCTGACCTTCCGTATGCCTACAACCATATAGCGAAACACGCGATTTTTGCCCATTTTTATATTCTCGTATTTCAACCCTTTCAATGAAAACGACAGCGAATATCAACTCGCTAAATATTTTTTGCTCCCAAATTCGCTCTCTGATAGAGATAATCGTGCGCCGATTCTAATTTCACAATTTTCAACGGGTTTAATTAATTATCGGCTTAGAATCTAATAAAGGATTCGTTTGAACTATAAATCAATGAATTAGGGGAAATCCGTGATATAAGTTAGAACTTGCGAGAGCTTAGGGTAACTACAAGGGTTAAACTCAATACCGGACGTTAAATCGAACGAGCTATTGCTAATTCGGCAAAAGTTTGGATGGGAAACACTGCCTGTAGGCTGTAGCTGCAGGATTAACTTCCTGCAAAAGCCGGAGGACAGTTTCGCCCGCGGATATAGATACCGGGATAAATTGTTTGATAGAATATCAGGTTTACACCAGCTCGGCACGCTATGAACTATGAACTTTCGTTGAACTTTGTTAGTTTGCCGACAGAACCACATATACTATTATACATATATACCATTAATATATAGTAAGTTAAACCTGGCCTCCGTCTGTCTGTCTGTCTGTAAATCATTTCATATATTTTATATGCCACGAATTTCGCACATCCGTCTAAATAAAGATCGAAAATAAATTCGGAATTGAATTTGGAATTACTTTGAAAATTCTTTTAAGGAAGAAAAAGAAGATGATAATATGCGAGGAATAAATTGCTGAAGAATAAAAGTCTGATTGAAGAAGAAAAGAAGAAAACGCCTGGGGACAGGCAACCGAATATACGTAGCTGTACGAAAAGCTGCAGTAATTTGTGGGTGAATATAATCCGAAATTATATATTATATATTTTCTTCCAACTTTTTTTTATTTTTTTTTTTTTTGAATATTTTTGTTGGAAAACATTTTTGAATTTTATATATTGAGACAGGAATTTTAATGGACTGTGTGAACGACGAATAAATATTATACATATGTATATTTCGAAACGGTAATGAGAGTGGAGGGTAAATAAAACGAGGGTAAAAAATCATCTCACGACTGGTATAGTGCGTAAAAAATTCTTTGATATAAATATAGGTACGTAGGTATATTAATGAATGAATAAACGACGTCGACGAGTTCGCGTGTTGAACGTTGAACAAAAAAATTTTCATGCGAAACACAAGAGAGATGAGGATTAAGTCGAGTTTTAATGCGGACGGAAAAAAGAAGAGAAAAATGAAAAAGTAAATAAAAACACACACACACACACACACATTCTCGGATTCTGAAAAGATTTGAAAAAAATCACCGTGTACCGATGTACTGCTATAACGGTCTCTCGTCCGTTTGAGATTCAGAATGTCGACTCGCTGCAGAATTTGAAGAGCAAAGAAAGAAGACGAAGAAAAGAAAAGGAAAGAAGAAAAAAAATCGACTTATTATTCGTTGAGCGGATTTTAAAAAAGAGTAAAAATGAAAAAGAACTTTTTTCAGAAAAAGTAAGAAAAAAGAGAGAAAAAGAAAAAAACAACGGCGTTCTCGCATCGTTACTGCAGCGTATGGATAGTGAGATGAAAAAATTTCATTAAATTTCTACTAGGTAAAGAATTCATTCACCAAAAGTATATGGCATATATACTTTAATCACACTGCTGCACTTTCGTTTGGTATATACATATACACCGAACAGGTATATATACCTGGATGCATAAGGGAGACTGTAACAAGGTGCAGGGCAGCTCGAAGTTGAAAATTCATAGCAATAAGAATTTTTGAGGAAAGAGAAAAAAGAAAAAAGGGGAAAAAGGGAAAAACCAAATTTATTAATTTTCAGCTGACATGCCCTGCACTTTGACCCAGTCTTCCCTATACATGTGTGTATTATATATATATATATATACTCATATGTGAATGCATAAAGTGACGTCACTGCACCCGGTAGTACAACATAAAGCCCGTTATACGAGGCTATTATAACTGCTCGAGTATATTATGTGTACCTAGGTTGAATTATGGTGATAAATACCAGAGTGTCGTTACACTTGGGTCATGCCATGCCATACGGTTAAAATAACGCACCGTCAACTTGATGCCCTGTAGAATAAGACGAGACGAGACAAGACAAGACAAGGCAGGGCAGGGCAGGGCAAGGCAAAGCTTCTTCCTACTTTTTCCTTAAGTACATAGACATACACACATATACGTACTACATACACACCTGTATACATGTATTTTATTCCCTCTCTATCCCTCCCTCTCTCCTAACTACTCGATCTGGTCATAAGTCGAACAACATTTGTCGTCCCGGTAACCAGGTGCTGTTACTGTTACCCAGGTACCCATATATCGTATATGTTGTATATCAAGAACTATAGCAACGAGTAATAGAATCTGTACTAACTAGAATAGAACGAGCAACGTCGAGGGGCTTATTCACTCATGAAATCAGCTGTACACCCCGGTTTGAAATCAGTTGAAATCAGGAAAAAAATCGCTCTGAAATCCCAAAAAATCACTGAGAAATCGCTTAAAATCAGCGGAAATTCTTCGAAATCCTTCGGAGATCACTGGAATTCAGCTGAAATTCTTCGAAATCACTTAAAAATAATCGAAAATCAGCAGAAATCATCCAGAATTACAAACGAAATCATATAAAAAATCAGTTGAAATCATATTAAATCATGCGAAATCATATATGAAATCACGAAATCACGAAATCACTTGTACACTAAAAGTTTGAGTGAATAGCCCCTCGAGCAACGTACTAACCTACTTATAGGGTATGTTAGGCTGCGTGACATTTTTCAATCGTCTTACTCCCTTGATTTCAATATAATATCATGTCGCCCGTATCTAATGGCTAATGAAAGAGAAAAAAAAAAAAAAAGTTAATCATCATTTCATCATTTTCATATACAGCGAATTATTACGGTACATATGAAAGGAAAAAAGTTCTACGACCTCATGGCTATTATGTCAATAAAATCGTTTTTGGTACAAATTTTTAATTTTTTTTTCTAATCGCAATATCGATGTGAAGTATAAAAATCTTGTAGCGAATTATATTCATACGAATTCTGGATTTCATCGTTTTTGAGACAAAAATCGTATATAATATTATTATTATTATTTTACGTCATCTATACTATGACCTGAAGATTACGAGCGTTTAAAAAAAAAAGAAACATAAAAAAACAGGAAATTCTTTCTAATTTTCGGTGTAGGTATAGGTATAGGAGTCAGAGCAAAGCGAAAAGACTACGTGACAGCATCAGCAGCCGCAGCAGCCGCAACATCAGCCAGACGTTATCGATTCGGTGGTACCGCCCCGTGTCTGGAGTATTCTTCTTAGATATAGGTATAGGCATGTAATGTATATCTACATACAAGACTGTATACATATATAGGTACATACTGGGTTTTGAAGCATCAGACGTTCTGAGGAACAACGACAATATTCATACAGGCGTAGAACTGTCTACCAGATTATTAAACTACATAAAAACGAAAAAAAAAGAATTAAAAAAAAAACATAAAAAATAGGGAAAGAGACGAAAAAGAGAGATTTTTTTTTTTTTTAATGAGGCTTAAAAACGCGCTGACAAACTGTAGCATTCAAGTAATAAATCAGAGTGTCTGCTGAAATCTGGGATTAAAATTTTCTAAAAAATTCGAGGTTTTCCGAAATCTTTTTTAGGTGTATCCACAGTTCTGAAAGGCGTTATAATACACCTTCAGCTCTGCACTTTATTCACCTATAGCAACGAATGGATGCGAACCGTAAACGGAATAAAAGTAAATTAATTGCATGTATAATTTTGAATGAAATAAAAATGAAACATGAAAAATCTGCACGAGAAATAAAAATTGTTAAAAGCTTCGATGTTATACATATATGTATACAGAGGTATACTGGGGCGTGGTGTACAGTATAGTGGGTATATAAACTATAACTGCAGCAAGAATAAATTGCTTGATTGCTTTTAGCTGTAGATTAATTACTATACCATACCTTATAGTATACATGGGGTGTAGAGTGTGCAGTGTGCAGTGTGCAGCTTCTGTTTAATCATTTTATGGTATAAATATACGTGTGTGTATATATATGTATGTATTACCTATGTATGTGTTGAATTAAACGCGCGCAAGCGCGCTAAGTCGTTAATTACGCGGCTAACTATAAACGAGTCACAGATTTAATGATAAAAATGAGAATAAACTAACGAATATACGGATTACTGTATTATTGTATAGGTATTTCAGCCCTCGTATTAAATACATACATACATACATATATATATATATATAATATTTGTGTATATATGCCTATGTATGGACTTTCCCTCGCTCTCAACTTTCCAACGAGTTTATCACGCTCAACGACTCGATGCATGATCGTTAGGCACACAGCTTCCCCTTTTAATTACTCCTTTTCCTCTCCCTCTCTCTCTCTATCTCTCTCTGTCTCTCTCGATCTATTTTTCTTGTTCTCTTTTGCCACGGCTCATGATCCGACGATCAGTCTTGATCCACGTCAGGTTTAATCAACATTTTTTTATTAATCCGCGAAAAGATATTATACAGTGTATAGATTATTACGAATTATTATAATCACCAAAAATACAATTTTGGTGACTTGAGCTCGTATAGTAATTCGTTCCTTCGTGCCCTAATTAGATATGGAAATAATTTGAAATTATGCGCTTCTTCTAGGTTCTTACAACGACGAGATAAGATACGACCTTCTGTTTTCAATCGTTCAAAATTATACCTAAGATCCTTCGATTTATAAAATAAAAAATGTTATCGTATAACACCGCTTATACGACTCAATATTTATGCCATTATATACACGCAATAATATAATAATGAATTTATGATAATTAATAACTGCATTACAATTTTTATATCAAATGTAATTATTCAATATTTTTCATAGATTTTTTTATCATCCTATTATATCTATCTGTCTGCACGCCTACATATAGGTATATATTATAGATATATATCCAACGATTATTGATTAACGACAACGCATATATTATTATACCTATAGATACAGAGACTATTGTCCTCGACTCCTACAGCGTAAAACCCTAAGTACGAGTAGTGGTTCTCGAGGTGCGACGACGATGAGTATGTAGTACAAGGTATATACATGTATACATATTATACATATGCATACATGCATATACATACATAATACACCGTGGTTTCGTTAGTTTCTTCGATTTGCCCGCGGTCTATCGTAATATGAGTCACTGATCGGTGTATACCGTTCCCGACACTATACGGTTGCGGCTAAGATTTTTCATCGTCACTTTAACTTTCACCGGAGTAATACCTATACCCAAGCGTTTTTTTTTTTTTCATCAAATTTTTTTTTTTTTTTTTTTTTTCGAATTTATTTATTTAATAACTTTTCATTGTGTTTTACTTATTTTTTTCTTTTCCTCTCTATTTCTTCTTACTCCAATCTTGAGGCAAACTATAAACTTGTAATTTACTTTATAACTTTCGTGTTATAGGTACCTATATCCGATCGATTCGCAAATTATCGCGTAACTCTATTATTATTAATCATCGTGTTGTGTAGTTGGGTACCCAAATCACTCAAGATTTTTTTTTCATTATCGCTCACATAATTGGTTAATATAAGATACCTATATGTATATATATATATATGTACAGTAATAACTATAAACTAACATAAAGCAATATTATAATCGCCTCGGGAGTTGTATAGATTTGATATTTTATATACAATATGTAGTTATATATTTAGTATGTATATAGGTACCTATATCGAAGACCGTATTTCCAATCGCTATGTATATATATATAAACTAGCTATAACAATAAAGGTTAAATTAGCGAACGGTCGTTGTAACTCATCGTGGAGAAAGCAGCCTGCATGCCCTAGCCCATAGGCTGTTTATCGACGCACCTATATAAATACATATATAAACCGTGTATATATCTACATATATATAAACTATATGTATATATAACTCTATACTTAGTTCGATCATAATTATGCACATATTCAGTGCAGCAGCACTTAAGTTCTAACATATATAATTATATAGATATAACATACATATTAACGAGCTTGTACGTGTAAATAAGAGTGAGATGAAGAAACGGGATTAATTACACCTCTTACTATATCGTTAATTCGTTTTTCATATCCCACACGAATAATCGGGGATTCTTTCTACATTTTTGTGTATCTATATGATTTGTATGGATTTGTATTTGGATATAATACGTCCTGGTCCATGGGAGCATTGAAATTCGAAAATCACCAAATTAGGAACCACCCTAATACATACCGGGAGTTTTTGTCCAAACAGAACGACCCCCTATCTGCGGCAACATCTGCGTACGCGTCTGTGTTAATGTTGCCGCAAGCAGGGGGGTCGTTCTGTTTGGACAAAAACTCTCGGTATCAGCTTTAATGAATAATACATTTTTGAAATTATTATAGATTTTTTCTTTTTCTACAATAATGAGAAGAGAAAAGAAGATAACAAAAACAAAATAAAATAACCCTAAGGAAGTATGATACAATAGGTATAACGTAAACTTGATTGAAGTTTCAAATTTCGAGGCTTCGGCAGAGCCGCTATAGTAAAATTGATTTTTATTTTTTATTTTTGTTTTTGCGAAGGTCAGCACAATTCATAATACCTCGTTTGTTGTAACTGACCTATCCACCATTATGTATATATATATACATATATATGTGTTCATAGTACATACCAACTTGTAGAATTATTACACCACCGCTATTCATTCCATTCGCACCTCGTTCATTCGCAATACATAAATTCGTATATATATTCGCGTTAGTCTATACACGTATATAGTATATTACTGTAATATAGTATAAGAGAGTACGATTTTACCTTCCAGATTTTGTGTTTTCTATTTTCTTTTTTTTTTTTTTTTTTTTTCAATACATGTGTAATAAAATTTTGTCGTTATTCGATACGTATTATGTACAAATATACACAGTGTTCATGATTCATATACATATGCGGTTTTCTGCGAGCTTTCACCTCGCCAACCTCATATAAGGTATATCAGTAGGTTATTAATCACATCACAGCTGGGATCAAGAGAATGAAATTGCAAAAAAAAAAAGAAAATTTCTTTTGCAGATTAGAGATTAATTGTTGTTTTTCTTTTTTCTTTTTTTCCTTTTATCTTGCTTACGAATTTTTTATCATCGTACCAGAATGTGGTAAAATATTTTTGACCGCCGGTGTAATTAGGAAGTTCTGATTATTTTTTTTTTATCATTTCATAAACTTGTATATTACACTTATATATATATATATGCATATGGTTAAAATATATCTAATAAAAGTATATTTAAACCAAACTAAAGTCTGACATGAAACACTTTATGTGAAACTGCTAAACTTCATAATTATTTTATAATTGATTTCATATTCTCATATCTCGAGTAAATCGGGCTTATGCGTCTATACTGATTTGATGTTTATCGAGAATTTGTTTTTCTTTAAATTTATAATCGATTATACTAATTCGAAAATGACGATTAAACGGGATTAGTATAAGTGATTGAAAAAATGATAAATTGTAATCGAAGCATTTTAGAATAACTTTTTTCGTATACATCGAACATCGTATTATATTTCAGATAATTCTTTGTAATAAATTTTTTCATAAAACTGTTATTAATCGTATCGACTACCTACATTCATATTATAATCTATTTAAATTCATATAAAAGTTTGAAATTTTCTGTTCTAAAATTTTCAGATTAATTCATCTCGTCCTAATTTTTTTTTTATCTATAAATATAATTATTGAACGTTAGGATATACACATTTATGTGTATGTAATACTATGTTTAGCGGTCGTGGAAAGTTTTAAACTTTTTTTTCAAATCGTTTATTTTGTACGCGTTCGTATATATATATAGTATATACCTATACAGTATACATGTATACACCTACAGATATATAAAGGCAAAAAATTTATAACTTTATTGCGGTTGGTTTTATGACCGATGATTTCTCGTCGTAACGGTATAATATTCTACCTATGTATACAGGTACAGGTATATGTGTAGATATACCTATCTAGAATCTAGATAGATTGATAGATACAAAACCTTTTAGAAACTATATATCACACTATATGATAGATGGTTCTCTGTGTCAATATATATAATTGTTCGCGATAATAATATCAAGTTTATTCAAGTTTCGGTGTAAATAATTAATCAGGAAAAATCTCTCCTTCCGAGAAGAAACGATTTTCAAACAACTTTACGTAATAATTCATATCCTCATTAGGTATATTACAATTTATTAGTGAATATATTAATTATCTTTATTAACGTTAATTAGCGAGCTATAGGCGTTAGGACATGTTCACCGCAAAGTAAAAATTTAGACCTGGGTAAATATGTTATAGACAAATTATACCGCAATAAAAAATCGATTAATTACTCAAGTTTTTCTACAATTTTAGGCATATACAATCTTCACACAGAATCGTTATCAAAAATTAAGAAAATCAATTTCTCAGATCGGAATGCAGATTTTCAACTTCCGGAATTTTTGACCACCGGTGTTACGGGTTTCAATGTTTTTCAAATCGGTAAAAAAACAAAATAAAATAAAATAAAATAAAAAATTTTAGAAGATGACAAAATTTTTGAGCGATGAAATTTATCTCGATCAATTTTTTGCTCATATCTTCACTCCGCCCCGATATTTCCTACATGTATTTTAAGACGTTAAGAACGAAGCACCGGATACTGTTGAGTGCGCATTACTGACGATGAGTACAGAGTGAACGGTATAGAAGAAGAAGAAGACGAAGAAGACGAAGAAGAAGACGAAGAGAAGTAGGTAAGTAGTAAGTAGGTGGCAACTAACGGATAATTACCTATATCTTACTCGAGACTAAAGTAACGTCGAGGTATACTGTCCTCGGCTCTTTTAACCGAGAATTTAACAGCGATAAATTTCTCACCGTTGAGGTAAACTGTTAGGTATAAGTGGTTGAAACTGTCGCGTCGAGTCGTTATAACAAACCAGCGAATTTCACTACATGTAGTAGGTGGTAGGTATATAAATAAATTTCTGAATATACATAATAATTTTACAGAAATTTTCAAATCGGAGATTTATTCACTATTTAACCATTCCTCGAGGTATAACACTCGACGAAATTAGTGTAAAATATTTTTTATGTAGCTATATGTATGTATGTGCATATGTATATGTATATGATGGATCGATGATGTTTCAGAAGAATAAAAAAATCCCATGAAATCGTGTGTCTATAGTAATAATGCGATTATTTTGAATGAAATTTTTAATTAATTAAGAACTTACCACGTGTACCTGGGCAACGGCCCCCTGCGAAATGTTGGGGTTGTCAGCCATTATTCCTCCGCCTGTAACCAAAGATGTAAAAACAAATTTATCAAAAATGAATTAAGAAGGGAATTGGAAATGAAATGAAATGAGAAAAAAATAAATGTATAAATAAATGTAAATCAGAAATTTATAATCAAAGGCATCTTTGAATTTATATTCGATCAGGTGTATAGGTAAGTACGTATAACATAAGATAATTGAATATAATATCAAAAATGATATAATTTGATTGATGTGTTGAAAAACTAAAAAACGAAAAAAAAAGAAAGAAAAAAAAATTGAACCAGGGTATAATTTGAAATGTGTTAATTAAATTCTGATTAATTATTCTAGTCTATACCTATACGATAAATTGTCTATATTAAAAATGATATACCTAAGAGGATTGAAAATATGGGATTGAGTATAGTGCGGGGAATAAGAAGAAGCTACGAGGAGACTTCTTCGTTTGAGAATCGCAGTATAAATCTTAGCTTATTTAATTCTCGTGGTAAATTCTGATTCTTGGTTTGGACGTTTGCCAATTACAACGCAAACTGACAGGAGAATTAATGATCTTTACTGACAGACTCGAACGTCTCAACTATAGCAGCTGTTATACGTTTGGCTGACGATGAGTGGCTGGCTGCAGGTTTCAGTTCGCTAAATTGTACAGCTTTCCTTTAGTATTACTTTTTTTTCTTCTTATTCTCTTTCTTTCTTCTCGTTTTATTATTATATGCTTATAGGATCACTTTCTTTCTTTCTTTATTAAAGTTGAATTAAGTTTAGTTTTATTTTTTCTTTCATTTTTCATCCGATAACGAGAATTACAAAAATTGATTATTCAATCTCTGTATAACGTTATTAATCGAATTTTCTGTACAGGTACCTAGACGCGTATAGGTATAATTAACATGCAAGTTTTTTTTTCTTTTTTTTTTTCACGTGATGGCAAATTTTTTTTACCCCATTTCCCCTCGCACATTAATAATATGCGACATTTTCATCCGCATTCTGACATTATACATTATTCTATATAGGTCATGTTAAGTTAGGGGTAGGTTGGACAATAAGCTGGGTAAACCCAGGCTTAGGGGTGTTTTAGTCGGACTAATCAAAGTTGAATTTAAATTAGAGCAGCATGTGTATTACATTTCCGTATAAATTATTGAATTTTCGTATTTTTATGTAATTTTTTAAAGAAACGACAAGGTTGTTGCATTTTTTGTTATCATGTATAAATCAGCTGACAGATTTGTTCCTTTTAGACACCTGGTATATAGATGCTTTAACATAGCGTAACGAAACATAACATAGCTGGTTCATGTACACAATTATTATTATTGTACCAAGTCTGAACGTGAAAGAGTAAAAAAAAGACTATAAGGGCAGCGAGGGAGGAAATAAATGGTAAGTATATGTACACACTCACATATACATACGGGCGAGTAAATAAACGTTAATATATGTATACAATACTGTCATGTATACACGTGACAATGAACTTTACGCCTCTCTTTAATGTCAGTCAGCAACGTCATCTCTGTGACGTAATATATCCATTAGAAAAGAGGGTGAAATTCACTGCACGTGCGAAATTTACTTCATATACAGGGTGAGTCGGGTTGAACGAGTCATATTTTTAGGGGAGATTCCTCCTCAAAAACTAAGACTAAATTTCCTCTACCAAAAATTCGAGGGACCGATAGTGTCCGAGATACGAAAGATCTTAGTTTACCAATCGCAGAGCGTGCGTATAGGTCGCACAGACTGGGCGCGCACCGCTCAACTTCCACTCATGATTAGCCCTAGTCTGTGTCACCAATGAGTTCTGTGATCGGTCAACTAAGATCTTCCGTATCTCGGAAGCTATTGGACTCTCGAATTTTTGGTAAAGGAAATTTAGTCTTGGAATTTGACAAGGAATCTGCCCTCAAAATATGGATCGCTCAATCCGAATCACCGCGTATTGTGCAATTTTTTTTCCCCCACTTTTTCTTCCACTTTCGATGTAAAATTGTTTATTCCCAGAAAATTCTGCGATATAATTTTTTATTATATAATTTATTGAGAGTGTAGAAATGGGTTTTGTGTCCCGGTTTTTATTATACACAGTATAATTATTATGTATAGTATAGCTGTATGTATAGCAAAGGAAAAAGACATAAAAAAAAAAAAAAGGGAAACGAAGAGTTTTTGACCAACGGTTGGCAGGTGACCACAAATTTTGTTGTGAAAAGCGAACTTATTCCGTTAAAACTGGCCAACCAAGCGAAACCTGCACGACGACTGGCGAACGCGAAATATAACGTCGTGAGAAAATTATTTTTGGAAAAGTATATAATGGTATAATACCTACCTACCTACCTAGCTACCTAGCTACCGTGTAGATCATTATACCGTGATAATCAGGTGAAACCGAATGGACCGATCCCCCACCCAGCGGATGATTCGTATTTTTATGGGGATAGCTACTCGTTGCACTGAAAATCCTCAGGGTGTTTTGTTGCATCGACCTCGTGGCCAAATAACCCTAGGGATTTTTCAGCGCAACGAGTGGCTAACCCCATAAAAATACGAATTATCCGCCGGGTGGGGGATCGGTCCATTCGGTTTCACCTGATTGTCACGGTATGTGCTGTGATTATTCTTAGTAAAAATTCAACACGTACTAGGTATAATTTGTCTCGATTCGAAAATTGACAACGTTTATAAGTAACGCGTGCGGATATAGATATTAGGGTATAGATTATTCGCGGTTTGATTAATCTTGAACAACGTGCTAACTCAGTTTCAAGTAGGTATTTTTTTACCAGTTTTAAGAGATTAATGATTATAATTTATAGCCATTTTTTTTTTCTTTTTTTCTGTGCAGAAAAATCGCGATCATAAATTATAGTTATCTAAATTCTGAACAAAT
This sequence comes from Tenthredo livida, assembly GCA_963992785.1. NCBI lineage: Eukaryota > Metazoa > Arthropoda > Insecta > Hymenoptera > Tenthredinidae > Tenthredo > Tenthredo livida. The sequence goes on from OZ023068.1 coordinate 4,767,988, forward strand.
TTCGAAAATTGCATGAAATAAATTGAAAAAAAAAGAAAATGAGAGGAGAGAAAAGAAAAGAAAGAAAAAAACAAAAAATAAATTTGCCAAGATCCGAAAAGCTGCGTATATACCTACCTATACCTACCTACGGAAAATTCGCCAACTTTTAGTTCGGGAATAATAAGAAGAAGACGAAGAAGAAGTTATTCGCGTATGAATTATTGTGCAATAAGAAGTTCTGGTCGTTCGCCAATTTTTTGACACAGCTGGTCTCGCCCCCTATCTTTAAGTTGCACGGTATTAGAGGTTTAAGTTGGAAAAACGGAAGTGACGTATCGTTATTTTTCTCTTCATTTCCGCTACTAGTTTTTTTCATTTTTTTTACGTTTTTTCTATTCAATTCAAAACGTAACAAAACTGCATGGCGTATGTTCTGATTCAAAATTTTTTCGTTTTCTGTTTCAGATATCATATGTATATTTAAAACAAATTTGGACTGGGATATTTCGAACGTTGATTAAGTTTTAAAGCTATATTCTCGTTTTTCTTTTTTTTTTTTTTTTTTTGAACATATACACTAGCCAATTTTTGATATATTTTAGACCACTTCGATCCATACAGAACGAGAACTGAAGAGTGATAGTTGAATGAGCGAACGAGATACGCGCGAAGCCAGACTAAAACGATGGAGAAGAACTTAAGGGTAGAAAATATCGAGTTGCATCGGATCCGATATTCCTGTGCTTTTATTTCCATACGAAGTCTATACATGGGGTTTTATACCGTATTCGGTAGTAGAATTGGAGTATAATTTATCGACAGAAAATTTCTAATATAAAAACCATTATAATCAATGAATGTTTAATTTCACGATGAAATAGAAAAGTTTGAGTCACAGCGAAGATGGTCCACGAAATCACCTAAAAAACTGAATACTTTTTTCTGTACAAGGTAACGTCGAAACGTAGGAATCGCATAGACTGGTTTCACATTTTTGAGCCAGGATTATTCTACTAGCATAATTTTCCTCAAGGAGCAAAAAGAACTGGAAAGAAATCTATCCCTAGACAGTCCGCTCTTCGGATGATTAAATACGATCCAATCACGGCAAACTTTCCCATAACCGTATTGTGCGAACCATTCAACTCGTATAACTGACCATTCTATAATATACTCTCGACCCCGACCCACGTGTACTACCTATGTAGGTACGTACCTAGTTTGAGTTCAAAAAATCCTCCCGCACTTAGCGAGTGGGCGAAGATGACTGCATCATGCAACTTACAGACTTGGCTTGTTCTGAACGTATGCCTATGGCAAAAATCTGGCATAAGATCGTTGAGCGCCATTATACGACCGTTTAGCATTTTGATAATCAAAAGGTCGTATCAATTATTTCCTATACGTATTTACGCGAAAAGCCACAACATATGTTTAAAAATGTTGAGATTGAAAATTGGCCGAGTAAATTCAGAACGTCGTAAGTCCCGGCGCATATACGACGCATTCGGACCTAACTGAACGGAAAATGATCGCGTCAACTAATTCGAAAAGATCGTAGACGACGTTATACGACTTTCTGTTATTTCTCAAATTCTTGATTTCGAGTTATTCATGCGTTTTCATCATTTTCACAGCAAATTACGGGATAGAAGAAAATTATACGACCTTATGTCACAAAAATCGTATTTTTGGTGCTTATACGACCTTATGCCACTAGACACGTGATATGATAAGCGAGTTAATTCCGAGTTGTTTAGGTACCTATATACTAGAAGAAGCTCGTTAGACAGAGACTGAACCAATGTGAGACATGACGTCATATGACCGCATCTATGTATGTATGTACCTATATGTAGGTACATATATGCATGTACATGCGTAGTGTCCGGTCGAGACGCGGGACCGAGTGGAAAGATATTTTTGGCGCGAAATTCTAAACCCAGAAACATTCTTTGGCTCGACCTGGAAATGCGGGGTCTACAGAGACTGCGAGATATCTCTCGCAGTAAAGACTTGCGGAATTCCGGCGAAGAAGATGGTCTCAGACAGCTGTCGCATAAAGTCGACTGCTGCTGAAGGGTCGACGACCTAATTGAACTATAAAAACGTTAAAAAGGGATGAGATGATTTTTTTTCTTTCTTCTTTTTGAAAATGCACATTCTGAAGCTTTGAAGCAGAACACAGATGAACAGGGTAGGGTGAAAAAAAAAATTGGCGGAAAAAATTGGTATTTGATCAATGGATGAGAATGAATTAGATACACACTATGTATCACTGTCGTGTATATCTCAGCCCATCTCTCGGCGGTGATAATTTCTTAATGGAAAAATCTCGGCGATATAGTGATTTATAGCCAACTTTCAGCGCGGAGTTTCAGCAATAAATAACTCCGATGCATAAAGTGTGTATATATAAAACTCGCGGGTGTATAGGTATCATTATTACTTCCTCTTATGGCCATTTAGTTATATCATACCTTTCGAATCGATAGGTAGAAGAGCTGTTTGGAAAAAGTACGAAATTCTTCCAATTATTTGTTCATTTATTACGTCAATTGTCTGAATTAGTTTGAACAAATCGAATAGTCCATTAATCAGATTAATTTCACGTTCAAATTTGGAGAAATATTAATCTGACTCCGGAAAATTGGTTCTCAGTTTTTTTTTTTTTTTTTTCTTCTCTTTGTTTTTCGTGAGTAAATTATGCGAAAAAGTAAAAGTGACTCTTGGACTATACTTTTGTATATTTAATTATAGTATATAAAGGAATGAGAAAAGAAATAAAGGCAAAAATGAATTGGCTTGTATGTATCGCATGGGCTGATTGGGTTGATTTTCATCCCATGAACTCCCTGTGATTGAGTTCCCGGCCGCCCTTTCAACCTCAGTGTTTGTTAACGAGGCGAAAACCTCTTCAGTCCAATAAAACCTCTGCAGGGTAGATACATTGCGGTAGTGCATTCTATATAGGTACTAAAGGGTGCCTGATAAATTGACCAAAATTGAACTTGCTTGCACGATACATCAAGTTGCAGAGAGGGATACCCCAGAGTCCAGAATTTAACGAATAAATTCAATGGGTATAGATACAGGGTGATTCAGGTCGAGCGGTCCATATTTCAAGGGTAGATTCCTTGTCAAATTCTAAAACTAAATTTCCTTTACCAAAAATCCGAGGGCGCAATAGTTTCCGAGATACGGAAGATCTTAGTCCACCGATCGCAGGACTTATAGCTGACACAGACTGGGCTAGCTGCTCATGAGCGGAAGTTGAGCGGTACCCAGTCTGTGCGATCTATGCGCACTGCGATGATTGGTAAACTAAACTAAGATCTTTCGTAGCTCGGAAACTATTGGTCACTCGAATTTTTTGTAAAGGAAATTCAGTCTTAGAATTTCACAAGGAATCTAGCCTGTTAGTTGTGGATATAGTACCTGTCATAGAATTTCAATGAAAGGAGATGAAAACGAGATTCAATTATTCTTCTTAATTAAGTATTATAGGAATATAGTATAAAAATATCAAAAATTGAAGTTTTTTTTTCTTCTGAGAATTATGCGTATTTACGGGATTTACGTTTATTATTTATGATATGCTATAAGAATATCATGAAGCTGTCTTTTTTAGAAGTAAACGAACTGCAGGGAGCGAGAGGAGTGACGGGTAGGTATATAACATATGTATTATATAGAAGACAAGTAATTCATTGTTCAATAATTATACATCTATCGAGACACGTCTGCTGCATTCCATTTCTCAAGTCCCTTGGAACTAATCTTATTGCCTTTGGCTGTCTCATCGCGATAATTAAACGAGCGTCGTAAATTTTTAACTATACGAAAATAAATTCTTTTTCTTTTTTCTTAGCTTTGCTTTTTTTATCACATCCGAGAAGGATATGATAAAAAGAAAAAGAAAAAGAAAAGCAAATTCCATCCCTGAATTATCGTCATTATTATCAAAGCTGTGTAACAATATCATTATCACATAAAATCGCCGTTTCAGAAAATAAACTTTTTCACTTTTTCTTTCGTTTCTCTTTGTCGAAAAATATCAAAAACTGAAAAACTATTTTTTTTTTTTTTTGTTTTTCAGAATTCAAAGTGATGTCAGTCGCAAATTAATAAATTGTTTCTATTTATTCTCTGGTAGATTATTATTAGACAATGTGACAGCCCCTTTAATATATCTGCGTATCATAACGAGTCTCAGGCAGCTCGTTGAGGCGTTTAAAACTTGTCCGAGATACGAGGTCATCCGTGATAGAAAAGAAAAAGAAGAAAAAAACAGAAGAAAAAATAGAGAGGAAGGGAAAAAAATTAATAAAAAAAAATAAAAAAGATAACGGAGCATGCCGGAACAAAGGCCTAATTGTAAACTAAATCTTGTCGAACGTCACGTCTTGTTATAATCATTGTCACGTTTAATAGCTACTATCGCATCTCCTATAGGTGGACGTACACTATACATACCTATACGTGAAAATTGATTCGAATGAAATTGATCACAAGATATTGTATAGAGATCAATCGATTGATTAGTTATTCCTTCACAATACTATTATAATATATAGCTAACACATGGATCCCGTAATTTATTGCAATTTAGACAATTTGTAAAAAAAAGTGCACTTGAGCATAACGCAAATATTATCATACATTATGGAAAAAAAAATTCTTTTTCACGGTACTTTTTTGGTATATACTTACGTAGATGTATGATTTTTTTTTTTTTCTCACCCCAAACTATAAATATATATGTTTGAGTGCACATGGGTTATTATACATATGTATATAATAAGTTATGTAAGACGTATAGAGATAGAGATTGAGATAGAAAAAGAAGAAAAGAAAAAAGAAAGGAAAGGAAAAGAAAATTGGCCACGTAGTGTTAAATTGCACAACGTAGTGTATCTACGTATATTGTATAAAGTATAAAACCCGGACGTAGGGTAAAATATAATGTACTCATGTATATGTACTATATACATATACGTATATATAAGCAGCGATATAAAGTAAGTAATTTACAATTAGTCAGCTTGACGACAACTTCGCAACAAAATTATACAATCATATATATATATATATGATATATATAATACATAAATATATATATATATTAAGATATTATAATATATATAATATAATATATACATAAAAAAAAAAAAAAAATTCCTCATTTCCAAATTGTGATGAATAAAATTTTGTCGTTTAAAGTCTGTCAATTTTCTCACGGATCACCTACTACTATAGGTAAGAATTGTGCGGAGTTTCAGATTATCCTCCCACATGACGTATGTGTCATGTGTGTGTGTGTGAAGAGGAATAAAAATTCGAGTATAATAACATACATGACGTTGGGTTTTCTCTCTCACCTTCACCCTTAGCTCGATCACTATTAATCCTTCGTTTCTTCTTCAAGTGTATTATAATTACGCTGCTATAGATAGCTTCGAACATATTGACCGTAATATTAATCTAAGTAAACTTAGACACGTAAGTACTGATATCCGCACAATAGAAATTAAAATAAGAAAATGAAAAAATGGATAAACAGCGTTTGATAATAATCGTTACTACTAATTATTATCCATCGTGTGAGATTGTCCACATACACACCGCAATAAACGCGCAATCGTTCTCTTTGCCGCATCATTAACGATCACTTATGTTAGGTATATTCTTAATTTTCGAATTTAATTAGCAGGAATTAGTTACTTCGCTGTAAACTATAACTGGACTAATTAAGCGAAGGAAACCCTTCGTCGCATAGTTTTGAAATGAGGGTAAGATAGAAATAATTCTGTTCCTAACATGAATACGTGGGTACATACTGACCGTAATTATTTGCACTTCCGTGTGTCACCCCATGCGTCGGACGTTGGTTTGCTCAGACAGTTTAACAGTTCGCCAAAGTAACCAGGTTTCATTCAACACTCGTTATTCATTATTGAGGGCAAATTTGTATACCTAAGTATAAAATAATCACTGACTCACTTCGATAACTGAATAAATAAATATAAGCACCCACAAGGTATGTGTATATGCAAAGCTATACTATAAGGGTCGTATACATCATATATACGCGCCAGGACTTACGACGTTCTGATTTTTACTTCGATTTTTGAATTTCAACGGGTTTCAACATATTCTCAGATTTTTTGCTCAAATGCGACCTTTTCATTGTCAAAATGCCAAACGGTCGTATAATCGCGTTCACGATCTTATTACTTCAGCGCTTTAGGACATACCGAGAGTTTGCGGTGAAACTGGTGACCCCCTCCATGCGGCGAAACCGCAACACAGAGAGAGGGGTTCACCGGTTTCACCGCGAACTCTCGGTATATACTGTGTGAATATATTATTTACGTGTAGCTACTTAGACATCACGAAGAATTTTATCATCACGGTTGTGTATCATTTCTTATCTTATTTCTTGTGACTTGAAAAGGGTCAAGTCAGCACGTATGTATTGTGTGTGCACTTTGGTGGCAAGACACTGCAGAATAGCTATATTTTCCTATCTTTCTTTCTACGTTAGCCTATCGTATTCAATAGCAAAGTCAACAAAGTGCATATTGTTAAAAAAAAAAAAAAAAAAAAATCAGATATAAATTAGATATAGAAATTTTGGCGACTGGATCTAGGAGTTCGTGGAACGAAAAAAAGAAAATAGAAAAGAAAAAGATAGAACTTTAGACGATAGAAGGAAAATAATGAAAAAGAGGAAACATAAACTTGTGTATAAAAAAGATTTATTATTGGTAAAATTAGTTTCAGAATTTATTATTTTTGTACACACACGCATTTATTATATAGGAATTTAGTTAACATATGTATATTGTATATACATATGAATATTAGGTTTCTGTTTTATTAATATTTAATACCAGTCAGAATATATAATTGATCGTAAGTTATAAATCAGCGAATCTCACAGGACTGTGTAACTATACGTATAACAAGTAGTTATACAAGTGTATAAAAAAAATTGGAAGAAAAATTAAAATAAAATACGCGTACCGGGGTAAAGCTAGTACATACATATAAAAATAAAGAAATATGGGTAAAAGAAGCTATAAGTCATTTTCCAATAGTCCAGCCACTCGTATGTCACGTAATACGTGCCAGATAATTTTTATCGTTTTTTTTTCCTTTTCTTTCTTTAATTATTGTTTTTTTTTTTTGTTCTATAATAACTCCTAATTTTTGTTGTTGTTGTGAATCTCAACATGCAATGACGTATGTATATCAGAAAAGTTCCTTCTATACTTCTAAATTTCTCAATATTTTTCCTGTTCTCAACTGAACTCCAGATTTGTTTGGAAAAATGAAAAAATAAAAAAAAAAATACGATAATTAAAACTATCCTACAATACGATCGTTACCCTCAGTCCAAGAAACAATCTTAATGGTTCCTAGAACGACCCAGTTTCTAAAGCAGCGAGCCTCCTTATACAAGCACGCAGGAATTCATTGCAGAGACCCACAAGCATAGATATAGACAGACAGACAGACAGACAGACAGAACACTACACAAATAGCTTACGCGTTGCTCTAATTTTTTTTTTTTTTTTTTTTGTACAAAAAAAAAGAGACACAAGGGAAAGAAAACAGAGGAGAAAAAACCATCCGGCCCACGTGTCACGAGTTTCCATACATATATATATATTCACGTACTATATGCTTAAAGACACACGTGGTAGCTAAGGAGAAAAAGATTACGTTGTAAGAGAAAAAAAAAGGAAAAAAAAAGAAAAGAAAAAAATTGATAGAAACGAGTGAAATTATTTGTAAAATAATACGATTACTCCGTTTTATCGAGAAGAAAAAAAAAACGGAAAAATGCGTATAATGATTGTTACATAAGTAATCAACATCCGTTGATACATGTAACATTATATTACGTTCGTTTTTTTTTTTCTTTTTTTTTCTTTTCTTCCCGCACATACATTGATATCAAAACGCGTAAAAAGATAACGGTATACATATATATATACCTAGTAGTCATTATTTATTAGATATATGTACCTATACAACGCGTAATTAGCCTAATTAATTAATTGATTAATCAATTTCCGGTTTTAGTATATACGAGCCAACAGAACGACAATTTCCTCTTCTTCACCTTTCTATTTCTCTTTTTCTCTCTGTACGTTGAGTAAAATGAAACTAAATGAAAGAAAAAGAAAGAAGGAAAGAAAGAAAAACTGTCTATACCCACACGAATTCTTGAATGAAACCAAAAATACCTAACAGAATTTTGTGTAGCGCGGAGATCGGCTTGAAAAAGGCTAATTATAATTATCACCGGAGTTTCCTGCACGCACGCATCAAACACCCGAATAGCTGAAATAAATACTAAACGAAACTGCAAAAACTTCTAAACTAATTTCCCACTTTCACCAAGCGGAAATTTATTTTCAACTTTAAGTTAGTTAGTCGGTTAGTTAGTTAGTTAGTCAGTTAATTAATTAATTAGTTAGTTAGTTATATACCGAGGTAGACGTAGAATAAATTTCGTATATCTCGCCGAAATTTAGGTATGGCAAAATGATCGCTGCAACAAGTCTCTCTCATAATAAAAACGTACCTATCTGATTCGCTTATCTACCAACTCGAGTAGCCAGACAGCATCATAGTAGCCGCGTTATAATTCAGTTTCATAATATATTGAAATCATCACCTTATTTATTATACATAATTAGACACTCAAAATTAGTATTTAGAAAGCGTTTACCAGAGGACCCCCCGGTGTGCCGAGCGAGTGATAGAGAGAGAAATAGAGAGATATAGAGAGCGTCGAAGAGTTATGGATTATAGACGATATATTTTCTCTGGCAATTCACCAAATTGACAATTTGTTAACATAATTTGACGCGAGAAGAAAAATTACTTCCGTTACACGAACGTTTCAAATTTTCAAAATCAAAAGCCCGTATAAAGTTTTTGGTTTTTAATTATTATTTTACTTTCCAACGTATTTACGCGAAAAACTGATGGTTTTTTCAATCCCAATTTCAAATTAGGTTCAAAATAAGTTCAAAAATGCGTATTTTTTTTTTTTTTTAAGATAATTAAAATCGAGGCTAAATTATTATTCTCGTTTACCCCACAGCTCTCAGCCTTCGCGCATCTAATTACAAAGCCCTTGGTTCTGTCATAAGTAGGCTTTTCTAGAGTAGAGTGTCATTGTCAGATAGTTAGGCCTGCAGTGTCTGAGACTGAGAGTTGAGACTATTACACACCAACTATATACAGTATAGACTCTTGACTCTACATAGGTAGACAGGATTCAAGAGTCTGGAAGTGAGGCGGTGCTCAATTTTGCAGTGTGTTGGTTTTCCTGGACCAATTAATTACATTCTAGCAAAAGCACACTTTATCCCTGTAACTAAACGCGACATGGATCCTCGGAGGGATCGACTTACAGCGGGCTCAAATGAGCCAAAGTAAAGAGCCGAGGCCAGTTCAAGGGTCGTGTAGGTAAATTAAACGAGAGTAGTAGGTATCAGTTACGATTTCTTTAATTTTCTCACAATTTCTCGTTCTCATTGTTTCATAACTTTAAATAAGATTTCATTTTATTACACAATGCGGCGATAATCGTCTTCTAAACCATTTTTTTTTTTTTTTTTCTAATTCAGACAATTATTCCTCAGCTATAGGATGATTTGTTTCATTTTTCGTTCTATTTTTTTCATTCTTTTTCTAGTTATACATAAAATATATAATATGAACTCGTGAATAATGTTAGTGATGAATATGACGGTCAATTAAACCATATGGGGTATTCCACGTGAACCGGATCGGTTTTTGGCCGGAGGTCATCGAATTTGACGCCGATGCAGATTCAGATTCCTCGTTACTACATGAGATGTCCCCAACAGTTACAGAGCATGAAACCAATTGGTTCAATTTGTATCGCTGTCATAATTATACCAAAAATTTAATCACTACATTTTCAACTCCACTTATCTCAACCATGAATGAACAAAATCGTAACTTCCCATAGTGCATTCTACGCACATAAATGAGCTTTTTCGAAATATGTAGAACTTCAATTATTTTTGAAATTCTTAAACATGTCAAACTTTGGAAATATGCGATTTCTTTGTTCTTCTACTTGAAGGGTCTAACCAATTGCCCTGAAATTTTCACCGAAATTACTTCGAGGTGCCACTGAGAAGTGATAAAAATTTCAGCCTCCCGTTTTTCTTCGTTTTTTTTTCAAAAAATCGGCGAAGCATGTAAAACTTGGGAAAAATGTGTTTCCATTTTTTTTCTACTCGAAGGGTCTAATGGATTGCCTTGAAATTTTCAACGAAATTACTTCGAAGTGCCACGAAGAAGTGAGAAAATTTCCAGCCTCGCGTTTTTTTCCTTTTTTTCTTGCCAAAGACCGATCCGATTCACGTGGAATACCCCATATATATAAATTTATGTAAGTATTAAAAAAAAAAAAAAAAAACGTGCAGCTAAGGCATAATTAGAAACGTCAACGTCGCGCGGCGTCCTTGGATAGTATTAGTCGTTGTATCGCAAACGGCGTAATTATTACAGTTTACTTGATTGTTCTTTCGTTGTATGAGAATATAAGATATATGTATTGTATAAATACGTATAGGAATAAAAATGATTACACGATCTTTTCATTTCCAAAATGCGAAACGTTCGTATATAGTCGCGCGTACGACCTTATGCCATTAGACAGACGATATAGGTGTAGGTATACTATATAATATAGCCACCACGTGTGTAGATTTATACAGGTCTATATATGCTTGGATGATAAATTCCGTGATAATTCATTGAATGAAGATCAATGAAAAGAAGCTCGTAAGTCGCACTGATTCAGTTCGAAGAATCGGTTCCCTTCCATTACAAGTAATTGATTGAATTTATCGATCCTGCGCCCAAAGGCGGGATATATTATTTACGAGACTCCATTAATGTCTGTTGCAGTGCAGAGATTCCTTTGTACCATACTATAACCGAATTTGAATAATAACTCTAATCGTAAATTATATATACCTATATATAGTGAATACGAATTTGAATTTGAACTATCGATCGTAATCGCAAATCCATATCAATTATTATTTACCAAGTTCAGAAATAATTACGTAGAGCTAAATGAGGAATTAGAATTCTCACCAAAACGTACGCATAGGTATTATGTGTTAGTATAGATTTGAAAAAAATTCTTCGCAGATAACTAATGCGTTGTAATTATATAGATATATATATATATATATATAGCCATGACTCCCCGGTTCCTGGCAGCTTTCCTAATTACCGTAAAAACCTATATATTACTCAAAGAGCAGATTCTAGCTGTGATTAATGATAAAATCATAAAGATTCCCATAGTTTGCATAATATATATTATAAACGATATTAGGTATCGGGGTATCGCAGAAATAAGTGACTTGAAACTTGTTTTCTGTTTCATCGAATTTTTCTATACCAAATATTATATTTATAATAAAATTGTGAAATTCAATTTATATACAAAAAAAAAGGAGTATAGAAATAAACTTGCTTATCTCTATCTATATTACGCGTGGTATAGGTATAGGTACGAGTATGTCTGCAGCCGTCTGCGTCGCGGCGTCCGCGTCGCGTCGCGTCGCGTCGCGTCGTTGCTGTGAAGGACGCTTCTGGTTAATTAACGCCGTTGTGTACCGCCCAGCAAGTTATTATTTTTTCTACCCCCCCACAAACTCGCGGTTTTAACTTAATACCTACCTAGCTACGGCTAATGCCAGAGGTGTGTACTGTATGTTACGCGCACATACGTAGGTACAGCAGGAAAAATGAATTACTGCAGCAGGAAACAGGGCGAAGATTATAATATCGTGATTAAAAATGGAAAACTAAAAGTACACGAAATGCCTGAATTAAAAGAAAAATTGTTCTCTCTTTTTCTTTTAAGAATCAAGAAGAATCAAAATAATAAAGTTTATTAAATTTTAATTGCAGTCGGAAAATTATAATTATTCAAATCCGACAGGGCACGTCGCTATTTTCGGTTCTTATAACCAGAAGAAGATAAGTGGGAGGGGGGGAAAGAAAAAAAGATAAATAATAAACACTTAGTTAAATTAACGCGCAAGGCAGTCGGATCGCGTTTATACCGTGAGAAACTGTACTGATCAAAGAAATCCTGCAGCATTGGTAAGATTACCACCATATAGCCTCTGACGCCTGAGGTCAATCCCAGTTTCATTATACGTTTTAGACTCGCAGCTGTCAATCACGTGTTTCTTAATGCCCCATATTTCTGTAGAGTTAAAATAATTTATCACACTCGATAAAATATATGTTGAATATAATTTATAGATAAATAAATTTGGGGGATAATATATATGATTAAAATTTTTACTTTTTTTGTTTTTTATAACGTTGCATGAAATATATGAACTCGTGCTTAATTAGTTATATGAATATATTGATACGACGTAAATTAATGTATAAGAAAACTGCTGGTGCTAAGGAATTAGAAACGTCAACGCCGCGCGACGTCCTTGAGTAGCAATCGTTGTATCACACATGGAGTAATTATTACAGTTTACTTTATTCTCATTCCGTTGTATGTGCATGTGGGTATTTATGAATTTTATAGCTAGTCCTAGGCCATGAGAGACTGCAGTAGAATAGAGATGCAATAATTTACTATCGCATATAGAGCTTGGTACAGCAACAAGTATGCAGTGCAGTACACATTACGCTAGTGGAATTGGGGGAGATTAAAATTGTCGAACTTTATTGTAATTTTCATCGGGAAGTTTGGTGGGAAATCGAGAGGTAGAAAATTAAATACAAAATCATATGTCATTTCTATGGAGATTCGAGAGCCTTTATCAAGATTCACGGTTACACAATAATTCCTCAAGTACTACATGATATGATTTCCTTTAGACTTCTCCTGGGTAATGGCCAGCTCCTTAATGGCCCGCTGAAAAATCAGTGAATATTAAATTAGGAAAATGTCATAAAGTAATGATTGTTTAATTCAAGTTCAGATGAAATCACGATTTGAATAGAAATTTAAATGAAAAACAGATCCTTTTCCATGCAAATCAGTTTTACGTTTCGGTATTCCTATACAGATCAAACTTCTGTTATCAATATTATAGAAATTTTCCAATTTCTTCGACAAATTTCACGATTTTTGAACCAAAAAGGCTCGCAAGCTGATTCCTTGCTATTTTTCAAAATGTCGAAAATTTGGTGTGTTACATATTCTCAATTTCTTAGCCAATATTCATATTCAACAATGCACAGTTTTATACAAAATAAAAGAGTGAAAGACGATTTCGTCGTTCGGAAATTTTTGCACAACTATTTTTGAACAGAATTTCATGGAACAGAAAAAACGATCGACTAAATGACAATCAAACATCATTTATATCATGACAAAAAACATAAAGATGGAAACTAATTCATTTGAATCGTGCGAAATCCCGGTGTTTAATGATATTAAAGATGAAATACTTGAAATTGATTTCCACGTGTCAAAAATCGTGATTAATTTTAATCTCAGTATAAGAAGTGAACTGTATACTTTTTATTGATTCAGGTAATGTAACACCATTGCTAGGAGCTGTTATTATTTTACCAACAAAAATTTGTCCGCATGAAAGAGAGAAAAAAAAACAACCAATATTATAATGGGAAAACTAAATTTTATCATTTTGGAAAATTGAGAAATAGCTCAAACTTACGGTGATCGTGACCGTGATGTTCATGGCCTTGGTGACCCTGATGGTCATGCTCACCATGATGATCATGATGTCCTTGAGCGGACACCAAACCGTAGAGCTGGACCAACGCCAACATTGCGAATGCTACGTAGACGATTAGCTTCATGTTGAATTTTCTTACACGGCACAAAATATGCTTATGATTAACGCGGCGCTGAAATCCAGTATTTATACCCAAAATTTTACGTCATATCTGAGATATTATCAAGGACTATCGAGGGCATGAGAATACGCCCACAAATTGACGCGTGTATTTCAACCCAATTCCATGCTGCTTCGGGTCAAAGTTCAAGAGAAATGCGTAGATGTTTTTTTTAGCAGATGATACCCGGAGTCGACGATTACGTCAATGGTCACGCAGAATGGTCAAGAAAAGGCTAAAAAATTTCGAAGCGATCTGAAAACCGCCGATTTTAATCTATTACGAAGTAAAATAAACGAAGATCGCGTCAAGGGTCGTCAAGGTTCTTCGCAAATGTTTCGTGCAGGGATTTCGTCCGCGATTTCTGCCTTCAAGGGGACGTATACACCTCGGAAATAATTTTTATCAAATCGGTTCGATGATATACTTAAAATTATTTCAGATTTCACGGACTTTGCCTCACATGGATTTAGGCTATCGATGATAAAGCGGTGTTCGAAGGGTACGAGTCGCGTCGTTGCAGGTCGAAACTTTGCGTAATCCCGAAGAAATATATTCTAGAATGGTGTCATTCAGGGTAAATCAATAATATATAGAGATCCGCACTTTGATCTCAACGTTGCAAGAAAAAGGGGTTCGAAATCGTCAATTTTTTGATCTGAAAATCGAATTCATCGAATATCATCGAATTTGAAGAAATTAAACAAATCATTTACTACAATAGAATGAAACTCCCTCGTTTCGCAATCCTTTTGATAGTTACTGATAAGAAGAAGACTGTTTCACTGCAATTTGTGGTAAGATAGTAATTACTCATTAATTTGGTAAGATTTGACCGATTTATGAGCGGAGAGCTGTAATCATATCGAAGAGGTGGGGCCAAGAGATCACTAGTTCTTGATCAGCACGTCGCTGCAGATTGTGAATAATTGCTTTCATGCACAGTGCGTAATAAATTTGAGCAACAGTCATAATAATAATAATTGGTAATATTTATTGCACTGATGATACTATTTTCTGAAATGGAATATACAATCGAGTCCTGACGTCATGACAACATTTTCATGGAAAAGGTTTTATTTTTTCATTATTTTTTTTACAGCGAATACTGCAAATCGTCGTACTTTATTGGCATTTTAATCGGAAAGTTTGGTGGGAAATCGAGAGGTAGAAAATTAAATACAAAATCATATGTCATTTCTATGGAGATTCGAGAGCCTTTATCAAGATTCACGGTTACACAATAATTCCTCAAGTACTACATGATATAATTTCCTTTAGACTTCTCCCGGGTAATGGCCAGCTCCTTAATGGCCCGCTGAAAAATCAGTGAATATTAAATTAGGAAAATGTCATAAAGTAATGATTGTTTAATTTAAGTTCAGAAGAAATCAAGATTTGAATAGAAATTTAAATGAAAAACAGATCTTTTTTCATGCAAATCAGTTTTACGTTTCGGTATTCCTATACAGATCAAACTTCTGTTATCAATATTATAGAAATTTTCCAATTTCTTCGACAAATTTCACAATTTTTGAACCAAAAAGGCTCGCAAGCTGATTCCTTGTTATTTTTAAAAATGTCGAAAATTTGGTGTGTTACATATTCTCAATTTCTTAGTCAATATTCATATTCAACACTGCATAGTTTAGTACAAAACTAAGAAAAGAGATTTCGTAGTTCGCAAATTTTCGCACAACACATTTTGAGCAGAATCTCGTGGATCAGAAAGAAACAATAGACTAAATTGCAAAAAATGAGGAACAGCTCAACTTACGGCGATGATCATGGCCTTGGTTACCCGGACGGTTATGATCCTCATGATGACGCTCGCGCACAGGTCCTTTCGGAGCGTGTGGTGCACGTTCTTGAGCATCGACCACCAAACCGTAGAGCTGGACCAACGCCAACATTGCGAATGCTAGGTAGACGATTAGCTTCATGTTGAAATTTCTCACACGGCATAAAATATGCTGATGATGAACGCGGTGCCGAGATCCACTTTTTATACCCAAAATTGTATGTCATATCTGAGATATTGTATCAAGTACTATCGAGGGCATGAGAATACGCCCACGTATTGACGCGTGTATTTCAACCCAATTCCACGCTGCTTCAGGTCGAAGTTCAAAAGAAATGCGTAGATGTTTTTTCTAGCAGATGATACCCGGAGTCGACGATTACGTCAATGGTCAAGAAACTGCGAAAATATTTCGAAACGACCAGAAAACCGCCGCTTTATTTTTTCATCTTTTTCGAGGTAAAATAAACGAATGATAACATGAGCCGAGAGCTGTTCATATCCAAGAGGAGGGCCAAGAGATCATCAGGTACATAGTTCTTGATCAGCATGTCGCTGCAGATTGCGAATAAGTCTCGGAATAATAACTTCCATACACACTGCGTAATAAATTCAAGCAACAGTCATAATAATAATTGGTAATATTTATTGCACCGATATAATACGTCGGCGTTTTTCCTTTTCTAACAGAATTTTACATCCGTTATATTATTCGGTCGAATTATCGAGTCTTAGAGTAGGTACTGCAAATCGTCGAACTTTGTTCTAATTTTAATCGGAAAGTTTGGTGGGAAATCGAAAGGTGGAAAACTAATTATATACAAAATCATATGTCATTTCTACGGAGATTCGAGAGCCTTTATTAACATTCACGGTTACACGATAGTTCCGCGGCGAGTACTACATAATTCAATTTTCTTTAGGCTCCTCCTGAGTGATGGCCAGCTCTTTAACCGCTTTCTGAAAAATTAGTTAATTTCGAATTAACTGAATGATTGTTTAATGTGGGTTCAGAAGAAATCACGAATTAAAAGAAAATTCGAATGAAAAACAGATCTTGTTTTACGTTTCGGTATTCCCGGACATTTCAAACTTATATTATCAATATTATAGAAATCTTCCAATTTCTTCGACAAATTTCACAATTTTTGAACCAAGAAGGCTGGCAAACTTATTCCTTGTTATTTTTCAAAATATCGAAAATTTGGTGTGTTACATGTTCTCAATTTCTTAGTCAATATTCATAACTGTCGCATTATTTTATTAAAAAAAAAAAAAAATTATCTGTAACGAGAAATAAAAAAGCAAATATAACGAAGAACTAAATTTCATTATCGAAAATTAGAAAAAGCTCTAACTTACGTCCATAACGTTCGCGGTTGCGAGTCGGAGTACCATGACGTCCTCCAGCCTCAGCCTCCAAACCGTATAGCTGGACCAACACCAACATTGCGACTGCTAGGTAGACGATTAGCTTCATGTTGAATTTTCTTACACGGCACAAAATATGCTTATGATTAACGCGGCGCTGAGATCCGGCATTTATTCCCGAAATTCTGCACGTCATATCTGAGATATTATCAAGTACTATCGAGGGCATGAGTATATAGTACGCAAAAAAATTGACGCGTATTATACTCAACCCAATTCCATGCTGCTGCGGGTCAAAGTTCGAGAAAATATATACGTAGTTTTTTTTTCCGGCAAATGATACCCGGGGTCAACGACTACGTCGATGATCACACACGCTGATGTTCGAAGGGCTTAAAACGGAGTCGCGAAACTTTTTTGAAATTTCGAACAAAATATCCTAAAATTGTGTCATTTCAGGATAAATCGATAATATCATTATGGAGATAAGGTCAGTCTTTCATCGATCCATGCATTTTTTTTTCTCCAACGTTATCGCAGAAAAAAAAATAGTGTCTGCAGAAAATTAATTTCATCGAATATCGCATCGGTTTACCCCGATATTACTGCATCCGTGTAGAATATTCCCTCCGATCAATTGGAACAGAAATGAAACGAATTGTTTACGACGGTGAAATTGAACTATACCTAGTTCAATGTAACGAGAGATGATAAGCCGAATCATTAAATTCCGCTATTTCGCAATCTCCCAATAATTACTAGAGATAGACTATGGTGCACTACACGGAGAAACTTTTCCTGGTAAAGATTCCAATAACTGCGAGTAAATCTGGGATATATCAGCTGATTTGGCAATATTTCTTACGGTACCGGGAAAATCTATTATTCGGATAATGCATTTTGATATTCTATGAGAGTAACAAATAATAAGCGAATAGCAAAAATTACTGTCCGCGTATAGGAAAACGGAGAGTAGTAAAAGATGGCATAGATATTAGTAGGTATTCCTAGAGGGATTGGAATAATAGACTAGTCGAATAAGACGTTTTGCTACACACGTGAGAATGATTACCAGCGAGTATGGTAAATTTCGTCGCTGCGAATTGACGAACAAGTTCGGCGGGTCTCACTTCGTCGATAGATGGCGAAACATCAAAATATTTCTCTCACTAGTGCCAAATAGTTATATCCGTTTGTATATAAGGAAAGCTAAAACTACACTATAACATGTATCTGCGATGCGTCCGGAATTGCGAGCGTTGAGTTGAGGTTAGGTTGAGTAGGTGAAGTTAGGCTAGTGGTTTAAGACGACGACTAGATTTACGGAACAATTGCGCCAGCCCCTAGAGTGCGGACGAACACACACATGTAATAAACTCTGTACGACAAAGACCACACCAGTGAAGCCACACAACGTAAGATCCAGAAACTGCCAAAAAGCCTATCACCTCTTTCCAGCTTTTTAATTTTTAACGTGGAATTTTTCCTAAGATGACTGGTAAAATTTCCAAGCCAGTATGGTAAATTCCATTGCGCCGCGATCACGACTTTGCCATACTGACTTGGAAGAGGTACTGCTCGCTTTAGGTATAAGTATAAGATTCGCTAGACTTATTACCATCCTGACTAGTAAACTTTCTCATTTGTATAAGAGTTTGTACAAATATCTTAGGTTATATTCCAATGATGATAGTAACTTACAGAATTACTAGGCAAACTAGTAATAATTGCTAAAATGCCGATATATCCCCAGATTGCATCGAAAATAGTAAATTCTGGTAGGAATTTTAAGAAATATTACTAGGAAAAGTCTCTCCGTGTATGTTATTCGTGCGTTAAAATATCGATCATCCATTAATTTAGTAAGATTTGACCGATTATTATCTGTGTCGAGAACTGCAGCTCATATCGTAGAGAAGAGTCAAGAGATCATTATTTCTTAATCAGTATGTCGCAGCAGATTGTGAATATTTACTTTTACACAAAGTGCGCAATAAATTTAGGCAATAGTAATAATAATAATAAATTGGTCCCTAATGTTTATCGCTGCACTGATAATACGTCAACGTTTTTTGATCTTTGAACAGAATTTTACATCCATTATCTCTGTCGAATTATCGAGAATTATAAATGGGACAAAGATTTTCTATCTTTTTATATATTTCTATCATTTTCGTGATCATAGGTATAAGTCTTCGATTTATCTTTCGATCTCGAATATCTTGCTCTCAGATAAATAACGAGTCGTCTAATGTAATTCTTGAAAATCAAAAATCTATCGAGAACATTGAATTTTCTATTTATTATAATTTATACATATATATATATATAAATGAAGATGATTCATTCAGATTTATTTCAAATTCCTCATTTTCGAGTCCGAGCATCTGGACGGTTGATATGAAACTATAATTTCACACAGAATTGGGTAAATGATGTGAACAACATTTTTATCAAATCTCGTACATCATCCCGCAGCAGCATGTTACACGCATGATCCAGTTCAAGTGACCGGAATCCGCGTCATCCATCCAGTATACGAGATTTTTGGTCCGGTCGTCTTATATGTTGGCCGTAAACCAGTTATAGCTGAACCAGCAGCAAGATCAGAAGCAGAAGCAGAAGCAGAAGCAGCAGGGTTTGACTCTAGTTTTTTTAGTTTTTTTATATATTCTGATTCTGATTAATCGTTAATCGCTTACAATTAGTTCATAATTTCCGCGAATTGAGAAGAAAACTAAACTAAATTAAACTAAACTAAATTAAATTAAATTAAATTAAATTGAATAACACGAAACGAACAAAAATTCGAATAAAATACGAAATCAGTATAAAAAAAAATTGCTCATTTTAGAGCGCGCGCTGACACGAACGAGACTTTAAATAATTAATACTAGACTTAAAAAAAAAGCAGCAGCTTGCGACGAGAAATTTTTTCATTTGTTTGTTTTTTCTTTTCTTTTCTTTTCTCTTCTTTGTTATATAAAATCTAAAGAAATTTTCAACCATCGCGCCAGCGAAACTTAACTGCTGCTGCTTGCTGCTTCGAACAATGTTAATTGGCGGCCTTAGAAGAGCGCAAGTTTTTTTTTTTTTTTTTTTTTTATTTTGTCTTTCATTTTATTGACTTTTTTCTTCCTGTTTTAAATGAAATTACTCGACATATTTAAATACCATGAATTATTCAAATTATTCAAATTATATATCACATATAAGTGTGTCGTTCGATTCGGCGAACCCGATTTTCTTCATCTCGAAAAATACCTACGTACGACGCGAAGTTAATTCTTTTCATAATTTCATTTCATTTTATTATTATTTATTTTATTTTATTTTATTGTTTCCTTTTTTTTCATGATTTGATCTCCCAGTTTTTATTTTGCATTTTTTTATATTTCTGGTTTCGTCATCTAAGGACATCGGACAGGGAGATACCCGAGATCGTCTGCAGGTCGGCTTGCTTGCTTGCTTGCTTCTTCTTCGTGACTACCGCGTCAAAAGTAACCGGATAACCTGACCCAACCCGACCTGAACCGAAACGAAACGAAACGAACGAACCAAGCCAAACCCAGACCCAGACCATCTCCTTAACGGCCTCCTAGCATCGTATCGTTCGATCGATCGATCGTAAAGAAAAGAGAAAAAAAAGAAAATAAGAAAAAGAAGAAGAAGAAGAAGAAGAAGAATAAAGCGAAATACAAAAGACGCGAATGAATAGAATTGGGAGAAATTCATTTTTCAAATTTCCTAAACTGAAAAGCTGCTGCATTTTATAAATCGAAGAATGGATAAATTGAAATTAAAGTCTTGAGCTGTTTCCTATTATTATTTTATTTCATTTCATTTTTTTATTTTTCACATTTTAATCATTTATTGACCAAGGTATGCGATTATTGCTGACCTTTAAATTTATATTAGCTCAAGGCCGGCTATTCAAGAGTTTAATAACAAAGAGTTATAATAGTAGTACGATATCGTGTTTGATTGTTCGTCATCGTCGACTGAATGACGCAACGAAACAAAACAAAACAAAACGAAACGAAACCTAAACTAAACTGATGTAAATAATTAAAAAAATATTGCGGAATAATTATATGCGCTATGTAAATTATCGAATTTTTTTATTTATAATAAATTGAGATATTCGAAGCAAAAATAGGAAGAATCAAAATTCATGAAAAAAGAAATAACAATAATTGAATAATATTAAGATAAAAAAATTGGTGATTCTGAAAACAGAAACAAAGAAAGTTTAACAAACGCGAAGGCGTGTTTAATCTATCTATGCCATCTCTTGATTCAGAGATGTTTAATTAACATGATTTTTGTTATCTATAATAACCGTTTATTATTAAACAGCTAATAATTTCGGTAATTTGAATTTTGAAAACATTCAATCGACCAATAAATTTCCCACCTCGACGTCAAAACAGATCGTTATCATTAATTTCCTATAGATATAAAGAAAGATACGAGAATAAGAACGGAACTGAACGGAACTGAACTGAACTTCTTCATCGTAATTCTCGAAGAGAAATCAGCATAATGTATACATACATATATATATATATGGCCGCGCTTTTTCCTCTTAGAAAGTCTGACAGGTGAATAATAATTCTCTTTATAATACGGGTTCGATAAATAAAACTGATATTAACCAAGGTCAATTAAATCTTAGAAAATGCCCTTCGTAATATTTTCCGTATACCTAGATCCTAAACTCAAAATCTCTAACAACTAAAGAAGTATACGATAATAACGAGAGAGAGAGAGAGAGAGAGAGAGAGGAAGAAAAAATCATTCGCCTAACTCATACATAATATAAGCTCCTTGATTGATAGCCGTTAGAACTGTCAGCAGGTTTGTATAGCAGCGAGAGGCTGAGGCTGCTTGCTGCTGCTGGTGCCTCAGCCCGCGCGCCACAAGTGTTGTTGTATCAACTCTCACGCGCCGACTGTTATTTGTTCTCTAAATCATCGATAAACAAACTTGTGCTGCTTATAATCTTATATAGCAGTCGCTGACTCTTTAGCGCTACCCTTCTACGATCTCTGTTCTCATGTCATACGCATGCATGCATGCGTGCATATTGTATACCTAGTATGTATGTACAGAGAAATGAGAATGAGAATGCGAATGCGAATGCGAATGCGAATGAGAGAAAGAGAGAGAGAAAGACAGATAAGGGAGGGGAGGGGAGGGGAGGGAGGTTCAATTGTTTAAATATTTGTTCAGTCAGCGTAGTGCAGCAGCAGCATCTCGAAGGAGACATTCCATCGAGTGGAATGAAGGGACTGGGGGGAAACGATGCTGATGCTCATGCTCGAGGAGCTGCTAGGTACGTTACGGGAAACAAGTCCGTAAAGTAGGTATCGCGTGCAGTATAGTACACGGATACCTGCCTACCTACCTACCCAGCTACCTAGCTGGCTACATACATAGTATACGAGCTAGTTAGTTGAAAACTTGGGGTAGAATTTATTATTATAAAGAATAATGACTCACCTAAGATATCGGCGATTAACAGCTAGCTAATTGCTCTTGTTATCACTCCTTAAACAAATTTTCATCCACTTCACGTTATCACAAATAATTAACAACACTCGTATCATATTTTCTACACGCGACACGTAATATTACGCGGTTATTATACATAGTGTATAATAGAAGGCGGATTAAAGCGCTGCACAACGTTCGTCGACACGTCCTGCTCGCTGCACGGTAACATGGCCGCTGCGAGCCCTACGAGCGGGGAAAAAAATGTTAAACACTACTGGCACCATCTCGTGGCAGAACTAACTCAACACCTAGATCCTTTTAGATTCGTTCGATAACAGCGCCATCTAGGGTATTGTACCCTCAGGTAACGCGCACCTGGCTTTTTTTTTACCTGCCCACGTGAATTCGAAATTCAAATAATTAGGCCAACCCAATTTCGACTTGTGGATTAAATTAGCGGGAATATAAACGGGGTGTTGTAGTATTGAGGATACTTATTCAATCTATAACGCTTCGTAAAAGGGAATATCGCAACAAACTATAATACGAATTGATAGACTGTTTTTCTTTCGTTTTTTGATGAAGTATTAATAATAAACTGAACGAGTTCAATTGAAAAATTGAATGGATAGCAATTTTTATTTATTTTATTACACTTTTGAGTAAATTTAGGTACACTAATATCCCAGTAAACTGTAATACTGATCGGTAAGTTCGTTTACTTCTTATTTTTCTCCTCTTTTTTTGTTTCTTTTTATCAAAAAACGTAAATCGATTGGAGAAATTCGTTTTGGTATAGGTATACAGCTGATTGGGATATTGAAGAGTACATAATAGGCATAAGTATATTAATATGAAAATAAAACGGTTGTATTAGATTTTATTACAGAATATAAGTTTCTTTTTTTTGTTTTTTGTTTTTTTTCAAATAATTGACAAACGAAATCGCATTTATTTAATATTTATAATAAAATAGTTATAATAAATTTAGTATACTTATTGTGATAATGAATTGTTGTATATTGTGTTTCGAAAGCTAATCAATTAATTATTAATTAATTATTTATATCGAGCACGATTCCATAGACATGCGTAACCCAAACCGTGGAAGATCATGTATATTATAGCCATTATAGAAATATCAGTCCAAAAATTTTCAGGGTCGAAATCGTATCTTTCAAGAACCTCGGATCCTTCAGTCATGCAGGGAAATTCAGGATCTTTGATTTCACATGCTGGAAATAAGAGCCACATAATTAAATAAATAAATAAATAGATTGAGATGTTACACTGCATGAACTTGGAGAATATTTTTTCCGTTTAATTTTCATCCGCAAATATGACCTTCGCTCATTGCTTATATACCCTAAGCAAGCGTTTCAATAAGTTTACGTATCCATGCAGATAAACAAATTCTGATATCCTATGATCGCACGTACATATTTTCGAAAATTTTCTTCTTATCTTTCGTCAAACGCGCTTATCCTGAACGTTAATGTAATGATGAAACATTTTTTTTTATTTTCTTGGAAATAGTAAAAATCACCATACTTACAGATGTTATTTACTCCTTTCCATTGAACTATGGTCAGAGCTTCGGTGGAATGAAGTAGCCATGAAATGTACTTTATCCACTGCATATAAATGGGCAAAGTGCTAAAAAAAAAAGGAAAAAAGAATGAGGAAACATATAGAAAGAAAAAGCAAACAGAAATTCTGTTGTAATTTTTACACTGCAGTTCTAAGATTTATGTATTATATATATTAAAATAACCGTCATACCCGAGCTTGATAAACGGGCCCATAGTTATCATAAGGATGTAGTCGAAGGGAACCAAATACGCCATAGCAAGGGGTACCGAGTCGAAAGCAGCGGAGAAAAAACATCCTGTAATTAATAAATTATTGAAATTTAATAACTACGTCGTATGTTAATTAGGTCGAGTGAAAATCTTTCCCACGCAAGATTAAATCAGTTCCAAATGCAGCCTATGTAAGATTCTATATCTTCTTTTCTTTTCTTTTTTCTTTTTTCTTTTTTTGTCGCAATTTCTTTGAGCTTTAAAACTCACCACATGCAGTGGAAACATTCATAGTGAATACGGTTACGAGTAAGGTAAGGACAAAGGCTTCCATGGTACTTCGGAGTCCGACGAGCCAGTAGACAATCATCACGAAGATAATTGGCTCGACGATTAACCCTGGAATCTGCAAAAGGTTTAAATCGTTTCTGAGAAGAGAATGTACCTACTCTCGAGTTCATGTGTGTAAAGATTTTAAAGAGAATCTTCTTCCCTCATCTTGTACGAACCCGCTAACCTTGGGCTAACATATTAAATAGGAGGTAAAATCGTGGAATAAAAACGAACTATTCATCTCTCTCTCGTATCTATGCATAAAAATGTGTAATGCAGACGTATACTCGACGATTGCTATAACAGTTACATAGATGTATTTATCTGTGTCTGATCCTCACCAAGGAAGCTACCCTCGCGAAGTAGTAAAGATGCGGTGTGTACAACCCTGCGCGATGTTCTCTTAGAAAAAGTGGCATTTCCTGAGGAAGTGCTGCCAGGGTTGCATACATTGGTAGAAATGTGTTTTCTGTTACCATTATAAACAGAACCCCTTGAACGGCTTGTATACCTAGTTGATCCAACGTTATTGCTCCTAGGAAGCAGAGGGACACCAGGACCGCCAGAAACTGAGAAAGAAATTAAAATTGAAATTAAAAAACGAGTCTTGATCAATAGAACAGAAATGAATTGCAGAATTCAATCGATGAAAAATCATTCTGTTGCCTTTCGTTTCATTCTTTAATATTTTTCGTTCTCATTCAATAAAATTTTACGGTATTTCATCAATTTTTTATCCACAGACGAAAAGAAACTTCCGTTACTTCTGCCTTTAGTTTCTTTATTACCAGTTTTAAAACGATGCGTAAAAACTGTACAGTTGGATCTCGAATAACTTGAATCGTACCGCGATGAATTAACCAGTAAAGTTTCGTCCACCACCATGGCTGCTTGCTGAAATGAAATAAAATAATTTCAATGTTTGAGTAATGAAAATGTTACACAATTTATTTATCATTCAAGGATAACTTACGAAACCGAAAATAAAAATTAGATATATATTTAAGGGGGGACAGTACTGAAAATTTGTAAAAAAACATTTTTTTATTTTTTCCACTACTCAAAATGATTCAATCATAAATCGCCTCCAGCAGTTTTTAGATATTAGTAGTATGTGTATTTGAAAAAAATATAAACCTTCTGAGATGAAAGTGTATGCGCAAGGAACCTTTCGCAGTGGTTCGAAGGAAATCTTCTGCGAAAAGTTCCTTGCGCATACACTTTCATCGCAGAAGGTTTATATTTTTTTCTAATATACATATTACTAATATCTAAAAACTGCTGGAGGCGATTTTTGATTGAAGCATTTTGAGTAGTGGAAAAATAAAATATGTTTTTTTTTTTAATTTTCAGTACTGTCCCCCCTTAAGTACACTTACAACTCGCCGGTGATATCCGCGTCTCCTCTCCACTAGAATTAACAGAGAACAGAATTACACACACTTAGGTACTTAAGGAAATATGCGACTGAAAGTAAAATAACAAGCTTAAAATTCCTAGATCTTCATATATGAGGAAATTTCTCACGTTATAAGAATTCGCGATGTGTAGTTCCAGCTGTAGGATAAGATCCACTTCCCTGCATGCATCGCTGACGAGGAAGGCGTCGCATATCCTCTGGGCATTTCGCCTACTCGCATCCTCGTCCCGAGGGGCAGTAGCAAGGGTTGCTATAAGAAAGTCCGCTGGATTGAAGGCAACTGGACAATGATATCCTTCGCTGAAAAAATGAAGAGAAAAAAAGAACCGTGAAAAAAAAAACAACGAAGACATCCAATCTGTACCTTTTTCTTCACTTCATTTTATTTTTTCCAATAATTACCTCGCGAAGAATTGAAGCGCCAGTTCGCTCGTCCCAATGAATCCAATCCTGCCTTCAGCCACGAGGATTATCTGCTGAAAGGCGTTAAAGATCGCCGAACTAGGCTGGTGGATTGTGCATAGAACAGTACGACCTCGTGAAGCAACTGCTGTAAGCTGTGCGATCAAAACACCGGCCGAATGAGCGTCTAATCCTGTCGTAGGTTCGTCCAGAAATAAAATCTTCGGGTCGGATAAGAGCTGGATGAAATCAGAGAGACCGGAATTTTAGAAACTGGATTAAAATCGGGGAGAATTTAGCGGAAATTTTACGTAGGGAATGGCGATAATTACTTCGGTGGCGAATGCAAGTCGTTTCTTCTCTCCACCGGATAGAACCTTTTCGCCACCGCTACCAATCATGGTACCAGACCTATCCGTCAGTCCCACTTCCTGAAGAAGCACGTTTATTCTGTCCCGTATGTCTCGGACGTCAGTACGACGGTCCAACTTCATTCGTGCCTGGATTAAAGATTGAGAAAATATGATATAAATATGAAGTTTTTAAAAAAAAATTTTTAATCGAAACTAGACACTGCGAAATAGAACCACCATGAAGGTCAGATGTTCCAGAACCGTCATTGTGCCGACGAAGAGATCTTCTTGGTGCATAAACCCGCTGTGACGACGCATGTAAGACGGACTGACCGGATGTCCACGCACCAATATATCACCGTGGACAACAACCCCGGCTGTTAGAACAAATCGATTTGCAGGTATATGAGTCATGGTAGCTTGGGGAAATAATACAATAATCTCGTAAACGAAATCGGTGATTTAGAATTTGGATCATCACTCACGTGGGGATCGACAGGCCAGAGCTGACATGAGCGAACTCTTTCCGGCACCACTAAAATTACATGTTTTTTTTAAACCACACACGATGATTGGGTATATGAATGTAAATTTTGCTTGTTCAGACTGACCTTCCTCCCATAATCGCAACGAGATTTCCTGGCTTTACGGCACCGCGTACTATAATAAATGTGAAAATGATAGAATCCCGAGAATTGGGAACACAAAAATGGTGATTATGTATGGTTTCATCATAACATGACGAAAATCGAAACGAGTATTATAATCAACGGATTTATTACCATTGTTGATTAATTGTCTACAAATCTTGTTCCCCTTGCCGGTTGCATAGACGGACAAATCTCTCCATGAAATGGTAACACCCTTTTCACACTCAGTTGAGTCTTTTCTGGTCCAACGAGTACCGCGAGAAGTGACAACCATCTGTGGATAAAACGCGATGAACTGTACTGAGTGTTTTCCATAAAACCTTGAAATCAATTATCTGGGTAATTAATTGTCACTATAGAAACATTCTCCTGCGCTCATCGCATAATTCCCTCGCAATGAAAACTGGCAATCTCTTTGTCACTTATATCGCATCTCTGCATCTACTGCATTCACTGATATTATGAATGCGATGATGATGATGGAGGCAGAAGCACACTCGAGTTATTTATCTATCGCACTTACATTTGAAATGAAATATGCTGTAGAAAATTCACTCCGAATTATGACCGAGATCGTTGGTCACTGATTGCGACTAGCCACGTGCGTAGCTCTCACGACTGAGTTGACTCTTCATGTGACATTTTCACCCGCGGAAGTGAATCGGTTTACGCGACGAGTAGGCCACGACTGGTAGACAAGGTCTCAAGTGACCACATGACAAAATAAATCCTCGATACTCGAGTTACATTAGCTTGATCACTAATACTTATGAGAAAGTTCATCAGCGGTCTATACCCAACGATTTGAAGGGACACCAAGCAACGCGTTGCTCACAGTACCTCCTCGGCGACACTCAGCCATTCATATTTCGGTACTTTGACTGACTCCACTTTTGTTGGGGCTCCCTGACGCTCCTCTTTGACCAAGAAGAAGAAGCCCTACGTGACTCAGGGTTCAGGTGAGATTAGGGTCGCCGAATCGACTCGATTCTCGTTCGTTTATAGTATGCAGTGCACTAGTAAACATTCAAAGAGATTTACAGAATTGCTGCATACGAGTGCGTTGCGATATTTGATCACGATTTTTTCAATCAAGCATCACGATACTGAAAAATTTTCACTCAGTCATGGCGGAAGGACGTGAGTCACTTTCTCAGGTCCTCATATGGAAGTTTAATTTTAATTCATTACTTCGTTACTTCGAGGTCTTCTTGACCGGAACTATGGGTTCTTGGCTCATTTGGTTGACGATTGGCGCGAAGTAAAGTAAAACGCATTCCTCGTTAACAGAAACGTGTTTTTCATTCTGACAGGTAAGTTCGCGGCTGTAGGTATCAGATTATTGTAATCGAAGCCTGAAACCCTAGATTTGCGGGTCCCGTATACCTCGTACACGTTATACACAATACTCGTGTAGCTGCTGCAGCCCCAGGGTTTGTACGAAGGTATAATGAATATGTATTATGCTTGTAGGGAGGAATGGGAATGTGTGGATGCATATCCTGTGCAAGATGCAAGGTGTTAGAACTCCTTCCATTGGCTCTAGCTTATTAGAATAGGTACCCATTCAGTGTGAATTATAAATCGTTGATTAGGCATTGTGTTTTTCCATTTTCTTTCTTTTATTTTCCTTCTTCAGAAATGAAATTCATTATCAAAGGATAAGCAGAATGAAAAAGAAAAATTATTTCTACTCCAACGCCGAACAAATACGACGCGTTCCCTTTACTTTTTTTCCAATTGCTCATACATAGGTGTTTTAAAACGAGGTAAAAAGCTTTGTGAATCCGCGTGTGCCGCACAACCCTGGAAATAATTTCTTGTTCTTCGTGACCGGGAAACCTGGTATTTCTATAATACGCTAGTTTCATCGATTTATAGTTGTTGTGTATTCATTAATGGTACAGAGGTCAATGAGTTAGCAAACGTTTTCCGTATTTCGGGATTTAAAACTTTTAAAAAGTCCCAAGAAAATTAAAGATCGAGTGCAAATTAATTTGAATCGAATTCGAGGCATTAATTTATTTTTTTTAATTTTGCTCTCTCGATATACATATCTTGTAGTTATTATCGATCAGAATTAAAATACGAGACAGTAGCTGCATGCACGCATGCATGTATGATGCATGCATGAATACAGAGTCATTCAGTCGGTTGCGGCTTCTTCTCGTCGGAGAGCAAAAGTTTATTTTTACTTATTTTTCACCTTTTATTTTTTATTCCCACGACGAAGCATCGCGATATCCGTGGCAACTGGTTTCAGATGAAGTTTAAAAAAATTCATATACCGCCGGCTATATTCCCAGCGGCAGATGAACCGCTTCGAAACTTTGCAGTATAAATCATATATTAGTTAATATCTGGATAATATATATTATATTACACAGATTCTATAAATTATTATTAATAATATCGAGATTATGAGGGTGCATTTAAATAATTATAGTGCATAATCTTATTTTAATTAATACACCGTTTATTATTCAGACAATAAATTTCACTATATGTATTATATATATATATTTTTCTTCTTCTTCTTCTTCTTTTAATTATAATAATTATAAGATCTATACAAAACGAATATATATATATTTATAATTATTATTGTTTACAGAATTATAAATTCTCTCTCCCTCTTATACCGTTTTCAATACTTCTGGGTAGGTATGTATATGTATATAATTCGAAAATATTTTTAATCAATAATATACATCGAGTATTTTAGGCAGTGATAATTGCTACAAGATTATCCCCGACGAATTACTATTATCTAATTGTTTTAATACGATTTTTATAATATATACCTAGTGTATCGTTTATATTAGCTGTGAAATAATGAAGAAAGAAAAGAAAAGAAGGAAACAATCTGACAACAATAAATTAATCTAATAAAAGTCTGAGTATATTTTACTTTCGGCGAAGAGTCTTCAGGAGCAGAGCTATGAATGCCAGTAATCGAAATACGACTATCAGGGCGAACAGGCTGATAATATCAAGCCAAAAATCGTCCTGTAATCAATAAATGATCAAATAATAATCAATTTACTGCATTAACGCGATGTGATATATTTATAAAAAATAAAAACCGAATCATACCTCGCTGAAATTCAACGTCTGCAAAACTACGTGTCCGGTTCTTGGACAAGTAGCGTTACTACGGGTACAGGCAATGGATTCTACTTCAGCCCACTGGTTAACTAGCAGAGCTTCATTTCCATAACGAAACCAAGAAAGGTGGGAAAACCACTCGAAGTACGTCGGTACAGATCTGGGAAATCAGAGATCATCGAGTGTGAATGACCTAATGTTTTTTATTTCGGAAATGTAAATTTTGAAAAAAGATAACGACGATCTGTCGTCATCGATGTGCTAATAAATGATCAAACCCACGCTTTGTTCAAGAAAAATCCTCCGAAAAGTAAAAAAGGGATTATCACCGGTGGGCCAATCGACAACGCCATGGTGATCGTCGAACTCGCACAGGAGATGAGGTACCCTGAAAACGAGAATTAAAATGCAACAAATTTGAATTCGTAAATGTTTTTATAGCCGCAGAATGATTTCTCGAATTTCACACGTGCCACACGACGATGATCGATCTACGGAAGACCTACACATAGTGTAGTGCGGAAATTACAAGATATACCCATACGAGCACGTGCGTAAAAAAAAAAACCTATTCATCTTCGATGATTTTTGTGCCAAGATATTATGTACCAGGTTTAGGTATATAGGTATAATTTCTATGATGTAGTCCGACCCGCGCTAGTGTCACACGATCCATGCTTGGTAATTCTATAACGTGCGAGTAAATAATTGTAGGTATATAAAAAATATTGAAGACTGTTTAGTTAACCGATATTGTTAATCCTTCATAAGCTGGCTTACGGTATCAAAAAATGACTAGCAATAGTGAAAACGCGTATTAGCAGACGAATTTTTATTTTTCAATTTTCGTTGATCACCTTTCCGAAATTCATGCTTTTTTTCACGAGATAGTTCGAGAATAATTATATATTCACACCCGTTTCCCACGATCATATACGTGTGTGTATATATAACAACAGCTGTATACAATATACATAACTTTCGTCTATAATCTCGGATCACGTCACTCACTATCGACACACTAATTTTAAAACTCATACGATGTGGATTCGGTTACATATAGTACCTATAGGACATCCGATATACATAAAGAACAAAGAATTAACGGCACGTGATGTGAAGTGTCATTGACTTTGCGAGTGTAATCAATACTCCTAAAGATCGATATAGCGACATGTGTCTATGTTTTTTAAGTTTTTGTTTTCTCTCTCTCTTTCCCTTATTATCATGTAATTTAATTTCAATGATCATGTAAGTAACTAAATTTTTCACACACACACAAACATGATATGAAATTATATTTCTTACCGAAAGAAGTCGACACGTTTGCAACCAGAATAACTATTCCAGTGGCAATGAAGAAGTGGTTGATACCAGGGTAAAGGCCAACCATCGGGTAAACTATTGTTGTAAATAGGAGAGGAACGGCAATGAATACAGGCGTCTCTGCAAGAGTTTTGCAAATAAAGTAAACGTCGGTTCTGTACATTCCGTTGCGATGTTCTCGCAAGAAAATCGGCAATTCGGCACAAAATACCTGAAATGTTAAGAAAATTTAACTCAACAATTATTTCGCTTGAATTCAAGGTGAATAATCCGAGCTTTACTAACGTTAATGACAGCGAAGACATTTTGGAAGGTCATATTGGTAAGGAAAATGAAAAGAGCTCCGTTTATGTTCATCACACCATCTTGGTCCAATTTTTGTCCGAAATAAATGACGCCGATCAGTAAAGACACCATCTGTTAAGTGAGAAACGTGGACATGATCCTTCTGCGATTTTGTGCGGAATTCTAATTGAAATGCAGTTTAATGAACGTACTATAGTCTGCAAAAACCGGACTTTTATCAACATCGGTTCCTTGATAACGGAGAGCCATGACCGCCACAAAACTGCTCTGAATTGTTCGCACCAAGATGCTTTGTACGGAGATCTACCACCCGATGATTTCAGGTCCATTAACGACTCCTCAAACTCTCCTTCAACGGTACCAGCTTCTAGGGCCATTTTAACGCCGTTATCACTCTTTTGGAAGGCGTCACACACGCTGTTTATCGCCTGACGACACGACGCCTCGCGACCTGGGACCACGGCTAGTACTTGGATGAAGTAATCCGCTGGGTTGTAATTACTCGGACACGCTGCACCCAAGCTAAAATTACGAATTTAACATATAGGTACCAACGCAAGCCTTTTCCATTTCAGTTTTTGCTCAAATCACTTTTTGAAGAATGCGCAGGCCTGTTCTGAGGTTCCCATGAAAGCTACCCTTCCCTCAGCCATAAGTAAGATTCTGTCGAAAAGTGCGAACAGTTCCGAAGACGGCTGATGCAGAGTGGCGATAATCGTCTTACCCCCGGCTAAAAGGATTCTGTCTGTTATTTCAGGCGCTGAATGATGATGGCTAAGATATAAAAGTCGTAAAATTTGAACCTGTTAGATTTTTTAGGACCGAAACGACCTGCTGTGCCATAAACGAATCCAGACCTGATGTTGGCTCGTCGCAAAACATCAGTGGAGGATCTGTTAGGTACTCTGAAGCGAAGGAAAGTCTCTTCATCTCTCCGCCAGAAAGCCCTTTCACTCTTCCGGGTATTCCTATCACTGTGTTTCTGCACTTTGTCAACGCTAGCTGTGAGATGAATAGTTTTTTTTTTTTTTTTTCTTCCTCTTTAAGTTTATTTAGATCTTTTGATTGAACTAACGAATACAACGTAATATCATCCTATAAGAACCTCGGCAATGACTTCGTCGACTCTCTGCATCCTCTGGCGATATGGTATGTGTCTGTCCATGCGGACCATGGCTTGGAATACTAGATGCTCTTTCACAGTTAGTGTGCCGATGAAGAGGTCATTTTGTTGGACGTAAGCAGTCCTGGATGTGAGAACAGTCGGAGTAACTCGGCGACCGTTGGCCGCCCTTATTCCGGACACTGTGACCCCTTGAGGAGACCGGAAGGTCAACGCGTTCAAAAGCGTGGTTTTACCCGCTCCTGAAGATCCCAATATCACCAGGAGTTCCCCAGGATAGGCGACACCGGATACTGGGAAAAAAAAACGTGAGATGTAGTTTTCGGGAAATTTTATTCAGACGAAGATGTGCGGTACCATCTTTCAGGATGTGCTTTAGTTCCACTGGTTTTCTGCCCTTCACAATACGCTCCCAAAATCTCTGCTTCTTTGCGGTGACGTAAACGTTTACATCGCTCCAGGTGTACGTGATCTTTTCCATTGTACGGTCAACGCTTGACCCTGATCCCATTTTATCAAGACATACCGCAACCTCGGTACTTGTAGCTCCATTACGCGCGCCTCCAGACGAACCATATTTATCCTGTAAATTGCAAAAATTCTATCTCATTACAGTAGGTGCGCGGAGACACCACAAAAATATCAATTTCCACTCTCTTATTTCACTCAGGATTTCAGGAAGAGTTTTGTTCTTCATAAGAGGACCGACGACGTTTCATATCATATTCCTCACGTCTGCATGCAAGTTCGGAAATTTTATCTAACGATACCTTTATCCATCTCATTAGTATTTCAGAAGTGGTTTAAGTTATTACACGCCCAGGTGATACCTGTCAGCCAGGTCTAGCGATAAGCGCAATATTTCAACGGCAATAATTACAAATATATGTGTAATGACCAACGGCCATGACATAATCCATGCTGCATGCAGATCAAACCTACTTGAAAGTGTGTAAACCGAAGGGAAAAAAAAATCTGATTACAAATAATCGGGAATTAAAATTGACATTCTATAATCGGAAGAAAGATACGAGATAATTTGACAAAAAAAAGATGATAATTTAGAGAAAAACCTACCAATTAAAATATTTTTCATGGATGTTATGGATATTTCATCCCGACATACATACTACATTACATATATACATATGTGTTTAATTTGTCCGGGAGGAAGCCGTGCGAATATTCTGAAACATGAAACACGCTATCCTATATGGCAGGGCTTCCTTAGCTGCAAGACAACGACCCTGTCATTATTTAATTTCCAAGGACATAGTCTCACCTTTAGATCCTATCTTCCGTTTACGAAGTAACGTTTCAATTCCGCAATCTCGAGATAACAGCGTAGATCTTAGTTTTTTAAATGAAAATGAAAAATGTATTTAAAGACCGATACTTGCATGATTTAAGGAATTGTATGAGCTCCTGTGCTTCCCGGATGTCGTAGCGTGCGTAGGACTTGTTGATACTATCAGAGGCTCCGTTTCTTCGGTAGCAGTCATCCTGCAGATTGATGATCTTTGAAACGTGTACGAACGATCTCTTCACGATGTTAAATATTCCGATATTCAAGGACTCGGTCCAGTTAGTTATTTCGTAGATTAATCCACAGTGCAACAAGTCTAATCCACGACTCGAACGCCATTCACAGATCAAACCTTCTCCGTATGATTGTAGGCCTCATCCTTCTCGTTTCTTAACTACGACTCACCTGCATCTAAGATTACACAAGTGCAACTGATCACTCACACATAATATACCTACTCCATTCCTTCGTCCTTCTTTATTACATCTTTAAGGCCAGATATGTATATAACATAGATATATGTGTCCATAAGATGTCGACATTCAGTATTCAGTATTTAACATCCGTGGTATAGGTGTATGCGAGACTGTGACGATGTTTGAACAAAATAGCCACATTTTTCAATGCACAATCAGATCTGAGACACAGACCTCGTACACTAAACAGGAAAAAGCTAATCGTGAACCGAGTCAAAGTTCTATTGTCATTCGGACTGTGTCTACTGTCCTCCTCGCAGTTAGTGGATTCATTATCACTGTGCAAACAGTAGAAGAATTTCGGTGGTAATTTTAGGGCACCGAAGACGAGGCGCCAGCTTAATGCAAATAAGAAATAAAAGAAAGAAAAAACTGCAGTCAAACATATGAAGCGACACAACATTTAGAGCAGAACTTCGATTGGCGAAGTTGACGAAAGATCGCGAAACAAGATTTTTCTCAATGTTCTTCAAGGCATGTGGGTATGTATGCATTGGGCACATATTTATCATATTTCTCAGATCATGTCGTAGTCTGAGAGACGGAATAGCGTGTATCTAACAGTCTTACGTAAAGCGAAACTGCTTGCCCAACAACATTCAGGTAAAACAAACATACTTGATAATCTCATAGTTATGACGATGAGATTGTGGTACAGTGTGTGCCTTGCATACTGCCTGGGTAGAATGTTAATTCAAAGCTACCGATGGGTGAAATTTTTTTTCTCATTTTTTAAATACCTATCGAATGTCTGGAGGTTTCAAATCATTTAGATATTATTATTCTTCATATGCAACGTACAGCTAACTAATTAATCCGAGATATAAAATAATAAATCGCGAATAACCGCATTGAATTTCTATACGTAACGGGGAATCGACTGGTTCTGATAACCTTGCCAATACATGAAACTGTAACTTGAAATGACAGAGAGAGTAAGTGAATGCAATAGTCGGTAGTTGCATCGATGCATCGATCAAACTGCATATTATTATTATTACTAATTAACGCCTGCGTGAACTTTTAATAAAATCCAGCTATACAATACATCCAAACCTGTCAATTATCTTGTATAATGATAATGGTGTAGAGTAAAGTTACGTGTATATCTAAGATACATTATTCAAATTACATATAGAGCACAACTGTAGACATATTAGTTATTGAGTAGTTATTCAAATCACTAATTACAGTATTTACAGACTTTTGCATTCACCCTATTCGCTCTTTCATTACTCCATATCTTTTTTTTTTTTTTATTATTTTTTTTGTAATGCCGTTTTGCATCATACTGATTATTAACATTGCGTCGAGATAATCCGATTGACTAATTATTGAAATCAGAATGATAAATATACCATTGAACGTCTAATGTTGATCTAAGATTGTATTTAGGTAAATGAATCTATAGTCATGAAATAATTGTTTGTGAATAAGTAATAAGACCCATTTATCACAGAAATGTTAGAAATGTTTTATTCGTTAGAAATTTTTGGCATTTAGAGATAGAAATTATATACCTATAATATAATGATTGTAATTCATATACTACTTCTTTTTTCTTTTTTTTTTAACTACATCGAATGGCTATACATGCATCGTGTTATAACTCGCCACTCCCAGCGTTGCTACATTCGCAATTAGAATTCCAATACGGTATGAATATCGTTTATTAGACTTTAATACGTGTGTTTACTTTACCCACTTTTTCCAATAAAAATACATAACTGAAATCACACTTGCAAAATCGAAGATAATCAATGTACTGATATGTTATGTATTCAGCTAAGAACATAATATACCTACTAGCTATAACGAGATAATGAATTCTATCGTATCTTACTCTCTGGCTCTAAAAACCGAAAATATGATAATTAGGTATATGCACGTAATTATTATAAATATAACTTACCGAAAAAAAATGAACGAACAACGATCTCGAAAAACAAAAATTGTTTTTTATGTGCTCTTCAAAAAGTTTAAAAAATATTTTAGACCATTAATTTTGCTTGTTTCATGCCGTTTTCAATTTTATAAATTTATTTATGCCTTCACAAATCTATTATCGATATTACACATATTTTCAATAGGTACTTATTCACTTTTTTTTACAAATATTAAAACTAACGACACGCAACGATCGTCACCACCGACTGACTTAAGGGTGCTTTCAAACTAGCCATCGTATCAGTTCCGCGTCTCCCCTCTCCAGGTCGTTCCTCGTCAGTGCTCTCGCTTTGGAGTTCCTTTCCTCGTGACCGACGTCGATCGCATTTCCTCTCCCAACAAGCGTTCTAGTTCATCTATATTTGGCTATTCTTAAACACAAGATCAAATTTTACTATAATTTATTACATGCATTGTATTTCTGTAATCACATACCTATACCTGTATTATCAAATTGGTAATGAGATGAAATGAAAACTAATTTTCAAACAATAATTAAACCGTTAAGTTTAGAGTTCTACCTATATATATTACCGAATTCAAATCTGTAACAGTTTCGACCGTTTAAAGTACTTGAGAAATTTAAACGACTTCAACTTATAGGTATGTAGGTACTTTGAGCAGATCACCGATGTATATCTACATATCTATATTAGGCACACGTATACACACTTATACAGAGATGATGATGGTCGAGGATCATGCCATCATGGGTATATTACCGGATTAGTAGTATTACCCCTGGTACCCCAGATACGTATTTACCCCCGTGGCTTTTTGATTACACACGGTTCGATGAATCTGTGCCTCCATCTGCCCCATAGAAACGAGCTCTTGTTGTGGGTCCCCACAGTGGTATCAATTACATTGTTGTTATTGGACGAGGAGAGATTTGTCCGAAGAGATAATACACTGGTATAAGAGCATGCACAATGCAGCCTGCGGTAGGCAGGTAGGGTATTTGCCATTTGCACTAGAGTATTCGGCAAAGACGAACCCCCCCCTGAGTATGCGATAGCCATCAAGTGTGCGTCTAGGCGTTTAATTCGTGGTAGAAAAACCCTGTGCCGGTATGGTTACAGATTACATAAGAGCGTAATGGATACTGTATTCAGTATTCCAATCGGACAGCTTGATCCCTGCAGCGGAACCTGGAACCTACAGTTTTTAAGCCAGGAACCACCCAGGGATGATAATTCAGGAATAAACCGAGCTATAAAGCGAGGGATGCTCCCTTTCGACGATTTAGTTTGTTTGGATCCGAAGATGAGCGAAGCCCGACGCTCTCATAGACTAGCAACGGACTTTAGTATCGCTCGCATTCTTGCAGCGGACGAGCCTTGCTCATCTTCCGCGGGTTCATCAGGGTCTTCTCACGCTTTTTTCGAGGGAAATCGCATCCCCAAATCCAACATTTCAAATTGCCCGTGCTGTCCGAATGTGCTGATTGCAACACAAGCGATAAACTCCTTCGACTCAATTCCGGAGGACCAAAAAGGACTAATTGCTACTTCGAACAGGACCGAAAGACAGGATAACAGGTGTCTTGTGACGACTGATTCTGCTCTTCAAACGACAGCCAAAAATCCTACTGAACCCATCCCTCAGGATGACTGCATTGGCCAGGGTAACGATCTTCCTTGGCTTCATTGCACGAGGTACAGACCCCCAAGACTACCGAAGAGATCCTCAGCGGGAAAGATATCCAAAAGACGACCTGGTAAACATCCTAGGATACCGTTCACTGCTTTTCAATTACAAATACTTGAGGATAAGTACAGCAAGGGTGCTTATCTCGCGAGAAGAGACGTCGTTCAGTTGTCGTTGATATTACGACTTCCTCAGAGCAGGGTGAGTCTGTATAATAGTACTTTTCGATACTAGTGCGAAAGTGCAATTGGTTCTCGGACGAGTGGGAAGTTTTTCGACCGAACGAAACGAGGGTGACAATCACACGAGTTGAGAATCATCTTTCGCACGTGTATCGAACTTTGTATTTCAACACAACGCGCGTTGAGTTGAATTTTATGCATTTTATGCGCAAAATCGAACTTTGCGCACGCAGTGTGGAAATTCTTCTTTTTTTTTTCAATATGATATATAGAAGTTGATGTAGTGTATATATAGAGAATTGAACCGCGGAAATCTGAATTTGGCCAGTTTGAAATTGAATCCGTATCGATGATGCTGAAGCGGTTCATGATTCTATGTTCAGATTAGAAATTAAATAGAATTTAGATACCATATTATATTTATTTAGTGAAGAGAATTGAAGGCCTCGATGCTAAAAGGTCCTGAGCGCTCGGCTCGACTTTTTTCAGTAGAAAATTCCCGTCAATGTGACCAATTTTCAAAAGTCACCGAAAGGATTTCTCAAAAATACCATCGTGTAGAGGATAAAAAAAGGCAACTTTTTTGTATGTACAGTTTTTTTCGAGATTCGTTATTTTTTGAGGAAAATAATAAAAACTGAAAAATCGCGAAGCTTGTTTGGACCACGTTTTTTAATCTTAACTCGCTCTAACTTCGACAAATATCAACGGATCTTCTTGATTTTTGGCATGACGTCGTAAAATACCCTACCGCTGCCGATAAAGTCATGAAAAGTTAATAATTATATAGTTTTCATTAATAATTTAGTTGTAAACAAGCGACCAACTTTTTATACGGTTGTGTATGTTCGACGAGAAAAAGTGTGTTACAAAGTTTAAGCGTGGAAAAACTTTCAATGAGACATTTGTTCATTAACATTAAAGGAAGTTTTTCAGAAAATTTCAGATTGATTGAATAAAAATTGGCTAAGATACAGCGATTTCCCCAAAACCAATCGATCCGCGTGGTCTTAAATGCAACTATCGTGCAGATTTTCAAGCGTTGAAACCACGCGCTCGACCACGCGGATCGATTGCTTTTAGGAAAATCGCTGTATCTTAGCCAATTTTTATTCAATCAATCTGAAATTTTCTGAAAAACTTCCTTTAATGTTAATGAACAAATGTCTCATTGAAAGTTTTTCCACGCTTAAACTTTGTAACACACTTTTTCTCGTCGAACATACACGACCGTATAAAAAGTTGGTCGCTTGTTTACAACTAAATTAATAATGAAAACTATATAATTATTAACTTTTCATGACTTTATCGGCAGCGGTAGGGTATTTTACGACGTCATGCCAAAAATCAAGAAGATCCGTTAATATTTGTCGAAGTTAGAGCGAGTTAAGATTAAAAAACGTGGTCCAAACAAGCTTCGCGATTTTTCAGTTTTTATTATTTCCCTCACAAAATAACGAATCTCGAAAAAAACTGTACATACAAAAAAGTTGCCTTTTTTTATCCTCTACACGATAGTATTTTTGAGAAATCATTTCGGTGACTTTTGAAAATTGGTCACATTGACGGGAATTTTCTACTGAAAAAAGTCGAGCCGAGCGCTCAGGACCTTTTAGCATCGGGGCCTTCAATTAACGATAGAGAGATTCAAACTGGTTCAAGAAATGAAATGCAAAAGAATGTAGAATTCAAATTCTTATCTTGTTTTTTTTTTTTTTTTTTTTCAGTTTTTTTAAAACAAATTTCAGCGCTTCGCGAATTTTTTTAAAAAACGAAAGCCCGCTTTAGTTTATTCATGAATGTAAAGAAATATCTGTAACGAATAAAAAGAGCAGTGAGAAGATAAAAAAATTAAATTTTTTTTTAAATTTTACAGGTAAAAATATGGTTTCAAAACCGACGTGCCAGAGAAAGAAGAGAATCTATTCAGTCAGTAAATGAGGGCGCAAAGTCTGATAAAGTTTCGGATAAGTAATAATATAATAATTCTATAAAATAAAATAGGAAAATAGAAAGAACGACAAAATACCAGAGGCAATAGGAAGTTTATTACTATGATGAAAATTCTTTCTGCTTTTATCTTGTACATTATTTTCTTAAATTTGTTTTCTTTTTTTTTGTTCTTTTGTTGTGTTTTTTTTTTGTATTGTTTTTTTCCAACTCGCAGTCACACCAAACATGCTATACTATATTATATATGTATTTATATTGATTATTAGTATCTAGAGACTAGTATTACTATAAGCGAAAGTATTTAATTGAATGAATATTTTGAACAGTTTTAGACAAAATTACACAATACCATTTTTATATTGGATGAATGAATGAACGAATTAATCAATTATTAATGAATAATAATAATAA
The DNA here is from genome assembly GCA_963992785.1 of Tenthredo livida. Lineage (NCBI taxonomy): Eukaryota > Metazoa > Arthropoda > Insecta > Hymenoptera > Tenthredinidae > Tenthredo > Tenthredo livida. The sequence goes on from OZ023068.1 coordinate 4,809,306, forward strand.
TAATAATAATAAGGAGTCTGTATTTATAATTGATATAGGTATATAATTTCGTTGGATTTGATGATTAGTAATAATAAATGAAATATCGAGGTGTGAAATACATCGGTATATTATAATAATAATAATAATAATAATAATAATAATTAAATATTTGTACAATAAAAAAATTCCGATTATCATTTAAAACAAATTAGGTACAAAATGGATTGATAAATTGAACTACATATAGAGATAATAATATTCAGTTGAATATTACAGCTATACTATTCAATTTTCGAACCCTCAAAAAACCCCTTAAAAAAAAAAAGAACAAAGATAGAGAAGCGAGAATGAAACTTGTGCCTTGTTAAATAGCGCCATAACATACCCTGGATAGAAATCATCATCAAAATTCATTATTCTCGTCTTTTGTGTGCTTATTATCGCGTGCGTAATTTGAAATTTCAAAAAATAGTTAAATATCGTATTATTGAAAAGAAATAATAATAAGATTCCTGTAATAATTAGGTACGTTGCGTTTGCGACGTTGCAGCTTTAAAATATATATTCATTTATATTATTGATAAAATAATTATGAATAAAAAACAAATATATATATATGTATGTATGTATATCTGCGATCAATTGACACCATTGAAATATTTTCTAAATTATTATTATTACATAGAATAATAATTCAGCTGTAGTTGTAGGCGATTATTAGATAATAGATTCACAATAATTAACTTTCTTCACCATTATAGTACGTAGATATTATAGTTGTTAAAGATTTTATTCATCATTGATATTCATTATTTATTTATTTATTTCTTATTTCTTTATTTATTCATTTGCAATACTCTGAAGTAATTGAACATATTCATTCACTATATGCTCTGATTGAGATATAGTATAGTATAGTATAGTATATAATATAAGCCTAAACACGTTTAATCTCCAGCTAATTTATCATACCTCCAAATTGGTACAATAATATATTTGTGCGTGTCAGCTGGCGATTATAAATAATATAGTTAAAATCTGCGTTACAATTATTACACCGAATTCATATAAACATTGAAATTTTAACGCCGATACAAGATTACAACAAGATGGTCAGAGGGCAATTATACTCTCCCTTCCAGCCCCAACGCCAATCCATTTAACTGCAACAACAAAAAGGAAAAAATTATGAAAAACGAAAAAATTATGAAAAACGAATAAAAAAGGTTTATAGATTGCTTAATATTTTCCTATTTTTAAATATAAATAAATTGTAATCTATGGAAGATTTCGGTTTACGGTCAACGCACCTGGTACTTCTAAACGTTCTTCTATAAGTCTAACATATTTTCGTGCATTGGGTGGTAAATTTTCCAACGAACGTACGCCCTCGGTATTAGCCTCCCATCCTTTAACAGTTTCATAAACAACTTCAACACGTCCAAGCTCAGACGCGTTGCTTGGAAAATAGTCTATGTCTTTTCCATCCAAGCGATAACTAACGCACACTTTTATCTCATCAAGAGTGTCCAAGATGTCCAATTTCGTTAAGCATATTGATGTATATCTGTAGGGAGAATATATATAAACAAGATAAATATAGAAATACATAGAAATATATTTGATACTTGAGACAAAAAACTATCGAAGAATTTCCTGATAATACAGGGTCAATAGTTCATCTCACCCATTAACCATTCCGGTAAATTTAAGAAGGGCCAGATCCAGCCAGCCGCAACGTCTTTTACGTTTAGTAGTAACGCCAACCTCGTGACCTCTGCTCTGAAGTAATTCTCCAGTTTTGTCTAACAGCTCGGTGGGGAAAGGACCGTCGCCAACTCTGGTCGTATAAGCCTTCACAACGCCTATCACTTCGCCAATGGTATTCGGCGGGAGTCCCAAGCCTGTGCAAACCCCTCCTATACTGCAATTCGAACTAGTAACGTAGGGGTAAGTCCCAAAGTCGATGTCCAGCATCGCCGCGTTAGCTCCTTCCACCAACACCTTTTTACCATCTCTCAATGCCTCGTGCAATACGTACACCGTCTCTTTCACCAACGGTCTGATCCGCTCTGCGTATCTAAGGACAGAGAGGTCATTTTCATCAATAATTGATAGGATTTAAAAAAAAAGTGCATCTTGTTCTCTTTCTTTCTTATTTTACCCTTTATAGCGTTCCAGTTCAGCCTTGATGTCTACCTCAAGGCTGGGAAACATTCTTTGGTAGCAGTATACAAGCGTGTAAAATTTGTCTGAGAATTTTTCAAAGTCTCTAAGAAGATCGCCAATCCTAAGACCGTTCCTAGTAGCTTTACTAGAATAAGTTGGACCGATTCCTTTCTTAGTTGTACCCAGTGATTGTTTTCCTTTCTCCAACTCTTGCAGCCCATCTACTTGCTGATGAAAATCAAATACTATGTGCGCACGGTCGGATATTATCAGCCGGTCTTTCCAGTCCTTTAATCCTTTCGCCTCGTTCTTTTCCAGCTCTTCGAAAAGCCCTGGCAAATGAATGACCACTCCGTTTCCTGTAAGTTTAAGAAACTTTTTATTTTCCATTACTATTGCTGTTCAGATTGTTAAATCAATAGATTCAGAATCCAAATAACTCTGATTAATAATGATTATAGTACATTATTTATAAACCTAATTAGATACGTTTATATATAATTTAACATCAGATTTGAAAACTTGGTGACAAGCCGTACCAGTTATTAAATCAATATCATATTATATTACGTAATGTGCTGAAAATGTATAAAACTTTATGCTAATGTTGTCATTTGATATTTATTACGAGGATTATATTACATCTGAAAAAAGATTACGCATGCTATAATTATTGTCTAAAGAACTCTTCTAAGTCACGAAAATCGGCTCGTTTCATTTAACGAATGAATTAATGAATGAATACCTGGCTTCTCAAGCTATGGAAAATAAATTTCATTTATATTTAGAATAAAAAATGTACAAGCTTTATTCATACCGATAACGGATTTGCATTTTGGATTGATTATCCCGCTGGGCAGTAAGTGGAAATCGAATTCTGTTCCTTCGACGACAACGGTATGACCTGCGTTATTACCTCCCTAGAAAATTGGTGATAAAAACGTATTTTATTAATCAAATTTGACGATAATTTTTCAACTTAGATGGTAATTCAAAAAAAATAATAATAGTTACATCTACTTTATCTTCTAAATTTTATATTATATTATATAATAATAATAATAATAATAATAATGCCTGATTATCACTTATTATTAAAGTTTATCGAGCATAGAAAATTTTATATATAAGTATTTATTTCCAAGAGCTGCAACATCGAACTAAATTTTCTTTGGCATAACAAGTATAAACCTTATGCCAAAAATAGTGGGCGGCTGACTTCTTTTCAGGGGCGAATAGTTAACAGGTGCAATATTTATGTATCTTGAGAGTTTTACATAGAATTTTTTATTGAATATTAAAATAAATAAATTAAAAATTGATTGATTATTATTTTTTTTTCTCTTTTCAAAATTTTAAGAATTTTTGAAAACAATTATAACTGTTAGGAGAATAATAATGAAAAAAATAAAATAATAATCTATTTAAGAGTTTATCGCGTATAATATGTCATTTATTAACATGGAAATAAAACATAGTCGTTTTTTTTTTTATCTTCTAGATATGATAAAATAAATGGAATGGTTGAACCGCAAGAGGTTGGTGAGTTTAGAGGAAAAATGATCTTATATGAATAACATAGTAGAAAATTTTCGCCTTTAATCGTAGCGATGTGAAAAATGAAACTGAAATTTAGCTCTGGTATGTATGTACATTTTATGGCCTTGGAATATCTTAATCCGACACTGCTGATGTTGATAAATAAATATACCTTAATGATAGCCGATATATATAGTATGGTATGGTATGGTATGGTATGTATGTATGTATGTAGATAAATAGGTGTCATATGCCTATTACATCACGCATCATGAGACTCGTGATACACAAGAGTTTTATATCTAGGAGAGTTGAAGTGGTGTGTGTGTGTGTGTATAGGTATATAAAAAGCGTGAACAAAAAAAAAACGAAAAAAGAAAACATATATTTCGCTAGATATTATCGGTATTTATTTAGTTCAGCTGTCCTCGCGTAGTAGATACAGACAAGGTTATTTTTATTAGTTGTAAAAAAAAATAATAGTTATAAACTATAATTACTTAGAATAAAGAAATAGGGCTACGGCATCGATTGTAATCTGATGTCATACCCGCGGGTCACCAAAATTAGCCCTGACCTTCGAGGGGAACGTTGTATGTATATCTAATAAGCGTTATGATTATACATACATACTTACATAGGTATACATACTTGGTTCGGTTTATTGTTTAAAAATAAATTCTTTATGAAATACCTACATAGTTGAATGAATAAACGGTACATAATCTTGTTTATTGTTGTAATATGTCTATTAATGAAATTTATAGAACCCCTAATGGGGGTTAATTAGCATTTTATTATTTATTCACCTGACACCTGCATACAACGTCGGCGTCGGTAGCCAACATATCCACAACTTTTCCCTTTCCTTCGTCGCCCCATTGTGCCCCGAGTACGACAGTCACCTTTGATACTGGTCCGGTGATAGAAGTACGCTGCTTTTTACGAGGCGAAGATGATATGTTGCCCTCGCCGTTTTGTGGCGGGACATCTTGAGCCCTAGTACACGCAGCAGACATCTTTACTCGTTATCACGCGACACGCGACTAAAAGATTACTGCAGGCAGCAGGCTGCAACCCAACTCGAGACCCAAGTCCAAACGAACCACGTTCCGCGGTTTCGAACGAGATACCTTCTCCTCTACCCGCCTAGTACCTTCCGGGTGAAAAGGGGAAATCACCAACTCCCACGCTGTTAAGACTAGCTAACAATACGGCCTTAAATATTCCCAGATCTCTTAAGGCTTGATGGTAAACATGGTAAATAAAAAATTCAAGAGATGTGCAATCGACAGTGCTCTCAACCAACGAATTTCAAAATCTCTAGAATTACTAGTTTAAATTCGCATGCGCAGTAATTTTAGATGCACAGGTGGGGATTAGGCAAAAAACTAATAATTCGTATATGGTCATTGCTATTGAACTTCTCTTTTTGTATATTTACTTATTTCAAAGTACATGATACAACGTAAACAACAGCGTTGAACTTAAAATACTTATTTTCCCGAAATCCTTTGCATATTTTTTCTTTCAGGAATTTATCAAATCAATTGATACACACTCACAACATTTCGATCAAGTCGTAAGGACTCCTTAAAATAAATTATGAAACTTATGGACATGAACATTTTCGCTGATTAACATAATTATAAATAATTTTCAATATTTAGACATCTCTCTTTTTTTCAAAATTTTCACCAGTTCTTTATAACTATTCAATTTACTTTGTGCTCTTCTTTTACTCTTGGCTGATGCTTCCCTCCCTAATTTTACCTGACGTAAGAATCTCAAAAAACGTGTCCATGCTTCAACTGTAGTAAAATCAGTTCGTGAAAACCATTCTGTTTGAAATCCAAACTTGACACGTTTTCTTGTTACAGACATGTCCACGACGCCAGCTTTCCTGAAAATAATTATTAGCATATTCAATGGCAATGTTCAAGACGATGTAGCCAAATATACAAGTATCTTCTAAACAAATGCAACAAATGCAAATAATTATAAAGAAATGGGATTCGATGTACCTTTTACAACTTTTCTCTGTATTAACTGCGCTTTTACAACTTTGCTGTGTATTGACTGCGATTTTGTAACTTTGCTGTGTATTTACTGCGCTTTTACAACTTTGCTGTGTATTTACTGCGCTTTTACAACTTTGCTGTGTATTTACTGCGCTTTCACACTCTTTCTGTGTAATGACTGCGCTTTCACAACTTTGGTGTGTATTGACTGTACTTTCAGTACTTATCAATTTTTCAGAATCACTTGTCTGCAATGGTTCGTCAACAATATCAGTATTATTTGAAGAACCTGTCGACAAGGCGTAAGTATGTTCTAAATTTATGATATTTTGCAAAGTATTCAGATCAGATTCTTTGACAATTTTTGTGGATGGTTGATTATCTTTTATATTTCTTGGAACAGCAGTGGACAATAGTCTTCTTATAGTTGTATATCCACCTGTATCGTGGAACGCACTGTTATCAAAGTGGTCACTGCACACTGCTGTTGTTTTGCTTATCGCTGATACCCCAATAGCATCCATCCATTTCTTCTTCAACTCAGAATTATGAGGAAATCTATACTTTTAAAGAGAATGACGTATTTGTAATTCGTCAATTCTAATAAACAACATGATAATCACAGCCGAAAACAGTTTACGCATTATACATAGTACCTACACACAGTAGGTTATGTCAGACTTCAGACTTACTTGTGAAAACTACGAGAAGTGTAATTCCACTGCCGTGGAACATGCTCCTTTTTGCACACAATACATGTTTTAACCATAATTATACCAGTAACGATATTCGGCTTGATGAATTCAAAAAGCAATACGAATCTGACGAACAAGCTATTGTTCTTCGAATCTAACACACACTACGAACTGCGAAAGTGCGAAGATACTTTTCAGTTCTTGTTTATTATTAACACCAGTTCACACGGTGGCAAACAGGCATTGCGACTTTGGGTGCGCACGCAACATTAGTAAAGGATAGATGTGGCCTCTCGGTTGCTTGTCTCTTTTTCCCTAGGCTCCTATGTGTATCCTACTCTAATGTATACTTAGCAGGCTACCTTCCTTTTTGGAGATAAGCCAAAGGAGTAAGAAAAAGACGAAGTCTCTAGTGTGTACAAGATTATATTAATCTCTTTGGGTAACGTTCGTTCTTCAAACAAATAGGTTATGTTAGGTTATTCGATTTATTAAATATTACAGTTTGGTGAACATAAATTAGACAAAAGTCCCTAGATAAATTAGAGCTTCGTTAATTCGACGAGTTTATGTATAGTGTTCGTAATAAATATCGAAAATAATATAAATCAATTGAATTTATCTTTATCTCATCAAATATAAGTCGTAATATTTTCTTTCTATCGCAATGATTACATTATTGTTGCCGATTGAAAAGGCGCGCTAATAGAACGTGAACGAACACGTGAGACGCCATGACATCATTTTTTTCCCACTTCATAAAATCTCACATGGAAATTAGGGGACTTGAGATTTTTTGATAATAAAAATACGTGAAGATTGCATAACGCGGTTGATGTAATTCATATGGAACAAACCAGATTACGATTAATTACCATTATAATAAGATAAGGTCTAGATAATGAAGAGGAATAGAAGAAGAAAAAGATAGAACGCATACATACATGAAAAAAGAAAAAGAAAAAAAAAAGTAAAATAAACAGGACTATGATTTATTTAAATAAGTACCTACCTTACAACTGTTTACATAATACATGTATATATATATACTTATCAACATAAAGTTAATTATTTATCAAAATAAAGTATTAAATAATATGCAATAATATTAATAATAATAATATTAATAATAATAATAATAATAATGAAAATTATTATTTAGATTTCTGTCAGTGATGCATCCCACCGACTTTTAGTTTCTTATGATTACGGATCGTCCTGCCTGTTTCACTGTCTGATGATTCTGATTCAGAGTCATTATAAGCCCCAATACCGACCGAATCAGATTTAGAAACTTCACAAGATTCTGCGGCATAATTTCCAGTTATTTTAGCCTTTTCCAATGTTCGAACTGAAATGAGAACATCATTTTTACAGTTATTCAAAATGTTTTTATTTATTCTTTATTGAATAATCATTAGTTACAATTGCGAAGACACAAACTCTGAGATTCCAGCAGAGTGTTCTGCCTTTTTAAATCGTCAATATCCTGTTGATGTGATGTATTTTTACGACGCATAAACTGTATGTATTCAGCTGCTTTTTTTAATATTTGAGCTCTGCTGGCTACTTTTTCTCCCTGTAACGCAGGCACCGAATCTCTTAGGCTTGAAAAACTGTCCTTTATGTGATCTCGTCTTTTTCTTTCCAATGCATTGTGGTGGGCTCGTTTTTCCGCCTAAAATACGTTCGATCATTCATAGACTCGAGCAATATAATAATTAGGTTATGTCTGCTCTATTATATGTTGATGTGTATCTACATATATATATATATACATGTAATAATACAACGAATATGTATGCGTGTGTGTTTTGTATGCAACATGTTATAAACTTGATAAAATAATCTGATAAAAATCTTCTTTGATTATTATTCTATTTGTAAAGCGCGTTAATCAAGTACCTGAGAATAGTATTGGGTATTGTTAGAGTGCCTTTGCCTGGAGTCAGAGTCATCACCTTCCTGAATATTGATATAAACAAGAAAAAGAAAATATATAAACGAACCTTATTGCGTACTACATCATACATACCTAGTGCTAGGTAGAAGAGAATATGAATCTAGTTGTTAGATATATTTAAAGAAGAATAATAACTTTAATACTCACGTCGCTTTCGATGTCGATATCACGATCGTCGTCGCTCATTTTATACTTAATATTTAATAAGCACACACACAGACAGTAATAATAATAACAGGAAATAATCGTGAAGTTATAACAGCAACACTACAATTTTCAGTTTCCTCCACTTTACGCGACTTCTCACTGCCAGGTTTTATTGACAACCTTATTTTTTCGTTTTTTCTTATTTTTTTACTTTTTTTTGTCTCTCACAACATCCAGGGCTAACTAAAACCACCACACAACTAGTCAGGATTAGAATGTCCCTATGCCCCGTTTTCCAACACGGGTTTAATCAGCTGATTAAATACGCGATACTTTTTTATTATTCACACATGGATGTATAACGTTATATATTGATTTATTATAACGTGATAATTATTATTACACAATATAATTCACCTCGTTTAACATTTTTATCACCCGCAATTACAATGAAAATCAAATGAAATTATTTATAAAACGAAAAATAATAATATACTATAGGTAGAATATATCTTCTTCTCCAATCCACGAACAACGCTATTGACGTGTCCTAATGACGTAGATGAAATTCGTCTGCTATATGGCAGGGGGGTAGTCGTGTCGGTCTTCAATCTTCTGCCAGTCTGCTTGCAGTCGCTACATTAAATTCGAGATGTATGTTCGCGTATGTGACGATATTAATTATTTACGATAATAATATATGAATAATAATAATAATAATAATAAATAAAGAAATAAATAAATAAATAAAAAAATAAAAATAGAACCGTATATTTTTTAGAAACCGATTTATTATTTACCCGATGTGATTTATACGTACGGTTTTAGAAAAAACATTGTCCTATTAGTGCGCGAATGATAATTCATGGTGCATTATGGAGCTCGGAAAAAAACTTTTCGTACTACTTGTTATATTGGTTATGTTTACCGATGCTGATATTGATGAGAGATTTAAAAAACGGGATAATAATAATAATATAGGGGAAAAATCGTCGAACACCAACGATGATAATAACGACGATGAAATAGTTGAGGACGATTTAGAAAATGCTTTTGAACAAATGAGAGAGATAAAAGCACTGCGCGATACTATTTTGAAATTAGTACCAAACTCAAATCCATTCCTGAGAGATGTTCTACTCGGTAAACAGCGCAAAGGTGAATCGCACGAGGGTGGTGACGACGACGACGATGGCGACGACGACGACGACGACGCCACTACTACTTTGACTAAAGATAATAACCAAGAATCTGAGGTTACCAACAATTGGATGAAGGCCATGATCGCTCACGTTAAAGAGATGAAAACCATCGAAGGTAACGATAGAATAAACGACGACGATTCAGCCCTGGATACTTGGAACGATAACGATTTAACCGGCTCAGATTTGGATGAAGAAATAATCATTCCTTTGACTCCGGAACAACAAGAAGGTTCGGTAATTTAAGACCATTCTTTCATATTTATGTGTGTATACTAAGAGACAACGCAGCTTGTGATTCTAGCCATTTGAAATTATGCATTTTTCTATGTATCTAATGTTTTCATGACTTTCGTGGTTTTTTTTCATCTAATTAGGCGAAGAATTGTTCAAGAAGGCTCAAACAATCCTAAACGCAACCCACGCCAACAAGGCAGAAGCTCACAAGCTTCTTACCGCTGCTGCTACATTGGGACACAGAGAAGCTCGTTCGATGTTAGCTTGGGCTCAATTATTAGGGACACAAATCAGCCCCTCGTCATCAAGCGCTTCTTCTCAGGACGTTTCTTCGGCCTTACAGACTTTTAAAGAACTTTCAGAGACCGGATTGCCTTCTGCGCATATGGTGTGCAAAAAGAAACCTTGTTTATATACTTTGAATTCAGATTTTTAAGTTTCTCTCTTCAAATTGTCAAGAAAATCGATTATCTACTCTCCAAATTCTCAGGAAAGTGAATTTTCTGTTTAAACAGGGTTTAGGATTCTTGTACGCGACTGGTCTCGGAGGATTGAATGCTTCCCAGGGAAAAGCATTGCTGCATTATACAGTAGCTGCGCTTGGCGGAGATACTAGAGCGCAAATGTCTCTAGGATATCGTTACTGGGCCGGAGTAACAACCTCGGCATCTTGCGAACGAGCTCTAGACTTTTATCGTAAAGTGGCTAATAAGGTTGCCGAAGAAGTATCGCTTAGCGGAGGTCCGGTTATACAGCGAGTAAGGCTTCTGGACGAGTATGAAAACCCTGGCTACACATCTGGAATACTTGACCAGGATTTGATTGAGTATTATCAATTGTTGGCCGAGAAAGGAGACATACAAGCCCAGGTCGGACTCGGACAACTTCACTACCAAGGAGGAAGAGGCGTTCCATTAGATCACCAAAAGGCGCTTCATTATTTCCAGCACGCAGCTGACGCTGGGAATTCCCTGGCTATGGCCTTCCTGGGAAAGGTGATAAGCTCGTTTTCACTATCTTTTATAATATCGTTGAAATAAGTTACAGCGAGTTCTTGGGATTGTCGGTCATTAGAGAAATAGAGAAAATTTTTACTCTGATGTTTTATAGCCCAATGTTTAATCTGAATAACTGTAAGATAAGATCTGACAGACCAGGAATTGAGATGAAATTCAAATAAGTAAATAAGTAAAGAAAGAAAGAAAGAATAGATGTTAAAAAATATACCGACTGGCACTTAGGGTTCTAACTTCGCTGGTGGGATATTGAAAGTTCAACGTGACGACTGAGGCACTCAAAGCCTTAGCTTTAACGCAGGTATTAATGTTTTCTGTACCCTATCACTTACAACGCTTGTAGATTTGTAGTTAATTCAACAACGCCAGAGATTCTAGAGTGAATTTTTCTTATCTAACAGTATTTTTTCATTCATTCATCTCCCTCAGAGAAAATAAATAATAATAAAATAAAATAGAATACAACTAGTGCCCTTTCATCGTCGTAGATATTATTGGAAACGGAATAATTCTTTACTTGAGTTATTCATTCGGATAATAATTGTTTCTTATAAAGATAATTTTATAATATCATTTTTTTATTATTCATTTTGAAAATCGACAATCCAAGAACCCTCGCCAAATTATTATAACATTATTATCTCTCAATGTGTAAATCTGTATTCATTATTACCTATTTCGGTTTGTATTGTTACTATTTTTCTACAATTATTTATAGTCTCGCTATTTTGGCTACGTATAGTTTTCAAACACCTATATAGAAAAACTCTGATATATACGTTGAACTATCTTACAGATATACCTCGAGGGCAGCGACATCGTTAAACAAGACAACGAAACGGCTTATAAATATTTTAAAAAGGCTGCAGAACTCGGAAATCCTGTTGGTCAAAGCGGATTGGGACTTATGTACTTATACGGAAGGGGCGTAGAGCGAGACACGACCAAAGCTCTAAAGTATTTTAGCCAAGCTGCAGATCAAGGATGGGTTGACGGACAGCTACAGTTAGGAAACATGTATTTTAGTACGTTATCAGTAAATTTAAATATTTTCTATCACACATTATCTTTCATTTTTGTATTTTAATAACTATAGCGACTTCCTCCGATCTTCATTTGAGTTATTTTCTTGAATTTCCACAGGTGGAACTGGTGTGCGACGTGACTACAAGTTGGCGAACAAATACTTCAACTTAGCGAGCCAGTCCGGGCACGTATTGGCGCTTTACAATTTGGCGCAGATGCATGCGACCGGCACAGGCATGATGAGGAGTTGTCCAACGGCGGTAGAGCTGTTGAAAAACGTAGCCGAAAGAGGGAAATGGAGCGATCAGCTAATGATGGCTCACAACGAGTACCGAGAGGGAAGAGTAGACGAAGCTTTTGTCACTTATGCGCTCCTTGCTGAGATGGGATACGAGGTTGCCCAGAGCAACGCAGCGTTTATTTTGGACCGAGCTGAGACTACAATTTTATCAGAAGATGAGGGGCTCGTCAGAGCTCTGTATCTTTGGGCGCGAGCTGCTGCGCAAGGATATTCTCCTGCCCAGGCAAGATTAGAGAGAAACCTTTGATCCACCTTTTGCATCTTGTGTTTGGAAAATAAGACCTTTGTTTGATACAACTTCTCGACGAATTTACAGGTGAAACTTGGCGACGCTCACTACTATGGCAAAGGCACCAGAGTCGACTACGAGGTTGCAGCGAGTCATTATAGATCGGCCTCTGAACAGCAACATAATGCCCAGGCGATGTTCAACCTGGGCTATATGCATGAGCGAGGCCTTGGCCTTGCGAGAGATCGACACTTAGCTAAACGCTGTTACGATTTGGCAGCCGAGGCCAATGCCGATGCTCGTATACCTGTAGCTTTGGCTCTTCTAAAGCTGTCTTTTCTATTCGGACTAGATTATATTCAAGAATTAAGTTTCATAGACCAATGGGACCAATGGGATCAATTCCTCGGACAAAACTGGGATTTATATCTCATCGGATTGCTCACTGGGATGCTAAGCCTCGTAATATATTTTCGTAGGCCTCAACCGCCGCCACCAAGACCTGCGCCTCCTGTTAACTAGTCCTAGTTTTATATTATATGATCACTTTAACATCTGAGATGATCAGAGTACCAAGCGCAGAGTCATTCGTTGACCTATAAACGATATTGTGATAGGGTTTTGTATTACTTTATTAAATGCTGATTGTATACAAATTTTTATCAATTAATTATAACGTGTACTAGTTTGACTTTGAGGAAATTTACGTGACGACTCGTTGTTATAATAAACCCTTTATGCGTATTGAGATGAATGAATTAAAAGAAAGAAAAAAAGGTACTTTGAAATTTCAGCGTAGATCGTAATCTTTATAGCTATTATAAAATTGATTAATTAATTAATTAATTTAATATTTAGCTAACTTTTTGCCATTAAAGAAAAAACTATAAATAATTGATTGATAAAAGTTCTTTTTTAGAAACAGGATAAATATTCTATGATAATTAAGCAGTATGATTGATTATTAAAGAGACTCGCTCTAAGATGTATATTTTATTATATCGCTATCTACTATTCGTTTTTATTATGTATATTAGTCATAGTATGACTGTGTGCTTGGGTTTAATGATGAAATTTTGAAAAAAATAGAAAAAGAAAAAGAAAACAAAGAGGATTGATTAAAAACTGTAAATTTATTTAAATGAAAAGTCTTTCAATCAGCAAACTCTCTCTCGACTTTATTCCACCTTTTGAGTAAATATGATCATTGCAATGCACTTGTTAATTAAATGAGAGAAAAATGTGAAAATTAAACATTTTAAATGATTATGAAAAACAGATGTGTGTTTGAAGAAATAAATACGAGGGAAAACTTATTTAGAAATTATCTGTGAATACATGAAACTTGAAGATGAATAAATTTAATATTAATATATTATAATAATTGAATTATCTTTTTCATAAATTACTGAAGATTTGGATAATTGAAATTATTCTAACACATAGATGAAATATTTATAATAGAAGAACGTAGTACAAGCAGAGTCTCTCGATAGTAATACATGCTATGTAAAATCTAACGTTCCGCAAACTCGCAATATGATATTATTAGAATACATAAGATTATAGGATTCTACGGGGTGATATTCTCGATAATATTACCATGACAACAATGATTATTGATATTAACAGGCCATACTAGAAAGTGGAGCACTTTCCCACATCCAGGACTTTGACTAAAGTTCCAAATTCACATTACAGAAAGTAACGTTGTTTGATTATATCGCGGTATGGCTTATGTCTAGTAAAATTATAGTGAGCGGAGGGAGAGATGAAGCGCTTTCTATAATCGCGTATGTAATTTGTGGGTGATTTAATATGCCTAAGAAAGATAAAAAGGAGAAAAAAGATAAGAAGGAGAAAAAGGAGAAAAAGAAAAATGTTCTTAATGAAAAAGACACAGTTTTTTACGAGCAACAAATTCTCGATAACAACAGACAACTCGCACGGTATATTAAACAAATTGATTACCTTTTATCGGAGTCGCAAAACAGCTTTAAAAGAAGATAACGTAACATTCAATCATCGTCATTCACACAATGTATGCATTAATAGTGAACGAAGAATGATTGCAGGGTGCGAACGCGAAATGATGAATTGGAAAACGAGATTGAAATATTAAAGCAAGAAGTACGTCAGCTGGAAGAAGACAGAGCGGACGTTGTCGCCCATCTGGAACTTGTCTTGCGCCAGAAAATAGAAGAGGCAAATGAACTTAGCGAGAGACTAGCCGCACTCGAAGAATTGCGAAAGGAAGAACAAATCGCATTCAAGAAACGAGAAGCTGCTTTAGAACTTGAATATCGTAACATGGAGACCACCTTATCCGCGGAAGTTAAGCTCGCTGGTTAGAGAAATTTTTACTTCTAGTCTATTATTAGCCCAACGCATTTCATATATCATCCGTTATTTACTAGCTGGGAAACTCAACGCTTTGGAGGACTGGCGTACTGCGAGAATTGATCTACTGCGAAAGTTTGAGATACAAGAGGAGAGGATTACTGAGCAGGAAGAGCGGCACAAAAGGCTTCTCTATGAGTCTGAAAAAGAACTAATAATTGATAAAGCGAGGTGAATGGCTGGGCTGATACGGGATGGAACTTAGAATGCTAATAAGTTTATTATCGCTTTATAGGATGAAGAAAGAGATGGAAGAAAGGCTGATGGAACTAGCGCAGAATTTCAGAGATGCGACTAATATAAGAATAGCTGATGCGACGCATCGCGCTATTAGGGAAAACATTGCCTTGAACAAGGAGCTAGATGCGATGCTTCAAGTTTGTCGAGATCTCGACACTAAATCAAAACAATATAAGGAAAGCCATCGAACTCTCAAGCTACAAGCTTCGCTATATGAAAACGAAGCTAAGATGGCACTGAATAAAACCCTCAAGCAGAATCGTACGATTGAAAAGTTGGCCAAAGAACACTTCAAGATGACGCTTGAATGTGGTAAATTACAAAGAGCCGAGGCCAAAGTGAGACGCATTGAACAGCTCACTCAAGAGTATAAAGATAAATGCGAATACGTGGAAAAGAAAGTTAGAATACTAGAACAGCATACGCAAAAGGCCAAAGATAACGAGGCACAAGTAATGAAGGAATTGTCTGCTAATTGTCGTGAGATTGAACGTCTCAGTAAAATCCTACGTGAAGCAAGGCGGTGCATTGCCGAGGCTTTAAAGGTATCCGATTTGGTCGCTCTAGACTGGAAATCCTCCTACACGTACATGAACTCTCATCTAAAATACCTATTCTACAATTCACAGATCCAAGCCGGAGCCGCAGATGATAATATCTGCACGACTTGCTACCCGAACGTGAAAGAAAGGCTTCTATGCAGTCTCCTTGAGATCTTAGGAAAAGAACAAGCTGCATCTGAGGAGGGGTCTCGGTCTCGTTTGCAAGTCAGTAGAGCGATTTCAATTCCTGGATGTTCTGTGTTTGTATTTCGAGTTATTCCTTGTGTTTATTTAATTACTACTTTGCTTTCAATACAGGAATCTCAAACAATATCGAGTCAGTATACACTCGGTGACTTGGGACTTGTTCCGAGTGGACGACTCATAGACGAGGAAGCGGTGCTAGAAGAGGGAAAGATTGACGTCGAAGAAGACCAGGGAGACAAAGAAAGAGGAGAAAATGTTGAAGAAGATGAGGAGAACCAAACAGATCCAGGCCCCGAAGAGCCTGAGAAGATACACTCTCATCTTATATTAGATCCTCAGAATTCAGATCTTCCATCTCGTCAAGAGACTCCGTCCGAACTCTCCTTAAATGAACTTGAATAAGACATATGAATCTTTACATCGACTTACAATATTTCAATGTTTCTAAAAATACGAATAATTTGTATAGTTTATTATCAATCGAGAGAATCTATTATATCAGTGTTATTAGAAAAGTATAAATCTGTAAAATTTCATTTTATGTATTGTGATCATTCTACCGATTTTTATTAGCAATGACGCTTTTTATTTTATAAAAAGAAATGTATCATTGCTCAAATAAATCTGAGTATATGATTAGAAAGCTGAAAGTTTAGAAAGCTGGAATTTTTCTGATGAGTTTATTCGGCTGTTTCGATGATGAATAATGATCATATTTTGTTTAAATTTATCAGGAGAGATCTTACAACACATAATGTTGTGAATATTTCATACATTTCCTCTACACCTTTACTAAATAATCATCAATCGCAATGGTGGATCTCCTCGGAGCAGATAAAGGCAACATATCTCTACCTCCGAGACTCCAATCGCCTGAGGTGCTCGACAATGAACCCGACGATCTGAAACAAGTCATGATTCTGAATATGCAGAAGGCAGTCTACCAAGTCCGCATTACAGATATTGCAAAACGTATTCAAAGGTGAGAAACGGGTGTATCCTATTCTCGTTGAATTCTTTTTCATGCTTCCATCTAACGCAGAGTGAAAAATCTCATGGAATGTAAAATCCGCAGCGCTAATTGAACTCTGTGATTATAATATTGCGCTATTTATACTTTGAGTATGTACTCGGTTTCAGACTGCAATCGAGGAACACTGAACTCGAGGAGTCCAGCGTAGCAGAGAAGCTCTTACGTTCGCAAACGGATGTAGAAACCACCGATCAGATAGCTGAATTAAATCGAGAAATCTTTAGCGAGTTGGAGAAAATAACTGATCATCAAAAAAGGATACAAACGGTTCGGAGGTGGATGGAAGAAGAGAAACAGGCACATCTTGATAAGCTGGAAGCTGGAAATAAGAAATACGCCAAAACTCGACTGGCAATTAGATCTGAAATAAAAATCTTAAGTACTCATCCTTTACGTTAGTCACTTTTATAGACAATAAGATGTTCCTGATTGAAACTAGAGATGTTTAGATGCTAAGATCAATACCCTGGAGGAATATAAGGTGTCGAAATCTGATTTGCGCAATAAATTATCAGCTGGTAATAATCTTATCGCTCAAAGAGAAGAGGAAACTAAACAACGATGCGAGCAGATACAGCGCAAGTTTAAAATTGGTAGAGAAAAGTAAATGATACGACGTTACATCCTCTGTTCATTCTCATAAAAAAAAGCTTAACGATTCTAGTTTAATTTCAATGATATATTGATATAGACTAAAGAAAGAAATGTATGCACGCCTTCTTGGATTAGCTGGTACATTTCAAATGGAAGTTGCTGCGTCTGTGGCTAAACCGATTCACAGATTAATGCGTGAAAATATATTTATTAAAAATGAATTGATAGATATTGTTAGAGAATCTGTACCCAAGAAAGAAACCATGAAGCGAAATAAGTAATTTGTAAAGTTCATTTGCAACGAGGCAAATATTTGTAAAATTATTTCACTGATTCTTATTTCTACGCGCAGAGAGACGAATGGCCAAATTGTATCAAAAATTGGAACTTCGAAGAGGGGGACAGTGCAGCAGCTCATCACATCAAAAATCCAAGGATGTATATTAGAAACAGTAAAAGAGCAGCATACAAGAGTTAAAGATTGCTTGGGAAATCTGAAAGAGTTTGATAATGAGAGTCGAATGAAGTCTTTAGAAGTTATTTACGGCTGTATGAAAAGCCAAGCTGATAAAGTACTTCAGCATCTTAGCAGACTAGAAACTGGCCTTCATAGACAACAAACAGAACTTGGACTCGTTAATTATCTCAGAGATAGATCTAAGAACGAACTACAAAGGTGTATCAATGTTCTCCACGATGCAAAGTTTGCTGTAGCTTGTGCCCTCAAAGTATGTGTAATATTCCTAATCGTATGAGAGGATTATTGTTCTGTTATTTTCTGCGATACTCATTATTTCAATCTCACAATAGACGACTGATAATGAAAACGAGATTCTTGAAATGGAAGATAGGCAATTGATGTTTTATTTGCTGGATATCATCTCCAAAGGTGATACTCAAAGATGGGGAAATAGGACACCGTCGTAAGTCCAAATTCTCGATTCGGAATGAACATTCGAATATTTATCGAATGAATAAGCTCGTCGCGGAATCTAATATCTCAATGATATCCCTTTCTAAGACTGGCGACTGTGTCTTCTCCTGAAGAAGCTTACAGAATCGGAGATCTGGGCTTCGATCCATCGCATATCGAGTTACAACGTTTTAGTAAATCGATACAAAGGAAACCATCTAGACTCAGTACTTTGAAGATCCTCGCTGATCTTGGGATCAGATTATCCAGGGTCGGCTCGGTCCAGGGTCCGATTAAACCTGTACGTTCATACTAACATTGAGAAAACTCAATAAGAGATTTTTCAGAATTGCTTTGGCTTTCCATTGATGAATAATAGTTTTGTATCATTCAATCTGCAGTGGGAAACGGATATCATTAGTCTAGCTGATAGTGACGATTCAGACTCCGATGATGAAAAATCGGATGAAATGAATCTGGTATCAAGTCTGTCTTTAGTCAGTCAAGAAGAAGATCTAGATCAGAAGACTACTGTACCCGAGGTTGTCGGGGATGAAGAACCAGGGACAGGTGATGAACAAGAAACAGATATCGATGGAACGATGGTAAGAGAAGAAGAGGTCATTGAGAAGAAACGAGGCGAAGATGATAACGCCGAGATAATAACTGAGAAAAATGAAAACGATGGATCAAGAATGCTCGTTGATGAAAGTAACGCAGAATTTTCAGCAGCGAATGAGATAGATGAGTGAAAATCAAAAACATGATTTAGAGAATGAAAAGCTCTTGGGATTAAGGGTAAATAAAAGGATGATCGAATTCAAATTACGAAAGAATCCTTTATTCGTATTAGCATATACACCTCATTTGAAACTGTTGTTTCCAAGAATAAACTACTACTTGAAGGTGTCTTCCCAGCCCATCTTGTGGGTTGCTTTTTCGAATTTCTTGACCTTTGCCTTGTTGCGTTTCCTGTGAATAGAGAAAAAAAAAAAACAAAGGATACTGCATTAATACCAAGAACAAAGCGCATGTGCATCGATTCATTTTATCCATCTCTACCCAGTATACGTACATCACTCTGTTCCCTGGCGCGAGAATGTTTCTATGTTGAAGAGACTTGTATCTATCTCTAAGCAGATTACCAACAGGTCTAGAGTTCCTTAAATTACCAACAAGATCTTCGGCGAGTTCAAAGTCAGGTTCGGGAGCTTCGAACTTAACTCTGCTCAACGTCTTAGGCTCGGTAATGGTTCTTTCTTTAACTTGAATACGTTTCTTTCGCAAAAAATCCTCCTTATTTTCTTTAGCCGTTATTTGATTGGCCAATCTCTTCAGCTTGTACATATCAGCGATCTTTTTCTTCTCAACTTTGGCTTGTTTTCTCTCTAATTCAAGCTTCCTCTGTTCCTTTTGCTTCCTTCTCTTAACCAACGGTTTCTTAACATTTCTTACCGCCGGATTTACCGATCTTACAATCGAGTCTTCGTCCTCGTTACCAGAATCTGCTTCTTGTTTATCAGACTTTGACGGCAATCCTTCAGACATTTCTTGCATCCAACTTTCCTCTTTCTTCCCTGGAGTTACCTATGCGAAAAAAACAACAAACACAAAATCAAAAGAGTTACAATCTTCACAATTCATCATTCCTATATTTACTTTTTTGAACATCTTAGTTGTGACTCTCTCAAGATGTGCTTCTTTCTTCATCAGTTCCATTTCTTGCTTGGCTACAGTAGCCAGTAATTCCTGATGGTCTGAATAAGACGGATTATAAGATATTCCAGGATGAGGCGCTTCGACGGCTGGTACAACCGAAGTTTTCTTGTGCACGGAGGCAGGAACTCGTTTCTTTTTCTGCCCAGTATTAGCCAAGGTATGACGAACCGTGTCTGAGGTAAGCCACTGACTCTGTAGATCTATATGAAACTTTCTTTCCTCTAGCCATATGTCTTTGTCGAATTGACCCATCTTAGGCTTATTAGCTCTGTTTTTATCGGCGAGTAATTTATTCTTGTTAGCGATTATATCCTTCAGTTTTAATTCGCCGTTCAGCCTCTTGGTCGCTTCGATTCTTCGCGTTATTGGATTCTTGCGTTCCTCCGGAGTCTTGACTCGATTTCTTTTCGGTATTGGGTCTGGAACAGCTGTGTGTGGTTTTAGAATAGCGAAACATACCGGCTCCTTTGCTTTCAACGCTAGCCTACGCTGCTGCTTTGAACTGAGCGCAGGTTTATCATCCGGCACTTTATCAACGGCGAATAGTTCTACGTCCGATCTTTCCGAAAAAGGTGCACCAAGACGTTCCTCCAAACGTTTCTCGTCCAAGTAATGATCAACGTCTTTTGTATCTATGTGTTTTCGCCAAGATTTTTTTGTCTTTTTAGACACTTTACGTTTCTTAATCAAATCTTCCTTCATTTTACTTATTTATTTCTGTAAAATATTATGTATAACTTTGTTTTAGGATATCGGAAGTGCGCTCCGTATTTAAGGTTATGTATCTTCTTCTTTCTCCTCAATGAAGGTTATGTTTCTAGATCACGTGGTTACGACGCGTGTTGCGACCATTTACGGTTCTATACTTCGATCGGTAAGGCAGGGTGCTAACGACATGAATTTATCATTAGAGAGAGTAGTTGTAGTTGACCGTCTCACTGTATTTCGAGATGGCGCTACGTTTGCTGAAAAAGGGGAGTGTACACGTATACATACACTTCCGACATCGCAAGCGTCACAATTTCTATCACAAATTTGCAATGAGGAATTGGGGAATCCCATGAGTATTAGAATATCGTATATGTAGAAGTGTAGATATATTTATAGCTCATTCGACTGGTTACACTGGTGTTGCACTGGTTACACTGGTGTTGCACTGGGCCGGTGTATCGTGTTTTGCTCGGTCGTTGATTTTGGTTGATTTGTTGCACTTGTTCAGTGTACCGTGTTTTACTGGGAAGGCAGTGCAACACTGGTGCAATATTTTCGCTCGTAGTGCAGAAAGTGTAGGGAGCTCGTGGAGGTTTGGTGTAATAAAATGGAGATCTCCGACGCGCGAAAATCAATTATTATTTGCGAGATTTTCAGTCAACGCGAATATTGGCGAAGAAATCAAAATTCTCACTAAGGAAAAACATGAAAGAACGAAATTTCAAAATTTCATAGAAATTATTCATCAGTTTTCAGATGCGGAAGTATTAAGTGCTGTAAAATCTATATTTTTTAAATCCGCAGTTTTGATGTAGTAGATGAATAATATTATTTTTTAGTTCAAGAATACTTTTCGTCTTGACCGAGTAATTGTATATCACATTATTATTGGACAATATAAATCCTAATATAACATGAGGGAATTTTCTTGAGCGGGATTTTCGAACAGTACACTGCTTTCAGTGTACAGTCTACACTGGGCTAAACTGCGCATTACACCGCGCACGAGTCCATTTACACTAGCTAAATGCAAAGTCTACACTCGGTGTAGGCCAGTGCAACACCAGTGTAACCAGTCGAATGAGCTATTAATTTGGTTACAAAAACAAAACAATCAAATCATCTCTAAAATCGAAATGAGTCATTAAGCACCGAGCCGGTGTCTTGAGAAGAGGGCACGAGGATCATTTCGTGGTCTAAATAACGATATGAGAAAAAGACGAAGAAGATCATAGTAGATTGATTGTAAAATGTCACGCACGGCCGCAGATATGATTAACTACATCAAAAATTACCGTTATAACGAAGAGTACTATATAATGTGAGTTTCTTTTTTGTCGATTCGTTTATTATGGTTAAGGCCCATCCCCAGGCGCCCACCTCCTTTTGTTCGAAATGTATCACATTTCGATTATTGTCAGAGCCCCAGGCGTGAAAAACGCAAAAAAGGCCAACGCTGCGCAAATTCAAATTCAATTCCGAACACATACGTCAAATAAAATGTTCGTTTCATTCGAATGTTTTCGAATTCGATTTCCTTGGCGAATTACGTATAAACAATCTGTAGACTATATTTTCGCACGGAACGAACATGTTTTTGGACGCATGCGTTCGGAATTGAATTTGCAGTTTCAGTAACTGCACTCTGTGATTATCAATTCTACTAGTTTCGTTCATTTCCGAAAAGCTTCTTTAAGAAATGTAAATTTTTATTTTTATTCATTTTTCAGACATCCAGCTACACACCATCTTTTGACACTTATTTACGGCTTCATATTCTGGATGATATTCTTACCAACAATTGGTTCGTATCTTGGTGCATTAGTATACACCAATCATCTGCTAATACCTGAATTATCTTTGATTGTCGGTGTCCTTTTGTTTTCGATGATTGTTGGTTGTACTCAAGAGGACTACCGTCAGTTCCCGCCGGACGATAACATTTCCCTACGAATTATAAAGAAAATATGTTACCGTATTGCAGCACTGTTTTTGTGTCTCATACTAACATTAGTATGCATCGTGTCTGGTCTCGCAGTGTCTGGGTTCGTAACGGCGTGTACATGTCACGCAAAGTCAACTGTTGATCCCCGATTTGTGGCTACTGTATTAATGAGTAGGTACAGATTGTAAATTTAAAATTACATTACTCCTTACATTCGATAGAATTATTTCCATCATATATTTTTCCTACAATTTAACATATGTTGATTATTTTTATATTCTTATTTAAGATTTATCAATGATGTTCAGTTGCTTCAGACTCTCATTATGCCTAAGACGTGTTCGCTGGATATCATTAATATCTGGTCTGGGAATATCACATCTTTTGGAAAGAATGAGTATCGTTAAACCTGAGGGATTCATTGCAGGGTTCGTGGTCACCGTATTAATAAGTAAGTCAATACTACACAACTTATACATTTTTTATACTATTAATACTTATTTTATACTCATTCGATACAAAACCTTTCACCTCTAGTTTTCCCACAATTTACCTAATACACATCTTGATTATCCTTGTTCTTTCTTTCTAAGGTGCAGCAGTAATGATCTTTGTTTCCTACCGTGTCTCGATGTCAGCAAGGGTAGAACATGCTGGCTGGTTATACTTTTCGGGAATCTTGCTGACGTGGCTGGCTACTGATTTTCTGATACCTTATGCATGTCTTACTTACGGAAAATTCCTTATCTTGCTTAATCCTGGAGGGATAGAATTGGTCTTGGATGAGGAATCGTATTCATATTTCCAAGGGTCTTATTACGGCTACAAATTCGATTCCTGGAACAATTACTACCAATACCATATCTACATACAGTTAGGATTGCTCGGCATATGTGGTTTTGTCATTCACCAGACGCAACTAAAAGTCAAAGCGTACCGTGGCTGCCCCCCATGGGTTCGTTTTGATTGGATGGATGCCCGTGACCACTCTTTCGAGATTCTTAAGAATTTCATTAAAATCCGGAGGCTTTTGATTCAACCTATTACATGGGTGGTAAATTCCCTGTCTTCTTACATAGGGACGAAGTTGAGTGCCTTGCCTTTTGTTAAGTCTTGTCACAACTTCTCTATCAAATTAGACAACTTCTTTATCAAATTAGGCAACATGTGTCTCGAAACTTTTATATATCTTATATCAAATATTAGTAGGTTTTCCGAGATACTATATGATAAGTTAGATCTAGTACACGCGTTCGTCGCGATTGTATACATTTACATTATTTACGGAGTATATTTATATTTACAATGGTGGCTTGCCGCCGTATATTTTCGTACAATTAATTGATCTTATTTCGGCAGTACATACGTACACTCACGGAATCTGAACCTGAAGCGCCGTTGGTAAGGTGATCGAGCAACCCGTACGTACATGTTGATACACGTTGTTTTTAATTGTCTTCAAATTGTCAAAGACAATTAAAAACAACGTGTATCGACGTGTATGTACGGGCTGCTCGATCACCTTACCGACGGCGCTTCAGGTTCAGTTTCCGTGAGTGTATGATACATTAAATATTTTAAACTCGTTATATCCATGTAACATACTAATTCTGTGATTGTCTCTGTTTTCGAGAATTAATAAGTATGTTACGTTACTGCCAGCCTTGTTATACTAAGTTTTATCTCAATAATTGTGGCTGTGGAACTGCAATCTTCAGAACAAAAACGTTCAATCATTGTTTAGTCAAGGGGGTTCCCATAAAAAACATGATAGTTTTTAAAATATTCTAATGTATAGTTGTAAGCAGAGAAATAATTTTTATACATTATTTATTTTTGTTAACAAAGTGGATCGGTGTAATCCACATCCAAGAATAGTGAGGATCGTTCGCCGGAACCGACAAAATAATAAAGTTTATTGCTGAACTATCCCAAAGTTTATTAATTGCAATTTTATGCTCTTTGTACGTCTCGTATAAAATGTTCTCACATTTTGAGATCCAAATATATTGAATCATCTATGAAATCGTACACACTTCGTTGTATTGAAAATTATCAAACAACCCTACGAATTAGTCTTAATTATGTTTCAGCAATGACTTATTGTTTAAACTACGTGAAGAATTCTCACATTTTGAGATCCAAATATATTATATATAATATAGCATATTTGTATCCTCAACTCGATATTTATATTATATATAATATAGCATATTTGTATCCTCAACTCAATATTTATATTATATATAATATTGTATATTTATATCCTCCACTCAATATTTATATAATGATTCATATCTTCGGAAAAAATCTCTGAATACTAATTTTGCCGCGACATGGGTACGCCATACATTGGCTGATACCGACGTTACCGGCACACGACGTTATCGGCAGAAAATAGTTCTACAATGCGACTGTGAGATGGCGCTGGTACAACTTACTGACAAGTAGCACTGACCTAGGGTAATAGCACCTGTCACGGGGTCAGTAACCTCAGTGGCCCACGCGGCCGCAACGAGTACGCATGGGGTGCGTTAACGAGACTCGATAGGAATATTCCGAACGAAATAATATATAATATAGGATATCTGTATCCCCAACTCGATATCTATATTATATATAATATAGGATATCTGTATCCCCAACTCGATATCCTATATTATGTATCGATGCTCTCGGTAGAAAAGTGTCTAACTGCACTTTTTTTCAAAAGGCATTTTTTTGTACGTCATGTTGAGAAATATCATTCTTCATACGTTTTTTGGCTTTCCTGAAAAATTTACAAAAATGGAGTTAGACAATTTGCTAATTAGAACGTCGATATAATATAGGATATCTGTATCCTCAACTGAATATCTATATTATATATAATATAGGATATCTGTATCCTCAACTCAATATCTATATTATATATAATATAGGATATCTGTACCCCCAACTCGATATCTATATTATATATTTAATATAGGATATCTGTATCCCCAACTCGATATCTATATTATATATATAATATAGGATATCTGTATTCCCAACTCGATATCCTATATTATATATAATATAGGATATCTGTATCCCCGAATCGATATACTATATTATATATAATGATTCATATCTTCGGAAAAAATCTCTGAATACTAATTTTGCCGCGACATGGGTACGCCATACACTGGCTGATACCGACGTTACTGGCACACGATGTTACCGGCACACGACGTTATCGACAGAAAATAGTTCTACAATGCGACTGTGAGATGGCGCTGGTACAACTTGCTGACAAGTAGCACTGACCTAGGGTAATAGCACCTGTCACGGGGTCAGTAACCTCAGTGGCCCACGCGGCCGCAACGAGTACGCATGGGGTGCGTTAACGAGACTCGATAGGAATATTCCGAACGAAATAATATATAATATAGGATATCTGTATCCCCAACTCGATATCTATATTATATATAATATAGGATATCTGTATCCCCAACTCGATATCTATATTATATATAAAATATAGGATATCTGTATCCCCAACTCGATATCTATATCATATATAATAATGTATATTTATATCCTCAACTCAATATTTATATAATGATTCATATCTTCGGAAAAAATCGCTGAAACTAATTTTGCCGCGACATGGGTGCGCCATACATTGGCTGATACCGACGTTACCGGCACACGATGTTATCGGCACACGACGTTATCGGCAGAGAATAGTTCTACAATGCGACTGTGAGATGGCGCTGGTACAACTTGCTGACAAATAGCACTGACCTAGGGTAATAGCACCTGTCACGGGGTCAGTAACCTCAGTGGCCCGCGCGGCCTCAACGAGCACGCATGGGGTGCGTTAACGAGACTCGATAAGAATATTCCGAACGAAATAATATATAATATAGGATATCTGTATCCTCTATTCAATATCTATATTATATATAATATAGGATATCTGTATCCTCTACTCAATATCTATATTATATATAATATAGGATATCTGTATCCTCTACTCAATATTTATATTATATATAATATCGCATATTTGTATCCTCAACTCAATATTTATATTATATATAATATCGCATATTTATATCCTCAACTCAATATTTATATAATGATTCATATCTTCGGAAAAAATCTCTGAATATCAATATTTTCACTATACACAGAAAAAAAGATGAAATTGGTAAAAAAAAATTTTTGTTCCAATAAAATTTTCTGCAATTTGCATTGTAAACCGAAATTTTCTTCAGTCAATAGAAAAATTTGCTTGAGCCAAGACAATTCTCTTGGTTTGAAAAAATTTTGACTTGGCTCGGGAGATTTTTCGGTCTTCAATATAATTTTCTTGGCCCAAGTGAACCTTTTTTTCTGTGTATGATCGAATGGGGATATCCCCAGGACGTCAGATATATCTTGGTAATGTGATGGAATATCCTATGCATGTTTCGATGATCCTGGACATATACAGAATATCCATAGGATATCCGAATGATCCTGGATATATATAGGCTGTATAAGGCATAAAAAGGACATTCGATGGACGTCCTGTGCTGTGTGGGTAGTGATGAAATGAGATTCTTCTCGCCTAGTCTATCGGATGATTTACTGAATAATAAAGATATCACAACGCTTGTCTTTCTGTTACAGTTGGATGAGTATCTATCAGGGCTAAAATACTATAAAGATTTCGTTCTGATCACAACGACGAATGTCGTATATTGAACTTAGCCTTCGTAGAATTAGTTATAATTATATTAGCCAGTAGATATTATATTATAGTTAGTAAGTAGAAATTATAGTTATAGTTATGATACTTATATTAGCAAGTCGATATTCTATTATTGTTATGCGAACGGATTTTATATGACATAAATATATTTGACGATAAGTCATACTGTGTATCTATATATCAATATGCTACACCAATAAATTCTCATATATACCAATATTCGATTTCATCGTAATTTTCCAATTTTTCCTTCCTATATGACTCGTTTTATTTCAAATGAGGGAAACATAACACAGCCCACAACACAGGTGAAAATCGTCTTGGTATCAAGAAAACATACGGTCCGAGGAGGTGTGCCGAAATTGTTGGTGCAGGAGAAGAGTAGTGTGATTGATATAGGCATGCATGCGTTGCTTCATGCACGTCTCTATATGCTTCCTCTATACTAACTATTTTTACAATTCTGAAAATTTTAAGTAAAAAAATACTCCTGGTATCAGGAGAACAGCTGACCCGAGGAGGTGTGCTGAAATTTTTGGTGGGGGAGAAGAGTAGCGTATTGATATAGGCATGCATGCGTTGCTTCATGCACGTCTCTATATGCTTCCTCTATACTAACTATTTTTACAATTCTGAAAATTTTAAGTCAAAAAATACTCCTGGTATCAGGAGAACAGTTGACCCGAGGAGGTATGCTGAAATTTTTAGTTGGACGGAGGAATAGTATAGAGATATAGGCATGCATACGCTGCTTCGGAGTAATTTTTCTGGCAGTTGATACCTTTTTTTCGGAGTGATTTTTCTGGCAGTTGATACTTTTTTTTCGGAGTGATTTTTCTGGCAGTTGATACCGTTTTCAAGGAGTCGTTTTTGACACCATGAGGTATCAACTGCCAGAAAAATCACTCCGAAAAAAAAGTATCAACTGCCAGAAAAATCACTCCGAAAAAAAGGTATCAACTGCCAGAAAAATCACTCCGAAAAACAGGTATCAACTGCCAGAAAAATTACTCCGAAGCAGCGTATGCATGCCTATATCTCTATACTATTCCTCCGTCCAACTAAAAATTGCAGCACACCTCTTCGGGTCCGATATTCTCCTGATACCAGGAGTATTTTTCGAGCTAAATTTTTAAAAACTCTGAAAATCGCTAGTATAAATAATCTATACAGAGACGTGCATGAAGCAACGCATGCATGCCTATATGCATGCATACACTGCTTCGGAGTAATTTTTCTGGCAGTTGATACCTTTTTTTCGGAGAGATTTTTCTGGCAGTTGATACTTTTTTTACGGAGTGATTTTTCTGGCAGTTGATACCTCATGGTGTCAAAAACGACTCCTTGAAAACGGTATCAACTGCCAGAAAAATCACTCCAAAAAAAAAGTATCAACTGCCAGAAAAATCACTCCGAAAAAAAAGTATCAACTGCCAGAAAAATCACTGCGAAAAAAAGGTATGGATATAGGCATGCATACGTTGCTTCATACACGTCTCTGTATAGATTATTTATACTAGCAATTTTCAGAGTTTTTAAAAATTTAACTCGAAAAATACTCCTGGTATCAGGAGAACATCTGATCCAAGGAGGTGCGTTGAAATTTTTGGCCGGACAAACTTACTGTGTATACAAGCATGCATACGAAGCTAGCCAAAGCTTGTTTGATATCGGAAATAAAGAGTTGCAAGGATAGGAAAGTGAAAAATAACGAAGCAATCGATTATAATATTGGTATATCTGCCAATTTATTGATATGGAATCGATACAATATTACGATTTGTCAAAATTGTGTACAATAGATAATTGTTCTTTTAAATCAAGTGTGTTACATATTGGAATTGATCGAGTCTCTTTATTCATTTCCTGGCATGCAAGTTAACATAATCTAAGCCATTTCATTACAAACATTACATTAGTTAATCATACATTAGTTAATATAACTAATTTTGTAGAGACTGAGTTGTATAAACACCCGTTCATTGCAATTGGAACAGACTTTTTGCCGGACGGATATGTTCGTATACTCTGATTGAAGTTCGTTCAGCTGTAACAGAAAGACGAGTGTTATAATATCATTATCCTTAGGTAAATTGCACAGAAGACTAATGAAGAAGAATCTTTTTATCTCGTGGGTGAATTGACGAGTTACATTCACAAGTACGCCTTACTGCATGCAACCACAAAGTTGAGATCACAATTATGTCACGCGGGATGCGTGTGATAAGGCGTGCCGAAGCTTGCGTCACAAGTAGTTCGTCTATAACGATTATGCACTCACGAGATAACGATACCATTTAGCACCTCGTGCGGGATGCTGTGATTTCTAACTTATCGGCGCTTCCGCTATCTTGTTGGTGAATTAACGAACTACTTTTGCCGCAGAGAGCGGGCGCAAATTATGAGTTAACTATCGCTGAAAAATGATTATACTGAATTGCTGTGCTTATAATGAACATTTTCGTTGCAGTGGGCGTGAAATCCGATTTTACAACCTCTTCTGCTCAGATAAAATCGAATTTTACGCCAACTGCATCGAAAAATATCGTTCGCAACACGGGCGTAATACTTTATACCCTTGTGTGATTCCGTAATTACTCGAATCACAGTACCTATAAACTGTTCTAAGCATGATTTTACAGATGACTGAATATCGTATTCCAGAAATTTAGAAACGAAAAGTAAATCAGCAGATCGATAATTATTTGACACAAGAGGGACGGTCGACCGATCAGAAATGAATGAACTTTCAGATTGTTCAGCAATATAGACTATTCTTTTTTGTCCTGCTATCGTAGCGCGTGTGAGAAACGCTTACTAGGAAACGTTGAATGACCACTAACTATTTGATTCGAATTGAAAGAGTTTGAATGAAAAGCTCGTAAGTGACGAGAGTCACGTAGAAATTTCCCAATATGTTCTTTACCGAAGCCCTTCTCCTTCATCCTCAATTGTCTGTGATCATGATTTTCCACAGCCAAATGTGTATTGGCAATCTCTTTGTTACCTGAGTTGCCCGCAATCAGGCGCCCAATTCCCCAATTATTATGACAATTGGCAGGACGAAGCGTCCATCTCGATTTCATTTGTTACTGTACCTGTATTCGTTGTCATATCGCAATAATAATATAAAAGACGAATGTGTATTCAGCCTCACTTAGGAACTAATCCCATAGCGTGAATATTACTAGAATTTTATGTACATATACCGATCTTTTATAATAATATGAAATAGATGAGTATTAAAGGTAACTTTCGATGGTTGCTCAATTGGCGGAATAATCAAAAGATACTATATAAATATAATAATTAAAATTATCGAAGATTGAATTCCCTACGTGCCTTAGTGAATCTTGGTACCGTGGGTACTTGTCCTTGAAACGTGGGAAGTGTTCGAATTTCATAAGACTTAGATGTTATTTTGAGAGCAGCGAAGCTAGCATGAACGCGGGATATATATTAGAATCGCGTCTCTCCCGGCAACTTCCTGTCGACTCGGCCAAACCAGCTTGCACGTGGCCTACCGGCTACCCAGAATATATGTGGCTAATATCGCGTCAACGCTACTCAGATTTAAGGCACGAATTAAATCAACGCTCCTGCATCCGTGCATTAGATAAGAAAAAAAAAAACAGAATAGAAAGAATAATAATAAATAACAAAAAAAATAAAAACAACGACGCAGTTTTAGAAATGCCTAAACTATTGCGCACGAGGTATTATACTAAATTCCGCAATTATAATTCGCTAATCAAAGGAAAAGAAGATAATAATTTTCAAATCATTCTCACTGCACTATATGAACCGAATGACGTAATACAGCGACTTGCGATCTTTCTTATTCGCATACAAAATTTAGGAATCCGGAATAACAGATGTATATATGCCTCGCTTCGTGCGGACCAGTAGGTATATATTCGAGTTCTTATAGCTTCGTATAGAGTTGATTTAAAATCTTCTATTTCTTAAATTTCCTTACCTTTACACATCGCTCTCCTTTTTATTCAATTTCAAACGAGCATCCGCTGCGCGGCTCGCGGCTATGCAGAACTGCAGCACTCCCACGCTACCTAATTGTTCCTACATCACATTATAGTATTGGTATATGTAGGTAGGTATGCATATATAGTATATTCTACAGTCTTATACAACTATACATTACATTACATTACATTATATTATATTATATTATATACAGACGTATATACATATATATGTATACGCGTAGCACGTATACATAAACCCATACTATGCATATATATAGGTATATATGAGATCGTTGAAACAGCGAAGTGGCGGCACCATATATCACCAACAGAAGGTAGAGGTACTGAAGAGAGAACTATTGTAGTATAGAGCGGCATATATGACAGAGACAGAAAGAGAGAGAGAGACGTGAGTAGACGAATAATGAATGAACCATTCCGTCCTATGCAATGCTGCAAGGTGCAACCGCCGTAGCCGACGTTTATTCAAGGATTATTTCACCGCGTTTTGTAGGTATGTGGTACTATATATATGTAGTTCATACCTATATACAGTTCTAATACAGGGGATGATTTATTTCCTGCACTATACAGTGTTACGCGCAGACATGTATATCACAGGCAACTTGCATTGCGTGAATGGAACGCGTAGCTCGTGCCCATATATATATTTCGTATTAATCAAACTATACCTATAGGAGGGGGGGGGGGGAGAGGAGGGGATATTATTCACCCTGAATGACTGTATATATTCCAAGAGGTATATGTAGGTATATATGAATATGAATGTATATGTATAGGTATAGGTATAGTTGCGTGTTTAATAAACAACACATCTCTTTGTTAAATAAATATAATTGCATAGTAGGATATATACGTTATTTCCCGCGCGGTTTATAAAAACCATATATAGGTATCTATACCTACCTATACGCGATGCGATGCGGTCTACCAGCGCTTAGCTATACCTAAAATACTTACAGTAAAACGACTCTATATCTACGATCTATACGCCATATAACGCAACTATTATTCACAATATAATTTACGAATCACAGACCCATGACATTCATTACATATTACACTATACATATATACCTATTACCGCGACGCGCGATGACCTCATGCAAAATATATCGCGAAACTATATAATACATATGCATATACCTACCTATACTATACTACATCGAACAATCAGTCTCTCGCTGTACCTACTCCTCCTACACTTGTAACGTTATCCGATTTCCCAACCGTTTTTATTATACACTCGTTATTATTTTCTCTCTCTCTCTCTTTCTCTTTCAGGCGCGCGCGTTAATTCTCGAATTTGCATACAGACTCTTCTGCATGTTCATATTATATATTTGACCTGTTTTCTGAATGAATAATTCTAACGAACTTGTTTCCTCTTTTTCTTTTCTTCGTATTTATATTATCTTATAAGATCGTTCATCCTGAGATTCTACGAACTATTGCATGTGTTGTATACGTATATTATGTATATCTAGAATTTGATGACTGTGGTCTGTCTATGTGGCTATACTATATGTTCAATCGCCGCGGTTATTGTATATCGTCGTGCAAGGGCCCACGTGAATGAGAGGATAAACTAAACGGAGGCCAAGGTGGGCGGAGGCTTGACTAACCAATCATATTGCGCACCGCCCATGACCTCGGGCTTGAAGCTTCTCATTGAAGATCTGGTTACAGTAATTACGAGGAATTATTTAAATCCAAATATTACGCGACTGTATAGTGCATGAAGCAAAAGTTATGAACGCACATGAAATCAAATTAATGTTCATCTTCAAAATTTTGTATAATGTATATTAATTTCAATGTCTGATCGTTAAATTTCATGCATTCTTTGTTTTCGAGATTTCAGATATTATACATCAAAATCAATACATACTGATGAAATCATGATGCACGTTAATTGATTTTAATGCGTGCATGTGAGTACGTAGTTTCATGTGTTGTATCACTGTTCAGGTTTTCCCGTTCAATGAATACCGATTGCATCTAAAAAGATTCCTTAGAAAAACTATCAACTTGGATACATTTAATGAACCCAACAAATTTTGGTAAAAGAACACTTACTATAGGGAGGCCGCAGCCCTCCCTGATAGCTGCTCACTTAGAACTCTCAGCAGAGATATGTGTGCTTTTACTGTGGCGCTTGGCCTGGACCTAAAGACGTAACCGTTTTACTTTACTTGCGAGAAAGGTTTTTAGGCAAGCCCGTGCGCCGCGGCTGCGCCCACAGATGGCGCAGATAAAGACATTGAAAATTGTGCATGAATTTCAATAACATTATGACGAAAGTAATGTAAGAGTAAATTATATTTAATGTGCATGTACATCAAGTACCATTGCAAGCACTGTACTGAATTTCAGTTACCATATTTATTATTTTTCATGCACAAGATCATGAAAATAAATGAATACCTATGATTTATAATGTATATGCACATTAAAACTGCATTAAAATTAATAAGAAATTTTACAGTGTACATATAACTAACAATAATGAATAAATACATGTCAATGCTGCAGAGATCTTCTTTTTTGTTCCTTCGTTTGTTTTTTTCCTTTTACTTCTCAATCTTACTTACTCTTACATTCACCAATACAGTTATTGAATCATCTAGATTCAAGAAGGTACTAATTCACCAAAATGATCAATATTACTTACTCATCTTATCCTAATAATAACTTTATATCATATTATTCAGTTCTTCGGCTTATGTAGCGTACCTACCGAGTCGATAACGAATTAGCACTTACAAACGACATCAAATATATACTGAATATATTCACTATTTTATACACAGCTAATTAGCTGCGCTGATCTCTATGATCCTCCTGTAAAGTATAAATATACATAGACGATAAAATAACGTGAATAAAAATTTCGACTTTTTTGTTCACTGTTAAAAGAATGATGATTACTTACTAGTTTTTTGTTTTTTTTTTTACCTAATCTGTAATCGCTGTTTTTTTTGTTTTTTTATTCATTAAGTATTATAGAATAATGAAATATAGTCCAAACAGACATTATATTCCGAATTAAAAAAAAAAAAAGAAAAAAAAACTAAACTAAGTTTAGAATGCGAATTAATAATGATTTTGTCATAGATATCAGAAAGGCGATATAATATGAATATATATTTTCATAATTATAATATAAATAGTATATATTTTAACTGAAAGACGATA
Organism: Tenthredo livida; assembly: GCA_963992785.1. Taxonomy (NCBI): domain Eukaryota; kingdom Metazoa; phylum Arthropoda; class Insecta; order Hymenoptera; family Tenthredinidae; genus Tenthredo; species Tenthredo livida. The sequence goes on from OZ023068.1 coordinate 4,844,065, forward strand.
AAATAGACATAATCATTTATTGTAGTAAAATTAGAATAATAACAATCACATATCGTGTAGATATCTATCAACAAAGAGAGATATATAATATATAACACACAAATGTTAAAAAGGATGGGACATAAATAATTTAGATACATCGGTGATAATCGATGAACTTTTTTTCTTCTTCTTCTTCTATTTTTGTTTTTTTTTTTATTTATTTTTATTTTTATTATTTTGTATTATTTTTATTTAATTTCTCTTTCTCTCTGCGCAGCCAATGCCACACTTTATATATAATATTATATATATATAAGGTAGACGTGTTCTTCTTCTTCTTCTTTTTCTTTTTCTTTTTCTTTTTCTTTTTCTTTCTCCTTCATTATTATTATTATTATTATTATTATAATTATTATTTTTTTTCTTCCATTTTCTCTCTCTCTATTTCTCTCGCTCTCTCTATCTCTCTCTCTTTTTTTTTCGTTTTTTCGTTTTTTTTCTTTTCTTTAGATATTATAATTGTAACATTAAAAATATATATGTATAATATATATATAATATGTAAAAATTGTCGAGTTACTCCTATAAATATTATCTAAAAAAAATCTTCGTGTAGCAAATTAATTAAATCACTTAAAAACAAATTCACAATTTAGTCATTTACTTATTTAGGCACCAATGGTATGCGGACCCTGTCTTTGGTACATACGACCGATTCGATTTTAATATTACATTATATTATGAATTGAGAACGTATATCAAGAAGGATAAGAGTTTTTTTTTCTTCCTTTTTTTCTTTTCTTTTTTTTCTCTTTCCTATTCATAAAAATAGTCTCATCACTTTCCCACACTATACATATAATTCATTCATTCGGTTCTTATTTCTTTTGTTCTTTTTTTCCCTTTACTTATTTATTTATTTATTTATTTATTTATTTATTCATTTATTTATTTAGTTATTGTAATTTTCTCATCATTTCTTCTTCTTCTTAGACGTGTCTTCACTTATATTTATAGGGATAGGAGCGATATCCTGATACCGATACACGCATTAATTAATTATACATGCGTATGCTATAGGTATATCGTATGAGAGTGTTCGTTTCATCAATTCGTTTCTCCCTTTTACTTTGTTCATCTTATTGGTTTAGTATTTTGTCCTCATTTTAACTGATATTCATTGATATTTGATCTTGTACGGCACAGTTCTACATTTAGTGTTTTACGTTTTATGTTTTTATTTATTTTATTCATTTATTTTTTTCATATTTTTCATTTTTTTTTATCCGTTCTTATTTTCTAAAATTCACTTCCTTCGTATATATTTATACTATTATTACACTTTATACTATACATCATCGTCATAAATGTAAAATAATATAGGTATAATATATATAATATACTTATATGTAATTACGTATACATACGGTACATACATATATATATATGTATACTATATCGTGACATAATATAACAAATATAGTATAGATATCATCGGTGTATATAATATTGTCTGAATAATTTGTTCTTTCACCATTTAGTTATTAATATATTGAAATCCATATATTGAAATGCGAAAACAACAAAACGAAAAACAAAAAAAAAATATATATATATATATATAATATAATCGGTATACAAACGTACACGTACGAAATTATTCGTTACATTATATTATATATTATTTATATTATTACCGCGATTGACACAGTTTCAAAAATTTCACAAAATCACATTTGAATCTTAATTCAATAATTGTTATAATAATAATCACAATAACAATAATAATACATAATAATACATAATAATAATGATAATAATAATAATAACGGAGAGTGAATAATGTTATCGTGTGATACATATGTATAATATTAATATATCAGTTTTTGTTTTAATCAGTGTCCACAGGAGGATAATGGGAATTCATTATCACTGCGCACACTTATGCATACAGAGATATAAAGCGTGGGGATTTTTACTTTTCATTTTCTTCTTTTTCCTTGTGATTTCGATTCTATTGTTTTGTTTTATGAAATTTTTTCTCCGACGTTGTAAATTATTCGTTATTACTTATGTACAATCAAGTTTCAAAAATTTAATTCAATTATTTCTTTCTTATAATTTCACTTTTTTTTTTTTTTTTTCACTTTCTCATCTCAACGTATTATTATACGCCAAATTATAACGAGATTTTTTCGCGTTTCTATTTGTTTTTTTACTTTTTCATATTTTTTTTTTTTTTGTTCCGATATGCAGACACAACTATCATTGAAAAAAAAAAAGAAAAATGATGAAAAAAAAGCCTTTAATAATTATCCAATCAAATTTTCCGACTTGAATTATTATTATTATTATTATTATTATTATCATTATATCTAAGGATGTTCTTTTTTTATCATTACCTTATTATCATTATTATTATTATTACGACGTTCCAAATCCTCCGGAGGTATGGTCAAACCTTTCAGCATCGTCCCATCCCTATATATTAATAATACAAAATTCAATGCGTTTTCATTTTTTTTTTTTTTCTTTGCTTTCATTTCAAATTATTATCATTATTATTATTATTATTATTATTTTGTTGTTGCTTTTGTTTTTTTTGTTTTTCCTTGTTTTTTTTTTGTTTTTCCTTGTTTTTTTCGTTTTTCTTTCAAGGATTGATGAATAGTTTAGCCTTTTTTTTTTTTTTTTTTTTTTTTGTTATACGTCCCAGCGCACATGATAGTTGTACATATTTTGTTGACGACGACGACGACGACGACGACGACGACGACGCAAATTATAAAACAGTATTTTCAGTCTTCTTCCTTCTTTTCAGGCTTCAATTCCACGATTGCATGCAACTCCTCCGGACTGTATCTGTCGAAGTAGAGAAGGAGAGAGAAAAAAAAAACCCAAAAAAAAATACCAGAGAAATAGGGGGGGAAAAAAAAAGATAGAAAAACATAAAAAATACATTTCTGTAAATATACGCATACTATACATGAAAAGTACACACATATATATATACATATATATAATATATATGTATATGTATACTTTACCAATAATATAATAATAATAATGATAACAATACTGTTAATAATGAAGTAAAAAAAAAAAGGAAAAAAAATAAATTATTATGCAAATTTTTTTTTTTATAGTATTATATTTAATATGAATTTATCAACTCACCCAAGAAGACTTTGTAGATCACATACGAAACGATATACGTATCGTTTACCGGCGGTTTTATGAATAATATGTTTGTCGTAATAATAACGTAGACCGCGACTAAGTTTTTCGTAATTCATTTTAGGTTTATTTTTTCGTATACCCCAACGGCGAGCAACCTCGTCAGGATCTGTTAATTTAAATTCCCATCCGTCTCCCGTCCACGATATAAAACCTTGACATGATTTGTCGGTTAATAATTCCAATAGAAATTGCCATAGCTGTATTGGTCCCGAACCCGTAAAGCAGGGACCTGCTCCTGAAAAATGATTAAATAAATAAATATATAAATGAACAACCAAATAGATTTCCTCATTTTTTTCTATCTCGATATATTATCGATGTATGGGAAGATGTGCGTACCCGTGTAACCAGCCAACATCGCGTTTTGCAATATCGGTTTTTGGTCCGGATTATTAGCAATAGAGGACGGGTGATGAGGGTTCGACGAATCCCTGGTAGCAAGACTCTGGAGAAACGCAGGATGATGCGAGAGGTGTTCAGATCCAAGAGGACCAACACCCCACTGGTCGCTACCCGATGTATTAACACCGCCAGTTCCGCTTCCAGGAACTGTTTGAAATGATGCTGCATCGTAAGGACCGTATCCTCCCTCGCTATACGCTTCGTGATACCGGCCTTATTTCAAACATAATAATCAAATAATAAGTTTTCAACGTCTGCGCTAATTTCGATCGATCAATTTTTCAACGATTTATGAACTATATTTATACATATTATACTCTACCTCTGGCATAATTTTTGAACGCTGGTGGCTGGTATTTTTGTTCCAAGTGAATACCACTTTGGGTATAAAATTCAGGCGATGGATCTACGCTATAGTGATGAGACGTTTGATGGTTCTGTGCAAGTTCATGGTATTCTGACGCCTCGTCGTACCCGGAGTAATGGGCTGAAAAAGAAAAATGAAAAAAAAATTGTTCAAGTGTATAAGCACCGGCACTAGAACCAGCAACAGCAGCAGGAGCAGGAGCAGCAGCAACAGCAGTAGTAACAGCAGCGTATCAGTCAGCTGGACAACAGGTGCCGAGCCTGAGCCTTAGTCTTAGCCCTGGGTCTGGCACGCGCCGATTCTGAGACAGCTGCAGCTAAAATTTCTGATCGGAAAGAATACGGACCCGGACGTGGCCAACGGACCTCGAACATATATTTTTTCCTGCCTATAACAAGGATTTCACGATTTTTTTTCACGAAATATATAAACATCATAGAGAAGGCTTCTCGTCCGTCTATGATGTAGTATATCAAGCCGATTTAGAATTCCCTATGAAAATCAGAGACTAAATTTCCTTTACCAAAAATTCTAGGGACCCATAGTTTCCGAGCTACGAACGATCTTAGTCGACCGATCGCAGAGCGTACAAGTCGCATGGATTGGGCATCGCTCAAGTTCCACTCATGCGCAGCCCAGTCTATATCACCGATATTCAAGTTCTGCGCGATCGTTCAACCAAGATCTTGATCTTTCGTATCTCGGAAACTATTGGTGTCTCAAATTTTTTGTAAAGATAATTTAGTCTTATAATTCGACGAGGAATCCACCCTGAAGAATATAACTCGCTCAATTCGACTAACCCTGTATAAAAACGAGGAAGACTAATAGCTGGACGTATTATACTCGTTTATTATTTCTCAATAACGAACGCGTTCACATATAGCTGTTTAGGTATATGTGGCGATAAACTCCTGCGGTAAACCGTAATAAGAATTATCGTATATATATGAGGAAAAATCCAGGGTTACTTACTAACCGCGTGTGTATATACGTGTGTACATGTATTATACATATGTTAACTGATTTGAGCTCTTGACGTAGGTATGAGCTTATATAGTATATCTGTATAATATGTTGATAAATATTTCAAAATTTTCCGAATAAACCATATTTCTACACATGCAGTAATACCAACTTATTTACCTACGTAGGGTACGTAAATATTTCTTCGAAGTATATTGGTAAATTATTTTCAATTTATACACGTTTCACCATTAAATTCTATGAGAATTAAATATTTTCACATTTTTACACATACAATATACTCATAATGAATTAAAAATCTTAAAATCTTTTAGCCGAATGTATTCAACAACCCAGTCAAAGTCGACTGTTAGCGGTAGCTAGTACACGTACGTACTATATACATATACGCGTGTAACGTACGTATGTACCTACATTAATACGCCCGAGTTACCTGCTGCATCTACTATACGGTGGTTATACCGCTACCAAGCAGCCATTGTTCTTTCTCAACTTATGATGGTGACCTGCGAACTCTCCCACACTAACAACAAATCCGGCTATCTTATTGGACCTCGAATAACTACGTACACAATGGCGCATTTAAAATTATTTCTTTCTTTCTTTTTTTCTCTCATTTTTCTTTTTCTTTTCCTTTTTGTCTTCACGTCCGATTGTAACAAGGGGGGGACCAGCCAGTGCGTCTAGCATAGTACATCATCTACCCTCCGCAGTACTTAGATTACCTTTTTTCCGTTCCCTCGAGTCTCAAAATTGGTAATCAATTCAATAATGGCAAAAAAACAAGAATGCCCGTAATTTATGTACGATTTTTTACCTGGCGTATGCGTCGTTGGGTCTGGTGATACCGATGCTGGCATACCGGAGCCGGTAAGGCTCCTTGATAGTTGGTGATGATGGTGATGGTTGTTGTATTGCGAGTGCGAAGATTGCTGGGGTGAATGTGACTGAGAGTGTGCGGACGACGAGTGTGTCAGGGGTTCGGCCTCGTGATACGAAGCTGGATAGTCGGCGTAAAACGGTTCGTGGACCACAAGGGTGTCCAATACTTGAAGAACCATTTCTGGAGGTATTTGATTACCAGATTGTCCGGAATTGTTTGATGATATTAAACCGCTATCACCTGCACTCGTGTATGAGCCGAGGAGCGCCGCGGTGGCCGACGCCTGCCCCGGAGGCTGCGACCCCGACGTCCCGACGCTCACTACGCCCGCCGTGACGCCGTTCTGCCGACGGTCTTAGGGCGTTTTTTCTTTTTTTTTTCCCTTTCTATTACTTTCAGATTCTTTTAGCCAACAAGTTTGTTGCGAATTCCCTTTTCTCTCTTTCTCAACTCTCGTGTCTCTGTCTCTTCGCTTTTCAAATCTTTCAATAAGTTAATCCACGCCACTCGATTTGTATAGTTATGAAAATTTTTTTTGTTTTTCTTTTTTCGTTTTTTACGCAGTATTATATATCCTCACGCACCCCTGGAGTAGGTATTAATCCTTTTCACTTATAATCCGTAACTTTGAAATCCTCACTATACCTACTAGGTGTATCGCGTTGTTATTTCATCGAGTAAAACAGATTAAGGATAGTTTCAAACTTCGCGCTACTATAGGAACAGTGTTCATTATTATATATCACGTATATAAATTTTTATCCTTTATATTATAACGATATATAGGAGAAAGAAAGAAAGAAAAAACAGAATAAAAAATACAATACGAAACCACACAAACGAAGACAAATATCTATAGGTATATAAAAATATTACTCTTTCATTTCATTTCTTTTCTTTATATTTGTCTAAAAACCTTTTTTTTTTTTGTTTTCTTTTCTTTTTTTAGTTATGACACTCAAATGATATATAATTTATAGTACCGCACCGTATCACGCATGTATACGTATATAATATATATATACATACATATGTGGATTAACACACACACACACACACACACAGAGTTCACAATTAGTGTTAAATAACTTTGAGCGATTTAAAAGAAGAATTAGGTGTGTATATATATATATATACGTATATAATATAAACGATCACATTAATCGCATTTATATATTTATAACTTATTGAAACGAATATATTATTGAACTTTTATATATATATATATTTAAACTACTAAATTTATTAAGTACCGTTGTATTAAGATTTTTAATATCCGCGTTATGTTTCTATAATAATATTAATAGGCGATAAGTAAGTATGTATGTATGTATGTAGTATCGATCATTCGTTAAGGATATAACAACAACGAAAACGAGATCGAGATCGGGATCGCGAACGAGAACGAGAACGAGACCGAGAACGAGAACGAGAACGATGATGATGATGATGAGGATGATAATCGCCCCCACATCGCAAACTTTTGCCCACAAACCGCGTTTTATCCACTCGACCTGACGTGAGCGCGTGTGTCACTGAGGCGGTCGCAACGCGCTTCCACTCTGCGGCTTTCGATATTCCCCTCTCTCTCTTCCCCTGCCCCGCCCCCACCATCCCTACCACACTAGACTAGCACGGTTCGCGCTTCGCGCTTTGCGCTTTACTCCCCCCCCCCCCCCATCCCCCTGCCGCTCACTACCACGTACCGCGGTTAGATGCTTTATGCTTTATGCTTGATGCCCCTCGACGCAACGTAGTTCTTGAGCGATGAACGTGTGTCCTCCTCCACATCCACATCGACATTCACATCTACCTCTATACTTCTACTTCTACCTCCTCGTTGCTCACTCACCGAGCACATATATCTATACTGTATTTTCGTTTAGTTTTGTACAGTTCTGATTGTAAGAGAGAGAGAGAGAGAAGAGAGAGAGAGAGACAAAGAGAGAGCGATAGATACGTTGGCGTCGCGTAGTCGCGGCGATATGTATACATATATAAATAATACACGTATCTATGTAGGTATGTGTACGAAAAGTATAGAGAGAGAGAGAAAGAGAGAGATAGATAGGAAGAAATGGAAGTGGAAGTGGAAATAGAGGTGGAAGTGGAAATTTAAGGGAAGGGGAAGAAAGAGAGAGAAAGAAAAGAAAAAAGGAACGGGGGGGACAAACGCCCTCGTAGAAACCTACGAAAAACTTTCGAGAGTATATACGCGATCTTTCCTGCAACCACCTGCTGCCTCTACGTTCACCCTCTATTAACGTACATACCTACTGTACGCTCTACCTCCTCCAACCCTCTTGGAGAGGTTTTGTGCATATGTGTATATATATATATATATCGCTCGTGTAGAAATTTCGATATTATAGAAATACGTATACGTTTTCGTAAAACGTTCAACTTTTTTTTTTTTTTTTTCGTTATTATTTATATATTATATGCAATCTGAATTTATATACGGTTGAATTTTTTTCGCAAATATTATTGAATGAGAAATTTTCGAACGAGACGAAAAAAAAAGAGTGAAAACAGAAGAAAAAAAATGACATCAACTTAGTTCGTGTAATTATAAAGCGAATTTATAATATCTATGTACTAGAGAGTATATACATATATATACATCGTATATACTTTATGTTTATCTGGGTAGGTACGTGACGGAAAATCTCTGCGATGTTTCCGAGAACTGCATACAGCAGTATAAATGATACATTGCATATACCATTTGAATTCCTGTATAGTTGTGTGTATAGTTTTAATAATATATATAGGTATGTATATGTATATTCTGGTTGAAGAAAATAAATAATAATGCGATTAAAATGAAGCGTAATATTTTCCGCGAATCACTATTTACGTATTTATATATATATATATATTTATATGCGTTTAGAGTAATGTATACATATATACAATAATTAATAATTTAGCAATTTCTTTACAACTTAGATAAATGAATTGTGAATTTAATTCTTTTTCCCTATACGCATGTTAATAATTTATCATACATGTATGAATAAATAATTCAATATATAGAAATGTATAATGATTGGCGATTATGAATAAAGTCATATTCTATATACGGTCCGAGCCTAAAACGTCGAGAAAAGGTATAACGATATGATAGCTATAGCTCCCACATACGTTATAAACTCGCGTCGTCGTCGTCGTCGTAGTCGTAGTCGTCGGTCTCCTCCTCGTCGACGACGATGGGCCTATTTTTGAGAGAGGTCGACCGACCGACCCGTTCACGGGATGAGGAGAGTGAGGTAAGGGACGAAGATGAGGTAAGGGGAATACCGGATGTCAGTAGGGTGGCGACGTTGTTGGAGGGGAGAAGGGGAGTCCCCGTACCGCAGTGGCACGCACGTGATACAGCGCGGGGACCGGAAGCGCGCACCCCGCTTTGCCCCGCGCCTAGTAAAGGCAAAGCAAGGCAAGGCAAGGCAAACCAAACGCAAGGCAAGGCAAGGCAAGGCAAGCCCTTCGCCGAAGCAGAAGACTCTTCAACTATAACAGCTATGCGATTTTTCGTATATATATATATGCACAGTACGTATATAGTTATTCGTCGAATTTCGTTTCGTCGAAAACGGCAATTAAATATGAATAGAAACAAAGATATAAGAATTGGCAAAATCGTAAGTTTCCTATGTGTTAAACAATGATAATTTCAGATTTCATATTTTTTTAATTACTTCGTAAATATCCTGTGTACACGTGATTTCATTTACGTTACGTTTCGGTTCGTGCAATAAATCGCAATACATCGCAATTTGAGTACTACACGCGGCGATATACCTGCTCATGTGTTCCTCTCGATTCTCCTCTTTTCTTATTACTTTCTTTTTCGGTCTTTTTCTTATTTTTGTTTAAAACGGCCCAAGTCCTTCTTTCCTTCCCTTATGGTTCTGTATACGCCACAGACTTCCCATGCTAAAACCTTCTCGCGATTCTTATATCGTATGCAGCTATTGTCCTATACTAACCGCATTGAAACGATTGCATTGTGGCATTAGCGCTGCACATATACACATCGCGATCATACGAACGTTATTTGGGAATTTATTATCCCGCTTTTTTAAGACCGGAAGTAATTTTATTTCGCCGTTTAGTATAGTAACGAGAATTTTGTTGACAAATTTTTCACCACCGTTTGTAATAAATATGTAGAAATCTAATGCAAATCAATCGATAACGTATGCAAAGATTGATTGATGCATATTATCAATATTTCGTATTTCATATATAGTATACTTATAAGCAAAGATAGTGAATGAACTATAGAGACTATAATTTGACGAGGGTTAACAATTCAGTTCACTACGAAATCCTTGGGGATAATTTTTAGGCACCGATTTACCACCGTTTGTCCTTCAACAATCGCCACTTCCTTTATTTCCATGGCTTCTGAAGGGCCTTAGTATATACCGTCTTCCGGACGTGTATGAAATACACTCGCCTTCAGACAACCCCAAAACCTTTTTTTTTTCCTTCTTCTTTTTTTTTTTTCCTTCTTTTTTTTTATTCACCATATATAACAGCTATAGGTACATAATATAAAGTAGATGAAAAATAATCCCCTGTATAGTATATATGGGGTACTCGAGGCACGTGCGATTCAAAAAAGTATAATGGGGTGGCTATAATACGTCCGAAAGATTTTTCGCTGCCGAGTTTTACCTCATCTTTCTCGTTCAGCTAATAATTATAAGAATTTTCCGACTGCGATAGAAATTATTGAAAAATTAAATGTAGTTGTCGAAATTTCGACGTATATTTATTATCGTTGAATATATTTTCTATATTTTTTTATATTTAAGAACAAGGCTAGAGATATCTCCTCGATGATGGATATCTAAGGGCGGGTATATGACGAATAGGAAAAAGTAAGGTTCGTTGTTACGACCGGAAGCTGTGTAAAGAAGGGAGGGGAATTCCCGAGCAGATAGCTTTATAATATGCTCTAGTGCTCCACCCCAAAATTGCCCTTGATGTCCGCTGAATGCACTCGTAAACGGTGTGCAGTGCTTGTACACGAGTATTGTTGCGCACTTTGACGAGCGAGCGAGGCATAGGCAGATGCTTGGCGGAAACTTGTTGAGCTACTCGAAACACTTGGATACTAAACCCGTGTAGTAGCTGTATATGAGTTTACTCGCGCCTTTTTTTTTTTTTTTTTTCTTTCTTTTTTTCTAAAGGTGTATGGTTCTGTTTTTTTTTTCTTTCTCTTTTCTTTCTTTTTCCCCGTATGTTTATAATGATAGAAGAAAATGAAATTTGGATTGTAGTAACATATTATGACGTGTGTAGGTATGTACACCTACCTACGTATAATAGATCGTAAACTTAACTGCAGAACGATTCTTGCGAACACGGTTGTGATTCCGAAAGCGAAAATGCAACTAGACTGTAGCTTTAGCTGTAACATCGCATCTAACATCCGGTAAAAACGGTATAAGTATTATTATTATATACCTATATATATATATATATATATATATGTATAGCGTGAAAACTTGAGTTTGTGAGTAAAAGTCTATTGAGAGCACTTCATATGTTGTAGATTTATTAAATTACTTAAACAAACAAATTGTTATAATTTATAATCGCGCGGTAAATTATGGGAATAATCATACAGCTTTTCGAGGTGCGGCTAGAGAATTTTCATCATATTAATATCTATCTCGGAAATCTTACGAACAATTTTCAAAAGTTACGAAAAAAAGGGATACAAAGATAGACGAAAATGGTGTAGAAAAAAAAAGAAGAATTCAATCTTCATGCACCCAGAGAAAAGATTTATTCAAATCAAATAAATTACCATATTTGTAATGTGTTTATTTGCGTCAAAGAAATATTTATTTGAACCAAAGAAGTATTCATTTGCATCAAATAGGCTAAATTATTTCTCTCTAAGAAATTCACTTATTTACAATTTATTTATTTGAAATGCCAGGAAGAAAGATTTAGTTTATTTCCTGCAAATAAACTTTTATTCATTCGAAACAAATTTTTATTTGAACAAGGAATCAAACAAACAATATATTAGATATCGAATAAACCTTTTATTTGAATCAAAGAATTAGCATATTCGGTTCTAATAAGAAATCAAACTGGATTCGTTGACGCACATGCGCATCTCGCTGCCGCTGTAACCACGCGTTCTAACTTGCATCAGTTGCATGCAGCAGCTTGTTGATCGGTTGTGTTGTTCTGACGATAATATCGCGAGTACCATGGACCAAGAAACGATCGATTTTCTTTCAAACAATCAATTTAGTGAATACTGCGACTGTTTCAGAGGTAAGTAATAATGTTACAGATATAAACAAAATAATAAATCATGGGCCGGTGTGCAGCGTGCCGCATGTTTACGCTTGTATATTCTACTTCTTTGTATTTGAGTATATATGTAATAAAGTATCTATATAGTATATACGCATAAGTATATATGTAAGTATATGTGAATATATATAATAAAGTATCTTGTAAAATAATAACTTGTACCTGTAAAATTTTATTTGCATGGTTATTAATCATGCTTGTCCAATAACCTGCTCTTCGTAATACGTGATGCGATCCATCCATCATTTCATCAATTTCAATGAGTTGAATACAAAAATTATTTTCATATTAAAATCGAGCAAATTGTATATTTGATTTGAATAAAACAAATATTTAATTATCCTAATAAATAATTTGTTCATGGAAAATAAAAACCTATGTTTCATTCATTATTTATTCGGATCAAATAGAGTGTTTATTACAACTGAATAAGCAATTTATTTCATCCGAATAAATTTTGTAATTTATTTAAAACAATTTATTTGATGCCATGAAAATTCCTTATTTGATCTGAATAAATTTTTATTCGGATTTAATAAGAGAATTTGAATAGGCAATGAAAAATTTCAAATATTTGTAAATATTTGTGGCAAATAAATGCCTATTAGGTTCATATACGAATAAGAAAATTTATTCGTAGTAAATAAATTTTATTTAAATCAAATAAATCTTTTCTCTGGGTGTGTAAAATGAAGTCCGAGATTTGGTATTAATAAAAAAAAAATATATATATATATATGTTCGTGATTATAAAATTCGAGGGGGATGAACAAAAGCGACGATAATTTAGATCGTCGTACCTGCAGTACCTATCTACCTCCTACCTGTACATCAAGGTATTGTTCATACGTATAACGTGCGGGTGGGTGGCGAACCGTGACCCTTCACAACGTTGGCTTTCCCCTATTCTCGCCCATGGTCAGTGGTGATGACGTAATTTTAATAATCACTGTCTGCGCCACTGCAGGTTAATTATTATTATTATTATTATTATTGTTTAATTTTTATAACGCGCATCGTAAATTTTTACCATTATTATATATAGAAAAATTAATCTTATATCCGTATAAGATACCTACGTGGTATTAAGCTAGTGCTGCACCCTCGATCTATACGCAAGTCAGACATCCTTGAAAGGGTTCGATCTCTGAGGTATACATATAGGTGTAGGTAATATGCAGTATAAGCAAAATGAAGCCGGAAAAAAAGTAGCGGAAGTTCAGATATTCGGTCGCAGGAATCCCTTGGCTGCTGTAACCTTACCGATTAGGTGGATCAATAAATCCAGAAATCTTTAAACCGCAGCCTTTCCGGGGTTCAAAATATCAGAATAAGAAAAAAAAACAAAAAAAAAGTAAAAAAATAAAAAATAAAAAAATGACTCGATCGATAGAAAAAATTACGAATTTTAATATTAACTACCGAAAAATGAGATTATTTTTTTGTCTTCACATCCTCAGAAATGGATCGAAATTTTTGGATTTTTTAAACTTTCGGAGTTTTGAGCTGGCTGCATTCCGAGCTTTCGAAATCTTAATCTTCTAAGCTTGAACGTATCTGGAAACTCGAAATCGTCTTAATTAACGAATTCGAAATTTTTGCTATTCGGGGCTTAAACCCAGCCCCAAGATTCTCTCTATGTACGTTAAGAGAGAGAGAGAGAGAGAAAAAAAAAAAACGTAACAAAGTAATCATCGTCTTTCTTATTTCAACGATCGTGATGACGAACAACAATTTTCGGAAAGAGAGAGAGAGAGATTTTGCAGTTTATTACATAATGACGTAATAGTGGAAACTCCTTGGTCTACAGCGAACGCTTTCGCAGACGCACGCACACGATCGCGGTGTATATACGTACAGGTATATATTATACCACAGAGCTCTATACCTATATACCTACTCTAAAGTAAAGTAAATATAAGAGAACACCCTATTCCAATTCCAGGTGTATATTCAGGGCGTGTATCAGCGTGTGTGTACACCTATACATGTGTGAGTAAACTTATACACGCGAGACTAACGGACCCCGTCATTAGTAGGTACATAACTCGAGGTACTTGATGTTAAGTCAGCGTGAAGCTGACGCTTACCACCGCGTAGCAATGGCATATATGAGGCAATTCGGCTGTACGAGTTATTTCGTAAGAATAAAAGAAGTAAAAAAGCAGCAAAAAATCGAAATCGAAATCGAAAATCCTAAATCAATAGAAAAAGACGCATAATTACGAAAATTGAACTCACCGTCGTTGTGATATTGGCGAGATAGCGTTATGACCGAGGGTGGTGGTGGAGGTTGCGACTGGTTCTGACTCTGACCCTGATTCTGCCCCTGACTTTGACCCTGGCTCTGCGGAGTACTTGGCGGAGTTGCTGGGGTAGCTGGACTCTTGTGTTCCGGTGTTGCGACGCTTGGTGTACCTTGGTATCCCATAAATTCACCTAAATCCGGCACGCATACACTCTCGTATAAATTTGCTGGTACATTTTCAAGGGATGGTTTGTCCGAGTCGACTTCTGTAATGATAAGAAATTGAAAGATAAAAAAATTGAAAAATTAATCAATTATCGTTCATATGAAGAAAAATTTTCGCCAAATTTATCGTTAATGAACAAAAGAAGAAGAAAAAAAAAGAAAAAAAACACGTACAGAGCGAACCGAGAGACAAAGATCTATGAATGAGTCGTCGAGAGGTATGAGGTACCGCGGTGAGGTCAGAGGATGGAGTATATTTTAGTTTCTACTTTTTTTTTCCTTTTTTTCCCCGCGATGTGTGTATGTACTCATATGTGTGGATATATATATAGCATACACACCTATATATTATCGCTTATGCGTGTTCATGGGTACATCTATCTTTCTACAGCTCAAACAATCTCATATATAGAAAAACTCTAGTGAGCGTTAGTTAGTTGGTTAGTTAGTTAGTTAGTTAGTTAGTTTCTTAAGTGTTTCTTAATATCCGCTCCCATTCGCGGAATCAAAACGATTTGCTGTCTCTACTTACCCAATTTTATAATACTTATATTCGCATTTAACTACTTGCGCATTGCACATATGTAACTACATATATGGTTACACTGTATGCCATGGTCTAATCCTGATGTACCGAATTACAATTTGCAATATAATACATCAATTTATTAGTGATCAAATTTTTGCAATAGGAAAAAAGAAAAAACTATTCCGAAGAAAAATCTTGTCTTTTATCCGCAAAAATTCGAACAATAATGAGAATGAGAAAAGTGTGCAAAACGCGTGACGAACCGAATGGGTGATGGTTTTTTTTTTTTCTCAACTCTTTTCTTTCCTTTTTTTTTCCTATATCCTCTTTGTTTTTCGCAGTGTTACGAACGACGACTTAGTGTATATATACACATATATGGGAAAAAGAACAGTTATTTATATATCTACTTGCAGGAATCGGGCCGATTTGCTATTTAACGTTCATAAAACGTCTGGCGATTAATCAAGCTTGAGTAATTTCTATCCTGCAGTATGAAATGACGACGATGATGTGGCCCGTCACAAGGAACTATGCAACTTTGATTATAGAGGTGGAGTTAAATCATGGGTGAACCTATACTTCCTGTCGTATATATCCACCGATATACCTCTTTCACTGCACTAACCGATCGCTGAACAATTTAATGCCAGTTTTACGGAAAAAAAATTCAAATAAATATGTGAAAAATAAAAAACACATTATTCCCATCGGTCTGAGCTGTTTCCTTTTTTTTCTCCCTTTTCTTCAATTTTTTTCATTTTTTTCTCTTCGGGAAAGAATGAATATAAAAAAAAGAAAGGAAGAAAAGAAGAAGAAGAAGAATCTCAACATATGATACGCGGAAGGACGAAAATACCGGAAATCTTTGACGGGGGGGGGGGGTGGGGGAAGAATCCTCATGGGTTTTTAGTTTTGGTCAAACTATTGAAAACGCAGCACCCCGGATATAAAAGACTCTCGGAGGAAAAACCCGAGATTTTTATATGAAGAGAATTGTGCAAAGCAAAGTGTGCATGGGCACGTGGACGTAAGGGCAACAGCATAGAATGAGAATAATAATGAGAATAATAAGAATAAGAAGAATAAGAATGAGAATAAGAAGAAGCAGCAATAACAAGAAGAACAGGTACATAGAGACGATTTTCTCAATGGGATATACACCTGATTTTAGTTTTCCAAGTGGATTCCTTGTAATTCGAGTGCATTTGTCCGGTATTAAGGTGAGGTGAGGTGAGGCGAGGTGTATTATATGGTATTTTAAACCCACATAGTTCATTGAGTCCCCAAAAGTGGGGTCCCACCTTGTAATATCACCGAAGACTTTTCCATGCGGCTAAGAAATACCCGAATATCCGGAGTTCAAGTTTCTATGAAATATTCTACGAGCGAGGGAAATAATAAGGGGGTTGATGTACAAGAGGGTGCTGCAGGGCTGCTTATTTCCCCACTTTTCTTATATACCGGGAGACGAGAGATGAAACATAAAACGGTCACTATATGTGTATATAATAAAATCTTCATTCCGCGAACTGTTCTATATATGGGGTATTCCACGTGAACCGGATCGTTTTTTGGCAAAAAAAAAAAAAGGAAAATTTCAAGGCAATCCATTAGACCCTTCAAGTAGAAAAAAATGGAAACACATCTTTCCCAAGTTTTACATGCTTCGCCGATTTTTGGCAAAAAAAAAAGAAGAGAAACGGGAGGCTGAAATTTTGATCACTTCTTAGTGCCACCTCGAAGTAATTTCGGTGAAAATTTCAGGGCGATTGGTTAGACCCTTCAAGTAGAAGAACAAAGAAAATCGCATATTTCCAAAGTTTGACATGTTTAAGAATTTCAAAAATAATTGAAGTGCTACATATTTCGAAAGAGCTCATTTATGCGCGTAGAATGCACTATGGGAAGTTATGATTTTGTTCATGCATGGCTGAGATAAGTGGAGTTGAAAATGTAGTGATTCAATTTTTGGTATAATTATGACAGCGATATAAATTGAACCGATTGGTTTCATGCTCTGTAGCTGTTGGGGACATCTCATGTAGTAACGAGGAATCTGAATCTGCATCGGCGTCAAATTCGATTACCTCCGGCCAAAAACCGATCCGGTTCACGTGGAATACCCCATATGTATTCTGTTTCTGGTATGAATTTTTAGATTTTAGATTTCAGGTTTAGGATTTAAGATTTTTTTTTTTTTCGTATTGCTCACCTTTCTGTAGAATTTCAAGATGTTCCCATAAAATGTCACCCATGAAGGCTGGAGCCCTCGCCAAAAACGACTCCTTTCCCAAACCGCATATAAGTTTTCCGGTCATGTGCTGCCATGGCTGCATCGCTACACCTTCAAGCGAAAATTCTCTTATCGCCCATTGGAGCCAGTGAGCTACAGCAGTTTCTGACCATTGCCTTGGATCTGTGAAATAATATAGAAACGAAAAAAAAAAGAAATAAATTTGAAATTCGTTTCGTATACGATTCATGTATGTAGTAGGTACTACTACGAGTATTGGTTATCCGTAAATGATTAGAGATTCTTCATATTGTCTATACCTATATAAGAATTACTGTTTTACAACGAACTGAGTAAGTGTGTTACGTCAAAGCTGACATTTCAATAAATATTGAGCTAACCATTTTGGTAGAAACAATACCGAGAAACATTGGAATGTCCCATTTGCGGGTACGCGCCCATATTTGCACGACTGTCTTATGCATTGTTTCGTGGTAAGTATATCCCTTTGGTAAAAGGATAGGTAGGTATAGGTACAGTCGTCGCAGTAAGCCGCGGCGCCAATAAATTACGCGAAAATATTTTTCGTTCCGCGAAAGGGATCGTAAGAGAATGATAGAAAAAAAGAAACAACAAAAAAAAAAAAACCAACAAAAAAAAACGCAAAACGAAATTGGCTACCATTTCCAGCTCGGATACTAGAAATGAAATGAAAGTAGATATGTGCGTCGAATAGATCGAAAGGCTAGAAACTTGAATGAATGAGTACGAGTCCTCGGTTCATTACTATGACGAGTATACTAGAGGATGTTGAAAAAGAGAGAAATGAGAAAACAATGTACAAAAGTATGGGTAGAGAGGCGAGGACGAGGACGAGGACGAGGATGAGGATGAGGACGAGGACGGACGGTCGTCTGGTCTACTCTTGTGGCGAGAGTATAGTATAATAACGTTAGCATCTCGTTTCGTATAGAACGAGGTATAGAGCCCGAGAGGCGCGCGGAGAGGTGCGGTATACATATAAGTTCAAAGAGACCGACAACGATGTTTGAGGATTGTGTCGATGTTTGCCTTAGTTATTTTTTGTCAGTATTGTTAAGAGGTGCCTCGATGCTCTATGAAAGCCGTATTACTACAGCCTATAACACACTCTTTACGCAGTCTCTCTTCTACACCCCACTACCGCATATGATATATCCAGAGAACTGACTTTTTTGACTAGGTATAGAGTTTGACTTGACTTGCTTGCTTGCTTGCTTGCTTGCTTGCTTGCTTACTTGCTTGCAGCGCGAGCCACGCGCGTCGACCACAATACACAATGGGGCCCTCGTTTCAAGCCACACGCGACACGTAGTAGGTACTTTACCCATGCTTACGTACATACTATGTACTATGTAAATACATAACGATATACAATCATAAATCGCTATATATAAAGAGATATTATGTATACAGGTGGAGAGATTCTGTTAGCTATAGTCTCTGTACGTGATATTGTTCACATCATTATTTTATACACTTATTTATTTAACAATTGTTCTAATTTATTCTTTCGAAAACACCTTTTTGTGTTTTTTTTTTTCCCTGAAAATTGGAAAGTTCAAAGGCTTTGGGTCAGTACTTAGAATCGAGATAGGAACCTGGGGTTTTGATTACTTTTTTGTGTGTATATATATGGAGACGTTCTAGCCCATGAGAGCATTGAAATTCGTATATGATGGAATCGAGGACCACCCTGATGTATACATAGTATAAGTGAAAAGATTGAGAGATTTATTCATCTGGTGATGTGTTTGTAGAAAGAGAGAGAGAGAGAGAGAGAGAGAAAGAGACCGAAGAAGGCAATAAAGGTTATTAGGAGTGTTGAAGCCAGGCGATAAGGAATCGGCCCTGTATATGTATAAACACGACTCGTCTATACTCTACACGTCGAGCAAATGCGTAGGGAGAGATAAAGAAAAGTAGACAAAGAAGTGAGGAAACAGAAAGAAAAAAGAAAGAAAGAAATATGGGAAAACAATGAGAAAAGAGGAAAGGAAGTTCTCTGATGCAGGCGCTTTGGCTTTAGGCACCGTGCGAGAATTCATCTTTATATCGCGTGCTAGTAGTGTATGTATAGTACCTACACCCGTGTGTGTAAGGGTTTTGAATGTACATATATATTATACATATATAAGAAATTCAGACGGTTAAAAGACGGCGTTTTTTTGAAACGTAGATTCAGAAAGAAACCGACTAGAAAGCCTGTTGATTTAGAAGCAAGTCACCTGTCAGACTTTACCTGTATCGCAAACACGGACATTTTCCCATTCTCTATATACTGGTATATATAAGCGCGAAGATAAGCCGAAAGTTTTGAAAGAAAAGTAGAATCGAAAAACGAAAGAAAAAATAAAAATGAAAAAGGTGCAGTTTTCAGTCAAGAAATTAGCTAAAATTTCCTTGCCACGATTCTTTTTTCATCTTTTTTTCTTCGGGTATATGTTCGATTTTTAAACGACGTAGAGGATACTATTTCGGTGCGAGTAGCTTGTTGAATCTCTATCCCCCATTACATCGAATATAGCGACGATTGGTCGATTCATTTTTTTTTTCTCAAATTCTTATTCTCTTTTGAGTAGGCAGGTAGTGTATGTACGTATAAACATTTATCCGTCAGCTGTCTCAATTAAGACTAAAAGGTTTGCGGAAATTCTGTATAATTTATAGACAAATAATTCACGCGATTGAAACTTCAATCGGTTGGATTACTTTACGATCCCTCAATAAACCTACCATCGAAATAAATTATCACCGTTTCTCTGTGTCAGTTGGATAAAGCTTTACGTTTTTCACCTCTCGTGCATGCATGCTGCAGCGTATATAGCGGCATTAAACAAGCGAATCAATCAACGATATACGTACTAAATTCAACGTAATAAGTTCCAATTTTTGTATTTTATTTTCTTGTTCATTTATGATGAATCTTGTTTCATTTTATCGTTCTTTCCCTCTTTTCTCATTTTCTTCTTCTATACAGTCTCGTATCAGGTACCTATGCTTATATATCGTGCATGTGCGCATATTACACATGTAAATAAAATAAAATAAAATAAAATAAAAAAAACTTAGAGATGTAGGTACGCGCGCGCGCAATCATTGTAATGACTAACAATTACAGAGACGCGATCTCGAATGCGACGGTATGTCGAGGTATAACAGAGGAATGATGAGGGAAGGCGGGAGGAGGCGCGGGTGTATAGGGTGGATGGATTGTGAATGTGATGTTGATGGTTCTGATGGGGAGCCGATGCCACACATCCGGTATGCGCATTCAGAGCCACGCGGGTGTGACGTTACTTCCGGTCTACATGCCCTCACTCGCGCGCACAGTCGTCTATGTACCCTCAACTCGGCCCAGGTCGCCATCCTCGGGTCTAGACCAACCTCGCATGACTTAACCTGACCTCATCATCATCCTAGTCCCGTGCACGTCTCTCTATGCTTAGATTTACTTTTATTCATATATTTTACACAATTTAACAGATTCTCGTTTCTCATTCGTTAAGACATCGACTCCGCATATCGCATGCATCACACATAGCATAGAAACTAAGTTTCCGAAAATTCATTCGCGCAACTTCAAAAAAAAAATCTATAACGCAATATGTGCAATTTCTTCGTTTCGAAGTCCCCTAGTTCAGAATTTTTTCGACGCAACAAAAAGAGAAATATCCTCGTAAGATATCATATTAGATCGTAGATCGTGCTAAGACGGCTTGACGGATAAAAGTTTTCGTAATTTGGTTCTAATTTTCGGTACTGAATTATTATTTTTTCTTTCAGCTTTGAGGTAGCACACATTATACGTAGAAATTAGGTATATTATACACCCACGTATGTAACCATATATTTCGTACTATGATCATGCGTGTGATGTGGAGAAGGCACTGCAGCACTTAACGATCGCATGGTTCTCTGTTGAGCTAGATTGTGAAATTCAAGTTTCGCTCCGTTGATTTTAGGCTTTATATACAACTTTCGAAGGCTGATTTCGTCAGACAATGAAGTCCTTTTACCGTGTCAAATTCTAACTCGTATAAGCCTATATGTATGTATATACGAGACCGCCTATATAGGTACATGCATGAGGTTCTCTCATACATAGTACAAATTTATACGAATGATTTTTCGATCCATTTCTTAATTGATAATACAAATAGGTATATATATATATATAATAAAACAAGGGTTTTATTACCTTTTGTGATATTTAGACGTATTTGCTCTTTCTCCCATGAGGCAAACGAGGCCTTCAAAGCCTCTGTCATCTTCTTGTTGGTACCAGGCGTGAGCGGTGGGACCTGCGCCGGAATGTCTGAAAATAAGGAGAACAAAAATCATTATATACTTGCGTACATTTATCATAGAATTAATATAATCCAAAATTATGTCTTATGACATAAGATATGATTTTTTTTTTTTTTTTTTGTTTCATGTCGTAAATCGATATAAAAATGATCAAAACGCCTAAAGATTCTGATTTTCCTTGACAAATTTTCAATTTCAACGTTGTTCAAGATATTTTTAAGGAAATAAATCACATACGACCTTCTCGATTTTCGAAATGCCAGACAGTCGTATAATGACCTAATGCCATCAGACGCGCGATATATAATTGGGCAAACTCTATGTCACACATAGGTTGTCATTTTGATGTACGAAATAATAACTTAGCGAGTTTTAATTTGGTGTTAATAAATTTGCGAAATAAAGGTACCTGCACGTGTTCTGCATTTAATTTTCTTGTTGTTATAAGGTGCAGGTATTATACATATATAATACGTGGGTATGGTATATATAGTTATATACGCGTGTGAGAAGGTACGTTCTCCGTACTTCACACACTCCTGACTGTATATCGTGCAGGAGTTTTCGTATAGTGCGTCAGGTGTCGAGGGGTCAGACCGAGGGGATCGTATCCTAGATACAATCGTCCTGGAGCGTAAAGGGGCGCAACTGTCCAGCAGGTGTACTGCGGCAAAATATAGGACATACATTCGTGAATGTGGTCTGCATCTACCTGCCATGACAGCGGTTAACGCTTCTCCGATCGTATACGCAAAGTGCTTTAAGTACATACCCATGTACCATATAATACATATTCCACGATCTACACGTCTTATGGCATATAATACGGTTTCCCTAAATTTTTTACTTCTTCATTGTCATCTCACTCGATAAAGAGTCATAAAAATTTGTCCATTCATTTCCCCCGCTTTATATACCCATTCGATTTTCATTGTTATAAAATATACGTAGATATTATTTATTTACAAATAATAATTAGTGAACAATGAATGTTTAAACATTTTTCTTTTTTTATTATTCATTTTCTAAACATTTATCAATAGAGTAGGTATATTTATTATATGTATGCGTATTATAACGAAAGATTCCATTCTTAGCAACGTAGGTACAACGCGACACGAAATTCGCATTAGCTTTCAGCTCGTTTGCCGAACGTTTAATGACGTCTGGTTAGAGGTTGACTTCGCTTCTGCGGCTGTGTCTATGCCGACGCAGATGTATGTACATGTATGCACCTACGTTCGCAGGTGTTTTACTTCGAATAACCAACACCGGTGACTAATTTTCAAACCTCTAACTTATAGCTAGTCAGACAAACTAATGTATACCTACGTGCATAAAATAGAAAAGAAAAAATGAAAAAAAAAAAAAAACATATCGGTGAGCTTTGTCTCAACTTTGACAAATCTATATAATCGACTCGATCACAACTGGCGATGAACAATAATATAGTATTAATTTAAATCTATAAAACGGCACTCGGTCAATCAACAATCGACAAACGATACGATCGAGAGGCCACGTGCCCGTACATCACACAGGCTTTGAGACATCGAGAATAATCTAAATTTTTTTCACGCATAGGTCAGCTACCTGCACGCTAGGCTTGCTCATCGATATTCACCGACACAAATGGGTCTGTAGATACGAATAATATCAATGCATACATGTGTGCAATGTAATATGTATATATGAAGATAGGTACACATGTATGATATTATAAGCGTGAACAGAAGAAATATAACGGAATTAATATAAATAAGTATATGTGTACCTATGTACAGGGTGATTCAGATTAAACGGGTCATATTTTCAGGGAATATTCCTCGTGAAAATTTAAGACTAAATTCCCTTTACCGAAAATTCGAGGGACCGATAGTTTCCGAGCTACGAAAGATCTTAGTTGACCAATCGCGGAGCGTATATATATATGTCGCATGGACTGGGCACCGCTCAACTTCCACTCATCGGCAACCCAGTCTGCGTCACCTATGCGCTCTGCGATCGTTTAACTAAGATCTTTCGTATCTCGGAAACTAATGGACCCTCGAATTTTTGGTAAAGGAAATTTAGTCTCAGAATTCGACGAGGAATCTATCCTCAAAATATAGACCCGCTGAACCAGAATCGCCTTGTAGGTTTATTAGGCATAATTTTAACGATTAGGTAATTGCAAATAATTATGAAGAGGAGAATTCTGTCGTTTTGGGAAAACTTCTGTGATTATTATAGCCATATGTATTTTTTGTTTTTCTTTCGTTGCGCTTGTTGTTCGGGTAGGTATACCTATAGTTGACATGACTGGTTTGGGTCGCGGAATCGCGAGTGAATCGCGAGTGAATGCTAATGTATAAAACAAAATCGAAAAAAAAAAAGTCGTAATGCAAAGAAACGAAAATAAAAAATGATTAAAAAATATTGAAGAAAAAAAAAAAAATCGAAATGCAGATGCAGATGTAAATTGATGACCCGTTGAACTCTGATCCCCGCTTCACCCCGCTTACTCTACATACATTTGCATAAATATTTTTAATTATACTATTTGCGTTCCTCGCGCGCTATGCGGGATCGTTATACACATATACGTATTCGGTATAGATATATATACCTATATATAGGTGATTATGTAGATCGATATTCCCTTTATGCGATAACCTTAGTTGGATTAAAAAAAACATTTGTATACGAATAGCTGGGTGTTTAGAAGAGGGTGCGGGGAGGGGGAGGAGATAATTTGGCTATTTGTCCGCTGCATAAACGAAAAAAGATGTAGAATATAGTTTTTCTCATTTTCCTTTTCATTTTCTCTTTTTCTCCTCTTCGTTTCTTTCTTCTTCTCTTCTTCTTATCTTCTTCACGTTGTTTTCTACAACTATATAGGTGCATATACAGAGAGGTTCGGTTACGTACGTTCCCGAACGTGAACCTCGACCCCTACCTTCAATATATTGGACTTTGAGGTAATTATCGCAGATCAAAGATCAAAGATCGTTAAGGTCAAGATTATCGCGGTAGATACAGCTTAATATTCGTTTACTCGTTTCTTCCCAACTCTTCGCAGGTACACACATCCATATACTACCTACAATATGTACATATATTTTCTTGCTTAAAAATATATCCAACGGTCATTTACTTGGCTGTGTAACAAAGAAGAGAGAAAAAAGAGAGAGAGAGAGAGAGAGAGAGAAAAGAAAGGAAAATTAAAGACCATTAAAAAATCGGAATTCCCTAGTTAATTTCCTAATTAGACAGCTGAAAATCGTCAACCATGTATCGATACATAAATTTATCTTCTCTCCGTATTGGACCTTATATATCCCGAGTATTGATTTATTGCACGCATTATACTATAGGTAATAAACCTCATATCGCTTTTTCATTTCACTTTTTTTTCCCCCCAGTTTATTTAACTCTCAGTAACGCGGGATGATTTAGGGAGGGTTTGTATTGAGTAAATGACCCCATGGAATATCGGGAGTATATAAAAGTATACTGGGACTTATACTCTCTGCGCGGCACGTGCTGTTCCCTAATTTGCTCGGTGCTCCGAAGCCGATGTTAGGCCCATCGTGCCGTGCCGTTATTCTCTCTTCGGCACAGGCGGCTTTTCGCCCCGATCAACGACTAGAACGAACACACTAACTAAACGAAAGAAGTAAGTAAGGAAGGAAGGAAGGATGGAAGGAAGGAAGGAAGGAAGGAAGGAAGGAAGGAAGGATAAGGAGAGGAGGAAGGAACGACCGGGCTAACGTAAGCTGCAGCAGCTGTAAGCCAACTTCTTATTTCCCCGCACCAGGCTTCGTATTTCCGAACCCTCTCTCATATACATATGCACATTCTGTATAATGTACGCACCCATATGGTTAGTTTACTACGCCCCGAAGGAGAAATAGAGGGGTTCTTGAAAATTGAGAAAACCGAAAGAAAAAATAAGAAATATTGCGATCTAGGTAAATTAGACGAGGGTTTGAAACAACCAATAAGAAAAAGGAGACGCAGAAAGAAAAAAAATTTGTGAACCTACATATTTTTTATATACATATAGTTGTTCATTCCATTCATAAGTCAATCAATCCCTAGTTTATCTGATAGTTGAAAATATATACAATCGCTATACTA
This sequence comes from Tenthredo livida, assembly GCA_963992785.1. Taxonomy (NCBI): domain Eukaryota; kingdom Metazoa; phylum Arthropoda; class Insecta; order Hymenoptera; family Tenthredinidae; genus Tenthredo; species Tenthredo livida. The sequence continues at coordinate 4,869,987 of OZ023068.1, forward strand.
CCTACATTTATTACCTATAAACGAAAAATAAGCAAAAAGGAATAAAAACGTGTAGAAATTTTTGTTTCTTATTTTTTTGTAACAACCTAGAGGTATAGGACACATATTTATTCAAGTTTTGGAAAAACGCAGACCTCGCGCACAAGGCCGGTCCTCCGAGAGACTTTACGTCGAATAAATATATGGCCAAAGACACCAAGCCGCATATATACTATATATACATGGAGTTAAATACATGCGTGTATATATATGGTATATACATACGTATACACACATATATATATAGTATATATAGTCGCATATAGGTATAAACACGCACCATGGGCATGAGTCTCTGTATAGACTATATAGCTGGGGGAACGCGAAGCGAAGCGACGCGACGCGACGCGACCCAGCACAGGCGCACGGCGCGGCGCAAACGGGGCGAGCTACACCTGTTGCACACGACTGTTGCAGTGCAGCGTTGAACGGTGCGGTGTGCACCCCTCAGCGAGAAGGCACCTTGACTTTACGAACCGTCGCGCCAATGAACAGAATTTTAAAGACTGCATAACGCATTCATTTAATAATAAAAAAATTTCACCATTATTATTATTAGTCTTGTCTAATTAGACTCTTATTATTAGTAAATGTTCTTCAGTTGCATAGGTATCAAGGAATATTTTATTCAATTTTATGATTTATTTATTCATTTATTTTGAAGTTTGGCAAAGCCGTTGCACAAAATGATATTATAAGGTAATAAATAAATAATGTATACTATATTATGTATCTAGGATATTATATAGTATAGGTATAAATTATAGATATACGTGCGACACAAGTCGTACGCTCAGCGCCAGAGAATGTAATTTTAACTTGATTCTACGCTGGTTTGAGTTTTAGTTTGAGTTAGAGTTTAGTTTAGCCTAGCCTAGCCTAGCCTAGCTTAGCTTAGCTTAGCTTAGCTGGTTCTTGATTTTCGTGTCCGTTTGCCAAGCCGGTTGCATGGTTACGTTGGTATTTTAGGAGAGTTCGTACCGGAAGGCGGGTCTAACCTTGACTCCGAGCTGTTCAAAACTGTGTTACCACTCCTCCGACGAGGATCAATCTTGTTCTAAGATCCTCCCTCGTTAACCTCATAACACATCATCAATTTACTTTCATGATTTTATTTTTTCTTTAATTTTTTCTTTTTTCAATTACAACTATATCTATTGAACAAACATGTTATTATTATTATCATTATTATTAAAAGCTGTTGTATACTGTTCAACTTCGTCTTCTATAACATATGTAATTTAAATGAAACTAATTATTTAATCAGTTAATCATTATTTTATTTTTCCTCCATCTCCCGTTTTCATTTACTATTATATTTATATTCGTCTGCTTCTGATTGTGATATATCATATACATGTATACATATATATATATATATATAATAATCGAGTCACACCGCATATGAGTCGAGCGTTGTTCGTTATCCTACATATTATCCTATCGGTTCGGACAGAGTCGAGGAAAACCCTTGAAGAGAAGAAGAGGGAAAAAGAAAAAAGAAAAAAAAAAAACATAAAAATAACAGAGAATCTGAAAATTCTGGAAATACCCAGAGTTGGGAGTACTATAACGCATGTATAGCTTCATTTGTATATACGCATAGTCTCCTTATACATATATACATATATATATAAAAAATAAAAATATTTACGCATATACATATAGGAGAATAACAAAGTTCAGTTGTAATCAGTACGCTCATTAGCGCGACAGTGGTTAAGTGGCAGCGCGTATTGTTAGAGCGATTATCAACTGCTGGTGCTGCTGCTGCCAGTGCGGTCCGTACGTTATACGCGATACGGGAGTCGGAGTGTGGCCAGAGCGATATCTCGCCCACTTCCTGCTCCTGCTTCTGCTTTAGGACTTGCAAACGTCAGATTAGCACCCCTCCTTCTTCACCATGATGACTTTCTCATATTTTACTTCTCTTCTATTCAATGTATGTAAAATATAGGTATAGAAATTATACCGGGGGAAAATTGACGATAAAACAACAAAACGAAAACGAAAACGAAATAAACCGAATGAAAATAAAAATGATATTAGATTGTTTATGACAAGAGTCGAACGCACAATTCTTAGAGAGAGAGAGAGAGAGAGAGAGAGAGAGAGAGAGAGAGAGAGAGAGAGAAGAGAGATGATGAGATAGCTATATAAAGTTTATTGTACAGAAGCGCGTTTGAAAGACCATTGAACAAGTGACAGTTGCGGCGCGGTAAGTGTAGAAGAAGAAGGCGAAGAAGAGGAAAAATAATAATAAGAGAATAAGAGAGGTGGTTGAGGAGGTATCGTATGTACTTGACTTGCAAGGAGTGTAGATGAAGATTAAATACTTATGTACGATGCGTCGCGCTAGCACGGGCCAACGAGGGTTTGGTGGGGGAGAAGGTTGAAGGGGGAAGAGGGGGAGGGCGGGGAGGGGGGGAGAAACGAATTAACCCTCTAGTCACGTTCGAGTACGAGACTGACTGAGCGAGTAGCTCCTACCTATCGACACAGGGATGTCGAGACATCGACGACGACGACGAATGTTGCTGTACTAAACTATAAGACTTGATTTTTTATTTTCAAATTCATTTTTTTCTTCTTTTTAGATGTACAGTAGAATTCAACTGTATAATATGTATATATATATATGAAAAAATAAAATAAAAAAATGTAAAAAATAAAAATAAAATAAATTATAAGCTATATGACTATATTATACGTATAGGATCGCCGCGATCGCCACCTGCCTGCAAAGTATTCTTTTTCATTAGCTCACCTGTAACCGCGTCGAGGCTGTTTAATATCGTTAAATATGAAAAAAAATCAAATATTAAGTTATCGCTACGGGTATTACATGGAATCGACGTATATATATGTATATAGTTATAGGTATTGGCGGATATTTCGACATGGGATATTGCATGGTTGTTGAAAAATAATTTAAACCGTTATATATATATATATGTATATATATATTGGTAAATAACTATAACTAGGCCAGGATAAATTTATCCCTGGAGCAATCAGAGTTTCGATATGATTGACTGAGTGTAAAATAGGTTCGTGTACGTATAGTACGTTCGTTAATTTTGCTCGGAGATTTTTATAAACCAATAATAGTATACACCTATGGTGATGCAGCTGCAGAAGAGTAGGTATATATAGGTATATAGTATTGTGGAGAGAAATATTGCGAGAAATAAGTTATGATATATATATCTCATATATAGTCATCAGTACGGGAAATACCGCGAAATAATTAAACACTTGTTTTCGGAGTAATATCTACGTGCAGCCGACTCCCAATTAGTCGCAGGTAGTAGAAAAAAAAGAAGGAAGGAAAAAAAAGAAAGGAAAATAGACTTGGGCTCGAAGATAGGAGAGAAAGTAAAATCTGCGATAACGATCATCGGTCGAGATCCTATAAATGACAAATTTCTTATCTTACGACAATATTTTCAATTCCAACAAAAAATTCAACACCCAAAAGTGCCCCACCTATTTCTCATATTATTGCAGAATAATATAAAGAATTTTTGAGATTAGTAAACGAAATAATTTTCTGCAACGCGGTATAACAAGATATTATACCTACGCCAAAATTTATTCGCGGTATTTTAAGTTTATTAATTGAACTGTTTACGTCTGTCCCTGCAGCCAAATTTAACACCGAAATATACCCAATATTATAATATACTATACCCAGATACTAGACGATTAAATAAAGAAGAGTGACCTTTACATCACAAACCGCGTCGTCACGAAATTAATTTTTGCCTTCAACGCGGCCCGAGGGTATAACATGTGCATAAATGGTTCGATCTGAGAATGTGAATGGCAACAAAAAGAAAACAGTAGAGATTAGAGGAAGAAGGAAATAAAAATGCAACGTATACTCTCACAGCTCCGCTAATCGATGAAATTTCATTATTTAATATTCGTCGTACCTACACGGAGAGTATTAAGTAGTAGGTGTATTAAAAAATTGTGTAAAATAAAAGATGGCCGAATCTGAATTGAGTGCTTCGTGGTTGGTTCCTTTGTACGCGTTTACGCGCGGCTGCGTAGACACGTGCCAAAGACAGATGACAGTGAGGTTCCCTCCTCCGTTTCGCTGGAGATAAGAGTGTGGGCAGCAGCAGCAACAGGAGGAGTAATAAGGTAGAAGAAGGAGGAGAAGGAAGATGCGGAGGAGGAGGCGGAGGACCGAGATGAGAATAAGAAGATATTAGAAGTTGGTTGTTTTCCAACAACCGTTTTGGTGTTTCCCATTGATATATATATATATATACAGGAAAAAAGGAACTGTTATCTTCTCCAGAATTCAATACAACCGCATAATTATCCCTTCACAGAACCTAACGACGAATAATTCCATAAGGGATAATTGCAGAGATTTAAAAACGACGAACGACGATATTTGTTCTAATTTTGTTTAATTTAATTGGCAAAATACCTACACAGGTATCGATTGCTATAATATAGTTAATTTATTTCTAACAAATATAAAGCTTATTAAATCGCGAGTTAATTCTGCGGTCGATTAAGATCGGATAAACTCGTGCCAGAGTATTGCTCGAAGGCATTATGGCTCTGAAAGTTATATGCGCTACTTTGTTTTTTTCATTAGTTCTATAAGTATACAGGTATGGGAAGGTATATGCGATAGATAAGTAGGTATACCTATGTATAAAAAGCTGGAAACGAGTTTCGACTTAAATTCGTTTCTATAAATACAAACGTCATATTTTACAGTAAAGTAATGGTATATAAAGAGGGGATATTCCTCTAACGGTGGGGGTATACAGCTGATGTATAACCGTGCAGATATATGTAATCGCGAAATGGTTAACCTCATCATATAGTACCTCAGCCTAACCACCGGATAGTATCAAGACTAAGTATGCATCAGCACGTAATATGTATAATTCTTACTTTATACATGAAAGAAAACGAGAAGAATAAGCTTTCAGTGAAAATTAAGTATTTCAAGAAATTATGGTGCTATATAGAATTTGCGCTTTTTAAATTTGATAGTAATGATAATGATAATGGCTGTAATGATCTTTACGAGGCCCTTATATGCTGTGAAGATCGTAAACTTGACACGTACTAGAAAATAAAAGACGCTACTATATAAGTAGTAGGCGGAAATCTACGGGAGTAATCGAGAAAGAAATTATAGTGCTATATAGAATTTGCGCTTTTCAAATTTGATAGTAATGATAATGATAATGGCTGTAATGATCTTTACGAGGCCCTTATATGCTGTGAAGATCGTAAACTTGACACGTACTAGAAAATAAAAGACGCTACTATATAAGTAGTAGGCGGAAATCTACGGGAGTAATCGAGAAAGAAATTATAGTGCTATATAGAATTTGCGCTTTTCAAATTTGATAGTAATGATAATGATAATGGCTGTAATGATTTTTACGAGGCCCTTATATGCTGTGAAGATCGTAAACTTGACACGTACTAGAAAATAAAAGACGCTACTATATAAGTAGTAGGCGGAAATCTACGGGAGTAATCGAGATAAACCACTTTAGCTTGTCAGTGAGGCGGCGCTGCTGCAGTTGTCTCTGTAAGAAAGCATTTCCGGAGCCACACGCGACGCGTGTCTTCTTCTTCCTTTCGACTTATACTGTCTATATAGCGCATTGACACCCGACGTCACGTACGTACCTACGTACGTATATACGCGTTACCTACCTACATGCGTGTATAACGGCCATACGTATATTAGGGTGTGACTAAGAGGCATATAGCTAAAAGGAACAAAATCCGTTCATTTATCTTCCTTTATCGTTTTTATTTCACTTATTTTTCCCCGATAAAATATCAGTCGTTTTTTTTTTTTTTTCGTTTTTTCGTTATTATTCACAATTTTTGAATAACAACCAAGAAAACAAAAATTCTGTGAAAACATACGACGAATAAATAATAAGAAATAAATTTTTATTATTGTTATTATACCTATATCATAGTATTATAGACGTATAGACGTATGTATGTATTTATGCCTACCTCTGGGCCTGCCGAAGGACTTCATAGCTTTGATTCCCATGCCGACGTGCGCGTCGGTATAATCGACGAACATTAGTGCAGGGGCCCTCGTAAAATCGGTGCAGTTCATACGCGATTATAAATATCACCACCTTTCACAAACAGTAGATAATAATCCACTTTACTATAAGAAGGGTCCATTTGTCTATTTTTCATTTGTTTTTATTTTCAGCAGTTTATAATCGTTGCAATGACCGATTTACGATTAGCCCGGTTCAGACGTCCGAGTCGATCCCATCTCGGGGACAATTAAAAATCTTTTAGAAAACTTTCAGTCAAATTAAGATCTCGAAAATTTGACGATATGGTAGTAGCTCGTTAATGATTTATAGTAAATTTACGCTGCAGGTGGTTTCTATATCGTATGTATACGCGGGATAAAACTGCATCTACACATATCAGCATGCATCAGCATCACGTCTCGGCATATCATCAATAAACCGGAAGTTTATCCCATGGCAATGGGGTATTAAGGCGGGTGCAGGGGCCCGCAGATATAGGTACCTAAGTCTTGCGCTCTCGAAAGAGGCCGATGGTATCATGTGTCCACCATGTGTCCACCATGTGTTCACTATCAATTCATAACCGAGTCTTTTGCTATTTTCGAATCCCTTGCGCAACTTAAGCCCGCGGTTTTGTCGATGGATGGTAAAGAAAGAAAGAAAGAAAGAAAGAAAGCGAAAGCGAAAGCGAGCCCTTTCAGTCTCTAAACAAATATATTTCTTCAAAATTTTTTCGAAAAACTTAATTCATTTCTTTTTTCTTTAGTTTTATCAAATATCAAATTCAATCGCGCGTTAGATATTCTGCGAAAGTTTTTCTCACTATCTGCTCCACTCACACGCGTAGGTATATCTATATTACAAATGAATTGAATTTGTATCAACTGCATTAGTTTTGTTCATCTTTTGTTTCCTCCTTTGATTGATCAAAACTGTTCTTTATGTCTTAACTTATTTATTTCTTCATTTATGTTACTTGTTTATTTATTTATTTACTTAATTACGGACGAGTTATCACACGAGTATCACACGTCGACGTCGCACATACATAAACGTTAACAACATCTGTGTTTGTATCAATTTATTTACACACGTATAATTTAGCTATACATGTGTAGGTATAGGTATAATCAACAAGACGGGTGCATTACAACTCCGTTTTAAAGTCACACGTATGTATGCAACATACATACATGCATACACACATACACACGTAGATAATGATTTAAAATGAAAATGTTCGTAGGTAATGTTGATATATCACAGAGCGTAGATCGTTATAACTTCGATAAATATAATGTGTATTGTTCGGACGGTAAGGTTTATAAGATATAGTCTAGTTTTGATACACGGGGGTTAAATCAAGGTAGTTTACAAACAATGAAAATGACAATTGACAATTGTCAATTGAGAATTGCCAAATGACCACCAACAGCGATATCATCATTAGAATAATCAGACGGTATAAAATACAGGCTCGTCAATTCGTTGTGAATCGTTGTTATTACAATAGTTTAATAAATTATACGACCGTCAAATATCTCTATAATATACAGTGTATAAATATACTATACACATATAACGCGTGACGATTCTTTTGTTGCATTTAATTTCTCACTAAGTTTCAGTGCACCGAGTTTTTAAAAGTTTCTTCGATGTTTTCAGTTTTATTCACCGTCCATCATCCCCCCTCGATCTATATCTCGGTCTGTCTCTCTCTCTTCACCTTTATCTCTCTCTCTGTCTTTCGGTCTCCTTTATAAACCTGACACAATAAGCGCGCGCGCGATAGAGAGAGAGAAATAGAGAGAGAGATGAGAGATGAGAGCGTAAAACAACAACACACTGTGAACAGTAGCGAAACAATACCCTCTATTGGCAATGGTTTATGTTATTATACAAGTACGAGAATGTACTTATGAACAGAGATGCGATACTCGTATACTCGAATAAGGCGACTAAACGTAACGTAAGATAAGTATAACTAAGTAAGTCTCGCGGGAAGACGACACGGTAGGATGAGCCAGCCAAACGCAGACTCCCTTCGCGACTCGACGCGACTCGACTAAAATCGTGGCGAGTGGTGCGGCGGGCGGCAGCGGCAGCGGCAACGGCAACGACGGCGACGGTGTACGTACGGGTACGTACGGGTGTTAGTCGTTGGCTGAGAGAGCGAACCTTTCAGAGTGTACACGGTTATTTTACCGTCCATGTGTTAGGGCCGCCGGGACCAGGCAGTCAGGCTGCTCAGGCCGCTCAGCCCGCTCAGCCCGTCGTCGTTGTCGTAGTTCGGTGAGGTGCGAGGCGTCGGGAGCAGCCGTTTCTCTAAAGTAATGGTGGTGGGGGAAACTCGGCGAGAAAGAGATAGAAACAAGGGTATGAGGGCGGGAGGGGACGGGGGCACCCCCACGCGCCAGTTGGCCTCACTCCGCGTTAGTTTTATGAATGAATACTCTCTCAACGGGCCTGGGAGGCGAGGAGGAGTAGGAGGAGGCGCGGACAGTGCCAGTGCCAGTGCCAGTGGCGTCGACGTTTACTACTACACTACAACACTGGGCTGTAACACCACCAGCAGCCCAGCAGTAGCTACTGCTACGATATAATACGAGAAGGGTCGAGGCGACGGCGTCTCGTCGGTTCATTCGTTCGTTCGTTCGTTCGTTCGTTCGTTCGTTCATTCATTTGTTTGTTCATTCATACCGACGCGCGCACCTTCTAGTTAGGGCTGGCCCGATGCGTTCTCGTCACTCTATCCATCCGTCTATCTCTTTCGTTCTTTCTCGCTCTTTATTTCTTCATTTTTTTTTCGTTATTTTTATTTCTTTATTCTTGTATTTCTTTCTTTATTTCTAAATCCCATCACTGCAGCGCGGAGTTGGTGCAGTACGGCAAACCTCATCGGTCGCGTCTCGTCTATTTCCGTTCTTTCCTCTACCTACGTGCATACTACATACATACATACCGCGACTATACCGCGTACTGCAGCGTACACTAAGTTTTCCCTTTTTAGGACGAGCGCGCGTTATCTTAACGTGATTTACTCGAGCCAATATTGTTCCTTTCTTATTCTTTCGTCAAAGCATATTGATATTTGAATAACGCTAGAAAAACATAAAGAGAAAATATTGCATTCATTATTCTCTTTCTTTATGTTTTGAAGGACTAAAAAAAAAAAAATTAGAAAAAAAAACTAAAATGAAATTAGAAAAAAAAAAAAAAAAAAATCGGTATCATTATATATTTGATGTATAATCGCAAGCTCCCGATTCCGCGATATATATTCCTGCAGAGGATGTATCAACGGGATATCCACCCGGGGCTCGATGGTCCATTCATAGATCGTCGTGAGGCTAGAAGTGCGCCGTGCCGTGCCGTGGCGTGGCGTGGCTAGTTTTCTCCTCTCTCGCATCCTCTCGTCTATCCTTTTCTTGCAACCCAACGCAACGGCCCCGGGCAGGGCAGGTTTCTGCTCGACTTCTTGGACCGTTTATTATAACTAGGAAGCTGTCGGTTCCCCCCTACTACTCTATGCTATCTATCTACGCTTCGTAATATCGCCGTTGTAGTAGTGGTGAACGTTCTCGTTCCTTCCTTCGTTTATAGATATAGATATAGATATAGTTATAGTTATAGATATAGTTATAGATATAGATGTAGATATAGATGTGTTTAGTTAACCGTAGAGATACGTATACGACGGACGGTCAGCGTCCATACCTACCTACTGCCAAGAGCTGGTGAGCTGCTGGTCGAGATGACGTAGAAAATACAGTCTCGACCGAGCGTGAGAAACCGCGCGAAATCTAGCCGGTGGCACGAAAGAGAACATCGCGAGGAAACGGGAACGGGAATGAGAACGAGAACGAGAACGAGAACGAGAACGAGAATCGAGAAGAGAGGCGCCGCCACCAACGGACCAGCCTATACCTATATCTATATATCTATATCTGTATCTATACCTGCATCACCTGCCTTGAGGCCCACTTGACTTCCGTCTTTAGAAACCCGCGGATGCCTCGCTCAAAGATTTATAATATATCTCGATATACACGATAAAGGTGTGATGTATAGTATACATACAAGATATATCTTTTATTAGATCTTCCTTGACCTCGCATATAGGAACAAATTGATTATCAATGAATGATCGTTCAGTTATAGGTATACGAGTAGGTATACCACCGCGGGACTCAATCAAGAATTTATACATGATTCTAAATTTATTCGAAATATCGTGAGATTAGACAGATTCCATTATTATTCTAAGTTAGACCTTAAAAGCTTATTTTTTTTTTTTTTTTTAAATTAATTAACTTGTTTTTCCCTTTTGATGCGAGAAGATGTTTATTCATTCAAACAAATTACAGAATAAATAAAACGTTGATTGATTTTTAATTAGGATTGAATTTAAGCTATATAATTTTTAAACATCGTTTTTCATCTTGTTTCTCTTTTTTTTTTCTTATCTCCCTGTCAATAATGAAATATTGTGTGTTTAATTACACCCATACCGTTAATTGCTCTACTTTCAGACCGCGGTTTATTTTTAATCGAAAATATTATGCGATTATGCGAATAAAATGAATACCTAAATATATTTACATAGAAAACAGCGGAATCCTTTTGTCTTTTGCATTTTGCCTTTTTTTTCCCTTCTCCTTATCCTTATTCATTATTTATTATTTATATATTATCATTATCACTTGACGATAAAATTTATCGCGTCTTAATTGCGTGCGTTAATAGGTAGTTTCAAACCGGTTAATCTTTCGTCGATAATTAATTCCATGGGGTGTCAATTAGTCTCATCCTTATTCCCGGTTTGCCTTAGTGTAACCATACACAAATTTTTCACCTACATACATATACCTACTTATAAATATCAAATAACGATCAGCTTCTATACACCGATCAGTGATCACTACCGTACAGCGCATCGTTTTAAGCTCATGTTAATCCACACCGTGAAACCACGATATCTATATCTATACACATGTTTCTCTCGATCGTTTTATCCCACACAGTTATGTAGCTCTGGGTAGGTACCTATGGGATCTGATAATCGTGATCTATTAGACCGCAAATAAATATGAAATTATAATCCCATATGCACGTTAGTTTGTCCTATACGCAGAAATATATTACCTCGCTAAATTATGTGTATATAAAAAAATGAAAAAAATCAAATAAAAGAATAAAAAAATGAAGAAAAATAAATAAACGGAAACCCGATTTCATCAACATTGGTCCACTTTGAATCTCATATGGATTTTCGTATGATTGTATAGACGTGTGTGAGTTCAGATTTTTCGAGGGGAATAATGGGCGCGGGGAAGTATCGTATAGTAGTAAGCGTAGTAGAGGTACGTGTATAAGAAGACCGGAAGTCTGAGGTAGGAGAAGAGGGGCAGGGGGAGAAAGGAGCCACCGGAAGTATCTCAGAGCCCGTTGCGAGGCTAACTCGACATCCCATGCTGCAGGCAAAGAAAACCGTCTCTGTTATACAGTTTTTTTTTTTTTTTTTGTTTTTTTTTCATACATGTGTGCGTGTATGGTAGTATATAGAAATGAAGAAGGGACGTCGTAGGCTTGCTTCTCTTCTCTTCTCTTCTCTTCTCTTCTCTTCTCTTCTCTTCTCTTCTCTTCTCTTCTCTTCTCTTCTCTTCTCTTCTCTTCTCTTCTCTTCTCTTCTCTTCTCTTCTCTACTCTTCTCTTCTCTTCACTTCACTTCACTTCTCTCTACGGGGGAGTTATTTCGGTCGCGTATCGCAATCAGTATGCAACAAGTGACAGGCGTGCGCCACACACTCCTACCCCACTCCACTCCACGGTCACACTATATATATGAAACAAGAATCTTGTTCGTCCGGTGATTCTAACAAACTTTTCTCTCGCGTTTTCTTTATTCTTTCATATCGTTCATTCTCTTATACCACCTACTACCTATGTCCTATACTATACCGTTTCCTCCCTCCGTATAACCATACGTCTATGTCTTGCCGCGAATAGCGCTAAATTCTTTCATACGTAATTGTATACGTGTATTAAAAATTTTGTTTTATAATAAAAAAATGAGCCAAAATTACAAAAAAAAAAAATAAAAAAATATCTTCAAAGCATACAAATATCCTGTATGAATATATGTTTCGTTAATTATTATTATCATTATTTTTCATATACACGGACAAAATGTTACGGAGCGTTTAAGTCTACGAAAACGCCGTTAATAATTATGAATAATGACCAAAGTAGTGGGTATTAGTAGTAGTAGTAGTAGTAGTGGTGGTGGTGATCGCGAAGAACGCAGGTACAGGTATAATAAGTAATAAGTATATAGGTATACGTAAGACGAAAATTTCGAAGTAGTTTATACATATAGAGTAGGTAGGTATATATAGTATATGCGTATAGTTGATGCTCCGCTCTCCACACTCCAGAACATTATTGTTAGACAACTGCTTACTTCCGGTACTATCGCTACTACGTGTTTGTAATACTTTTCTAGGATGAGGCGCGGTGGCAGTGGCAGTGGCGGTGGCGGTGGCGGTGGCGGTGGCGGTGGCGGTGGCGGTGGCGGCGACCGCTGTCCCTCGCAGTTTGACTCTATCCTACGACCTACGTACGTATACCTACGTATACGTACGTACGTGCATACATAGATATATACAAATACGTGCCTACAAATTGCTTCGGTTTATTTTCAAATGCGACAAGGTTTTTTTTCTACACCTTATAATAAATAGTTAAAAAATTACCTCTTCATTTCTATATCTGACATTTTTTTTACTCCTATTTAGAGTCGGCGAGGGGGGAGGGGGGAGGGGGGGGGGGGGGATTTTTTCAGATTTTTTAAAATTAATATTTGGGAAAGTTATGACCGAGAAAAAAAAAAAAAATAAGAACTTCAATTCCGACATGAAAAAACTAAAAACTTGAGAAAAAAAAAAAGAATAGTAAATCTTATGAGATCCTATATATTATCGTGTGGCACTTGCAAAATCATATTTTGAATCATAGAATTAGTGAGAAATTTTGTCAGATTTTAAAAACTGGCGTCTTCGTAATATTGGTTTACCGATTTTTTTTTTTCTCATCAATTTCACTGAATGGTTGAAACAAAAAATCTGAAAAAAAAAAAAAGAAATACCGAGATCGTTTCAGGTCGGTAGAAACGTCGTAATAAAAAATGATAAAAATCGAAGGGGGTGAGAGAAATGAGGTGCTAATTTGACGTGGAAAGCTCCATATTATATGTTGAAAAAAGTATAATTTGATAAGAGAAATAGGTGGAAAAAAAAAAAGAAAAGAAAATGAATCATTATTAATTTGTTACAGTTCCGGTTTATGAAAGGGTGATTCTGCGAGCCTGGGAATAATTATTATGTCAGAAGCGTTCCTCGATCGATTAGCAAAAGTGAAGGCAAGCCTATTGGCGCGTAAGGATATCCGTAGATAATCAAAAACCGGTTTTTCCACACAGGTGAATGGCACCACAGTTCAGTACGCGGGTTAAGACCCGGGGTGGTATAAAATGTATATTATACCGTCAGGTGCTGCTGCTGCAGAGGAAAGGAGCCGTTCAACTCACTTTTCCGTTTCTAATAATGTATCACGTTATTTGCGTGATGAAAAATACAGAAACAAACTTTTCCTCCTTCTCGTTTATGAAAATAAAAAAATTACAAAAAATTACAAAAAATTACAAAAAATTACAAAAAATTACAAAAAATTGAAAATTGAAAATTCTATATAGGTATAGAATCGAAGTTTAATGTAACAAGAGAGAAAAGTGTTATACGTACAATGCAATTATGTATATAGAAGGAAAAATAAGTTACTGCAGCTATGAGACGCAGGGGCAGGTAAGCAGGCAGGCGTCTGTTATACGGGTAGGTAATGTTGTGAGATTAGGTTCGTGTGTATTCAAGTAGATGTTAATATACATCTTACGTTATAGTACCTATATAGCCGAAGGCGGAGTAATACATATGTGGGAATAAGAGAGAAGGACGAGGTAAAGAAGAAGAGTAAGAGTAAGAAGAAGAATAAGAATAAGAATAAGAATAAGAATAAGGAGAAGGAGAAGGAGGAGTCATTACGCAACGGACTTCTGCCAGTTAAGAAAACGACAGCAAAGTTAGCGAAGCGTATAATATATAAAATGTTAAAAGGTACATAGCATAGAGTCATCCCCCGAAACAGCGATTCACACAGATGGAAATAAGAATTGACAAAATCAATTCATTCATCGTCAGTCTCGCGAGAAAAAAAAAAAAAAAAAAAATAACAGATTATGAAAACAGTAAAAAACACGATTGTCCAGATATATTTCATTTTTTGATACTTTCGATCTAACGAATGGTTTCTTTTATACTATGAGAACCGAAATTATATACTTAGGAATGAAATGACGAGAAAGAAAAGAAAAAAAAAGAAAAGAAACACATACATGTGTGAACGTGAAATTGAAACAACGTCGATTAGGAAGACTGGGGACTGTATACTGTATAGATATACAGATGCACATAGGTGTGTATAGTAAACTAAAGGATATAGTCTCCTAGTCTGCGAAGGACTTTTCGAAGAGGTACGCGAGCTGCGGGGTGATGGTTGGTAAAGTTCTGGCTGGGTGAGCGCACGTCCGGTCATTAACAGAGCTTATCTACATGAGCACACCTCAGCCGCTTTTCAGAGTATAGAGTATTACACACGCAACTAAGGGGACCATCGCATCGCATCGCATCGCATCGCATCGCATCACATCACATAGCATCGCATATCGTTCTCCTAAGTTGCGTATAGCCCCCATATTATCCATGTATGTAGGTATATGTACCTATAGCTACATTATACGCGATCGTTTGTATATAAGAATCTATTACCTGTCACATGTATACCTATACTTATTCAATTTATGCGTACAGTAAAACTTGCGTTATATGTATATCATTACGACGTTTAAAAAGTATATAACCGATCGTGAGACAGTGCGTGTACTATATAGTACGAGGAGTAGGTAATACACACGGAAAGAAATTCGCGTAAGGTATGATCATTTTTCAATTTCGATGCACCCCGGAGAATTGAACCGTAAAAAATGTCTTTCTTCCGTTCTTCTCGCGTCATTTCTTCGCAATGTAAAGTAAGAAGTTACGTAGCTAATTATTTCTCATAAATTTGCGGCAACAATTATCTATACGTCATAGTAAAATGTAATTAGTACAATAGGATATATAGGTAGACAATATGTACATATGTGACTTTATACACCTACACCATAAATTATAAAAGTTAACATCGGTGTTCGCGGTAGTATAGCGGAGACTTGGAGGACATAGGTCGACCAGGGCATCGAGGAGGAACTACGCTCGGTTGCGTACAGAAAAACCCGAGTAAAACCGATTCATTGCGATCCTGTCCGAGTCGGTAGCTCATTGTAGTGCAACAACTACAAGACAAGATAAGCCCTTTGGGTACTCGCAAAATCAAAGCGTCGCGTCGCGTCGCGTCGCGTCTCGACGTCGCTATATTTGCGATTTCCTCGCGACTGCGTATAGAGGGAAAACCCAGAGAGTATCTATCTCACATATGTGACACCGCCGACGTCAGTATATAGACTTAGAGCGTTATACCGCTCGCTAAACTCATAAGGAACTCCTACATTCAGGCGATTTAATTAAACCCCTGGTATATTTGACCGTCTTCAATTCACCCGCTCGAATAGGTACCCTCGCGGATAACTATGGCGATTCATTGCGTCAAATCGTCAAATAATCACCTTTGAACCCTTTTTACGTCTCAACACGCCTTCGGCTATACGTATTTCGCGACTAATGTAGGTGCGACTAGATTGAGTCGGCACTAAGGTCGTAGACGCCAATAAGAGATGAAAAGTCGTAAATAATTCGATGTTAAGAAGTTGAGAAACTTCGAAGCTTCTCTCGCATTTTGAGACGCAGCCATAAGGTGCGAATGGGATTAGGATTACACGTATTCAATTTTTCGATGTTATTATCCAACTGGTGCTGCAGTCCTATTAATCAGCAACAGTTTTGAGTTTTATTAAAATGACTGATGAAAAGTCAGATAGCTTGATTCTGAATTCGAACTTGTGAGTCAGAAATCGGAAAATGTGGTCTCGAAAAGAGTATGAATTCTGTGTTACGTATGGGTATAATGTGTGTAGGTAGGGTACAATACACATACACATGTAAATTGTACACAGATGTATCGTCGTACGAATTATATACGATTGATAAAACAGAGGCTTTGTCGAGTATTTCGCTTTGCGAATAGAATAGACGTGCACTGCAGAATACGACGTCCACGCCTCTTCGCACTTCGTAGATCTAATAAGTAAGTGATTAGATCCGAGCAAATAAGACCTTTGGGGCGTAACTCTAATCGGCACAATTGCGCTACGCCTCGGGCTCTCATTAGTTGCGAATTTCATGATCCGTGTGTATAGATCTGGTATTCAGAAAAGGCGTTTATTAGAAGCTTAGTTCTACCGGAAAAGATACAGGTGTCGAAATAGAAACTTAAATAATCAACTAAACTTGATCGGGAAAATCGAGGAAGAAAATTGAGATAAAAAATCGATTGGGTACTAGAGATTTACTCACGCATTAGACGTGCAAGTGGTGGTGGTGATATATGTCTTCAGATAAATCGGGCACATGATACAATAGAATAGAAAATAATTTACAACAGGGGACTGGGAGATCGAGTTTGAAAAGTGCATATAAGTACCTAATGCATTTATACCTGTATGCGGTTTTGAAACAGGTTTGGTGCTCAGAGCGTAGGTAATCACTAAATGATAATTATGGAATGGGAATGATAATAGGAATGGGAATGGGAATGGGGGTAGCATTAAAGCGAGTATAAAGCGAGAAAAATGTGGAAACAAAAAGATCTCGTTTGCATAGCTAGACGTACAACGACACGACGTCACGTGTCTATACGCAATACGTAGTGGGTTGTATACGTGGTACTTGTATGGTTTTTGATTTGAAATGAGAGAAGAATAAGCCAAAGTTCACAGTACACATAATCATTAACAACTTCCGGTATATATGTATTATGTAGTATATCTTCTGCACGAGCCATTTCTGAATATAATATGTATATTTTTTTAGTATAAGGTAGGTGGGTGGGTGGGTATACCTACAGCGACCAATGGTACCCATATGTATATTATATCGCGTCACTAATGCCATAAGATCGTAATCGCCAAAAAAAAATTTCCGTATTTTTGGTGGCAAAATCTTTTTCATGCCATATAACATCATTTGGGCATATCCGCAGAAAAAAAATCTTTTTGGCGCTTACGACCTTATGGCATTAGTGACGCGATATCATTGCGCGAGTTTAACGAGTTCCGGTAAATAAATTTCACCAAAAAGCACGATAATACATCGCAATATTAAACCGCATGTACGCCGCTTGCATATTACCTATGTAGGTATATAACGTATACCTACACTTGTATACCTTAACGTAAGACGAAATATTATGTGAAAAAGGGTCGTGGGAGTAATGTGTTCAACTCGACATCACCGTACGCCCTATAAGTCCGAACTCCCAACCCGCCCCCATAAGTCCCACGGTATAAACTGCTCTTACATGCAGCAGCAGCAGCAATGTTCAACCAAGGGTCTGCCAACTGGCAAGTGGTTCCATGCCGCACGCGGGGTTCTCATTAGCAGAGTTTGTTGTCCCCTCTGTCTATTCGGACACGAGACTGCTCCGTTTACTTATTCCCCAAAAAAAGAAAGAAAGAAAGAAAGAGAGGAAAAAAAAGAAAGAAATCGTGTAGAAAAATGAAATAGAGTTAAAAGATCGAGGGAAAAGGGATGTTCGCTCTCATCAGCAAGTCGATCGAAATTAGTAATTTAGAAAGAGGTGAGAGTCTGATAGACTGATCTTCGCTTTGAATTACATTTCACTTCTCTATCTGAAAACGAATGAGATAAGATGAAATAAAATAAAATAAAATAAATTAAATTAAATTATATCCATTTATCGGCTCCCTCAGTTTTGCTGTTCGCGAGTGAATAAAGCGAACGAAATTTAATGATGAATAGGTAATAAAACTCAACACGCAAGCAATTAATTTATCCATTAGCGGCATTAGTACATACATACCTAAAGGTGCCCATATATACCTACAGAGATGAGAATGAAACGGTATAACTATAAAGAAGAATAGCGGGAAGGTAGGTAGGTAGGTAGGTAGGTACTTTCGAGAAATGAATGTCTACGAGTTTGGGAGAGTAGGTACTCGGAGTACACGGAATTACAGGAGTCAAGAGAAATGAATTAATTGAAATTCTGACGAAGCCTATACTCGTCCGAACCCATCAACCGCCATAAACCATGAGAAATAAATTCGACCTGCAGTTTAAATCGAACCTGCATAAAAAAGAACCAATGGGATATACCTGATTGCGTTACAAATGGCATCTTTTATTAATGTTGCACAGCTACTGCAGCGCACCTGTCTGCACCGTTTTTATTACGCCATTGCACGGCATCGTTTCCAGTTTTTCAACCCACAAAATGAAAAAAAATTAAACAAAAAAATAACGAAAGATGCATTAACGATTTTAATTTGATAAAATCGGTGATTCGATTCACGTCGTTATGCGATGCAGGCGTTGCAAAAATGTAATTCCTTTTGGATCGATTATAGGTTTATGTTCATACAGTTCGATCATAAATTAGGCTGATTATTTCCTACTTTTCCCTTTTTTTTTTTTCCAAATTTTTCTTCAGACTCAATATTTTTTTTCACGAAAGACAAAGTTCCCGGAGGGTGTTGTGCTCAGCGGGCGGCAACAGCACCTGTGACACATTCCCACGTGTGTCAGGCGTGTGTGAGAAGCGCACCTGTACACCCGACGAACGACACCTTATAGGTATTCGTAAGTATGATATGTGTGTATGCGTATGGCGTCGTGAAACGTCGTTATACCATACTCAGACAGAGGATAGGTATACATGTATTGTGTTTCCTTTTTTTCCCATATACACCCTACCGCTCTTCTAATGTTTAATGGATGACCAACCAACGCGAGGTCAAACGAAGACTGACTGTGCCCACTGATACTTAAAATTTACACATTAATTGCTACCCAAAAGTGATCGCGGGTAGGTATAATTATACCTACGCATACATATCGGCAAGATAATCAAACCCCTATAATTCACCCCATAGATATACCTTCACGCATGATCATAGATCGAAAAACGATAATCAATCTATTTATCGTTAAGATTTTGTCCCCGAACTATAGCATGATAGAAAATAATTATTCCATTTATTACATAAATTTTACTCCAAAATTACATACGTGTGTGTATACCGAACGAAATAGGAAAGAATTGTAAAGTGAATTAGTTTGAAAAGACTATGCGCGAGAATGGGGTAGTGTGTGAATGGTACATACGTATACGTATATACATATAACTGGTGCATACATACACTTTGCACACATGAATATATTCATATATAGATATATGTCCATATATCTTGTGATACAAAGCAGTTAATTCCATCAGAAGGCTTTCCATGCAGCCGAAATGTTCTCACGATGAAAGATAATGGCACGTAGGTAGGTAGGTAGGTAGGTAGGTACGTATAGGTAGCTAGGTTGGTATATGTAGATTATATTTTAATTTGTGTGAGTTTGTGTGTATATAGAGCCAGTGTCTTTTTTTTTCTTTTTTTTTCTTCATGTATAAGTATATTAAGCATGGCGGATGTCCAGCAAGCGACCAGTGACGTCATTGTGTCACGGCTCGACGCACACCCCTCCCCCCCCCCCTCACGTTATTACAATCGCGTTCCTCCCCTTGGTCGTGTGGGTGCAATATATATATGCATATGTATGATATATATATATCCACATGCATGTGC
Source organism: Tenthredo livida (assembly GCA_963992785.1). Lineage (NCBI taxonomy): Eukaryota > Metazoa > Arthropoda > Insecta > Hymenoptera > Tenthredinidae > Tenthredo > Tenthredo livida. The sequence continues at coordinate 4,890,012 of OZ023068.1, forward strand.
AATATACCTACATATGGGTAACATACGTGTATATATATAATATATATACACATGGGCGCAATTTTGTGTGGGTAGACGAGCGCAGACATTAACCGTTGTTCTCGAAAAACGAAACGAGGAGAGGCAGAACAAGAGGAACAGAAAAAAAATCAAAAAAGAAACAAAAATCAAATGAAAAGAATCAAGTGAAACGAAAGAGAATATAAGAACACTGAAAAGCAATTGACTTAAATTGCTGTTTAGTGTCGACAGACCAAATTTGCAATCTTTTATTTGCACTGATATTTGCAGTGTATCAGGTGATGCCATCATCCCCAAGGTACCTGACCCCGACTCACCTTCAAACGATCTCTACCGATCAACGATACACATATGTACAGACAAAGGATTTCGCTGACTCGTTTAAACTCATTTCGGAAAAGTGCAGATCGAAATATCGAACAAGCGAAATATGGTACTATACCTATTGGAGAAGGGACAGAGAAATGCATTTCGCTATAAGTATCCAGATTCTAGGTTCTAGGTTCTAATCAGTCGGTGTACTCGCGACGGTCCAGGTGCAGACATCTTTGCGCAACATCAAGTTTATCAAATTTTTTCACAGGTTTTCTGGCAGAAAAAACTTAAATCGAATAAAACCGCGATTCCTTTCTGCGAAGTTATGGAAAACTTCTTCAACGCTCCTCCACCCGATCTTCGTCAAAGTATTAGCTCCGATATCGGCGATTCTTATAACTTGTTGATTTTTTTTTCTACAGAATAAACGATTTACTTCAGATTTAGGGACGAGTTATAGGTAACATTTTTTTTTTCGACTAGGGTATACTCCGATCCGCTCCGTAGATTTTCCTCAAAGTTTTTCCGCCTGCGCTCTAAATTTTTGGGAGTGAAAGATTCACTCTTTTGTCTTGGAGTTGCACGATTTTCAATCCAAGAAAGTGAATTTTCACTCCCTTGGATTGAAAATCGTGCAACTCCAAGACAAAAGAGTGAATTTTTCACTCCCAAAAATTTAGAGAGTACTGATTACAGTGATACGTGATAACGTTGTGTTCTTGTCGAAAAGTAGAACCAAGTAAAAAAATTGACGTTACACGTGTTGCCAGTGGCTATTAGTATCACGTTTCGTTGATAAGAATAATGAAACCGCAGATTTCTGTTCACCGTATACCTATTGCAAAGAAAACATTGAACCGATTATCGAGCTGTACGAAATACGACAATGTCAATTTTCAACTTATCACAAGATATCCACGTTTCGAAGACACGTCGATTAATTAAAAACGAAATTGTCAAACGTGCAATACATATGTCACGCTGGTATGAATTCTGTACATACGTCTAACGGCGATTGGGTATTCACACATATTTGCATACACCTATTTGCAATATAAATCTACACAGAATATATACATGTGACAATGAGGAACGCAGATAGATTTCTCGCACAATAAGAGAGACGCGTTGGTGCGGTCGTGCTCTCTCATTCTCTTGCCCTCTCCTCCGAGGGGCGTAGGTGTGTCTGTCCACAGTACATGGTACATGGTATATGGTACATGGTATATGGCGTATTGTGTATTTCAGTCTGAGCCCCGAGGTCAGAGGGGAAGTACAGTACAACCTACCTCGTCATCGTCACGGCTGGTGAACAGAGTTTGTGAAGACTCACTCGTGTGAGTGAGCCGGGAGATAAGCCCGCACCATAAAGAGAGAAGGAGCGAGAGAGCGAGAGAGCGAGAGAGCGAGAGAGCGAGAGGGAGAGGAGAAGATAAATAAAAAGAGATGGAGAATCCCTCGAAGAGGAGGTACACAGGATCACCGAGGATTGGACGAGGAGGAACTACGTCGCCTCCGAGAGACTCCTCCCGCGGTTATCTCCAACCAACCTGAGAGTGGACCCAGCCCGCATCCAGACCCACGGGCTCGAGATATTCCACCGGTCAACGAATCCTCGAAAAGTAAACCCACGTCATACCCCAAGAACACCATATCGCGTATTCCTTCTCACCAATTGCCGATCATGCAATCATCCGATTGATCATCAATCCCTGCAGAGTTTCTTAGAACGTGCATTTCTCATACCCCGCAGTCGTCATCGTATTCACATACGCTAGGATCTCGGCCAACAAATCATCGCGGCATATATGCACCCTTTTTATGAGTAAAATTATTTAAGAAAAGCCGAACCTGTGTCCGACCCCCTTCGATTCGGCTGATTTTTTGTAGGCTTGTTACTCACCTAGAGAGTAGTCAAGAGCCAAAATATTAGGCCCCGCAAAAATTTATTGGCTAAGCCAGAGCTATTTTTGTTTTTTTTTTCACATTTACGACTTGAATTTGGGTATTTTTGATTACGCAGGGGTTTTTTGTACTAAGTGGACAAAAATTGTTTTCTCATTGTAAAATTGACCAAGGAACAAGAATATAGCCACAGATTTGACCCACGACGAATACCTGCAGAAATATTTGCCAAAAACACTCAAAATTGACCAAAAAAGTCCCAAATCTTGGAGAAATGGTCAAAAAATCTGTTTTTTCACTACCCGAGGCGGCCATCTTGTAGAGAAAGAACCAACGAATACAATGAGCACACGACCAGATTTTTAGGACGAACCGTTTAGAAAATACGTGGAGTTAAAGTGGGAGGATTTCGATTTTCGTCAAAAATTGACATTTTTGACCTCGTGGGAGAATGTCCGACCTACAGGCCTATTCTGCGGCGTCCTCCCTGACTGTCTAAATGGTGTATTGATAGGTTATCTTTATTGAAAAAAAAAATTAAAAAAAAAAAAAAATTATACATTTTCGCCAGAACCTTACGAATCTCATTTAATATACCATTGAGACAGTCAGGGAGCACGCCGCAAAATAGGCCTATAGGTCGGAAATTCTCCCACGAGGTCAAAAACGCCAGTTTTTGACAAGAATCGAAATTCTCCGACTTTGACTCCGCGTATTTTCTAAACGGTTCGTCCTAAAAATCTGGTCGTGTGCTCATTGTATTCGTTGGTTCTTTCTCTACAAGATGGCCGCCTCGGGTAGTGAAAAAACAGATTTTTTGACCATTTCTCCAAGATTTGGGACTTTTTTGGTCAATTTTGAGTGTTTTTGGCAAATATTTCTGCGGGTATTCGTCGTGGGTCAAATCTGTGGCCATATTCTTGTTCCTTGGTCAATTTTATAATGAGAAACCAATTTTCGTCCACTCAGTACAAAAAACCTCTACGTAATCAAAAATACCCAAATTCAAGTCGTAAATGTGAAAAAAAACGAAAAATAGCTCTGGCTTAGCCAATAAATTTTTTCGGGGCCTAATATTTTGGCTCTTGACTACTCTCTAGGTGAGTAACAAGCCCACAAAAAATCAGCCGAATCGAAGGGGGTCGGACACAGGTCCGGCTTTTCTTAAATAATTTTACTCTATATACGTTGCGGAAAATCGTGTGCAACAGTGTTGATATCACTTGCCTACTCGTCGCAGCGATTGCTGCAGTGAGTCATAACGTCCCGAGGATTGTGCGCAAGCAGCTGATGATCGCGCGATAGCGGATAACAGAACAGCAAGGATCTCATTGTGCTCTGCACATATCAGATGCATCAAACTACGTATGTTTCAGTTTCCAAGCATATTTCCAACTTTACAGAGCGCACCTTCACGGTCCTCATCAGAACTCCCTCCATCCCAACATTTATACGTCTCTGGCGCATGCGTTCGACTGGACTGACGTGTAATAGTAGCACAGCGTATCTGCATGCTGCATGGTTACACATCTCTCAACCACTTCCAATCCCCGACAATTTCAATAACTATAGCAGTGGGTGTTGAAATGGACTTAAAACTTTCGTTGAATCGTATAGCGATTTAAATGAACGCGTTTTACGCGGTGGCCCGCGTGATTGATATCATTTACTGTAGTGTTTGTGCCAGCGTTTATGATGCTGCTTATCGTGTGTTCGCTTATCTAATCATGCCCTTTTCTTTTCTTTTCTTTTCTTTTCTTTTTATATCATCATTTTATTTTCAGAGCTCCCTCTCTTCGTACCACTACACACCCGCATGTGCAGAACGATCTCACACGGACTCGCACAGTGCTGCGTCAATCCTTGAAGTAGCAGCAGCCCATCTACTGCACACTCAGCTTATTGTATTTCCATTTTTTCCTGCCTGGTTTCGACCCGGCTTCTTTTCTCGCACGAAGTTCATTCTGCGCGTTGATTAACGCCAGTTTGCGCCCGACGATGGCAGCCCCACCGATCAAATTCGAAACCGCAAGAGTTTCGCCAGACGCTGATAAATCCGATAAAGTATCCGAGGTGAGTTCTCCCGCACCGTCGATAACTTTCTCTTCCTCGATAGAGGACTCTCTTCTATTTTCCGCGAGGGTGTCTGATCCAGATCGAAAAATCGTTGGGGAAGAACCGATGCGGTTAGAATCATCATCGAGTGCGGACATAACGGCAACGATAAATAGAAAAACTTTCGAGATAAGGAATTTCATCAACGAGCAAAAGATTGTCAACAAATGTTTCGCCGGCAAATTCGAAGCAGTAGATAATTTCAAGGCCGAGATCGAAGAGTGTGCTTCGAAGGTGGCTCAGCTCTCCACTTATCTTGCGGATATCGCCGTACAATTCGAGACCCTCAACGAAGAATATCAACGATTGAATCGTGTCTGTAGCGAACTGAAAGCATCGAATCGAGCGGCGATGGAGGAAAAAAATCAGCAGGTTGAGTCTGGATTTGCGAAAGTTTTTATTTCGGGAACTCACACTGTTGAAATTATCGCTGATTTTGCTGTCAACGTTCTCTGTTTCGTTATTATTTCTGTAATTTTTTATACATTTCTGTATTGGATTTGACCCTAGATATTTACAGTAATAAACTGATATGCTAGCTGTACGTGAATTTGATGAATTTTATGTCCGAAATCTGAATCCCAAGATCTGTAGTATGATCGGAAGTAGCGAGGTAGAGGAAGGCGGGTAACTTCGTTGTTGTATAGTTTATTCAATTGATAAATCACGAGCATGGAGTAACGTGATTTTCGCATCGATTCGGATATACGTTTGTATAAGGAATTGGATATTTGACGATTGAATAGACGTCGTCCAGCCACGAGGCACTAGTCCTTTGTAAAATTGAATATAAAACAGGGTTTGAGCTGCGAGCAAAAGCCAAGAAAATCCTCACCGTCCGACGAGAGTTTTTATGAAAATTTTTCAACAGAGAATATATTTGGGAGGCTGTCTCACTTCCGGTGATAAAATATAAACCAAAGACCGGATATGTTCAACGAATTTCTTATCAAATAAAATAAATAATATTCCATTAACAACAAAAGCAACGTTTTCGTTTTTTTCTCCGTTATTTTTTCTTCTTTTTTCTTTTTTTTTTATCGAATGGGATTCAGCTGCCACATTGTCTGACCGCGACAGCGCGGTTTAATGCTCTTCTAATCGAATGGTGTTGAAACAACTCTGTATATCTACTCGTCACTGCTACAACACCAGCAGCAGTACAAAGTAGATTAGATAATGCAGATTGTGACTCGCTCTCTGTCCAATATGATTATCAAGACAAGAGTGGTCCCGCGATAGTGAGAGTGGAAAACCCCCTTCTTCGCTATCAGTGAAGGCCGATCCTTAAACGCAGCGCAATTCACGTTCGAAAAAGTTCGATAATAAACGAGTTTTATTTCTCTGTATAAACGTATCAACTATTTTAAAAAATTTTCCGCATGGCTTTCGGTTAATAAGGCAAGACCTTGAGTCCTGATAAAGTCGATGACGCGTATAAGATTTCCTAATCTGGTAAATGCGCACGTGATAACCAGCCGCAGTTTCGCGCCCGCGTACTAGGCATCATTTTTTTTTTTCATTTTTTTTTTTTTTTTTATCGCCTAACCACTTCATAAATATTCCCATCTCTATGCGCACAGTGGCTCATGGGTCTTTGAGCTTTGCGGAATAATTGTGACTCCAATTATTCGGAAAGGTTTTCGAGTGGTAAAAGAGTTATACTTAGGCCCAGTGACAGAGAAATCATTTTCTCTCTCGTTACTTCCGTTTCCCCTCTCTACATACTACTGGCTTTCGAATTACCTACACCCGACTTGATCCGTCAAAGTTCGAGTTATTTGCCCCGGTGGAGCCACGCAGTCGGTTTTCCATTCGTAGCAACCGGTTGACGAACCGCGCAATGACTGAACGCGAGGAGGTTGATCGTCGTCCTTCTGATCCCTCGTCCTCAAACGACACAGGATCAAGACGGTCAATCGCTGCCATTCGGAATCTTACATTTGATGCAATAGGCATAGTCCCAAAACCATCAAACGCTGAAATCATGGATTCGGAATACATGCGTGATTTATTCGACGAGAAACTGAAACTGAGACAGAGACAGAGACGGAGACAAGATTTCGATAATACAGTCGAGAACAATGCATCGAGGGAGACTAGTCCGTATTATCCCTCGTCACGTGTGATCGTCGGAAGTATGGGGATTATTGTTCTTTCGGTATTATATTATTTTCTTTACCATTACTAAATCTAACGCAGAGGTGCTTTTTTCAACGTGGATAAACAATTTGGAATTCTTCCCTGTCGATTTGCACCAGGAATCTGCATTGAGTGAGAAAAAAATTGATCGGCCAATAAATGCCGGACCAAACACGTTTTCGCTTTCCAAATGATTCGCGCAATATTTTTTCGCTCACGTATCCCGTGGGCTTTGTTGCCACTTGAAAAACCCAAAATACCATGAACTATTCGCACGCAGTTGCTCGTGTACGTGATATAATTTTCTTTTTTAATCTGCTGACTGCTTTATCTTATCCGTTTACAACTTTCTTGGGGTCTACCCCTCTTGATTACAATGACAATATCTTGCGGATCTTAGCCTACGTTAAACCAATTGCGATTCCAATCGATCCGCAACTAATTCAAGTGAATGATAAGAAAACCTAATGTGATTATATAGCGGTGATGATTGTCTAGGTATTTAAATGGTGAATATATCTATCGACGCAATTGCACTTTTGTCTATTAGGCGTCATCCGAGTATTACCTAGGTAGATAAGATTATGACGAGGCGCAGAAAATGTCGAAAAATTAAAATTAAAATTAAACTGTTCGGCGATCCGGATGTATCATTTTATTTCTCGAGCATTTATTGAAATGAGAAAAAAAACTGTAACGTAACGTTTGACGATACCCCCCCCCCCCCCCCCCCCCCCCTCGTAACAGATAGTGGCGCTTTGCCCCCCCCCCCCCCCACCGAGAGAGTTGCGGAACACGCGAATGACGCCTATCTTTATCTCCGTGGTGTCTTCTTCTAATACTAATAGTTGATTACGATGGCAGTGTTTCAACAAACCTCGAGCTTGCAATATTCGCTTTAGTGTTTAATCGAACCAGAACATATTTCGTGACCGTGATTTAGGATAATGGATAGGTTGAGCCGCAGGGTGGACAATCTGGAGTTTCGAGTTAGTGACTTATCTTCGAAATTTAGTGAACAATTATCTATCAATTCTGTGATCGCAAACGACCTCCGAAAACGTGCTGTGAAAATTCTCAGCTCGCAGGACAAGATTGAGAAAGATATACAGTCGATAAAAAAAGATCACGATGTTTTGACAGAAGATCATGCTGCTTTGAGAAGAGATTATGCCGTTTTGAAAGACGAGCATGCAGATTTGAAAAAACAGCGAAATATTGATGTGAAAAATGTCATTAGCACAATAGGGGTGATAAATAATCGCCTGATTGAACTCGACGGATACATTGCTGATAAATTAGACCAGCAAGATATTGGCGTTGAAAATATCAATAGCACATTAGGGGTCGTAAAGAATCACCTAATTGAACTCGAAGGATACATTGCTAATAAATTAGACCAGCAATTGGCTATCGATTCTAGTGCCGCAGCAGAATTCCACTCTTTCGCTTACGAGAAGTACAGACTACTTGATACTGCGAGCGGCGAGCAGCGGAATTTACTAGCCCGGATTGAAGCTGATCAGAAAGAACTAGCTGCGCGTAATATCTGGCTGCTGACTGACCAGATTGAATTAAAGGACAGACTGGTCAGAGTGGAGGATGAGCAGACCGAATGCTCGTGCAGCGAGCTGCGGATGATGATAGCCCGAAGTGCAGCGAAACAGAAAAAGCTCGAGAAGGAGAGATCCGAGCTTCTGAATGTGCAGGAGAAATTACGACGGAAACTAGCGGAACAAGAAGCTGAACCAAGAGTAGAAGAACAACGCGCGATTATCTCGGAGCTTTTGGAATCACGAGAGGAAAACGGAGCCGCGGTTATAACGGCGATGTCGCAACTGCGCTAAATATTGAACTACGCCGCGAGGACATCGTCGTATCAACAAGCGTTGGTATCGGAAATGCGTACTAAGAAGGAGAAGATCTTGCCAAATTGGTCCATATTATATGCACTATGTGATCGCTGTCGTTGCATCGATTAGGGGTTGTCCATATATTACGTAACGCAAATTGGGGGGGGGGGGGGGGGGGGGTACTAAAAAATAGCGTTACGTAATATATGGACAACCCCTTATCAATCTTATCTGCTTCAGTGTGTTTTATCTTATCTTTAAGCACTAAGTGTATTATGTATATCGGACTTCAAGCCGCATGGATTTCTATTTGTTACTGTACTTATGAGACTGGGAATACCCAAGCCACATGTTAATAAACTGATGATCTATTCACTACTAGACCTACCATTGATTCCTTGTTATAATAATTGGATAATTTTCAAATGACTTTACTTACGTATTTGGGGAATAATGGCTCGACCTCGGAATAATAGTTTTTAACGATCTATAGGTTGTCCGATGATTTTACGTCGCGAGAAAATCTTATCTGCCATTAACCTAATCACGAAGGCCAGGAACCAGACAGCTTGCCAAAGTATCAACAGATCAGAATGCGCTATCTTAGTAAAACTCGCTGGAATAGAATCGCTGCGATAATCTCGGTAAACAAACACCGAGACAAACACTGTTGGATCATTTTTCAGAAGGAGTTCACGACTTGTCAGCTTCAGCATCTTTTGCGATTTGTTGTAATGCTGATGGCTTCCGCATGACCTTTTAATACGTCGAAGTTTAAGATTCTTCTTCCTTTATTTTATCTTGATTTATGGCTCTGCGTCTACTCTCCGCGGTTTGCGTGATTTCAACTAGAATAGACTCGCTGCATACGATTTGGGGACCTGGAATAGCCTGGAAACGCATTGAATATTGCACACCGTCATAGTTCAAATGAAATGCGATTCTGTTCCATTGAAGCCGCGAAGATAACGAATTCTGGTAATATTTTAGAACAGAAAGAAAAAAAGAAATCACGAAAAAATTAGCAGAAGAACAAGTTGCGCTATCGGGATCCGAAGCATAACTTCGCAAAGTCTCCGCGCTATTGTATGTCGTACTAACATGCTGTGTTGAAACTTTCGTCCGCGATAAGCTCGCGGCATGGCGTGTAAGTTTATCTTTAGTAGACAGGTTGGTCATTCGCTGCGCAAATGAGCTCGAGAAAAGAAGCGATGGTCAGACTTCGGGTTTTCCTCGATGGGTTAACTTCCTTTCCTCTCGTCGGCGACTGAATTTTAACCCAACAGTCAGTTTCAAGCCTCGCAGACGTGACCTGAAGCGGTGCCTGTGTTTGCGAATATCACGTGTATGGCGGAAAGAAAATCCTCCACATCAACATATACCCTCTTGGCTTTTGGCGACTGGTCTATTTGTGCAACAGCGTCACAGTGCTTCCAGCGTCTGAATAAAAATGTCACCGATATATCGTCAGCGAATCATAGAGACACAGCTAACATGAATAGTTTTATCGCTGTTTTTGTCAGCGGGCAAAGAATCACGAACAAAGATTCAACTGATAGACTAAAAGCGGTGGAAAACCGGCAGATTGAAGTCGATGACTGTGCTTCGCGGTTGGATCACCAGGCGATAATCATTGCAGAAGTTTTAAAGCAGCTCGAAGTATTTGGCAACGATCAATATCGTCAGCTTAGTGCAACTTGCATCGAACTGCGAGCATCTTTGGCACAGATTGCAGCGGATCAGAGAGAACTGGTCGCAAAGAATGCGTTGCTTCTCAATGAGCAGGGTGATTCACGTCGGAGACTAGTAAGAGCAGAAAATGCCTCGAAGAAACAACGCTCGGTAATATCTGGTCTTCCGGAATGGCAAGATGAAAATATAACCGCTGTTATAATGGCGGTGGCAAATGCGCTAAACCTTGAACTCAGTCCTGAGGGAGCTGCGGACGAAGCTATAAGGTCCAGCAATGAAACAATTTCGGAAGATTCAAGGGCCGAATCTACCAAGACATCTCATGGACAGCTGGTCAAGGCGATAGTTTCGGAAATGCGAAATAAAAAGGAGAAGAGCTCGCGGGAAATCAGCCCTTATTACATGTACTGTGCGATCGCTATCATTGCTTTTCTCATCAATTCTCTGTATTTCTATACATTCAGATCTGTGCAAAATCGTAAATATACTTTGTGATATGAGCCTTTATTCAATAAATATTTTACACTCTAGTACGTTATAGCGATGCGCTATACCCTTCCGCAATCACATCATTCCAATAATTAGGCACGTCTTCAGATAATCGAAAGAAATAAACTCTTGTTCGTAATTGACACTAAAATTTAAGCGAAACATTTCATACCGTATGTGTATTCTGCCTCGAAGTATCGAAAAGGTATTCTGACCGGCTGCTTGAAACTCTTCACCCTATAGTACGTTACGTGCAAATTGCACAAGAATCATAGAACGTATTTCGAAGTCGCTTTTATATGTTAAAAACGGGTCCGCAAGGATGTACAGGAAGCTCGCTAACTTCATTGGGAGTATATACCTTCGCGTAGTTTATTGAATCCATCGATCTAGAGCCAGTAAATAACGCAATTTTCGTTTCCGCACGTAGCTAGAGATTCGTGTATAAGAAATTAGATTTTTGAGGGTTGAATCCCGCCGTCGTGTATCATCGACGAAATATTGGACGCGTATAATTCACATATTTATATTTATTTATCCTTAGAACTTTGAATAGTAAAACCGACGTGATTTCTTCAACATCTAATGAAATGAAATGAAATGAAATGAAATGAAATATAATATATAATATATTGTAACATATATATAACGGAAGAAGGCAATCAGCGCCTCTACGATTCTCTTATGGCAGGGCGTTGTCACTTCCGGCTTTACGCAGAGATTTAAACAGGGGTTAATTAATAAACCGAATACCGGATGCTCGATAAATTTATTATCAAATATTTCACATTGATATACTAAGCTCGCTCCTCTCCATATACTATACATATTTATAACCTACTCGCGTAACCTATCCGAATCTTTCCATCTCTCGCGAAAGAAAATAAGCCCACAACTTGCTAGATCCGATACCAAACTGTCTTACGCAACTACTTAGCCAGTTAGTCAATATCACTTCGTTTTTATTTATTTTTTATTTTTTATTTTTTCCAATTTTCGGTTTCGTTCCTTTTCTCATATCTTTTTTTATTTTAAAATATTTTTTAAATAGATTTTTGCAAATTTTCGAGACCGAGAACACCCTGTATACCCGTATCTCGATAGATATGTACCGTTAGTCTCGCTATGCCTCTCGGCAATCAGCTACAATCCGATTGTCTTTTGTTTTTCTTGGTACATTCGTCCGCTGCTCAGAGGCCACGAACCTGTTTCTCGATGAAGGCCTCCTCTTTGCTTCGCTTTGCTTCCCTTCGCTTTGCTTCACTTTGCTTCACTTTGCTTTACTTTGCTATGCGTTACGGAGCTGATCGTGATGGCGCAAAAGCACGATCAAGAGATGAGAGCAGAAGCTGAAGCTCAAGTTAAGGCAGAAGCTGGAGAGGCAGCATCTTCCGAGCTCTTACACGCCCTCGGAGTCGGTGTGCCCTTATTAGAGCCTTATTAAAGCCTGCCGAGGTCGAACCCTCCAGGCTTCAAACATTAATCGGGTATACCGACTAAATTACCTTCGTTATACTCGACGAGCTACTACACTACCATATTATATACAGGTATGATTTTACGCCTAGAGTAGAAAGAGTCGGGATATTATATCACGTATACCATCGAAGAAGAAGAACCGAGTACAATCAACGTTGCTAAACGAGTCGAGAATATTAGTATAGGTTCATATACCCATACCTATATACCTATATACCTACGTAGACGAAAATTGGCTGGTGAATGTAGTTTCTTTAAATTAATAGATTATCCAATGAACATTTTTTCTGGGTTTGAGGTAAACGCGAATTCATTTAAATTCAAAAATGATCAGATCGAGGACCACACGTATGATTCTATGCGTAAGCGTAATATTTATACATGGCAGGTATGTAGAAGTAGAAATGTGAAACTGGGTAGGAATTCGGGATCTCGGTTGGTATTTTTACGAGCATGATCGCGCTTCCAAAGACGAAGACAGTTTGACAAATCCGCGACAAGTGGCTTTCCGCAAACATTTCCACCTATATGCTCAATAGTTTCCGGTCGGAGTTCAATTCGACGATTATAGAGTAGTGGCTAGCTGTATAATCTTCTGCTTTAGATTCGTAGAAATTTTAAACCCAAGAATTACAACTACGCGATCTTTCTTTCGTTGACATTTTTTCCAAACTCTTCGACTACGTGATTTTGACAATATCGCAAATTTATGTGCAAATTTGTTCAAAACAGAAAGAAAGAAAGAAAGAGGGATGAAATAGAAAAGATTCTAGTATATCCGTTGGACGAAATTCATTATTTCGCGATAAGTAAAGACCGAGTTCTTCTTTTTTTTCTTAATTATGTGGATATAGATATAATCTTATGTACCGTGACAGATGAATTTAGTTTTAAGCCTGCGGTGGTCAGGAGATCGAGATGGACGATTGATCGGTAACACCGATTCTCGGGATGTTATTACACCGAACTTGACTGAGGGGTAACCGACGTATGAATAAATGAATAAATAAACGTAGTAGGTACCTTAAATTAGTAGAATAAAAATGTTCATGTTTCTTAAACTTATTTAGGAATATTAATTGAAAAATTGACAACAAACGAGGTAAGAATCGACATGCGTGGGTATAGATATACCTACTGCAGGGATAATAACATGGATAACAGGAACGAAGAGAGAAAGATAGAGGAAAAGAGAAAAGAGGAAAGAAGAAAAAAGAAAGATACGATACTGATGTGAGGCCAGGGCAACCAGCTGTGTTCAGTCCCGAGCCTCTTGCCTCTTGCCTCTTGCCTCTTGCCTCTTTCCTCTTTCCTCTTTCCTCCAGCATCCCCTTCCTCCATAAAACTTATAAATAAATCTTGCTCGCGTGGCTCTATCCCCTCCATATTCACTCTCGGATTGCCCTACGGCTATCGCCGGTGCAGAGATGAAAAGAGAGAGAGAGAGAGAGAGAAAGAGAAGAGTAAGAAGCGATGTCGAGAGGACTGAGGTTATAGCACGGTACTTGTTCAGGAGCAGGTGTCTAGGGTATATACCGCTTAAGTCGAGTTACGCATACATCAGACCCTGCAGCATATATATGTATATATATACGAGACTATATTATGAGACTAGGTGCCTTCAGGTTGGGAAAAATTGTGGTTTAAAAAATGTCAAGAATGGGGACGCGGAATTCCAAATTTTCTTCCTTTTTCTCTCAAGTCCGAATTCAAAAATTCGTAAATTTTTGCAATCAGAAAAGCGATCGAAGAAAAAGAAGATCCAAATCTCTGAGCTTGCGTAATTTTGATCGGTGATCGCTACCTCAAGTTATTAGCCACGCGATGAATGTATGGAGATTATGAAAATTCTTTAAACTTGATCAAATATGCATGAAAAATTAATCTTCTTCCGTTTCATTTCCGGAAATGAAATTTGTTTTTTATAAGCTTCATGGATTTTTGAAACTCAGACATGAGACGACTTCGTTCAACATCCGACTGATATGTAAGCCAGTTTCTCTGCGGTAAGAATTTCTATGAATCTTATAGCTGCATAGTCCCGTAGAATGATCATCCTGATCCTCCATCTCGGTGACCTTAAGTCTCCGCAAAACCTGTTCTAGTCCTCGGCTTCCGCCGGGGCCCTGAGCCCCTCGGGCAGAATCAATTATTTATTTCGTTATTTTGTTTGTTCAGCATCGCGGCTTTAATCAACGCCTGTTCTTCTCTTACCGCATACACACACACGCGCTCGCTCGTTCGCTCGCTCGCATCTACACACGTAGTATATGGGTTTAATAAACCTGGGTAAAAATCGTGCGACGTTATGCGACCGGACTGAGAAAATTTCTCGCATCTTTTATTCATATAGTCATTTTTTCATTTTTTTTTTCATTTTTTTTCATTTCAAAAATATAAACTCATCTCCGATTTTGATTAAAACATTCACTCTGCCTCACAAATGACTTTCCTCGATATTTCATGAATATATCTTGACGATTTATTTAGAACGAATAGGATGCTGGGATATATGTGATAAATCCAAGCTCAACGCAGATATTCCTGAATATTGTGCAAACCGTTGCAGTATATATATATATATATATATATATATAGGTAAGAGTTAATCGTGTCGTGAACTCGCTGCTGATTACCGGATGAGAACTTTCTCGATTATTTATCACTTACTTAATCGCCTTTACTGATGCTTAGCAGTACTACCAGTCACGTAATTTATACTCTAGTGCGAAATATCCGCGATTTAATTTGCAGCACACGGTTCAAAACCGAGTGAAAATAAAAAAGATACCCGTAAAAAAAAAGATGAATAAAATTTTAAAAAAACTAAAAAAAAATCGCAAACGAGAAAAAGAGAAGAGAGAAAGGCTGCTCTTTGCCAACCTGGATAGAATTCGACGTATAAAAATTTAATGAAGAAATTAAAAAAAAAATAACTAACACAAGTTATGGTCGCGGTTTGGTGTAAAAACTAGGGCTTTGAAATCGGGTACTATATTAGCTTAGGCGAATAACATAATTGGCAATAGACGTGAAAGTTCGATATCGAACGGAGACAGATTTCCACATTACTATATCTATGTATGATCGAATTTTATTTTCGTATGGTTATGAATTATTGAAGAAGAAAAAAAGCAAAAAGGGTGTGTGAAATATTTGACAATTTGATTGAAATCACTCACCTAAATATGTTGAGATTTGTTTAATTGGGTTGTGCCTTAGTGGTCACTGGCAGCGTCCTGGACGCGCCAGCATCCCGTTTTAGAAAATTATAGATCTATGACACTGGTTATATTATTTGTACATTTGTAGATGAATGTAGGTGTGTAGTATGTGAAAAGTGAACACGTGAACACGTGTGTACGTGTAATCGTTTCTATGTAACATCCCCAGGAGGTGGATATCCTGGTTTGATGAAGAAGAAGAAAAAGGAAAACTAAGGACGACTATATCCGTTGAGTTCGGTACGTCGTTTAAAATATTTCAACTATAACAACGAAGTGAAGTAAAAGAGATGGTGGCTATGGGTTAAAAGGAAGTTGCTAAGCCGCGAGAACCGCGTTGACTTGTTCATGCTTCCTTTAACAACGAATCAAATCCGAATTCCTTATCGTTTTTGAGTGGTTAAGGCGCTTGCTAAGGCTCACCATTAAAGATAGCGCAGGATATTGCGGCTTTACCTTATCTTCTTATAACAATCTAATTTTAACTCGCACAGAGTGTCATTTATTATTATAAAGTATATAAAACAAATTAAAAATAATAAAAAGGAATGATCAAACTTGCTAAAAAAAAGCTTGCATTCAATCAAAAATTTGTTTAGTCGTATCAATTTTTTGTTGTTCCTTCTGTTTCCATCATTCGTTAATTTTATTCGAAATTTTAATCACGCGTTTGCAAAATATCTGCTGCTTGAGTTGTAAATTTTAGTCAGGTGTAAAATTTACAGACTCATAGTATCGAGATGAATGAATCCAATGAATCAATGAATCAATGAATCAATGAATGAATGAAGCTTGCGACTCTGAGTGAGTAATACATCCGATACCGACGTATTTAATTGGCACAATTAAACAACTTTCACAATTCATTTCTCAAATGCAATTTCATTCAAGTAGGTATAACTTATCGGTTAAACATCCTGATCAGAATGGTAAAGGCGCGATCTATTATCAGCTAGTTGATTACGGTTCGAAGTTTTTTTTTTTTTATCAGAAATTTTTACATCGATTGGTTTATTTTTATTTTTTTTGTTTCAATTCAAGGTGCAATCAGTATTTATAATTGGAAAGCGTTGGTACGTAGATAAGTGGAGATGGAAAGAAAGAAAGAGAAAGAAAAAAAAATGGAAAGAAAGGAAATAGTAGATCGACCTAACCGAGACCTCAAACCTTAATATACAGATCAAACTAAGAGATAGATATATGTAATAATTAATAACCGCAGAGAAAGAGAGAACCTTATTCTTCTTCTTCTTCTTCTTTTTTCCCTTCTTAGGCTACGGATGAACACCTGCTCAATTACGAAGGATGCAGCCTGGTATAATAATTACCTGCATAGCGGAATGAACTATACGTGTTTGATAATTTTCATAAGGCGTTTAATTGTGTAATTTGAGTTAATTCTATGATTAGGGAAATCGATTCTATCAAATTTTCTCTATAAATCCAATTTTTTTTTTTTTTCTCTCCAGTTTCTTAAATATCGAAAAATTTCTAACACGATTCGATAATTATTAGATTTAGGTATATATGACAGACGAGTAGAACACATATGTACCTAGATGCATGTATTATATATGTATATTGTATACGCTTATAAAATCAGAATGGGTCAAGCGATATACAACTATATTATGTGTATATAGGTTTATATATATCTAGTAAAAATGTGTGAATGAAAGATCGCGAGTCTGGTCATGTTTACGTAATTTATTGCTTCGGAAGTATCCAGCTATCTAATTAAGCCTTAATTACAGGAAGTAATCATGTTATTGGGAAACGGTTTCTCAATTCTTGGATTAACTGAATATAGAATTAAATCGCGCCTAACGTGTCGATATGAGCGCGAATAAAGATAAGTTAACTCATATTGGGTACCGGTATGTTTATACAGTGACTCAATGACTGAATGACTGAATGATCGAATGATTGAATGACTACTCCGTCGAAACTGAAGATCTAATTTCCGGAGGAAAAAAAAAACAAAAAAACAAAAAAACAGATGTGATTCACGCGATTTAAAAATTGCGTGTTCAAAATTGAAACCCGAAGATAATTCGGATTTTTCTTTGTTTTGTTAATCAATTTTTTATATTAATACTATATATATATATCTCTACTGCGCCTATCCCTGTATCAAAGAGTGAAGAGATAGCCTCGACTTCGGCTAGTTTTTTCTGATTGCATAAAGCCGACTGGTATATATATATATATATATATAAGGAGGGATGAATGAACCCGACAATTTGTACGAAGACGGGGAAGGGCGGTGCGAGGCTATTATCTTTATAATCTTGTATATAGAGAAGCTGAAGTTGAAGTTGAAGTTGAAGTTGAACCTGAAGCAGGAGCTGCTCCTGGTGGTGGTGCACTTTGATAGATACCTCGTTCTACGTAATACGCCGTGGTAATGTCGGCGGTAATATCGGGTGTGGACGACGACCTCAGGCTTCTACATCCAGCTTCTCATTCCTTACTCTATGGCATGCTATATACCTATCTAACTATCCACTCGACTCTTAACTACAAACAAGTATACATATGTATATATATATATATGGATGCGAATATCATGTAAGAAATGAAAAATACTAATCACTCATATAATAGAGTGAAATTAGATAGCGTTAAATAATGATCAAATAGCTTATACATACACTGAGAGAAAAATATGGTACAGTCAACCATAATGTAACCATTTTTAATTGTTGAAAATGGCCTCAACCTTTCAAACATGGTTGGGCACACTAAGATTATAATACTTTCGGGAACCATATAAAATAGTTGTTCGAACTACTTACAACCGGATGGAAAATGATCGCAACCTTGCAATTCTAGGTCAACTAACCATGATGAAAATAAGTTGAGCCAACTATTTGAAACTTTCTATGAGTTTTTATATGGGTGCAAGATGTTTCAACTTTGAAATTATGGTTAGATTACCCTTGGAATAGAACGAGTTGTACCAAATATATACAACCAGATTTCATGGTTGAATGAAAAAATAAAGTATTGGGATGAAAAAATAAATTTAGTTCGTTACAATGAATTTATAACATTGTATGATGCGCCGAGAAACACCTACTTATTGCAATCAGCCGCATATTAATACAAAGTAAGGATTTTTAGATAAGAAAAACATCGCATTGATTTGGCCGGGATTCGATCCGGGACGCACGCATTCGCTCGCATTACTAGTCGCACGCTCTACCGACTACGCTAAACTATCTATTGAAATCACTAATCATTTCTTCCTATTTATCTTGAACTCGGCATGTGTCTCAATGATATCAATGTTTTAATGCAGCTAAGATATTTGATTAACTCAACATCTGAGTTCCAAATATCTTTTTAATTGGATTTCTTTCCTGGAGTTCCAAAAGTTCTCACTCACTCTAACGTATTAAGTATTCCGGTAACGAAAAAGAGTATTGGCTCAACTATGGTGTACATGATACGGATTGACATTATATAAAGTTCGCAAAACTGGATGAGTGGCACCTCCAACTATTGACACGTTTTTGGCAACGGAAAAATATAGTGTTGAATGCACTATAAAGTTTATTCTATCAGTGATTATTGTGCATGGTAACAAATCTCTCAGTGCATGGTTGGATGAAAGTGTCTTCAACCTTGCAATTATGTTTGCAGCATCCATGAACCAAATCAGTTGCATCAACTATTTACAACCAGATAACATGGTTAGAGCTCAGTTGTGACTGGAGACCATATCTATGGTAGCATTAACAATAATTTGCTGAACATGCACAGGCTCAAATCAACAATATGCAATTGTTACGTGTAATCACTGATATGGTAGAATTACTGCCGAATTTATAGTCAAATCGACTTTAATTCGGGTCAACATAACTTCATGTAAGGTGACATTTCACTTTTGCTAAGTTCATAAGTCAACCTTTTGGCCTATGGTTTGTTTCACTATAATGATGGCTTACCCACCACTTTGACGTGGTAGTTATACCAATGAATTTACGGTTGCATTCACCGACTTGAACAAGTGGTATACGCAACCATTATCGTGTCCACCATGTTTCTATTCATATCAATAACCACATGTAAATGGTGAACTGTATCATAAATAAGGTGACTCTAACCAAAAATATTTCAACCTTTCACTTATGGTCAATTCAGGAGGAGCTTTTTCTTTCAGTGTAATTATAACCCGCCGTGTATGTACTTGGATACCCATTCTAACAATGTGAGATCGTAACGCTAATCAGTAAAATGGTAAAATCACTACCAAATTCATGATCAAATCAACTTTACTTCGGGTTGTTATGACGTCGGGCGAGCAGACGTCTCACTTCGGCTAAGTTAATAAGTCAACCTAACGGCTTATGGATTGTTTCACCATAATTATGGCTTACCCACCAATCCAACACGGTAGCATCAACAATAATTTGCTGAACATTCATAGGCTCAATTTAACAATATGCGATTGTTACGTTTGATCACTGATATGGTAGGGTTACTGCCTAATTTATAGTCAAATCGACTTTCATTCGGGTCAACATAACTTCATCTGAGCCGACATCCCGCTTTTGCTGAGTTCATGAGTCAACCTATCGGCTTATGGTTTGTTTTACTATAATTATGGCTTACCCACCACTTTAACATGGTAGTTATAACAATTGAATCACGGTTGCATTTACTGACTTGAACAAGTGATATACGCAACCATTATCTTGTCAACCATGTTTCTATTTATATCAATAACCACGTATAAATGGTGAAGTGTACCATAAATAAGGTGACTCTAACTAAAAATATTTTAACCTTCCACTTATGGTTAATTCAGGAGGAGCTTTTTCTCTCAGTGTATACGATGAATTTCACGATTATATACCTACTCGTACGTACGTAGGTATATACTCGGAAAAACTGTTCCTTCAATTTTTTCATCATTTTTTTCTTTTCCTTATGATATCTTTAGACGAATGAATCTTGGCAAACCTCGTATATCTTTACGAATTAAGAGTAACAGAAATCCATTAAAATGTATTCATGTATATGATTATTGATTATAATACACGTTATATAGCTATATACCTATACACCTATATATAGTTAGAATTAAATTAAGATAAAATAGGTTAAACGGTCAGATTTTATTGCCAGATATATATCACAATAAACATATAGGTATATACGTATATTTTTCATTTTTCAATCCGATAGAAACTTTTCGATCAATTTTATAATCTGCATTAATCAATTAAATATGTATACATAGATATTGATTCTACATATGTGGGTATAGTGTATTATCGCGATCCAATACCCCATATGTCGATATACCTATACATACGTGATAGTATAGAGGCGACCCGCATCTCAAAGATAAATTATTATTTATACGCAGGTAGGTATACGGTGCGTATACATGTGATACAGAGTGCAGTGATCACGCACTGATGTGTAGGATAGGTTTATCGTTGGTTATAGAAAACCTGCATCATATATATATATATGAAGGAAGTAAAGTAAAGTGAAGTAAAGTAAAGTAAAGTAAAGGAGGATAAGGTAAGGTAACTCGCGGTGCAATAAAGAAAGACGTTAAAACCACACGCTGCAGAGGAAGAATATATACGAATAAGAATAAAAAGGAGGATAATAAATAAAAAATAAGAATAAAAAATAAAAAATAAGAATAAAAATAAGACGAAGAAGAAGAGGAACGATGAGGCGGCCAAGAAACTCGGCGTGATTACGTACCCGAGGTGCAATTATGTCCGTATATATATATATACGTATGTACATCTCACATCTTACACATGCTACCAGATCTTGCCGATCTCTATGTACCATACTATATAATGCTGTACAGGGATCGGATCGTATAATGCGCAACGAGATGTAGTATATGCATCTCGAAATTTGATTCGACAGAAGTCGCGTTAGTACGACGATTTATATTCGTTAATACGTAGATAATATAACATATGACGAAATTTTTCGAAAAATCAGTGTTTTTTTTTTCTTCTTCATTCTAATTCTGAAAAAATGTCAATCGAGAAATGAAGAGACCGCAAAAGAGAAAGGGATAGAAATAGGTAGAAATGAAAAATGAAAAAAAAAAAAATAAGTTAATTAATAAAATTGATATAGCTATGTGTAAAAGAGAAGAATTGCAATGCGGGGATCTGCGGTCTTGTACCAATGGCTTATCGCGTCCTCGTCGCTCTCGATCTCGCAAGTATCTCGCTCTATCTACCTGGACCTCCGCGTGGCTCGTTCCCACGATCTCATGAATGAACTCGCGTGGCAGTTGCGTTAGAGAGAGGGACCGGGGGTAGGGAGAAGGGGTCGCCGTTCACCAGATAGAAATATAGAAAGAGAAAGAAAGAAAAAGAGAGCGAGATCGCGAGAAGGGAGAAGGGAGGGGGATCGCTTGTGCGAAGAGAGGAACTGGTAGAGGAACTCGAATAAACTCTTATAGGAACTCGTGAGTTGGGGTCACGCTATCCCTCCGGGTAAGAAGTGGCTATATATATCTACCTACCTTCCGCGATCGAGTGTATATATGACCGTAAGATTAAGAGAGAGAGAATGAGAGAATGAGAGAGAAGGAAAGAGGAGAAAAAATGAAAAAAAAATGGGAAAAAAAAACATTAACATCTTGTATAATATTATTGCAGAACGGAGAAGATATTCAACGAGATATAGTTAGCGTATGTATTATAAGAGAAATGTATTACTACTATAATAGCACATATACCTAATGGTTATATAGCTTTAATACTGGCCGCAAGTGTGTATCTATTCGCGAAAATAAGAAAGCATTAGGGGAAACTTGTATGTATATAGATTATAGATAGGTGCACTGCACATTTATTGATTCATGAATAGCTGTATAGATTTGAATCGTCGTCACGGTTTTAATGAGATAGTATTCGATAACTGTATGTCGTGATAGCAAGATAAAGTTATGCAATTTTAATTATTATCATTAAGTACACGTAGGTATGCAGCTGTGTGTTTAAGATAGATGAATTATTTTCAAGAATTTATAAATTAGAAGAAAGAATAGAAGTGAAAAAAAAAAAAAAAAGAAAAAAGAATTCTGAAGTCTAAATCTTGTGATAAGTTTGAATTAACGAATATATTCTCTGTAATTAGGGGTATTGCATGGTATATATATATATATATATTGTATTTGATAAAGTATAATTTTATTCTCTTTAATTAAAACAAGATATAGATGATGATGATGATATATATATATATTAATTAAACGAGGGTAATTTAATACAGCGTGATAAAAATTAAAAAGTTAGTCAAAGCCGTAAACAAAGAACCCTGAAAAGTGAAAGGCTGTAGACTATATTATAACGAAGTAATGAACGAACGAATGAATAGGTTTATAACACCAGACACACGTACTACATATGCACTGCATATATACATATGCTGGAACTTTATACATTCATATTTTTGTCTGTTTTTTTTTTTTCTAATCTGACCAATGATTAATATATTACAATCTAACTCACAAGTACCTATACGTCAATACACAAGGTATTGTATATTTTACAATATATATATATTATATTGTATGTATAATGTGAGATATAGATTTGCACAGAGGTGCACTGATACCGAGCGAGCGTGTGTATGGGTACACCTAGGTAGCTAATTCGCAAACGAATATAAGATTAGTAGGTATGAGTGAATTTGCTAACGCAAACTCGAGCCTAGAAAGAAAAGAAAGGAGATCAATAAATTCGCCTTTAGGATAATTTGCGAATCGTTTGTTTCTTCGTTTTGAAAATCACGTTTATTTATATGCGTCTATAATACGAGGGAATAAGTATATGATGCGATAATATACACACAGGTTTCACGAATGGCGTGTGATAAGGCCGAAAAATCTATATATTTGAAATACTTTAATCCCACGCGTAAACATATTAATTAGGTAAAGCGATAAAGATGGCAACTACGATAATAATCAGCGTAAAGATAGTAACATGATTATTTGAATAAATCTCGTGTAACAGGTTTGTCTAGTATAACCTACCCGTTACAGATAATAATTATGAAAAAGCAAAGAAAAAAGAAAGGGAAAGAGAAACAAAAAAAGGGCTTATACCCAGATAATTTATTAATCGAACCTTCACAACGCATTAACGTCAAATAAAGTCCTCTTAAAAGAGGCGGCGATTAAGAGACGACCAGGCGATTATATCTATCTTATACCTGGCGAGTGGTATGAGGTAAATGTATAAGGAAGCTGCTGCTGTTGCTGCATCTCCGGTTCGACAAGCGCGATGGGTTACGAAACGATTAAACTAAACGATCGCAGTTTGAGTAAAAATTCGAAATTCGTTTTAGGGGAATTATAATTTTTCAAAAAGGTCAAAATCAAAATTTCGAAAGGTCTAAATGCACCTCCGAAAGTTCAGACTCTCAAAGATGAGGAAAAAAAATTTCGGACTATTTTTGGGGATGCGAAGACAAAAAAAATAGTTCTTTATACTATAATCGCGATACCCTATTGAAATTGTTATATAAAAATAAAATAATAATAACCAATACATCATAAAACTAGCCATTAACGTCTCAAGACTTTCTGCAGGTTGTTTTTAGCGCCGACTATATAGGTAATATAATGAGGTACAGACGTATAGGTATTTATATATGTTAAATAAGAAATAACTAGGCGTGATTTTAGCGTCTTTTAACCTTACAGAATCTTCACAGCTTACGATTAGCCCGAGGATACCCCCCGTCGAGTTATTTATCGTTTCTAACTCGGAGGTTCTCTACAAGTTATATCGACACTTTAGCTATATGTATAGCTGCGATGTTTCTCGAAAAGATCTATTTAAACACTGAACACGGGTGAAAAATTCGAGACGTTTCTAAATTATGAGAAATAAAATTTAGAAGAAAAAACGAAAAAAAAAAAAAAATTAAAAAACAAAATTAAAACTCAATTTTGTTTGTTCTCTTTTATTTTTTTGCACCATTCTAAACTATATTTTCTTTGTACAAATAAGGGATTGAAAATCGTATATATATATATATATATTATCAGGACTCGATTCTAGATACAGGTATATAGATTTTATGTTATAGGTATATATATACATATATACATATTATAGTTCTCTGTTCATCCCCACCAACGACGACCTTCATGAATGGAGGAGTCGCGTGGCGCCTCGTGACGTCATAACCTGTTGCTACCTTTACCCCCCCCCCACCCCAAAGCCCCTTGCTCCTTTACTCTACGTCCACTTTTTGCCCCCTACCGAGGATCGACGATTTCCCCTCTTTCAGAGTTCGACATATAGATGTACCTATGTATAGGTATACATATGTGTATTTATTTCACACACGCGGGAAGAGGCTCATATATAGTTAAAGTATATATATATATATGCGTAAAGGCAACGAACGATGATCATCGTAATCATATTTTAAGTACAGTTTATATCTAGACAAGAAAGAAAGAAAGAGAGAGAGAGATAGAAGGAGGTAAGATTTGATCCTGAGAATAGGATGAAAAGAAATCTAGATTTCTATACCTAAGGCGTAATATACCTATACACCTACATACATATGTAGGTAGATATGTGTAAATCGGTGTAATTTTCATTGTGGAAGAATAATTATTAAACAAATTGCAAGATCTTTGTTAGCTACTGTTAAGCTACTGAACTCTACGATGTTTGGAATTAGATATATTGTATAGGTATACCTACTAATCGTAAAGTATGTTGAAAAAGAGAAATGAATAAAAAATAAAAGAAGTAACTATAGTAGGTATATAACCCAAGTATAGGTAGATATAGGTATGTATACATATGTATACGTTAAATTGGATCCTAAGAATCTACGCAGCATCAGTCAGTATCATAGATATAATACTTCCGCGATGTAATTACGCGACGTGGTATATGTTAGGTATAGTTGTTAAAACCTGCTGCAGCTGTGTTTTAAATTGGTATACGAAGATTCGTTTAATCTGGAACTAGGACTACTATATAGATTTATTCGATTTATTTAGTTCTCTTTATTTCTTTATTTATTTCTTTATTTCTTCATCATTCATTAGTTTCTAATTATTTCCGCCTATAAAGAAAAATAGATATGTTGAACACCTACTGCATACACGTATGTTGTAACCCATGTACCTATAGCGTATGCGTAAATCGACTTTTTAATAAAATTCTAAAATATAAATGTAATAAAGAGAGAGAGAGAGAGAGAGTGTGTTTGCTAAATATGTCACAGCTGTATGCAATAAAGCGAAAGTTCCCACTTCTTCTTCTTCGCCAAGTTTTTTTTGCTTCTGTTTTTGCCATTCTTTTGAATAAAGTAAATTAGACGCGATTATTTTCTCCGATTCATAAAATGATGAGAAAAAATTTTTGTAAAATGTTCAATGTGTGATACTTTTTTTTTTTTTTTTCTTTTTTTTTTTTTTCGCGAGTAGGTATACTGAGTAGAGTACAAAGATATTAATATAATAGTGTTTTGAGAAGGAACGTTTAAAAGATTACCAACCGCTCTGCACAGCAATATGAAATAATAAGTAAAATTGGTGCATCCGGTTACGCAACACGTTATAAACGCAATATTCAACGGTATAAGTAGTGTTAGTCCGCGAAATTAGTGCAGTTTATACGTAGTTCGGTGAATGGATAAAATGAATGAAACGAATGGATGAATGAATGACGAGTAGGTAGGTAGGTAGGTATACGTTGATATTATGAGATCGAAGAAACCTGAGAATGAGTGAATTATTTATGAAAATAATGATGAAATTTAAGATGAAATAAATGAATGATTTTTGTGCGCGAATTGGTAGAGAAGGGAAAAAAAACAAGAAATTTTTATAAAAAAAATTTACAAATTTACGTAAAGTTTGGTGAGAACAAGAAAAAAAAAAAAAAAAATTAAATCGAAAAAAGTAGTAAACTGTTTTACCAACTGTGCAAAGAATAAACGACTTTCGACATACAGGGCGCTTTCTATCGGGAAAATATTGAGGCTTGAGATGCTGTTTGGTAGCGAAAGATGTCGACACCGGTCGGTAACTCATATCGCTTTGAGATATATGTTATACTATGTTATACATCGTATTATGTATTGAAATTCTTGGAAAAATGCAGAATGAAAAATTTGGAAATTAAAAAAATTGTCAACATTTAGTTGGGGGGCGAGGGGCGAGGGGCGACAAAAAACTAAAGAAAACAGGAAAATAATTATGTGATTCTAATTTTGGAGAATTGAAATTTGATTTTCGATTAATGATATTGTACAGAAATATAAAAAAAACGAAAAATTCAGAAGTTCGATGAGATGAAGAAAGACAGAAGGCGTAGGAAGATATAAAAAAAAAAAAAAAAGAAGAAACAAAAAATAGTAATAACATATATACGAATCCGAGAATCGCGGGAGCGTAATAATTGACATTTCCAAGAGTTACCACCCCTAGTTTGGTGGTCAATGAGAAACCTGATATTCTCGCATTAGTCGCGCGCGATATAGTAGAATCAGAGGAATCGTATACGGTACAATAATCACAAGATTACGGGTCAACGAGAACAAGTTACTCTTCTGATCCGAAGAAAAATTATTATACCCTAATCTATGTTATACACCCAAGTCGTTTTACACCTCCTTATACAATAACAATAATAATAATAATAATAATAATAATAATAATAATCATAATAATTTTATCCTCACTTCTATTATCATTATTATTATTATTCGTTATCAGTTTCCCAAAAAAAAAAAAAAAAAAAAAAAAAAAAACAAGTTACGTAACAAAATTTTTTCAAATTTATCGCATTTTTGTTTTTTTTTTTCGTTTTTTTTTTCCCCCCCCCTACCATCATAAATAAGAGATTTATATTTCATTGGAGAGAAAAAGTATAGTTTGGTAATAAACAAGAATATCCTCTTCTCTTCTCTTCTCTATTTTAACTATAACCACCCGGAGGCCAGCTGTTACCAAAAAATTTTCTCCGAAAGCAGTAAAAATTGTTTGACATTGCCGAATGTTTTGACTATATACATGCATATATATACATATACATATACTATGTACGTGTATGGGAGTCTCGCACGTCCTCGACTCGTCGTTCGGTTCTGTTTTACACGCCGTATAATATGGACGTGAGAACGTTGTGCTGTAGTCTGATTCAATCTGGTCTGGTCTGGCCTGGCATGGTATATGGCATGGTATGGCATGGTCTGGGCCCTTCTGGATGGCCAAACGAACGAACGAACGAACGAACGAACGAACGAATGGATAGATAGATAGATGGATGGATGGATGGGCGTTCGTCGACCGCAACACAGCTGCGGTTACAAGTTTCACGCGGTATGTCGGCCAGCCTGGTAACCCGACTGACCTCAAGATCGAAGGGATAGAATTTTTTCTTTCATTTTTTCTACACTCATATTCGCAAGGCTTCTTTTCGATTTAGTTTTCGTTTTGGATACAAAGAATTTGTTTCGTTGTAATGTAGTAAAAAAATCAAAAAAATCAAAAAAATCAAAAAAATCAAAAAAAATCAAAAATCGAAAAAAAAAATGATAATTTTTTGATAATACGAGGGAAAAATGAAAATAAAAAACGTACATATCTAGATATATAAAGTACGAGGAACGACCCCTATATTGGTGTATTTTGTGTAGAATTTCCGCGGTCTCATCGTCGTTATGGTGCAGCATTGCTGCAGTTGCGATCTATAAGCTCCTTGGTAAGTCAAGCACGTAAGAGGGACTGCAGCAGCAACGACGGGGCCCCGTTCATCCGGTCTTTCAGTTGAGAATAAATTGAAGATATACCTACATCCGAAGGGCTTCTTAGACTGGCAAAGAATTGCTTCTTGGAATAACAAAACGTATCTTGTTCACGTTCGATACTTGCCTTAGTAGGTAGGCACAGGTGAAGGGTACAGGTACCATACAACATGTATATATATACGTATATATACCTACATTACATACTATGACCAAACGCGTATGCGTAATGTACTATATATTAGGTACATAGATATAATGAAAGAAGGAAGACGTAAAATCAGAATTTTTTACGGTACTATTCGTCGCTTTAGAAACTCACCTAATTACCGGAAATAGTATCAAGTAGGGTAGCTATTATACGAATAGAATTTATTTCGTCAGTAAAAAAAAAAAAAAAAAATTCAAAGTTTAATCTTTCCTTTCATTTTTTTTTATTTTTTCCTAAATTATTTATTCATTTCCGTCATCCGGATATATAAAATCCTGTAAATTTAACATTTGTTCAAGTACCTCTACCTAAATGTAGGGAAAACTAATCTTTTCGATCGAAGCCTAACTACGATTTTTTGCACCAATTGTTTTTTTTTTTTTTCATTGATTGGAAAATTGTAATGGTGTAGAGAGAGAAAGAGAGAGAGAAAGAGTTAAATAGTGTTAGTTTGATGTAGATAGGTATACTATGTTTATATTTATATATAGGCATAGTATACATATATATATATGTATATATAATATATATATGTCCGATCGAGACAATGGGATAATTATCATAAAACATTCTGCACTAGTCGTCGTCATCATCAAAGACAAATCGAATAATCATATATAACAATAGAACGTCGAAGCAACAGCTACCGCGGATAATGTATACCTCATTCTCTCCCTTGTCCCCGCTACAGGGCGGTGAATACGATTGTTGATGAAGAGGAGCTAGATCGTTATATTGAATTATTCAATATGTTAGTCGGAAAAAGTGACAAAAAAAAAAGAACAGAAACCATAAAAAAAAAAAGGAAATTAAATGAAAAAAGAAGGGAAAAGGAGAAAAAAAAACAGGAGAACTGATATAAAATAAAAAAAAAAATAAAAAAAATTCAGTATAAACGATAACGCCGATGCTCCGTAGTAGGTATATTGTACATATGTACACACATACGTATATAGGTGTAGGTATATACCGAGTAATGCAAAATCGTTTTATATATTACAAAAGCCATCGACTTTATATAGGTTCTATAAATAAATTCTTCGATAGCTACTATGTATATATTATTATG
Organism: Tenthredo livida; assembly: GCA_963992785.1. NCBI lineage: Eukaryota > Metazoa > Arthropoda > Insecta > Hymenoptera > Tenthredinidae > Tenthredo > Tenthredo livida. The sequence goes on from OZ023068.1 coordinate 4,919,313, forward strand.
TATGTATGTACCTATACAAGGAGACTCCATATATTATAAACCCGACTACGCAATCGTCAACGATCGCGGATCACTAACCTCTCCTTAATTTTCTTTTGAGAGAAAAAAAAAAAAAAAATCCATTTTTTTTTTTTTTTTAATTTTTCTTTTTTTATGTTCTTCAAGGAAATGATAAAGTTATAAGATTGTGTGTGTGTGTGTGTGTGTGTGTTTTTTTTTCTTCTAATTAATCAAATAATTAATGTTATTTTTACAAATATATGTGAAATATAAATTTCATCAGGTAAATTAGAAATCTAAATCAATTCATTTATTGTGTATGATAATTCTCCTTGAGATAGGTATGTGTGGTAACTAATTGATTAATTACAACACCACAGGCTGTGTAATATATATATATATATATATATATGACTATAATTATTAACGTGTTTCGTTATCGTACCTATATAATATACCTATGAAAACAGCTATACAGCTATACAGCTATACAGCGATTGGCGTGAGATTTTAATTAATTATAGTACGTGATTAATAAGACGCGATATTTAACTGATATTACGCCTAAACATACGATACACCTATATCCATGATCCTATATTTACGTATGTATAGGGTATATCGATATCTTTACGGTCCAAATATTGTTATTTTATCATAAAAAAAAAGTGAAAAAAATATTTCTTTCTCAAATCCAAATTATCAAAATTTGAGTTCAAGAGAAAAAAAAAAAAAAATGAACCATTGATTTTCGCACAAATTTCTATTTTGTTTGGTATAAATTTATCTCTCATTATATTTTGATAATAAAAATTCCCCATGGGTAGGTATATAAAAGAGACCGTGAATAATAAAAGTCGTGTAAATATATGTAGGTATAGTATATATCAATATAAATTTATCTACCGATCTGTAATTTATAAATATATATAAATAGAAATGCATACGGCTAATTGACAGTCTGAAAACGTCGCGACGCCTAAGTCGATGGATGATATTCTAGCCACGCAGGTTCTTCCGCGAGGTTTATAACAGCCAGGCTCTGCCTGCCTTACAGTGCAACGCGGCTGTATAGCGGCATCGGGTAGTGCAAGCCCGAAGAAGAAGAAGAAGAAGAAGAAGAAGAAGAAGAAGAAGTAGAAGACTAAACTGACCAAGAACGTTGCTCTTTGCTCTCTGTCAACACATCTTTCAATTTATATTAGCCATCCGTCGCAGAAGGATGCAAAAAAAAACAACAAAAGAAGAAGAAACAGGTAGAACTTTGATTTCATGAAGAAGCAAAAAAAAAGACAAAAAAAAAACGGAAATTCTATCGCTAATTCTCTTCTATACATACACCTATACACCTTATATAGGTACATACCGGTAATATAAAATGAACTCAGGCATAGTTCCCGCTCCGTGAATAATTCTCGAACATTTAACGAAATCCTGTGTCTACCTAGGGATAGGTATGCACTAGATACGCGCGCGCGCGCGTGTGTGTGTGTGTGTGTGTGTGTGTGTGTGTGTGTGTGTGTGTGTGTGTGTGTGTGTGTGTGTGTGACACTTAATAATAAATAATGATAAGAATCACGTCGCGACGTAGTTTCGTAGGACGGAAAGGGCGACAGTATAACGTCACGGAAGGGTGGCTGCATCCGGCAATGCAGTGCATTGCATTGCACCGTACACGCCCGAGACGAATGTCCCTTCAGAGATTTTCTATTTATTTTATTTGTATGTGTTAGTTCTATTATTATTATTATTATTATTATTATAATAATCATTATTGTTACGCGTTATACACTTGCAGACGTTAGAAATTTGTTAGTTATAAAAACAATTTTTATATCAATAGACAATTAGTAAATCGTATTAGGGTCGTTTAGGACTTCGTCCCGTCCTAACTTTTGTTTTTCTACAAAATTTAACATCTGGTGAAAAGAAAAATGAGGAGAAACGAAAATAGAAAAATCTTTCATCATCGAATGACTGTAATAAATAATAATTTAGCTGATTTGCGAGAAAATAATGAAAACACTGTATTAGTGCGTTAGATATGTGTACGAAGACTAACAATAAGAGTGGGAGAGATAGAGAGAGAGAGAGAGAGAGAGAGAGAGAAGGCTACAGAGAGTAGAAGGCGGGGGCGTTCAGTGGGGTTCTCTAATGAGGATGCTGCTGATTATCCAATTCGTTAATTCTCGCTATATTTTGATCACACCGCGCTAACCTGCGGCCAACGCGACTCATTGTCAGCCTGCACTTATATTTATCATCTCTTATTCTATACGTAACCCTGCTACATGCGGACTTAGATTTGACCCCGACTACGAAGCTACAGATATATCATAGAGACTATTAGTAAGTAAAGTAAAGTAAAGTAAAGTAAAGTAAAGTACCTACTCGAATTTTGGCCGAAAATTTATTAAATTTATAGTAAATAATTAAGAATTGGATAGAAAATCACGATTTGTGAAATTTTTGAAAATTTACAAAAATTGTTTCATAATCAAGAATCGACGAATAAGAAATTAATTATTTGGTCTATGACGATTCGAATTGTTTACCTCAATCGATACTGTATGAGAGAGAGAGAAGAAGAGAGAGCGAGAGCGAGAGAGTCGTCAGATTCTCAAATTAAACTCACAATTTGTTATTTTCAACTAATTAGCAGGAGATACGACGAAGATGTGTCTCAGATTTTCATCAGTGAAATTCGACGCCTCTGATCATTTTATTTGAAATAATTAGGAAGGTATTATTAGGTATTAGGGTATATGCAGCCATGATACGGTAATTATAGAGTAGAAATAAAAGAATTAAAAAAAAAATAAAAAAAAAAAAAAAAAAAAATTGCACGCAAATGAAAATCAAGTAGGTATATAATATATGTACGAAATAATATGAATATATTTTCGAATATAATCGAAGAGAAAATTGAATTTTCTTTGTCCTTTTTTTGTATCACATTTCGTGCCCTGGCCATCATTCGAGACGAGTGAGAAGAAGAAGAAGGAAAAAGAAAAAGGGAAAAAGAAGAAAATCCCGAAATCTGTATAGCATAAGACGTCTGTCTATCCCCGCTATGTGGGTACCTATAGATACCGGGTATATAACAGAGACGCGTTCTTAAATTTTCCAAGAAATTCTAACGTTCGGACGCACGTTGAGGATCTATTCTTAGGGTTGGTTCCTTCCGAGACTCCCTTGAAAAATAAGAACCTAGCGTGGGCGGATGTAACGATAATGCTCTGCCAAGCATCGCTCGCTTGCTCGCTCACTCACTCCCTAATGAAGGGAAACTAGAAATTATTATTTTCACGCCCGGTGGCCAAATTGGCTTCAGGGAAAAAATAATAGAACCCGACTAATTGTAAGTAGCCGGGATGGAGGGAGGGGGGGAGGGGTAGGGGGATCAAGAGAATCGTCAAGATACCAAAAAATCTCCACAAATAAGATTACTTTTTTTTTTTTTTTTTTTTTTTTTTTTTTTTTTTTTTTTTTTTTGAATTTGTCTCGCTTTGTTACGTCATTTGCGTAACGTTAACGAAAAAGTTATATAATACGTATGGTATACCTATATACATATTATCGAATGAGAAAATAAAAGAGCTAATATTCAATACCGTATTACAGATCGATTGATTTTTTTTCCCACGAGTCATTAATATTTAATTCCTTATATCTTATAATATAAAAAAAGAAGAAAAAACAGACAGATAAAGAAAGAAAAAAACGAAATTTGCATAATATTCATTGAGCTGTGGCTGTTAATATGTACTGCTATGCGTAAACCTGTTGCAGACCCGTTCTCACGGTTTAAGCGGTCGTGGCAACAGGTGCGACGTAATCACCGACCAAAAAATATATATATATATATACAGATATACACGGGTATGTATAACGCATATTATAACCTATCTCGTTTTATATATATGAAAAACGTGTTAAACGAAATGAAATAAAATGAAATAAAATGAAACGAAATGAAATAAAATGAAATGAAATAAAATAAAATAAAATAAAATAAAAATCGACAAGATCGTATGGAGTAGGTACAACGAACTGTACAGGGCCAACGAGCGATATAGATCCGATCGTTTTATTCGCAACGGTGTAGAAGCTGTAGCAAATTTTGTTTGATAAATTATTTGTCGACGTTTCGTTTTTCTCGAAAATTTAATTCATCAATTTTATATTTTTCTTATTCATACGAATCTAATAATCAGGGGTAATCATTTTTTTTAACATAGTAAATATTATACCGAACTATACTTGGAAGGATCACAGATTTTTGATTTTTGACGTAAAATCGTAATGTTTGAAAGAGAGAGAGAGAAAAAAAATTGAATGATAGAAAAACTTTGCAAGGATCGATGTTTGTGTTTTTTAGATTTTAATTTTTTTTTTTTCTTAACTGTGCAGTTTATGTATAAAATTCCAATTATTATTATATTATCATTATTTATCTCCGTATTTCGAATGACCTGAATATGTATTACATATAATATATATATGCAACAAACTGTACGATGTCTTGACAGTTTACATTCACATACGAACGCAGTATATGCAGTAAAAACCACCTCGTATCCAACTTTACATATCATATACCTACCATATATAAAAAATATGTAGACATATGCGGATAAAATTGAGGCGTAAGCTGGACCAGTTACATTATTCCCTATATACATATTATACATATAGGTATTGTGAATTTCCGTTGCGCGCATACATCGCAGATTAAACGACATCATTTTCATTTCTCTTGGTATTTTTGTCAATTTTCGAAAAAAATGAATAAATGAATAAATAAAATGAATAAAAAAGTATAAAGTAAAAATTGAAATTTCGTGACTCACCGAGGGAGCTTTCCGGGTCCGAAAGATCGGAGAGGGACGGTACTTTACGCATGGAAGCGAAACGGCCGTGGAGGGCCGGTACCAAAGCCTCTTCTTCGGCGTCCGAAGTCACAAGTTCCTGTTTCATGTATTTAACCATCATTTTCATAGCTTCACCACCGCATCCAAGCATCGCGACTTCGCCACGTACATCGCGCTGAAATGAATACATTGGTATCATTAGATGAAAAAAAAAAAAAAAAAAATAATGGAGAAACAAATCGATAAATTAAGACGCGAAAACGATTAACGCATTAATTTACTTCGGTCTATTCAATTGGTAAGAAATTTTATTCCCTATTTCCCCCATTTATTCTTATCAAAGTTTAGGTATTCAAATTCAGAGACTCGTTCAGAGAGATAAGAAATAAAAATCACGAATATTATATATATATATATATAGGTACCTATACGGAGGTAAAAAATATATTAATATTATTCCGTCACCGATCGCACGGTATGTTATAGTTGGCGTGGTTGAATAAAATTTCAATAAATTTGAAAACTTTGAAATATAGACGAGAATAGATCAAGGCAATCGTGAAAAAGAGAGAAAAAGAAAAAAAAAAAAGAAAAAAGAAAAGAAATAAAAGAACAGACGCAGGTATATAACGTATTTATATAAACATTTGTACCCATATAATACTAAGACGCAGAGTAAAAGTATCGCAATAATATTTCGTATACAGGGTGAATTCGTAACGTCGAAACACTTGGAGAGTAGTGTTAAGGTGGCAAAGGGTCCAGCGGGGGCAATTGTTTCCCAATTTCAACGAATAAGAAATCCCGAGACCAATATAACAATTGACAATTTTTACCGGTGGCCACCTCGACGTTGCTCCGAGTTTTCGGACGTTAGGAATTCTCCCTGTATACATACATACATGCATGTATGGACCTATAAATAACGTAAAGCCTGTTATATATAGAATAAGCTGTTCCAAAGCCGTGCATATATATATATGTATTAGGGTGGTCCTTAATTCGGTCATATTCGAATTTCGATGCTCCTATGGGCCAGCACATCTCCAAATACACATATGTACTAAAAAAAGTATGAAAAATCCCAAGTTTCTATCCCAATTGAAAGTACTACCCCAAAGCCTTTGAACTTTCCGATTTAAATAATCCACGATTTTTGGTACTTGGGTGTTATTTTTTACTTTTTTATCGCATTATCGCTTATCTGAGTCTGAAACTCCGCACACTTCTTACCTACAGTGGCAGGTATCCGTGACAAAATTTGAAGATTTTTAACGACAAAATTTTATTCATCACAATTTGGAGATGAGAAATTTTTTTTTCGGTGCGATGTAGCTTCGAAAATGATATCGATGAAAATTTGTCGAATTTTTATGCAATACCTACTGCTACGGGTAAGGAGTGTACCAAGTTTCAGATTTTTCGGAGCTGTACCGGAATGGGAGGAAGCAAAAATCAACCGCGAAATGTGACGAATCGTGTTTTATTAAATTGGGAAAATTCGAAGGCTTTGGGACGGTACTTAGAATTGAGATAAGAACCCGGGGTTTCGGCTACATTTTTTATGCAATATATTTGGAGACGTCCTAGCCCATGGGAGCATTGAAATTGGAAAATGATGAAATTACGGAGAACCCTAATCTAGATATGATTATAAAACCGAGAACCCCATATCTCTGAACGACAAAGACGGCTTCTTATAATATACTACTATATAGTACTACTACCGACGAAGTCGCGATGTAGTAGTCGAATGAGACGACAGAGTGAGAGGTCAGAGGGATAAAGAAAGAGGAGTACGTGCGTGCGTCTCCCATTCGACTCGGGCAGCAGAAAACATGAATGAATGTAGTGACCCAACCTGGCGGGTATTCAGTCAATCAGAAAGGAGAGAGGAAAGGAACGGAAAGGAAAGGCAAGGAAAGAGGAGGGGAGGGAGGGGAGCGGTACAGACCCGATTGTGAGTTTCGTGTTGCGTATTACACACATATATAACGAGCGGGAAAAGGAGAAGAGAGAGAGGAGAGAGAAAGAGGGGAAGATTATACGGAGAATAGATATAGAGCGGAGTGGACAGTGCGATATCACATATTTCATTGCAGATATGTATAGTCGAATTTGTCAGCCTCTCTGCGAAAGATAGAGAGAGAGAGAGAGAGAGAGAGAGTCTTTTCTAAATCCGCAGAAAAGTACGTTTTTACTTTTTGTTCGTTGTTGTTCAGAAATACAACATACGAATTTGGGTTCTTTTTGTGAATAAGAAAATTACACATTTCTGCTCTTCTACTATACAGGGTGATTCAAATTTTTTCTTTTTTTTTTTTTGCGTCATTACTTAGAAATAATTCGTAAAAATGTTTTTTTTTTTTGCAGTTATTCGGTGATTTTCGCATAACACGTCTCTTCATTTATTTTGAACTTTTAGGTAGGTACCTACGTGCATAAATATCGCGTTACTAATGCCACAAGGGCGTATCGCCAAAAAAAAAAAAAAAAATCGTTTTTTTGGTGGCAAAATCTTTTTTACGCCATATAACATCGTTTGAGCATATCCGCAAAAAAAACCTTTTTTTGGCGATACGCCCTTATGGCATTAGTGACGCGATATGTGTAATATGTGTATGTGTATGTGTATGTGTTTGTCGGTTTGACCTTCCTTCGTGGAAAGTCGGAGTACGGAGAGTAAGTAGACGATGAATGAAACGTTATGACTGATTGTGAGCCACGTAGAGTGCAGAGTGAGTACTGAGTGACGTAATATACCTAGTAGGCATATATATACACAATATATGTCGCGACGCGGTTTAACTCGACTTAACTATAACAATAAAACGCCAAACTTGAACCGGCTCGGCTTACCATACTTTTGGCGACAATAGAACATATTCATACTGCACGTCCCACGTTTGAATAATAATAATAATAACATTGGTTTTTTTTTTTTTTTCTTCTTTTTTTTCTTTCTTTTTTTCAATGTGTCGAAAAAACGGAGAAGAATACAAAAAAGAGAAATAATGCTCCCAAAGCAACGAGTTAACTTTATCTTCTTTCAACTGTAATCTGATAGAATTTTATCGTCTTTTATTTTTCATTTTTTATTCTTAGTATCGAGATAAAAATGTTGAAATCGCACTCACTTCTTAACATAATATTTCTGTGAATTATTTCGTAAATTGGAAAACTGACATTTTTCAGAAAAAAAAGCAGCCCCATATGCTCTCTTATTATTATTCATGTCTATTTTTTTTCTTCTTCTTCTTTTATCGAACAAAAATCGCCATTTTTCTATTTCATCAATTTAGTTCGTTTTGGTTTTGTATTTTTGTTTTTTGCCAAAACAAAAAAAGCAAATAAATAAAGAAAAAAATAAGGTTTTAGCAAGATCGCGTATGATATAGACTGTCCACTGACGTATACGCGTGTTACATACGATGCAGTTAGTTTCTTGGCGCGTCTATGGAAATAATTAGAAAGATGAAGAAAATGAACGTAGTGTGAAGCGCGTTAGTTACGACCTTACACTTGACACTATCGTTATACAGACTAGATTGTATAAAGAGGATCGTAATAAGCAAGGTTGCACCGAAATAACGTGCGAAACGTTGCAGAAAAAAAAAAACTGACGAGCAGAAGTGGGTACGTAGAGAAAATAATAATTAAAATATGTAATTTACAAAGAAACAAAAAAAAAAAAAACGGGAATCTGAATTTTTCTTTTTTTTTTTTTCTTCATCCGCGTTAATTCGGTTCAGAAAAATAATAAAACGGAATAATTTGATCAATATACTGCGACGTAAAGATCGTTCGTGAATTTTTTATTATTGATATATTTTTTTCCTCAATTTTCTAAAAAACGCAAAAAAAAAAATCCAACATCCAATAATTGAAATTGATGCTGCATTGAACGAAAATATTTGAAAAAAGAAATATCAATTTTTTTTTCTCTTTCAATTTTACGCAATCGCAAGATTTATGAAATATTTGGAAAATTCACGAAATAGTTTTTACCGAAAGTTGGGAGCAAGTTGGCCAATGCTGGTTCATCCCCACGACAAAATTCAAAGAAACCAAGTAAATATATACAGGAAAAAAAGATAGATTAAGCGGTGAGCGAAGTGTATAAATCGTGAATATAGGTATATCAATTATCATGATAAATTAAGTTAAATAAAAAGAAAAATTGAAACACACAAAAATAATAATAATTAGTACGCGTGATAGGCATAGTTGCAGAGATTATCTGTTTTATGAATTGCTGATTTTTAATTTATTTATTCTTTTCCTACTCGTATATGTGATATGAAAAAAAAAAAATAATAATACAAATAAGATATATAGACTAATATATACGCGTGAGTCGACCTTTGTAACATATCTGTATACACTTGTCGCTATAATTCGTAAACTATATAGTTTCCTCGAGAATTGCAATAATTGCAGTTTTGGCCGAGACCACGCGTCGTTGCTGTATACGAACGATAAGTTGCGAAAAAGATAAGAGTCTCGAGGGATTTGTGTCGGCGTAAGCAGTCTAATAAAAAAAAAGGAACTAAAGCTAGAAAAAAAAAAAGACAGAAAAAAGAGTACATATCAAGAAATTTATTTTGCGTTTCAATTATACGCAAAAACATACTGCGGGAGAAAAGGTTAAGCTAATAGCTGGTGCAAATTTATATAATAAATTTTTACCTCAAACGTCGTATAGTATAGCTGCTGGATGAACGAGTGGGTATACAGAACGCAATTATCAAGATAATGAATTAATTATACTAGCACTTGAAATTTGCGTGACGTTTTACCGCGGGCGCCTGCACAAGTGAAAAGTTCAACCAAGTTTCACCGTAAAATCAATTCGGGAACAATAAGTTGAAAAATTTTCAATACTGCAACGAAAGGGAAATCCGATTTCTTTTTTTCTCTCATTTCGACATCATATGTATCGTTATATGTAATGATCTCATAATTAAGGGGGGAGGGAAAAAAAATCAAGATATAGATATTGGAGTATGAAAGTTACCAAAACGGGTTTTTTTTAATTTATTTTTTTTAAATATTTTCGAATCGAGAAATGAATAGACGGATAGAATTTTGATAAATCGAAGATTAAATAAATATGAACTTACATATGTTAATACCTATACAGCTATCAGAACGGCATTTCAATCCAGCCCGGATCCCGTGTAGGATAATCTGAACTATGAGGGTTTTACTGTTGAACTTAGGTATTGTCAGTGGTTGTATGAATATGGGGTAGGTGGGTAGTAAGTGCGCGAACGAACGAACGGTCTATATAGTATATATATATATATGTATATATATATGGGTTTGCGATTAGTATCGACAGATTCTCGTCTGCATTAATAACGAAAGTTAAACAAATCGTAATTGTGTAGTGCGATGGAAAGTACTATACATACTATATGATATAGAATGGGTGAAAAACTCCCCGTGAAATATGACAGCGAACATTATCGTCGATGGCCTTATTCCCCACACACATATACACCCATATGTCGTTACACATGTTATTCCTTCTCTATTTCTCTCTTTTTCGTTTTTCTTTTTCGTTTTTCTCTTTCTCTTTCTCTTTCTATCGTTTATTATCTCTCTTTCACAACCCGCAATCATAATACGATCACGATTTGATCTGCCACCGGTATAAACGTACCTCTATACCATACCAGGGAATACATATATAATATAGGTACGCGAGTGTCGCAGGGGACGATAATTTCGTATGAAGAACTGTAGCTGCGTTTATGTCGACCCTTTTTTTATTTTTATTTTCAAAAATTACGATTTTCCCCGAAATTCCCAGGACCTGATTACAGAATTTTCAGAATTGGTAAAAAAATCGATCGATTAATTTATTGAAATTCATCAAAATATTGACTCTTTCCATTTTACATTGCTATTTCATGTATCTATACTTTATACGAATTTTTTGAAGTATATACGATATAGTTAAATATAGGGGTGATTGCGATTGTTCGAGCGGTGCGTGACAAATAGGTATATAGGTAGTACTACATACCTATACCATATATGTATGTATAGTCACAGTAATTCAAAGGAAATAGACTTTCTCGATTGTCGCGGGTACGTACCTATATACTGTACAGTAGTACGTTAATATTGATGAGCGATTAGAATTACTTACCCACGTGTGTGAAATGGAAAAACAAATAGAAAAATAAAAAAAGTAAAGGAACAATCGCATAAGTACCATACCTCAGTTTTTTATATACCTGGCTACATGGAATATAAAAAATAAATAATAGTACATATGCCTATATACCTATACACGACAAATACACCATATACCTATATTATATCTGATCGATGGTCTATAGGCCTACGGGGAATAAAAATTCTACGATAATGGGATATCGTTAGTTTTCTGCCAGATTATAGACCTGCGACAAACTCTCGATAATTGCAAATCGCCTATTTCAATTTCTCTAACTCCAATATACCCGCCACGGCTGTCGAAACACAGACCAATAAGTATGGTCAAACTATTTGATAAATTACACCGGTTGTTTCCGATTGATCATACATTATACGTAGGTATATAGAACTTGGAACACACATTATATTTTCCTCGAATGAAAAACAAATTCTTCTTCCTTTGCATCAAGAATCATATTTCTCCCAAAATTTTTTTGAAGAAAAGAAAACGAGTTAAAACTGAAAAATCTATGCATTGATTAGTTCATCGGTTCATTTTTTTTTTTTTTTTTTTTTTTAATTTTTTTTTTCTGTTAGTGAATTTCCCTACAGTTTGACGTCAAAAGAGAACATCGCAAACAAAAAAAAAAATAATAGTAGGAGGGATTTAACACTTCGGCGTTATCGATGCGATTCAAAGGCTCACGCAAATATCATCTTGATTAGATATTAGATACCTAACGGCCGAATCGTATTATAGCAGCGAATAAGCGATAAATCGCTATTTCAGATATCGAATAGCTATTTGTTATTAAATATAATGTTTTAGGTGTGTCACGTCGAATATTTACGCGATTGAATCTGAATGAAAGTGAATAAAAGTAGAATAAAAATTACACTCTCATCTATTTGATCTGCAATCATTTTCTATTATGGAAATAATTAAACGAGAAAATTCACTCTGCTAATTTATCTGTAATTATTATAGTTTATTGTGGTCAGTTTGTAGCGATATAAAGTCGACTGCAGTGGTAATTGGCAATTCAATGGAAATAATCAAATAATCATCCAATCAGTGAGCCTTCACCTAATAAAAATTAGCCTGTATATCTAACAGCTGGACAGCCCACAGTGTAATTTTATTATGACGTAACTCTCTCTCTCTCTCTCTCTCTCTCTCTCTCTCCCTCTCTCGAGCTGTACTATCGTGAATCGAGATCGTGATAAAAATAATACGATATTCACAATTCGTTTGTGAATAACGGATGAAAATACGACCGCGATTGAGGGAAATTTGTAAAATTTTCTAAATCGCTTAGGGTTTTCGGTAGAAAAAAAATAAAAAAATTAAAATCCGTGAAAATCCCGCGGACGTAAAATTCTATAAATTTGCGTATTTTTTCATCTCGCCGTTTTTTTTTTTTATATATCGATACCCACGTTCTAATATGTCGTAACCCACATTTGTAAAATTGTTCAGGAGGCCATGAAAACGCTTCACTATTATCATTGAAAAGATAGGACTTGACGGGATGGAATATTTATTTAAAAATAGTAAATCAACGATTTGACCACTAAAACTTGAACATAAGCTGCACAATATTATTATTATTCGATTAAAAAAAAAAGTCAATTTCTGAAATTTTGTGGCCATGAAAACGCTTAACTATCACCATTGAAAGGATAGAACTTGACGGATTGGAATATTTATTTAAAAATAGTAAATCAACGATTTGACCGCTAAAACTTGAACATAAGCTGCACAACATTATTATCATTCAATTTTTCAAAAAAAGCCAATTTCTGAAATCTTGTGGGTTACGACGTATTAGAACGTGGGTATCGATATATAGATTCTTGGACACACCTTCATATTTTTTTTTCCAATCTGTTTTCTTGTTACTCCGAAACCCGCGAAGACTTAGAATTGGGATAGGAACCCGTAGATTTTGGCTGCATTATTTTTTGAATATTTGGAGACGTCCTGCGACCCATGAGAGCCTCGAAATTCAAAAATGACTAAATTAGGGACGAAATGTGGGATATTACTAATGAGGTCACTACTTCTCTGCATCTTGTACATAGATGGTCGTATTATATGCGTACAAGATGTGTATAACGAATTATGCAAACATTTGTGATTCGTGAGTTGACAAACGTATATTTTAACGACTTTGTCAATCGTTGAGTTGTATTGCGGGGGCGGGCGGGATCAGAGTCAGTTTGTTTTACAGCTATCCGTTCACCCACGCAATATAGGTATATCATACGTGTCCACAGCTATAACACGTCACCATTCATGCACGCAGAGTTAGACTCGGGCAGATCAGATGCTGCAGCGGAACACGAGTAGCAATGAACCATACCCCCCACCGACGCGACCGAAAGGCAGCTCGAAGATCACAAGTTCGAAAGTTCGGATCTCCGATTCGATCGCGATAGATCGATTATACTAAATCAGATACGAGAAGATGGGTTTCAGTCGCTGGGAGATTTAGAATAAAAAAAAGTGCACGATACAAATTTGAGATGAAATTTTTGCCGACTAGAAAAATGGAACTTTTGGTCTTCATCTGTTATGGGATTGGAATAAGAATTTCGAGAAGCGTCGTGTATATTATTTATCGCTGCACAGAAACTGACGAATAATTTATCTTCTAATACTCTATGAAAGCGTCATTTTTTGTATACTTCTCAATTCGATCGAATAAGAACTTAAATAAATAGCAGCGTTAACGTATACATATATACTAGTTTGATGCACTCGTTGAGATAAGATGAAAATTATTGCATTGTCAGTAGGCATATAGAGGCGATCGATGGTTCGAGGACATTCGCGGCTTAGGTACTTAATCCGCGTTATTTTACCTCTCTACACTGTTGTTATTCACCTTTTATCTACATCAATGATTTTTATAACTTTGTTCGACTATTATCATTACCTTACATTTCATTTTCGCATTTTTTTGTATTTTATTTTATTTTTTTGTACTTTAGGTAAAATATTGGAGGATTTGTATAATGCACACGGTGGTTATAGAATAGATTACGCAGTTATATTATATAGTATATAATATAATATATAGTCGTGTGGGTAAAACCCATTGTACAATATATTAAACAAACCCGAAGTACATATATATGCGTATAGTTATATGCAGCTATGCGCAATTAACCCGGAATAGATTTAGCCAAGTTTTGAAATATACATAGAGGTTTACGATATATGGATCTCGATTATATTCTATTATAGTCGGACTGACTGATCGGCTGATTTGAACGAGGTGAATTATTATAGAATTTAATTAGTTAGCTAGAAAATTCGCATAAATAATTTACACGATTCGAAATTCGATCCATACTATCCGTTAGAAATTAAATTCTAAGATTAGCCGCGCTATAATAGGGAATCGTCTACAGATTTCGTCGATGTGACAATGAAGTTACTTCACATTGCATTTGTCAATATTACATGCTACATAATTGATCAAAAAACGAAAAAACAACAAGAAACAAAAAAAATTATAATAAATTAAATTCGAAAATACGATGAAGAAAATTATTTTCATTTTTCAAAAAGTTTAGTCTTAATTTTTGTTTTTCATTTTTCATTTTTCATTTTTATTTTATTTTGTCCTCGTATTATCTTATATCATATGATAAACGTAATTCAAGCTTTTAAAGCTTCAGACTCAATTGCACGCCTACATCGTCATTGAAACTGTGCCTACAGCATAATTCACGCTAATGCGTAGCTGCCTGCAGGTTACATATGTGATGCGATCGTTTAGATACGCGAACGCGTATCTCCTGTACCTTAGGTATGTACTACAATTTACATATTAGTGTATATATATACATAGAGAGAATATATGAAGTGAGCTTGCAGCTTGGTGTATAATAATTGACAGCGAGCAGAGAGTGGGGCACCTTACGATTTTTTTTTTTTTTTTTTTTTTTTCTATTCCGAAGAGAGAAAGAAAGAAAAAAAATAATTCTTTTTTACACTTTCTGTAGCATCGCATCGCTTCTAATTTTTGAAGACAAAATTTTATTCATCACAATTTGGAGATGAGAATTTTTTTTTTTTTGTTTTTTTTTGTGCGATGTAGCTTCGAAAATTATATCGTTGAAAATCTTGTCGAATTTTTATGAAATACCTACTGCCACAGGTAAGGAGTGTACCAAGTTTCAGATTTTTCGGAGCTATACTGGAATGGGAGGAAGCAAAAAAATCAACCGCGAAATGTGACGAATCGTGTTTTATTAAAATTGGAAAATTCGAAGGCTTTGGGACGGTACTTAGGGGAATTGAGACAAGAACCCGGGGTTTTGGCTAGATTTTTTATATAATATATTCGGAGACATCCGAGCCCATGGGAGAATTGAAATTCGAAAATGATCAAGTCGAGGACTGGCTCGGTAGATAAGATTATAACATGTGCAGAATAGGATTGATATTAAAGTGCGTGGAGGAATTGCCGTTGCCCCCTTCATTTATACGAGCATATTATACTTCCGGGTAAAGTTGAGGTGGGTCACCAAGTGGCAAGTTCCGGTGGCAGCTGTGGCCTCCTCCTCCCTCCATATGCAGTTGATGGGTGGATGGAATAATGTGGGCTTGTACATCGCGATATTAAGTACCAGAGTCTTGTGAATATTTCACTGCCTACTTAATACTTTGAACTGGCAGTAATTAACAAAATTTTTAGAACTTTTTTATTTATTTTTTATTTTTTTTATTTTTTGCAAAAATTACCCCGAATTGAAATTTTCTTCTTTTTATAGAATTTTTGAAGAAAAGAAAAAAGCATAATGATATGAATAAGTTGAATAACATTTTTTTTCGTTGTCGACTCGATATACTTCGGGTCAGACCCTCCCACCGTGATGACAAAAAAATAAATAAAAAAAAATAAAAGAAGATCGTATTTTTCCGCTCTGTATAAGACGGGAGCGAAAAAAAACAGAAAAAAAATTTCACGGTAAAATCAACCCCCCTCCGTGTATAACTAATTCAATTTGTCGATCAAAGGTTCGACCAGATCAGAGTATGACATGCCGTGGCTATAATTCAGTTAAAAAAAGGAAAAAAAAAAAAAAAAAAAAAAAAAGAAAGATTTTTCTTATATATATTATATGCCGCGTGTGCGTGCGTGTCATGTGAATAAGTTGCAGTAGCTCCAACCCCTAGTTTAAACTTCGACTTTGCAGCCTATGCAGTGCGGCCGTAACGGGTTGGCTGGTTGGTTTGTTGGCTGGTACTGCTGCTGCATATATGCGAGAGGTAAATGTACACGCATCGTCGGTCGGCAGGAACAAAGGGGTAGCTGAGCGGAAAGGCAGGCAGGGTACATGTGCCTCCAGAAATAGCCTTTAGCTTTAAACTCTGCACCCAGCTCTCGCGAACCTCTCCGTATAGTTTTAGAACATTAGCTTTGCGCAGCTCTATAAATTAGAGGTAGGTATAGAAGCTTCGGCAGTAATTACACTTATGTGTTTGGAGTTATTTTAGATGAAAAAAAAGAAAAAATGTTCAGACCATTTGCTATTTGAAAAAAGATATTTGTCGAAAATAATATTGCGATAATTAGGTATAATTAATAATATCCGAGGAGTTTGATGGAGTGAAAATGAAATAAAAAAAAAAATTCAAAAATGAAAAAAAAAATTTTCAGATTTTATAAATTCGCGTAACATACATTTTTGGTATAATTTGTTTTCACCTTATTCACATCGCGAGTTTAAAGTCGAGGTTTTTAAAAGTCATATACAGGTGCTCGAGCGTGTATACAGGTATATATATCGAGATTTAAAAATCATAGTACGCAGTTTGAATAAGAAAAGCGAGGTATAGGAAGCGATAAAGATCTTCGTCTATTCCGGGACTGCAGAGAATTCAGATTTTGGTCTCTAGAATACTGTCGCTGACAAGAGACAGAGAATACCCCACACTTAAGACAAAACCCAGAAGGCAGAGGGAATATACGACCGCAGGTCTGTTTAATATATAAATCGTTTGGTTTGAGTATAAAAATATGTATATATATATATTTTTTTTTCACACTTTTTTTCAATCACCTCTCAATGTTTCAAAGTCGCATAAAATTCGTCTGGATATCAACTGACTCTATAAGCGGTTTGTCGAATTTAGTTTATTGCTTAAAAAATGGAAAAAATTTCTTTTTAATTCTAGCAAGAAAGAAAATGAAAAAGAAAAAAAAAAAACTAAACTCAGAAAAGTATATTTCGAAAGAATTTACACGTACATATATTTATAACCACGTTGTAAATTCTTATGTATAAGGAGGTATAATATTCGGAGAATATGCGGTTTACTTGTTAGTGGGAATATTATACGCACATATACTATATATATACGAGAGAGTAAAAGAGAGGAAGGTGTCAGCTGCAGAGGAGAGTTACTGTTAGAACCGTGGGAGAGAAGAGTCTGCACAGTGAGTGCAGGTTCGAAAAAGAAGATATATACGCCATATCGGGTCGTAGTACCGAATTTTAAAAGTCCCGAACGGTCGAACCTTACATACATTTCATTTTTGCATTTTTTTTTATTTTTTTTTTATTTTTGATCTTTTCCCAATCATCAGGATTTGGGTTGAACTTCCGAAGTATTTTGTATTTCGTAATTTGTATTTCCTAAGTAAGTAAGTAAGTAAGTTTGCAGCAGGTATAAACGAGAGTTAATCGTAAGTTTCGGCTTAAATATGGTCAATGTCAAGGAGTAAGTAAGTCCGTCTGTCATAAAAGCGAGTACATAACATAGAAACTAACGAAATACGATAATGACGATATCGGGAGGTCCCCAAGGGACTAAAAGCCCAAAGCCCAAAAGCCAAAGTTCGAGTTCGGTAATTTACGTAATTTGAAATAGTGTGCAAAAATGACTAATGAGATTTTACGAAACATGAATTTACGAATATCTTGCCTAAATACACATTTGCTATCGGATTTACGACTCTGAAGATAACGAGGGTCTAACATGCGCTGCAGATATTTCATCGGCTTAAACCAAAATTTGGAAAGTTGAAAAGAAAAGATAAGGAAAAAAAAAAGAAAAAAGAAAACAATTATACTGATTATCTCACAGGTTTGTAAAATGGGAGGAAAAAGTGCGATTTATTTGACCGCATTTAGTTATACGTCGTTTAAGATTTTTGCAATCTTTTTTTTTATTTTCTCATCAGGTAATAAAAGATAAAATAATAACGATTTGAAATTCGCATCATGAAATGTTGGAGAATTAAAAAATGACGTGATTTCCAAAATTCTTCCTACGCATCACTCAATGATTAATAATTACAACCGCTGATTAAATTCGCGAAATATTATGCCGTCGTTTCGTCTGTTCATTTTCTCCAATCTGTTTAGTGCAGTATTATTTCGAGTATTTGCATATGTATTTACAAATTATATGTAGATTATATCATCTATAATGAAATTGTTAATTATTTCATATTATTATCAAAATTGCAGAAAATATATCATTTCAAGATTTAATTTTCTCATTCATAAATCCTGCGTAGTAAAGTGCACATTATCACCATTGTAGAGGCACTTAATGCGTATATATAGGGTAGAATTTATTTTAGTATATCGTACTGTAAAGTTGGTTTGATGGCGGCGTCTCTTTCCGGAAAATAGTACCTATGGGTACTTCCTTTTCCGGTACAGAGCTAATCTATATTAGATCTGAGGTAAGTGACTAGTGAATAACGTTAAAAATTATGAAATGAAATCGGTGTCGTATTATAATAAAATGAAGAAAGAAAAATTGATTAAAAGTCATTGTTTCCTTGTTCTTTTTTTTTTTTCAAATTATTTCTACATATCTAATACCTAATGATCATTTTTTCCAGATATAATTAATTACACGTATAGTAGGTACGAAAGAACGTATACTATATACCTATGTAAGTTTCGTTTAACGCAGCTCGCTTAATATTATATCTTATCAATTAATTATTAGTGTAGATAATTTCGATAATATTCAATCGGTTATAGAAAATATGTGAGGTAATATATACAATGCGTGAGATGGAATTTATATTGTTTAAAGAGAAAAAAAAAAATGTTGTCGTTTCTCTGATTTCTTGTTTCTAGATCTCAAAATCGTACATTTTGAATTTCGTGTGGTGAAAAAGATAAAAAACAAAAAATACGTCCGAAATGTTACGCAAAAATTTGTATAGATTAAACTAACCCGCGCGGTTAAGAAATCTGTTTTCAAACGATTTTAAAAACCGCGAATGTTTAGAGAACGACGTGTTGCAAAAGATAGACGTAAAAAATGAAAGATAAAAAATGAAAAATAAAAAGTTAAAAAATAATTACGACATAGCGAGTTGCAGTATAAAAGTGAATGAAATATACATGCATATATGTATATGTGTATATACAACATATATATACATAAATATAATATAATGAGAAATGACAGAAATCTAAAACCCCGCAGACTAAAGCGTAACTAGAATAAAGTCAAATTACTCAAGAGCGTATAATATAGTGAGAGATATTATTTTTTCTCTTTTTTTCTTTTTTCTTCTGTACGTATTATCTTATATATACGATTATCATATTATATATGTATAGTACAAACGCCACGTATATACGTCTTAATATTAATAATGCTACGTAAGTAAATTCTATACGTAACCCGACGACCCCGAACAAAATGTTTTCGAACTTAACATATACACTTGTAACTATATAATATAAATGATTCAAATTTATATAATATAAAACCTATGTACATATAATAACGCTGATTATTATAGATATATGTAAAATTCAATCAGAGAGAGACAGAGCGAGAGAGAGTCAATCTTTCGACGTATATATTTTTATTTTTTTGGCCCAATAAAAATCCGCAAGGTCCGAACGAACGAATTCACAGATTTATAATCTCACGACCATTACTATGCAGTACCTATATACGACCGTTTGGCATTACCGGAATAAAAAATTCAAGACAATTTTCAAAAAGAAGAAAAAACCAAAAACAAATTAATAATGAAAAATTTACCTTGATGGATCGATGATCGATAGGGTAGCCTTTCCTAATGCCAGGACTTTCCTCGTAGAAGTCCTGATCCTCCTCCCCGTAATCGTACAGGGATTCGATATCCATGGCTGTTGAGAAGAATGAGAGAAAAATAAGAATAGATTAATTAACCTGTCGATATATACATTATACAGTGTAAATAAATACCCTAAGTATAACGTCGTGTTGTTTATGCACACACACACACATACACACACGTACATACATACGCATTACTCATCTAGATTATTTACCTAATCAAATCGATCTATACATTATAGTCTATAACTAATCTCGGCTCTTGTTATTTGATAACGAATATAAGTACATAGGGGGCTCGTAAGAAAAAAAACGTAACGCTGCAGGCGGGTATCGGAACTCTTTTTATCTATGACTAATAAACGCCAGATGAAATACTGAAGACGTTTTATCATTTCAACGGTCAAGACCGCCCTCGAATCCTATAACCAACGCTGTTATAGAACATTATAATCTAAATAGTATAAGACGAGTCAGCTGGGTGCAATTCTTTTCTTTTTCTTTTCTCATTATTATTAAATTGGAAAATATTTCTCATTACTTATGCTATAGAGATGAAAATAATTGCGTACTATATTTCCCTGATCCTTATACAAAATATCTCGTATAGAATATGCAGAATAATTTTGTTCGGTTTTTGTTTTTCGTTTTTTTAAACAGATTCTCAGCTCTGAGGAAGAAAGCCCTTGCGGTGCTTCCGGTCCGTCCCTCTCTCTTTCTCTCCTTTTTCTGGACCAGAGGATGCAGATGTTGTTGTAGTAAAAAAAAAAAAAATTAAAAATAAACAAAATTCGGATTTATACACGCCGCACTTATTTTCACTGCATCGATGTAATTTCGTATAGTATTAAGGATTTGTCGATACTATGAAACCCCCTTATAATTGAAATAAAAAGGAACACGAATTGATTAGAACCTCGCAGCGAGGATCGTATTCAAAACTCGTACATGGCTGGCGATAGAGAAAGAGAGAAAAAGTAAAAGGGGGAAGATTCGTGTCTAACAGGTGCATCGGGGGTTTTAACCGCGGCTTAAAACTTTCCCCTAACAAAAGTTAGAGGAACTGAGGAAAGGACTGTGTGTATGTATATACGAGGACGAAAAGGAAGAGGAGGAGGACGAAGGCTGGAATCGAGAATTGAAGATCAAGTTACCCGGCGCGGGCGCCCCTTCTCGAAACCGAGGCATGTTCCGTTCCCTGGGTTCCCTGGGTTCCTTGGTTTCCCTGGGTTAGTTGGGTTCCCTGGTTCCGTCCCACCCCCACCCTGGTTCTTTAGCTGCATCCTTCCATATACTTGCATCTTTCGATCTTTCGATCGTAAATGCCCCGCAGGCAGGCAAAGGCATATAAGAGAACGACAGATGGTAGATGATACTCGCCAGTCACGCCGGTAGCAAAACTTCTTTTATAAAAATCTCACGAGAGTAAAGAAACCCCACAACAGCTCTCCTCCTCGTCCTCTTTCTACTTTTCCTTCCTTTTACTTTTCCTTCTTCTTTTAGACCCTCCCGATGCACCCTTCCCTTAAAACGTACGTCGTCTGTGCACAACGCAACAACTCTGATGGCTATTAACTTACGTCCTATGAAATATAATCAAACATCGGACTGACCCGAATCAGAGGACGAGTGGAGGAGGTGAAGGAAAGGATGAAAATTTCAACACTTCAGATAATTATTAAAATCTGTAATTTAAAGATTTCCAAGATTTTGGAATCCGACAAATTCATGTACCTACCTATAGATCATTTTTACCCTGCACATTGTCCAGAACAATAGAAATTCTTATGGAAATTCTTGTACACGGTTGACGATGACTAATTGAAACGCATTGCCTAGTATCATGCATGTAGGTATATGGATACATATTTTACCAAACACTTGACGAGCAGCGGTAGGTAGGTATAATCAGATAAATTTACACGCTATAAGCTCGCGCGCAGATATTTGCACGTGGTATTGACACCTGTAGTCAATTTAATGATATCGTATACTGTTGCGTGAATATAATGAGACTTTGATCTTTAGAAGTATGCACAGGCGTAACGTATACATGTAGAAATATATGAAACAAATATTTCCAATGAAATTATATCGCAAAAATCTATAAGGCTGAATTTCATTTACCGAAAATTTGGTATGTATTATGTACCAATAGTTTCCGAGCTACGAAAGATCTTAGTTGACTAATCGCATATAGCGTATAGGTCACATGTTCGTGTCTGTATTTACATTTCGCACATACATACATATATATATAGAAATATATATTTCTTTTCTATATATACACACAAAATGTGCATTTTTACCACAACTGAGATATATTTTGCCTTCCTCGTGTGCCAATTTTCTGTCTTATATATACCTAGTCGTGTATATATCGGGTATATACTATATATTCATATAGGCGTACATAGGTATGCATAGATACGCTAAATTATGTATATGTGTATATATTTATGTATATATAATACATCGATGTATGTACTATTCCAAAGCGTATTAGAACGGCGTGCCAAAATCGTGAATAAATAACCGAGATGGTGACTGCAGTAGTTTTAACGATTTGGAACAGTTTCAGAAGACAGAGAGAGAGAGAAAACAGTTTTCTAGGATATGACTATATTCGTATACGAAATCAAGGAATTGTTCGACTCAAGATATACTATGCGAATAAATGAATAAAGAAAAATATGAATGAACACGTCATCATTTAGTAAAATTGCGAAATTCTATCAAATCAGATAAATTTATGTATAAATTTGTTTATTAATTTTTAATTATATCAACGAAAAATGTGGCAGATAAAAAGTACCTTTACGTATATTTCATTAATTAATTAAAAAAGTTTTGTGAACAAAAAAAAAAAAGAAAAAAAAAAAAAGAGAAATGGTCCTCCGGCTGTAAAAAAGAAAATATTAGTCAAGAGAGAAGATTAAAGAACTGACGCCCTTGAATTCGGAGAAATGTACACGAGAGAGCGAGAGAAAAAAAAAAAAGAAAAAAAGAGCTGTATAGATACCCTCTGCGCTACGGTAGAATCTTAGAAACGTATTTCGGGTAGCAAAAATTTGCAAGAAATTAAAATATAGGAATTATAATAAGTAATTGCTAATCGAAATGAGGTTTTTCTCGCTTCTTTGATTTGGCGTAGATTTTAGATTTTTCAGATATTTCTTTTAGAATCTATAGGGACTAGAAACGTGTGCGACACGAAGGATGAAATATTTTATAAGACGTATATGTATATGTATATATAATATATATATAATATACATGAGGGTAGTAGACTAAACTAAACTCATTTAAAACCCGGCCGTAGGGGTTGTTGAGAAAGATTCTTTAAAGTAGCGTTATTGTTTTAGGATTTTAAAAAGGAGGCAATTTAATATCTTGTAAAAGCGGGTGGGGATTATAATATCGCAGATGCGGGCAACAGCGGCAAAAGCTCAACCATACATCAATCTGTGTGTGCGTGTGTGTGTGTGTACATTCATATACGTGTGTGTGTTCGTTAGCCACGGGAAATCAGAGAAAATATACCCGTGAGCCTGCAGTCTCGCATCATCTTCAACTATAATACGCTAACATCCATATCACATATACCCATATGCATATACATGCATATATATCTCGCGGGATGAAATTTTCGGAGAATCAAATTGATCGAAAGAAGAAAAAAAAAAGTTCAACGAATAATAATAATGATAATGATAATGACAATGATAATGATAATAGTATTGAGGGAAGAAGAGAAAGTGAAGAATATTTATATGAGAATTTGAAACAAAATTATATTCGAGGATATACACATGGCTATTACGAAGCAAATGACTCCGCAAGTGGTAGTGAGATTCTTTTCTTTTTGTCTTCTTATTTCTTTACTTTTTATCTTTCTTTCTCTTTCTCCGGTCTCTTTCGTTCTCTTCTGTCTATTCAGAGCAAGGTTTGAACGCAGCGTTGCCATGCTGATGCTGAGAACGATGAAAACGTGCAAAAACCATCCCTATGGATGGATGCAGCAGCCGAAGTAAAGCAGTAGGCAGCAAACGAGAGCGAAGAAAATAAAGAAGAAGAAGGAGGAATGGTTTTTCTTTTATTTTACTTCAGTTGACTTTATATTTTTGATTAAAACCGTTTAACCGTTATCCAACCGAGTGTAATTATTATTGTACATAATCATCGGTATAATATCGTAACGATACTGCGTATTGGTATAGGTACACATTATTATCATTATAATACAATACCTGTGTTCATTAAAATGAACTGAAAATTTTTTTTATCTCGTATAATAATACTATATGTACGCAGTTAGTTTCATAACCTGACGAAATAGAATATTATCTATAATATGAATTCATTGAATTTCTGCAGAGTAAGAGATAATATATTGTGATAAGCGATCGACTGATCGAATCGTATTATGTATATCTACATTATATACGTATATACATATATATACATATACATATACATATATATGCAATATCAGTAACAAAGTTATTGATTGAATAAGTTATCATCATCACGTTGCGAAGTTATGATCGTTCGTGCCTGCGCGTTCATTGAATGAATGTGTACCTACATGTATAAGGAATGAAAAGACAGAGAGAAATAGAGAGAAAGAAGATAAAATAAACAAAGTAATGAACAAAGAAAGAATTGTCCGTGTGAAATACCGACAAATAAATCATCATATTCGATATTTCATTATCTGGTTAAAGTATTTTGCAAAAAAAAGATATTCATACATTATATACATGTACTACGCTTGTTACTTTCGATCGACTGACGAAAGAAATATTTCGAGTAATAGTGACGATTACGCAATGAAAAATCTCTATGTAAGAAGACCGATAGAGTAGATAACCAATGTCATTGTCGAAATATATTAAGCGATGTCTGGGAAGAGTTTCGTTATTGTTTCTATTAACGTAAGTAAGTTCGAAATAGCATTCTAAGAAAATAAACAAAGATGATCAAACCTTAGAATTGAGATCTACCACGACTAGCTTTTCACCCATACGCATACGCATATACGTATACATACATGCATGCATGTGATATATTATACACGTGCACACGTGCACACAAACTTCTACTAAACTACGTTTAATCGTATTAGTGAGTTTCAAGTATCGTAAAATTAGTCTTTATTAGCTAAGAAAGAAGGGTCTCTTTCTCGTCGAGGGTAAATTAAAATCTCGAAAAACTTAACTGACTAAGACATCTGACGATCTACACACGACGGTCAGTGGGGACTCGTGTTTTGTTTATCGTATACCGATGTCGTTATTTGTTTATTTGTTTTTTATTCATTCGTTCGTTCGTTCGTTCGTTAATTTTTTCTTCAAATTTGTGAAAGTTTGAGATGAACTATTTTCTTTCTAAATATAGTCGCTGTAAGGCTCGTGAAGTGTTGCCGCAAACGAGTGACACACGATTTGTAGATACGCGCCTACACACAACAAAACGTTGAAACGTTGAAGTTCGTATAAAAGAAAGTGTGTGATAAAATATACGTACATGTACCTGTAGCTTCGAGCGGTTTATTGTCACGAGGCGAAATAATAATAAACTGAATTTGTAAACAACTTAAATAAACGAATCACACGATTATTAAACACAAACAGTAACAACAAACTTGTACACATAAAACAAACTTAATCACGTGTAAAAACTTTGTCACGGGGCGCACGCACATCGGCAGGCCACTACGCGTTCCCACCGTACACAATACAGATTACAGATTAAATATTATGGCTGCGTCTCGACGTTCATGAATGAAACTAAAAACGGATCGTCTATTGCCTCTGGCTCACTGCGCGCAACCCTAGTTGGTCAAATTCACCGTGGACAACGATTCTCATTGGTTGACTTCACTCTCTAGATTCCGATGATGCCAGCCCGCCTCGTTTCCTAAACGAGGCATTTCATTGGTCGAAAATTTCACACTGACGTATTTGAATCAACGGCGATATTCAACCTGACGTATATTTCGTTGTTTGAAAATAAAGCTCACCATAATTTATGCGAATATTTATAACCTATTTATTTTCCTATTCATCAAACATCTGATATACATGTCATCGCCAAATACGTAGCGAACGTTAAACTCACTCATTTGCACACAGTAGTAGCCGGAAGTTAGTTACGGTAGCCATTTCTGCTAGGCGCAGCTGATTCTCTGTACGACATTTGCGGATTAAATAAACGTAAGTTAATGTTAGATAAATTATTGAAAAACCGTTAAATCCGTAACTTATAATCCATCGATAATATCACGGAGCCATTATTCCCCGAATGTAACAATCTGTCACACTTTCTCTCTCTCCTCAATATCGTATATTGATTATAACCTAACCTAACCTATAAATGTTCGTTATATATTATATTCCATTATATAATACGTACGAACTATAATTTATCGAGTAAAAAAAATACGAAAATTTTATTTGGTTGTACATTCGCGTATTTCAATCATTTTCAAACTGTCATTGGAGAAAAAAAACTTGATATCGATTTTACTTCAATTTCCTATATAATACATATACGTATGAAAAATCCCTAATTCTTTTCATCATACGATATCAGACCATCATGCTGAGCTCTCGTATCGCTACCGGACTTAAAGAGGTTCCTAAGGTGTTGAAACGCAACGTTGGAATCCTCGCCCCAGCTCTTCAAAAAGCTAGCGATCCAATCCAACAGTTATTTGTGGACAAGATCCGCGAGTACAGATCAAAGAACACGTGAGAAAATTTTCTATATTTTTGATCAAATGCGCAAAAGAATTTGACCGATTTTTCAATTGTCGAGGATTAATTTCAGCGGCGGAAATCAACTCGTCGATGCGGCGCCTGAAACTATCAAAGAACTGCAATCAGAGCTGGAAAAAGCAGCCAGACAGAACGGCGGAGGTCCTGGTGTGAACATGACGGAGTTCCCGCAGTTCAAATTCGAAGGTATAAAAAAGATATTTTGGAATACGCAGTTTGGGTGATTGCGGTATCACGAAATTTGACTGGGTTTTATTTTATGTTATAATTAATGGTATTTTTGCATGTTTTTTATGATCGTTTTCTTTTGCAGAACCCAAAATCGACCCCATCAATCTTCAGAGTCAGTAAATCCATCTACATTCAATGAAAATAGTATTGTAGATAATGTGATTCCCACACTACTGTACACATTGTAATAACCGAATAGTAAAATTGTGATAACAGACGATATTATACGTTGGAAAAATGTAAACTATGTTAGTGGTATTCATTCATCGGATCCCAAGATTGAAGATGATCAAATTAGTCAATTCATAAGTTGTATGAAGCAATTTAGCCAGTTTTTTCCCCTTTATCGAAATTATGAAACTGGCCAAACTTATTTTCAAATTTATTGAGTATAGATTCGGTTTATGTAATGAAATACTTTATTAATTTGCTTAAAATTGTTTAAAAAATAAAATAAATATTTGAGATAGGTGATTCGATTTCAACTCGGGATCAGGTGTGTGTTTTTAACGGTTTCAGCTAGCACAGGCATATCGAATTTTAAGGCAATAGATTTAACGGTTTTAGAAAACCTTACGATTTCGTTCCTAGGCACGAGGGTTTTGTACTGTCCTGCGCAGGAGCAATATTCGTTCATATTATCTCTTTTCATTTGATTACACTTGACGCATTGTAAATCCTGCAATATGTACCCCATGCTTTTTCTGTTCAATGTATCTATGAGCAAGAATTCAATCTCTGCATTGTCGTAGCTAGTTTCGCACAGCGGACATTTCCAAACGTGTTTATTATTCTCAAAGGCCTGATCGTTGTCCTTGAATAAATCTATGTCACGCGTGTGATTACACGCCTTGCATATCACCTCGGGTAGTATAAAAGATACGCAGGGATCTCTCCATTCGGCATCATCGCTGAAATTACCTACTCCAATAATCCGCAATGCGTTTCTTTGCAAGGTGTGAACTTCTTCTTCGACCTCTTTGTCCAGAGATAGAATCTTGCATATTGATTTAACCAGCTCAAGAGCCGGCTTGATTTTCTTCGATTCAGCATCTCCAAAATCGAGATACGGGTGTTCCTCAAGCGTCAGAGTCTTCTCTGGTAATTTTCTGTGAATCTTTTGGACAATTTGAAACAGTTTCAGCGACATTTCTCCGGCTATTAGCTTCTTGGCGAATTCTCCCGTGTTTTGAAGAGCTCCGAGCCCAAGAGGGGCAGTTAGCGTTTGGCTCAGACTACTGTTGCCAGTTTTTCTCCGCCTCGGTGTAGCGTCCGAGGCTTCGCTCTTGCACATGTATTGATAAACTGCGCTTATGTATCCGGCCAATATAGCGCTGAAACTAGCTTGGCAGGCTGCTTCTTCTGGCAGATATTCCATCAGATTCCAATTCATTATAATCTCTGGTCCGTCGTCCTCATCCTCTTCTTCAGTATCTCGATTCGCCACTTCTTCGCTTTTTGTGTCTTGATTTGCCCTCAGTTCGTCGGGTACTTTGCCCTTTACGCCTGCGTGATTGGGTAGATCGAGCCAAATCAGGTACTCCCAGCACTGTTGATAAGTTATTTCAATGCTGTGGAATAGTTCCTTGTTCTTAATGGACTTAACGACGAATTCGACGTACTCCAAGGCGTCTGATATCTGCCTCTTTTTTGTACAGAGTATTATTTTGTTGAAATTAGCAAATATTATTATAGAACCGAGTCTTTTAAACTCGGCTACAAGTTGGATGAATAATTTCTTCATCAAATTATGCAGAGTTCTACGCAGCGCAGGATCGTACAATAAAGCACTGGGCGATCTTAGCCATCTGTAGAAATGAATGACCTGATAATCGGCGAACACGTTTCTGTAATCAGACACATCTCTCAGCCAAGCATTTACCATTGTTTTTAAAACCTTAAAGGCCGCGCTGCAGAGTGCCGTTTCATCGTAGCTTGGAATAGTCGCAATACCCGCTCCCCGAGAGACTATTTCCTGCAGGGAAACTTGAGGCGCGTTATCAAATGCAACAAAAGTGCTGATTCCCTCTACATCGTTGACTCGATGGCATTGCAGCAGAGTATTTACCGCCAAACTTTCAACATCCAGCTCGATACAGACGCTTGAATATGTGCCAGAGATGTTTGCCGCGCAGCTTGTGCTCTCTTCAAAATCAGTTAGCAGTCTGTTGTCGTCATTCTCGCTGCCTCCTAGGTCAGGCCTCTCCGTCGGCGAGCACCATAGGACGAAATTATGCTTCTGCAAATGCCTAGCGTAGAATAAATCTGCCCCAAAGAGGGTCGGGTCGGCGGGAAGGTTGCCAATCGGTGTGTGGAAGTATCGACACTGCTGAGTCATCAGGTCGATAATTTGTTCCAAATTTAGATAGTGGCGTATCATTGCTTTAGCTCCGACCCTCTGCCAGTCAAGAGTGTTGTAAAGGCTTTCGACATCTTGTATGTGCGTATTCACCATTGGGAATTCTGTGAGGACCGGCATCTGCCTTGTTAACACCGAGGGTTCTATAGGCGATTGAACTGCGAGCAGAGTCGGACCTTTTTTTTCGTTTTTATAAGCCGTTAGAGCGTTTTGAACGAGGCGTTGGACCTGTTTCAAGTCTGTTTCCACCCTGACGTTGAATTGTATTTCGTTAGGCAAGTGCTTGACGCTCTTTTGCTTTTCGTTATTTTTCAGTAAGATAGTTCTCTCAGAAACGTAGAGCGTGTTCATGTTAGGCATTTGGTTTGTTCTGACAGAGTCGAGGACAAATATGTGCGCCCTTTTGACCGGGCCTAGGAAGAGACCCCACATTGCTTTTTGCCCGCCGGTAGACCAGTGGTGATAGAGAAATATGTGTTTCAGGAGATTTTTTTCCTCCAGATATGGCTGCGTCGCTATTCCTTTATACTGCAATTGGTCTAGATGAAAAGTGTCCACTCCTGTCTTCATTTGTCGAGCTGCATTACGGTCGACAACGCAGATGCATCCGAGCTGTAAAATCGCCCTGAACTGTAGTGGCAATCGGGTTTCATAAATTCCTTCTATATCGGGTGTTGACAAATCAGCCATCAGCTCTGGGCTGTGTTTTTTGTACTCTGCTTCCGGCACGGAGTACTGATAGAGATTGTAAACTACTCTAGAGCGTGGTAATATCCTAGAACATTTCTTCCACAAGTCTTGTATGGTTGGATCAGGCCTGACTTTCCTAGAGTTGACATAAAATATGCGAGGAACTATCAGCCGCAGTTGTTGCAATTCGTGGCCAACCAGCGCCCACAATCTGAACAAACCAGGTTCAGTCGTTTCAGCCATTTCAATTATTTGCCAGGGAGTATCGAGCAAGGCTCTCTGAGCTCGTCGCAGGAAACCGTCCATCGTACCAGCGGTGGGATTCCTCACCACCCCTCCGTACCTGGCTGGTGGAAAGCTGTCTTCCATCGTTTTACTTCTCTTAGAATTCCTGCGTTCGTTTCTCTGCTTTGCTTGGTACGACCATTTCTCCTTTTGGTATTTGATCCAGGCTTGTTTTTCTTCCTTTGTATTACCCATGGGAGGAGGTGATCCCAGAACGTCTCTCCAGCTTCGATTCAGGTCGTTTTCTTCTTCTTCTTGAGACACTCCTCTCTTTCGCTTGTTCACAATAGCCATTGGCTTCTTGAACGCGTTCGAACCACCAGCTATATCTTCTATATCTCTAACTTCCGGTTCTGGATCTTCGTCTGAATTGTCTGGATCTGGATTGTCCGAATCTGAGTCTGAACGTGTTTCGATTCTCTTCGGCTGGATTACGAACATCTCATTAATTCGTCTCTGTTTAAGTACGTCGTCCTTTTCGAGCATTTTTTGATGCAACCAGGCAGGGTGCTTCACTCTTGGAACTGGATTCGACACCTGATTAAATAAACACATATGATTAAGCATTTCCTAGCATTTATTTGCATAACACAATGCCACGTGGATGTGTAAGCGGATTACTGACCCCTTGCATCGCAGCGGGTATAGTAATGATTTTTTGTATAGTGCTGCCTAATCTCTCGATGTAATATCCCCAATCCAGTATATCTCTTATATCCGCATCTTGAATCGTCGGATCCTTTAGCCACTTTCTTAAGTAATGTCGTTTCACGTTTGCATCTGATTGAAAGATGGCTAAGGGTATAGCTCTGCAACGGTAACGTGTAATTAGTATTAGAGTCATATGATAAATGGCCAAGATTCGAATAATATTTTTGTAGACGTATCAGAAAAGGGGATTTCACCTTTCTGTTACTGGCGCACCTCCGGGCTTTTTGGATATAATAAACTTGCAGGCAAGACCTGCGTCCTTGACCATTTGGTCGCCAAGAAACTCCGCCAATCTTTTAGCTGTTGAGATAGAAGTCGATTTCTGAGCTCCGTAATCTTCCAGTTTACGGGACATGGATCGGTTTTCAGAAATTAGATCGAACAGTTCTGTATCAGGCATGTTCGCACCCTGGAATTAAAGAGGATTGTGGTCAATGCTCCTTCTCAGTCTGATTCAATGGGATTTTTAAATTCGATTTGGCTCACTTTGGTGTAAAGGACTTCGAGCCAGTGATCAGCAATTTTAGCAACGGCAGCATAGCAAGTTTCCAGAGTATTTCCTTTGAGAAAAGATTCGAATACAGAAGACTGGAATATTTTGATGAGCTGAAGCTCTCCTCGTCTTTTAACTTCAAATCCTTTTAACTCAGCCAAAGAACCGTCGAAATTAAACACTGCGTATCGTTTCTTAAGCTTTTTTCCTTCCTCCTTTGAGGCTGGCAAAACCATGGCTAAATAAGGACCGTCAACTTCAAAGAAAATTGAATTTTCGCTTCTTACTTCGTAAACCAAGTTTTCTGAGTCAACTAAGTCGTGGTATGCATGGTTCGTGAACTGATCCTGTAAAAAAGACCAATTTACAGTATATCTATTCATCTTTGAGCCACGATCTTCTCTTTTTAAAGGGAACGCCCTTTACCTTGACCATGAAATTGAGTATTGCGTTCGGGTAGGATATAGTGATTTTTGATTTCTTTGAGTCTGTTGTCTTGATAATTTCATTGTCAGGAAAAGAGGCAGGTAAAACGCACCAGATACCATCAGTATCAAGTTCTAAAGGGCGTCCAATTTGCTCTATAATCTCTTTGGCTTTGGTGATAATATGGGCTCCAGTCAAGCACACAATGCCTCCCATTTCCATACTGTACCATCGAGATCTGAAACAGGAAAATAATTATTTTGTTAATTTAATGATCGATCGAATCAATCGTCGGACGAAGTTTGATTAAAAAAACTGAAGCTTCATACCCCTTTCGCATAACGTATCCATAAAACGAATTCAATATACATTTATGAGCGAGCTGTAAGGAGTCGTACAAAATTTCTCGATTTTTAGCAGATTTTATCTCTCCGGCATCGCCGTTTGCCACAGCAGCAGACACCTGTTGTTTTGCCGCTTTAGTTAATGCCTTATATTCGTATCTTCGATCTCTGAAGGCTCTAACGGTATCAACATAGAACGAATTTTCTTTCTGGCAAATAGTCTGCGTTCTTTCTTCCACCCTGGTGATTTTCGTCTTTCCATAAGCCTTGCGGCAGTATTCTGTGAGCCTTTTCTTTTCATACATCGCTTGATCTTCTCGAGAAAGTTGATGAAAGGCTCTTTGAGGACCGCCGGGAAACAGCGGTGGAAATTTTTCTATCTCTAATTGCTGTTGGATTCTTTGAAACTCACTCAAACTCGCCGGCGCTGTAATAAAAAGAAATATAAGCAAAGAATTTTGAGAAATATTCGACAAAACTTTACAAGATTCAAGATAATCTCACCGTGCTCTCCTCTCCACGTCCATGTCATATTTCTCTGACAAACTGCGTTCAGTTTGTTATAATCGCAAGCAGCGCAAACAGTTTCGTCGACCATTGCAGACGGCTGCAAACGATTAGTTAGAATAATGTTTGGGTACATCGCGCCGACGTCTAAATGATATATAACAGGATTCTCCATTCTGAGAGGCTGGTCTTTCAGCGCTTTTAGTTTGGCTTTAATCTTCTCGACGACTTCCTCAAAGTTGATAACTTTGTCCAGAGCTACATGTTCCTCTTCTTCTATGGAATGTTTCAGGGCCTTTTCAACCCCGTCAATAAGTTTGTCGATAGCTTCGGGTATCATTCTAAAACGGCAGGGAATATCAGCCCTGAATACACCAGATTCGAGAGCTTCCACGTGCCCACCGACGTACGTTTCTTGATCTAAGACGTGTCCGTCCGCTGTAAGCTTGTTCAATTGGGTTTCTTGCTTATTGGGGAATATTATGTTAGCGTGAAAAGCTTCGACCATGAGAAGTGATTCGCAAAGCGTTCCGGACCCCTTTCTCAGGACCTGTTCAAAGTGAAATCATGCAGTTTGATTAGTCGACTAAATACAGGGGAGAAATCCAGTTCAAAGATTGATTCGAACCTCGTCAGGTTCCATCGGGATAATTGTACACAATGCGAAGATGAACGGATGCACATATTTGAGATAAAGATAATACGTCGCTACGGCATCAGAGACTGAATAATTAGCCAGAATGTGCGGCTGCTCAGATGCCATTCTGCACATATCTTCCGGGTCTAATTCGACCGGATCGTATCTCAACTTTGCCTTGGCTACGGCTTTTAGATTTTGCGATCCCACCGGGAGGTAAGAGTCTCTTTTTACCCAGCTGTAAAAATCGCAGCATTTATAGAATTATGAGAAAAATTGAGGGACGAGAAATTTACTAATCCATTATTTTTGCGCACCACAAACAATCCATATGCATTGCTGGTCGGCAGGTATAAACCCCGTCTTTGTTTTTAGAGAAACCGATCTTTCTCTTCATATCAATATTGTGTATGGCTGCTCTCGTTTCTACAAAAGGCCAATCGAAAAAGTCCCCGTTATAGGTGACAAAGATATGAGGTTTGACGTCGTTTATATGAGCAAAGAACTTCCTTATAACAGCCTCTTCGTTTGGCTCGTTATAGATAGTAAACAATCCTTCGAATTCCGGCTTTGGGGTATATTCAAAGCTCTCTATATCAGTCGATATGATTTCTCTGTTCGTTATCAAGTAGCCCTGAAAAATATAGAACAGTGACTATAAAACGCTGTTTGAAAAACTGTTTACGACTATTTTTCGCCCATTTCAGACAATCTAAGCCATTTTTTAACGCGTATTCGATACCTGTCCATCAATCATGTACGAAATCATCATTATTTGATCAGTATTAACGTCAGGAAATTTCAGGGGAAGTTTAGTGGTCTCAATATCGTATGCTAAAACGATAGGATCTGGTCTCTCAATGATATCGTCTCTCCTAATGATAATCGGAGGCTCAGTTCCGCGTGATTTCACTGTATACCATATCCCGACAAATATTTTAACATCTATGGAAACCCTGACGTGATAGGGGACGTCATATTCTCTGAAATAAATTGCAGAAAAATTGGATAAATCGGAATTGCCCTCTTGGCTTGAGAGTATGCAAACTCTTCGCACCTAATATCGAGAATATTATCCATATGATCGGTCAGCTTCTTCACAGGATTATGCTCGTATGCGTTTAAAGAATCTGCCAACATTTCTGTGTAGTATGTGTGGCTCTTCTCTCTCTCCCTGTTTTTCTTAACTGCCGACATTATCTCACGCCTTGCTTTGAGCAAGTCGGTCATACTGCAGAACGACAACTTTAAATACTTCTGTTTCAGTCCGATCAAGTGGTTGGGCTGCGGGGCAAGAATATTACAGTTTTAGAGCTTAGGATCTGATGGATTAATGCATTCTGATTTCTGCTTGTCTCCAAGCTTCTATGTGTTCGGAATATCGGGAAATCTAACTTCGGCTCCGTTATTACCAGATCCAAGTCTTCTTTGGTCAGCGGCAGTACTTGGGAAACTACACCGCTGTACTTTTTGTGCAAAAATGTTGACACTTCTTGCAGCGTATCCTTACGGCATAAGACATAAAAGTACGGCTTATACGGTAGTGAAATTTTGAATCTGGTTCCATCCTCTTCCATGAAGTAGTAGTCGACTGCGCTCATCAGTCTTTTGTCGTCCTCTATCACCTCGGTCTGTTACGACGGACGAAAAACGTGATTATCATTGTTTCTGTGTTGTGTTTGATTGAGGGAATAAAAAATAGACATTTTTCAAACAAACTCACCGAATGCATGTTGAGAAGGAAACCTGTGCGTTCTTTGGAATCAGTGACTCTAACGAATCCGTACAGCTCGTCGACTCTGTCATTTTCTTTCGACTGACGGAGACGTCCCTCGGCCGAATCCTCTCTGAATTTATAATAATTGGTATTATTTATTATTTGTAATGAATAGGACGGAGAAATATCGATAGATTTTAGAGAATTATTCGAGGTTACACTTACCGCGGTACATTCTGTTCCTGATCGAAATTACGAGTGTTGATTGCGCTCTTGGGAGCACGAAACTTGCTTTTATTTTGAACGAACATAGTCTCATATCACACTTGTCTCATTGTATCAAGTGGTAAATAATTGAAATATTGTCAGCGATTGTAGATAAACGAGTGGACAGTATTTTATAACCTTTTATAAACTCGAAATAATATTTGGCGCGAAATATTTCCCCAATATCAGGGTTGCCAATCCTGAATCATGGAAATCCCTACTCCGGACGATAATTTTATCCGATTTTACTCGCTCGCACGTTCAAAATACCAAATATTTGAAATATAACAGTGCGTTGTGACTAATATCACATATTTTTATCGAAATAATGAGGTAGTACATACATATACCTGCAAAGATTGATATTTCGGGTACTTATCTGCACGTTGACAACACTGCCAAATACTTCGATAAAGATTAGCGAGGTGGCGCAAAGAGCGGTTCAAGTTCTAGATCGAAACACGTGGTGCCGAATACAAACAAGCCTAACCTCAAAAGGTGAGAAAAATGCTGAAGGGCGATTCGTCTCGCGTTATTTTAGAGGAATATAGTATTTCGAACGTAAGTATTGATAATTCGACTTAGTAGCGTAATAATTTTGCGATTAAAACTAACAATACTCGTATTATTACAGGCTTCGGAACATTCAATTGTTCAAAAGGGTGAACAATGGAGCATCATGAAATTCGCCGAGGTAAGTCAAAAGAAAATATTACAATCACAGCTCATAAGTCATAATATACGAGAAGGAGATATAAAGGCTTACATTTCATCACAGTATACTGTGTTTAGTTCGAAAATGGTTTTACGAGTATAAATAGGGCGAAAAATTTTCTAACCTAACCTAAATTCGGGTGTAACTACACAGTTTATAAAGAAACTTGCGTTTTGAGGCAATATTTTGTCCGCTAGATGTACTAAGCCGCTTTTTTTCTTAATATAAAACTAGAATCTGAAGATTCAGATCATACGAGAAGGAGATAACGGGAGAGAACTAGAATTCGACATAATTGGGTGCGCCCCAGCGCTGGCTAACGCATTTCGTAGAATACTTTTGAGCGAGGTTCCTTCTATGGCTATAGAAAAAGTTTTTATAAGAAATAACACCAGTCTTATGCAGGACGAAGTTCTGGCTCATAGGTAAGCAGGAAATTATATAATTCTCTAAACGTTGAAGATTTTTGCTGTTTGACTATTTGAAATAGTGATAAAGCCTCTAGCTGAAGAGATAATCAACTCAAAATGTGAGAAACAGAATTGCGAAAGAATCTGTGACCCCAAAAGTTAACAATCTGAAAAACTACGCAGAAATCAATTCGCGTTCATCCCATGTATGAATAATCCTATCTTCTGTTTTCACGAATTTAGATTAGGACTAATACCCCTCAGACCAGATCCTCGGTTATTTGAATATCCTGCTCAACCTGTGAGCGAAGAAGAAGAGGCTGCGAGCGAGCAAGACACGCTAAGATACGAAATGAAAGTAACTTGTTCGTGGAATCCTCATCCGCGCAAAGATTCCCGAAGACCAGAAGACATTTACATCAATAACAATGGTGATATTAATGTTCTAGGGAAATAATTGCTATAGGAAGATGTTCTCTCTTAATTAAATCAGACTATGTGTAATGAATGAAATTTTAAAATCCATTTCAGTCTACAGCAGAGACATAAAATGGGTTCCTCTCGGACGACAAGCAGAGATTTATCCTGGAGGCGAAGAACAGCTGGGAGTATTAGAGGGCGATATACTGATATGTAAAATGCGTCCTGGCCAAGAAATCCATGCATTTATGCACGCTGTTAAAGGGATTGGAAAAGATCACGCTAAATTTTCGCCAGTAGGTCTGTAGACGGTCCCAAAAGTGTCTCTTATATGTTGAGAATCTGTGATTTTGAGAAGAAATTCACAAGTAATAACGACGTCGCTATCATTTATCCCACAGCGACTGCAACGTACAGAATGCTGCCTGATATTAAACTGATAAAACCAGTAAGAGGAGAAATGGCTGACCGATTAAAGGGCTGCTTTAGTCCAGGAGTGATTGAAATTGTTAGAGACAAAAAGAACGGACCAGATGATCGTGAAGCTAGAGTGAACAATGCTCGTTACGATAGTTGTTCACGTAATGTATTCCGGCATAACGACCTTAAAGAATGTGTACAACTGAGTCGTATACCCGATCATTTCATTTGTGAGTATATATCGACGATTGATCATCTCTGATATTCCTGGATTTTAATTATTCATTTTATTTGTCATATAGTTACCATCGAATCACATGGGGCCTTATCACCGGCTGTTCTATTCGTGGAAGCGGTCAGAACTTTGAAAGCTAAATGCAAGGCGTTCATCGAGGAGATAGACAATATTTGTTGAGACAATATTGGGGATTGGTTTCTATATAATAAAATAATTGTTCTATCTGCGAGTTTTTTACTCAGTTTTTGCAATCTGTGAATCAGAACTTCCACTAAAGGCGATTCTGTACACAGTTCATTGAAATTTGTCTCAATCTTACAATAGCTTTTAAATTTGACCAATTTAGGTATTTTATTCTTAATTTCACTTCATTTTTTTCTCTCAAAATTCTATAATTTCGAAGTAAATTTTATTACAAAGTGGTGAAAAATTGCTAACAAAATATTAAATACGATTAAAAGATGTTTATTTTCATTCTCGTTTTTAGTTTTTTGGTATTAATCTAGTTTCACATTACTTCTCTATTTATTGTTTCAAATCTTATTATAATAATTATAAATCCATTGTTTAAAAATTGAGTAGAGAGATAGAGAATGGAAACAAAAAAGAATAGAACAGAATTATTTTCCTTTATTGCGCGCCAAGCATTGAGTACGTGGTCTTTAAACCAGTTGGAAAATTATCAAGCTCTGACTAAGTGAGTAGCTTAGTAGCTGCGACCAAACAGAGTATAGAATTTAGGCTTATTCTCGCATTTGGGATGAATACATCGCAGAGTTTCCAGCGGAGCGGGAGGAGTTGGTTGATCGAATGGGATGCACAGACTTTTAGCACCCATTGCTGGGGCTCCAGGCTCGTCTCCTACGTCCTCTCTGTGAATAGAATATTGATTATTGATCAATAGTTGCCACAGGGAATTGAGGAATCAGAATCATCATTTTCCTAAGATTAAGACTATCACCTCGCACTATCTGCCTTGATCTTGTCCTCGCAAGGAATTTCTCCGCAGAAAGGTGATAGTATCAGATTCTTCTTATCTAATTCAGCGCAGAATTTGTTCCAATCTTCTGCCTGTTTTATATGTTGTTTCAATTCTTCTGAAACTCTGTAAAGGATATGAAGAAAGAAGAAATCGTTTAATCAGACTTCGAGAGACTTGTCGTAGAATTTTTCAAATCCATATTCGAATTACCTGTTGAACATGCTCTTCTGTATATCATCAAGCAGTTTATTGATTTGATCTAATGCCTGTGCCCGAGGTATCGTCACCTTAGCGAAATTGTCTCTTCTTACAAGCGTAACTTGTTCCTTCTGCAAATCTTTTGGTCCCAGTTCTATTCTCAGAGGAACACCTTTCAGTTCCCAATGATTGAACTTCCAGCCCGGACTGTAATTGTCTCTATAATCACCCTTGACTCTCAATTGTCCGGTTTTCAGTTCTCTCTCCAGCTTAGCGCACTCTTCGAGTAAATTCTGACGCTGTTCGGCAGAGCTAGATGCAGTTATTCCGCAAGGAATAACGACTGCTTGGAAAGCTGCTACTCTCGGAGGGAGTACTAAGCCACTGTCGTCTCCGTGGACCTGAAATTTATAATTCACAATTCAGGATCAAAAAAATATCTGAGAAAAGACGAAACTGCTCAGTTTTATAATATAATAGGAGTGTCTCTTCATCCTGACGCACCATGACCATTACTCCTATAGTGCGAGTCGTTAAACCCCACGAGTTTTGATAGACGTATGTTTTTTCGCTGCCTTCTTCGGCCCCTTCAATCTGTATGTCAAACATTTTTGAAAAATTTTGTCCCAGATGATGGCTAGTCGCACCTTGTATAGCTCTCCCGCTTGCCGATACAAAGGCTTCGACTGTAGTGGTGAAATCACCACCTGCAAATTTTTCTTTTTCTGTTTTACGGCCCTTGACTACAGGGATTGCGAGTAGGTCTTCATAGATTTGAGCATACAATTCTAATATCGTTAATACTTCCTCCTCAGCTTCACTTTTCGTTGCAAATACCGTATGCCCTTCTTGCCAGAGGAACTCACGGGTTCTTAGGAACGGCTGAGGGTGCTTGAACTCCCATCTCTGCAATTATAGTCAAATTAGGTATATATCGTGGATTATCGCATTCCATAAACTGCGATATACACATTGAAAGTCAGATGAAAGTCTCACCACAACGTTGTTCCATTGATTCAGTTTCAGAGGAAGATCGCGATGTGATTTCAACCATTTAGCATACGCAGGGTACATCACCGTCTCTGACGTTGGTCTTATAGCGATAGGCTCTGCTAATTCGGACTCTCCACTTCTGGTAACCCATGCTACTTCTGGCGCAAAGTCTGCAATATGGTCTTTTTCCTTTTCCAAAACTGTACGGCTCACGAATATGGGAAAATAGCAATTCTGAACACCCAGTTTCTTGATCTCACAATCAAACCAGTCCTTTATTACTTCCCATATCGAGTAACTCCAAGGTCTAAGGATGTAGCACCCAGACACATCGTAATATTCTATCATTTCACCCTTGGTAATTACTTGAGAGTACCAATCAGAGAGACTCTCATTCTTTTTAGCTTCCAAGCCCAGTCTGGTTCCGGTTTTAGTCGCCTCTTTATCCTTCGCCGCTGTTTCCTTTGCGCCTTTGTTCGTAGCTGCAGGTTTTTTCGATTGATTATCTGCTTTCTTCACCTCTTTAGCAGGAGCCGAGGAACCAGTTGGTTTCCAATCCTGCCCAGAGACATTCTTGTACTCAGCTTTAAGATTCACAAGAACTTTCACCTCTTGTTCAACGATTTTCTTATCAGCTTTAGCTGCTTTAAGGTCTCTAACTTTATCCCCTTGTTTTGTAATATCGTTTAATATTTTCTCAGCGCTGTTATCCTTAGCTTCAACTTTCGCAGCTGGGGCAGGGGCGGCTTCTGGCTTCCATTCTTTTCCTGTCTTCGCTTTGTACTGTACTTTCAATGCCAATAGAGTCTTCACTTCTTGATCGATCACACTTTTGCCCGCCTTCTCTCCCTTCAACTGCCTCACTTTATCTCCCTGCTTCGCAATCTCGGCTGATATTTCATCGCCCGATTCCATCCCTTGTGATTCTGCCTTAGCAGGCGCACTTCCAGGCTTCCAATCCTGACCCGTAGCCGACTTATACTCAGCCTTTAAACTCAAGAGCGTTTTTACCTCTGCTTCGACTGCTTGTTTAGCTGCTTTCTCTCCTTTTAATATTCTCACTTTATCACCCTGTTTAACAATGTCATCCGATATAGCGTCAGCGCTTCTTCCAGCTTTTATTCCCACCTGTTGCTGTATCCCATCGGTTACTGTCTTCGTAGGCGCAGTACCAGGCTTCCAATCGTTACCAGTCGCAGCTTTGTACTCAGCCTTCAAGCTCAGTAGTTTTTTTACCTCTACTTCGACTGCTTTCTTGTCCGCCTTTTCTCCCTTTAATATTCTCACTTTATCCCCTTGTTTAGTAATTTCCTCTGATATGATATCACCGCTTCTGTTATTCGATGCTTTACTCAATTCCGGAGCTGGCGTCGCACCTGGTTTCCATTCTGCTCCTGTGACTGCTTTGTATTCTGCCTTCAGAGCCAGTAATGTCTTAACTTCTGCTTCAATGACTTTTTTCTCTGCCTTAGCAGCTTTTAATTCTCTTATTTTTTCACCTTGGGCTGATACCTTGGCATTCAATTCGACTGCGCTGTTTCCTCCGCTCTTCACCTGAACAAATAATCAATGTCAACTTTCTCAACTAGTAAAGAGTTTCAGTAATAAAACGAAACAAATAAATTATTATAGAATGTTAAATTACATTTCAAATTTTTTTACTCATATTATTCAATCATATCTAGACGTATTTCTTTAATCAGTTTCAAGTTTACCAAGAGTTTTTAACCACTTTTCGTTATCACGCACGTGTTATCAATGAGAACTCTCGACTTTCTATTTATAATATATTTATGAAACAAGATTAAGATTGAGTTCAAATTTCGATTCACCCCTCTAACTGATGATAACACATTACTTCATCTAACATATGGAAACAATGCGAGTAGATAAACCAACGTCTCAATTTATAACAAAGTTGTATTTTCGGCTTATGCAAGACCTTTCACTGATTTCCTCCAAAAGACTGACCTCATTTGCTGGCAATTTAGGATTGGTAGTTGCCTCAGTAATGGGTATAGTGGGAGCAGTCGTAGAATCAGTGGTGGGAGATGTGGCATGGCCATCGGGCACATGGAACAAAACCACAGGCTGTTCTCTTGAAGAGTGTGCGCTAGCAGGAGCATAGGGAACGTCACATCTGAAGAATCCCTTTCTCTGAATTTGGACTATATCGCCCTTTGCTACTCTTTTGATTTCAAATTCACCCAGCAACTTGACTTCTTTCTGTGAAATGAAAAGTTTAAGATATAAATGTGAATATGCACATGTATAAACTCTATAATATCAAAATTATGGAGTTTGATTTACTCTTGTATCTTTTGCGACGAAATTTTTAAAATCATCGTCTTTTCCTAGTACAGCTTTGTTGATAATGTGTTCAAAGTAAACGGCGTAGCATGGTATCAAGTCTTCGGTTCCAACTTTATCTTTTACCAAGTTTTTATCTTGGCATAGCCAAGTGAGTTTAAGCGTTGACTTGAAGTCTTTATTATCAAGGTTTAATCTGGCCTCAATATCGGTCACAGTTCCATTATCCTTATTTATTTTTGTTATCAAAAGATTTCCCCAGTTTATAAAAGTAGTGTTTTCTCCTTCGACCAAAAGCGCAGCATCTTCTCGCTCGATGAGCAGGCTTGGTCCTATTCTGACTCTCTTCGTACCCAGGGAAGGGTCTTTGGGGTGATTTTGAACAGTAAGCCATCCCTCTACCGCGTCAATAACACGAACAGGAACAGTCTGATCTTGAACGAGCGCAGTGTACCTAGAAAACGAAAGAGGAATGCTGTAATGATTAAACAAGATGATTAAACGGATGAATTTGAGCATGAAAGACATCGTTTAATACCTATTGGCGATAGGATCAATGACTTTCTTGTTAAAAGACCAAATTTTGTCCCATTCCATGAAAACAACAGATTTCGAACTGCCCTGAGCTATGATAAACTGTTTTAAACCATCAATGGTCATTCCTCGTCGCAGAATTCCCCTAACTGTAGGAAATCTCGGATCATCCCATCCGTCTACCAATCCCTCAGCTACAAACCAAGTCAATTTTCTCTTAGATAGAACCGTATGAGTCATATTAAGTCTGGAGTATTCCCAGATGTAGGGACGGCGAAGATTCAAAGCTTCTATAAACCAGTAGAACTGAACATCTCGATCGTGATACTCGGTTGTACGCAGGGTGTGAGTTACCCCTTCGATCGCATCCACGATTGGACACGCAAAGTCATAAGTTGGGTAGACCCTAAAGATTGAAACAGTTAGCGTAAAAATCCATTCAGATTCGCTGCAATAAATGCGAATTCCTGATTGATTACGCACTTGTATTTACTACCAGTGCGAGGATGCGGCTCAGGCTTACAACGATAGATAGTAGGATCCCTCATGCATCCGTTGGTCGATGT
Source organism: Tenthredo livida (assembly GCA_963992785.1). Lineage (NCBI taxonomy): Eukaryota > Metazoa > Arthropoda > Insecta > Hymenoptera > Tenthredinidae > Tenthredo > Tenthredo livida. The sequence continues at coordinate 4,962,696 of OZ023068.1, forward strand.
GTGATCGATTTTGGCTCTAACGCAGCACTCGGTTCCTCTTTTGGTACCTTTTTTCATCTCTTCCCAAAGCTCCAAATTTTTCTCCACAGCTAAAATGAGAATGATTACAATCTGCGAGCTTTGCCATTACCAAGAATCAAACTCACTGTTGTCTCTGTTCCCAGATGGCAATCTCTGGTCCCGTTGCTCCTTCATAAGAGCAGCAGGAGTATCATCGACGTAGGCCGTTCCCTCCGTTAACATTTGTTGACAATAGGTAAGCATCAATTCAAAGTATTCAGACGTGTGGGTAAAACGGTCTGGCTTTATTTCCAGCATTCTCAAGTCCTCTAATATCGCGTCTTCAAATTCTACCGACTCTTTGGCAGGATTTGTGTCGTCAAAACGCATTATTAACTGCCCTTGAAAATTATCAGCGTAATATTGATTGAGGAGAGCTGCCTTGGCGTGACCAATGTGTAAAAAGCCGCTAGCTTCCGGTGGAAAACGTACTACCACCTAAAAATCAACAAAATTATAACCCATTGATTATTTGCAGCGATAACGATTAGAAAATATTTGTCTGCATTTTTTAAATTCGGTATCGAGTAGGGCGAACCTTCCCAATTTCTGCGCCCGGTAATTCTATGAATTTTCCCTCAGTTTTTCTGACGTTACCAGTCTTTGGCGTCTTCTTAGTCATTTTGTTCGTCTTATCGGTTTTCTCTGACGGTTTTATGGCGTTGTTCTTTAATTCCGTAAGCGATGTTTTGACGGCGGGTAACGATAGCATTTGTTTATACCACCGATTGACGTTTGGGTGTTTTTCACTCTCTTCAAAACGCGACTGGCTATATAGCGCAGAGAATACAGATAGGTCAGCGATGGTAAGCCGCTTAGCTACTAGCCAAGTTTTTGGCGCTAAAGAACGTTCTAAATAAGCCAAAGCTTCTGCTACCGATTGAGAACACTTAAGAGGACCGATCGCGAATGAGAGCCAATGGTCAACCTCGGTTCTTTCTAAAGCGCCGCTTCCACCTGTAATAAAATTTGAAATTTAGGCGAATATGATACAAGAATTTGATTTTTTTTCTGTTATATTTACCGTATAGAGATGAGTCTATCGCGCGCGCCAGGTGACGACTAACTTCGTTGTTATTTTCTCCTACTACAACGCCGTCTTTATCCAAAAGTTGAACACCGCCTGACCCCTTGATTTCAGACCAGTTTATTTCTACGCTGATTTTACCATCGCTGCGTAGATATTCAACCAAGGACAAAGCGCCTGCGAGAAAAAAAAAAGTAAAAAATTGATAAAAGTTTTTAAAAATCGAATTAGCTGGTGAGAAAAAAAAAATGAAAAATGATGCAATGTTGTAGAAATAATATTAGAGAGAATAATGTAACGATAGTAACGATTTTATTTATTATACAGTGTTTCGTTTGTTTTTAAGAATTTTTTTTTCTCGTTTTCTAAACACTGGATAAATGTTTAAAAACCGTTTTTCTCACTAAACGTACAGACAGCTGGATAGCGAGATTTTACTTTATCGCACGTGTCGTGTCGTGTGAGAAAGCTATTCTCTATTTAACTTGAATTACCTAAAGGTGGATTAGCCGGGTTAGCGATAAGTGTATAAGACATGTTTGACTGTCCCCTTTTTTTTTTTTTTTTTTATCTCGATCCACACCGGCGAAAGTAATTCTCTCCTCTAATCACTTAAAATAGAAATAGAGAACCTTATGCTTATGGATCTCCAGAAAACCTATTTGAGGTTATCGGAAACACCAACAGGCATACGAATACAAGAGTATTGGATTACCTATGACGTCACAGATTAGATTGACACATCTTCTACAGCCAGATGACGCTCTATGTATCTTTTATGTATTCATAGGTTGGGGCTGGATTTTCATGAGAGTGCAATCTAAATCGCTGCGGCAGCAAAGCTAGTGGCGTTGCTATTGGTTGTTGATCACGTGGTTTTAGACGAGCACGTGACTAACGACGAATAGCGTTACAGAAAAATTTAGCTACAGCGGCAATTTCTGCTGGCATGAAAATTCAGCCATATAGTTCTTTCCTTCGAGTTTTTTCGACCATTCGAAGTTTCGACTGGTTTCGAAGCGTTGCGATACATAGGTACAATTATTACATGGCTGCGACTTGCGTTGTTTGTGTTTCCAGTGACTGTTTCAGTGAAATAAGAAATGGTGAGGATTAAACTGATCGCGTGTATCTGATATACATACGTGTAGTATAAAATAAAAATATTATAGGTATTAAAAAGTTTTATCACCGCATACTATCATTGATTAACGGATATCAACACTGATCATAAAAGTTTGAACAAAATCGTGCGACCTTATTATCTCAACATCGTTAATGTTAAACACAACTATATAAGTATAGTATATCTTTATCAGTGAGAGCATCGCATATGTCAGTTTCAACAGTCTTAAACAATCTACTACCAATATTACGAAATAATTTTAATTAATAATTGAATTTTCGTTTTTTACACGTACTAAAGTATAATTAATAATAATAATAATAATTTAAAAAAAAAAAAAAAAAAACTAAACAATTGAATTAATTCATATGAAATAAATATCAATTTTATATAATATATATAATACATCTACATACGTTTTCCCTACGTGTTGTCATTCGTTCCATGGTAAGTAACACTCAAACGCATACATACATATAAATACACACATACACGCACGCACACGCACACGTATACGTATCTTGTACAAAGTTCTCTTTCGTTTTTATGTAACCTTTTTTTTTTTTCCTTCGTTTTTTTCCCACTATACCTACAGTGTGTGCGCACGTACGCAAATATTTCAGAAATGAATTTCCGATAAAAATTATTCATCATACTTCTCATTACTAATTACTAATTACTGTTATTTATTATTATTGTAATTGTAAGTATAAATTTTTTTTTTTTTTTTCTGATCTTTTTGTTTTTATTTTTTATAACCAATTTATTTATACTATGTATACAGACTCAACAATGGCTGATAATAGTGGAGAATACGTTCTTCAGTGGGAAGGACATGCTGGTCATGTTACTCAGAGATTCAGCGGACTTTTCGCCCGACAATCCCTCGTCGATGTTACATTAATATGCGAAGAACAGAGGCTTCGTGTTCACAAGCTCGTACTTGCTGCTTGTAGCTTATACTTCGAGGTATGGAGGTTTCTATTTTTACATATTTAATATCAGTCTTAAAAACATTTATTTTTATTTTATCTTATTTTATTTTTTTGTTATATTCTAACTCACATTGATTCGTAGAATTTTAATATTAAATTTTTAGAAATTAAGGTTTCTCATATTTATTAGATATTTTGACAATATTGTCTTATATGAAAATCTAAACTAATGGATAAGATTGAAATGGTCCATTCGTTTTTTCTTTTTTTCAATAATATTAATTGTATAAGTACTATGTATCAATATGTGACAAAATTTAATAGTAATCGTAATGTTTTCAGAATACAAAGTACAAACATTATCAAATCATACAGAAATCGGCCAAGGAATAAATTATTGTTAATTTGATCCGTTACCTATTTATTCTTAAAATACAGAAATAAATGATGAAAGTTTATAGATGAGATGTCTTGTTGTTAAATTCATACATTCATACATTCATACATTCATAGATATCGTGTATATCGCGAGTTCTTATCTATCTAAAAACCTCTCTGTTATTCGTCAAGTTTAGCCTTAGAAGATATATTGAGTTATGGCTTAGATAAGAGGGTGTTGTCTTGTATAGACATTACTATTTAGATATCAAAAATTTTTTATGAGAAGTTAAACATCTTTGAGTTTATTAGCAAGAACACGGAATGGTTCTGACTTAGCTTGAATTAATGAGATTTTATGGAAGGAAAACTAGGTGCTGCTTTTAACTATAGTAATGTTTCAAAGAAGTCTGTAATAATATTTAACATATATATTGAAAAGTTGTGGAATAATTTCACATCATTAACGTCACAAGAATTCAATTGAAATAATAATATTTCTGAATAAACATACAGTTTTATGACTCATTTCACCTTGAAATATATCAACCTACTCTTTGGTATCAAATTCTATGTACGTAAATTGTATAATATTATTCTGTGTCTATTAGGAAATGTTGGAACAAGATTTGGGGCAGGAACCAACCATTCTACTCAGCGATTTAAATTTCGAAGTCTTGAAGGCGATGGTTGAATTTATGTACTGCGGAGAAACAAGCGTATCTGAAGAACATTTAGAGCCGCTACTACATGCGGCTAGAGTATTTAAGGTGAGATAGAAGAAAAATGAGAATACATTATCGAATAAGAATCATTTAATACATCGCAATACATTTTATTATCCGCCTGCCATACTTGACTGACTAGAAAATGACTTTGATAAACGATTAATGAACAGTTTTTTTTTTTTCTTTTCATAAATGATGAAATTTTAATTGATTTTATTAATAACGTTGTAAAAGAAGGCTTTTGAGAATTGAGAATTGACAGAAAGAACTTCTTCTAGGTGCATGAAGTTAGACACCTTGAAAATGGCTAGCGTAATCGCTAAACGGGACTGGCAGTTATTGAAAACTGCATTCGGTGCGGCGGAAAGTTTTCACGCTAACAAAATCATGCATGTTTCAATCATACATGAATATTGGGTAATTGTAATTACCGATAACTTAACTAAATCATGAAAATATGAATTGAAGACGCGACTGACAAAGGTGGGCAAAGTACTAATTGTTTAGTAATATGGCTTTTGCTGTCATCGATGTAAACAGCTGCTCCGATTTCCCCTACATTTTCGTACGACCCTTAAATCTTTTGCGGAATATCAAAGACCAAGGAAATCTACTTGCTTTTGTCTTTCAAAAACACTAATAAACAAGCCGCATGCGTTTACCTACGTTCATTTTACATCATTTCAACTCGACGTCATTGCAAAAGGCGGTTTTCATATCGCATATCATTCGTTCATTTATTTTTCGCAATTTATGCACCTAGAAAAAGCTCTGAGTAAAATTAAACAGCATATAAATTACTACGGGGTGTATAGAATATATAAAAAAAGGAATTGCAGCCTTCAAACCGCATCGGTTGATTAAAAATCTTCTTCGATAACTTTAGACCAATTTTTTTCTATAACAATGAGCAGAATAATCATTCCATTATTATTTTATGCAGGTAAAGGAGCTGGCATTCATTGCAGAGAACATGATGAGACCTCAGATCGACGCAGGTGATCAAGTCAGGAATTGCACTGAGTTTCAGAGGGAAGAAGAAGGTGCGGATAATTTAGAAGATGAAAATGACTACAGTTTGTTCAGCGATAATGACTGCGTGCAGACTTCAAATTGGAGCAAAATTGGAAGAGACGAATACTCTGGAAATGAACTGGAAGAAAGTTCTGATACTAATATAGAACATTTGGAGGACTTTCATCGATCTAAATCCCCATTATCTCTAGCAGAAATAGCTCGCAGAAATTTGGTCAAATTTTACAAGGAAATTCCCAATTCTGTGAATATTTATGGAGAGAAAACTAACTGCGATAATGAAGGCATCGACGATGTTAACGTCTTTAGCAACGAGAATAACCAGCCGCAACCAGTGCTGTATGAACAATGCTGTGATTTTGTAAATACGGATAGAAATTTGAGCGAAAAATCTTCCCCTGAATTTGCGGAAGTTAATAGAACCGGGGATAAATGTTTGAAGGTCTACACACATAAGAGAGTGAAGTCTGTCGAAGGAGGAGACAAACAGTTCGTTAAAATCATCGATGAGGTACCAGAGCCGGATATAGGCGATAAGAGTATAGATTTGATCGAAGAACCATCGAAGAGTGAAACTGAATTGGAAAGGGACTACATTTTGAGTTTGAGCAACGAAAACGCAGAGATTTTGATTGATTTTGACAGCAGTGAAGCGTCGGAAGATAATGCATACTATGCTGATAGTCATATGAACTTTGATAAAGAAGATGGGAAAATGAAAGACAATAGAATATTGTCAAAAGAAGAATCAGACACGACTATTTTCAAGACTAATTCACTGTCAGTACCAGCATTGAGAAGAAGCGTGAGATTAAGTCACCAGGAAAACGAGGACTCTACTAATAATAACAACAACTGTATCCAAGAGGAGGATAAAGCTAGAGAATTTAGGAAAGAATCTTTCAAACGTAAGAATAAGGAGTCAGATTTATACCGGGAATTGGATGAGAACAAAGTCTTGCAAGGTTCGATGAAAAAATGCTCAAGATCTTTGCGTAGTGATAGCAGGAAATTAATTAGACGTCGAAGAAGCAAAGCTCGGTTATCTTTGACTAAGAGCAACGATATAGAAGAGGAAAAATCTGGAGGAAATAACAAGACATCTAACAGCGAATCCTGCGAATCATTTTCAAATAAATTTAATACCATTGCGACTGTGAGCCGTGCGCTGTGGGGCGACATGTCTGACTGTTTGGAAAATAGCGAGAACGATATTGACTTTTCTGATTATTCACCAAGCAAAGAAATACCATTTGCAGTAGGACTTTTGCCCCTTCGTGATGCCTTAGAGAGAATGCAAGCTACGCCTGATTATCAACCGCGTAAAACTCGGTCATCGGTTACTCCGTTTAGGCAGGAATTTAAAGGAGTCAAGAGAAAAAACTTGTCGAATAATATGATGGATTCAAATTCATCAAATAATTTTAAGGTCAAAAGACAGAGCTCGCATTCTCATGGAAATAATTTGTCACGTAATACAGTTTGTCATGTTCGTATTACAACGAGTCATTCGGATGGTGTAAAACCGCGTAGATTGATAAATGAACAAGTAGACGGTCCCGCTATGTCGCCAGCTAATATTGTCAATAGACAATGACATAGATTTGAATATTTATGGAAAATTTTAGCTAATATACGATTATAGTTGATCATTATTTAGATTCGTTGTTTGTCCTCGTTTTAAACACAAATAATAATGAATTTAAGGCCGTTACTCTCTGCGTTGTGATTCGTACTGTATAGTAGATAATATAAATTCGTTATTATAAAAAAAAAAAAATTGAAAAAATTGATATGCAATCAATTAAATGATTATAGTAAAATTCTTATTTGCGTACCACAGATAGTTGGTATAATAAGTAAAAACCATTTGTCAAGTTATCTAATGCTTGAAGAATTGATTTCCGAGTGGTATTTTTTGTTTTTGTTTTTTTTTATGCCTCATGCTGGCACATGTTCCTAATCTGAAATCATAAATCTGTTTTCTTTTTCTTTATTTTTTTCTGAATATGAATATGAATATAAGTAATCTGTTTGCTATTTATGTCGGATTCACTTCAAGGTGAATATTAATCATCATAGTGAATACATACTTAAAAATGTCTTTCGACTCTTTGAGTCAGTAATGAAACATGAGGGTATATTATAGTATAAAAAATGTTCAAGAATATCGTGTGAATTGTTTCAAATCAATTTTTTTATTCATTCATACGAATTGTGTACTTGTTTCATAAACCATTCGATCGTAAAACTAAACTTAATAGTAATTGTTATCTAATACTTTTGGTACTATACGAATTTTTCGTGTGGGAATATTATACTCGGTATATAAGCAATATACGAATTTTTATTTCAATAATATTAATAATAAATATTAATAATAATATTAATAATGAAATTGCTTATGTATATTTTTTTAAATAAATCTTCATTATAATTGGTAAAGTTTCCATATTTATTAGTTATACTATATAAAAAGAAAATAATTTGCAAAATTAATCAGATAATGATCGTAGTGCGGTAAAAATTTTCAAACACCCCTGTGAATAAGTATTAATCATTTATTTACCATGAATAAATAGTAAATTACGAATTTACAAAGATTGCCGCGTGTTGTTTGCGGCAAAAGTAGTTCGTGAATTCGGTAGATAGTATCGCGAACTACTTTTGACGTAAATATAGTTACGCCTCATTACTGCAATCCGCATGACATCACTTTTACATTTAACTTCTGGTTGCGTGTACCAAGGCGTAATGATCTTTGCGGTCACAGTAGTTCATCAATTCACCTGCGAGATGGCGACACCATTCAGCACTCCGTTGGCTTTGCCCGAGCAGGAAGCATAGTAAGTGTCTATCATGGGGTGAATGAATAATCAGTTGAATATTTGGTATAAGAATATTGAAAAGTGACAACAAAAATGTATATATGTTTGTAGTCACTATCTATTATTCTTAGTCTTCTCATTCTACTACTTCCGCTTTAATCGTTAGATAATTTTAGTTTGAGTTGTTCTTTTAATTGATCGTTCGTTTGTACACATTGCTAGTTGTAATACCCATTGATACATAGAGAGCGCTGCGCGCGCATGTATAAATGAATAGAAAGATAGTGGTGCTGCACAAATATGCGGGTAAAAAAATTACTACCTTTACTAAGAAGCGCGCGTCGATGAATGGAAAAATAGTGGTGCTGCACAAATATGCGGACAAAAAAATACTACGACCCTTTCATTATATTCGTGGAGGCGTGGCGAATGGCGCATTGTAAAGCAGCGGTATAAAAAACTACCAACTCTTCGCTTCATTCATTATTATAATAAAAGATAATGGCGAGGGGAAATAATGGAGGGAAGCTAAAAAGAATTACTGATCTCTTATTGCATTCATGTTTGCATCACATCTGAACGAGTAGAAATAAAGCGATTGAAGGAAATGTCGTTTAAACACAGAAAGAATGAAAATACAAATTCACTAAATACTGAATCAGTATATTAGGAAAAAATAAAGAATTAAGCCCACAAAATTCGAAATTATTAAATTTTCTCTCTACCTCCTAAGGCAATTGGGATTTTTCTCAACTGGTTATTCGAGTAATCGACTAACTGACTATTATAATTTATATCATAGTCCTGCCTATCTACAAGAAAACCTCTTCAACATTTTTCATTACAACGATTAACAGGTATTATTTATAAAATGTGTTGATACCAAAGATCGTAGATCTAAAAGACACAAAAAAAATTATATATCTATTTAAAAGATAAAAAAAAAAGACAAAATTTAAACAGTAGACTTATTTATTTGAAAATGACAAATCCGCAGATATTTGACACCCGCCTATACTAACGGTCGTCTAAAAATATTTAATATACCTACACGATAAATTATAAATCTTACTTTAAATTAGGCAGCTGGATTGAAGTTCAAAATTGTTAACGTTATTATTATATTATTTTTTCGTTGAAAATTTATATCAGGCCTTACAGTCGTTTCTATGAAAAGATATAGGTACATTTAATTATAAGACTAAAAAGAGAATTAAAATTGTTTGATAATCCTGAAAATAAAGGCACTCTACTATGTATGTAATTTTATTTTTTTTATTTTATTTCATTTTCCAATGGGTATCACATATCTTTCGATTGGGTAAAAAATTTACTATTCAAGCATAGATTTTCCCTATTTTTTTCCATCGTATTGATTTTTTTAAACACTGTAAGGCCTGAATATATTATGTAATTATGTTTCCTTGGTATTTGAAATACGCCTTTAAAATCATCAAGACAAAAGTAGTTTTTCCATATACCGTATTGTTCCGAGTATAAGTCGACTCCTAATTCTATAGCTTTGATTTTTTTAGTGACTGAATATAAGTAGACTTCTACAAAGCAATTGTCAATTATATTTTTATTTTGATTTATTTTTTAAAAATTTATTCCGCGAGTTTTCTGCGAATACCTAGATTCCACTCTATCACTACTTCGAATATCTATTTCATTACAATGTTTGATAATTTCACATGAATTATCGTTTGCATTCTGTTAAATTTTGCATATTATCCTGAATTTAAGTCGACTCAATGTATAAGTCGAGGGTGTATTTTTTTGGAGTGATGTTTGTTACCGAAAACCTCGACTTATACTCTTAACAATACGGTACTAATATTTCTGAACACAATTTTTTATGCGTCTGGTGTGTTGCTAGATTGATAGAAAAAAAAAAATATGGAAAAAATATTTCTTTCAACGCGTATAACTATTATTATTATTGTTATTATTATCATTATTATTATTATTTTTCTTTTCAAATAGAAATCTTAACAGCATATCAAAATCTGTCGACAAATGGCTCTCAGGTATTGAATAATATACAGAAGATAAGAAATGGACGTTTTAATTATTATTATTTTTTTTCTCCAAAAATACGTATAGCGAGAAAATCGTTATTTAAGAGACATAAATTTGTCAGACGAAATTATGTGATAATCATACGTGGAACAGAAAAAAAAAAAAACAACAAAACAAAAATAACAGTCGGTATTATTAATTTGTAGGATGGACTGAATAGGGTATAAATATAATGAGAAATTATTCATTTGATTGTAGATACATAATAAGGTATAAATTTATATGTATATATATATACCCAGTAGTGTGGAGAAGAAATACCTGAAATAGGAAAAAATAAATCGGGATTTCTTTTACATACTATACATATAATAAATACTCTTTAATTTATCATTGTCACCATTATTTTTATTATAGTAGGTATAATATATATTATCTATGAATATATATGTACAGTTTATATTATATATATTTTAAATTAAAAATTAATTCAACTGTAAGGTCTACATTACTGAAGAGTTAATACTTTTATCTCTCTATGTATACTATACATATTACTTATTATTATTATTTAGTATATACCTAGTTACAAAAGGTAGAATGATGATTATTAATTTGAATGGTTTTTTTTTTTCTTTTCTCCATCGTAGATTATAAAAGGTACAAAGAATCGTTTATTTTAATATTTTTGCTGTATTTGCAATCAGATATGAAAAATTTTCAAAATAATTAATTACGCGCTTATTTTTCTATAATACGAATAATTCTAAACAGCTGTTGAAACGAATAAAATTATAGCTCTGTGGAGGTAAATGGGAGGGAATAGCTGGGGTATGGTAAGTGTACATAAATTTACTCTGATTACATAATTATATGAGTTACGAAATCGTAGCATCTCATATAGTACTTGGGAGCATACTTCTAATTTTCAATTTTTATAAAATTATAATTTATTGCGCCGTAGTGTATGCAACCTGCAGATCATTTTACGTATAGGTATGGAGAGTCGATAAGGTTACTTGAAATCTTTCGTACCACCCGAGCGGTAAGAGTAGATTTCATACTAACCTTATCGGCTTTCTAATAACAATAATAATAAAATGATCAGCGAGTTGTGTGAAATGAGGCGCACGTCTACTTCTCCACGTATTCGACAATATGTTAGCAATTGATTGGCTATCAATGATATTAAATAACACAAAAGTAGTTTGAAAGCTTATTTTATTGCCGAATAATCTGGATCCATCACATCGAGGACCACACCAGGTATTTCTAGCTCAGAACGCTCTACGTTCTCCTAGCTCAGAACGCTCTACGTTCTCCACAATACCATAGAGGCAGTCCCATAAAATGTGAATGCCAGTATATTAAGAGCTGTGCTAATCTTAATATTTAATTATTCCAATTTTTAATCATCATTACTAAACATACATTCTATCTCTTATAGTATAATATGGTTTGTACAATAACACACCTTATAAATTGAGGAATGAAAAATTGATTTTCATATCTATATTTATATCTAGTCTGCTTTTGATGAGTTTCTCAGCAACTAATAATGATTTAACTAATCATTGCTCTTTATCATCTTCATCATTATCATCATATATTTATAGATATTCATGTAGTACTACAATACACCTATAATATAATTTCACTATTCTGTGTGATACATTATTAATTATTATTCGTTCTAAAAATAACTAAGACATCGATTATAAACAGACAGAATGGTATCGTTATTTTAAAAGTATTCATAACTCTATTGCATGATGCTTAAAAATAATATAAATCTCACACAATTCATTATTAATATTGAATTGGAAAGATATTGTTACAATATGTTCTCAATTATTATTTTTTACGTGCAAGAAGTTTATGCAATCGATACTTATTCAAATAAATAATGAGATTTGCAGTACTGGAATTGAAAATGAACATCTATTTTATTCGAAATCAAAGTTAATCAGCGCTCGCGACCTTTAATTACGCTGATTATTATTATTGTTCGAGTATTAAAACTTCTCCGAGTCGGTATGATATTAAATCAAATACCAGAATTTACTCCCGAAGTGGTGGCAACCGAACATGCAATTGCACCTGTTGAGCCTCGGAAAACCTCGTGCCACTTCGCGTCTTTCGACGCGCGGTGGTGGGGCATCGACGCCGGCCGCGGGCCGACTTGAATCTTCAGTCACGTTGAACGAGTCGCCGGGTGTTGACGTCGCGACTCCGTTCACTTTTACCCATTAGTTATAATTATACGAACGCGTCTGGGCTAAAGTAATGTTTTCCAATTTAATGAAGTTTTAAATCAGTGACACCTCGGAGAACGTAGACTTGTGATATAAGTAATTTCATACCAATCTGTCCGGTTATAATAATTGCATTTAAAATTTACGTACTTCAAGTGACTTTCTTATTGATTTTTATTATTCGCAAACAATGTTATTCGACAGTTGAAAAAATATTGAGTGGCTAACAATTAATATAGAAATTTCATGCTTCAAACATTGCACTTGACATCCTGTAAAATATACCCTCGTATGTATATAACGATTAGTTTGAAGTATAATAATAGTTTTACTAAAGCCTAATTATAGTTTTAACTAATCTCCGAACTTGAAAAGTGTCAAGTATGTAGTTTTCAGTGATATACGTAATATATTATACGTATTCACGATCGCATCTACAATTTTCCAATCAAATATTCAGTGTTGTAAAAATTGTAAGTCAATTTTTTTTCAAGTGGAGTTTATTACTTTTAAATAATTATTTTATAATTAGTTGAAATAACTTTACTTTATAATTCGTTTTAATCGCTATACTTTATGATTCGTTTTAATAGCTATACTTTATAATTCGTTTTAATAGCTTTACTTTATAATTCGTTTTAATAGCTATACTTTATAATTCGTTTTAATAGCTTTACTTTATAATAAAATAAATATCAAACTAAATTTTAACATTTTAATTTATAAGGTGTGGTTATTGTACAGGAATCATGTTATATAAGAGACATAATTTCTCTGTTCAGAGATGATAATTATTAATTCAAATGATAATTGAATGCCATCCCTAGCAAAGGATTGCAGTGATGCCTTTTATTTTTAAAGATACCACGAAATTATTTTCAATGTATTTCGATCTTACGAATCCAATTTTGATGAGATTATAATTCATCGCGCCGTAATGCATGCAACTCGCGGATCATTTCATTAATGGGCTCAATCGAGTTTCATAGTTTTCCGCTCAGTGGCGCTACCAGCGTGAACTGACCTACGACAACGGCGTCCCCGCCACTCTCGCTGCACCCCCCACTGCTCAAGGCCGTTCAAGGCCGTCAAGGGAGGGGTGCAGTCGCAAACCGGTCGAAGCGGTTTCAGTAAATTTTCAGTGTCCCTCGTGGCGTCAACGGGAGAACAGGGGAGAGACTTGCGCGGCAAATTAAATTGACATTTCGAAGCGTTATTAATTATTTAAGTGTTTTCGCGGTGAAATTACGTTGTTGAAGTATTGTTTTTAACGAAAATCATGATGAAGGCAATAATTGTATTCTTTATTCGTATCGCGGTGGGATAAATAAGATAAATAGCTCATAGAATATGTATATGTATTATCGCGGAAAAGATTAGTTGGAAGTTTAATCATAGTTTTAGTATAGCCTAGTTATAAATTTCCTCTACTATAAGAATGGAATTATCATCCTTGCCGTATCCCATCCGAAAAATATCGGACAATAATTTCAATTCATAGCAATAATTTTAAACCAGGCGTTCGCATAATTTATTAGAGAAAATTGCTGTACAGATGAAGAAACGTAAAAAAAAGGGTGTAGGTATTCCAACATAGTAACGTTTTTCTCAGTAGAATAATAAATTAGCGAACCCCTGTATGTTTCATTAGTTTTATCGATTGTTTATATCTTTATAAATTTGAAGAACAAATACAGCGTGGCACTGTGATGCAATAGATTATTATTACATATCATTTGTAGAAACTATAAGTAGTAATAGATGAACTCTCCGCAGTACAGCAAGCTATGCTTGATTAGTTCATACGGTAATATTATAGTCGCACAAGGAAAAGACTTGTGATATTACGGAATAGATGAGAATTCGGGATGATACATTATTAACAATGATATGTTCTTTCGCATATATTATGTTGTATTCAGCCTCTGGGTACTGACCTGGTCTTAATGTTCTTTATTAGTTTGAACTCGTTGTATAATAGAAAACTAGTAGAGATTGGAATAGATGCGGATTACCCACTACCGTAGGAAATATTCGCCATATCTATGCAGGTAACGGCGCATAATACATACATATACGATATACGTTCGTAAAGTATACTTCACTTCATTGTAAAATTGTCCCTAATGAATGAATTGTAGTTAATTTGCAGACCCAAGAATTGAAGAGTCTCTTTAATATCTTTTGGAAAAAAAATATGTAGATTCATGAATTATCTTATTGTTCTCGCGGCGAAATTACGTTATTGAAGTATTATTGTTAACGAAAACCGTGATGAAAATAATGACTCTGTTCTATTCGTAAGACGGTCTGAAAAATAAAAATAAACAGCTCGCTGTTCTTGACTAGACCAATATAGAAATGACATGCTTCAAACGTTGCACTTGACATTCTGTAAAATATACCCCCGTATGTATATCACGATTAGTTTGAAGTATAATAATAGTTTTACTAAAGCCTAATTATAGTTTTCAGTGATATACGTAATATATTATACGTATTCACGATCACATCTACAATTTTCCAATCAAATATTCAGTGTTGTAAAAATTGTGAGTCAATTTTTTTTCAAGTGAAGTTTATTACTTTTAAATAACTATTTTATAATTGGTTGAAATAACTTCACTTTATAATTAGTTTGATTAACTTTACTTCATAATTCGTTTTAATAGCTTCACTTTATAATTCGTTTCAATAGCTTCACTTCATAATTCGTTTCAATAGCTTCGCTTTATAATTCGTTTCAATAGCTTCACTTTATAATTAGTTTTAATAGCTTGACTTTATAATTAGTTTTAATAACTTTACTTCATAATTACTTCAAATAACTTTGCTTTATACTTACTTTAAATAACTCTGCTTCATAATTACGCTAAACAACTTTACTTTATAATTACTTTTACTAATTGAATCGAGTTTAATTACACATTACCAAAGTAATGGGTAATTAAATAAGTAATTTCATTACAAACAGACGTCGTAAATACAGATCTTCCATCCCATTCTAGACATTTCCCTTTAGCAAATTATAACGACTCTAGGTATTATTGCATGATTCAGCCAACTTAATTAATTCCCTCGACTAATTGCTACAGACTTATATATTTTTAAGGACCAATTGAAAATTGTACATAACTGTCTACGTAGGTATGTTAATATTGCTTGTATGGATGGCTTCAATCATAAATGTTGATAATAAACTTAATTTATGATTAATCATTTGCTGCATATTTTTTTCTCCTATCCCCTATCCAACTCCTAATCCAGGCGCATCAATTTAGGAGCTAAATTGAATTCAAAATGAATTCAAATCGAATTCAAATCGAATCGAAAATATCACTCAAAAATTAGGTATCAACTGACAGAATTTTACGAGTGAATTTTCTGGCAGTTGATACCTTTTTTTTAAGGAGTGAATTTTCTGGCAGTTGCTACCTTTTTTTTAAGGAATCAATTTTCTGGCAGTTGATACCTCATGGTGTCGAAAACGACTCCTTGAAAAAGGTCTCAACTGCCGGAAAATCGGCTCCTTAAAAAGGTTTCAACTGCCAGAAAATCGACTCCTGAAATCAGGTATCAACTGCCAGAAAATCGATAGGTACGTGGAGCTCTCAATGCCTAAATTTCCCCTGGGGCAGAGTCTCAGCCAATCAGGAATAAGAATTGAAGAGAAATTGCCTATTTTCTTCTCGACTCTCGCTCCTGATTGGCTGAACTCGGCTCCAGGGGAAACGTAGGCATTTAGAGCTCCATGTACCTATCGATTTTCTGGCAGTTGATACTTTATTTAAGGAGTCGACTTTCTGGCAGTTGATACCTGATTTTAGGAGTCGATTTTCTGGCAGTTGAAACCTTTTTAAGGAGTCGATTTTCTGGCAGTTGATACCTTTTTCAAGGAGTCGATTTTGACACCATGAGGTATCAACTGCCAGAAAATCGACTCCTAAAATCAGGTATCAACTGCCAGAAAATCGATAGGTACGTGGAGCTCTCAATGCCTAAATTTCCCCTGGGGCAGAGTCTCAGCCAATCAGGAATAAGAATTGAAGAGAAATTGCCTATTTTCTTCTCGACTCTCGCTCCTGATTGGCTGAACTCGGCTCCAGGGGAAACGTAGGCATTTAGAGCTCCATGCACCTATCGATTTTCTGGCAGTTGATACTTTATTTAAGGAGTCGACTTTCTGGCAGTTGATACTTGATTTTAGGAGTCGATTTTCTGGCAGTTGATACCTTTTTCAAGGAGTCGATTTTGACACCATGAGGTATCAACTGCCAGAAAATCGACTCCTTAAAAAAAGGTATCAACTGCCAGAAAATTCACTCCTAAAATTCTGGCAGTTGATACCTAATTTTTTAGTATAGGCGAGGAAAGGACAGGGGGAAATGATTCAACGATTGATTATTTACAATTTCAAGAGATATTTATTCAAGAATGTGCTAATGTACTATAATGATACATGTTTATTGCATAAACAATCTTATTATTACATGAATATTTGCAGTGTTGCGAGTCACTAATTACATTTTTGATGAAACTACTCATTTGATTACACATTACTTTGGTAATGTGTAATTAAACCCGATTCAATTAGTAAAAGTAATTATAAAGTAAAGTTATTGAGAGTAATTATAAAGTAGAGTTATTTCAACTAATTATAAAGCAAAGTTATTTCAACTAATTATAAAGTAAAGCTATTAAAACTAATTATAAAGTGAAGTTATTTCAACCAATTATAAAATAGTTATTTAAAAGTAATAAACTTCACTTGAAAAAAAATTGACTCACAAATTTTACAACACTGAATATTTGATTGGAAAATTGTAGATGTGATCGTGAATACGTATAATATATTACGTATATCACTGAAAACTATAATTAGGCTTTAGTAAAACTATTATTATACTTCAAACTAATCGTGATATACATACGGGGGTATATTTTACAGAATGTCAAGTGCAACGTTTGAAGCATGTCATTTCTATATTGGTCTAGTCAAGAACAGCGAGCTGTTTATTTTTATTTTTCAGACCGTCTTACGAATAGAACAGAGTCATTATTTTCATCACGGTTTTCGTTAACAATAATACTTCAATAACGTAATTTCGCCGCGAGAACAATAAGATAATTCATGAATCTACATATTTTTTTTCCAAAAGATATTAAAGAGACTCTTCAATTCTTGGGTCTGCAAATTAACTACAATTCATTCATTAGGGACAATTTTACAATGAAGTGAAGTATACTTTACGAACGTATATCGTATATGTATGTATTATGCGCCGTTACCTGCATAGATATGGCGAATATTTCCTACGGTAGTGGGTAATCCGCATCTATTCCAATCTCTACTAGTTTTCTATTATACAACGAGTTCAAACTAATAAAGAACATTAAGACCAGGTCAGTACCCAGAGGCTGAATACAACATAATATATGCGAAAGAACATATCATTGTTAATAATGTATCATCCCGAATTCTCATCTATTCCGTAATATCACAAGTCTTTTCCTTGTGCGACTATAATATTACCGTATGAACTAATCAAGCATAGCTTGCTGTACTGCGGAGAGTTCATCTATTACTACTTATAGTTTCTACAAATGATATGTAATAATAATCTATTGCATCACAGTGCCACGCTGTATTTGTTCTTCAAATTTATAAAGATATAAACAATCGATAAAACTAATGAAACATACAGGGGTTCGCTAATTTATTATTCTACTGAGAAAAACGTTACTATGTTGGAATACCTACACCCTTTTTTTTACGTTTCTTCATCTGTACAGCAATTTTCTCTAATAAATTATGCGAACGCCTGGTTTAAAATTATTGCTATGAATTGAAATTATTGTCCGATATTTTTCGGATGGGATACGGCAAGGATGATAATTCCATTCTTATAGTAGAGGAAATTTATAACTAGGCTATACTAAAACTATGAATAAACTTCCAACTAATCTTTTCCGCGATAATACATATACATATTCTATGAGCTATTTATCTTATTTATCCCACCGCGATACGAATAAAGAATACAATTATTGCCTTCATCATGATTTTCGTTGAAAACAATACTTCAATAACGTAATTTCACCGCGAAAACACTTAAATAATTAATAACGCTTCGAAATGTCAATTTAATTTGCCGCGCAAGTCTTTCCCCTGTTCTCCCGTTGACGCCACGAGGGACACTGAAAATTTACTAAAACCGGTTCGACCGGTTTGCGTCTGCACCCCTCCCTTGACGGCCTTGAACGGCCTTGAGCAGTGGGAGGTGCAGCGAGAGTGGCGGGGACGCCGTTGTCGTAAGTCAGTTCACGCTGGTAGCGCCACTGAGCGGAAAACTATGAAACTCGAATGAGCCCATTGATGAAATGATCCGCGGGTTGCATGCATTACGGCGCGATGAATTATAATCTCATTAAAATTGGATTCGCAAGATCGAAATACATTGAAAATAATTTCGTGGTATCTTTAAAAATAAAAGGCATCACTGCAATCCTTTGCTAGGGATGGCATTCAATTATCATTTGAATTAATAATTATCATCTCTGAACAGAGAAATTATGTCTCTTATATAACATGATTCCTATACAATAACCACACCTTATGAATTAAAATGTTAAAATTTAGTTTGATATTTATTTTATTATAAAGTAAAGCTATTAAAACGAAATATAAAGTGAAGCTATTAAAACGAATTATAAAGTATAGCTATTGAAACGAATTATAAAGTATAGCTATTAAAACGAATCATAAAGTATAGCGATTAAAACGAATTATAAAGTAAAGTTATTTCAACTAATTATAAAATTATTATTTAAAAGTAATAAACTCCACTTGAAAAAAAATTGACTTACAATTTTTACAACACTGAATATTTGATTGGAAAATTGTAGATGCGATCGTGAATACGTATAATATATTACGTATATCACTGAAAACTACATACTTGACACTTTTCAAGTTCGGAGATTAGTTAAAACTATAATTAGGCTTTGGTAAAACTATTATTATACTTCAAACTAATCGTTATATACATACGAGGGTATATTTTACAGGATGTCAAGTGCAATGTTTGAAGCATGAAATTTCTATATTGGTCTAGTCAAGAACAGCGAGCTGTTTATTTTTATTTTTCAGACCGTCTTACGAATAGAGAACAGAGTCATTATTTTTATCATGGTTTTCGTTAACAATAATACTTCGACGGCGTAATTTCGCCAAGTGAAAAGTAAAATAATTCATAACTTTATAAATATAGTTGTTCTCAAAAGATACTAATGAATGAGACTCTTCAATTCATGGATCTCTAGATTATCTCCTTTCTATTCATAAAGGACAATTTTACATAAGAGTGAGGTATACTTCACGAACGTATATCGTATATACATGTAGTATGCGCTGTTACCTGCATGTAATACATAGATCTTACGAATATTTCATACGGTAATGACTGAAATAACATATTGTTAATAATATAACATCACGAATTGTCATCTATTCTGTGATATCACAAGTATTTTCCTTGTACGATTATAATATCACCGTATGAATTAGTCAAGTATAGCTTGCTGTACAGTAAATAGTTTTTCTGTTACTACTCATAGCTTCTACAAATGATAGATATGTAATAGTTCTCTTTTGGATCACGTATTTGTTATTTAAATTTGTAGAGATATAAAGAAACGAAAAGACTAGCGAAACATACAAAGGTTTGCTAATTGCTAATATTTAGGCTACTAAAAAAAAACGTTACCATGATGGAGAACCAACAGCATGTGTTCATGTCTCTTCACCTGTACAGCAATTTCCCTAAGTTACGCAAACGCCTGGTTTAAAGTTATTCATAAATCTAAATTATTATCTGATATGTTTTTAATGGGATACGGCAAGATGCTATGGCAATAATGCTTGTGGTTGTCACTAATCGTAGATAATATCAAAATTAGGTCTCATTATTTATCACACATATACTATGTCCAAGAGTCTGCTGACTGAAAATTAGTGGCAACCAGCTTAGCTTGTTCAATGTACAACGTTTCTAATGGAATTGATTACTAGACGAGATGCGAGATTTCACTAAAACTGATCCCAAAGGGACTGTAGTTACGAACTCGATACAACACAGCCTAAAACTATATGCTTATGCTACTTTATCAACACTTTGCAGTGCAGAGTTGTCTTGTGGTCATTCCCTTGGTGCTTGAATTGCTCCACTGCCTGGTGTGAATCGCTGTTTTGAAGAATTTCGTAGAAGTTTTGTGGAAGATGGGCAGGACCTCGTTTCCCTCGATGAACAACACCTGTGAAGATAAAAACTAGATAAGCGTACGGTACACGGAATAAATTAACTAAATCTGTTTTTCAAGCAAACATTCTCAACCAAGTACCAAAGAGTTTTTAATTGTGATCATACATCTGACTCATGGCCGGTAATATCGTTGCTAATCTGTATGAAATTTATTATAATATATTTCTTATGATTATTTTTGTAAGCCTGTCGAAACCATTTTCAAACGTAATATAAACTTCAAACTATTTTCAACAGAATCAAGAAAGTCGATAAGCTAGTATCAATAGTGCATGCATGAATAGATTTTTCGATCTTTCAATTGTTACTCAATCCTTACAATTGGGACTCGAAAGTAATTTACAACCAATATTGGATTATGTTCCATATTTAAATAATAAATGTGATGCCTAATTAATTCTACAGTAATCCTCTCTCGTATTTATTTTCAAGCCTTTAAATTTCGATCCCTATTCTCCAAATATTTCTCTACCACGAGGTAAGTCTATAGACAAATAAAGTAAACATATTTTCTATAGATTCCTCAATTTTTTTTCTACTGTTGTCAGTACAACAGAAAGATTCAAGTTTTTTGTGAAAAGGAAACAAGTTATAATTACTTCAAAGAATTGAATGATCAGTCTCTCCGAGACTTACCCTATAATAAGATTTCCAAGTATGACACGAATCACGTCAATATGTTGGCTTGGGGTATATTATTGTCGCATCAGTACAGTTTCCCTCGCAGCTGAGTAGAACCAAGATGCCATGAGAGTATCCGGTGTACAGTGATGATAGAGGCAAGCCAGGAGTACCCATAGTCAGCTGAAGATACAAGGTGAGCATCAGATGCGGAGTATCGCTAGATAAATGCGTTTCTGTATTGGTTGTTCTATCAATATACATTTATAGTTACACAGGATCTTTGGCTGACGTGATATGAAGCTTACCATTGTGTTGGTTGACTATTAATCCAGGACTAGCTGGATAGTTTCAGGTAGCATCCATCTCCGACCAAGTGGTATGCAGGATCTATGCTTCTCAATTATCTGCGATGCTTGTTCATGTCCTTTGATCGATAACGCTGTCAGAAAATCGAATGAAAGAATAAATCGGGGAACAAGTTTTCTTCCAGAAAACATTTGGAAAACTAAAAATAACACGAGGAATTAGTTTAACCTCTGAGGCGCAAAATATGCTCGTAGAGCAAACGATACTAGAGTATGAGGAACATGGAACCATACGATTGTTAATACGATAGGGTGATCATTATTGTGAGGTTATACTACATGGAAACTCCCTCGCTCATTTGAATTGTGTTTAAAATAGGTCCAAGAGGTTATGTTCGTAAGAAATTCAGATTTTCAGACAGTTATTCGCGGGTCAGGATAGATTATTCACGGTTATGATAAAATAGTGACTGAAATAATCTAAACTCACGTATATCCATCGTTCTTTCGTTGGTATAACTCTCTTTGGACTGTAAATCTCCTCGAACGCGTAACGACGCAGCGTATTAATTGTCCATCGTATTTTCCTCACAGGTTTTATTTAATTTGCCGCTTAAATTTCTCCCTGTCGCAGGAGCCTCTCGCCACGCCACACACATGTTTACTCGTTGGCGCCACGAAGGCCACTGAACTCTGAAGTGCTCTGAAGAGCGAAAGAGACAGAGAAAAAAAAGTGGTCAAACCGGTTTGTTAAACCAGTTAGACCGGTTCTTTTCCACATCCCCACCCTTGACGGCCTTCAACGGCCTTGACCCAGTGCGCGAGGAACGGGAGGGGCAAGGACTAGTTGTCGTAGGTCAGTTCATGCTAGTGGCGCCACTAGGTGGAAAAATATAGAACTAAGAAGAGCGTGATAATAAAATGTTCTACAGGTAACAAGGCGCACCGTTTACCCTTAGATTCAACCGGTTCACCTTATTCTAGCAATAATTAATTAATTAATCAATTAATTAAACGGAATGCGAATGAATCCCAAGGATTGAAAAACCTTCGATAGATTATCGAATAGATTATAATAATAATTAATAAATGAATGTTATGATGCCACTGGGTCAATAAAACTATAATACATATTATAGACATTTAAATATAAATAGACTTATACACATTTCTTTTCTTTGTGTTTTCTTTTATATGATGTAATATAATATAATATAATATAATATTCTCTTTCCCTTTGTTTGTTTTACGGATCATCAATAGTAGGTATAATTATTATATAGAAACATTCAATAAATTCTGAGAAAAAAATGTATTATACTTTTAAACGCCCAGTTACTACTCCAGAAATAAATTCACAATTTATATCTGCGTTATTATTCGCGTATTCCCGTGTACAATATTGCAAAACAACATATTTTATCATAATATAAACTCACCATTACTTTATCATGAATAAATATAATTTTTACTCGACTTATAGTTTCAAGAACATGAGTTCAAATTTTATAATCGACATATTACGAGAAATAAAGAATTCTGAATTAAACCAAGCTGTACGATTTTCAATAGTTCTTCACCTTACCAAACATCAATCTATTACAGATTTATCTAAGTTACAATACATCTATACACACAAAATACTATTTCTTTTCCCCTTTTTTTCGTTATTATTATTTTTAAAGATATTCTCATGCTTTACTTTTTATTCTTATTCCAATCTCCATCTCTTTCTCTTCCTATTCAATTTAAGTCTATTCTATTTTGCAATTGTCCAAGAACAGAAAATATATCGCTAAAGTTGGGTCACGCCCACTACGATATCATCTATATAATATAATTAACTAGTAATTTATCATCAATATGCAATTGTGTTCGATGTATGAAAAATAAATGTGATTCCTAATTAATTCTTTAGTGATCTACACTTGTATTTATTTCCAAGCCTTTAAATTAAGATACTAGTTAATCAAATATTTCTCTACTACCAGGTAAGTCTACTAAATCCGAACAAGGTAATAGTACATTACGTAACGAGTGCGCAAAATAGGTGATTCCCGCACGAGTCGGGTTTGTCGCCCGAGCGAAGCGAGGGTGACAAAAAAGACGAGTGCGGGAGACACCTATGCGCACGTGTTGCGTATACTATTTTCCCTGACGAGTTGTGCAAAATTCGACAACACCGGCAATCTGACGGGGGGTCCAGGGGCGCAGCCCCTGGTGGGGGTGCGGGGGGCGAAGCCCCCGCCGGGGGGTTGGGGGGGCGGAGCCCCCCCACTATATAAAATCGAATTAAAAATTCATAATTGAATAAAAAGACTTTCATTAAAAATAAGATTTCAGAGATTTATTCAGGAGTGCAATAGTAAGAAGTATATACCTATATATACCTATATATACCTATATATACCTGTATATACCTATATGTACCTATATGTACCTATATATACCTATATATACCTATATACACACATATATACCTATATATACCTATATATACCTATATACACCTATATATACCTATATGTACCTATATTTACCTATATATATATCTATATGTACCTATATATACCTATATATACCTATATATACCTGTATATACACATATATACCTATATATACACATATATACCTATATATACCTATATATACCTATATGTACCTATATATACCTATAAATACCTATATATACCTATATGTACCTATATATACCTATATATACCTATATATACCTATATATACCTATATATACCTTTATATACCTATATATACCTATATATACCTAATGTACCTATATGTACCTATATATACCTATATATATATAGATATATAAATATATAAAATATTTGTATTTTGCGCACGCGAAATTCATTTTGCGCACGCGAATTTCATTTTGCACCCGCGAACCTATTTTGCACCCGCGAATTCTATTTTGCACACGCGAACCGCATTTTGCGCACGCTAACGGAATGAGTGAGGGAATCTGGCAGTTTGCGCACGCAAACGAGTACACAAAATCGAATTTTGCACACGGCGTTAGGGAAAAATTATTTTCTAGATTATTATTCATACTGCGGGTAAAAATTACGGAGGTAATGTAACAAGGCTGTAACGGCTATGCTGAAATTTCCGTACATTCAGAGATCAGCAGACATATCTGGTACTTTGAAGTCTCAGTGACGTCCCTGCGAAGTCAAAGTACCAGATATGTGGCTGATCTCTGAATGTGCGAACATTTCAGCATGGCCATTACATTCTCGTTACATTACCGTCGGAATTATTACCCGGGGTATATATAATAATCTAGAAATTCCGTCGCCTAAATCGCGTTTTACCTAATTTAGGTAAGATCTGAAACTGGTATGAGACGTCTGATAACTTATCGAACTAAGACCCGAAGTGATTTCATGAGATTTCGAAATTCTTGGAAGATTTGTGAAGATTTATCGCAAGATTCTTGATAATTTCGTGAAATTGCAGAAATTTCAAGAAATTCCATAAAATTTTAAGAAGACTTATTAATAAATAAATATCTTGTTCGTGCCTCTGCAATATTTCCCCTGCTTTTTTCTTTCTTTCCCATTTCATTTGGTGTTTGGATCCTTCGGATTCATCCGGTTTGCTGCACTTCACAGGGGTACACATCGGTACACTCTTATCTATAACAATCAAACAAAAGTATTAGTAACTACAATGAGTGATGAATTGAATTTCCATTATAAGGATAAGCTTCTGTCACGAGAAATCTTCTATACGTTATAATAGAAATAATGCTCGATGTGCCATACGTTTATCACGTAGACTATCTGAGATATTTATAATATTACCTTATTTGTATCGCTCTCCTATAGCCATATAGCCATACAGTCCTATAGTCCTATAGTCCCATAGTCGCATAGTCCTATAGTCCTATAGTCCTATAGTCAAATAATCATCTGGCAGAACTGTAACAGAAAGGTGATTAATTCGTCCCTAGTTATTAATACTGATCATCGATCAGTATTAAGCTCTTAAAATACCCTGAAAGAAAATAATTGATTAATCTTAAAATACCCTTAAAGAAAACGATTGATTAATCTTAAAATACCCTGAAAGAAAATGATTGATTAATATTAAAATACCCTGAAAGAAGAGAATATCCTGAAAGAAATAAATGCAATAGCGAACCTGTGAGAGTCTGAAAAACTTGAAATGTACAAGATTAGTTAAGATATAAAAT
The DNA here is from genome assembly GCA_963992785.1 of Tenthredo livida. NCBI lineage: Eukaryota > Metazoa > Arthropoda > Insecta > Hymenoptera > Tenthredinidae > Tenthredo > Tenthredo livida. Next base: position 4,988,559 of record OZ023068.1, read on the forward strand.
GCTTCATAGCATTGCATTGAACGTATGTAAGAAGAAAGGCATGCAAGGAAAGGGAGACTTGACGCTATCTGCTTTTTGGTATTTGATAGAAATTGGCTAGATATTTGTGAGTTGCAAATAGTTAGTGACAGATAGTCAAGTATAGAAGGTGTAAAGATAACGAGGCATGCATAGAATGTTGGTGGCGTGACGGTCGGCGTCCTCTTCAACGTGAAGTCTTCAAGCTCAGCCTCTCTCATCTCCGCGCCCCACGTAAGCGCAGAAATGAAGAGAGGCGTCTTGCCCATTCAAGCGATCGCAGCTTATTCAATACAGAGAAATTACTTGATTGCAAAAATTGATTCATTCTACTGATATTAAGAGAAAAGGATTCGAATAAGTCGAGAACATATCAAAGAAGCTCTTGTTCATTCAGAGTTTTTATTCCGAGTATCAAGATTATTCGATTCTAATTCCACGACGGGTACTATAGGAAAACTGGGAACAAGTATTTGAACGGATGAGTTATATTTCAAAGAAACTATATTAAAGTGGCTAGTTTTTCTTTTATTGCGATCGCTTGAATTTGCTGTGGAGAATAAGATATTAGTACCACCACCATCCCATTACGCGGCCCTTCTTACCCTCGCCTGGTTCCCATGAGCCACCCAACGAGCATGCAGATGAAAAAAAAATATATCATATTATAATATAGGCACGCACACACAGACTCGTAACCACCCTCCCTCGGGTTGCCCTACCTTCCCGATTCACCTGTACGAAAAGCTAATAATCTCCGGCATAAGATTCTCTCAAACACAAACATACAAATCAGTTCACACACCGTGGTTCGAAGCTTACCTTTCATTTTCTGTAGGGAAAGAACGGGTTAGTACGTCCTGGACAAAATTGTCAAACTTTCTTCTAAGCGGACCAATTTGATTGGACTTTAAATGATTTTAGATTTTTTCTCATTTCAATATTTATAAATGTTTTGATGTTTAAATGTTTCGTTATAAATAAAAATTGACTCTACTCGAATATCCTGCTAGGGGGTCGTTCATTCTTACGTCGGACCTGCTCCTAGACTTTGTAAAACATGAATTGAAACTCAGGAGGATCCACCACTCAATCGGGAAAGAATTCAAGCAAATCGAGCAAGGGAAATGATAACCGCGGAAACCGATTGAGCGATGGATGTCCTCCCGCCGCGATGCTCACCGCGATTTGCAACGGATGAGGGCCGCGTAAGGGCCGTGAAAGCGAGTTTAAGCATTTACCTGCATCTAGTATATCTGTAATATGACGGCGCAGTAACAAGTTTAATGTTACATTGCCATCTGTATAGGGGAATCTATAATTATGGAAGCAAGCTCCGTTGCAGTCGCGAGTGAGCCTATCTGAATTGAGCTAAGAAATCGGAGATTGTACAATGTTACCGTCACGCCACGCGACAGAGAAAAGAGAATACCAGGGAAAGGAAGCCCGTTACCAAAAATCATGCGACTCACCGATGCTGCCAAGCAGGGGGAGGACAATTGCACTGGGATGTATCTGCTTGGCTGTCGGCACATAAGAGAAAATAAAGAAGAAAGAAATGAGTTAGAAAATCATTTCTCTCGATATGTTGGATGAAATTAAAGCTAATAGCTATTTTTGGTGAAATAGAAATTGGCAAGGAGGTATCTTGTTCTCACCTGTTTTGCAATTGCTCCCTTGCTGTCGTATCCACCCTCATCCTATCGCTCCAACTGGAATTCCAACTGGTTCGGATCAGCTTCGGATCGGCTCAGGATCAACTCCCATCAGTCTGAATTCGGCGGCACTTGAATGAAAAATGGAAAGAAAAATATTGAAATGCCGATAAATTTGAATTCAAATATAGAGATAGGCTACTGTGTAATAAAAGTTAAGTGAAGAAAAAAAAAAAAATTTCAATGTGGTATAAAGTTCGCATATAATATTCGTGTATATTCAAGGAGGTTGTAATTCGTAAAAAAGAAATGAATAATTGTATTTGTCGATTTAAAGTTCGACCCAAAATATAACGAAGAATGGAAATTTAGTGGAAATAATAAATGTATTCGATAACCGAACTTATAAATAAAAATGTTGAATAGGTAATTAGAAATAATTTTGTCATTAATGCGGCTTACCTTTTATTCGATTTATCGGAGATTCAATCTATATTATTAACAGCCTCCCCACTTCCGAGCAGCTGTACATTTTCTGTATAAACAGATTATCATTCCATTAGAAAGATGCGGCCTGATTGTTTTCGTATTTTCTCTAAATGTCATCAACTGAAGGTCAATGCAACTTACATTTTCTATTAGTACAATTATTTTACGATGCTGTTCACTTTTATTACGTCTTATCATTATGATTTTTTAAGAAAGATATACAATTGTTAGCCACTCAATATTTTTTCAACTGTCGAATAACATTGTTTGCGAATAATATAAATCTATAAGAAAGTCACTTGAAGTACGTAAATTTTAAATGCAATTATTATAACCGGACAGATTCGTATGAAATTACTTATATTACAAGTCTACGTTCTCCGAGGTGTCACTGATTTAAAACCTCATTAAATTGGAAAACATTACTTTAGCCAAGACGCGTTCGTATAATTTTTTTTTTTTTTGTTAGGGTATTCGTTCGTATAATTATAACTAATGGGTAAAAGTGAACGGAGTCGCGACGTCAACACCCGGCGACTCGTTCAACGTGACTGAAGATTCAAGTCGGCCCGCGGCCGGCGTCGACGCCCCACCACCGCGCGTCGAAAGACGCGAAGTGGCACGAGGTTTTCCGAGGCTCAACAGGTGCAATTGCATGTTCGGTTGCCACCACTTCGGGAGTAAATTCTGGTATTTAATTTAATATCATACCGACGCGGAGAAGTTTTAATACTCGAACAATAATAATAATCAGCGTAATTATATTATAGGTGTATTGTAGTACTACATGAATATCTATAAATATATGATGATAATGATGAAGATGATAAAGAGCAATGATTAGTTAAATCATTATTAGTTCCTGAGAAACTCATCAAAAGCAGACTAGATATAAATATAGATATGAAAATCAATTTTTCATTCCTCAATTTATAAGGTGTGTTATTGTACAAACCATATTATACTATAAGAGATAGAATGTATGTTTAGTAATGATGATTAAAAATTGGAATAATTAAATATTAAGATTAGCACAGCTCTTAATATACTGGCATTCACATTTTATGGGACTGCCTCTATGGTATTGTGGAGAACGTAGAGCGTTCTGAGCTAGGAGAACGTAGAGCGTTCTGAGCTAGAAATACCTGGTGTGGTTCTCGACGTGATGGATCCAGATTATTCGGCAATAAAATAAGCTTTCAAACTACTTTTGTGTTATTTAATATCATTGATAGCCAATCAATTGCTGACATATTGTCAAACACGTGGAGAAGTGGACGTGCGCCTCATTTCACACAACTCGCTGATCATTTTATTATTATTGTTATTAGAAAGCCGATAAGGTTAGTATGAAATCTACTCTTACCGCTCGGGTGATACGAAAGATTTCAAGTAACCTTATCGACTCTCCATACCTATACGTAAAATGATCTGCAGGTTGCATACACTACGGCGCAATAAATTATAATCTTATAAACATTGAAAATTAGAAGTATGCTCCCAACTACTATATGAGATGCTACGATTTCGTAACTCATATAATTATGTAATCAGAGTAAATTTATGTACACTTACCATACCCCAGCTATTCCCTCCCATTTACCTCCACAGAGCTATAATTTTATTCGTTTCAACAGCTGTTTAGAATTATTTGTATTATAGAAAAATAAGCGCGTAATTAATTATTTTGAAAATGTTTCATATCTGATTGCAAATACAGCCAAAATATTAAAATTAAAATTAAAATAAAAATAAATTTAAAAAACTTATTGTGAAGATACTATGTATAATGCATTCTATAAAATTTTAGAATCTATTAAATGACAAATTTATTATAAAATCAACTTTATATACTATAATAAACTACGAACGATATAGTATATCTTACAATCGTAGTATAAATGTAATTAGTTACCAGTATAACTTACAAAATTACTTTCGGAAACTAAAACGTGTAATTTAAAAATTTCACCGCAATCCATACATGGATTAGATCAGACTAGGCTATTAATGATCATAGATAACTGTTAAACTGTAATACAGCTCACAACTCCATAGTCAAATGTTCCATCAGGCTCGTCACGTCTACAACATCTTCGTTTTGCAATTTTTGCGTCTTTACTTGTCGATTCAATCCTTCAGCGGCGACTTTAACATTTTTTTTCCATTCTTTCTGATCGCATATCTCATAAGTCGTACAAAAAACTACCTCGTTTACGTCGCTTTCTAAATTATAAGAATATACTGATTTAAAACTAGATCTAAGAGCTCCTATCGCCTTGTGTCTCAGCTCTTGGTCACGGCACACTAAATTCAGTATAAAAAGTCCATTATCTCCTATGCACTTCGCAACTGCCTCAAGGGTAGACATTTCTAGGAATTGTTTTGGCGGACAGCTCATGCCAACTGCAGTGTCCTTGCTATCAACATCGAATAGAATTGCACCAAATTTCTTTCCCATATTTGCTGATTCTTGGATAAATTTCAGACCATCAGTTATATCGATTTTTAATCTTTCGCCCTGCACAAGGCCGAAATAGTCTTTTGCTACTTGTAACATAACTTCGTCTATCTCTACGGCTCTGATTTTAATCTGAAAGAAATTAAAAATGAATTCAATTAGCAGCTAGAATCAATCATCACAATCAGTGTTACGAATTCGAAATAAAATCTGTGAAATTTCAGCCAAATTAACATCAGCTATTGACTTCACCTGCGGTAAACATTGATGCAAAAATGTACAGAGGCCTCCACCACCTAGTCCAATGATAACAATTTCATTTTGTTCATCGGCGATCATAGAAACTCCTACACTCATATAAACGTGATGTTCACAAGCCAGATAGCCCGGGTCTACAACCTTCTTAGCTTTTCCTCGCCTAGATTTGACTGTAAAATTAAAGAGATAAGGATAATTGTGTGCGAAAAATATTATACAATGAATAACGAGCTGAAAAAAAAAATTGATACTTTCATTCAACTACCTGTTTTCAGTTTAGCTTCGCTTTGTATTGTGAATTGGTTGTTGAGAAATATCAGTCTTCTGTAAAATCCCCTTTCGTCGTCTTCAATTTCCTCGATGACAAACTCCCCGCTAAATTTGCTGTTTCCTTCATAGCAGACTTCTCTTTTGCCAACGCTTGAGTCCAAAGATAAATAGGGAATTTGAGTCTTATCATCAACTCCCGCAGGTGCAAGATTCCGAACGCTAGAACTCAGCTCAGTTTTTACTGTCTCTAAGCTTTCGTACGTATGCTCTCTGCGCAGAGTCACTATTGCCAGTCTGTTCTTCTTCGTTGTTTTCAACAGCTGCTGACGTCCTTCTTTAGTGCAAAAAAGCCACATTGTTTCTCTGTTACGTTATAAATTGTTTGACATAAAACTGTTTAGAAATTTCATTTGATGATAAGAGTCAGAAATCAGTAACGAATTCATTTCGTACTGCAAATTTGGGACTTACTTTCCTTGCGGAACTATGAAAGCAGCGTATATTTCGTTTTCTCTAGCCGCCGGCTGGTCTAAAACGTAAATTGTATATCTGGGATGCTTGTCACCAGGTCTGTACAAGTCTAATGATACCTCGCCAACGTCCATAACATTTCCTTTATTAAGTCCTGAGCAAATCACAGCCAATTGTTGAGCAGATTTAACGGCTGAAATGATATCATCGGTTGTTGAAACACGTTCTAAAACACCTTCCGTTAATCCAACTTCAAGAACCTATTGGAATTACAAAATTAATATACAATGATGATAAAAAATCTTCCACATTCCCAAAATTAGTGTGTTTTGTTTAAAAATTTACAGGCTGCATTAGCTTCTTGAATTTAGTAGCGACAACTATGAATACTGGCATTGAATTTCCGTCTTCTTCGCGAGTTTTAAGCTCAGCTTCGTAACAGCGAATTACTCTGAACATAAAACCAGCTTGAGGAAAGTAAGCGAGTATCTTTTTCAGGATATGTTCTTGCAGTAATGATATACAAATGTATCTTCCTCCGTTTCGCAGGACTCTAGTTATCTCCTGAAATATATAAACAGAGTTTGAACTACGGGAAAAGATTATAACTTCTCCTCTTCGTCCCATTTTCTTACACTAAAGAGTTTATCAATCCTGGAAACAACTTCTTCGCTTTCATCGGGCATCAGAGCATCGAGTGTTCCTTTATCCAATACAACGCTGAATTTATCATCGCTATAACTCATCGCCGTCGCATCCATTTTTTCAAAAATCATATCAGGTCTCTGCGTTTTGTTTTGATTTATCATTTGCCTGATTACAACTTGAGATATATCGATATTTCTGATATTTCTGTAAATTTTATTAATAACAAGCTCAGCTATTACTCGGATATAAAAACATCTAGAAAAAACAATGTTATGTTTAAATACGAATGCTGTTGTATCAAATACCTGTAACCAACGTCGTAGAGATTCATACTCAGCGTTGAATTACCACATCCTATCATCAAAACGTCGTCTTTTGGCTTAATGTACTTATGGAGATGTCCGCATAATTCCGGATACTCGCCGTACCTAAAATTTCAAAATTCGATAATATGAAGACCAAAACGTGAATAGTTTTAGGTTATGTCACGCTACGCTGGAGTTATTCTTAGATAATAATAGATGTAATTATTACCATTCGAAGGCCTTTTTTCCTCGCTTGGTAAAAAACGTATTCCAATAAGTTTGCTGACCAAATTCTTCGTGTGATTTAGGCAAAAGATCCATGCTTCTTATTATTTTAAACTTGACACACGCACAACAACCTAACCTAACCTAACCTCTTCAATCAACATTCAAAAATGAGCAGACCGAGTCACGCGTGAATCCCTCGGTCGGTAAGTAGAACTTTTCCATAAACAATCTAAAACTATGTAGAAACGAAACTTTGAGCGTAATAAACGTTCAACGCGCATACAGCGTAAGGCTGGATTTTCATGACAATAAATTGCTGCGGCAAATCGAGTTGCGTTATTCGTTGTTTTCAGGTGACCACGTGATCAACAACGAATAGCGTTACATGAAAATCCAGCCTGAACTCGAAAACATTTATGGCATACGATTACGTGATCATTTATAAGCGATTTTATAACCTAGTTTCTAAGCTATGTATACCGGTTACCACATGCCTAAAGATTTTTGGGTTTTTGCGTAACTAACCTCTGCGGATAGTGGTCTCAACTAGCAACTGGTGTAACTGTTGGTTAAAAATTGATAATGGCGGGTGTAGTTCGTCTGCAGGGTCTCCAAGGTTTGAGAAAAACGTTGACAGTAGGAGTAAGGCCTCGTCGTTGTATAAATTCAACGTCAAAGAAAAGCGAACAGGTTAAAAGTCAGTCAGAATGTCCGGCTCAAACTCCCAAAGAGAATTGGGTAAGCTACGGGTTTGATCGCCAAGACAAAGAAACCGACCGTAATGTTACCAAGTCAACATTCTTCATCACCGTTACCGTCTGTCTTGTATTTGGAGGATTTGGTCTATCCTACTTGCCTGATCCACAGCTTCGCGATTGGTCGCAGAGAGAAGCTTACTTAGTACTCCGTAAGAGAGAAGAATTGGGGCTTCCTCCTATAGACCGAAACCTAGTCGATCCTGCAAAGCTGGTTCTTCCGACAGACGAAGAACTTGGTGATACAGAGATCATCATATAGACAAATTAAACCTAATAACATCGGCTTAATCAATACACGCGTGTAACTAGTTCAATACCTGTTAGCATTATGATGAAATATAAATATTATGTACATTTATTTGTAATAATGTAAGAAATAACACTTACTCTACTCATGTTGTTACAAAATCTTCATCGACGTCGTCTTATAATAAAATATTTCGTTGAAAGATATTTTCAAAAGATTTTATCATTTTTTTTAACTCATTGATCAATTTTCAGCCCCTGTAGGTACTACCTATGTTAGAAGTAAGAATTAATTCTTAAGGGTAAAAATAAAATGATAATTTTTTTTTTTTTTTTAAATACCGTTTAATATTAGTTAAATATGTATAGTATATTCAAATACTATATATTAAAAATATAATACACCTCCAGTTCGATATTATAATATTCATGCATGCAATAGATATGAGAAAAACAAATAGAAAAAATCAAAAATAATCTATGGAAATAGAATCTACAAGCCTATGTGTAATTTAATTTATTTAGTATTTTAAGATTATCTGTAATCTTCGCCAAATTTATATATATATATTTTTATTTTTCATATTCTATTCACTTTATGCAGATGTGAGATATTATATCGAGTTCTTCATAAATGCCGAAACTCCAAATAACACAATTTCAAATCTTGTTGTACTTGAGAAAAGAAAAAAATATTTATTAGGTATAGGTGTACCTTTCAACAATTGATAATATTATTAAAACATGGTAGATTTTCAACTTCTGTATGTACTTTAATCTACTAACTATCCATATTTACATAGAAGATGTAGGTATTGAATTTATTTCAATAAATTGCGCAAAAAAAATGAAAAAGAAAAAAATTCTATCCTAAATTCGAAAGAAAAAATTTCTTCATTATCCTACAGTACTACTCGAAGTATGTATTCAATTCGAAATTAAAAAAAGTACTCATAGTTAAAATTTTTATTTAAATCTGTGTGACACTGATCGTACAAAGCGTGTATTGACAATAAACTAAACTCTGTAAAAATTTGTCTTTCAAGTTGTGATAACTGTGTTAAGACATAAAGATAAAACTGGAAATGTACATAATATTTGAAATGATATAAATTCCATTTTAATCATTACTCAAGTTTGAATATGCGTATTCTCTTAAAAAGTTCATATATATATTATATACATATATATATGTTACCGCGTCAGCTGTTTCATTTTTTCTTTCTCTTTCCCCTATAGCGTTTCTATTTCACACTGCGCAGTGAATTATTCCTTTACATACTACAATCTTTTCATCATGTTATTGTGCCGACGCAGTTGTAGGTGGTAATCCTGGTGTCGGTAGAGGGGATTGATTAGGATTAATAACAGGCGAATAGTATGGATGATTTTGGGGAAGGGAAGCACTGACTGTAATCGGCGGCATACCCGGTAAAGAAATAGGCGTTGTTACAACGTGGGGCTGAGAACTTACATTATATGGTAAAGCTGCGCTCGTTACACCAATTGGCAAATTGTAATTTTGTATCGAAGGCGGCAGCTTGGGTACGCCAGACGGCGAACTGATGTTTACTACGCTCGCAGGAGAGGGTGGGCTCAGAGGCATACCAGGAATATTTGGAGTCCCGTGGTACTCGCCTGCTTGTACAGTACCTATATCAACATATAGATAATGAAAATGGAGAATTTTAAAGAAAGAAAAATACATCTTTTTTCTACATTTCTAAGTTCCTATGATATCTCGGGTGATAAAACCTGCATCTTTCCCTTCCCTTCCCTTCTTCAATCGGTATCACTTACTATGAGTAAAACTGATATCCGACTGCCCGGTGAAAAGATGATTAGTCGATGTCGTTGTGGTTGTTGCACCAGCTGATACGGGATCTAACTGAGGAACAACGCCGGCTTGTGGCAGCGCAGATGAAATTTGTGGAACGGATACTGCCGTCGATTCTTCTGTAATATCTTTACTAGTGAAAGGACCTGCGGCGTTCGATACATAGTTTGGAGGAATTGAAAATCCAGGTGGAATGTTAGTCACTGGATTATTTCCACCGATATGAACACTCGTCGACGCTGTTGTGCTCACAGGAGTCTTGATATTGCTCTGTAAAAAAATGTTGATTAGAAAAATATGATTTCCAAAAATGATCAGAAGAGTTTGAGTCGAAAGAATTAGCAGGACTATCAGATTCTGAAACCTGAAATAAATCGAAATTGGAATTGGAATTGGAATTGAAAAAAAGGTAAATTACCGCATATGAATGGCTGCTAGCGCTGACTGATGGGGCAGGAATACTTCTGATTGGTATTCGGTGCAGGTATCCATATCCGATTCCACAGCCAAGACTGAATATTGAAAGTTTGTTGTCATTACTAAATTTATGAATGTTTTCAGCGTTCTGTAATCTTTTTATCTAATCTTACGACTAATTACAGGGTCTAATTAGCTGAGCGATTACCAAACTTTGAAAAAAATGTCATTTAATCACCTTCCTTCTCCGCCCCAAGTATTATTAGGAGTGATTGTAACTTCTCTGCACGAATCGTCGTTCGTATTATAAACGTATAATTTTAGTGGACGAGATTCGTGGGCCTCAATCAGAGTGAATAAATCCTCGCTTTCATGTAGAACAGAATCAGCCCCGATAATGTAATCGGTGAATGATCTGAGGCCGGCTAGTTCGGCCGGTGAAGACGGGTATACTTCCTGAAATAAAAAAACGCCTCATTCTCATTCATTGAGCTACAAGAAAAATTCACAAAAATTATCACCAAAAGATGAAAAGCAATCCCCACATAATTTGACGCAGATTCTGAGGCGCAAAATCCACCTCCTGAAATAGCAAGTCATGGTTGAGGGAGACCAGAATACTCACTAGCACGTGCCAAACGTTTTCGTTGGCTCCTTCGAAAGAGCAAAACCTTATGCTGACGCCGAGTAGGCCTTGACCTCCCCAGGTTGTGCTTGGAGAAATAACGCACTGTCTTACGGACTGCGTCTTGCTGCTATAAACTGTGATTGGAAGTTTGTTGCCGACCCCGGATTTGAGGAGTTCTTTTAGAGTGTCATTATCTTGATCCTAAAGCGAGAGACACAGCTTGAAAATTTTCAGACGTCATAGCAACGGAGGAAGGGAGAAAATCTGACGTATTTTTCACTTACCAAACGAGTGTTTCCAATTATTACAATGAAATCGAAAAAGGCTTCGAGGCCCGCTTCTTGTCCGGGCGAACCGTCCTGAACCTGTAAAATGCGTTTCATGCGTTTCATCGATTTATACAATCTTTGAATATGCGTGGTGTGAAGTTATTCAATTAATGATGAATATCTGCGGAGTATTTCGTGTATGTGTATAATATTTACTAATAGGTTATAAGGTAAGTAGTTGACAGATTCTACTTACGCGTAGAACGTGGTAGCCTTCTGTACCACCGCCTGATATTTCTACGCTTTGGGAAGATCCCATTATAACAAGTTTTCACCTTTAAATATGTTTAAAGAATTTACTTTTTAGCTTGTTATTTAGTCAATTTGACACACGTATGCATGAGAAATATCATCGGCAAATCACTGTTTGACACACAACTTTATTTTTCGCATATGAACGAAAAATTACGTGGCATACGTACGTACACTGTGGGTATGCGATGTGTTAATAGATGTCACTCGCGTATACGCGTTAACAATGCATAGAGTGTATAAAAATTCGTACGATGGCATAGTCGCGCATCGTAACGGGGAATTTGGTAACCAAGGCTAACTTCAGTACAGTCAATAATATTTAATCAGTCTTCTTTCTTATAGATTTAGTTTTTTTATGCCGATTGTCGCACTATATTAGGTAGCGTAATATTCTACAATTATAATATAATAAAAATCTTGCGGTTTTTCTCTCTTAATTGTTTAAAAGAAAATTTTGTTTTTTTGAACAAATAAAACAACAATTGAACTAGACAACAATTATTGACCAGAATTTATTGCAGATTGAAGATTTTATACATGTATAACCTCAAACCAACCGTCTGCTTCGTTGATTACGTATGGTAAGTCATATGTATGTTTGTTTATTTCGATCACTGTATTGATATCTGATCTCTACAATTATTTGATTTCTTACATAGATTGGAAATATATATTTCGCTCTTGTGATTCTCAATGTTATCACGGTTTTGTATTGACGCTAGAATGGCACTTGTATAGTATTGAGGTTAGGTAGTTCAAAATTAGGTTACTGTCCTAGGAATTTACGCTATTTACTATCGAAGTGATATCTTTAATTTATTATGCCATGTTTTTCTCCAATACTAGTTATTCTCGTAAGTTTTATACACTAACGAAGCGATTTTGGTTCTAAGACCCTATGGCAACAGGTTTGAGCTCGGTAATTAGCTACAGAACAAATCTGAATAGAATCTTAAAACCGGTTGTTTCGAAAAGGCGATAATTTAAGAAGCGTTTTATTTTTGGGTCATTCTTATGTATGCAAACAAAAAAGTTTCAACCTTTTTATCTAATAGAGAAATACGCGAGTCTGTCTAGTATAGGGAAAAATATGTCGCAATTAAAAAAAAAGATGATAATTTGTATAAATTCAAATGATTTTTTTTGCATATTTCATTCGTTATCTATGATCGGGTAATGAACATTATCGAATACTTGAATTTCCGATGCAATGTTCAAAGCATCGAAATATGTACGTAATTAAACCGCGAAAATAATTTTTTTTTTCTCATTTCTCGTAACGTATAATATATCGAGGGCTAAGGATCAGAAGGGCGTAACCCACAAAAAACTGGGGATGCTGCTAGAAGGGCTCCCGTGTTAAATTTTTCGATACACGACCTTATGGCATCAAATCCAACAAAGTCGAAAAAATGTGGGTTACGCCCTTCTGGTCCTTAGCCCTCGATATCTGTGCAATAGTAATGCGATGTGCAGTAGATATATTCCTATGCATACCTATCCCTCCATAAAACCGAGAGGGAAAAGATCTAAAGAAAGAGAGTATAGTCCACCCTATAGATATACCATAGGTACACACATATACAAATACTCATAAGTTGAGGTTGCTATGCCATTATCGATTCGCGAAGCACAGGGCGTAGGTCTTGTAGCTATACGAACGCGAGACACGAATGTCGTACCTCTCAGTTAGTCTCGGATAAACTCTTCACGCATTTAGACTCGCGTTTGAAGCCCGAATAGTTCCTGTACCTGCAATACTCATATATCTCTCTCCCTCTCTCTTTCTCTCTCTCTCTCTCTCCATTTCTCTTCATAAACGAAAAAAGAAAAAAATACCTACATAAAAAAAGAAATAGACTCGAAGAAAAGTATAAATATACTTTGCAGAAAAGAATAGAAAAAAATTAAAAAAAAAAAAAACAAAAACAAAAAACAAATAAAATAAAAACAAAAACAAAAAAGTAGAGAGAAAAACGTAAAAATAGTCGAAAGAATAAAAAAAATAAAACCATAACTCTGAAGCGATGAGAGAAAATAATCGGAATGCGAAAAGCAAATTGGAGACTATCGCGTTGTTGCACGGTTCGAAACTGCACCGCGTTCGTAATACCATCTTCAGAACAGAGAAGCAGTCTGAGACGTGTACATGGACTTCAGCTTCCTTTACACCCTCAACAAGTGGTCGGGTGGATTGCTTTATTCGGAATAGCGGTCGGTACATTTACGGTGGTTCTCCCATACCTCGGTCCGAATTTACAACCATTCGCTTCAGCCCTGATCGGGGCAACGTTTTCTCTCCACGTTGCCGCGCACCTAGTAGCACTCCTGCTTGATCCAGCCGATCCGAAAGTCAGAGCACAATCGTCGAAAAAAATAGTGCCAGAATTTGACCGAACAAAACATCTGCATGTGATAGAGAACGGTCGTTGTCACTTGTGCAATATAAACACTACGAATAAGAGAACGAAACATTGTTCGATATGCAATAAATGCATTGAGAAATTCGACCACCATTGTAAATGGTTGAATAATTGTATTGGCGGTAGAAATTACCCAGCATTTATCGTATGCGTTATTACCGCGGTTATTTCGGCCCTCGTTGTCGCCGGTCTTTCGGTAACAGAAATCGCGATCGTTAACATAGACTCGAGTATTCTAACTAACTGGCACGTTAAAATGGACAACGTTACTCTACCGATGTCGCAATCACCTCCTGGCACGGGGTCTTTGATAGTGATTTCGCTCGTTGGTATATTGTCGGCGATTGCAGCCGCGCTTCTTATACATTTGTGCTTTTTTCACGGGTATATAGCCTGCCTCGGTCTCACCACTTACGAATACGTGAGGAATAAACGAGAGCGTAAAATAGCAAAGGGGGTTTCGTCGTCGGAGGATCGAGGCAGCGGCGATCAATTGCGATCGCGATCGTGCGGTTCGTTCACGTGCAACGAGAACAACGCGGATGATAAACGAGTTCGTTATCTGCAGTCCGAGAACAACAAATCAATTTCCGGAAACGATTACAACGATAGTAACGAGCGTAGTGTTTACATATGTTCAACTCATCAGAGACAGTCGTGCGGCGATGGTAACGGCGATCAGGGTAGAAGAAAAGAGAGGAGAAATTTCCACCTATATTTTTCTTACGAAACACGGGACAGCGAAACTTCGATAGAAGTATCATCGCAGACTATTTTAAACGGGGATATCGACGAAAGGCGACAAGAACCGATAGAGTTTAAACCCTCAACACCGTCGCCAGTTTCTTGTTGCTTTTCGATTATCAACGCAAAGTCGACGAGCAAACAAAAGGATGTAGAACAAAAGGCCAATTCCGAAGCTGGGAGAACAACGGCGATAAAGGAAAGAGGCGCCAGGTCTTGCCTCACTATGAGAAGAATACAGTCTTTCTTGAGGACCAGATTGCGGAGAAATTCCCGCGCGAGATCGCTGAACGGAGCTGAACCCTCGAGGAGCCGAAAGAACAAAGTCAATCCCGCTACTACAAGCGATAATGATTTTCGCGACGAGGAATCACCGAAGTCGCCGATCTCTACGACTAGTAGTGGTACATGCAGAGATGATAAGCCGACGCAGTCACGACCGCCGCTAAAATTGCCACCTTTAGTCTTACCGGCGCGTCATAAAATGAAACAAATATCGTCAACGATTGATCTACCGATTTCAAATCCGGTGGTTATTCCTGCCCAGAAACGAAGCCAGCCACCCTTGAGGATCAGGAGAACTTCGTTTTATAAAAGACCGAGGTTTAAAATGGGACCACACGTTACTGAAACCGCGCAATTATCGCCGATTCCTGAATCGGAATTTTCTAAACCCGCCTCTCCTAGAACACCACCACAAATTAATCACTTTCCATTCCCACCGGCTGCACCTAGCAATGGAATGAAATTCAACGATACTAACGCACGGGAAAATCATTAGGATAATATTTTAGTCAATTCTTTTTATATCGTTGATATACATAAGTAATAATTGATGATACAACAACGAACTTTGTTGCCGTCCATCGTTTCTTTTTATACATAATAAGTTATATTTATTAAATTATTATATTTATTAAATTCTATGTTATACATATTGGCTGAATAAATATGATCATTACACAAAGAAATATAAAATCCTCGTTACTTTGTCCCATTGTAAATAATCCAAAGTACTAATACCAGCCCTTTAATTTTTGGGAAAATAAATGCGATAACAAGAAAAGAGAAGGAGAAATACTTTTACTTAAATATTTCAATTGCCACGTTATCATTAACTGAGGTAGAAATGTATAACTAAAAGAATTATTAATTTAAATCATTGAGAGAGAGATAGGGAGTAAAACAAGATTGATTTTATACACCCCAAAAAATGAATGGTATTTGTATGTCATAAAGTTATGGCACGGACTGGTACAATAGGGGGTATAGCATGACAAATAGTATTATAGATACCAAATTGCCACTTTTGTGCCAGGAAGGACACGCCCTTCTTCTTGTTTCTCTAAATGTAGTTTATCATGCGATCCTTTCTTTCCATATCACTAGAATATAAAAAGAGGCGCGTAATACCAGTTGCCTGGCACATTTCTCAATTCTCTCCAATAGTTTGCTTATGCTTTTCACAATGAAAGACAATATTAGCGACACTTATATTTTCAGTAATCCAGTAGTTGTACAATAAATATTCTTTCCAATATACCCAGATGGAAACAAGCACCGTAGAAAGCAATTCTATATCGGATAAAATGAAGCCCAATATCTGGAAAGACATTCTCGGGTCACCACGATATATCGTTGCTCCTATGGTAGATGCGAGTGAATTAGCATGGAGATTACTCAGCCGTAGACATGGCTCGCAGCTCTGTTATACCCCGATGTTACACTCGTCAGTATTTTGTAGAGATCCAAAATACAGACGCGAGGCTCTAGCCAGCTGCGCAGAAGATCATCCATTGATAGTACAGGTATAAAACAACATGGGTTGAATTCTAGATGTTGATCATTCAATTAGTATCCTGACTAGAAGTCAGACACTTGAGACAATGAAGAGAAGAAACTATCATACCTAAGCAGGCGCGTAACTAGAAGACATCTTTGGGGGGGGGCTGAGATCCGAGCGGGGTGTTTAGAGAGATGAAAAAATACCGGACAATGTGTTTAAATACCTAACTTTCTTTCGGCTGGGGGGGGGCCCAGGCCCCCTGAGCCCCCCCCTGGTTACGCGCCTGTACCTAAGCAGTTGTTTCGTTTTTTTCTGTCTTCCACAGTTTTGTGGTAACGATCCTAAAATACTATTGGAAGCAGCTCTTCTCGCCGAACCATATTGCCAAGCTGTTGACATTAATCTTGGATGTCCACAAGCTATTGCCAAAAGAGGTCATTACGGAGCATTTCTACAAGACGATTGGGAATTGCTTAAAAATATCGGTAAATTTCGCTCTCAATTTATCCACCTAAGGCTTGTACAAACGATCAAAATTTCTGACTAATTAATCTTCGATTTCCAGTCCGCACATTGAGTCAAGGACTCAAAATACCCGTTACCTGCAAGCTAAGAATTTTCCCAGAAATTTCAAAGACAATTGAATATGCGCTTATGCTAGAGGAAGCTGGGGCAGCCATGCTAACAGTCCATGGACGAACTAGGGATCAAAAAGGACCCCTTACAGGCTTAGCCTCCTGGGAACACATCAAGGCTGTTAGGTGAGTTTACTGTAATTCATGAAACCTTTTTTTACGATATTCTGTATTCTAATTATCCTTCCATTTATCGCAGAGAGCACGTCAAAGTCCCAATGTTTGCCAATGGAAACATACAGACAGTGCAGGACGCGGATAGATGCATAGAGGAAACAAATGTTGAGGGAGTGATGTCGGCCGAAGGAAATTTGTACAATCCATTTCTATTCGAAGGGCGTTACCCACCCGCTTGGGAACCAGCTTTGGAATACTTGGACCTTGTGGACCGGTATCCGGCCCCAAGCTCTTACATACGTGGGCATTTATTCAAATTATTTCAGCACATGTATGTCTCAAATCTATTTTCTCATTGCTTTGAATGATTTCTCAGTGTTCTGTCTTTTGGGAATTAAGATAAAAGTTGATTTTGGGAAAATTGAACGAGATAGTCATACAGTAGATAAAAAAAAGTTGAACCTATTCAGACAAACTATTCCAGAACTTATAATCTTTGGTAATTAAAAGAACACTGTTACATTACGTACAGTTACAGCATACGTTTAACTAGAGAGTAGACTTTGTCTAACAGGAAACGAAGAGGAAAGAGGAAATTTAGCGAGGAATTCTACAATGGAATCATTCCGTGGTGTAGTAGAGGCGCTAAAAGCCAGATACTTGCCGTATCATGAGGGTCATTTACTATGGGAGACTGAGAGCAACGGTAAAAAGATTAGATTTCTCATTACTGTTCAGCGATTCAATTAATTTCGCGATATCTAGGGTATAAGCTCATCTGATGAATGTATTGTTTCCCTGTTAGATTACAACTTGAAACTACCACCCTGGCTGTGTCAGCCTTACGTGAGAGACTCGCCCCAAGAACATCTGATCAAAGTTGAAGCGAAGAAAATGGAACAAGAAAATAGCGCGATTAAAAGAGACCTTAAAGACGAAGATGGTAATGAGATTTCGAGAAAACGGTTAAAGAAACTCCGCCGTATAGCTCGACGACCTAATAGACAATTGGCGGGTGTTAAACGGAGCTCAGATTTGTGTACAGATTGCCCAAACCCATTGGTTAGCACTTTTCGATACTTGGGGAAACGCGATTATGCGCTCAATTCGTCTACAGATGTTTAATATTCTGTTACGCTTCTATTCCAGGGTTACAAATGCGGGTATAAACTCTGCAGACAATGCTGTAGAAAAAAATGCTTCAAGGAAAATTTGGACTGTGCAGGGCACAGGAATCTTACAAAAACTAGACGACAAATAGCTATTGAATTTGCGGCGAAGAGACGGGAGATAGACACTCTCTAATAATAGAAGAAGAAAGAAAATTATACAATGTATCTATAAACATAAATATGTATACATAAAATCGTGTAAATAACACTATTTCGTACGATTTATTTTTTCTTCAACTTCTCAATCATATCGAACACCTATAGCATGAAAATCATAAATTGTGCAACAAGTGCTTAAAAAGAGGTGTAATTGTCATTCGGGTTGTCTCTCGTCAGGCGCATCAGTATTTTAAACTAATCTCATGCGTGTGATTATCGTCGTTCGCGAACGAGAATAGAGGCTTCTGATTGGCTCAGAATTATCATCAGCGTTGTGAAAATTTCCGTGCAGCCAATGATGTAAGTTTTTATTTTTGTCGCGCGACGATATCGCTACGATGTGAATAGGGCTTAAGCGATGCGCGCGCATCACTGTGTTATCATTTCTGATAATGTTTAACCTCTAATTCTTTAGTTATCTGTCAGTTGATGTTGAATATCAGAATGATGATATAGTAGTTGATAAAAATGACAAAAAACCGAGAATAATAAACCAGCACTGAGTAGACTATTTAAAAACTTAGTTGAGAGAATAGGAAAATTGTGTATAATTCACGGCGAAAGTGAAATCGCCGATAAAAATAAAGATGATAGATTCTATATCATGGAACAGCGCGAGAGACGAAGCTATTCATCGAACAGTTGGAGAAGCCCAGCTCCGAAAGTACGGTAATTTTTTACAAAAATTAACTCAAGACACAAGCCGGACCACAGACTCATCTTTAAAGTATATAATCGAGGGGCCTATACGTCTGGTCTACAAGCCCTGCGAAGATATAAGCATAATAGACATGGTAGAAATGGAGAATAAGACATTAGCCAAATTGCTAGCAGCGGTAGCCGGTACTTGCAGGGAAATCAGACTCCTAAAAATCGAATCTCGTAGATTTTACCAAAAGCTATTCACCCATGGGGATCGTAGCACGTCGATAAACGACGGGGATAACATCAATACCCTGTTATCAATTTTGCAGGATTTATCAACTTACGTCAACAGAGTTTCTGTAGTGATAAATCTGACCATTCAACAGCTCTCTAATCTCACCAGTAACGCATATGACATATACTTTCCTCTGGTGATAGAACACCTCATTGATTTATTTGTCATTTTTGTCACCCTCGATGAGATAATAGACAGCCAACCTTCTCTGTTGGACGCTTGGGACCAGTACTGCGTTGGCGCTAGTACAATTCTTCACAATTCAGATCAGTTCAATATCCCGGGTTCTAAGCTTAGAACTTTTGAGAAACTGCTGAAAGATTTGCGCCATCAACTTCTGGCCAATAATTTATTTCTCAGAGCTATAGACCGGGCTATGGATATAAACAAGACACCTATAATGCAGAATCACATAGCTTGTTATCTAAAGAACACTATGCTTGACGTTGAGAAAAAGGCGGGTGATAATTCTGTGTTTAATAAAAATTGGGTCAGAATCAACGTCGGGGTTGTCGTTGCTGTTAAGCTTTTTGGTACTCTTGACAAAAGGGTTCTCAAGAGACTTTGCGAAGTCAATAAAAAGTACTACTCCGTTACTTTGGCTGGGAATGTTACTTGGCTTCCCAATAAATTTCTCGCCACTTTAATACCAAAGGAGTCTAGCTCCGTGGTGAGCCTACCCGTCGGAGAAAAGATCCTCGCTAATAGAATCCAGAGATTATCTGAGGTGACTAATTCTCTGGGTAGAAGAGCCGGACAGTGGGCAATTGAAATGCAAAATATGCTCATTAGACCTGTTGAGAAATTTCAACTCTCAGATTTGGATAGAAAATGTTGTCTGCTCGTAGAATTCCTGAACTTGGTGGAACAGATAAAGGAGAATATATTCTCAGTAACAAACCTTCACGCCGCTTTGCTAAAACCAATGAGCCGCAACATTGTCCAGCTCGTATGCAGGCTCATAGAAATTCAGAAATCGCTTGAAACTACATTCTACACACTCGGTTCGGTCGTCGTTCAGTCACAAAACCAAGCGATACAGCATTTGAGTTACCAGATATTGGTCATTCTAGAAACCGCTAAGAAAGGACTAATTCTAAGCAAAGACAAAGGCTACACCAGGGAACAGCTCGACGCACTAACGCTGATAGGGCTCAGCGCTAGACTGATGAACGGTCCTCCAACAGCGGACAGAAGGCTGATAACACGATGCGCTTTAGCAGCGGCTAGCCAACTCACAGACAGCTTTAAGGATGAAGAAGTAATAAAACTGAGAGGGTACCTCGATTCATACGATACAATCGCAGAGTTACAAGATCTGGTTTGCCAGGCTTGCGATTACTCCGTTATACTGCATCACCAGAGCATGTTGCCGGCTTATTTGAGCATGGTGATAGACGGGAATTCGGATATCAGTAGAATTGTTCATTTGCTAAGCGCGTTGAACAGCGCTATCGAAGATCACGAGCCTTTGAAATCGTCGGCGGAAAATAGGAGCGAAGAGAACAGAGTAATGGTGATTAAAAATGTGTTGGAACCGGCGTGCCACGAGATTGAAACTAGTCTGAGATTGCATGTTCATGCGCACTTGAAGCTGGATGATTCTAATCCATTTAAAATTGGAGCCCTCAACTCTAACAGGATAGTTAGAGCCTCGCCGTTGCCACTTGCTGGGAATTTCATAAGCCCGAAAAGATTCATTGAACACTATTTAGACGATATGTTCTACAATCTAACAACTGTGGCTCTGCATGACTGGAGGACGTACGGAACTATGCGGAGATTAGCCAGCTACAAATTAAACCTTGAAATGGTTCAGGACCATTTACCAACACAGAATTTAGAGCAGGGTTTAGACGCCCTTGAAATAATGAGAAACATAAACACATTCGTTGCTAAATATTTGTACAATTTAAACACCCAGACATTTATAGAGCGTACAAGTTCGAACAAGTATTTAAACACGATAGGTATAAGGCACATAGCAAACTCTATCAGGACTCACGGTAACGGGATAATGAGCACGACTGTGAACTTTGTCTACCAATTTCTGCGCGCAAAACTTCACACATTCTCACAGTTTTTATTCGACGAGCATATAAAGTCGAGATTAATAAGAGATATAAGGTTCATAAAATCGCAAAGAGATAACGGAGCGACTCCATACACTTATGAAAAAGCTGAAAAGTTTCAGAAGGGTATACGCAAGCTGGGAATGACTGCAGATGGCCTGAGCTACTTGGATCAGTTCAGGATCCTGGTATCCCAAATAGGAAACGCTCTGGGTTACGTCAGACTGATTCGTTCCGGAGGTCTACACGCGTGTTCGAACGCGATATCTTTCCTCCCTGACATTAATTCCGATACGTCGTTCGAATCGACTTCTAAGAAGCTAAATTTCAGGGCGACGACACAAGCTGCAGGTAAACGGCTTGACGACGACGTGTCTAACTTGGTGCAAAGCTTCACGGAAGGCACGCAATACTTCAGACTATTGGTGGATGTGTTTGCGTCGGCTTTTCGCGATGTTAAAAATCTTCACCTTCAACAATTCTACGCTATCATACCGCCGATGACTCTGAGCTTTATCGACAACGCTTTATCCAACAAGGAAAAAATGTATAAAAAAAATAAGACCGGTGCAGCGTTCACCGACGATGGATTTGCTATGGGCGTTGCCTACATTAACGCTCTCCTTGATCAGAGCAGCGAAATAGACGGACTGCAGTGGTTTAAAACAGTCGAGGATCAAATAACGGCGGAGAGAATAGCTGCGCAACGTAAAGACGATTTTGGTGATGAAAAATTGCAACAAACTAGAGCCTTGACTCTGAAACGTTTGGCCGAAAGAAACGCTGAGTTTCAATTACTGTATTATAGTCTCTCGGGCGCAAGAGTATTCTTTAAACAGCCCGAGGCATCCTATGCTTGAGTCATTAGATTTAATTATACAATTTAGACTATCTCCTATTTTTATAAATAATTGTAATATATGCATATATACCTAAAGAAATCTTTATTAGTTATCATTGATTTCTCTGTAACTAAATTATCAGTATAATCTTACAGCTAAAGCTTTAATTTTCATTCCACAGTCGTTTCGAAAAAAAAATTCACAGAGTATTGTAATAACGTATTGAAACAGTAACTGATAATAAAATATTAATTTGTTCTATAAATCTGTCTTATATTTGTTAGAATTTTTTCCGAAATTAGATTAGAATGAAGGAATTTCAATTCTACATTTTGCTTCTTTTTAAGAGGGATACCGATCGGATCCAAATTTCTCACCAATTTCTGATTTTATATTTTCTTTATTATGTATGGTCAGGGTCTAATTTAATTGCCTTTACTAGTTTCCTTCATATAAACTATGCTAATGTAATAATATTATTATATTACATGCCACGACATGACGGGTATTCATAGTAAATGAAAGAAAAGAGGCGTTGACCTCAGGTCGTGCAGAGGATAAATTTCTTTTAAAAATCTGAAACTGAATAATATAATATCTGAATAAAGAAGCAAGAAAATTTTCATTTCAAAATCATCCACACATCGAATGATTATAAAAATTCTTGTAGCTTCGTTATTATAGCAAGAAAAATCCCAAGCTAAATCTTTCAGATTTATTACATAGTAAATTTTCAATAGCCAGAAAAATTTGAAGTATTTTAATTGTCGCTAGCCTGCTATCAGATTTTGAATAAAAAATAAGGAGTGATACTTTTGAAAGGGATGAAAAACCTCTGCTAATTAGGTAGGTAGGTAGTTAGTTATATCACGTTTATTAGGAATTATTTAGTTTGATTCTGCCTTATGGATTTTTGACTAGTACATTGGCAGAATTAATAGCTCTTCGATAAGCTAAATTCTGCCTTATTTAAACGACAATGTTTTACCAATATATTTAATTTTATTTAATAATTAAACGATCTATGATATTTAATTCCGCAAGTTATTCCCATATTTTTTCTTTCTCATTTCTTTTCTTTTTTTCTTTTTTCTTTTTTCTTTTTTTTGAATAATTATCATTTTCGTTGTAACTATAGTTATCATACGTTTGAGTTATAGTTTTATTTTACTTATTAAATACGGTAATCTTATACCGCTAATAGAATTCCATCATTTATTTCTAGCTTTAAATATACCAGATCATTTTTATTTATTGAGCGATTGAAAAGTTGATTAATAAAATACAACTCCATTTGCTCTGACTAGAATGCGCATGAATCTGTATTATATGTATGTATATTGAAATTAGTCAAAGGCAGCTTCCTTGACCAGAAGAAAAAAATAAAATAAAAAAAATAATTTGGCTTTACAATTAGTCGTCGATTTTATCATTCGACGCAGTGATATATACTATTGCGCAGCAAATCTACTTCTTCTACCTATATATCCAATACATTTTATAAATCTGAAAGTATGTATAAGCGATCCAGATCTTATAGCTTTTAAATGTATCAGAATTATTACCTTTTAATTAAACTGTGTGAGACTAGATAGCGAGAGAGAGAGAGAAAGATTAGATCTGGGATCTTGATGCCTCTTCAGGTTCTAATAGATCGTCGCACGACGGTGTAGGCGGTAGTAATTGTCTTCCGCCCCGTTTCTTACTTCGCGTAAATACTTTTGTAAGCTGTGCAAATTTACGACGCGATACTGTAACAATATAATATTAAAATTAAAAATGTTAAATTCGTTAATAATCATTTACAATTATTTGTATAATTGAAAACGATAAATTTTCAGCCTTATACCTTTACCCATATTCCTCAATCTTTCTTTGAACAAATCCTCGTCGTCGTGGCTAACTGTACCAGTAGATTTCTCGCACTCCTCTAGTTTTGTATCTGCGCAAAAGATGAAAAATTAGAATAAGTTTCAGCCAAATCAGGCATAATTATATAAATTCATCATCACACCCCCTGCTTCATCTTCATTCATTATTTATTGCATCACAATCTCAAACTCACCGCTGGCCAAAGTGGAAAGAAAATCCTCGTTCCACCTTAGCTCAGCCATAAATTCTTCGTTCTGAAGAAATATGGCGATACGTTCATCCTCTATCATAGAACTTTCTAATGTACTTCCAGACTCTGGTGCCTCACACCCTTCTCCCCACTGTCTAGGAAGTCTTAGAAAAGTATCTGGCAATGGGCCTAACAGAGGAGGCTGCCACTTGTAAATACTTCTCAGAGATTTACTAGTCTCAGATTTTTCAGCTGTTATTATTTCTGGCCCAGGATCTTCGCTCTGCTCTATCTCACTTCTAATCTTTTCATTCTCATTGTCTGTGCTCATGGCTAATAGCTGATCAATTGTGGTATCTACCGCACCCTGATTAGAGCGCAATACTGCCTGAAATGAATTGTTTTTTTATTTGGGTATAAAAAAATCAATGTTGATCGAAATACTTCGGTTTTTCCTTTTTTTCGAACCTGGGGAAATGATGAAAAATCGAAAAATTACTAAGAGAGTGAAAATTACCTCTATAACATCGTCGTCCATCTGAGGAAACATGTTTTTGAAGTCAGCCATCGCCTGGTAAAATTCCAGGGTGGTTTGTTGCTGTTCTGCAGCAGATGCCATTATGTCGTTATATTTATTATTATTTAAACATAACGATAACTGGTCGTATAAATGGGACTTGGTTTAGTTTATTAATCAAGTTATAGGTAGGTATATCACGTTAAGTAATATGAATTTTTAGATGTTATATACATTTTTGGCACGTTAGATATTATACTCCCTAAACACGTTCACATATCCCTCAAAGGTGGTAAAACTAAGGAATATGTATTACGATACATCATCGCGTATAGGTAACTAGTAAGAACTATGCATCGTACTCGTAAGACTCGGCGTTTAATCGCCTTATCAATATTATTTTAGAATATTTAACTCCCTCGCGTACATCACGCATTTCGGCGTCATTATTTACTATCCCTTTTTAACAAAAACTTGATTCGATGTGAAATTTTCTACTGCTGTTATGACAGTTCGTTCGACTTCGGCTGCTAGAATTCGAGGCAGTGCTGCCAATCCTGAAACATAAAAATCCCTACTTCGGCTGGATTAACCTAATTTAAAGATTGATCAATCAGGAAGCTGCTTTAGCTACGAACCAGGAGAATCGAGCCTCCTGATTCGTCAATCCTTAAATAAAGTCAAGTTGGCAGCACTGCTTCAAGCAATTCTAGTCCATAGATTTGAAAGATTGGGTATAGACTATAGAGTCACTACTTTGTTTCGTTTTGTCTAACTAGTAGGAAAAGGGTAAAAATTATGGGTATTTGGGCGCCAAGATACGAATGAAGTTAAATTTTGACTAAAAATATAAAACTACATTTGAAATATTCTCCTGTATTGAAATGCGTAATATTCCAGAATAACTTTAGAACGTATTTGAAAAAATAAACATGGCATATTATATTTCTTTTATGTTACAAAAACTTCATACAGTTCAATCCATAGCGTTATTCAATTCCTGAGTCCTTTGATAGTCGAAGAATTCAATTGAGGATTTATCAATGATTCGTACCAAGATGTTTCTGCAGAAGCTAGATCTCTGGGGCTGTAATATAATTTCATTACTTATTCAACCCGTTGTTTTTATTCCTGATTACCTCTATCTATAATTCAATATTGTCTTGATAATTATGGCTTAGTATATAATAGCAAACTCACATCTTTTCATCACTCTGTGGTTTTCGGACCGGATTCCAGGCAGTAACTGGCTTTTCATTAGTAATCATTATCCCACGTATGCAAAAGGATAATCCAAGTCGGCCTAAGTTAGCATCCTGAAATGATAGTCCACGTTTACATAATAAATGACAATATTTCGATTTCATTAAGTTCCGATAAGACTAAGTACCCTCCATTCAGCTATAAGGCAATCCGAAATACTGAGAATATCGGCAGCTGTGCCAGCCTCTTCGATAGCTCTGGTAGTATTTAGGTGATTTTCATGTAAAAATCGCAAAAAAGTAGACGGCTGGGTTTGAAAGAAGTATGCGATTTCATCTGGGTCGTGAAGAAACTTCCAAGAATCGCCTTCTACCACTCCTATAAAAATCTAACATTGTTATAGAGTATTGAACAGTTGTTTAGGGCGCAAAAAATGAATTAAGGAATCCAGAGACTAACGTTTGGGATTAGTAACACGTCCTACTGCGTGAAGAAGAGTTAAAGATTCACCTCGCCCTCTACCTTCGCATCCAGACTGGCCAGCGGGTACTGAAAAACATTGATACGATGTTACATAAGTTTGTAGAAAATCTGCAAGCTATTTATCCCCACAAACCTTTCAGAGATGCAAAGATCAGATTAATAACTGTGCTTCTAATGTCTCCGATACTATTAGACAATATTTCGTCTATAATTTGCTGGGATACATTCACCATGTGTGAAGCCTGGGTGTTAAAAACTCCGGAAACTCTCTTCAATATATTTTTCGTCACTGTTTGGGTGACCGGATTTATACTGCGAAAAACAATAAAATTGAAAGATAATCATTTGCGAGGATTAGAAAATACAATTTTGTAGGATCTTGCTTTAAACGAAAGGACGAATCACCTGATGTGATCGATTCCAAACTGTTCCTTAATCTTCGGAGGAAATAAGCTCTGCAATACTCCGATCCCTCCAGAATCGGTGCAAATAAAAACAACGGATTCTTTGCCAATTTTGAAGTACTGCCTGAAAAAATAGAGCCATAAATTAGAGGATCAAATGATACAAATATAAGTTGGTAGAGTATTAGGAGAGATGAATTGTCTCACTCTAGCAGCGTGTGGAACGCGTTATTGTCCCCTAAGTAAACATTGGGAAAATCTTTAACGATAAGAAGTCGCCTAGAGTGATCTTCGAAGATAGAAGAATAACGTGTAGTTCTGACCATGAAATCTTCGAATTTATCTCCCTGGCGCATATATCTATCTGAAAATAAGAAAATCGTTGATAAATTCGTGGGAATTAAAGCGATTGAAAATTGATTGATCTTCGATTCTTTGATCTGCGAGATAATTAGTACAAGCGATTAAATTTCTTGGCCGTGTAATCGACGTACTATTTTCATCCGCGCCTTGATCAGTAGGAGTTATCCATTCTATACAATCGAATCCTCTCTCTTTAGCGAGTAACTTAAACCCGACTGTTTTCCCGCATCCAGAGGGTCCGGAGAGGATCAAAGCACATGGTTTACCCTTGGTAGTTTTGTACTCTAACCAATCGGTTATTTCCTTTTGTTTTTGTCTGCTGATAGATAATTCTGAGCCCTGCTGAGGCTCGCAGGCTCTCAGAAGCCCAGTTAAGCTACTGATGTTTGTTTTTCTATCGATAATTCTAGTAATCGATGGCGTTGCTACATCTGCAGATGATCTTCTCTTCGTTTGTACTCTAGGACGCTTTGCGGGTGTAGATTTTTCCTCTTTAGATTCGCAATCAAAGGACCATTTCATCCAAGCGCTTTTATTAATCTGCGAATAGAAAAACATGTGATTTTTCATTTGTTTTCGAGCTTTTAGAGGGTCAGAATTCTGTTATTAATAAAAATAAATAAAAATACATGTGGGTGGAAATTGCGACGAAAAAGGTTTTGGAAGTAGAGAATTTAAGGCGAAAACATTGCGTATTGTATTTAAGAGATTTTGTATGCGTTGTTTATTCATCTATGTACTCAGTAATCACCTTTGAATCCGACATATCTCTAGCATAGATTTGTGTTTGTACTAGTTTTCGAATCGCACATACGACGAAAAATAAAATGAATATAATTTAACCTGAAAGATTGCGAGATTCGTTTGGGTTGGATCTACCGACTCGATAGATTGTTAAAACGCTTTAAACCTATCCTCAAAATCGTAAGAATTAACTGTCGCCAAACGTCAGATTGACAGATATTTCAAATATGTATGTTTGTGTCGTATAGTCTCGTAGGTTATGTAAAATTATAACACTAACAAGACACACGCCCGCCTCTACAAGATCCGACGTATAATCTGATTGGTCGAAAAATCTCCCGGCATCCAATCAGCTAACGAGTTCACAATTTCATCGTTCCAATTTGTTATATTTCAAATATGGAATTATATTGAGTTATATTGTTCAAAGATGAAATATTCGAAGGAAAAATTTATTTTATGCGATGAATAGAGAGACTATACATGTATACATATTATGCATCACCTCTTAATATACTTTCAAATACGCGCTCTATGAGAGCAGTTCAATTTATTACCTCAAAGTATATTACAGCATCCAAATTACCTGAAAACTGAATTTGAATCTTATACGTTCACATTGCAACTTTTGTTTTCATTCTTTTTAGCAATACACGTTACATAATTACGATATTATAAATTATTATCATTATTATTATTATTATTATTATTATAAATAAAAATATCAGTCCTGTTACAACTTATACATCTATTATCGCCTAGTAGGTGCATCCGCATCTAGAGCTGTAAAAAATTGATTCATTTGAATTAAAAATGAATTTAAGAGAAAGTATCTTGAAAAATAATTCATTTGATAGTTGATATACTCACTTCTACCATCGCAAGCTACTATTTTCAATTTGTCAATGATAGCAACTTCTTGTACTTCACGAAATTCAACGTTGTATAACATAAGAGTCCAGACATTATCACAAAACCTATAAGTGTTTAGTTTACCAGCCTGAAATAATAATTGCGTTATTTATACGATACATATTCTAAAAATGATCAAAGTTAAGAAGAAAATACGATTAAACATTTCTAACCTTAAAAGTAAGCCGGGATTTGACCCTTGTAGCGAGTGCCTGATTAGTTGCCTTGTCGAATTGTAGGACTACTTTGTTTGCCAATTGTCGAGTTATTTGTCCGTACTAAAAGGAGAATTATCACATTTCAATAATAGAAAGGGTTTAAGGTTTATGTATTCATAACCTCTTTTATTTCACGTAAATAATTCGGGTTATCGAACAACACATAACCTGAATTAACTCGTCCAAACTTTCTTGAAGCGTATGACCCAACGTCGTATTTCTGTATAGCTGATAAGACATTTCAAACGATTATTAATCAAATATTATAGTATATCAAGTTCAAAGTTATTGCGGCTTCGCTGTTCTTGACAACAAGATCAAAACAGCCGAAAATAGTGCTTTGAAGTTAGCGGAGTATCGATCTTTTACCAACTACTTAGAATTTAGGATTTAGATTAATTGTAGAATTAATGAATTAACGATACGATAAGATGTTTTAGTCTTTCTATATTCCTTCACCTAAATAAACGATTAAAATGACTGTTCCTCTTTTATCTTCATTGTTCATTCACTCATTTCAATACCTAACCTAACCTAACCTGTAAATCTGACAGCGGAGTTGCCACCCGCCGCCATGGTGAAGTTAACAAGTAAACGTGGCACTTTCGAACGTTAAAAATAAAAGCGTGCGTACGAATTTGCTTAGAAACAATAGAATAATCTCTACTATACAATTCTGAAAATGGTACGAATCGCGTTCTTACATCCCGATTTGGGGATCGGCGGTGCTGAGAGGTTAGTCGTGGATGCAGCATTAGCGTTAAAAAACAAAGGTCACGAAGTTAGTTTTATCACATCACACCACGATCCGGATCATTGTTTTACCGAAACTAAAGATGGAACGATTCCGGTAACTGTGATCGGAGATTGGCTGCCTAGAAATATTTTTGGCAAATTTTTTGCCCTCTGCGCGTACGTCAGGATGGTAGGTTTAAAAATTGAATAAAAGAAAATTGAGATTTCAATGTTCAATGCATACTTTGCTAATTTTTATTTCACTATTGTAATACTACACAGGTTTACGCTGCGAGCTACATGTTTTTTTTGGACAAAAAACCAGACGTTGTATTTTGCGATTTGGTATCGGTCTGCGTACCGGTTCTTCGCCTCTATATACCCCACGTTATTTACTACTGCCATCATCCAGACCAGCTTTTATCACCTCCGGGTAGTAGATGGAAGTCTTTGTACAGAGCGCCTCTCAATTATTTTGAGGAAATGACGACCGGACAGGCTGATAAGATATTTGTAAATAGTAAATACACGGGAATGGTGTTCAAGGATACGTTTAAAAGGCTCAAAGTTCAGCCTGAAGTATTGTATCCGTCAATAAACACTGAATTTATTGATAAAACCAGAGTCGTTACGCTGGAAAGAGCTCTGGACAAAAAATTGAACCACGATAGTATCGTGTTTTTATCTATAAACAGATACGAACGAAAGAAAAACCTCAATCTAGCAATAGAAGCTATCGCCGAACTCAAGACCCTCGTCGAGGAACAAGATTACAAAAAAGTTCATCTCATTATGGCCGGTGGCTACGACAAAAGAGTTGAAGAGAATGTAGAGCATTATTTAGAACTTACGGGGCTCGCAGACGAGCTACAAGTCACAGAAAAGATCACGTTCCTCAGATCCCCATCCGATATTGATAAATTATCTATTTTAAAGAACTGCGCAGCCCTGATTTACACACCGCCTAATGAACACTTTGGTATTGTACCTCTGGAAGCTATGTATGCAGAGAAATTAGTGATTGCCAATAACTCGGGCGGCCCTAAAGAGTCTGTGATCGATGGTGTGACCGGTTTTCTTGTCGATTTAAG
This sequence comes from Tenthredo livida, assembly GCA_963992785.1. Taxonomy (NCBI): domain Eukaryota; kingdom Metazoa; phylum Arthropoda; class Insecta; order Hymenoptera; family Tenthredinidae; genus Tenthredo; species Tenthredo livida. Next base: position 5,019,454 of record OZ023068.1, read on the forward strand.
CGGGAAAGCATTTGCCGAGAAAATGGCTGTTGTTGTAAAAGACAAGACGATAGGATCGAGGTTTGGCAAAGCTGGGAAGGAACGTTTTGTGCAAAAATTCAGCTTCGCTGCTTTCAGTAACCAGCTGGATGAATCGGTGCAGAATTTAACTGGGGAAAAAAAGACTAATTGAAATCATTGCATCTATGTATATGATCGAGCGATAGAAAAGACGAGATAAAATTAAACGATGTTATCGCTCTTAGATTGAATAGAAATTTTCGCTATTTTATATATTTATTATATTTTCTGAATCTACTGTCTGCTTTTTTTATTAAAAAAACAACAGATTTTTAATCAATTTTTTTCAACCTTTTCTCACCCTTTCCCCGGCGATTTATTTTCATCTTTTTTAAAAGAGCACTAAGAAAATTGATACAAGTACTAATCGGTTGAACTAAGTTAGACAAATGAAATGAAGCTTATTCCATGTTTTTTTAAAAGATGGAAAAAAATAAACAAATATTAATAAAATAGTCAAAAAATTTTGGATGTAACTTAATATATTTTTATTATTTATTTATTTATTTTTTAATCTATTTTAACAAAATATTGCATATTATTATCAATATTAATTTTTGGTCTCTATCCCACTGCGCTGCTATACAGCCTTATAAACTGGCTAATTACGAATTATTATACAAAAGCTACAACGGATAGGTGTATACGGCATACAAAGCAAAATATATGAAACAGAATTTGAAACCATATTAGGTAAGTTAAGTACAGTCAAGCTATCATCATTCAATATTATGGGAAGATAAGAAGCTCTATGAGAGCAGTTTTCAGTTTTTGTCGTCTGATTTACAGAATCCAAATTACTTAATTAGGTATAATTAGATTAGAATTTGAATCTTATTTGTTCACATTGCTACTTTTTGTCATATTTCTTTCTTTTCTTTCTTTTCTATCTTTTTTTCATTCTTTCAATAGAATACATACTTATTACATGATGGAGATATTGATTCGCGGTTTCTTTCATCATTCACAAAACCGAAATAAAAATGGTAAAAAACCTCCAAAAAAAATAAAAATAAGAACAGAAATGATAATCAATAATATTGAAATAAAATTCCTAAATTATTATTATTAATATTATTATCATTATAAATAAAAAATATCAGTCCCTGCTAAAAATGTGTGCATCTGTTATCGTTTTGTTGGTGCATCCGCATCCAGAGCTGAAAAATAGAAGAATAAATTTCAGATTAAAAATAACTTTTCCATTGCGTTAAAAAAAAAATAAAAAAATAGTTACTGAAAAGAAAAGAGAAAAAAACTTGGGGAAACTCACTTTTACCGTCGCATGCTACTATTTTAACTTTATCAACAATCGCGACTTCCTGTACTTCGCGAAATTCAACATCGTTTAACATAAAAGTCCAAACATTGTCGCAAAACCTGTAAGTGTTGAGTTTGCCAGCCTGAAATGAATATTTTAATGAATAATGACTACTGAAAAGTAAATTAGCAAATTTTACAATTATTTATTTAGTTTTATTTATTCATTCAATTTTTTTGTTTTTTTTTCATTAAAATATTACAGAAATTGTATAAATAGTGATAAAGGATGTTTAACCTTGAAAGTAAGCCGCGATTTGACCCTCGAAGCTAGTGCTTGATTGATCGCCTTGTCGAATTGTAAAAGTACTTTGATCGCCAATTGCGGTGTGATTTGTCCATACTGTGAAAAAGAATATTATCAAAAGGGAATAGGGAGAGGGTGTGTGTCAGGTTTCGTAAAAATTAACCTCCGATCACCATAACCTCTTTTATTTTTATCCATGAGATCGTGTATATGCATACTTCGCGTTATCGAACGATACATAACCTGAATTAACTCGTCCAAACTTTCTTGAAGTGTATTACCCAACGTTGTGTTTCTGTATAATTGATAAGACATTTTGATCGATTGTTAATGTAATATTAGGTAAAAGTTTAACCGCTATTTTTGACAACAACTTGGAATCAACAGCTAAAATCAGCCGAAGATACCGCCTTGAAGTGAGCTGAGTATCGATCGAGAATATCATCGCAAGTAGTTGATCACGTGACGGCGAAACAGATTTACCAACATTGCGATTATTCGGCGGGAATTTTTGAAAAATTCATTCATATCTTATAAAAAGTACACATATAATCAAAACCTGATGCAATTTGTATTGTATCAACCTTTGAGATTGAAGGGAGATTTATTCTAAGACAAAATAAGCCAAGATATGCGCGTTAGTTTTTCGCGTTAAGATGTCTATCGCATTGTTTACAGGATGATCTCAGTGGCCATATTATAGGTTGATAAGTGGGGTTAAAAGATTAAATCAACAATCGATAAGACGGCGTTAATTAAAGTCGCGCAATAACGCAGCAAGCAAGTGATATCTCCGAGTTTTTCATTAACGTACATACATCACGTCACATGAGATTCGAAATTCAAAAGTCTACAATGTAATGTTTACCCGTTCAGTATACCATCGTATACTATCGTGTATGTATGTAACGCGGTCGAACGATGTTGGCAGAACTTTTTAGAGGCTTGAACATGGATTGGAATGGCGGTGGAGAGATGGAAGAGCGAATGTCTATTCGTGGTTCTAGTAAATCACTCAAGAAATACGGGAGCACAGCTAAGCACATGACGCGTAACGAGAATTTAATAAAACACGTAGTATCGTCGAGTGATACCTTGCAAGGTATCGCGCTTAAATATGGTGTTACGGTGAGTAGTATATCGCATATCACAACTTGTCAATTCTTCATATTTTCACCATATTATCCTCCTGTCATCTCGACATTAAATTGAATTCATCTACTTCTATTCACGTGACAGTACATATTTCCCTTTCCTTTACAACGATTAATTAATCTGATTAATTATTAAATAAATAAATAAATTACACGATCGAATTGAGGTTAATAACTAATCATAAATCTCATCCCCCTCCCTCCCTCCACCCCCTCGTCAATATAATTCCCAATGTTTTTATTTACTTTCCCAATTTTCAACAATTTTTTCTTTTTTTTTTTTACATCAACGCTTTCCCTTCCATTTTCATTAAAGAAACGATTACACGCTCTTGATTAAATAATAATCTATTTGTATTTATTTGTCGATGATAAGAACGCATAATCACATTGTTAACATCATACTTTGATCGATACATACCTACATCTGTTATTACTACCCCGTTTACGAATTCAGGAACAAAAAATTGAGTTTCTGGTACTCGCATGATCAGAAATCTTCTTTTCTCCTTTTTTCTTCACGTTTTCCCATTTTTTTTTTGTATTTTTTGTATTTTTTGTATTTGGAAAGGATTGAGAAGTGGCGATTAAAAATTTTTTAAAACTCACCCTTTCAAGGAACACTCTAACACAGGTGTGTAGAAAACAGGGTCAAACTTTGGGTCTGTTAGTCCTGCTAGTGGAGAGAGAAAGAAAAAAATAATGGAAAATATTGCGCAACTTGTGATAACTACACGTGTACACGTGATTTTTATCACATGACTTGAATAATACTGAAGACTTTCTCTTTTTGTATAAATCATGCGATTATAATATTGTCAGTGTTCCCATTTCTCACGTCACCAAAACTGTGCGTTGTATATATTTTATTTATTAAATAGATTTGACGTATTATTATTTTAAGATATTAATTACTATGTTATTTTTATTTATTATGCAACTAAAAATTTTAACGAAGAACATTTAACATATTCTATTCATGTTGACACAGTTTTGTTAAAAACACGTTGTCAAAGCAGCTTATATAACACAGATCTATGTACATTCAGTTCTTATTGCGATCTAGCGTTTCATTTTTTCAATTCTTTCCTCTTATTTATTTATTTTTTCATTTTTTCTTCTTCATATTTTCTCTTCTATAGACAGAGCAAATACGAAGGGTGAACAGGCTTTGGGCAACGGATAGCTTGTTCCTTCGTGAATATTTGCTAATTCCAGTAGCCATAGACAGTCATACATCCTTGACCAACGACGCTGCCCCAGCTTCGGGACCTGATACTTCGCACAGCATCGAAAGCGTAAGAATTCTATTTTTTCTTTCTTATAGATTTGTGCATTTTATGTATATGTATATATATAATTTTTTTTTTTTTCACAGGCGACTAGTCCCTCGTCTGTGACTTCTTCTATCGACGAAGAAAGTTCGATAGATGAATTTCTTGCTAAAATGGATTCTTCGATAGCGAGTATGAAAAAGGAAGTTAAACGCGCGCAAGGAAATAGTGAGTAAGTTAAATGCACCTTAATGCTTCCTTATTATTTAATATTATGCCAATGACTTAAAAACATGAAAAGAAAAAATGAAAAAAATAAAAGAAAAGAAAAGAAAAGAAAACAGTAATCGAAAGCTTATTAGATATTTTTACTTGCATTCTTTGACACAGTTTTGGAGAATACGTGTAAGTGCATAATTTACGCTATGCATTATTCCGATATAATTTGCTGTTTGGATTTGCTGATTTTCAGTTAATTTTACCCTGAGAAATTTATACATCTTTTTTTTCAGCTGAATTAGATTATTATATCTCCGTCTTTGTACCTCACGGTTTTTTATATTTCAAAGTTTTGCTTGGCTCGTAAAAAACGGTCACATGTGTTAGCGCATAAGACTAAAGTTGCGTAATAATTACAGCATGAAGTATTCTGTAGTTGAATTTTATTCTGCACGTGTAACGGCTTCTATAATTATCAGGTTCAAAGCCTAATCGATTGATATTCACAGCATGATGAAAGATACAGAAAATAAAGATTTAAGGATGACATTATTCAAGATCACTTTTTCTTCGTGTTAGACTAATACAATTCACGTTAATATCACGACTGATTAACTACGTCAAAACTAATATTTGTGAAGTGACGTACTATTCTTCTTTTACTTTTGGCTAAATGTCTAGGTTTTGCCATGAGGGGGATGACTCGTTCACACAGCGGCGGAGAGCCGTTGCTAGATTACGCAACTCGCACCCTGTTAGCTCAACCACAAACTCATCAACCCCCACCCCTGAGTTATTGAGGGCATCTTCGTCGGGCGATGTTCATAATTTACCATCAGCTGTAGTAATGACTCAAGGAAGAAAGGTCAAGACGTCTTTGCAAAAACTTCAACAACAGCAGGACGAGATGTTTCAATTGTAGCAATTACAATCGACTTGCGCTATATGTGTAAGGACTTAGATTTTGGCAATGATCTTGAGGGAAGCAGTGCTGGATTGACAACACAATATTTCAGTTACAATTATTTCATACTTTGATACCAAAATCTTAATTCTGATTCCATGTCTGATCTCTTCTAAAGTAAAGACATTCATGTTTAGACTACTCTATATAAAATTTGACCATTCTTCGTTTTGATTTTGACGATATTTGTTTTTTTTCTTTTTTTTTTCTTTTATATCCAGCACTAACAAGCTTTGGAGTAACGAGTAATACAATTGTTGCGAGGGCAGGTAGACGATGAAATTTATTTCTAAAACCAATAACAGTTGATTTATTAATTTATAAGAAACCAAACAGAGGAGTTTGGATTAATTTTTTTTTCTTTCGTTTTGTTTGCTGTTATATTTTATTTGTTATTACATATATTGTTAGATTTATTGGTTTTGAATATCTTTCTTTTACTAGTCTGTCAAATTGATAAACGGTTTTATATTTTTTTTTCTTTTTTCTTTTTCACTTTTCTTTTCATTTCCTCGCAACAGTTTATTCTCTATGGACGATAACTTAAAATAATAAAAGTAAATAGAATAAACTAAAGTATTAGTGGTGAACCTTCTGATGCCTTACATATATATTGTATCCAGTCTTGAATGAAAACACTTGTTAAATTTATCTATAGTTATTCTATTAACATACCGCACTGTTGTATGAATAATCGAAAATATGCTTCTATACACATCTTCTAGAAATTTATTTTTACTTAATATTATAGTTTTTAAACTATAACTAAAAACTACCTAATTCATATTTATTGGCAAACAACAAGCAATTATGCCGAAAAGGAATTACGATCCATTAATATTGTTACATACAAATACAGGCTCTATACATATATACCTATATCAAGGCTTAAAATAATAAATGGTTAAAATTATATCAGAATATTATGAAAAGTTTTTATATAATTTCAACATTCAATATTATAATGTAGAGACAAGTAACAGTTGTATGTATATTCAATGAAAATTGTTAATTTATCCTTCGTTATTCACTACATGAAAGAAGAAATAGTGAAACTACCTAATTAACGATGTATACTATATACATATAAAATCAGAGTTATCGTATCTAAGCCTAAAATTATATGAATACCTATTATTGAAATATTATATGAGATTTAATTAACTAACTACTTTAGTGAAAAATACCTATATTTCGATACTTTATACTCGCACATGAAATAGAAAACATACCGTATTTTAGCGTATATAGAAGTAACAAAAGGAATTCTCATTTCAATTTTTCGTTTAAAAAATTTTTCTTTCTTGATATGATTTACGTTTCGTTTGAATTTTCGTTTGAAAAAGTAAAAAAGAAAAATAAACGAGATAAAAAAAACATTACAATTCCAACTCGTAGGAAATGTATTGATATGTAACTCATTTTTGTAACGTAATTTTCTATGTTTTGCACAAAAATATTGTTATATTATAAAGAAGAAGATTTAAGAAAATTAAAAAAAATAAAAACAAAAAAAAAAGATATGTAAAGATGTAAAGATATATGAAAAATGTATATGAAATAATTACCTAGTTTGTAATTATAACATCTATCTTCTATGTAACTATGTACAGACTTTGCTATAGGTTTCTAATAATAACATATAGCAGATCGATCAAGTTTCAAACGTTCTCTATACGTATGTTAAGCCAAATTCAATTGATCATGTTTTTTATTTCACTTATAGTAACAATTCTCTCTCTATTAGCAAAAAATTATTAAAAAAAAAAAAAAAAAATGGAAAAGATTGAACGCTGGACGAGAAATCAATCTTTTGATCTTTAAATTAGTAATTGACATTAAGGAAACCTGGAATTGTTTTATTATAATCTAGTAATACTGAACTGACTATCATTTGATATACCTAAAGCTTCTAAAATTGTTATAAAAATAAAGAGTATGCATCATCGAACCAGTTCTAGTCTTGATAAACTGAAATTTATAAGCATGATCTATTGAACTTGACGTTATAGTTATATATATTACTTGTTAGGATTATTTATGTAAGAAACTAAAAAGATACAACAATGTTAACGTGTGTATGTAAGCCGCCTTCCTCATTGAGGAGCTTTGCTGATATAGATGGCCAAGTTTCACAATTTACATAGGTATTATATTGGTAGCAACTCAGTGCATAAATTATTCTATCTTTAATTGTTCATTATGCACGGTCGATTTTTCTTTCCATTTTTTTTCTTTCCATTCATTCTTTATTACGACTTGTTTTTCTATTAGTCACTGTAATTAAATTCATTGAATGTATGTTCGTATGTGGTGCATACATTTAACAAAAAAAAAAAAAAAAAAAAGTAAAGAAATTCGTTACTTGGTAGTACTTTATAGTCTATAATATACAGTCAGAATTATTATTATTATGTACGGTATTTAGGTATACCGTCATCAAAAATATATATTATTGTAAAATACTTCCACGTATTTCTGATATACATAACATGTTCAGCGATAAAAGTATTGAATAAATAAAATAGCAATATACAATATAGGTAATCAATTCTTTGTTGAATAGATTCTCCTACATAAATTCACAAAGAAAAAAAGAAATAAAAATATAATAGAAGTTCAATTTATCAATTAAATGAAAAATCAATTCCAAAATTATGTTGACCATGAATAAAATTAAGAATTAAGAATAAATATCATTATTATTTAATCTATTCTATAGTATCTTGCATTTAATTACCATTTATCATATTATATCGTATATTACATTTATTTTCATTACTGCTTAGTGCACAAATTCTTATCTATAAATGTCCATTCAGTAATCGCTGTATCTTTTGATCATTTTTCATAACTCCAGCTTTTACTTGGCATATTTTATCCAACTGAATTTTTATGTTGGCTTCAATGTCTTGGAGGGTTCCCTTCATAGGCTCTATCGACTCTTGCGTCAGGCTGCAATAGTTGTAGAACATTAGAATATTGAATTTGTTGGAAGCAAATAGTCTATGAATTGATAATATGTATACTCACACTTGCTCGTGCTGTAACTGTTCGCTTAATTGATTATACTGGCTTCTCCAATCCTGCAATTCTCTTTGCATCATTTCCACGTCTTCCTGTAAATAAAAATCAGAGTCGGTCAACTTTCTGTATAGAAGATAGTAGCACGTTACTCGCAGCTCAAAATCATTATACGAATTTTGCGTACCTGCAAATAGTCTAATAATTTACCCAGCGGGTTTGTTGCTCTGGTTAATGTCTGGATAGAACCACGAAGTTTGTCGACTTCTTTTATCGTCGATTCACGATCTCTCCTCGATCCTACCTCCCATTCCTGCAATAATTCATATTTAAATGTTTAAAACTCCCATACTATGATATACTAGGGAATTCAAGTATCCTTACAATCTCAACTTTCTTAGGCATTACATCCACGTTATTCGTGTTTATCAACTCTCTCTGGGTTTCCAATATCTGAGCTACAAGGTGCCCATGTTCTTCCGAAAGCTGACTTTCCGTTCTAGGCAATCCATCGATGTTCAGGGAGTCCCCGCTCCCACCTGTTTCCATAACTACCATATTATCAACGTCGTCTTCTTCCTTTGTATCGAAATTCTCCACAATAACGTTGACATTCCCCATCGGAGTTCTTAAAGGAGAAACAAAAACCAATAGTTTCATATTCTAAACAACTGAATCGAATCTTTGCTCCATTTATTTTTCAACAAATAAGACCCACGTTATATCTTCGTTGAATATGAATTCAGCCTTCGATCTCATTCTCGGAGCAGCTGGTCTCGCACTCATCGGCCTTCCGCTTGGTGGACGGAGAGATGTTCTCGGTCTGATTACTGCGGAGTCGGGAACTCTGAAAATAATATCAATTAATATCGAAATTCCAAGCTGTTATCCCAGCTGATCTGCGCCAAGCTCACTTTGCTACGTTTGCAGAATCCTCCAAAGTTTGAACAGATTTAGGCGGTGGGGAACCGGGGTTTTCAAAAGTGTGCTGTTTTTCTAACTTTGAGACCTTACGCCCCGGGGATAATAAGCTATTGGCTTCATTGGCTATCTGAGAAGCTGAAGATTTCAGCTTAGAGTCATCGTCCACCGGGTTTAAATTCCTTTCCGCACTTCGCTTCGACTTTGTTTCCGAATGTGAATTTTTCCTGGAGCCATCAGCCTCCTCCGCGCTTTTCTTCGATCTAGATTCTGCAGACAATGTGGATTCAACATCGGGTATTCTATCAGTTGGAATTTCCCTTTCTTTATCATTATCATTATCAAATGGAAAATCTTTTGGCTTGTGAGTCGGTGAGTTTGTTGAATCCAATAATGCGCTTTTCACTTTTGTAGAATCTAAGGCTTTCGGTGACAACGGATCCTCCTTCCTTTGAACTGACGCTGAACGTCTTTGTCTCTGCCTCACGGATGCTGGCCGCTTTTCCTCCACTGGCTGTGATAAAAATTTGTTAAAAAAAGAAAGAAAACGAATCTTTAATCGCAACAATGTGAACAGCAGGTTTATACCTCCGCAGGCGGTGCCTCGACGGCCTTTTCCTCCTTCTCAGCTTCCTCATCTTTAGCTTTATTCTCTTTTTCCTGATCTCGATGTTTCTCTCTTCCAGTTTCTGCGCGCGTTTTCACTTCCTTTATCACCGCCTTACTCGTGCTTGAAGATCTCTTCTTCTGATCATTACGAGGCTTTTCTTTCTCCGTCGGTTTCCTCGACTGTGAAGTTTGCCTGGTTACTATTTTCTTGGGATCTTCCTTAGCAGCCAATTTCGTTTTCCCAGTTACTCTAGACCTGCCGTTACTACTTTTGTAGTGTTCTATCGCTTCGGCGCTGCTCACCTGTTCAAAACTAATAATTATAAGGAGAAATCCCTCCGCTACGATTCGTCGGATATAAAAAATGACCTTTTTATCGATCGCTTTTCCAATCGCTTGTAACAGTTCGTTAGTTTTGGTCGGCTCGTGTCCGGCGATGATTTTGCTCGGTCTTACCATGAGATTTGTGCCGGTAATCAGTTCTGTAATAACGATTTTATTTTTTTTAAGGCGCTAAATCATGAGTTTGAAAAAAAAATTCGTGTCGAAAGTTTTTTTACACTCACTCACAACGTCGATTAATTTTGTCAAAAAAGCGAGCTTAGCTTCTTTGTCTTTTATGTTATCCGAGTTTAATTCGTCGTCGGAAAATAGACCGTCGAGAAATCCCGTCTCTCTGATTACCTGAGAGAGAGAGGGTTAAGAATTACCTCAAAATAGGTTAAGTATTAATAATATAATTGTGAAGAAAAAGAAAAAGAAAAAATAACGTAACATACCGATGAGACAACATCATGTAGAAATCTAAACGGTGGTTTTTTCAACAATTTTTCTGTAAGCGGTGGTTTCTTGAAATATTTACCGAGAATATCTTGGGTCCTTTTAATCACTTCAATCTTAACGTCTTCTGTCATATTTGAATATTATAAAATAATAAAATATTCGATTTTCAGTGTTTTGACATAAGATGCGCGTGTGTGTTTATACTTCACGGTTGCTAATAGCAACGTGTCACGTGATCAACCCTAACCCCTAACCCACAATAAACCACGTGACCTACGTGTATAGTCGAGTTGCAGTTTAGCCAACATAAAAATATAGTAAAAATAAAACCCGAAATATATCGATATATGAGTAAATAATAAGAAAAATTTTATGCATTTAACCAAATTAAGTGTGTATATAGACGTTGAAAATACAATTATTTTTTTTCATACCCAAATAATTGCGTATAAATTTCTTTAAAATTAAACTTATATTTTCATCATCAAAGGCGTGCCCCTTTATGTAGGCCATTTTGTGATGCGTCGTGTCCCAAGGTGGACGTTCCATCAGGGGCAAATATCTTTCGTGGTGTTTATAAACGCGAGTTTTCTCCACAATCGTATCTTTTAACATCTTCACATTATATTATCATCATAGGCTCTCATTATTTATCGGGTTAAATATTTCTGTCTTTAAATTCACGGTATAATATTATATTTTACAAACGTTATAACAACAAGTTTTATTATTATTATTATTTTTTCTTTCTTTCTCTTTCTTTTATGCATTATATACTATACATCTACGATTGAGTTGAGTTGAGTTCAGTTCGTACTCGTTACATTAAAGGTGTAAAAGGAGTTTAGGGAAAAAGCATTGCGTTCATCGACGGTACAGCGTGTTTCTATACCTTATTACCATGTCTCAAATTATTGGTAATTATTTTTCAACTATTTCCCAATATTATCTTCTTTCTTTCTTTCTTTCTTTCTTCTTCCTTCTTTCTTCTTCTTTCTTTTTATAACAAAGAAGTAAAAAATTTGATAAACTACGCCTAGAATATATGTATTCTATAACAAGTGTATAACAATCTCTAATGTACGCGTTTACAGAAATCGTTAAAATTGAACATCCAATATCGAAGAAGGACGAGGAGGACGCAGACGATGATGACGAAGAAATTTTATTCGGTATTTAAAACCTGAAATAATACACTACATAAGTATATTATTAACTTATTTAATAATTACATATACATATTTAACATTATGTATTAACACACCTGTTTGATTTCAACTTCAGATGACTCAGAAAACGAAAATGTTATACAGGCTGCAGATGCTCAGGAGGAAACGATTTTCAACGGAGAGAGTAAATAAGGATTTATTTTTCGTTTTTTCTTTTTTTTTTTACACACTACGTTAAATTGCAAAAATTTTTCCAATATTTTTTTTTACTGCGACGTTGTGTTTTTTATTTTATTTAATTTTATTAATTTTATTAATTTTCTTAATACATTTATTCAATTTATTGTTACAGCAATTTCTCAAGATACGCAAATAATTGAAATCGTAACAAACTACGAATGCGTTACTTGCCGTCGTATATTCACATCTGAAGATGTAAGTATGTATGCGTGTTCGAGCCCTGTTATTCAACATTTATTATCATTATTATTATTATTGTTGTTGATAAACGAAAATGTTTTTCTTCCTAAAGAGAAGATGAATTCAATATTCTTATTGAAACATTTTACATTCTATTCTATAGACGCTGAAAGATCATTTGGACGTATGTAGAGACGACGACGACCGCTCTGATACTTTAGAAATCGGTCAAATAGCTGATTACGATTCAAACGATGAAGAATATGTGGACGATCCGGAGGACGATTCGAAAAGTGAATCATCTGGTAAATAGTAAAGAATTGTGTGAAAAATTTTCGTTGAAATCGTTTTATGAATTTGATTAGAAGCTTCGTCGCAGAGATTTATTTTATTCTTGGTTTCTAATTACAACAGATGTGGAAACTCCAAAAAACAACAACGGATCAACTGCTATAAGGCCTGTATCAGCTGACAAATGCCATTGCTGTGGCGAAAATTCGTCTACAGCGCATAGTGGGGGAGAATACAAGTGTACAAGCTGCGATTTTTCATTTAGAAGAGTAACAGCCCTGGAAAGACACAGGGTAGTTGTTCACTACCAGCAGGAATCCCTGGTTTGTAAAGCTTGCGGAATAACTTGCAGCAATAAAAAAAGTCTGGGAAAACACCACTACACCGTTCATGCTAAGCATCAAATATTTAAGTAAGAAGATAAATAACTTTGAGAATTTTCTCAAAACCATTATTCGGATATTTAATTATTTAATCAATATTACAGGTGCGAACGATGCGACAAATACTTCTCAAGAAAGTATCACTTGGATAGACACGTCGTGCAAACCGGATGCGACGGTGTTACTCGTTCCAGTTATGCTTGCCAAGTGGGTTTTCATCTCGGATTCGTTGATTAATCGAAATTTAAAAACTAATAGAACTATGGCCTCATTTTCATGTTCAATAATTTGGGAAAGTGAGAGGAACAGTTTTACACAAATTAATGTTAATGATTAATGAACGAACGAATCTTTCACAGGTTTGCCACAAGGTGTTTACCCGCAAGGACAACTTGCGAGAACATTTGCGTATGCATGCGGGAGCTCCTCAGAGACAGAAAAAGGCGGTGTGCTCACATTGTTCTAAGAAATTTTACACCACTCAACAGTTGATGATACACGAACGAACCCACACTGGTGAACGACCGATATCATGCGATCTGTGCAAAAAGACTTTTCTGTCTGCACCTGCGATGAAAAAACACAGGCGTGTTCATACGGGGGAAAAACCATTCCAGTGCAAATTTGTGAGTATTAATTAGGCGGAATTAGGAGATTTACAAGATTAGGTTGATTGGAATTGATTGATTGACTACCGCAGGGTAAAAATGGCTTTGGGTACCAATTATTTGGTTTATTTTACTTTGTTTTCATTTTGAACAAGCTTTAACGCTTTATTTAATGATTTAATTATCGTTGTATTAATTATTCTTATTTGAATTTGTTGTTGCGTTATTAACTCTTTGAGTCAATTGAAATATAGTTTTTTTTAAAAAGAATGAACAATGAGAAAAGCCTGCGTCTAAAATATATGTGCAATAAATTTAATTACAAGCAAACAATAAGGATATGAAGAACAATCAAAGTAAGTTTCAATAAAAAGGTATTAAGTAATGGTAAAGAGTTTAAATATATAGGGGGCATTTTCAACCAAAACCGACAAACTATAAGATAGATTTTGAAAATTTCTAAATACATATAGTCAAGTTTTCTTTGAATAATTTTTCAAATTCCTAAGCACAGAGAAAAATTCACACCAATTCATTTCAGTTTTTTTCTTTTTCCGATATCCTTGACTAGATAATAATTAAACTGCCTCAAAGAGTCAAATGTTTAGTTACTTTTTTTTATTTTCTATTATTTAGTAGTCTGCAATCAAGCTCAACGCTCGATAGAAACTAGTTTTAATTTTCTTTTTTTTCTCTTTTTTGTATTATGTGTGTGAATTTTTCTCTATAAAGCCTATATCTCGGTATACATATATATATAAATTACATTATACCTAATTATGGAAAATTATTTTCCAAACTAATTGTCGGTTTTGGATTGAATACCCCTATATATGTTATTAGATTGTTGTGTTTTTTAAATGAAAAACAAAAGAAAAAAAACAAAAAATCTTGAGCTTGTGAAAAATTGAAAAAATTGGGCTTCCAAGCTGCGAATCAAATATTTACTATTTGTCAAAAGCTGTGTTTATAATTTAAAATATTGTTTGCTAACGTTGACTTGTTAACTTGTTTATTATCATTCAAGGATTTTCACGATTCTGATTCTGATTATCTTCCGTACCGAAATTAACACTGAGGCAAAGTGCGGAGGCTATAGACTAGCGTTGATATTTATATCCTTGAATTCTTCCCTTCTATGACCGTTTAGATTAACCGATGAAATTTTCTACCTAATTTTTCAGTGCGAAAAAAGATTTGCAGCCCGTGAAACTTTGAATCGCCATCACCGTACTCACACCGGAGATAAACCCCACGTTTGTCAATATTGCGGTAAAACATTCATCCAAGCAGTTCAGCTACGGGCTCACGTATTCCATCATACAGGAGAAAATGCATTCTATTGCGAAGTTTGCGGCAAAGCATTTAATAGAAAAACCAGACTGACCGTACACATGAAATTTGTTCACGAAGGAGCTACGCCGTTCCAATGCAGCGCTTGCGACAAGTCTTTTATCAGAAAGGAGGATCTTTCCAGACATTCCGTACTTCACACTGGAATTAAACGTGAGATAAAACAGCGTTAGAGGCATTCAAGTTAAAGTTACAAATTGATTACCTAATCGTTATTCAATTTTCAGCACACAAATGCGACAAATGTTCAAAGACATTTGCAGTAAAGTCTGCGCTACGAGTTCACATGAATACCCACAGACGTGAGGTGCCACAGTCTTGTGACGAATGCGGACGAGCATTTATTAGACAAGACTGTCTTATGAGACACATGCGAACCAAGCATAGAGACATGCTAGAAGACGTTGTCGCAGAAGCTGAGAAACGACGCTTGCAAAAGCAATTGTATAAAATAGCTTCCTGCGCTGCTGCAAAGACAAAAAGCGTTAAATCAAGCGTTACTATTCTATCACAAGATAAATTACTCAAAGTTATCGTAGAACTGCTGACTCTTCTTGTAGAGGAAGAAACTTTACAGGTATAGATTGATCATTGGAATCATTGGAAAAATTCAATTTCACTAAAAGTTTAGGTCAGCGTTAAACATTTCATTATTTTCCAGGCTTTTGGATGGCCCGAAGCACCAATTCAAGATGTTCTTGAGGCGGTAATCAAGCGTTGTGGACATCAGCCCATCCCATCGGATAGTGATTTATTATTCGCTCAACGCCTGCGAGAGAATGTTAAAATATTATTTACTGTCGTTATCGAAGATGACACTGTAAAGTCACTTTTGACCACCCAAACTGTGGACGAAGTGATTTTACACGTCTTAAAGTTGTCCAAAGAAAAATGAACAGTGCCGTTAGTTGAAGACAAAGACAGATAGCGACCAAAAAGATTTCTCTTACGAACATCCAAATAGTTTCATTGTTTTAATTTTAATAATTCTTTCTATTTCTACACCACTTTGCTGCAGGTAAATTATATTAAATTGATAAAGGAAGAAAATGGTAGTATTGATTTTGGTTTTTGTCTTAATTAGAGTATTTAGATTGATTATGTCTTCCATATTTCTTCATTTCTCAAATGTGAAAGAGATAGAATTTAGATACGAATATTATTTCTTATTGCCAATTGCAAAGTGGGGATTAAACTCAACATCAATCAACACGATGATAATGATAATGATAATCCTGTTTTTTTGGATCATATATTATATTATTATCCGGACTATTTTTCAATATCAGAGAAGTAAGCGATTCCTCACTCCAATACTGTATCAGTGTTGTGTTCTATAATGATATTAGTTTATCGTTTATGTTCTCTGAAGAGAAGAATTTGAAAAAGAATAATATCCTTATACGTGTAAATTTAGGTACATACATACATACATACTATTTCAATTTGGTGAAGGCTTTCTTAGATACTATGGTAAATTTCGTATACTTAATGCAAACGGTGAAAGAATTATGCCGCTAATTAAAAAATACCTAATAATTTTTCTGAAACTGAATAATTACATTATTATGAATTATACTCGAATTAAAAATCACACAGATAAACGAAATTTAATAAATGATGATACAACTATAAATGACATTCTCGCAAAGCATTGTTTATCGAAAATATTTGGCTTTCTATAATAGTTACCTATACATATGTGAACTACATACATACATAACAATTCAATTTAAAATTCGCTAATGTTATTTATTCTTAATTAAGTTATTGCTCATTGTGGTAATTTTTTTGACCAAGTGAATTTATTGTTGAAAGATACTATATATATATATATCAGGTATTATGTACTTTTACACATATTTCATGGGTTTATGAATTTACATTATTCTAATTGAAGAAATTCACTCGTTTCATTAATATTGTTATTTCTCGAAATTTGTTTTAAATGGTATTAAGAAGAAAAAATAAATAAATAAAAAAAAACACCATTATCACTATACAATTATTAAGATAGACCAATATGTAACTGAGAATAACATAAGCATAAGCTTAAGCTTGAATGATTGCTTACACACGTTACGGCATATGTGATTTGTTACATATTAAAATTGTACAATACACTGCGAATGAGCATTTGTAAACTGGCTTATTGTTAGTTAATAGTTTCATAAATTTTAATTAATAAATCTAAGTATAAGGAAGAGAAGGCCGATTTCTATTTAGCAGAAAAGTAAAGCAAAGCAAAGTAAAGCAAAGTAAAGCAAAGCAGAGCTTAGTTTTAGAAGCATTATAGTTTTTGTCAGAGATAGGCGTGCCTTAGAATTTTGTTGCCTATTCGCATAGTGGTGATAAACACCATTATCTCTTAGTACAAAAACAGTAGAGGACAGTAACTAGTTATGATAACCGATAGGAAACAGTCCGAATTAACTATTAATTAAGTTGTGTTATAAATCTGTGAGAATCAATTTTCTACAGAATTCAACTATTCATTTCTCTGCTTTGTATTCAATCAACGCTGCAAATAGATATTGATCTTACCAAAGCATCTGAAAAAAGCATACCTTATGCTTTGTTTAAGATTAAAAAAATATGTTGGAATACAAAATTGTATACTTCCCAAATATTTCTTCAATATTTTATATTATGTAAACAAGTATAACAACTTGTGTGTTTTGTAGTTTTATCTTTTTTTTTCTTTTTTCTTTTGTCGTTTTTCTTTATCAATTTTTCATTTAAATTTAAGGATGAAAATTTGCAAGTATGTAAATCGAAACGAATTATGACTTATTATACTACTAAGCATTTGATTTTCTCTAACTGGTTATTATAGTAAAATATTAAGAGTTTGCTGAGAATGACTTTATTTAAAAATAATCTCTGCTATCTATGCAGTTTTATTATTACCTAGGTATTATCATTTATTGTTTTAAGATTGCACCGAATTGTAATAATTATTTTTTATCAATAAAATAATGTTTCAAATAGTTTTAATTGTATTTTTTTTTTTGTTTTTTTTTTCTAATCTTTTTATCTTCAATTAATTAGGTATTTAATAACATTAATTTATTTATTTAGGGTAATAATGGGGAATTGTATTTTTGGTGAATGGTAAATTATTCGATTTGATTATATGTGAGTGATTGAAATTGTATTTTCGATGAATTATAGTAAAGGAAATTCATTAATTACTTCTTTTTTTTCTTGTTTTTTCATATTACAGTTTCGGAAAATTACTGACTTTTTTTTTTAATACTCTTACGTACTGCTCACTAAATACTACTAAATAACTTAAATTTAATTTACGATAGAAGCATCTGTAGTATTAACTGTTATTTAAATATTCAGCAATTTGGTGGTGGAGGAACACCGCGAGGCACCAGTGGCATGTTCGCTCCAAGACACTTCTCTTCTTCTTCTTCTTCTTCTTTTTCGTCTTTTTTTCATTCTACTTTTTCTTTTTCTTATTTTTGGCCAAAGTAATGACCGACTGTCAGCTTTGGTTTCTATTTTAATAATATAACTTTACAAGTTTCTCAATAGAGAACAAAAAATCAAAAAAAAATTAACAAAAAAAAAAGTTAAACTAAATTTGATGAGAGAACTCTAGTGCATTTCATTGCCTATTTAAATATTCACAACTTATAATTTGAAAATCCCAATTATTTTATAATAGATTTTCTTCATTAGAGATAATGAATACATTCTCTATTAGTATAATATGTATTATTATACTTTGAACAGGTAGAAAGAAAGATTATTATCAACTATTATACCTACTATTAGAAAAAGAATATTTAAATTGAGCAAAATAAAAAGCGGAGCACATAATTATACTATAAGTAATAAGACCGCATGAAATTACTATACATAATGAAGACTATTAAATAATATCGGTTATTGCTTTTTAATATAAATGTTAATCATGAAGAAGAAAGGCCTAATAATTAATTTTTCCCTAATAAAGAAATATACACTTAGAAAATATATATTCATACATTGAATATCAGGGACAAAAATTAATGATAAATCGTGTTTAAACAGATTATTAATTTCTCAAAAAATAAATATAAAGATCACAGATTAATTAATTATCGGTGAACACAATGCGCAAGGTTTCTTAATAGTTAATATTATTAGTGGCGGAATGATGCCCTAAATTCGATATCATCATATTTTCTATAGAAGAAAATATGTATTTGAGCTGAGTGTAGTATTATATTATAACGCCGAAATTAAATATCGAGCTAAAAAAAAACTAGAGATTAAATTTAATCGCTCTGCATCAGAAAGTGATAATTGATCAGAACACACACATGTAAATTCTTCAATTTTTTGATATAGCTAATTTTCTTTTCCCACTGCGTGTAGAAGATTTTTATTTTTTCCCTCAATTTCTTTTTTCTTCAGTACGTAAATCTATAAAAACTTGAACAACATCAGGCAGATGAGGAGTTTGGCAGCACCAATGTAATAAGACAAAGCTAACATTCTTTCCACCTGTTCGAATGATATTAAATAATAACAATATTCGTTAATTATTAGCTAAGACTAAGCTTAGTTTTCAATGGACCTAATTTGACTTAGAGCTGAAGAGGCGTATGGTAGCCCGTGTATTCTATTATTCAATTGGTCAGTTTGCAGCAATCCAGCCATTAGACACCAGGTAGTGAAGGATCTTGCTCTCCGGTTCGGACTGCGGCGCAACGCCTGATCTTCTGTTGCCATTCAGATACTCCTGTGATATATAAAATTGTTGATTATCATCAGAAGGGATGAGAGAGATAGAGAGTGACTCCTTTGAACACTTACTTGTAACAACAATGTCTTTTGGGTGAGATACTGCGTCGGTTTCATATCCAGCTGGAGACACAAGGTCTTCTCCTGTTTGGTAAGAAGTTGAGCTGCGGCTTCCATCTCTACGTCCCTTTCTTCGGTCTGCGTAAACCCGACAGAAGATAGTTTTATCGGTGTAACAGTGGAGTTGTTGCCTCTCTCCAATGTGGTTTTTGAAATAGCAATTAACGGATGGAATGAATTGGCATTGCTATCTTGCGCCGCCAACTGATTGACTGGAATCATCGTCCGACTGGGACTGGTTCGATTGATTATGTAGCTGCTGCTGGCTGATTCTACCTTTGACGTGCATTTTTGGTCTATTAAACCGCAGCTTTTTTCTTCTTCTCTGTAATTCACACATTAACACGTGATTTTCTACTCCTAATACTCGCTGTATTTAAGGTGCTAATAGCTCAATGAATGTGTCTTTTATAAATTCATACAATTCCATAATGTTCAGTCTTTTCTCATTTCGTAATTTACCATCAAATATTTTTATATGCAGTGATACAGATACCGATAACAGAGTATAGCTTCTTTACAGTCTCTTGTTCCTACAATTTTTTTTTTTTTTTTGCTTTCTTTTCTTTATCTGTAAGCCAGCTCAAATATACAATAAAAATTATGATAAATATTTTAGTAAAAAAATAAAGATTATTAATATAACTGATGTGTAATCATCTTTCAAGGGGCCGATTTTTCCTTTTTTTTTTTTGTTTTTTTTTTTTCATAGATAGGAGGCCAGCGTAGTTAATTGAAAAAAATCGTAGATATATAATTCTTTTCAAAAAAATACATAAGACTCACCTTTTTCTTAAGGTTTGGCGGTGTGTTGGTGTGGACGGCCCACTGCTGCCCTAAGTGAAATGCAAACTGATACAATCTGTTCACAAACGCCTGGCAACACGTATCACAAATAGATTTGATTAGTCGACGTTAAGCAAAGGCTAAGATTTTTATTTAATTAACAATTCTATTTTTATTTCAGACAATGTTTGATGATCTGGAATATCGTTGACTTAGCGAAACCGAATAATTAATTTTTATTCATTCAGATTTTCTGAATCTCGATTAATTATAATAAGACTCATTTTGATGGTATCGAGTGAATTTACTATCGCAAATTATTTTCGCATTATAAATAAATGAAAATGATGACAAAATTATTGAATTGTTATTCGTTGCTTTTATTGTTGTAAATAAATTTGATAAATAAATATCAAGTCAATAATACATAAATATGTGTATTTATGTACGGATTAAGAGTTTGTATTTCTATTATCGTATGAATAACATTTACATGCAACATGCGCTGAGAAACAGATTAACAAGCAAGCGTGTAGTCGGAGTAGTAGTACCTAATTATACAATATTGAATGAATGAATGAATGAATTGAAAATGAAAATGAAATTAAAATTGAAATTGAAACAAAAATCAAGCGACGAAGCCAAACTTTAGTGAATTCGCATTGCAGGATATTTTGCTTCTCTTGTTTAAATAAGTGACGATAAAAATGTAATTAAATGTCTTAGCGAACATTATGGTATATCAGGCCATAGAAAGTTTGGAAAGTCGCCAAAACAGCCAAGTCTGGAAATAATGAAATAGACAATGCGTTCATTACAAGATGATTACTCACTAAGTATAAATGATAGAAAAAGTAATGCTAGAATGAGTTTAAACTTTATATGGTAATTGGTCTGAATTCAAAAATGAATAATCTTCATTTTATGTATCGGCTAAAGTCTGGCTTTGATACGAGTGAACATTAGGCATCTGAGTATCGATACACACCTTGTTTATTCAATAGGTATAGAAGTTAGAAGCAGGTAATCCGAAAATATCTATCAGCTACGATAAAATCGACAACAACAAAAAAAGAAATAACGAAAGAAGAAACATAAACTGAATATGTAAACAAGAAGAACTTACAGATTTCTTTTCGGTCCAATGATCTGTGGTTTCTGTTTGTCCCTGAGTCTGCGCCATAACTTGTTCAAAATGTGCGCACTCTTCGTGTCTAGTTATCCCGTTATCTCTGTAACGACTAAGCTCGGTAAGACGGAGTCGGAGTTCTCTTTCCCTCTCCAAATTTGTCAAAAATTGCTCGTATTCTTGGGCGGTGTAAAATTGGGCGAACGCTCTCATCCGTTCCCTGAATTCCCTGTCGAAATATGAACAAGCGTTAATCAACTGGGTAAATATTCGTTTTTCAATTTCATAATCAAGTAATTACACGCACCTATCCTCTTTACTCTGTTTCTTTTTCACAGCTCTGTCTTTCCTAGTGGCTGAAAAAAATGACGATACCAGTTGATAGTCTCTAACGACACGTTTTCTTCTCGCTCTTTCGCGCAAGTTATTTGTGTACATATCAACTTGTGCCAACTTTAGGGCTATATCAAGGTCGTCGTCTTCAGCGGGATTAAGGAATAGCGAAGAGACCAGAGACTCTGCTTCGTGGTTGTAGTCCTATAGAGATAAAATTATATATAAAAAAAGACAAAAAAACTTCTTCATGCGTCATGTTTCTTATCATTCTTAACACACACCCTTTCAAAGTCATCTCTTTGCGGCATGTAACCAAGCTGCGCCGCCTCTTCCGGAGTAACGTCTAACGGCGGTAGTCTAGAGGTAAGATCAGGAGACAGAGGACCGTAATCCGAACTTGTTTGATCGGTAAGATTTGGCTTGTAACTTTCGGTCGAAGGCCATGTGTGTTTACCTATATTGCCGTCAAGATATCTGGCGATGTATTCTTCCTTCGCTTCTGTTTTTGGGAATAAAATAAACGCCTTGTTTTGAAAATTGATGAAAATTAATATGAAAATTTAGCTCATCGATGTACGCATACCATCCGGAGTTCTGGTTTCAATATGTTTGCTTATATCCTCCCAATTCCCAAATCCAAATTGTTCTATGGCGTCGAGAAGTCTGAGCTGTTCTCTCGCCGTCCAATTTCCTCGACCGCTGAATATACTAATCGTACCAGAATCCTGAATAATGAAAAATACGACGGTAGGTATGTACACAGTGTTAGTTAGGGTATAGATATTTGCACATGATATTGATACGCAGAAATATACTAGGTGGTCCATCATCGTCGATTGAAATACTCACCATGAATTGATAGGAGTGGTCATTCTTGTGTTGACCTATTTCAGCGCCGGCCGAAAAACACTGTCAACATAAAATCGCGGGTTAATTAATCAGTTTCCTGCACCTCTATTGAGATTCGTAAGAAAATTCATAAACATATATAAGAAAGAAAAAAAAAGAAAAGTAACTCAAATGTTAGAAATAATCTAATTACGAATTTCCCGCCTCTCTAGTTATTATAAACGACGTGAAATTAGTCACGGAAGAAAAAAACACACACACACACACACTCATACCAAATAGTGATCTGATCATTGTCATGAATCACGAAGTCTGGGGGGGGGATACACATAATGAAGATTTTTTTTTTGTTTATATTGTATCAGTTGAGGCGAAAATCTAATGAGAAGTTGTAAAGAGGGGAGGGAAGGGGAGGGGGGGGGCGAGGTCACATGACGTTGTATACTACATACAGAATATACTCGTCGTTCGAAGATTGAATAGCTAGCTAGGTTCCCCTTTCCTACCACCCCCCGCGAGTTCCCCCTTATTCATCATTTCATACGCCCATGAGCCACTTAGGACTTACCTGAAGGCATAGATCAAAGTCGGTACATTCGACGCATTTAACGCGTAGACCAGCGATGTCCTCTTGGCAATAAGTACAATTGTACTTAGCGTAGAGATCTGCGAAAAATGCTTTGATAATTAATAAATAAATATTTGGTTATTTATGTTTTGTTATGAGGTAGTATACGTATTTTTATTTTATTTTGTTTTCATTTTTTTTTTTCTGTTTTTTTTTGGGATTCGGTTTTATGATTGTCTTGTATTTTTTTTTTTCTGTCTTTGCTTATTCTCTTTCTTTATTTCTCTCTCTCTCTATATATATATTCGTTATTTTATGAATAATCTTTTTAATTTCTTCACTAAGGAGGTAACCTACGTACCCGCCATTATTGTGCTATGGCGTTTATTTCCAGAACGGTCTGGGGTGACGTCACCACATACTACTAAAGGGTCACCAAAGTAAAAGAACCGTTTAATGAATCCATAAAGTGACGGATGACGATTGGAAAATATATACGACCGTTATACGCATATATATTTTTTATTATTTTTATTATTTATTTTATTTTTCTGTATATTTTTCTTGCGTGTGTGTGTGTGTGTGTGTTTTTTTTTTTCTCCTCTTCTATCACGAAATTAAATCCCTACGCGATATTTATTTTACCGACACTTTTTGATATAGACCTATTTTATTTTTTCGAATAAAAAGCCCCGTATCCATATAACAGATTGAAAAAAAAAATGTTGTTTACGACTAGTGTAGCGTCGTTCGGTTAATGCGCATGCGTCTCGACGCACCCCGCCTGACCCCGCCGACATAACATAGGGAATATTTTCACTGCTACCAACCGCACACGGAAATTTCTAGGTTTATACCATTTTAGATGAAATGTCACTTTATTCTTTAACTAATTATACCATTCATTATACTAAAATTAATCGCGAATATTTGATACTTCGATACACTAGCTTTCCAAAATTCGTACTTCTATCGATTTCGCTCTATATGTATTTCGACAAAAGAAAAACTAACGAAACGAATGAAACCAGTCCTTGCCGCTTCTCTTTTCAAATCGCATAACACGATATCCGTCTAATTTATCCAGCCGTTTGAATTTCGCGATTTATTCTCGCCAAAAATAATACTTAAAAATGTTATTAGCTAAGAGCATCGTTCGTTTGAGTAATCGATTTGTTCATTCGAATTCCATTGCGTCAAATACAATGAACCAAAAATATATTCTATCGGCAAAATCTTTCGGTAATAGTATTACGAGGCTGTTTAAATCTTCTAAAGTCTCTCAGAGATTCAGTGATAGTCCAAAGTTTAAAGCGTTTAAAGAAAAACAGGCAAAAATGCAGGTATTATAATATTTGAAATTTGTTTCAAAGCAAATATGTAGAATTCATAATATCATTTTCGATATAGTATGCGTAAAATTGCATTTTACGCACACTGTGTCGAAAAAGTATCGTATGAAACCCGTGCGTAAAATTTTTACGCACTTGTTGCATAATGTACTATTTCGGCTTATTAGAAAAAACGTCGCTGCACAGGCTTATAATGCTTCCAGTGTGACGATGGGTATCCAGTACACCTCAAGGGTGGTATAACTGATAAGATATTATACCACGTTACGGTTGCCGCCTGTGTTATAGGCCTTGCACAATGCTTTTGGCTTTTCTACCTTTTAGCAACAACAACTTAAACAAACTGGAGAAACAAGAAGAAGAAGAAGAAGAAGAAGAGGATCTGAATTAAAGAAATAATTGTCTTTAGTTGATAGACGAATGTATATATTGTCTGAATAATAAATTGAATAAATTTACATAGATAATGATAAATGTCTTTACTTTTCATTTCATAACACAATGATACAGAAAAACTTTCGTCTAATAAATACATCTTGGATAAATTATCTACATTTCATTGTTTAGAGCTTTGTTTTTAGCTTACTTGAAACAGAGAGGATTCAGCAATTTCATTTTTAAGGCACTTTCATGATCGAGTAAATTGATACTCGAAATAATATTTAAGCAATACAGCTCAACGCGTACTACGCCGAAGCGAAGCGATCGGAGGTTTAATTAACATGCTTTTCTTATGTTTTTTATGGAAGTATGAACGCACACTACTAAGAATGCATGTTCATGAAAACTTCCGATCGCTTCGTTTCGGCATAGTGCCCGTTGAGCTTAATGACGATTTTTAAAACCTTTGGTATCACAGAGAGAAATATATTTACATATTTTGCATAGCACATTGTGTTCTTTCATCTAGGTACCTATATTATTTCTCAAGCATTCCACATCTCGCCATCATCTTTTCGCTTATTTTTCATTTCCATTTTTTCACCTTCATTTAGAAGCCCCTCTTTCCGCTGCGTGAGTTCTTCAACAAAAACAGCCGGCCTGTTTATTTCAGGCTTAGAATTGGCCTCTTTCGATTTCTGCATCTGTTCAATTTGAATCTTTGATAATTCCGAGGTCAACTTGGCTGCTTTTTCTTTCCTCTTTGCAACCAAGTCTTTTAAAGCTTCGCTGAACAACATCAGAGTCTCAGATATCGGCCTGTTTATATAATCAGCAGATATCTGATCGAATTTATCATCTTCGTCGGAAGATAGTTCGTTCTTTAGTTCGTTAAACTGATCTATAATTTCCTTGAGATTTTCCCTGGCGCCTTTAACTGCTTTAAGATCCTGCGTTTCAACAATATATTTGTCCATTTCAACAATGTTCACTTCCAAAGATACCGCCCCAATTTCCTCTCCGTATTCACTCGATACATCGCTGTATTCATCGTCCGACCATTTCTTCAGGGAAGCGGGATCCTCCGAGGCTAAATCCTTCTCAAATTCTTTGAACTGATTTATTATATTCCTGATGCTTTCCTTCACGTGTATAACGTTTCGTTTATAAACTTTGCTCTTCTCAATCGGCGCTTCTTTCTCTTTGGATTCATCTTTTATAACTAATTTTCCCTTTTGCAAGCCGTCTATTTTCTCAGCTACTATATGTCTCTGTAATTTAACTGCATCCTTATCAAACTCTTCGTTATATTCGCATTCGTCATCGATCGATATATCTTTCTTAGATTTGGCTTCTCCCATCCTCTTCTTTATGTATTTCTTCACAGACTTTTTGACGCTGACTGTTTTGTCATCTTCGTTTTTCATTTCGCTACCAATCGGTTTTTCCAACTCATTGTCATCCGTGTTCCCATGCATTTCTAAAGAACTATCTGCTTCTTGCCGTTCTTCAACTACTTCTGATATCGATAAACCGGCTTCATTTTCTACACCGTCCTCTACAGTCTGTGTTCGTTCGTTATATTCTATCGACTCCTGTTCATTAGACGAGTGAATTCTCTCCGACGATTCGGCTTCACTTTGTTCAACGATTTCCACTTCAGTTTCTTCCTCATTTTCACTGCTCTGCAGTAAATCTTCTGTCATATTATCTGTATTTGAGATGTTTGACGAACTCTCTTGCGCTGTTAAGTTCTCCACCGTTTGCTCTATCGGATTTCCAAATGCCTCTAACGAGGCTTCGATGTCTTCAAATATAACGCCAATTTGATCAAAGTCATCGTCTAGAATTTCAGAATCTAAAGCCAAGCTTTTGGCATGGTAAAGATTCTCCGATTCATCGTTTAGATCTCTTTTGAGTCTGGCTTTAATTGGATCGTATTTAATGTTGGCTTTACGTTTCATTATGAAAATCGTTGGTTTTGTTTTGATTTTTATCGGCGGTATACCATTGTAGTTTAATGTAATGTGAGAAAATCCATCAACAGAGTCTAATATCTCATGAGTTTTCATGTAGGGTTTTATATTCGGTGAATATTTGCTCTTTGCTTCCATTAGCAAATGCGTAAACTGTAGCATCTCCGGACTATCGATAGTTATATTTTCTTGCTTGGAATATCTGAAAGGTAAAGAATCGTTTGGAAGAGTAATAAGCCCGCATAAATACTCTCCGAATATGAATAAAACGTAAATCGCATATAAAACTTCCTCAACATTCAACGAAACCGAACGCATTGAATACTTACATCCAATCATCGTTAGTCTGCGTGAATTTTGAGACTCCAGTTTGCGCCGTTAGGACATCGATATGAACGTGTACCGGTTCAGTAGCGTCTTTTTCTAGTCTATGAAGTCTAGCAATTGCTGAACCACCGGGGTAGTTTGAACCTGCTACGCAAAGCAGGAACATGGAAAATATCGCATTTAAAAGCACGTGAGCCAGAACAGCTAGCGCCAGGAACCCGCTCCATGGAGATTTGGCTCTATTTTCCCATCTGGAAGATCAAAAATTGAATTATTTTAAATGACGGTCGAAATGAGTAATGGAATTATATTCCAGTATTAGAAGACTCACATTCTGTGGCAAGCAGCGGCTGCTCCAACGTTCAGAAGTGGAAAGACGTAGATAATGAATCTCAGTTCTTTGTGAGGCAAAAATGAGAACAATAAGACGAAAAATATTCCTGGAATAGTGAGCTTACGCACTCTATTGTCCCACAACATTCCCAGCGGTAATAAAAGATATGAAAAAGCTAAACCACGGGGTAGAGCAGAATAAAAATACCAAAAAAAGGGTGAAGTCTACAGCCTCGTGTTAAGGATAAAACGGTTTATCATAATTTGAAGAAAAAAGATTTCTCTCAAACTCGCCGAATGAAGAAAATAATGATAATTTTATCTACGAGTAAAGGATACACCCCATTGATTACTTTTGTTGAGAATTGCGTTAAAGTAGAAGACTTCACCTTCAGGCCATAAAAGACGATCCCAAAAAATAGAATCTATGAGCATAGTGATTCCCAGAAAGAATATACCCGCAGGTATCGATATCTTGAGCAATCTGGAATGAAAAAAGTTAGATGTGAAAATGGCCTGATGGCTTGTGGCTAAAAATCAATATTAGAAGCTTTTCATTTAGCCAGTTACGAAATACGATTTCGTATTACCCCAGTACCTCGGTATTGAGAGTTTCATGTTAGCTAAATCATGAAGTAGAAATAATCCTAAGAGCATGGCTAATTCCGCTCTGAATATAACGATAGCTGCGGCTGATGAGCAGATGAATATTACATGGTTTTGCCTTAGCCATCCGTAAAGGGCGAGTAAAACTGTAATAGGAATTAAAGGTGATTAAACTTTTTTAATTATCCTTTTACGGAGTGAAATTGTGTGAGTGTTTCAAAGTGTATAACAAAAAAATAGGTCTAAAAAAGAAGCTGCGTTGTGAGCAAGTGAACTAGCTATTTTGATTTTAATTAAAAGAAAAAAGCGAACAGAATAATCGTGGGAAATAAAATATCACCCATACCTTTGATATTTTCAAATAATTACATATCAGACCTTGATGCTACTCATTGTATGCAATTTTTTTTTATTAACCAGTTCAGATATATATCTGTAACATATAAATCAATCGCACTTTTGAATACCTCGAATTTAATTTGAGTTTAACGTTTGAACTTCCTGTTCAATTTATTCTCGAATTCTAAACTTTGACTAGAATTGAACAACAGCATTTTTTATAGCGGCATCAGAGTCAAATAAAACGCACTCTAATTAATGGTCAAACAACGGCGTCTTCTTTTGACTAAAAAATTGGTAAATTTGGGTTTTTCAAATTCAGCTAAATCTATTTTTGTTCATACAACGAAAGAATTGTATAGCTTTTGCAGCTGATTTTCATATCCTGACAAATCTTGTTATTAAGAAAAGGATTAACTACTGTTTTACAAGCTTATTCACTAGAGTGATCCTAATCGAGAGGGTGATTCTTTAAATTTTCATTTTCCCCCTTCGAGAGGTGGGCTTGGAAAATTCAAAAAACTACCCTTCCAAGGACCACTCCATTATTCACCTAGAGGCATGGCCATTATATTTGGCAATGGACGGCTTAGGTAATACATGAAATGATACTGCGTTACGGTGATCGCAATAAACCATTTCACAAACTGATCTCCAAATACTGACTGTAACGCTTGTCTGTACAATTTGAACGTTGCGATAACGGTCAGACCCAGTACAGCTCTCACTGTAAAATAAGAATAGTTTTTAAATTAGGTGTTTTTTTTTCATTAGTTCAGCTATACCAATGAATTCTTGTGATATAATTCTGCAAGAATTGAAAGTATGAAAGAAATTTTTTTCTCTATTTGTATAACAGTTCGAAAATTATTTACTCGTTAAATAGTAGGCTGAAAACTCACCTATATATTGGGCACAGAATTTGTTAAGATTTAGGTAATCAACAGCTGCAACAAAGGGCGTAGCAATGCCAGAAATGAATATTGGACCGAGAAATGTTCTTGGCACAACTCCAGGAAATTCATGATGATCGTACTAGTGTGTGATAGAAAACAAAAAATTATATATATATATATATATAGTGAAAAAATAGAAGAAAGGGGGAAAATATTAACAATACGAAGCATTGATAAGACTATAGCATCTTCATTGTTTATTTGTAGCGTATTTTTGATCATTCAATAATATATTTGAAAAAAAAAAATATCCCGCGAGTTATATATGTATGTATACGTTACGTATGTATAGCGAGGTAATTGAATTACCTGGGGAAATTGGAGAGGAGAAGGAGAAGACGTATTATCGGCTCTTATAGGGTTTATAAATATACATTCGAATCTAAAATTATAAAGGGGCTATTCTACGCGATGTGAGTTTAGCATACGACGATAATCGCGCGATCGCAATAATGTGTCAAAAAATAGTGAGGAAGATGAATCGAGTTTTCTATTATTGCGGTGTATTTGTTATTGTTATGTTTGATATATATTTTCTTTTTTTTTTAATTCCTATAGACCTTTGTGGTCCACCTTTTTTTTTTTTTATTATTATCTAATATTAATTAAACTAGCGAAGACTTACTTCTGTTAGGTTAAAGCCGTGGTATAGAATATCGTGCATTGCCTGCAGGTTGAAGCTTTCTTCAACCTT
The DNA here is from genome assembly GCA_963992785.1 of Tenthredo livida. NCBI lineage: Eukaryota > Metazoa > Arthropoda > Insecta > Hymenoptera > Tenthredinidae > Tenthredo > Tenthredo livida. Next base: position 5,049,748 of record OZ023068.1, read on the forward strand.
TGTGAACGGGCAGTATAAAAGGTGGACAGCCGCCACTAGGATTATTACGTGATCCATTTTGCTCGACTACATTTAACCGATTATAACATATCGATGATCTTTCAGTTACTGTACGTATTATTGCGATGATAAATATGCAGGGGGATTAGAAGATCGAAGATTTTTATTTATTTTATCTCGCAGAAATAGCACCACGAAGACGACGGACTGCAGACGACGTCCGGCTGTCGTCTGCTACTCGCCGGTCCCAGGCGCGGACCACGTATATATACCTTTGCGCAGCCGGAAAATTTACCGCGAAATTTAAAAAATTTCTCTCCTATTTAACTCGGAGATCGCAACGAGTACAAAATACATCTTTTTCGGCCTTTTTTAGTCAAAGATAAACGAAATGACTATATTTCATTTCTTTATTCCCGTATCATAGATAACCCTGATTAATGAATTACTTCTTTCGCAAATTACTTTTGCTGCGTACAGCTGTACGCCTTATTGCATGCAACTCTATAGAATTACAGGACTGATATGTGGGTTGCATATCATGAACCGTACAGATATTTGCTGTAAAAGTAGTTCGTAGATTTGACCGCGAGATGGCGATGCGATTTGTTACTCCGGCGGCGGGACTGGGTGGGTAAGGATGAGATCTGGCCTATAGGGTAAAAGCCAAAGTTATAATTTAGAAACGTCATGTTTTTTTGAATTATCCCGCCTCATCTAGGTAGCCCATCAAAATTGGCGGGCTGGATAGTGATCGATTCCAATTTGAATTTCGAAATGATTATCGCATATTGCGATTGCGATGAGAAATGAGAGATTAATAATAATAAAACATTAGGAATACGATCATTTGTTGTCATTATAGCAGCCCGTAATTAAATTTCAAATTTTTTTTTTTACACTTCATGAACCAACATCTGTAATGTATATCTATAGATATACGCGAGTTAAAAAGAGCACACGTCTATAGAATGAAATTACAGAACATCTTTCTCGTTTGTTAATGTCTTTATTTCATGTAAATTTATTCATAGATTCATGGAAAGCGTCTCCACTTCTACGGTTCTTTTGAATATTTGAACAGTATACCTAATAACTCAACGACCTTTCCTGGTCGCGACCCTGTACTCTCCAGTCTACTGAATAATCTGAATCATTTAAAATTTACGACAGTATACAAACATGAAAGATACACTCCAATCTTATTTTCAATGAATTAGCATAAATTTCGTTCTCCTTGATTCGCACAGGTGAAAATACATACCAGAGATAACGGCACTACCGTAACAATGAATAAATTTACGCGCGCTTGAAGGGGCGTAGGCAATTTATCGTACTTTAATGTACCGCGGGCTGCCTATCGACAATCTGACAGGCGTTTTTGTTTAATATTTTCCAAAATGTTTATAGAGCTGTGACTCAAAACGAGAACATTCTTTGTCGTATTTTTTTGTGAAATTTGTTTAAAAAAATAAAATCTATTATAATATATAGGTACATTATTTTATCTTGCGATGTTCAATAAAATATATAGAATCACGTTACAAGGTGTATAATGAATTGCGTCCATATATTAAGTTTAATCGAAATGAGTTATTATTCATCAAAAAATTTCGGATTACACACTGTAGTCTTTTTTAGTGAGTATCAAATTGTGGGAGGAATATAATACGAAGATCGCTAGCAAATTAAAATGTGAATGAAAAAATGTCTGTATTGTGCTGTATAAGCACGTCTTGTTATCATCGGTATACAGAATGCGAACAATTGAACCGTTATAAAGAATTTCTTCTCATCTTATTTAAGACTGCGAAAATGCGTGGGGGAGTTTATTTTTAAACGGGATCCCTTCCCTTGCTGCAAAATACAGTGAGTGGGTACGAGCAATGTTAACAAATCCTGTTAACAAAGTAAATATTTGATAAAGATAAGCCCCATTAGCACTACGAGGCACAGTCTAGTTGGTAAACTTAAGTGTGCATTAATTTCAGTTCTTCTTGAGATCTGACATCGATTTAACTTCAAGTAACAGTGTGTCGTGTTCAAACCGGAATAAATTATAATATTTTAATTTTCATGTAAATTTGAGATAAAAAATTGATGTATTATTCGGAAACGTTGAAATGATTGGCTTAAAACGAGCTTGGAATAAGAAAAAATGAAAAGATATTATAATTCGAAGTGTTTTTTTCTGTTTAAATAAATATACAGTAAACTAAGTGATTCAGTATTTATTTTAAATCACACACTAAGTCGGCTTTTCGCGCAGGCCTTTCACCGATTGAATAAGTAAATAAAAAGGTGTAGAAAAGTTTGTATAAAAAAGTAGTTCACGACTCGCTTTGACGCGCGCAATACATAATGAATAATAATGACAAAGTTTTTGAGTAAATATATACTAAATCCGCAGAGAGTATCTTAGAATTCTGAAATTATTATACTTATTTGCTTAGCGAGTAAATTCTTCGTATTCTGTTGATAATAATATTTTACCTCACAAATAATGTAAGGTATAAGGTATACAATACATATGTACATACAAGACAAGCGGTAAACTTATTTTGTTGAAACATATTTATCAAAGAAACTTTTTCAACCGTAGACGAAAACATAAACAAGAATATCATCACAGGCAAACAATAAGAGCAATTTGAGTTTGTAATACATTTAATAAAATAACAAATCTTAAATCGTGAGCATATTTATAGTATAATATATATATATAAATATATAGTGTATATACCTATATATACCTACCGATGGTGCGGAACTCTTAATTATAAAACGAATATAGACTTAAGTGTTACAATAAGTAACTTAGTACTTTCGAATATACGTATATACAACAAGTATGTCTATATAAACATACCAATCCCATTTACAACTACTTGAATATCAAGGTGTGAAGCAGATTTCAACATACATATATATTATATTATAGTTCGTCCCAAATTGGTCTATAAATAAATGTTATAAGATGAAAAGAAGTACTTTATGATATGAGAAATATACATAAAAAGGTGTGAAGAAAAATAATAGTAGTCCTAATAATGATAATAATCATTTTTTCTTTCTTTCTCTAAATTTGTTGAAATGTAAAAATTTTGAAGAAAGAAAAGGCGAAAGGGCCAGTGAAGCTGGAAGAGTTAACCGCAGAATAAGCCCAGCGATAGGAATATACCTATAGGTACCATATCTAATCGAAAAGGCAAAAGTCGTAATATATAGAGCTAAGAGCGTGGAATCAATCCCGGTTAACAGATACAAGTAAGAGATTGAGTGAGGGATGAAAATCTCTGTTATAAACTATATTCGCTAGTTGCGGTGTGAAAATAGGCGTTTCTGTGTGCGGCGACGCAAGTCGTAACTCGTAAGTGGGATATATACACTATACCTACACTATAAGAGTTGAAATCTCGAATCTGGGAGGAGCGCGTCGAATACAGACGCGGGTTTCGTGAGGCGGTTACATTGTTCATATACCAGCTATCTATACAGGGTTTGGCGAGAGTGGCGCATGCTCTTGGTAGTACCCACTACCGCGCTAACATTACCCAACACGCGAAAATCCATATCGAAGTATCCCGCTCTCTAGTCTCTTCGTTCGCTGTACACATTTTGCCAGCGTGTTGCAGCAGGCTAGCCGCGACGCGGAGAGTCGAAGAATCGGAGCGAACTCGGCGAGTCGGAGGAGTCGGAGACGTTAGATAGATAACTTAGAACTTAGAGTGCGATATTCCGCGGCGTAAAGAGATATAATATCCACCATGTCGTCGAGGCGCGGATCAGCTACGAAATATGGTGCAGGTGCCAATAAAGGCGTGAAAGAATTGGAACTCAATTATTCATTATTCTTCGAATGCTGTTGATGATAACAAAACATAATTATCGTTACATTTACATTTACGCATTTATACATACCTATGATGTATGATTTTCCAAATTAAATAAAGAAAAATTAAAAAAACAAAAGAAACAATATAATATAAGAATAAGAATAAATATAAAGGAAGACAGAGGGGATAGAATTGTATATACATATAATATTATATAGTACATTATCATTATTATCATTATTATTATTATTATTAATATTGTAAGAGAGACAAAATTATTATACGAATAAGAACAATAAGAAATTCGAGAAAAATGATGGCAGGTGTATCTGTGAACGGGACAAGACCCGTTGAAGTAAACTACATCCTTAATGTACTTAATTCAATAAATGAATTAAACGAGTCGTTGATAACCGAGGAGGTGAAGTGTTCGCTGACAAAATTTCGGCACCAGGAACAACCCCATGAAGCTGGATGCGAGGTTGATTGGGACTCGCTTCTTTGCTGGCCTCATACACACCCTGGGAGTCTTGCGATTTTACCATGTTTCGAAGAACTGAATGGCATTCGTTACGACAATTCTCGTAAGTATTTGTTATCTCTATTATTATTGTTATTATTATCTCTATTTGGTTTGAATAATTTCGTTTCGAATAAAAATTGGAGGAAAAAACACACGCACGAAGAATTGGAACGGATTGGACGTAAGCAAACACCGCGCTGAGATTTCAGGTCGTTTAAATGAAAACCAAAGATTTTTGTACTTGAAAAGAGAAATTGACCGTCCCATAAAGAAGTCGATACATTTTTTTGCATTTTTCTAGTCCTTTATATTATAATACTTAATCGATTGTTCAATTAATGCAATGAGAGTTATACCATAGCAATTGAATTATTGGTATGTGGAAAATTTGTGGATATTGAAAAATTCATATCTCCAAATCTCCATTGAGGGTCAAAATGGAAAATCCAAAATACCGAACGATTGTTATCACTGATCGAGTATGATAAGAGAAAACAAAAAGAAAAAAAAAATTTGCAACGGAATTGAAATTTTAATTGGGTATTGGGTTTATATGAAATTTCCTATATGTAGCAATACATATATGTATGCATGTGTGATTATACAGGTATATAGTACATTGCTTTATATACATAATATACACGCGAATATATGTTTATCCGCGTGGTGTTTATCTTCCCACGAGTTTACGTCGAATGATCAATTATAATACGTCTTATAGGTATATATGTTACATTCAACTCGATTAAAGTAAACGGTTTCTCTTTGATCATAAGCGTCTTTATATAGCTATAAGAAGATCAGACTTTTTGATTCAAAAGATGAAAAAAAAAAAGTTGAAAAAAAAATGTAGGTATCAAGGGAAATAAAGAAAGGAAAAGGCTAATTTATAAGGAAGGATTTCGCGGCATTTTATATAAAGGCTTTTTATACGATCGATTTACCTATATGTATGAGTAAGTTGTTGAATGAAATTGAGGAGAGAGAATTGACGTTTGTTTACCCTCCTGTAAAAGGGGATGAAAATGTTAAGAAAAAAGCTGAAAAAAAAAATTTCAGTTTTAATGCATTATTGAGTATATGGGGTATATATGTAATACGTAAATATATGTATGTAATATATGCTCTATATACAGCGTTATGGAGCTATTGAGCAGTTTATCGAACGCGGAATAACTTTATTATATGTATATTGAACATCAAACGCGCCCGGGTTGAACTTTAACACTGCTTTTGTGTGGGCGAAGGTATAAATATACATATAGGTAGGTATAATACGTACTGGGAGTATTCGTGGAAACGCTTGATAGGACGCCTGCATACAGGCAACTCAAAATGCCAAAGGATACGGAAATACCATAAAACTATATATAGCGGAGTGGAGGGCAAAATGGTCACCCTAAGAAATTAACGCTTCGCAAATATAGAGGTTTCCCGTTTGAATCGATGGAGCTCCGAATTTTTGCCGAAAAACGATAGCCCGACAGATGCCGAGTGTTGAACGCTCTTACCTGAAAAGTTCGAAAATTATCGGCAAAATCGACACCCTAAAAATTTTCGAAAATTTTCCAAATTGAAACAGTTCGAAATTTATTTTCGTATTTACTTTAGAATACTTACTTGTTACTTTTTTTCGAAAAAAATTTCTCCTCTTGCCCGCCTCTTCCTAAGTTGTTAAGATATATAATTGATTTAGTGTTCAAAGTTTGCTAGAGAAAAGTAAACAATGGAATCGCAAACGTTTTTCAATTTTGAAAAAACTACGAAAATTTTTTAGAGGTGCCCATTTTGCCCTCTCCTACCCTATACATACATAAATCATTTATACCTTAGATTTTGCATACAATTTTTATACATTGATATACACTCACGTGATATAATAATGTACTAACAACAATACATATACTGAATAAAAAATTAGAACAAAAACTAAATTTTACATACTCATTTCAATCACTTTTTATAAAAAAAAAATAATTCATTGTGTTCTACCTCTCCGTTCATATTGTTTTCATTCAAAAACACTCATAATGTATTAATTACTCCGCAATTCATTAACAATTCATTTTACCAAACTCGACTGCCGCAGCAGCCGCGAGTTTAATCATCGCAATTTCGAATTTTCCCATTCTCGTATGTATACAGCGAATCTGTGTTTCACATATAGTATAACAACAGGGGTAACTGATATCCCTATAGTTCTGAGGTAATGGTTATCGTCATACAGGCGCATATCGTAAGAAAGAGTCGATTGAGTTTTCGTTCATAATTATGCGATCATGATTGATATAGAACTAGCAAGGGTGGTTTGATGCCACTATTTTTTGTTCATTTATTCAATGTGCAGAGGAAGAGAAACATTTAATTTCTCTCAATTTTGGGTCCCTTTGATAATACATCAGTAAACTAAACGATAAAAAAAGCTTTACAAATTGACTTTTCCTTTTGTCCAGCGTCTTTACCTCTCCTCTTCTACTTTTTTTCTCCTCTTTTCTTCTCTTTATTTTTCTTTCTTTCTTCTACTTCTTCTGTTTTGTCTCTTTTATCTGCTTCTGTACATTTGAAATTAGGCTCGAAGCAGTTTAGATTTAATGGTAAAAGTGCTGCTTTTAGAGCACGAGACAAGTTGATTGGTCTTGGCGTGGGAGTTGGAATGGTTATATACCTATATACTACATAGAGACGGGGTGAAGAGGAGTAGGAGATGAGGAGATTGTGTGGTCGAAGCAGAGTAATTTGGTCTTGAAGGATAGCGAGATTAGGGTAGCTGCTGCTGCCTGCCTGCTGGTGCGGCTGCTATCTGCTACCTGCTGGGATCTTCGCGGAGAAAAGAAATCGCGCACGCAATAGTAGAAATAAGGTATATAGCCTGCAGGAAAGGAAATGGAAAGAGATCTTTTATAATAAGATATTATAAGAGATAAAAGAAGTTAAAAAAGAAAAACCAATCGGAAAATAACTTCCACGTATATAATGTTCAATATATATATAATATTATATACTATTTTATATTTATTATATAAATTGAAATTACACGCTATATATCGCGACTATATCCAATCTATTTTCATCCGCGTTTCTATCACTTCGCTTCACAAATAGCGAGAGAAAAATAAAAAGGGAAGGAAAAATCTTTTACATTTTATAATCCTATAATGTATGAAATTATATTATAGAAAACAGTATTACACATTAGTTATACAGTATTTGGAATGTGTTTATTAACCGAAATTTATAGTAGCTGTAGGGTAGGATGGTTTACGTAAAAGGAGGTAAATTATACTGGCACTGCAGTTATATCACAGCCCTCCGTTCTAAATCCAATTAATTATGATTTTATTAATTAAATAAAACTTGTTATATTACCTGTTGCGCGTTTACATAGGTATTATACGTATATATATATATATTAATCCGAAGTACCCACCTAGGTGCATGTCGAGTTTCTGGTTTATAAACTTCGGTCTGAAAACTCATTCATCAAAATAATTATACTTCGAAAACTACGTCATACACGTATATCACACAAGTTATAAGTTATTATCAAGTTCTGATCTGATATATCAAATATACTATATCATACATCGTTTATATAACAGAACTTTATATATTTACATATTGGAGGGAATCAGAGAAAGAAAGAAAAAGTAAAAAAGAAAAAAAAAACAAAAAACGAAAAAAAACCTTACAACGCGGATCTCAACGTAAAATTTTATTCGAGTAATATAGCATCAGCTGTAATATCGGCCCTCTTGCTATAAAATTAATAGAAATAAGATTCGCAATTCGAGTCTGTATTAGGTACTATATTATGCATGTAGTTCCTGCAGGGAATAGAAACCACAGGCAAAGATCCTGCAGATCCGATATACATAGGTATAAGTATATATGTATTATATGGGTAGATATATATACATGAAGCATTTTGATGAATAATTTAAGGGTAAAGCGACCCATATAGTGATTAAAAATTAAATACTGTTATACTCGGAGGGTCCTACGGTATATATGTATATGTACCTATGTACAGGTATAGGTAAATAACGAAGGTATATACGAAATAATTCCGCTCGAACAAATTTGATTCTCGTTCGCATCTAGTTTATACCGAATGCTTGGCAAAGTCAGAGTACGACGCCAACAAAGTTAATTTTCCTATGTATATAGGTATATGTATGTATACCAGTCTTATATACCTATATCAACGTGATTTCGGGCGAGAGATCGAAAAGGCCTAAGAGCTGCTTCGTGCCAGCTCTGGAGCTTAGGGTTCTGAAGGATTGTGAATTCCGAGTTTGCGACCCTCTTTTAACTATTCGCGGTGATACAATGAAGCTCGGGATATACATAGGTATACGTACTATAGTATACAGACTGCGGAATTCTTCCCGTCAAATTATTTCCCGAGGAATGAGATTATATTAAAACGTGAAACGGGAGAATTTCTGACTTCCCAGTTTTTACCATTCATTATTATATTCTTTGTTTCAAACTAGATATTGAATCGATTTGTTTCTACCTAAATATACTACATATGGAGCGATTCTCTGGAAAGTATAACGCGCCTAAAAGGTAGGCAAACACGAGACGTCGACGATTGGGTTTTATTTATTACGTAGGGGAAATGAAACCCAATCGTCGATGTCTCGCGTTTGCCTACCTTTTAGGCGCGTTACTTTCCAGGGAATTGCTCTGTATATTATGTACCTAATAAATCTGATATGGTCCAGTCGCAATCTTATTATTATATTATAGTAGTGAGGTAAATGAAACAACTCTCGATTACTAAAAATATACATATAACTTGTCTAGGTGTACACTATACTATACATACATCCATACACCTATATAGGTATATACCTAGATTTACTTACAGTTTGCTTAAAGCAAATAGTCTGTTTTCCTGCAGGAGTTTGAAATTAACTTATCAAGTTATTACGTCTAGGTATAACGGCTGATCATATGAACCTTCCTGTATAAATTATTACGTATGATATTGATCATATAATATAGTTCAAAATATTGCGAGACAAAAATTTGAGCAAGAAAAATCTACCAATTTTACTTTCAAATATGTAATAACGAACCGCTATTCGGGGGTATATGTATATACCAAAGAGATCAAAGATGTCAATATGTGTTATACTATTTGTTATATCATGTTTATGACAATTAACGTGTGTCAATTTGCGAAGCTCTATTTAAGCCACATCAATGGATATGTCGTTATTCATTACGTAGGTGTATGTATGCTTTGAGAGAGAATGAAAATTTTATTGCTACCTGTATGGAAATAGGATTTGAAATTGATATACCTAATTCGTTGTGAAAGGATAATATGAAGGTTCAAAAACTCGATTAATAATCCACGAATCTATACAGCTTCCCAGGATTATAATCAAGGCTTATAAAAAGGGGAACGCGTTAACGCGTTAATTGTGTACGTAGTTATACCTATATATACTATACTATGTATATAGATAAGCGCCGTCACTTTTCGATATTACAGATTTATTATACATGATAGGGTGACAGCGTGAGCCAATTTTTTTTTTTTTTTTTTCTTACGATTTAATGCACTCCATATTTTTTTTGTTTTATCAACGATTTTCATTCTTTTTTTTCTCAGGAAGATAGAAATTTTTTGAAACGCGTTTGCACTGATCAGTAATATAGGTAAATTTTATAAACATCATCGGATTCAAATTTCAGGGTATATTTTTAATTTTGGTACAAAAATTAAGAAAGACATGAAAATAAAATCCGTTTTTATTTTTTGTCACCTGGAATCGTTTATAATCCTAATAAATTAGTATAAAATCCTTGCTGTTATTATCATCTTGATTGAACACTGTGCAAACTCCGGTTTGTATAAAAATTAGCTAGAATTGATGACAGTGAAAATTTAATTCATTTAATTAGTCATAATTGCTTTAGCACGCTGACAGTTCATTGTCAGTACTTAAACTTAATAATTCGCTGCCTTCCCTTCTCCATTAATTAATACTTTTGAGGGATCATTTTACACGGTCCGTGTAACCCTTGTTAAATATAGGTATATATATACCTTTACAACAGGTATGGGTGTTTATATGTACATAATTAAGCTAAATTCCAATTTTGCTTCAACGGGAAAAGGGTTGTGCCCAACCCTTTTATTATGTATATACCTAATACTCCTCTACGTTTACCTATATGCATGTATGTATTCACATTAATATTATATATGACAGATATAGATCTGCAGTATACTATATCATGAGTATCAGTATCCACGATAGGTAACATATACTATATACCGAGAGTATTCGTGCGGAAGCGCTTCATAGGGAAGTGAAAACGCCTGCATACAGGCAACTCAGAAGTCAGGCGATGAGATTTGATTGCACGAATTGCGTGCCCATTGGCTACGTGAGAACAAAACCTCATGCCTTGATGTTTGAGTTGCCTGTATGCAGGCGTCCTATGAAATGTTTCCACGAATACTCCCGGTATATAGGTATATTTACAATCTATACCATAGAAATCTCTGCTGCAGAAGCCAGCTATCGCGTATACCTATAGTATGTATATGTATTATAAAAAGTGTTATTAATCTGAATGAAGGATATAATAGACTATAAAACGATTTACGTATACCTTTTCATTGTTTATTATACATTTTTGTTTTTTATCTCTATACAGAGATTACTGCTCGATTAATAACATACCATTCATTCTATGGCGTATCTCTCTTTGTTATAGAATAACTCACATATATAGGTATATAATATACCCATGTGCAGAGTTATTCTTTGTTTAAAGCCGTATAGTCCAGACGTGATATAACTTGATTAATTAATCTATATTTACCTGCGGTGTAATTATTCATTCTTGTGAAGGGGAGAGCTAATATAATAATATTTATTAACAGCTTAGGTGATCCTCGAAAATTTTCAGCAAGCTTCTTGCAATTATATTATATAGGGTGTATTCCATATCAATTCGACCTGGGCCTGACCCTTGACCTCTCACCTATATTCACTTCTGACTGTAAATAGCAATTATAGAATTTTGTTCAGATTTTTCAAAATAAATTTGAACGCGTCATGAATTTTTGAAGTTTTTTTTTTATTCAACATCTCGATGGCCGTGATCGGAAACTCTGAAAAAAATCTTAAAAATTCTGTATCAGGAATAAACATTTTTCAACCAAAATTCATAATGTCTGGGTTTTTTTCTTCAACCATATACCTAGGTAGTATCATAATAGCGAAGAGGATTGGAATCAGTTTCGGTATAGTGAATCGGCAATTTTTTGAGAAAAATATTAACATTAGAATTCTCACGTACGCCAACTGTTTTATTTGCAATTTAAGTAAACGGTAGCATGGGCATAATATACCTTATATACCTACTATATGTAATATCTACTATATTAGATTGCGTAGGTAAATAGAAAACGTTATACTTAAGTAAACTTCGTGTCGAAATTTATATCGATATATTAATCATTATCTTTTTTTTCTTGTTAAAAAATCTTCCAAAATCATATCCTTTTTTATTTTATTTTATTTTTTTAATTCTACTATACTTCCTTCTTTCGTAAAATTGCTAATTCTCTCGTCTGGATTATAATATTCCTTGAATAACGTTATAACGTATAATATATTTCGTTACGTTATTATGAATTTTAGAAAACGCAAGCCGTTGGTGTTGGCCGAATGAAACATGGGATAAATATTCAGATTATTCGGCATGTAACAACATAATATTATCACCTGTACAGGAAGCTGCAGGTACTGAAATCACCACGATGATCTACTTCATTGGATACTCATTTTCACTCTTCAATCTCATCGTAGCTGTCGCTATATTTTTATATTACAAGTAAGTGATTATTAATTACATATACCTGTATTTAAATACTGACAATCACCTCTCTGCAGATATTCGTGGAAACGCTTCATATATGTATAGGGAAGTGAAAAACGCCTGCATACAGGCAACTCATAGGTCAAGCGCTTAGATTTTATTTCGCATATGAGGCAGAACACATCAAACGTTCCCACCAAAAATTTTGTTCCTCCCACTTTCTACTTGGTGTCATTTTGAAGGGTGAGGAACAAGGAATTTTTTAAGACATATTTGAGCAAAAACGATACTGTCGCATTTTGAGAAAAACTTGAAAATATGTTTATATTCGAAAAAAACTATCTAAATTATTAACAAATTTTATCCTCCCACTTTCCACTTGGTTTCATTTTGAAGAGTAAGGAACCAGGAATTTTTTAAGACATATTTGAGCAAAAACGATAATGTCGCATTTTGAGACAAACTTGAAAATATGTTTGGAATCGAAAAAAAACTATCTAAATTTTCTTTCATCGAAAAATCCTTTCGATAGACCGAAAGATTGCGAAAAACCATTTCCAAAACTGTCCTTACAACGTAGAATCCGCCTATCAGCAGAAAAGTTACAATACATCAAAGGACGGCCTGCAGACTGCAATAGCGAAATACGTGTACCTGTACCGGGACAACGGGTCGGTATCCAAGCTTCCGTTTCAGGGGGTTAGACGGGGACCACTAGTACTGCATATTGTCAGAGTTTCAATAAGATCAGGCACAACAAAATTTTTGGTGGGAACGTTTGACGTGTTTTGCCTCATATACTATTGCGTGCCCATTGGCACCGACGAAACAAATCCTAATCGCTTGAATGATGTTAGAGTTGCCTGTGTGCAGGCGTCCTATGAAACATTTTCACGAATAGATCCGGTATATGATAGTTTCTTTCATTCACAATTGAATTATAATATAACTTATATACCTATCAAATTTATTACATGTATCACAAAGAGATACTATATAACAATAAGATCTGTATAAAGAGAAATCGCGTGCGCGGCGTATGCGGTGGACACTGACTTTAGTTTCTATTGTAATCTAGCTCTAGGGTGTAGAATAATGGGAATAGGAACCCGCACTTCTGTCCACGTCATCCACAGCTGTATATCTACATCTTTGGAAAATACCATGTATTTTGTTATAAATTGTATAACTACTGCATAGTAGCTATTCGAATTGCGGTCAACGTTGTATAATGATTAATTCAATCCGATTCACTGTGTCCAAAGTTTGCTGTATGATGCATTTAGATTCAGATTTAGATGGATGTAATGATTGTGATATATGTACTCCGAATCGAAATCTATCGATCATATAAACTCGCGCGTTAACTAATTCCGTAATAATAATTTGTTGTAATAATATTTTATACTTTTGTTTTTTCTCGAACTTCGTTAAATGTATGTATATATATAATATACTATATATATACCCATGCGGGTATATATAATCTGTATAAAGTTCAATCAATCAATCAATCAAACAATTCTCGAAAGTTTCGTGGGCGAACATTATTGATATATAAGTAATGACATTAGCTAACTTTCGTATAATATTACATTTCTGTTCATATATAGGTAATATTATACCTATACATTCATTCATCCGTGAAAATAAATTCTTTATTATACAAGATCGAGGGAATTCAATTTTAATGCGTTTTCCTATATACGTGTATATATATCTATAGGTATATATATTGCACTACATACATAGTATATACCTAATACCTATCCTTGTATATAGTATATCGTCATAATCCTTTCTAGTAGATTTAATCAATTAATAACTATATGATGTATACAGAATTTTGATAACTCGATAATAAAAAAAAAAAAAGTTTATGCGCTTCGCAATAAACTTTCACCGATTAAAAGAGAGAGAAACTAAATCCCGCAATCCATTTCAATTACATATCGTTTACGATATGATATAATCCGATCAGTTATACGTACACCTATAGGTATATATCGGATCGCATGAGAGAAATTAACATTTAATCCTATAATCCTTGATATAGTAGGAAAATGACTTTGATTGTATAATTAGAGTTAATAATCTGTATAATTCTCTATTATTTGTTACAGGGAGCTAAGATGCCTCAGAAATAACATTCATACAAATTTAATGTTCACATATATCTTAGCCGATTTAATGTGGATTCTAACAACCGTGATGCAGGTAATATATAATATACATATTATAATAATTATAGGTATATCTATTTCAGAGATATTAGAGTATTGAGATTGTATAATTGAATGAAAATAATTGAATATAATTACGAAATAAATATATTTTCAAAATATCTATTTACCTATGTGGACGCGTATATATTATTGCAGATATCAACGCAAACGGATCTTCCAACTTGTATAATATTTATATCCCTTCTAAACTACTTCCATATGACCAATTTTTTTTGGATGTTCGTCGAAGGTGTGTTATTATATATATTAATTTTAAATATTTTATAATAATGAAAAATTCCTAAATTCTCGATTTATAATAATCTATGATATAATATAATATTATATTCAATCATTTCAGGATTATATCTGTACCTGTTAGTCGTGAAAACCTTTACCGGAGACAATATCAAGTTAAGACTCTGTCTGATTATTGGCTGGGGTACGTCAGTCTTATTAATAAATCGATACATGTATATATATACTCTATCATATACACCGTGCTGAATCGCCCTTATTTATATATGATTCGTGTATGGCTAATGCCCCATATACATTACCAAACGGCAAACAATTTTGATGCAAGACATGTTTTATTCCGAATTAAAAGAATTCAAGAAATTGCAGTAAACCCTTTATCACACGTCGAATTGGCATGGAATGCACCATATAAATTTTTCGATTACTTCATGTCAGTTGAATATAAATCAGGTCAAATTGGCATGAAATGAAACTGTACAAATTTTTCAATCATAAAGAACATAACGTCATATTCGTTGAGAAGAGGTCGAATAGGCACGGAATGCACCATATAAATTTTTCGATCACTTCGTGTCCGTTGAATATAAATCCGGTCAAATTGGCATGAAATGGACTATACAAATTTTTCAATTACTATACAGAACATAACATACTGATCATTGCAAAGTCGAATTGGCACGGAATGCACCATATAAATTTTTCGAGTTTGAACTGGCATGAAATCCACTATATATAGTCTACACACTTTCCATCTTTACACAATATAATGATTCATAACATGAATCAAAAACAAATATAGTATCGAATACACCATATAATATACAGGATGTTCCATGCCAACTATAAATGCTACATCGAAGCATGATTCACAGTTTTTCATTCATAATTTATATTCGTACCTCTTATAGGATTGCCATTACTTGTTATTGGAACATGGGGTATCGCAAAATCATTTCAAGACGCTTCTCAAGGTGGTCTGCCGATGGTATGATTTGAAGTAAAAAACTAATAATTTGACTTCATAATCGTCATCCTCAATCATTGAAACTAATTTCATTTCAGGAAGTATCGTTATCCAAACACTGTCCGTGGATGACGCCGCATTCAACCGACTGGTTTTTCCAAGGTCCAACCGTTGTCGTTCTCTGCATGAACGTTATATTTTTGTTCATGATCATGTGGGTGAGTAGAAAATTTTTCAAAAATCAGTCGTCACCAAGAATCAAAGGCCTGCGCTTATCATAAATTATTACACCGTTACAGGTACTGATAACAAAACTTAGATCAGCTAACAACGTGGAAACTCAACAATACAGAAAAGCTACCAAAGCACTTCTGGTGCTGATTCCGCTCCTAGGGGTAACTTATATATTGACAATGGCCGGCCCTGAGCAGGGTCACGTACGTGATATATTTGTGAATCTTCGTGCAGTACTGCTATCTTCTCAGGTAGCGTGTTATTGCTCATTTTATATCCGAGTATGTATGTGATAGAACGTATGGTTTAATTTCTAATTTCACAGGGACTTTTGGTAGCGCTTTTTTACTGCTTCCTTAATACCGAAGTCCAGAATACGGTGAGGCATCATTTTTCGAGGTGGAGTACGGCAAGAAATCTTGGAACCGATAGGCGGTACTACAGCTATAACAATTGGTCTCCGCGTTCAAGAACGGAGAGCATAAGGTAAGCAGAGTAACACGCAGAGTATTATCATGTCTGTGTAATTAGTTATGCCTATATGTATAATATATTAGTTGATTTTCTTAGACTTTATTGTCAACCGTCTAATCCTTATCGGAAAAGGGAATCTACAGTTAGCGAAACAACAACAACAACAGTTATTGGGCCCAATTCAACGACAGCTTTTATAGAGCGTGAAAAAAAGGCGATATCTGAAGACCTTAACGAATAGAGAAAAGAAAATAATATAATATCCTATAATTATATATATACCCTTATTATATATTTTAAGATAAATATATTATTCATACATCTAGGTGTATATCATTGTTCATAACAAATTATACATCCGTATATTATTATCTACTAATATTATATTATATGTACAATAAGCGATATTAATATGTATAATATTACTGGCATCGTTATACCTATTACATTTCTATAAACCAGGGTAAAAAGAAAAGAAAGAAAAAAAGAAAATTATGAAATTCACCTTCTCTGTATGTGATGTGTATACGATTTCATTGATTTCATATACTATACCTACTATAATAATATGTTATTTTTCTAATAATCAAATAAAATCATTAATTTTTGCTAATGAAGAAAAATTTACCTAAATACTTAAACAGAAATTCTAGTATATATATATATGGTACAAGGTATAATGATCATATCAGATACATATGTAATGAATTAATGAAATGCGAGAAGGATGATTCACTTTTTGCAATATAGATTATCTAATATTATATTCATGAATGTTTAATGTGAAAATTTAAACGAAATTGAATTCAAACGACACTTTATTCTTTTTTATATATACTATATGTATGTGTTTCATATTTATGAAATTATTCAGAAAAGAGAGAGAGAGAGAGAGAGAGAGAGAGAGAGAGAGAGAGAGAGAGAGAGAGAGAGAGAGAGAGAGAGAGAGAGAGAGAGAGAGAGAGAGAGAGAGAGAGAGAGAGAGAGAGAGAGAGAGAGAGAGAGAGAGAGAGAGAGAGTAGAGTAGAGAGAAAGAGAGAAGAAAAAGGGCATTATGTAATTATTGTTTATTCATAGTATTCGCATGAACAAACTAAATTGTTTTTTTTATATATATAATATATTTAAATATATAACAATTTGTTTATTTCTTTTATTTCTTTATCTTTATCAGAATGACAAAAAAATATTATGTCCATTCTCCAAGAGTGCCTATAGAATCGTGTGAAATTCATACGTTGCCATAGAAAGATTTTAATTCTTATTATTAATAATTTAATGGAATATAATAAGGAAAAAATAATTTTTTTCTTTTCTTTTTCTGAGTAAAAGCATTATCAGTTAAATACATGAAGCAAGTTATCAAGGCAATAAATAGGTGGATTCTTTGTATTAAAAAATAAATACTTATTTCCAGCTGTTATGTATATCAATATTTAGATATAGTAATTTAATTACATGTATTGAAAAAAAAATGATTGAAGAATTTTCGTCAAAGGCAACTATATGTATAGTCGTATTTTCTAATTTGGACATGTAATATATTACCTCTGATACAATATAAAACAAGATAAAAATATTGCATTTCAAATAATGATGTAATGAGAAGAAGGAAAAAAGTAAAAAAATAATAAAAATATATATTATATATATAGAATACTATAATACTATATAGTATGTATGTATTATATTTGCCAATAAATTAGGACGAGGTGAAAATAAGGCAGATTATATTTTGCTATGCATTTAAATTCTGCTGTGAGTTAAAATTGACTTTTATAAGCTGATTAGGTAGTTTGAAACCGTTGAAGAACAAGAACGAGAAATTTAGGGTATAGTATAATTAAGAAGAATGACCTACTGCTGTAACAAGAAATTAAAATGAACTTATAAATATAAACGCAATTAATTTATATTAATAATAATAATATATATATATATATAATATATTCTCTAATTTGAATGAATGAATGAATGAATGAATGAATGAATGAATGATTAGATGAATGAATGAATAGCGTTGCGATAAGATATCGAAATATCAAATAAATTTGGAAGAGTATAATATACCTATATGATAAGATATTGAGTGAAATAATATAGTAGTTTTAATTAATTAATCAATCTTATGTAATTTTTTTGTTTTTTTTTTTGTTTTCTTTTTTACATTCAGCGATAATTTAATATTACAATAAAGAACTGCGGATACCGTCTAATATTGTTAACTGTCTCGATAAGAAATCAATGTATGTTAATATGTATGTATGTATGTATCTATAATACCTAAAACAAATAGGTGTGTGTACAACTTCTTTATGATACAAATATATTAAGACATTTTATTTTATATACCATTTAACATTATAATTAGGAGCTTATTTTTTTTATTTTAATTTTTTTTTTCTTTTTTTTTCTTAGCTCCAATTTATTAAACCCTTTCTCTCTATTGTTGTTATGATTTTTTTTCTTTATTTTTATTAATTTTTATATTTATTTTTAGAGCTATCAATTCTGTTTTACTAAACTCATTTGGTATAAAAACGAAAGAATTGTAAATCATCATTTATTTTTGTTTTTACCAAAGTTCATCATTAGGGGAATTTTTATATTCCCAAATATATATATATATATATTATCGGATAATTGTTAAGAACTACGCACATTTACGCAATTATCTTTATACACTCATCCCACCACTGATATTCGGCTACTCATTTAGGAGGTATTAATCTTGATGTATCTTCGTGGTTTTGGTACTTTGGTTTACTATGCGTAAACGGCAGGTATCGATACTTCACCATATGCTGTAACAAGTTTAGCAATATTAATATCATTAATAAATCGCATTGAATAATATCAATATCAATATCAATAAATTAAAACTGAATATTCAACATTTTGATTACATTGAGTCAATTTTTATAATAGTTCAATAGCTCGATTCGCTATCCATCCTCTGATCTAGCTAATAGAATATAATTACACAACAATTACGCGCATTAGAGGGATGAAAATTTGCGAAAAGGGTTTATACCTTAATTTGCCGCTTCATAGTGATGCAGAAAAGTGTTATAAAGTACATAACAAGTATCGGCCAAAATACTGGAATATTAAAACAATCAAAGAAGGTGCAGATCATCGCGAATACAGTCGACTTAGTCACTGAATACCAGAACTTAAATTCAGGTAATCGTCTTATAAACGGCCTGAATTCTTCGTTTGACCTTGTGGGGAGTTCGGGACCGTCGCAATCTGCAATATAAATGATTTTTTATTAAATTGATTGATTAAATTTGGTTTCTCATTTTTCGTTCGTCAAAACTTGAAGAAAAATTAGGTAATTGAATTCTGAATTTGGAAGTGAACTAATTCCCACCGTCAAAGTCCATCGCGGGATCAATTTTTGGCGTCAGGAATGCGATGAACAGATTAAGGTGGTAGATACCCAGCGCGTATGTGACGATATACCAGCCCTGTGAATAAAAATTAATGCATTACAAATCGTCGATCGTTTCTTGTTCAATTTCGAAGTAATACTCACTTGTGTTAATAGAATACGCAGAATAAATATGGCTAAAAGAAACGCGGCGAATATCCATCTAGATATTGCGTGGGGAGTCCACAAGTCGAGATAACTTTGATATATCTGAAATAAGGTAAACTAATAATGAAAAAATGATGTCAAATGGTAATCGTAAGCCGATATACGCTGTGTAACGGTGATTTTATATTTTCACCTGTGATATTCTAGTTATTCCTTGACTAAAGAAATTCCTCCTTGGCGTACCGCCCAAATCTTCATCTTGCATCATGGTAATTAACTAAAACAGTGATAAAAAAAAGGCATTTGTTTTTTTTTTTTCTCTCTTCAACGATATTCTGCTTTTACAACATTATAGGAGTGCAACGATCGACGAGAGATACAAAGTAAGTCGATGTCAATTTTTTTTCTTTTTTTTTGCTTTTCAATTTTTAGTATAGTAAAAGATAAGAAATTACGCTAAGAAATTGTTTGTTTGACTCAAACTGATTGTGTAACACAATGATAATGACAAGACTTTTTATAGAATTTTTTTTTTTTCTGTCTCTCTCTCTCTCTCTCTTCTTTACGAAATAATTGTAACATGCGTGAAAAATAAGAATACATATAGAATTTCGAAAACATTACCCGAAGGTTTTTTTATACTGTAATATACTATAAAAACGACAGAATTATAATATAATAGAAAATAAATCGCGCTATAGTATGATGTAGAAGTATTTTTTAATTATATTTTCTAGGCTAAGCGAAAAAAAAGAAGGAAAAAAAAATGGTAATTTTTATTGAAAATTAAATTGATAAAAATATTGAGAATAGTTATGGCATAAGCGACAGAGTAAAATCCTGAATGATAATGAAGTAAGAAAAGTGAAAAGTAGGGTTTGACCAAGTAGAGGTATAGTAGGTAGGTAGGTCATTGAATGGTGAATAATATTAATTGCTAAGGTAGTTAGAGTAACCCTAACCTATAAATGGTATATAATTTCGGTTTGTGTAAAACGGTGTATAAGTAAGTTGTCATATGTTATAAATAGTGTTATATTTTACCTAAGGAATAATCTGTGTCAGCTGACCGTTTGATATAACAATAATAATATGTGATTAGAAAAATATTACACGTCACAACATAAATGGCATACTACCTATAGAAATAGGATTATAGAATATAATATATTAAAGAATTCCTATATTCTATTCTATACCTATTCGCGTTTTCACCGAAGAAATACTTCATTCGGTTGACGACGGTGGCCGATTATCATTGGTTAAACTTACTCCCAGAGGTCGCTACTAGTCGACATTTACAAATTCGCAACTAGAAAGATAACAGAGATGAGAAACATGCTATAAAAATTACTTCATCTTTACCGACTGCACTATATAGTTAGACTCGATTTTCATGCGCAGTAAATTTTTTAGCAGCTGCCCATGAAATAGCGCCTTAAGGCTATCTTATCATCTATCTATCTATCTATCTCTCTCTGTCTCCTTAACCCCAAATTTTTCTCTTAGCTGTCATTTATCGGTTTTTTGAAAGCCATATTCGCTATTTGCGGAGAAGAAATATGCGATATTAAAGCCCCATAATTTGAAGGTGAAGATAAGTTTGTGCGAAGATTAGGATGTGTTGAATCTGTCTATATTGTATTAACCTGTTATTCATAGGTTATGTTATCTTATGTTGTTTTAATTTGAAGTTTAAATGGCATAATTGTATCCTCGCATATTAAATTTATCCAAATTTCACCTCAATGCTATAATAAGCGAGAAATCGAGTGAATAAATAAACTTTTGAGGTTAGATTGCAAGAATGGAGGTTCCGTTAGAAAAGGTAGAGCTACAAGCAGACGTGTATATGGTCTGTCTTCAGCACGCACTTTCGACAGAAAATTTCGAGGTAATGGGTCTGCTGATTGGAGACGTGAGTATAATGCGCAATTTTAAGATTGATATATTTTTCCAGTCGTTAACGTTGCCGATAAATATGTAAACCCTGAAATTCTACAGCTTGAATTAGGCGTTGCAAAAATATCTGCGGTTAAAATACTGCGACGATCAGACAAGAAGAAAGATCGAGTTGAAATATCGTCGGAACAAGTTCTGAAAGCTGCCGCAGAGGCGGAAAGATTGACGGTTGAACTCCAACGTCCGATGCGTGTTTTGGGCTGGTATCATTCCCATCCTCATATTACAGTCTGGCCATCTCATGTCGGTGAGAACAAGAGCTTTGTATAATATTGTTTTAGGGAAAGCGAGTTAACGGAAGTGTATGTGTTCATTACTTTGTTTCAGACGTCAGAACTCAGGCTACTTATCAAACTATGGATCACGGATTTGTCGGGTTGATATTTTCGGTCTTTTCAGAGGGAAAAGACTCTAAGGTTTAATACAGAGTTTTATCCAGATTCTGGGGTGTCCCAAAATATTTAAAGTTTAATCGATAGACGATGTGATTATAGGATAATGAAATATTACTATTCATTACAGGAACAAGAGGCACTCGTTACTTGTTTTCAGTCACATAATGGAGAGGCGACTGAAATACCATTAGAAATTCTCTACACCAACGAGTTATCTGAACAGTGTTTAAAAGTGGGTTTGAAGAGGGTTTTTGAAATTGAAAAATGAGTAATACCCTCGTTAATTTCACCATAATAATAATTCAAATCTTGTTTATCTATTAAGACGATGACTGATCTGCCAAAGATATTGGTTCAGGAAGAGGAGGACAGCGCTGAGGCGTGTAAAAATCACCCTGATTTAATGGCCACCATTCATAACAACGCAGGTATTGTGTTAAATTAATACACCAATTTCCGAATGCAAATAGTCATAATAACATTGCAAATGTTTTACAGTTCACACGCGAGCACTAGCTCACATAACGGACATCGTTACAAGACCGTTGCTGTTAACGTTTGAGAAAAGGTTGGCGTTGAACAAAATTCGCGCTTCATATTTGCAGCGGCAACTTGAGGAGTTGCAAAAAATATACGCTGACTCTATGAAATATTGGGTCTTACCAAATGATATAAGATTAAAAGAAGAGATTGAGTAATGGATTTAAAGATTTTAAAGAAGCTCTTTGGATTTGATATTGTTTATAGTCAATAATCTCTAATTTCTAACATAAAATAAATAGTTATTAGTATAATTATCATAGTAATTTAAATTTTCTTTAGAAGCTGTGAACACAGATCTCTGTATTAGATACTAACTGTATAATTGTAAGTGATTTCTTCACAAGAATACCAAAATTATGTACTATAACTTCTACTACTTATGTATAAATATTTGTTTTCAGAAAATTATAGTGCCTATGGTGTATCTTGTAAACAATTTATGGTAATAATAAGAAAATTCATTCGCTAGAAGCGATTTATTGATTTATTAATTTACACCTATTCATCGATTCGCCGAATTTCTTTGTGTGATAACTCAGAGAAATAAGGTATAGTATGTATATCAGCTTTCAGTTTCATTCATTTCATTTGAAATTTTTGAAAGTCTTCATAAAGCCCGCCAAAATTATCGACTTGCGATTGGTCGAGGTCAATTCTGACGCGCGTGCGCGTGTCAATGTCTTAAGATAAATTTAGCGGCTAATTTAAGAAAAGGTGATTTTAATCCGTAGATTATCTGAGTACGAAGCGTTACGACCTATAATACCATTTTATTAGAATTATAAAAGCTTATGCACTAGGTTAGGTGAAAAATCAATATTTCACGCTTTTGTAACCACATCAGGTAAGATGACGTCACTACGCGCGTCACGTCGATTCGACCAATCAAAGCAGACCTTGGATAGCTCATTACCTCCGCACCGGACTGTCCCGATCCAGACCACAGTGTGTCTGGCTCGAGTAAGGTTCTCTCTTCTCCGATTGATAACTTTGCTCAAAAAAAAAAAAAAATTCCCGTTACATATTTTACCAATCGATAAAATATGAAGTACATATTGGTAACCGGTGGTGTAATTAGCGGAGTAGGTAAAGGTGTGATAGCTAGTTCGTTCGGTACTATTTTAAAGAATTGTGGTATACATGTGACTTCCATAAAGATAGATCCGTACATAAATATAGACGCAGGAACATTCTCGCCGTATGAACACGGTAAGTGCAGTTTTCATTTTTTTTTTTTTTTTCTTTATCATAAGTTAACTGTGAATGGGTCGATGTTTTTTAAATTACTATTGTAACCCTTTGATCGGTATAGAAAATGTCAAATGCTTGTCGGAAACACGTACGACCATGTGGCGCGCGGATACGCCATTTTGTTACAATTTATACGCGCGCCGTTTTTATTGTCACATGACTTCCTATCGGCATTCGTATTCGGTTTCCGCAAACTGCAATGCGAATCGATAAGCGTCGACGTACGCATGTGTGTATGTATGTAACGTTTCACGGAAAACACATTGTTGCAAGTTTTGAATTAATTACGTTTTTTCACTTGGAATTTTCCTAACCTAATTTCGCACCGAAAACACATTCGAAGAGACCGAGTGAACGAAGGGCATGAAATTTTCTTTTTTCGCTTATTGCAACTCTAAGAGCGTCATGCCCTTTGTTCACTTGTTCTACATCACCGATATCAATTTCGCAATAATCGGATGTGTTTTCGCTGAGAAATTAGCTTCCGAAAATTCCAAGTGGTAAAATAGTGTTTTAATGAAAGTAGACGCATGGAACTCAACAATGCGAAACAATGCAATCAACATTCCGTGTATCAACGAACTTACTACTTCTGAAAATTAACACAATCGACTCCGTTTCTTCGTAGATAACAAACGATACACGTATATGTATACATAATAAAATTGTACACGTACCTGTAATTTGAAACTTAAAACTCTCTATACTTACGTATTTGTTTTCGTACGTAACTGAGACTTTAAAAATCTTTCTTATTATAATAAGAAAGATAATCAATGATACATCGAAATTCTATGCCTGTAGTTTACAGAAACTTAATACACACCACTATTTATTTAATGATTTAATTTAATTTCATTTCATTTCATTTAAGGTGAAGTATACGTTCTTGACGATGGTGGTGAGGTCGATCTTGATCTCGGAAATTACGAGAGATTTCTTGACGTTACATTACACAAGGATAACAATATTACAACTGGTAAGATCTACCAGTCTGTTATCACCAGGGAAAGGCGAGGAGATTATCTCGGCAAAACAGTTCAGGGTAAATTTATTCCTCATCTCTGTTTCAACTTAAACAAAATATGAAAGAACCCATTTTTTAACGTATTTTTTTTAACTTTTATCATATTTGGATATATTTTATTTTCAAAGTTGTGCCTCACATCACTGACGCCATCCAAGAATGGGTGGAAAAAATGGCTAATCAGTCGGTGACACAGGATGGAAACAGGCCAGAGGTAAAATACCAATGAATAAATAAGTTGAGTAAAAATCCCGACTAAAGATGCAAGCTTTAATATTCTATCATCTTATTTCAGGTCTGTATCGTCGAACTTGGCGGAACGATTGGAGATATTGAAGGAATGCCGTTTGTCGAGGCTTTTAGACAATTTCAGTTCAGAGTAAAGAGGGAAAATTTTTGTTGCGCGCATGTGTCTCTTGTTCCGCAGGTATATATCAATAAATGGGGAATAACGCTGCTCTGTAATTCTCTATTCATTCATATTTGTCATAAATTTCATTCTCTGATTGCAATACTTGCTGTCGAAATTCTGAAACTTTTAATTGATATGATTTTCAGCCACGATCTACAGGCGAGCCAAAAACAAAACCTACTCAATCCAGTGTCAGAGAATTAAGAGGCTTAGGTTTATCTCCGGATTTAATTGTCTGTCGGTCTGAACAGCCTATCGGCGATTCTGTTAAGGAGAAAATTTCAAATTTTTGTCACGTCGCCCCTGAACAGGTGATTTTGAAATTCGATGTCATTATTGAAGAATTTTGATCTTTTAGTAATGTTGAGATTCTTTTATTGTTTCATTTCCAGGTGATAACAATTCACGACTTGTCTTCCATTTATCGGGTTCCATTGCTGATGGAAAATCAGAAAATTATTGAATTTCTGAACGATAGACTACAGTTGAATATCACAATGCCTAGACCTCGTCATTTCATGCGTAAATGGAGAGATCTTGCCGAGAGAATTGATCATTTACGTAAAGAAGTGAACATCGCATTGGTAGGAAAATACACAAGACTTGAAGACTCGTATGCGTCCGTTACCAAAGCTTTACAACATTCGTCCATACAGGCTGGCTACAAACTTAATCTAACTGTAAGGTTTCGGTTTTTATCTTACTCACATTATGTTTTTCATTCGTTATTTTTCTAATCCCCGTAATTCTCGCCCACTAATTACCTAAAAATATCAAATTTCAGTATATCGAAGCTGCGAGCTTGGAACAAGCGACGAAATCAGAAAATCCTGTACTGTATCACGAGGCGTGGCAACAGCTGTGCAAAAGCGAGTGAGTTGGTTCATCGACTCGCGCGAGATAAATTCGTATTCTGATAATTTCCAAATATTTATTGAATCGAGATCATATTTTAATACCGAATGATTTTTTACAGTGGTGTGATAGTCCCCGGTGGATTTGGCAAACGAGGAATCGAGGGAAAGATGGAGGCATGTAAATGGTGCAGAGAAAACGACAAACCCTTCCTAGGAATTTGCCTCGGCCTTCAAGCAGCAGTTATCGAATTTGCTCGCAACGTTTTACATCTGGACGGAGCTAATAGCACAGAAATTGATCCTGATACTAGTCATCCGTTGGTTATCGACATGCCAGAGCATAACCAGGGAGAAATGGGTGGAACTATGAGACTAGGAAAAAGAAGGACAAGATTTACAGCAGCTAATTCAGTGATAAGTGAGTATGCTTGTAGAAATTGATCAACATTTTTCTAATTCAATTTTAATCCTACCCTTCTCGCAGAGCAACTGTACGGCAATAAAGATGATATCGAAGAGAGGCACAGGCATAGATATGAAGTAAATCCGAAATACGTTGCTGATCTAGAAGCTGCAGGATTGAAATTCGTCGGTAGGTTTAAAAACTTGAACCATGACATTGAAAAATTTATGCTGAAACTTTACAAACCAAACGGTTGATATTTTTTCCTTAAGGTCACGACGACGACAAAGTCAGGATGGAAATAGTGGAGTTAGAAGGACATCGCTATTACGTAGCGACTCAATATCATCCCGAGTATTTATCTCGTCCTCTGAATCCTTCGCCGCCATTTTTAGGACTGATATTGGCAAGTGTGGGTAAACTTCAAGCCTACTTGGCTAGAGGCTGCAGACTTTCGCCGAGGCAGCTTAGTGATAATGAATCTGGTAGGATTAACATTCTTTTCCAATGTTTTGATTTCTGATTTCTATTTTCATATGATTATGCTTATGAATATTATTTCTCTTCCAGATGAAGACGATGCGATTGTAGCTAAATTACCATTACAAATAATCAACGAGACAAACGATTCCAGCACAAAAGGTTTAAATAATTAACTCGTGACAACATTTAATTGTCTTATAAAAATTGATGAATATCAGATTAGAATAATTGAAACTTGTTACGTATGTCTTCATAGTAAATGGACATACCTCGCAGTTTAATATTCTCAAATTTGTGTAAAAGTTTTTTTTGATAGCATTTTCAAGACTAGTAGTAATAATAATTAGAAATAAGTTTGTTATGTTGATTGATAGTAATCGTATACTATAACAACAGCATAGTTTCGAATATTTTTCTTTTTGTTTTTTTTTCTTTCTTTTTAACGAAGAAAGGTATTTTCTGAATCAGCCTTGTATGGCTACATTACACTTACTTAATTACGCTATATTATATACTATAAGTGCCAGATTTTATATTCTATTACAAACTGTTATATTTTTTACATCACGTAATAGTTAACTAGGTGTTATCATATTTTATGTAT
The DNA here is from genome assembly GCA_963992785.1 of Tenthredo livida. Taxonomy (NCBI): domain Eukaryota; kingdom Metazoa; phylum Arthropoda; class Insecta; order Hymenoptera; family Tenthredinidae; genus Tenthredo; species Tenthredo livida. Next base: position 5,077,600 of record OZ023068.1, read on the forward strand.
GATTGCAGTACTATTTCGTTGTTTATATATTCGTTGCTACTAGTATATATAAATCATACGACGATAATTGCCAATTTTATATAAATTACAATGAATTCAATTGTTTATTGAACAGAAATCTCTCTCTCCTCGTTATTTATCGAATAATTTAGTACAAAAGATTTTATACTAATATCAAAAATGTCTTAAAAAAATTTTTTTTTTGTTAGTATTCAAAATTCCAATTTAGTTTTACAAATATTAGATTAACTATTTTTACTTTTCTTTTTTTTTTCCCCTCCATTTCATGAGTACAATGTGACCATTGTTGAGTTTAATTTTCTAAAAATTAATGTATCCACACTGACGAAAATAATATACATTGTTTATATTTTAAATCTGACTCATTATCCATGTCCATTACCTATAGGTATATCATTTCAATAATTTACGAAACTTCACTTGCCTCGTACTTTATTACTAGGAAAGTGAAATCCTCTTTTGAAAATAAAAAAGAAAAAAAAAGATGTAGATCTATTTCTTGGAGAATATTTGGATTGCTTAATAGGTGTTATTATACTGCACTTATGCATATCAATTTTACTTATGATTAATTTCAACAGGATATTAAAAAAATTTTTAGTAACATTCAGATTATTTTACTATGTATAAAGATCTTTATTCTTACAAAATTCATCTGCCAAACGTTGATTGTTTTTTTTTTCCTTTTTTTTTCTTCTAAATCTTTGCTAGAAAAATGTTATTAATCACTGCTAAAATTATTCTAAATACAAGCAACGTAGTACGTTATACAGGCAATTCATCATCATATCATTTTATATTATATTTCTATGTAGTTTATAAAATTCTATTTCATTCTAGTTACTGTTTTATTATTGTTTTGAAATCTTAGGAGTTTCAGACAATGTGGTAAAAAAAAAAATGAAACAAATGAAAATGAAAATTATTATTGATCAAAAAGAAATTCAATCGTTCAAATAATCTTATATCACTATTGAATAGCTACGTTACTGAAGCATATTTTATACCATCGAATTCTCCTTATTATTTTATCGTATAGTATGTATATACAATTCAAGGTGATTCCCTACCCAATTCGACCTAAGGTTTTTAGAACAAATCGAATTGTGTAAGGAACCACCTTAACTTTCACATAGATTTCAAAAGATGTCATTTATTATTTTCCTTATCTTCTTGAAAAATCTTCAAATTTATTTTTACGTATGATATAATAAATTCAGAAACATTCCTTTGCTAGCACCCTGTTATCTATCATGAAGGCACAGCCAGGAAGTTGATTAACAAATATTAGGCGTACTACATATTATTATATGCTGATAGTCATGTTATGGTATTAAATTTTGAAAAATAAAAAAAAACAAAAAAAGAAAAGAAAACAGTCTGAGTATAATAGTATCTCAAGTAAGAATATAATTAGGTAATTAAAACTACAATTAAATGAATTCTTTGCCTATAATTCTAATCTTGTTGATTATAAGCGTGCAGATAAAGAAAAGAAAACTAAAACGAAAGGAAAAACAGAACAAATAAACAATGTTATTTTTTTTCTCTTTTGGAATGTATCAGAATCGTATACATATTTATTTTCGTAATCAAATCGCTGATTCATATAAACTATATGTGATGAAATAAAGGTGTGGTTCGATTTCTAAATAATTATAATGTACTTAGTATGATAAAAAAAAAATTACGTTTATTAGCTTCTAATCTTATGTATCGCTATAGGTATAGATAGCTAACGATCTGAGTTTTTGTTTTGTATATTAGATATTAGATATTCGCAGTTAAAATTAGAATATGATAAGATAATATGAAACAAAAATTTGGACAATTTTCATTGCAAATACCTAAGTATTTAATTAAGTATGTATATGGTCAAGTAGATAGAAAAAAAAAAAATAATTGAAATCTTGAACCACATTTGAATGTTAAAATTTTATTCACTTATACAGTGAAATAGGTATATGTACACACATAATAGCAGCATAAGTAATGTGATGGTTGATTCGATTTGATTTGATTTGATTTGATTATAAATCAGATTCTGTCTATTAGGACAAAATAGGCATTACATTAATTAAACACGATAAATAATCGCAACAAGTTACATAGTGAGTAATATAATATTATCAAATAATATTTGAAAAAATAAAAAATAAAAATAAAATAGAATAAAATAAAATAAAATAAAATACTAAAAAATTAATTAAGGTCGTTAAATGCACGTTGGACGGTAATCATATTATAAACTAGTACATAAAGAGATACATAATAATTATATAGATATAGGTATTATGAAGGAAGCAAATACTATAGATAAATACAAATTCAAGTATTTGTTAGTGGTAAAAAAATGTTTGTACATCGACCGAGATCCGAAATCTCTGATTATTATTATTATTATTATTACTATTATTAATTATTATTATATTTTTTTTCAAATTCATTTTGGCATTATCTCACTTACGAGATAAAATTTCATTATAAAAACAGTAAAAAAAAAGAACGAAAAAACAAACAAACAGGTATATTAAAATCGAGCTACCAAATTCGGGAGAATATATTAATTAATCAATGGATTTATGAAACCTAAGATACTGAACTAATTTAATCTATAATTAAGATTAATAATATCAAGATTAAATATACTGTTTGGACATTTTGGCTAAATAATAAAAAAAATAAGAAGAATTGAAAATATTTTGCTTCAACAGTAGAAAACTCAGTTGTGAATCTAAATTGAATCTTCTCAGACTGGGTGATTATTTTGAAATAGATATTCTAAAATTGAGGATTATGAATGATTGATTTATCTGCTGCCCAACAGATTTTTTTATCTTTCTTTTTTGTAAAAAAAAAAAAACAAAAAACAAAAAGTAAGAAAAGAAGAAGGCTCGGTTCATAAGTTTGTTCGGCGCGATGTAGAAAATTCTGAGTATATAATCGTATTTTAGAAAATTTTTATATGAACCATTCCTTCTTTTTTTGAACTTGATGTCCGGTCGTTGAATGAACGACGGCGGAATCAGGATCCAGAGCTATTTCTGCGCCCTTATCTTCCTGGGTTAAATATTCTCCCTTATGTCTGGCCATGTACCTTCCAATAAGCATTGCCATAATTATTAATGCGATCAATATAACTGCTAACACGCTGCCCAGTATGGCTGTATCAGTTTCGTTGTAAGCGTCTCGCAATTTTTGTTCATCTACTTGCAACGGCGGTCTAGTTTCTACTATGTTAGGCGGATGAGTGATGGGCTCAACTCCGCAAAAGTCTTCGGTCAATGGGGTACCCAATGATCTAACATTGGCCGGTCCACTTTCTTGGAATAAAAGTTTCAGGGGATAAATGTCGTCGAATTCAACCCTAGATATACAACCGGCGAATCCTTCGGTCATAGATTCGTTCCTTCCTATATACATGTACTGTATATTATTGAACTGCGCATCAGCAGAGGCTTTTATATTGAAATCGAACAACTTTGGCTCGTAGTTATCGACCTGGATGACCAAAGTAGCTCCCGAATTTCGCCTGCTTATTCTTACGTCGTGGTATTGACCGAGACCAAAATGTTTGTCGGGGAATATCACCTCTTGTCTTTCAAAACCAAAGTCGAATACTACGCGTAGATGACCACTGTTAGAAACCATTACGGTCATGTATTCTCCAGTTATATTTGAGAATAAACCGAGCAGGAAACCCTTCGCGTTTGTCGTTGTAAATCCAACTCGAATTTTTTCAGCTATAGTCGAACGCCAGCTGCCCATGAAGTCGTACTTTATCATAGAACTTTGTCGCATATTTACTCCAATTTCTGAAATAGAAAAATACACGTTAGTTATTCATCGGAGAGAGAAGAGAGAATTTTTTATGGATCATTTTCAACCATTAATGATTCGTACCGTCCGCACAAATCGGTCCTTTGAAAGCTGTCCATCGACAATCACACTTATAATCGTCAAATCTTTCGAGGCAGGTTCCGTTGTTGAGGCAAGGACTGCTTTCGCATCTACCAACGCAGTCGGTGCTGACTCCGTACAATCCCATTCTCGCGCGACCTCTAAGATCTTGTAATTGTCCGTTGAGAAGCATGGATCTTATGCATCCGACAAAACCGTCTCTGTAATCGGTGGTAGCTCCGATAACAAGTTCAGAAGTAAGATGGAGCGCTCGCACCGGGCCCGGAGGTTCTCTAACTTCGTTTTTCAAAGCTCCGTCAATAACGATCCTTGCCTCTTTGCGATTTCTTTCCACCGATACAGAATGCCAGCGATTATTAGCAAGGCTGTAAGACGTTTGAACGCTTACTGCCAGCGGACCACCGCCGGCCTGATATTGAAAATGAATTTGGTTTCCACCGTTGATAGAAACTTTTATATAATCGGTGGGTCCCTTGCTGTGAATTATAACAGCATCTTCAATGGTCGTTTTAAATTCGAAATAAATATCTCCGCTGTGACCAATGTCGAATGTTGGAAGATTTATGGTAGCGTCAACGATTCGGAATGTTACAACGTTCGTGAAAAGATCTGTAACAAAAATAAGAAATAATTTATCCGCTATTGGAGATATTTTTATCTCAAACTTACGATATCCTTCAATCATTGTTACATATTTTTATAATGATTTCAAAAATATTCAATAACACGTACAACTCGGGGATGGAATTCAACCGTCATACTATTTCTGGCTATTGGGACTTCTAGGTATCCTACTTTATAATTATTATTATCATGTAATGAATAATTTTGAGAGGAAATTTTTCTAAACTTCATCATCTATTCATATGGTACTATTCTACGATTGGAGTAGGTATCTCGATTCACAACTTGGGTAGATATAGAGATCGCATGGTACCCAAGAATAATGGTTTATTAATTACTCGTGCGAGCTACAGAAAATCTAGAAAACTTTATATACTGTTTACAATATTAGCAGATGTTGATCTTCTCTGCTTACCCAAATAATTACTTCTGTTTACCCACGACAATTCAGTTCCTTATAAATGAATTTAACGAAATTAGAAAAGCCCTCAATCAGCGTATATACTGGAGAATTAAAAACCAATTACCATCCCCTTCGCACATCAGAGGCCCTAGAGTATATCGTCCCTCTTTCTCATCTAGCGGTGTCCCGGTGTCACCAAAGCGCAGTTGTTTAACAGGCAGATGTTGTTTGTCTGTAATATCTCCGCCGTCTTCCAGCCAGCTATCGAACCCAGAATCGCAGTTACACCACTTAGTAGGTTCAACACATGTGCCTAGGATTCCGCAGTCGCATTTACGGGATCCGGGCAGTGCTCCGCCCCAGTAATCCATGCGTTGATTACCTCTGCTTACCCACCAAGAACTGGGTCTGAATTCCTCGCCGATCGGAGCTGTAAAAGGAAGGGATATAAACACCCGAGTTATCTCCGAGCTCAGAAGTTTCAAAATTTCTCATGTATTTCTACAAACTTGGAGAGTTGAAGAGCCTCGATTGTTTGCAAGCGTAGTTTATCTTCTGCGAACAGCTAGTAGATCTATTCAAAAGCGCTTCTATCTGGTCAAAGTCTGCGTCGTAGTTAACGTCTTGAATGAAACTACCCGGTTCTTCAAACCCGTCGACCGGCGTAGGTTGTTCATTGCTGTGTCTAAGAACGGTCATTATTCTTCCGTCGGAGTAAAATTCGCAAGTAACGGGGAACGGGCGAAGAGGTCCGCTTCCATCGACGTCGATCTTAACTTCAGCTCTCTGATTTACCGAGTTCATGTTTTTGTACGCCTCACAGGATAGCGGATTCAAAGCTGAAATTTCAGGCGTAGAATATTAGTCATCACTCATCAATTATACGCGCGCAGTTTGATGAATTTTCTTGCTTAATTTCCTCGTTAACTCACAAGTGTGACACACAGCTCCAGCGTAACCGGTATTAGTACAATCGCAGAAGAATTCATCAGAAGTCTGACGACAAATACCGGAATGTTTGCACGGGTTTGGATTGCAGCGATCCACCATTTGGCAGGCGTCAAAAACGACCTCATTCTTGCAGCAGTATTCATCCTCTTTCCAATCTGTTGGTAGTTTGTAGTTACCGTCGATACTTATCATCCTCATACAGCCAACGAACCCTCTGGATGTTCCCATCCCGGTAATACCACCGCCTATAAGGTACAAACCACCGGTGGACATATCTAAGAGACGTGTTGTCCGCATTGGACGACCGTCAACGTTCAGAACCAGACTGTCTTTCGCGATGGTCAATATCACTTGATGCCACTTTCCGTCGTTGAATGTTTCTTCGTAGTTGTCTAACGTCACTCTTGGGTTCGATTGAGTCTGAATATCAACCTTTATTTTACCCTCTTCGAGAAATAACTGGAAATAAATAAATGAGGAGTTTTAATGACAATGTTTTTTCCTCTAGTCTCGTATTGTTCAAAATGTAAGTGATCCACACACTTTAACGTGTCCTCGAGATGTGAATTCATGGTATAGAATAAGACCCTGGTTTTCATAACTTCTAAACGACAATGAAACGTTCATTGAATAAACTCCCTCGTATCCTCTCAGTCGGGCGAATGAACCCGGGGTCAAAAACGTTATGGGAATTATCGGAGGCTCTGGACAGCTGTAGATGGTGTTTACTTTATGGTATCTCAGATTTTCACCAGTTAATTCAGTCTCTTTAAGCTCGTGTATAAAACTGGTTGTATTAAGGTAAAAGTTTTCTATACATCCGGTGAAATTCTGATTCACTACCAAGCCGTCTTGTTTGTTTGGAACTCCGCCAATGTAGAACTGTAAACAATAAGAGTAATCGTCAGTTATGGTCCTTTCGCCATCTTCGAGGCCTGGATAACGACAGAAGTTGGCAACTCACTCCTCTGTTCAAATCAAGCCGGTAAAATTCTCCCTTGATTCTTCCTTTGATCAAAACTCTGTCTACGGAGAAAGAAATGGTCCGTCTATTCCGGGATATTACAACATCGTGCCACATATTATCGTCCAAAAGACTTCCGACTGACAAACTAGTCATCACGCCAGATCCCAAGTCGATATTTAACAGCATTCTGTTATCCCTCAACTGTAGAGCGATGAAATCCCCCTGCGTTCCCCTGGAGTATACCAACACCCCATCTGCGTTGTTTGTTTTAAAACGAAAACGCAGAGAATGACGATCCGTTTCAATTGGCTCTCTGAGAAGATCCCAGAGAACGAGGGACGAGCCGTTAAACGAGAGTAAATCAGACACTGCGATTAAACGAGGGGTTTATTAGTTAGAGGAAAGAATAGAAGTTGAATTAACATGGGGAATCTAGTTGTGGGGAAAGATTACCATAGTCGCATCCATAGAGTTCAATTCTTAGGGATATTCTATCCCTCCAACGAGTTGGATTAATTCTAATCCACTGCGCTATAATAGGCACTTCGAATTTGTTCAATGTAATAGTATCTCCGTTAACGTTTCCTTTGAACATCTGTAAGGAAATTTATAGTACGATGAATTGGTCTGAAATAATTTTCCAAACTGCAGAAAACCCTGAAGCCAAAACGAATGGGAGAAAACGATAAGATAAATGTTGATAAACGCAGGAAACAGAGTTGCGCAGGTGTTGTATTAGTCAAAATGTTAGTGACGAAAGCGGGGAGACTTAAAGCTAATTGTTCAGACATAAATTGCCAAAGATAAGGTAATATATGGATTTCGAAAGTCGTCGGGCTCCTTGCCTGCCTGCTGAACGAGAAGAAGCGTTCATGTAAGATCTAAAAGGTTTGAAATTCCAAAAGGCAAACAGAAATTGATTTTTTCCTCAATATTCTTTCTCAGTACCTCGTCCACCCCATCCTGGCTTTCATAACTGGTCCAAGCTTGACCGTCGCTTGAATACTGGACGATATACTCAGTCACGTATTCGTTAGTATGAGCGCGACCGCGGGTCGCGATGCTTCTTATCTCGTATCTATCCCCCAGCTCGATAGTCAGATGTTGATCATAGCTGCTGCTTTCCGGTGACCATGCAGAGTCCCCTGGAATTCCCGGAGCCCGTATCCAAATGTTGGTAGAAGAAAATAGTAGAAGTGAAGCAGAAAGAGAGAAAAATAAGACACAGAAATATGAGTAAAGATTATTGTTTCCTCTTCCCTCGTTACTAAAGGAAATTCAAGATTCCAAATAGTTTTATATCTCACCAGGAGAATATCACACCTCCGGTTCATCGATCTTGACCAAACTTATAGGGGTGCTTCCTTGAGCCAAAATATCAAGTACCTGCTGAATAACTCTCACGAATGGGCCCTTACTCTATCAATTCACTTAAAATGTACAATAGAAATCAGCGTAACACCTGGGTTTTCTCCAATTGCAAAGAAATAACCAGTTTTTGCTGCTGCGTTATTAGATTCTACATTGCACTGAAAATTGATAAATATTTATCATTTATTATAAATTCAAGTAAATTGATAGAGTAAGGGCCCATTCGTCAGAGTTATTCAGCAGGTACTTGATATTTTGGCTCAAGTAAACACCCCTGTAAGTTTGGTCAAGATCGATGAACCAGAGGTTCGATATTCTCCTGGTCAGTGTGTTCAATCTTCCTTCAATAATTTTCAGTTAATGTTTAATCACAATAATGCGGTCGCATTATCACCCATATAAATATTATTTAAAATCAGCATGCAAACACATGCATAATAACTTACCGCAATCTAACTACTACTCAACATTATCATTCTATGACTATTTTGGCCCACTAAACTACACCTCGTTCATTGTTAGTGCATTTGATATCCAGAAATTGGGTCTTTGACCATCGGCTAAAAGTACCTTAGTGTTGCCGTCCTCCTCTTTGTAATCTGCATAATCAAGACCGTTTGTTCCATAGCTGATACCGTACTCCATAACATATTCGCTAGAATGGGGACGTCCCTGGGTAGCCAAGGACGTCAAATTCATCACTTGGCCCAAATCGACGATCAGGTATTGGTCAAAATCCGAACTGCTAGCTGTCCATGCGTTTCCGCCTATACCACAACAACACGTACGCATGCAAGCAACTCAAACTTAACTTAAAATAAGGCATATCTATTCTTAAAGATAAAAAATATGTGGATAATGAACTAAGTCGTTATCAAATGATGATAAAAACTTAGAGAATATTATCTACTTGTCAACTCTTATGGGGAGCATCTGGTGCAGCATGTGACGGATCAATAAAGTTGTTTACCAAGAATCTATAGACTCGAGTAGTAATTGAGGGGGAATAATTAAGCTACGGATATAAATATTGATTGTATAAGTAATAATAGAAATGTATGAGTATGTTCATCATGTTTATTTATTCACCCACTGATCACCTTCACAGTACAACTGTTAGCTTAAAGAAATAAACCCTGACCTTTAAACATTGAGATTATTGATTAATATATATTTTTGTTTTAAAATTAATGTAATTAAACTCAAACCCTGCTATCCGGGTCTTTCAGGCTTGGCAAAGTACCTCTGGGAATATTCAGAGTCTAACGGATGTAGGGGAACAGAATTTTCCATCAGTTTTTCAAAGCTGATTTCCTCAAACCCAAAGCTACGCGATTCTGGAGCAGAGTTATTTTCCTGTAACGCAACGGCTACGCAGTGGCTAGAGTCTATCAGTGATTCTTCAAAGAGCCAGTCCTGCTTTATACCATCAAAATACAACTCTGTGTCTTTGACTAACTGGCCAGGAAATAATCCCGAGTTAATTTTGAAAGATAATTTCGACAAATCCATCGCTATTCCTACGCCGATTGCTTTGACGTAGCTTTCCTTCAGAGACCAGAGTCTACAGAACATAGAAACCTGGTCGACGTCAGAGCCGGATCGATTCCCTCTGATAGTCTCCCACTCAGAGGGTGAAAAATTCCTATTCATAATCCTGAAAAATTCTTTCAGCTCTTTCCCGCCGGTATATTCAAGCTTCATAACATCTACTCCTAACAAAACGTCCCTAACTTCACCGGCGAGTACAGTGTAATTTCCTTGATGCGATACATTTAAGTTAAGACTCTTGATATCGGGGTTTAAAACAGGCCGATTATTCTCGTCTCTAGAGAACATAATCTTGTCGTAAGAAAGATCTGAATATTCGTTGACAAATTTACGCATTAATAATCTCCCGGCTAGAGAAGCTCGCGCGTCTTTTCTGAACACGAATCTATCTATTCTTTGTTTTTCTTCTAATTGAATGCAAGATATAGACTTGAGGAATTCAGACTCGCTAGGATCCCATTGCAGCCAATTAAACACCCAACGTATACTAGGTTTAGACATTCTTACGCTACCCCTCATTAACGAGAGTCTATAATATCAAAATAAGAGATTATTTTCAATTATTTCTACGCTACTTCACGGGGGACTTCTACGTCAGGGCTTCCTTTGAAAAATCTTCAAACTTCCTAGCATCCACCTGAAGCAAAATACGTATAATACTCAGTCTCCCGTTTCTTTTTCCCATTCTTTAGTTATCGATCTTTTTTCTTGTACGTTAAATGATGAAATTAATTACTGAAACTTTCCCCGTGGTAAAAATCAATTGTTTTTTTTTCTCAATTTCTAGTAACATACTTATGAAAGATGAGTCAGTGGGTGATGAAAAGAAAAAAATGTTTAAATTCTCTATTAAAAAATGAATAAATAAAAATAATTAGAAAAAAAGCATCGCTAACAGAACGACACACAAATTCTATTCCAAACATTAGCATCTGAATAAAATCTGTCTAACTAAATAATAACGTGGTTTAATTATTGTCAAATAAATATATGTATGTATGTATTTCTTTTTTTTTTGTTTCATTTGTTTACCGTTAAGTATCGCATGTTTAGGTCCACGTTCGGATAAGAATGACGTAGCTGTTAGTTGAGCTCTATCAAGCAGGGGTACGCTGCATTCATAATCGTCTGAAAATTGGTATAAGTATATATTCAGTTATTCTAAATAGCTGATTTTCATTTATTAAATTAGCGTTAGTCAGAATTATAGGTGAATTAAGAAACGCCATGTTGAATATTTCTCTGGGCTTGGCCCGATAGCGCGAGTAATAAGATACGCGAAACTAGTATGTGTTAGTTATTACACATAGGTTTGATAATGGAAGAAAGGTGAAAATAACAAGTGCGATTATCGTAGATTAATAAGATAACGTTGTATTGGCGTAAATTAATAGGTAAATACTCACAGGCGCTTGTGTTCGGCAAATATATAACCGCGATAAGTGTAACTGTGTATTTTAAAAGACACATCATGATAACATTGCTTGTTGAAAAATTTTCTCGGTTACACCCAACTCTGCATTAATGAATGATGCACGCTTATGCCCACAGCGGTACACTATACAGTACACTATGGAATACGCGTGTGTGTGTGTCCTATGATTCGTAATGAAATTCTGCTGGGTGACGCATACACTGACACTATAACCGAACTCAGGTTATTACTCACTAGTCACTCACTAGTGTCACTAGTCTCGATTCGATCTTCGATATTCGAGTTGCGATTAGTTTGAAATCTCGATGTATCACGTGACTCGATTCTATGTACATCGCTGGGGATTTCGTCAACAGATGTCGCTACCATACGAGCGACACGACAACAGTTGGTTAGAATCCTTACAGATGGCGTTACCGTCTCTATTACATTCGACAATAACTTTCGCGCATAAAATTTGAATTTCGAATATTTGAATTTGGCGAACAGGATAGCGGTTGTAATATAGATATATATTGATGGGTTTTAGTGTTCTTGGGGAATAGCTGCGGAATACATTTTAAATAAATATTTCGTATAACCGAAATGTATGTGTGTAGGTATGTAACAGACGAAAAGGGTAGGTAGTATATGTGTATAGTAATCACTGGGGAGTATCGGTTGACCCTCTGCTTTTCTATTCTCATGAGAATACTTCCTATCGGTTTGCGTAGTAGCCGCGTGGCTTTCTTTACGTCAGGGGATGAAAATGAATGTGCCAATATATCGGGGGGGTAGGAAAATAAAGGGCATTCTATTTCCCCCGATGCAATGTGTATGTATGTATGTATATATATGTAGTACGCATTCGCGCGGTATAAAAAATATGTATATCGAAAATTTGTGGCTATTCTAATGCGGTGGAAGTAAAATATCACCAAACTTTTTTATATTCTACGACTAGGTATAATATTATATAAGCAGTTTATAGAGAGAAGAAAAATACGAAATTGTGTATGTACATACATGTTATTTAATGTAGAATATTGTAAAAATTTTGAAGATAAATTAAACTTATATGCAGACTGTTTAGTTTTAAACCGATCTAAATGTATGTATCTAGTTATGTATGTACATAGGTATATAGTAGGTGTACATATGTATTGAATAAAAGATTGAATAAAAAGAAAATGTTTTTCCTCAAGAATGTCTTGTTTCTTTTTCAAGATGCGTAATTTAAAATTAGGGAACGTCCCGCAAAGACTAAAGAGCCATTTAAAGGGATGGTGATATATCAGAAAACTTGAGCCTCTGCACCCCACGTTTGGGTCTGGCTTGGGTGGTGGTAGTAGTAACGCGACCCAGGGGATACCATTTTGTAAACTTGAATATAAATTTATGCCGCAACTGATAAATCAAAAAACTTTTCCCATTCGGTCGTATATACCTATACCTACGCATTCTGCGTTCCGACGTAACGAAAAAGTATTCTATATGTATAGATATAGGTATATATCGAGGGCTAAGGATCAGAAGGGCGTAAGCCACAGAAAACTGCGAATGCTGCCAGAAGGGCTCACGTGTTGAATTTTGAGATACACGCCCTTATGGCAGCAAATTCAACAAAGTCGAAAAAATGTGGGTTACGCCTTTCTGGTCCTTAGCCCTTACTCCATGGACACTATTCGTTCTGAGCACGAAAGTGAATGAATAAAATTCACTCGTTACTCGATTTTAATCGCATCCAAGTCTTTTCCTCGATCTTGAATCCAGGTGAAAAATGATCTCCTCATAAATTTCTTTCTGTACAACAATATCTTCCGCATTCCGGGAGTGCAGAGACTATCGCCTTTCAACGATTACACGTCTTTCCCCCATCCGATCTAATTCTCTAGATTGATTATCCAGCGTGCGAGAGGAGCGAGCTGTTCTCGTACCTATAGATAACACCTATTCGCACACCGGGTGTAACAGAAACCGCTTCATTTGATTAATACCAGTCTTCAAGCAACTCTAGCGCAACTTTCCGGTATACCTATCCAAGCCCAACGCTTTCTCCCTCGTACTCATCCTCAACCCTGCAAGTCCTCCTCTTCGTATTCCAGCGTGTTTCTCTTCGTCTTAGAGTCTTCGCATCTTCCTACCAACTTCCCCTGCGTCTATTTCTCGTATCCCCTTGCCGGCCGTCACTCTTACCATGGTAAATCCTTCTCCCTTTACTGCGTGCCTACCTACCCCTCTTCAACATATAACCAACCCTTTCCCTTGTGCATGGCTATACATACACTCCGGTGTCATCAGTCTTAGTTTTAATTAAAATTTGACGATAGTTTACATTGCAGTAGGTATATAGGTATAGGTATAGGTATGGTAGTGAGATAGGAAGCTGGAAGGCGCGGGTAACGAGTTAGGAAAAACAAAAAATAGCTGATTACTTTGTTCAACTAACATAACAAGTTCGAAAGTCAGATTAAATCGGTGCAAGGATATGTATATGTATAGTAGAGATTGCAGAGCTTTGACGCAGTTAGTTTCAAAGCCGAATAAAATCTGGTATAGGTAGCTGTCCGGGACAGGCAATCAAAATTTCAAATCGGTATGACGTTGAGTTTTAGTTTTAAATAGTTTTAAAAATGGCAAACGACATCTATAACATCTGTTTATGCTTCGACTCAATTCTGCAGTGCGTCTCAGTGAGAATTCGCATAATTTCTTGTCATATTTTCTTATATATATATATATTCCGAAGTTACCTACCATTCGAAGAAATTTCGGGAAAATTTAATAAACGAGAAATTAAAAATATCAGATAAGTATAATAATAAGTCTCGATGAAAATCTCCATAATCTAATGAAATTTTATCTCCGGTCCGACTTTCCAATTTCCTTTAATCCCAGTCGGTTTGGTGATCTTTCCTCCCTTGTACGGTATCCGGGAAAAATATTTCCCTTACTCCCTTATATATTTCTTCTTATTTTATATAATTTACGTTCCTATATACCCGCGCAGATTATATATGTATACGAATATTATATACCAAGGTATACGAGCCTTAGGAACCGAGTTCCTATTTCGCGATTTGATACGCCATATATCGCAGAGCGTCATACGATCTGACTCCTAGCGGTTTAAATTAAGTTTGAACAGTAAATGCTGCATAGATCTAGGAGATTATAATATGTATATAAACTTTGGCTTGAGAATTCAAACGTAGCTATATAGGTACGTAGAAGATGTATGTATAATATGCAAGTTATACTTAACTTAAACAAATACACACACACACCCATGTACAAATTATACACACCGTGATGGTGGTGCATAATTAATCATTTTCACAGACCCGTTCGTACACTTATGTGAGTGTAAACAGCTGGCTAGATACTAAATTTTCCCCTTTGTTATGGTTTTGGTACTTGTTAGATAGTATAAAGTCCGAAAATGAGGGGTACAGTAAACGAGCCATCAGCCAGCCCCTGGCGCACATGCCAAGAGCAGAAGTAGCCGAAGATATTGAATGCCGGGCTTTAAACGGAGGGTTAATTGTATCGTAACTAATCGTTCGAAGACTGAAACAGACGCGATTACCGCATTAACGACGTCTATAAATAATTGGAATCCCTGATGTCAGTCTTAGGTCCTTTCGACCGAGTATATATATCTAGATATGTGTCTTTTTTTTACTTTTATACTTTTTTGTTTTATTTTCTTTTTTTGTTCGACCGAAGAAAAAGCGGAGGACAAACCCACGGCGAGGTAAGTTGATAGGTGGAAGGAACCCCTGCCAGGCGAGTGCAACTAACTCGAAAATCACTAGTACGTTTTTGTTCTTCTTCGCACCGCCCCCGCCCCCACCCCCGCCTACGACCCGGTTTTGGGCTACATTAATCTCGAGACTTCCGGATCTAGCCGCACGTCTTCAGCTCCCTCTTTTACTCCAAACCCCCGAGAGTCTGGTGGTTCAGCTTGCTGGCCATGCGATTGGAATTCCAAACGCCATCCCTCTATCCACCTTTCGCTCTGATAAACCTACTCACTACTTTTTATCGCAGACCTTTCCTGCAGTCGCGGTTATAATTTATAGAACAGAAATTCGAAGCTAGTTTATTTACGTAATTTGTTGTTTTTTTTTTTTTTTTTTTTTTTTTTTTTTTTTACAGAGTTAACAACATTGTCAGTCATTTCCAAAATTATTATATCATAAGGTCATAAGCGCCGTTACACGACCGTTTGGCAGGTTTTTTTTTTAATCAAAAAATGGTACAATTTTTTTCTCAAATATTTATGCGACAAATCTTAACAAATATGTTCGAAAACAACGAAATTGAAAATCGCCCAAATGAAACTTAACTGAATGTAAAATAATCACGTCAACTACAATTCCAGAAGATCGTAGGCGACGTTATACGATTTTCTGTCATTTCTCGAAGTAAAAAGATACAAATTTTGGAAAAAAACTTAACAAATGACTATAATTTAATAATTAATTGGTTTTTCCTTTTTCTAAGGACAAATTATAAGATTCAAATTCTTAATGCAGAATTATTTAGGCGATTTTATCAATGAAATATAGTACAAATCATTATTAAACAATGATCCCAGTTACATCGTACGGTATGATTCAAAGCAGATTCGGTTATCCGTTGCACAGACGACGTGAGGTGTACTAATTTCCTCGAAACAGTCACTTTGCAGAGATCATGTCAGAGGTAACTTGGTAATTAACCTAGGGACGTTGTTATACATACATATTAACGAGAGAGATGGAGGAGAGTTGGGAAATATAATATACATTAGATAAATGATATGAGTGATACGGTGAAATCTTGGTTCGAAGTTTATCCTAACTTCTAAGGGATGATTAAAGGGACTTAAAAATTATACATTGATCGATTCTCTATTCTTTCTACCATATTATGGTAGAATCTGAGACATTTGAACACCTTTTATGATAATT
This sequence comes from Tenthredo livida, assembly GCA_963992785.1. Classification (NCBI taxonomy): domain Eukaryota; kingdom Metazoa; phylum Arthropoda; class Insecta; order Hymenoptera; family Tenthredinidae; genus Tenthredo; species Tenthredo livida. The sequence continues at coordinate 5,093,781 of OZ023068.1, forward strand.
TTTATTCATCTGAAAAAAAGTACTACCCTTATTTAAAAATTGATCAAAGCGATTGGTTCGCATGGTTGAACCTGCAGTGAGAAGCGGTAAATCCTTGCCTTAATTCAAGATGAAGACATCCCCTTTATCTCAGGCGAAGATTAATGCCGGTGGCCAAGTATCGGACATGTCAAGTGAAGCAGCTTGATAGCAAATGGCAGAATAGTACCGAGGGTTTAGCTCAGGATCGGTCAAACATTATTCGAAACCTGGTACCATGGCCGGATCCAGCTTAGTTCTGAATTGTTTCCACAATAAATTACAAAAGAACTTCGAGCAATCGATAACGATGATTGTTTTTGCAGTTTTGTTACCACGAGAAAGATTTTGAGAAAGTTGTGCAAAATGTACTCGAACTACCCCTAAAATAAAAAAATTGAAAAAAAAAAAAAAAATTGAAATTGAAATGATAATCACGTCATTCTGGACTAACGGAGCTAAATTTTATTCCAAAAAATGTAGAATATAAAATAACGATCAGAATAATTTTCAAAATGTTATTATAATTCATCGAGTCTTTGCAGAACCCTCAGGAAATACGTTACTGAAACTGGTAGAACGGTTGAGAGACTGATTACTGCATCAGCTCAAAGTCTGAAGAGACTCTTCACGGATTAGTGGGGCATATTGACGCGGGCCTCTTACGGCCTTGTCTCCTATTCTTCATAGTTTGGAATTATTATTATTATCATTATCATTATTATTATTTTTTGGAGCACGGCGAGTATGAGGTTGGTGAAGGAGATAGAAATATATATATGCAATATAGAAATAGAAGGAAGATTTTAAAAGCTGGGGGTAAAACTAGGTAGAGCTGGGATAAGGTGAAAATAAAAAGCTAGACGTCTTTCAATGTTTCAGCGTTAGAATTTCATCGACGAAGTAATAGAGGCGATAGTACCTACTGCAGGTAGTTCTGCTCCTGGATCCTTTTAAACGAGTTTTAACGTCTTCTTAGACTAGGACACACGTCGAAACCATCGACGCGTAGGTAGTAGGTACATACGACGCGACGGTATTCCGAGACAAAAGAATCCTGAGAATTACTTGAAAGGAGAGCCAAGGATCCAGTTCGCAATCTCTGTGCCGCAGACGGGGAAAACCGCAAGGGTATTTTCAAACCAGCTCACGTATGTGGTCGAGGGCATTCAGATGTCTCGGGAAAAATAAACGCCCTTAATATCTAGTCGCGTATGAGATTCGAACTCTATATGGTCGTAGAGACGCGGCTAAATTTCTGCAATAAAAAAGTCAAAATGAAAATTCTAAACGAAAATAGAAAAAGATTTCATTTCACCTGATCCTTTTTTATACCTTCACATTCAAGAAGATATAATAAGATTCGTTGAACGGATCGAAGACTGTTGTTACTTCAGTTTGAATGAAGTACTAATTGGGTTGGGGATTTTCACTCTTTTCATATAAAACTTGACTTAATTGATCTAAGCCGAATCAGAAAAGCACCTTTTCACCTGCACGCAGAAGGGAGCTTCGTTTAAAGTACCCCACAGTATAAGGACGATTCTGCAATTCGACAGACGATCGAGTTGTTTGCCTCAAGGCTCGCGGTTTCATCCCTCGGGAGTTGTTCCGCCCTTTTCCGAAGGTTCCAGGACATTTTGCAAATGTAATTCTGACCCGGTTCATCGATCGACTTGCTGACCGCGAACGAAAACGCGATAGGGGTATGGACCCTTGACGTCTTTTTTTTTACTTCGTTTTTTCGTTTTTGTTTTCTGTTTCTCTTCAGTTTTTTTTCTCATGCCTTCCGGTACCAGTGTAAAAATAAAAAGGAGAAGAAGAAGAAGAAAGAAAAAAACATTTTAATGCTATACCTATAGATATATTTATCTTTCCATTTTCTCTGACCAATTATCCGGGTTATTATTTGGCTAAATTTAAACAGTTCGGTTCAGGAATGAAATCGCACAATATAGATACACCAGAAGTTTCAAGCACGCAAAGATATCGATTTGTCTGATCTGCCCTATTGTTCTTACTTCTTGGTTTGGGAATAATTTCTTACCGAAGAATTAATTCTAATCGTCGATCGTCATTTCGAGGGGAAGTCGATCCGTCACCATTATTACACTCAACGCTTTGCTTTCGAGAGTTAGTTCCGATTGCGAAAAGTTACGACTTTATAAAAATCAGAAGTACGAACAACCGTTTCTCATTCCATAGATTTTCATCCTCAAAAAGTCGCTTTTTTTTCTCTCTCTTATCTCCGACGAATTAAAGCTCAGGGATTTACCTTCGCTCATTTTTTATTTTTTTTTCTTCCCCAGGATATAAAGAGTCCCGTTGGATCAATTCAAATATTTAAGGTCTGATTATATTTTCTTTGAACGATCTTCTCTACTATATAGGTATAGGTATAATAGGGATGAGTTCGGGAATTTCTTTTATTCGCAAAAAATTTTAGAAGATATGCAATTTTCTTCTTTTTCTCTCTCTCACTTTACGAAACTTGCGGATACAAAATGTGGCATTTATTTTTTGTCAGTCTTTATATTTTATCAAATATTCCAAATTTTAACAAAAGTCGCAATTTTTACTGACGTAGAAGTATAATTATTAGTGAGCGAGAGAAAAAAGAAAGAATGAAAAAAATAAAATGTATTGTAAATTCGACAGATTCGAACGGTGCCAGTGGAGGCCTCGATCGAACGCGCCGGAATTCATTATTATAATGTAATATTGTTGCGGAAATAAATTGCACGCGATATATTTGAGGACCTTTTATATATACGCAACCGAGATAACGGTTGAAAAGAATTTCTCTTTGACCCAAAAGTATGCGAGTTATTTCCTTTTACGTATCACCGCACGAGTGTACCGGATGGTATAGACGCGACTAGGACGCGCGTCGCGACGCCGGAATTCGATACGTTACACACTTGAACGCCCGCGAAAATTGAGGACCGAGGGAATGGCTCGATCCTTCGTCCTTTACTTCGTTCGTTCGTTCATTCCTTCCTTCGCGATCGTCGCGATCTTCGAAGATCAATATTAACCGATCATCGATCCTCCTCGCAAAATCTAAACTCCACTTTCCACCCGAAGCATATATAATTCGCATATTACTATACTAATCTGAAATCCAATTTAGGAAGAAAAAGAAGCAGAAAAAAAAAAAAAAAAAAATTCTAATTCCGCGCACAATTTTAAAACGGTTTAGGGCTTTCCTCCGTACATAGCAAGCTTACTAATATTCTTCGATCCATTTCTCTCTTCAACTTATTTATATCTCTTTGTCTTTTCCCCCGGCGGTCCCGGTCCACGGTGATTGATGACCGTTAGACTTGCCCGGGACAGTTGAGAATTTTTGATGTGGTATTCGCGAGTTTAGTCGAGCTTCGTAGACCAAGCAGCCATAAGATCTTAGACTTAGCCCCCGCATGAGTTTTAGAATGTTATGAACTTTGACGTCGCTCGATATTCTTGGCGAAGTAGTTTTTTTTCTTGCTTAAAAACTTGACGTGTTTTGAAAATGTTTTTAACCTTTTTATCTTTAAACGTTATAAATATTCGCGTATACTAAGTTCGTTCCATGCCTGACTAATCTACCTTCTTATAATATTCAGTCAGAATTTATACGAAGGGCGAAGACCGGAACTTAGGTATAAGGTAATTCTTTAGACTTCGGTTCTGAATGAACAGAGACGTTCCTTCTACAGCTTCTCTTTCAATACCGTTCTGCTGTAAGACAATAGTAGTAGAGATTCTCGCTCTTTAGATAGAAGAGAAAGAGAGACGAAGAGGGCGAGGCGAAGGGAGAGGGGGATAGGGGTGAGTAAAATTCGCGATGAACCTTAAGGGAAATAGTCTCCAGACAAGAGGGCTAAAGGAAGAAGAATAAGGGACGTAGCTGCAGCGAGAGAGAGAAAGAGAGAGAGAGAGAGAGAGAAACAAAGCAGAATGGACCGGGTGTGGAGGGCGTTATTTTCAGGCGCCATTTGGGTAAGTGATTTTAATTCGAGAGCTCTTAGGGTAATGCGCAGGGCCCAAAAACAATCCAAGAAAACCTTCGAGTGGTGGGTAGGTGGGTAGGTAGGTAGGTAGGTAGGTGAGCTAGGGGCGACGAAATAGGGAGAAAAGATTAATTGACAGCAGGATGAGATCTGGGGGTGGAGGTGGGTCCAGGATCTCGTCGTCCCGAGACAAGCGGGACCACTTATCTTAATAAACCAGCACCGCGGTAGAGGAAAACAATGGGGTTCGAGGTCCAAACGGTGAAAGTGTAGGACACCCTTTCATCCATCCAGTGGCAGTGAATGTGCACGATTGCTGTCACCCCAAGACAATCGAAGTGAGAAATGAACCAATTTATGAAGAGCGACTCGACCCCCCCCCGCTCCTCTGCCCCCCGGCCCCGAATTAGATCGCTATTCGAGAACCGTCAGATAGAAGATGTCTTTCTCGCCCTCGAGTCGACAGCCCCGTTTTAAAGGTGTTTCTTATTACTGTGTACATTACTGATTCTCACCCTTTTTGAAAGAGATGAAAAAAGTAAAATAAAAAAATCGCGAATTAAACCCTGAACGACACCGAACATCATATCCGATAAATAATTGATGTTGTATAAACGTTCGGGTTTATTTTTGATGGAAAAATTCCGTCCTGAGAAAAGCCAACCCCCTTTTTATAATCGAATGATAAGATTTAGATGAGAGAATTTTGAAAAAATTGAAAATTCGGGAAATTCAATTGGCGATTTTCTCTAACTTTTCGACTAAGGGATCGTTTTAAACTCTCTTTTGGAAAGGACAAAACCGGGTAGCCCGTATTTCTTTGTTCTTTTCGTCGTATAATTCGTTACGATCGTAACCCTATAGTAATATGCGGTTGAATATGAGAATGAATAAATTTGACTTCCACTTTATGGCTTAACACAACGCGATCCGGGTGATATTAAACGGGGTAACTGAAACCCGACTTGACCCGGCTTAAGGGTAGTATTAATCTAAAGAAAGATAAAAAAATAAAAAAAAAAAATAAAAAAAAAAAAAAAAAAAGAAGAAGAAGAATTTCGCCATAAGTTTTATCGGACAATGAACGAGAAGGTGCAGGGTTATGATGCTGGAGGGTAGGTAAGGTAGCTAATAAATAATTTTCTTTATACAGGCTTTGTGGCGCCCAACATATTTTACATAAATTGTTCAAACAATAACTGGCTGACACAATTAACACCCCCTGCACAGCTAGCTTTATCGCAAACTCTTTGTAGCCATATCCCAAAACGCATTAAAAACTTTACCCCGCATGCACCGCCATGTCACGTATACGTAACATTTTTTTCTTCTTTTTTTCGTTTTCCACGTCCCACATTTTTATAAAAAATAAACGAAAACAAAAAACAAAATTAAAAACGTATACATAGGTAATTAGCTATTCAGAAATCTCTTATTCATGGTAAACCGCTAAGGAGGCTTCTTCCTCGTCTGCAGCAGAGCCACTAGTCTTAATTAATCAGCTTCGTTAGTATAAAGTCAGTATGTGACAAAATTTCAAATTTCTTTTGCGGGTATACAGAATGGGAAAGAAATTTTTTTCATCTAAGCGTGTTTCTTTCTTTTTTTTCTCGTTTTTGTCTGTTTCTTTGATTTAGGTATACTATTTTTAGTAGTATAGCAAATTGAGGAGGACATTGTGATTTTCTCGAGGTTGTTATATACATACCTTCGCCGACTAGACCTCCGTGGATAGACGTTGAAGTGTATACGTATGTAGGTGTAGTAGAATTTTATCTCCGCGATCTTTGAGACGCGTGGGATAGTATGAGGTGTTGTGTATGTAGGTAGACAGGTAGTATACACACCGTACCGCTATACCTTACATCTGCAAAGGCGTATTACATACTTTACATGCGAATAGTTTAGCAGTCAAGTTGACACGTGATTTTCTCTCGCGTGCGACGAATGGCCACAAATGGGACGAGGGACTTGTAGGGTTCGTTGGTTGGGTTGATTTTGCAACGTCGAGTGGCACGCAATCAGATGTTAGGTAACACCACAAGGTAGAGAAGTAATTCGCGTCTCCCTTAATTATACGAACGTCGGGTATAACGTCACGATTTTGACGTGGCACGTCAATCCCACGGGGTAGCTATACGTAGCTATATGCTATACACGTCCCCAGCTTGACAATAATTAATCTCTCATATGCCGTACTATACATGCCTATAATATATACCTACCCGCGTTATACGCACTAATTGAAAATTATATTCCAACTTCGATACTGCATATGGATTTTTATGTTTCATCGATTAGGTCGTCGTATGATAGATTTATCCGAAATTGGGTCCATACTAATTTTGTCATCAAAGCTTTCACGCGATCGATGTAAAATTGAAATCAAAACTCAATTTTGCAAACTTTTGTTGTTGTTTCTGATTTTTATACATGTATATATATATTTTTTTCTATCGAAGAGTATTTTTTTTTTTGTTTTATTTCGGACCCAAAAATTCGTATTATAGTTACTGCATAGCAGAATAATGGTGTGTGCAGCATTACAAGGTGATTTTACCAGAGAGAGAAAATTCTCCCTATAGTATGCCGAGATGAAACTACAAAGAAATTTTTATAATTGAATTTTCTGTGCAGGCGAATGCCTCACTGACAATTGGCTCTATATAGCTAGTGCAGCCTCTGAAAGAACGGAGTAGAAAAATTTGAAAATAAATACAGAAAAGCGATAAATATTCAAACTTCAAAAGCCGTACGTCAGAGTCAGTTCAATTACCCTGCACCCGGGTGCCTTATATTGAATAAAGTTGCACTATATATATGTTATATATCTGCAAGAGCAAGTGGCTACACAAAGAGTCCGTTGTCCTTTTCATTTATTTGGATTTGTTTTTTATTTTCTTGAAAAAATGGAGGATAATTTTGTAAAGAAAAACTAACAAACAAAAAAGCAAGCCGTAAGAGGTAAGAGAAAGAGCTGCTCGACTTCATTGTTTCTTCGCTTGAATGAGAATTCTATATGGGACAGGTATACTGTACATCATACATGCTGCATGGTTGAAATTATTATAATAATTTTATAATTTCATTTTGTATGATAAAAGCGGATAATAAATTTAGGTCAAGAAATATAGTAGAGTCGAGACCTGCATGGAGACGCGAAAGTTATTAACATTGCATTGCGCGGGTTAGCTCACCGGTGGAGAGAAGAATAATTAAAAGTATATATGGGTACCTAGAGAAGAGAAGAGAAGAGAAGAGAAGAAAAGAAAATGAAATATAAGAAAATATAACTGCGCGGACAATTATCTGTATAAGTATTTAATTCGCAAGTCTATAGAATTTTCTCACCTTTAACTCCGGCGCTATACCTTCATTTTAATATATTTTTTTTTATGAAAAAAGAACTCGTATGCATATATACAGGGTGAGTTTCCACTGGTATCGCGTGAGGGAGGGGCTTACCATTGCGGACGCTCCGCCCCTTTCCATTCATACTTGTTGAAATCATCAGTTTCGACGGCGCGTGAAAATGAAAGTGGGGTTTTTCGATCTGGTGATAATAGATAAGTATGAACAGAAACGGGCGGAGCGTTTGCGACGATAAGCCTTCCCCTCATGCGATACCAGGGGAGATTCACCCTGTATAACTATAACTGTGTAGGTAATCTGTGTGTATACGCAGTACGTATTGTATAATATAACATATCATCACTATTTTTTCCTGAAGCTACCTGCATATATATACAGGGCATAAACTTAATCCTCTATTCGCTTGATGTAACAATGAAATTGGACCTTTTATTACCTACACGCCGGACGAATGTCTGTCACGTCAAGGTCCATGATCTGTCCATCGTAAAACGGAAGAAAAAGAAAAAACGAAGAAAAAGAAAAAGAAAAATAAAAATAAGTCCATGTAAGTCCTTCGTCAGTTTCTGCAGACAGACACATATCGTGTTATACACATACGGTTGGAGAAATTATATGGGAATATAATATGTTGTAGAAGTGAACGAGAGAAAAGTTCGATGAAAATTTGTGTTCTTTAATAGTTTTTAACTTTTTTCTTTCCATCGGTTACCCCAATTAAAAATTACATTAAATTTTTAAGCTTGCAACTTACAGTTTTCTGAATAAAAATAATGTACCTGATCGTTCGAAAATTCAGGTATGCGGTAGGTATACCTAATTATAATTAAACATGTATATACCTACTTTTTATCGTAACCATATAATAATTTTGAACGTATGTTAATTTACTAAACGAAAATTAACGAGCCTTCAAGGAAGAATGAGAAGAGAAAAAAAACAAAAAAACAAAAAAAAAAAACATTGAGGCTGCTTCGCAGTTATTTAATATTATTTTAGCAATGTAAGCGAAACAGCAGGTACCTGGTACCTGCTATGAACGAGCATAAGTTTAGTAAGCCTCTCTGTTAACTGCGGGGTGCTCAGTCGAAAATCTACTATACCTATATCTTGAAATTAAGATGTTACATACATATCGCGCCTGTTCGTAAAACCAAAAAGGCATATAGTTTTCTCAAAGTTTGTCTATTACTTTGAAAACATGAAAATAGCATAAAGAGTGAAAAAAAAGGACCATTTTTCTGAAAACCAAAAAGGCTTATGCATAATCACATACCTTTTTGGATTTAATTTTGTTTTTTTTCATAAAAATATCAATTTCAAGTTATTCTAATGCGATTGGCCGAAATTTCAAAAATTTTCTTATGCCTTTCCTTTTTTTGCATTAGAGACGCGATATATTGCGTGACACGTGTAACTATGTAGTAGTATGTGTATACCTACTTCGAAGCCTAAAGAAGAAGAAGAAGAAGAAGAATAAGAAGGAAGAGCAAATTTTCTGTGTATAAAAGAATTAAATAAAGTGGTCGTCTCGGGATTATAGAGCTGCGGGAGCTATGTGGTAGAGAATAGCTCGCGAGCCAAGGAGAGGCAAGGAAGGCTTCAGTTAAAAGTAACTCGAATGAAATCCTCTCAAACAACATGGCGCACCATTCGCAAGCTCATCAGCGCCGCTAGTCCCTTGAGACCGAAAGGCTCATCTTCCTGGCTCTACTCCCTTAGCTTTACGAAACCATACCAAACCCGTCCTCAACCCGCCCACAGGACTCATTTGTACCTCCACCCCCACCCCCACCTCCACCTCCACCTCCCCATCTCTTTACCTCGTCGCGCGTCCTCGCGATAGCGTCGAAGCTTTCTGACGTGTGAGCACCTCAGAGCTTGCACTTAGCGTTACTATTATACGTAATTGGGTTATCGTCTCAAACAGCGCCATCTACTTCCCAGCTATACCTCCGTTTATGCGACAGCTTGCGGAGAGACGCGGTACTAAAACTTTTTTAGGACTGCATATGGTATAATATTAAGAGAATTATTATTCCCACCAGAACTTAATATAATGCTGATGCGATTAGATCTGAGTTAGTCATTTTTTAGCTCGGGTAAAGCTTTCGGGTAAAAGAAAACCCTTTTTGTGGCCAGAAACTTTGGATTTTAGAAATTAAAGGAACATAAGAAAACAAAGAGAAAAATAGAAAAAAAAATTGAAAAAACAGAACAAAGTAAAATAAAATTAAATTAAAATCGTTTGGAACCCTCGCGATGCGGCGCGTGAAATTATTTCAACACACAATCCAGAAAATAATAAATTACACCTCGTTTGTTTTACCCATCGGCTAAATTCATCTCGCGCCGATTAATTACGTTGGGAATTCATTTCTAAAGGGTTTGGTCAATTTTTAGCCTCGAGGGTTACGCAGCTGGCCTCTTTTCGCGAGTTGATTTGATTTGCAACGGATTCGAAAAACAAAAAAGATAATTAAATTTTCATAGGTACTTTATCACGTCAAGGAATTACGGTTTTCATTCATATTTTACTATTTATTAACGAGAAGATACTTTTCAAACAGCAAATGAAAATTTCCTTAAAATGGGCGAAATATTGCCACCAAAGTATCAAGCTGCGTGTATTAGAGATTAGAGTCTGTTCCCCAGCTCCTAATCTCAATCGATTAATCATACTCTCTCAAAAAAATTAATTCGAAAATTTCGATGTGTCGTTTTAAACGAGACTCTATTTCCGCTTTTCATCAACCCAGTCGACTGCACTTACGTTAACAGTGTTAGCTAGTTGGTCCTTGTGACGACTAATTAGGTGATTTTAAGGGTGTATATAATTATACATATATAGGATGACCTGCGGCTATTAGGCGCATAAGTAGGTAGCCGGCGAGGCATTATTATTCGAGGCAATTTTTCCCAACCAGGGAAATAATGAAAACAAGCACGGGGGTTAAACGTAGGGGTTGGTATTTTGCGGTGGATTTACAGAGAATTATAATCCGCAAATTAGACTCGACGCTTCAGTCTTTGTGGCGTTGAAATTTCTCCGGACATCTGTCAGCGAAAGAGGACTGCAGAATAAGAGTAGAATAAAAAATATTGATAATATCAAAGAAACCAGCTGCATCAGAAGCTCGAAATTATGGGATGAGGGGGATGGTATGGCTTGTGAATCGCGTTTTCCTCGAATCCAATTTTAAAGAAAATAGAAAGTTGTAGCGAATTTCTGTTCAATGTTATGCATGTTATGTTGTTCGTGATTTTATGAAGATTATAGAAGATCAAATTTGAACTTTTTTTCAAAATGGTTTTGAGTTGATATGGGGCCCTCGTCTAATTTTTAATTTTGGTTTTTGGTAAAGCTGCGCGGTTCTGGAAGCTTATTAAAACTCGGATCTTTAGATTGCGAGGTAGTATGCGGTATGAAATGAGCCGGAGTATAATTTTCCCTTGGTTTTCTTAGTGACATAAAGAGTAGAAATAAACGCGATACGAGACGAACCATCTTGCCGTAATAGCAGCCTATAAAAAATGCGTCAAACACGATATTAAAGCTTGCGGAGGCTGGTGAATTATACGATATATTAACGCCGAAACGACTTTCGAAGAGCATCGATAAAAGAAAGAACCAACTTCAACCCCCGAGATAAAAATCTCATTCGAGATTCCCGTCTCCCCTTATCCTGTAGAATACTTTAATTGACGTTTGAACATCCCCCGCGAGCTTTTGATCATTGGATTTATTTAGATTGGATTTATTTGGATATAAAAACCCCATAATCTTTCGGTTATTATCTCCATCATATAATTTCTTCTTTTTTTTTTCTTTTTTTTCATCAAAGAGCGACGAGGAACTGATAATTAGTGACCTAATCAGGCGAGAAACGTAGTACTGAATTAAAGATTTAGGAAACTTGATGACCCGATTGAAAGGTAGCGGCGCATTTATAATTCATTTTAATATCCGTGCAGCCGTTGAATACATCTCGTTCTGATATCCGATAATTCTTCTAAGACCTAATGGGACTGCTCATTAAATAAACAATTCAATTAAATAGAAGGACTGAATGGCGGGTGAAGCCATTATAGAGAAAATAAAATACTGCCCCTCATTGTTCACTCTGAATTTAACTGCTTCCTGCTTTTTCTTCGCCCTATAAAATCCCTGTTTTCTCACGTTTAATGTCATCCTACTGAATGCGATCAAATGTCAATTTTTATACCACGTAGGTAGGTACTAACGATCATCGTTTACCAAATCTCCAAAATTATCACATCCTGTCCAACTTTGTTCGAGCACCAATTTCACACTTTGAGAGCGGGTGATTACACACATATCATACACCTGGGAAATAATTTTCTTATAACCCTTACGGAAAAAAACCCTCAAATTTAAGGGGTGAACCCTGAGTTGGGGGTAAAATTTGAGGGTAAACCCTGAGTTTTCATAGCAAACCCCCAAAACTTTGGGGGTGCGAATTTCCCCCTTAAATTTGAGGGTTTTTTTCCGTGAGGGAAACCACTGGAAAACAATAAAAAAAAAATTGAGAAACTTATTACTGAATAGAATATTTGTCAGTAATTTAAAACGAAGCTGATCGGTATGATACTGGCTGTTTTTCTACCTCTAATAACGTTTCGCCCATATTCTGTGTATTTTATAATTGATAACGTATACATATATGGGTAGATATGATTTGCGTGTTTATCGTTAAATTTCACAGTTACTGTGACGTTTGACTGTGGCTTGAATCAAGGGTAAATTAGGGGCGGGTTATAATTGATTTAAATCCGACACGTAGAAATGATAATGATAATGATAATAATAATAATGATAATAATAATAATAATAATAAATGAGGTGTAGGTATACTTCGATCGAGCAAACGATGAGCTATAACGATGTAATAATTATGGTAAAACAAAGGCAGGATTTCTAAACAAGTTGAATATCCATGAGGTTTGATAAATCTGGTCACAAAGCTGTAATGAAATGTATAACGTGTATTATATGAATATATGCATACATGCGAGATGTGAAAAAGGAAAGAGAGGGAAGGAGAATAAGAAGAATGAAGTTGTGCTGGAACCTACAAGGGAGGAAATTGACTTGCCAATGTTACGGGACGAAGATGAATCACTATCGTTTTGACGTCACGTTAACCATTGTGTCTCTTCTAGATCATAGATAAACAAGTCCGCGAAGTGTGTTAGCCTTATATTAGTATATATTAGGTGTTCCCCGTGAAACGGAACGGTTTTTGGCCGGAGGTCATTGGAAAATATGGGCGTCCCGGCAAGTGACCAGAGAAATCTGTAAATTTCTTCAGTGTTTTTCACATTTTCTCGTCGAATAGAATTCTCTGGAGAAACCTGTGTTTTTTCGGTAGCATCCGATACCTGGAGCAAGGATCGCAGCAACAGTGGGAACGATTCTCGTCTATTCGACGAGAAAATGTGAAAAACACTATGACGAAATGTGTAGATTTCTCTGGTCACTTGCCGGTCCTGCGGATATTTTTTATCGCTGGTCGAGATCACTTTTTTCAGTGTTGTCGGTGCGATTCGTAATCTGGGGATCGAGAGCTATCCCTGGATCCTCATTTCCGTGAACTTTGAAATTTTCTGTGTTCTTCGCCAAAAATGCCGAAAAAAATAGACCTTCGACAATCAGCCTCAACCTGTGTTTTTTCGAAAGCATTTGGTACCTGGACCAAGGATCACAGCAACAATCGGGACGAATCTCATCTATTCGACGAGAAAATATTTTCAAAAGTGATGGAATTTTCAGATTTTTCCGGATTTCCGGTCACTTGCCGGGACTCACAAATTATTTATGGCTGGTCAAGATCACTTATCCCAGTGTTGTGGCACCGATTCGTAATCTGGGGATCAAGAGCTATCCAAAACACACCCAGGATCCTCATTTCCGAAAATTTTGGAATTTTCGCTGTTTTTCGCCAAAGTCGAGGGAAAAAATGAAATATCGACAATCAGCCTGAATCTGTGTTTTTTCGAAAGCATTTGGTACCTGGACCAAGGATCACAGCAACAATCGGGACGAATCTCATCTATTCGACGAGAAAATGCTTTCAAAAGTGATGGAATTTTCAGATTTTTCCGGATTTCCGGTCACTTGCCGGGACTCACAAATTATTTATGGCTGGTCAAGATCACTTATCCCAGTGTTGTGGTACCGATTCGTAATCTGGGGATCAAGAGCTATCCAAAACACACCCAGGATCCTCATTTCCGAAAATTTTGGAATTTTCGGTGTTTTTCGCCAAAGTCGAGGGAAAAAATGAAATATCGACAATCAACCTGAATCTGTGTTTTTTCGAAAGCATTTGGTACCTGGACCAAGGATCGCAGCAACAATCGGGACGAATCTCATCTATTCGACGAGAAAATATTTTCAAAAGCGATGGAATTTTCAGATTTTTCCGGATTTCCGGTCATTTGCCGGGACTCACAAATTATTTATGGCTGGTCAAGATCACTTATCCCAGTGTCGTGGTACCGATTCGTAATCTGGGGATCAAGAGCTATCCAAAACACATCCAGGATCCTCATTTCCGAAAACTGACGAAATTTTCAGATTTTTCGGGATTTCCGGTCACTTGCCGGGACTCACAAATTATTTATGGCTGGTCAAGATCACTTATCCCAGTGTTGTGGCACCGATTCGTAATCTGGGGATCAAGAGCTATCCAAAACACATCCAGGATCCTCATTTCCGAAAATTTTGGAATTTTCGGTGTTTTTCGCCAAAGTCGAGGGAAAAAATGAAATATCGACAATCAGCCTGAATCTGTGTTTTTTCGAAAGCATTTGGTACCTGGACCAAGGATCACAGCAACAATCGGGACGAATCTCATCTATTCGACGAGAAAATATTTTCAAAAGCGATGGAATTTTCAGATTTTTCCGGATTTCCGGTCATTTGCCGGGACTCACAAATTATTTATGGCTGGTCAAGATCACTTATCCCAGTGTCGTGGTACCGATTCGTAATCTGGGGATCAAGAGCTATCCAAAACACATCCAGGATCCTCATTTCCGAAAACTGACGAAATTTTCAGATTTTTCGGGATTTCCGGTCACTTGCCGGGACTCACAAATTATTTATGGCTGGTCAAGATCACTTATCCCAGTGTCGTGGTACCGATTCGTAATCTGGGGATCAAGAGCTATCCAAAACACACCCTGGATCCTCATTCCCGAAATTTTTTAAATTTTCTGTAAATTTTGTCATAGTGTTTTTCACATTTTCTCGTCGAATGGACGAGAATCGTCCCGATTGTTGCTGCGATCCTTGGTCCAGGTACCGAATGCTTCCGAAGAAACACAGGTTGAGGCTGATTGTTGAAGGTCTATTTTTTTCGGCATTTTTGGCGAAAAACACAGAAAATTTCAAAGTTTTCGGAAATGAGGATCCAGGGTGTGTTTTGGATAGCTCTCGATTTCCAGATTACGAATCGCACCGACAACACTGAGAAAAGTGATCTTGATCAGCGATAAAAAATATGGGCAAGCTGAAAATTCTATTACCTTTTTTCCGAGCCTCCGCGATGTCATTTCGGTGACAATTTCGAAGCGATTCGTACGACCCTTCAATTAGACAAAAAATGAATCACATATTTCTGTAATTTCGCATGCTTAAAACTTTTAAAAATAATTCACGTGCCAAATATTCTAATAGAGCTCAATCATGCAATATGGGAAGGTATGATTAGTAACAAGGAATCTGAATCTGCATTGGCTTAAAATTCGATGACCTCCGGCCAAAAACCGATCCGTTTCGCGTGGAATACCTCATATATTATATTATGTTAGGGTGATCGTCAATTTGTTCATTCTCGAATTTCAACGCTCTCATCTAGGCATGGACGTCTCCAAATATGTAAAAAACATTTAGCAAAGACCCTAGGTTTCTATCTCAATTTTAAGTACCGCCCCAAAACATGATTCGTGACATTTCGCGGTTAATTTTTCTCCTTCCTATCGCAGTATAATTCTCAAAATCTGAAACTTGGTGCACTCCTCACCTGTAGTAGTAGGTATTACATGAAAATTCGACAGATTATCAACGATATAATTTTCGAAGCTATAGCGCGCCAAAAAAAATTCTCATCTCCAAATTGTGATAAATAAAATTTTGACGTTAAAAATCTGTACATTTTTCACGGATGCCTACTACTAGTAGGTAAAAAGGCCGCGGAGTTTGATCATTCGAAGCGACAATGCGATAGGAAGTAAAAAATAAGCCCGAAATACTAAAAATCGTGTGTCATTTAAATGGGGAAGTTCGAAGGCTCTATGGGGCAGTACTTTGGAATTGAGACACGAACCTGGGGTCTTGACTACATTTCTTTGTATATATTTGGCGACGTCCTGGCCCACGGGAGCATTGGAATCCGAATATGACCGAATTAAGGATCACCCTAATATAGGGGCGAGGGGGGCAAAATGTGGGTTACGCCCTTCTGGTCCTTAGCGCTCGATAATATTATACGTAGTATCCATAGGCATTAGGTATATTTGAAAAGCTCTGATCCTCCGCACAGGTATGAAAGAGATAAACTTTCTTCATTTTCAGAGACGCGGGGATCATGAGGATGGTATGAGTTAAGTACGACAAGTTTTGCTAAAAGCTCGTAGAACATACTCGCTCATATATACCGTTTACAGCTTTCGTAAACAATTTATTATTATATTTAAGTTTTCCGTGTAGTTAAGCTGAAACTATAATATACGGGAGCTTTTCTTTTCTTTTCTTTTTTTTTATCGTCTTTGGTTTCAGTTTCATATAGACTTATCTCTTAACTCACCTTTTCAGAGGGAGGAGAATTATCGTAGTTACCTCGAAACTGAAAAGTTCAGTTTTCACCGTGTCTCCACGTTTTGAAATACAGAAAAGCACGTCTGACCATTTCCAAATGAACTATCGGACGTGTGTGTGTGATCAAATTTTAGTCCGACGATAATATCTGGAGAGCGAATGAACGGATTTCATATTTCTTTGTATAAATCGATGCGGTTTTTTCCAACTTTGGATTAATTGGATGCTGGATTCAATCGGTAAATTCGATTTTGCGTTAACTGAAGACCAAAATGTGGAAAAAAAAAGAAAAAAAAATTCAATCGATGATATCTCGAGAATTGATCGACAGATTTTGATGATTTTGGTCTCAATCGATTGGATTTTCTTCAACTTAAATCTGATGAAATTTCGGAGCTAATTGATACAGTAGTTTGGCGATAGAACAAAAAACATTAAAAAAATCAACTTTTCGTTCGCAACACGTCAATCTTCTACCTTTGATGAAGCTTTTCACTTGTATGCGCGTGGAGTACCTACCATTTTTTCGGCTTTCAAAAATTCGAACGAAAAGTTCGGAATTTTTGATGAAAATAAATGGGAAACAATAGGGAATATTATGGTAGATACCAGGGTTTAACTTGAACAAAGCTCGGTAAAATGTAATCAGCGTAGTTTGAATTTGGAACATAATGAGAGAACGGGTAAATACATATGTGTATGTAACATACACACGTATAGGTATATGGGTACTGCTTTTCCAACTGGGAAAACCAGTTCTAGCCACTTTTTCTCTAACGAAATTGCCGGAACTTCCGGCTCTGAGCAGCTTTCACGGACGAGTTCCTCTCTCTCTCTCTCTCTCTCTTTGTGTCCGTATCTATATATATATGTATTAGAAGTTCGTATTAAACCAGGTGGAATTTACGCTCGTCACGCGCACGTATTTTCGGAGGCTCTTTTATTACGGAGTACGTGCGGTTGAAAGTTGGCAACAAAACCTTCGCTAATTTTACCGTTTGCTACCCCAGAATCCGTGAATTCGTCGACGTGTACAGATATACATATACCTACATATGTATATAGCGCTCTATGTTTACCAGATTGGATGGGAATTTGAAAATAAAAAAAAAAAAATGTATAAAAATATGAACATGTGACAAGTTTTGCATATGAGGGAAAAAAAGAAGCTTCAAATTTTTTGTTTTTTTGCAATTTACAAATCATCCATATTTGCTAAAACATCTCCTTCTTCTTTTTCTTCTTCCTTTATTCGACTTATCGCTCTTGCTAAACCATAAATGCTTAAAAATAAGATTTTGGCATTGAGCATTAGAGGGAAAAAGAAAAAAAGAAAAAAACTAATAGAAATTTGGTGTTTTTTTATTTTTTGTTTTATATAAAATCTGAATTTCGTCGCGAGGTAATATAGCTTCGATTTTTTTTCTGTTCGGGTATAGGTACTACATATCTCGAGGAAAATGGTGAAAAATAAAATAAAGGAAAAAATATTGGCAAACAAACGGGCTGTTTGTTGATAAACAATGGATCTGATTTATCGGAGGTTTATCAGTAAATCGAATCCATTTATCAACCCGGCGCCCTGCAGATAGGCGTCCCCGATCCTGGTGCTATGCTACTGCCATGCCGTTGCGTTGGTGTTGCCGGTGCCGGTGCCGGTGCGCTGTTGGTGCGAAACTCGTTCTATGAATGAAGGCTTCACGTTCGACCAGTTCGCGATTGTAGGTGGTAGGTGGGAAGGTATAGGTACGAACCGCACATCGCTTCATGAATTATGGGCTCAACCAATCGCTCGCTTTCTCGCTTTCTCGCCTTCTCGCTCGCGAACTATATCGCGCGTTACGCGCGAAATCGGTTCGCACGATAAAACCGGGATGTGGGATGACAGTTCGCTCCGATTCAGTGAAATACAGGCTTACGGTTATACCTACTCCTATATATCCCTGAAGAAGCGTTTCGATTCAGGCATTACAAAACGGCTGACAAAACATGCTGACAAAATTCGATATACATCTTTATCAGAGTGCCTGAAAAAAAAAACGAAAAAAAACAATAAAAAAACGAAAAAAAATCAGATTCGCGATTTTTTTCTACCCCCATATATCACTCTGCACAAAAATGAGCTTTATATTTCTCTCAGAGGTGGTTTTGACTTTTTACTCAACTTTTTGCCTGCGTCTGAACTTTTTCTCACATTATAAGCGATTCTGTACGGGTCTTATTTTTATTTACATAATTAGGCTTCATTTCCTTGTCGAAGGACTTTTCCGCCTTTTCCTTTCCTCCAATTTTCTCACTTGTTGAATTTATTCTGTTGAATTGTAACATTAAGACATGATAATGCATGTTATCTAATTTTTTCACTCTTTTCATACCTTGTACCACTTTCAATATCGACACCTTGAAGTAAGTATCTACGCCCACGCGCTTATACCTATACTCCCTAAAATCCTGTAAACGATATAACCGGATGAAGCCATTTCTGCTAAAATACAACTTTGATGTTCTTTGCCAGATGTTTCTAACAAGATTTGAGCTGCCGAAAATGCTCTCTTTGAACTGGGAACCGATAATAACTGTAATACGAGCTTGAAAGTGTTCTACACACTCGCACGTACATACATACATACGTAAAATAATCCGCAATAATACCCATGTGCGTGGGTGTACTGTGACATGTCAATTATTTACGTACTTTGCGAAAGATTTTCTACCCACCGAGAGCTCAAGTTCTTTGTTACCTTTTCATCTATTACTTGGTTTGCCTGGATTTAAGCTTACGGATGAAAAATGGCTAAATCATTGACGCGTGAATTCTTTCGCACCTGTTGAAAGAATTCTTGACGGATTAATCGGAGCTTAGGAGGATAATTTGCGGCGAGACTTTGATGTTATGGGAAATTAATTCATATATCGAAATGTCTGTAATCTGTTTTTTGGCACTCATCAGTCGACGGTGAACAAAAAGTTGTTACTCTTTGGTGCAGAGGGTTGATGTATCGTTATTTCCTCGCGTGTTGATAAAATACATGTGCAGACAGTCGCGGAGCGGAGAGCGTGACGTGCAAAAAAATTGAGAAAACAAAAAAAACGTAAAAAAAAAAATGAAAAATAAATAATTGAAATGAAATGAAACAAAGACCCGAGGGGGAGAGAGAGAGAAAGAAAATATTGAAAATGTTATTCGAAGCTGCTGCGGACGTAGCCAACCTATGGATCAGAACCTGACCTTGGCGTGCAGACAAAACCTTCGAGGAGATTTTCTTTGCCACGAAAACCACTCGCGACTAATTCGTTTTCACCCTAATGTCCTTCTGTTGCTGTGTTGCAAAAACAGGAATACATATACCTAGGTATATAGAGAATGAGGAGTAGAAGAAGTAGAAGAAGGGGGGGGGGGGGGAAATACATATATATATATAAAGTGGGACTAGGAATAACAGAAAAAAGAAAAAGAAAAGGAAAAGGAAAAGAAAACAAAAAAAAGAAAAAGTATCCCGGACCATTTTTGCAATAAATCAAACCACCCGCGGAGGCCAGAGGGCAAGAGAAAGACGCCGAATGTGCAGGGAAGAGGCGTCGACATCTGGCTATTATGGTGTGAAATATTCGTTCGGGTGATCGTATCTGCAGGCAACCCCCCCCCCTGCCCCTATATCCCCCCTTTCACTGTCGCATCATTTTTATAACCCCATTAAATGACTCGGGGTGAGATCGAAGTTCTGAGATGTGGCCAGTTTTTTTTTTTTTTTTTTTCTCTCTTCTTTTCACTCCCTTCTTCTTATTTTTTCAGTGTGGGAATAGAAACCCACTCGCTATAGTTGTACTCTCGAGGGAAAAATCTTACGGTCTCAAACTGTTTTCCGGTATCACGTTTATGTATACAGACATGAGTATATTATTTAGGTGTAGGTATGGTAGGGGGAGCGTGGGGCAAAATGGACCGCTGAAAAAAGAAAAAAAAAACCGATTGACGATGAAAAAACTGGAGTATGAATATGAACTTTTTTTCCCCAAGGGGTCCATTTTGCCCCGCGGTTCATTTCGCCCCGCTAGTCCATTTTGCCCCTTCCTCCCTTATATAGGTACGTATGGTGTGCACAACATTCGAATTATGCTTGGTACTGCTGATTACCTCGGACCCATTAGTTGGGCAGATAGAATTCTGAGTTTTGCACTTTTCACCCTTATATAGGTTTTATTACGAACGAAATATATACCTCATACCCTTATATGTTTTACAGGTAATAAAAAGTTCCAGTTTCAGATTTATCGAACTATATAATACTTGTTAAAAAGTGAGATTTTTCAGAAGCACATTTATATCGCTTTTCAAGCTCTTTCATAATAGATTCATGATTCTGAAAATACTTTATACATATATATATATATATTTATTTTTATTATTTTTCTAGGGTCTGATTATAATATCGTCGAATGACTTTCACACCTGACGTTGTGAAGCTGGGGGATAAAATAGACGAGAACTTACAAAAAAAAAAAAAAGGAGAATAAGAAAACGTTGACCCAAGTCTGAACTGTGAACTTGACTGGGCCACGTGCAGACGTTGGGGGTAAAATAGGGGCGAAAAAGAGTAAAAGAGGTGAAAAAGAAGGTATTGGAAAAGCCATTAGGACTGTCTTTATTGTGTGGTCGTAGTGACTTAAAAACTGCGGCGCTGCAGTCTCGGGCGTAAGTGCAGGTATTTTAGAATCTAACGCAGCTAACGATTTTCAGTGAAAAACGGAAATGTTGCTGTGGTTTTTAATCGAGCAAAAAGAAGAAAAAGAAGAAGAGGAAGAAGAAAAAAAAAGAAATGATACAGGAACATCAAAGAAGGGGCAAGACTTTATAGTCTAGATTTTAATGAAATGTCTGATCGAAGCCGGTGTACATTATCGCGATTGATAAAGCAAACGGTTGATGTCTGTGCAGAATTTTCATCGGTTATAGATACACACCCCAGAGTTTGTGCCCTGCCAATAACGGAGTTTAGGAGTGTGTTAGTGTATCGTCCCCCTTGAACTAGTCGATCGTTTCGCTCGAGTCTGCGATTACGGAAGAAGATAAGGGGCCCTCCGTGACACAGAGTTGCTGAAATTGTGCGGCTAAGAGAGATAGCAGAGGGTTCGGAGCCGGGGATAAGATTGTCGAAGAAGAAGAAGAAGAAGAAGAAGTAGAAAAAGAAGAAGAATATAAGGAGAAGATGGGCTGAGGTGAAAGAGTCGTTTGGTCACCCCGTTCGCGAACGATGGATGGGTCGAATCTGGCAAATACTTTGAAACGCCTTATCAATCCGTGGCGGGAATCGACTTCGCGTCAGTAAATACACTCGCAGGTTTTAAGATTGGGAAAAAACGAACCGAAGTAGGTATCGAACTGATTGTTTGCGGCGACTGCAACACTACGAGATTTTATTTGACGTAAAGATCGATAATCGCGTGGAGATTATTTTTTCAGCAATTTTTTTCCCTCGGCTATACTACCTGCCTTAGTCGTGCATTTCTTGGTAACTAACGATTTTTCCAATCGTTTAAGGACGAGCTTTTATCCCGCTAAGCAATACGGCGCAGACTGGAGCTAACGTTGCCGCCTTACGTGCTTCGATTATACTTATAATCCTACTGGGTGAAAAGTTTTTCCCCAAGAAACCGAAAGGCTGGAAAGCCAAAATCCTCCGGGACCCTCTTTCAATCCGGAAAGTGTAGCAGGTGAAGCGAATTCTCACGTAGAGAAATAAAAATGAGATTCGCGACGCGCGAAAGATAAACTTTTCCTCGCGCTAAGATTAGTTCGGAAAGGTACCAGCTCGCTCCGCTTGCGCACCTATCACCGAATAAAACTTTCTTCAATAACACGTTATCCCCGCACGTTTTCCGCCTCTCCCTAATTCCGCGCGATATTTTCCCCCGCTTGTCCCCTTTCAATCGTCGAATTCCACGATTTTTCAATTTTTAATTAGCGCGCGGGATTCGATTGGGTCTAAAAATTCATAAAACACAACGTTCGTCGCTTCTCTGCAACCGACACGTCTTACCGATTTTTTTCTCGCAAATTCCTCCTCCGAAGAACGAGATCCCTCGATAAACACGTCGCGATACTTGAACGGAACGGTTATATCCTTCAAAGTACTACCCAAAATCTAGATATCTCTAAGGAAAAGGGACTGCAAACAATCGGCTTGCCAAAGAGCGGACAAACTTTGGCAGATTTGTTCGACACCGTTAGAAACGCCACAATCTTTCCCAAAACCATAAATATAAATCGTCGTCAATGTTCGCCATACATATCAGTCAGATACGAAGATCATAGGATTTATTGAAATTTTTATAAAACTGCGGCCAACCGGATCTCAAATTTTTTCTCGCAGCGTAAGATGAGATTAGGTGTCGAAATCGTTTCGCGCGTATTTCATTCGTCTGCACGGAGTCTTGCCGGTCAAACTTATGGCAAAATTGGGTACATGGCTGAAGCTCGGAAAGCTCTCTATAGATCGTTTCAGAAATTCAACCCCTCTGTGTGTTCATTAGTTTATAGGCTATCGGCCGTATAGAATGTGACGATTTTTAACATTAATTGCGAATATGTTACCGATCGATGACGCGTGCATGCAGCGTTATGATTTTTCGACAGCTTTTTCTCTTTCCCCCTTAATTATTTCGCTTTTTCTTTTGTCTTCCGTGCTTCGAGTGACTCTTGATTGATTTTTTGTTCCTCTATCGGACGGCTACATGTTATATTTTTTTTTACTGATTTTTTTGAGCCTCTATACCGCACAACGTGCTATACCGACCGCATAGGTCACGTGTATCGTAAATCGAGGCATACGTGGGGAACAGCTGTCACCTGACGTGGCCTAACAATGATTTATTAGATGTGAATAACACGGTACACTACTTGGGAGTAGCTTACAGCTGGATCTCTGGAATTAACTCCCAGTGTCCCACATTACGCACGTGCGTACATACGTACATAGTACATCGCGTAATGATTCATCAGACTAAAGTGCTCCGATTGTTTTAAGGAAAAACACATATTGACGCCGAGAAATTGTATCGGTGATTTTTAAAGGCGAAGATCGACCCGTGAAATTTATTGGCGAAAATTTATGCGCGTTTAAGCATTGCGTGGAATAATTCTGTACACATTTGTTGATCGTGGATTTGTGCGGATAGTCCTGCTATTACGGATTGGATTGACTGACTCCTGTAACAAGTATCTTAGAATTAGTGTTAGAATTAAGGGAACCGAACTCTAAAGCCGGCTGTAATTGCCTTCAGACACGAACTTTGGTGGAAATCGAGTCTCTAGAATTATTATGTATAATCCTATTAACAATATTAGACTTAAAGCCTCGCCTAATCCTCTGCTAGAACAGGTATCTAAATTCTATACTATATTTCGGTACACGCAAGGCACGAAAGCTCACGTTTCCCATCCAGTAGGTACAGAACTACCCCAATTTAATCAACCCTTGCAGAATTACTATGCGATCCAAAATCTTCAACCACATTATAATAAAGTATATAACTATATCCATGGAGATCGGTTTCCTCTCTTTCGAACCTATTTTATTATCACTTATCGAAGTTGGCTGTTACCTCAACCATTTTTCTTACACACGTGTGTATATATATATTATATATATATGTGTGTGTTGGTGTTCAGTATCGTTAGCTTCAGCCTTTGGTTGCGCGAATTCTTTCTTCCGCAATCCTTTCAAGGATTCCACCAAGGATTCAGTTGATCCAGTTCCATTGTGTCTTTCAACATCGCGTGATCCCCTCCGCCCCAACCCCCATTCGAATAAAGGAATGTTTTTTCGAAAGGGAAGGAAGGAAGGAAGGAATGATTTCAGATAATGACACGGTTTTACAAAAGTATTTCGTTCTCAAAAGACTGAATCTCTAATAAAAAAATTTCAAGGACCCTCATCATCGCGTCTAGAATGTCATTCAAGTAATCTGCAGTCTCTCGCGAAGATTTTTTTCAAACTATGATTTCCAAAAAAAAAAAAAAACAACTGTATCATTTTTTCCACCGAAAACCCACGAGTCGGAGCTTTCGGCTTGAAATTTTCTGGATTAGGATATAGTATATATATATAGGTGTGGTATATAAGATAAAATGGCTACCGGGTGATCGACGGGGCTATAATTATCTCTCTAGACGATGGTTTTAATTATTCTCAAGAGGATGAGAAAACCATCGTTAATGTGTACCCGGGTACCTACGTGATGGGTTATCCCTCTCTATGCTACAGGGCTACGTTCTATCTGCACAATTAGTGTTGCTGGTGGGTTTGTCTGAGTTCCTGAAGGGCCAAGAGTTGCCCACATCTGTCGGATAAATCTTGAGAAGAAAAAAGAGGAAAAAAAAGGAAGGAAAACAAAAAAAACTAGAAAAAATAAAACACAGGGCAATTATTTCCCCAGGAAACGTGCTCTTAGCACCCAGCATGTGCAAGTATATACATACATAGGTAGGTGTATCTTCAAGGAGTGAAGCTATACAGAATTAGATGAAGACTTGTAAAATTGAAATGAAATTCTATGGATTTCTTCGGCGTTACACAATTAATTGGAAACGTATATATATATAGGTAGATATTATGAGGGGGTTTGAAATAATGATGGATAAAAAATGTTCCCCTATTGGATAGTTGATTGATTGTGAGTATATACGTATATACCTACATATATATATATATGTATAATATGCATATGAAAAATTAAATAATGTGATGTGTGAATGAATTTACGTAGGTGGTAAAAATCGATTTCAGTTCCATAAGTATATAGAAAGCCATTAGCACTTGAGCACCAACCACACCATCCTCCTACATCACCCTCACCCAAACCTCTTCTTTACATTTCCATTCCATTATTGTTCTCTGGCCTCTCGTCTCGCTCCCCTCGTACTCCGCACCCCATTACACCCCAGTTTCTCCCGTCTCTCTCTCTCTCTCTCTCTCACTTTCTCTCTCTTCTCCCGAAGCTCACATTGTGCTCTGGTACAATACGAGCAACACTACACATACATATGTATGTACGGATATACGAATAGTCGCCCAAAGTGAGCTGGTAACAATATAGTTAACGTTGCATAATACATTTTCGCAGCTCAGGCAGATTATTGGGTAGAGAGACACGTGGTAGTACATATGTATGCACATAGATACATATATACACACACACGCATGCATATTTATACATTTATCTGCGTGTATGTATGTACTACACACGGTTAGGAAGAGAGGTGAAAGGTTGACAATGTACCTTATCGTGTGCACCAGGATCTACACCCCTTTTGCATTGAGAGGGTTGAGAGGGAGAAGGACGAACACATTTGTAATTATTTCGAACCAATTACGTATAGTCTGGTAAGTCGAAGAGTAGTGAAAGATGAAAGCTTCAAATTGTGAAAAAGTTGTTATGGTGTTGAAAATCTGGCAATTGTTCAAGAGTAAGGGTTGGTGACGTAAGGGATGATCGTTCAGTGTATTGTCGTTGGAAATTTGAATGGCGGCTAGTCGAGTTGTTGACGAGTTAGTATATCGCAGGTTGATGGATGAGGACAGGGTATAGTCCCAAAATTGAGGGTAGTTTTTCGTCTAGGATTCACCGAGGCCCTATTGTTATAATGGCCTTGGCTATTCGTTGGGAATCGTTGAAATTAAATGAAATTCGAGGGATTTCCTTCGGTTGATTGCTAAAATTAACATTTATTATTAAGGTTTCAAAGGCCCTTTATGCATGTACGTGGTTACAAATGAAAGGGGTGGATTACGGCCCAAGGCTTACCGGTTAATAAATGTAGGTGAGCGTCCAAATTCTGGATACGACAAGGACGATTTAAGGGATTAATACCCGGGTGCATGGATATATATTCAAAGCTAAAACCATTGAAAATCGCGACTCCTTTACGAGGTTTCATACCCACGTCCCCACCATTGTCGTATAATTTTTCGTTATTTCAATGAGATAAGGCTAGCCACAATTACCCCTTAGATACAGTTGTGTAAGGATTCCGGGCGAATATCAAAGTGAAGGAAAGAATGAACGAAGAATGATCGAAGTCTATTCCAAGAGATGCGAACACATGTCAAGGATATCGACATTCGTCATGAAAAGACATTGAGACTTGGCAATCGGTTAGGCTAATCGGATTAGTCATAGTTTGAATGTCCGGAAGGTGTTTCCTGCGTTGTTCTGAGTAGATTTACCGTATACGAAGTGGTAAATAAAGCAGAAACAGTTGCTGATGTTGGAAACCACTCTGGCTAATGCATATAGTGTCAAATGAATTTCGTTGAGTAAATCTAGACTGCAGCTAACCCAAGGGGTAGTCGCGGGTAGTGCAGGGTAAAGTAGAAAAGCCAGGGGGATCAGCCGTGGGCTGGTCCTACTTTTGTCTAAAGTTTCAGCGTTGAAACTGTGAAACCGCGAAACTGCAGTAAAGCTGCGAAAGCACCCTACAGAACACTTGTCCAACCTCTTTGAATCGACCGACGTACCTATATATTTCTTTTCACCCTCTTTTATGCAGATATGTAGAACTCTTCCATTCTGCGACTCTAAACGATCCAAACTGCCAGGATATTCGACTTAGAAAATAGAGAGGCCAGGTAGACTGACGATAATAATTTAGGAACTCAGAAGAAGAAGAGGGAACTGATGAAGAGTACCTCCTAGTAGCATGGGGTTGAAGACTTAGGGAAGCCAGGGTTCAGTTTAATGTCGGATGATAAATCTAGTTGCAAGGATAATGAATGTGGTATTTTTTTTGGGAAACAAAGGCCAAATTGTATTCGAAATTTGAGAATTGAGCGTCAGACACAGAAAATTGATTGACAATAAGGTCTGGGCTTTTGCGGTTGCAACACTACACATTATACTCCAGAGTTGGTGGCGATCCAGGAACGGTAGGCTGCGACCTCAGCGTAGACACCGGGGAATCCAGCACGTGCACATCCGTTACCCCAGGAGACGACACCGGCAAGACGTCCATTGATGGCAAGGGGACCACCAGAGTCACCTTGGCAAGCGTCCAGGCCTCCTTCGGGTACAGCAGCGCAGATTTGGTCAGCGGGAAGTCCTCCCCAGGTGACGTAGGCAGCGCTACAATCAGCCTTGGAGACAATGGGGACGGTGACAGTTTGGAGAACTGTGGTACCGCTTCCTCCCTCTCTGAGAGCACCCCATCCAGTGATGACGGCTGGGGCACCGACGACGGATTCTTCTCCGGATGAGTATAGTGGAATCGGAGCTTGAGTGGAGCTCAAGGTTAGGGAAGAACTCAGCTGGATGAGGGCGACGTCGTTAATGGGAACTCGGAAAGAATTGCTGCCGTAGTTCTCGTGGCTGATGACGTTGGAAACACTCGTGCTGCTGCCTCCACTGTTGGAAAGGGTCGTTCCAGAGCGGATAGTGTACCACCGACTGGAGTAAACCATGCAATGAGCAGCGGTCAGGACCCAGTTGGCGGAGATGATGCTACCACCGCAGATGTGGGATCTGAGGACCTGGAGGGATACCTGGTAAGGTACCAGGTCGATGGAGGTAGCGACTCCTCCAACAATTCGGCCAGTTGGGCTCAGTGGGTTGAGGTGAGTTACTATCGGGTCCGCTGATGAGACAGAAAGAACTCGTGTGTTCGAAAAACATAATATTGCTTAGCAAATGTATGCATCGGTGTTTATCGAGTCTAAAACATGACATGAAGGCTGAAGCAGCGGTCATCAAGAGGTAGCAGTCTCTTGGCTCTCCAGACTCCTGAACTTCGACTTGGACTTGGAAATGTTCCAAAAATGAACCAAACTTCGAAGAAGAGTCGTTTGCGAAATGGGGTACCTTTGATGTATGGATTACTCACCAGTAGCGGCAGCCACGAGGGCGAATAGAAGCGCGAACTTCATCATCTTCAGACTTGAGTTGCTTGCCCGGTGAATTAGAAGACTGGATTAGGCTCGTATAGAACTGGACGGCTCGTCTTATATCATTCAGGCCTCAAGTTTATCGCGATTAACGACGGACGTGTATATGATTGAACGTGATAACCATCCTTATCAATTCGCCCTGAAGATGTCAAAACCTTCTATAGACGTTCGCCGAGGCCTTTGACGTAAATTCAAGACACAAATTTATCTCAAAACGTATATATGTGTGCGAATTGAGGGCAGGCTTTTGGATAGTCAAGAATCTCCATTCAGCCAATCATAACGCTCTAATCAGCTCAAAAGCTCGCACATTCAGATAAACCTGGGTTCTGAATGTGTGTAGCAAAAATTAATTTCAACTTCGATCAAATCTCCAGATATTATCAAGTAGATGAATTGATCCACCTAGCTTTTAGCGTTGATTAATTTTGATTTTGCAATTAGGTAGATGACGGGAAACAGATATCGAGATCTACAGCGAAGAGCTGGTTACGTGCGTAGCAAATCTAAAAGCTGATTCAGCCCGACTTATAAACGGATTATTGAGTTGACGAATAACGGAATAATGGTCCTTCTCGCTGCGAATGAGGTCCTTGCTGAACAAGTATCGTGTACTCATGTGGTTTTCGTGTGATCATGATTGATCATTTTTATTTCGGTTCTTTCTACTGATTCGGACTTACGTATCATTGTCTTATTAATTTTTTAGTCACTCATGGATTAGCTATGCTTGTTTCAATGAATGAGCGCTTTGAAGTAATCACAGAATACGGAAGAGCCTCAGATGTGGTAAATTTGAATAAAGTAAATTTGTATAAACCTATCTCCCGATCTCAATTCCCGAACCCTTCTCTGTGAATTATTTATAAGGTTCAAAAGCCGCCCGCGTGCCGGTGGAATGTACAAGAGTGGACAGGCGAATAAGCTCTTGCTAAACTATAAACAGAATATTTAAAACGGGAAAATAATGCCTTGATTAGACTACCCTCACGTCAAACATTGGATCGTATATATGTACTTTGTTGGAACTGCGTTAGGATCAAACATTCTGCTGCTCAATGGAAACGGTTGATTGTATAGCGAATTGTAACAGCTTAAACGCGCAACGCTGTATTACCTCGTACCGCATAAATAAATGTTGAGAAATAAATTGAGAATTAAGAAGAAAATAGTTATCGTGTCTTTTTATTCTGATTTTCCCGTCTTTCCCAGAGTTAGAAATATAAATTTTACTGCACAACGATAGGTAACGTTCTCATTCCCATGGAGAGTATGAGGATCATCAGTTTGAGTTTACCGACAAAAAATTCCTCCAGCATCCGGAGGGGAGCTTATAAATCTGACTATGGAGTCTGAACTAAGTCTCGCGTGGGCGTGGGACAAAGAAAGCTCACAGCAGAAGATTCACAGAAGCTAGGGTTTAATTCGACTGGCAACGAAATCTGGAGGCAGCAATTTAAACAGGCGGAAGGGTGATAATTAGTATACTTGACAAATATCTTCCGGGCTAGGGGTGATTTATTTTATTTGATATCTGAACATCTAGCGTTTAGCAGAGACACATCATTGAATGAAACGTTGCATCTAGTTATATTCCAGTCATGATGTTGATCCATTCACGGTAGGCCGCAATTTCAGCATATACACCAGGATATCCAGGACGTGCGCATCCATTGCCCCAGGACACAATGCCGGCAAGAACTCCGTTAATGGCAAGGGGACCACCAGAGTCACCTGAACAAGTGCCCTGACCTCCTTCGGGTACAGCGGCGCAGATTTGTCCAGCAGAAAGTCCTCCCAGGGAAGTATAAGCAGCGTCGCATTCGGCCTTAGAGACGATGGGGACTGTGACAACCTGGAGAACGCTGGGAGCGTTTCCACCCTCTGAGAGAGCACCCCATCCAGTAATGATGGCGGGGGAACCGACGACGGATTCTTGTCCAGAAGAGTAGAGGGGAATTGGGGCTTGAGTAGAGCCAATAGCCAGGGGGGCCCTCAGACGAAGGATGGAAATGTCGTTCTGAGGAATTCCCAAGGAGTTGACGGCATAGTTATCATGGTTTAGGGCAAAAGCCAAGTCGGTGACGGTGCCTCCACTCCCGGACAACGCGGATCCACTGCGGACGCTGTACCAGCTCGGGAAGTAGAGCATGCAGTGAGCAGCGGTCAGGACATAGAAGTTCGAGATGATGGAAGCACCGCAGATATGGATTCCAAAAACTTGGAGTGAAACCTGGTAAGGTACTTCGTTAATGGAGGCAGCTACTCCACCAACGATACGGCCAGTAGGACTCAGTGGGTTCAGGCGAGGAACGATTGGTTCAGCTGATGAGAAAAATTAAACCGGAAGTATACGAGTCATTCGGTACAAGATCGGTCACGTTCTTGTATGTTCTACTCACCGACAGCCGCAGCCACGAGGGCGAAGAGAATAGCGATCTTCATCATCTCCAGACTTGAGTTGCTTGCTTGTTGGATGATGAGACTGAATTAGCCGCAAACAGTGCTGGACGGTTTTATCACGCTGTTCAGGTCCTAATTTTATCGCGATTAACGATAGTGATGTATTTGATGGAGCGCGATAACTATCCCTGTCAATTTACCCTGACAGTGTCAAATCGTTGTAGATATTTGTTGATGTAGAGATTTGTTATGAGACTGTGTCTTCACTCTGAACAAAGCGACTGGAATTAATTTCTACTTCAATCAAATCTCAGATATTATCACTTTCGTAACTGTAGACACTTCTCTTTACAATTGGGTAGATGACAGGGAACAGATATCGAAATTTAGAGTGAAAAGGTGGTTGCGATCGTGAAAGAAACAAGTTACAAATAAATCATAGCGCTTATGGCACTCTCTTTAAAAAAGTGACCCTCTTAGTTATGGATCAGGTATCGTGCACTCATGTAGGTCTTGTGTAATCATAAGAGCATCAGTTTAATTCTGATATTCCATATTATTTCGGACGTTTCAATAGGATTTTCTTTCAATACAGCAGCTTCGTATGCAAGATTCGGAAAATATTTCAAAGGACATAACAGAGCCTTAGGCATGGTGAATGAGCTTCCAAAATTTCATCTTGATCTGACGAATGATTTGAAAGAAAAGTGGTTCACGGGATCTAAATATGAAGTTTTCATCAACACAGCTTTGGAGTCAAAATATAAAAAGATTGCAGCTTGTGGCGATTAATCAATCAATGCCTTCAACATGTGCTATCGACCATCGGCTAGTATGATCACAAATAATTGAATGTGTATGTTCGAGAATATGTGACGTGTTGACGAGTCTTTCAAAGTTCGCGTCATCGGACCCACGTTGGTGGAAAAAAAGCTTTTTTTGTACGATACATGTTTCCAGATTATTCGAACTGCAGTTTGTTTATTTATGAGAATTTGTCACATCATGAGGTTGAAAATTATTTTTGAAATGGTCGACTCAGATACTAAGTGAAGGAATTAAAAATGATAAATTTTGAATCCGCTTTGCTTCCTTAACAAGCCTATTCTTGATATAAATTCTTGAACACTTTTCTCGACGCTATGTACATGAATAAATAATAAGGTTCAAAAGCTCCCTTCGTGATGGTGATATAAACGAGAGTGAACAGGAGGCAAAGCTTTAGCAGAACTGTAAACGGCATATTTAATACGGAAAGATAACAGCTTGATTAGATTACGCTTATGTCGAGTATTGAATTGTTTGTCTGGATTCAATTTTTTGCTATACCTTATCGTAGCGTTTGATTTTTTAACGAATTTCGATAACTTGTAATACAACTCGATCTTATTTTTTGACATAAATAAATCGTGACAGGGAAATTAAAAATAAACGAAAAGTAGCAATGAATGTGTTTTTTCCTGAATTTTTGCGGCTGTTCCGCCTCTCGATAACCCAGAAATGGAAATCCTCCTGCACAATGACAGGTGGCACCATCAATTTCAGTTCATCATCGAAAAATTTCTCGAAAATACCTCCCAAACGTCAGATTAGCAATTCTGCTATTATTCTATAGAGTCTTTGGTTTGTGCATAATCATAATCACCCGGGTAGACGAAAGGTTGATAAATTGAGATTGGGAGTATATTACGGCTCCAGTACTTCATTTTATTTGCTATTACAATGACAGGCATTAAATGACCCGTGATAGTTGCGCTGCTCATTATATTCCGGCATTGGCGGTGATCCAGGTACGGTAGGCTGCGACCTCAGCGTAAACACCGGGGAATCCAGGACGCGCACATCCGTTACCCCAGGAAACAACACCGGCAAGACGTCCATTGATGGCGAGGGGACCACCAGAGTCACCCTGGCAAGAGTCCAGACCTCCTTGAGGTACAGCGGCGCAGATTTGATCAGCAGGAATTCCTCCCCATACGCTGTATGCAGAGTTACAGGCAGCCTTGGAGACGATGGGGATGGTGACAGTCTGGAGAACAGTGGGGGCGCTTCCTCCCTCTATCAGAGCACCCCATCCAGTAATGACGGCAGGAGAACCGGCGACGGCTTCTTGTCCGGTCGAGTATAGGGGAATGATGGCTTGAGTGGAGCCCAAGGTTAGGGAAGACCTCAGCTGAATGAGGGCGATGTCATGGGAGGGGACTCCCCAGGCGTTGGTGGCATACCCTTCATGGTTTTTAATGGCAGAGATAGCGGAGACAGTACCTCCACTGCCACCGATGGCAGTTCCAGTACGTACGGTGTACCAGATGCTGGGGTAGATCATGCAGTGAGCTGCGGTCAGGATCCAGTTGGTGGAGATGATGCTACCTCCGCAGAAGTGGGATCCGAAGATGTTGACGGATGCCTGGTAGGGTACTTGTTCGATGGACGTTGCAACTCCACCAACAATGCGCCCGGTCGGACTCAGCGGGTTGAGGCGAGGAATGGGTTCCGCTGATGAGAGAAAAATGTTCGATAATGTTCATAAGACACCACCATGTATCCATCGGTTTTCCATTCATATCGAGACTTCGAACTTGGACTTTGACGCTTCCGCAAGAAGAAGCGAACTGCACTTTGTTCCATTCAACAGTGAATACAATTTGTACGTAAGGTAGGAGACATTTGATTTAAGAGCTACTCACCAGTGGCGGCAGCCACGAGGGCGAAGAGAATGGTGAACTTCATCATCATGGAATTCGAGTCGCTTCCTAGGAGTATCGGAAAACTGAATTAGCCATGGCGCTAGTGGTTCCTAATATACTGTTCAGGGCTCGAGTTTATCGCGATTGAAGACGGAATTGTATGTGATTGGACGTGATAGGCTACCTTATCAATTCGCTTCGACGCGACGGTGTCAAAAGTATGTAGATATTCGTTGATGCCTGTCGCTTGTGTTTGGGGCTTGGGGCTTGGGCGGAACCAGATTGTGTCTATTTTCTGAATAAGGTAGCCAAGGGTTACTCCGATTCCAATTCATATTTCAAGATGTTATCAGTTCGATAACCAAAGGCACTTTTCTTGGCGTTATTGAATCTTGATATTTCAATTGGGTAAATGACAGGGTACAGATGTCGCAATTTAAAACCAAGGGGCGGCTGTGTCAGTAAAAAACCCAAGAGTTCTTGGGCCTGGGTCATGCAGCAAGTCCTGGCTGAGCGGTCCTTTCGAACAAGGTTTAGTCTCAAGTGGCTATTCTACACTCTGGTTCTTATGTAGTTGATATTGATCAGGTTCATTGATTTTTTCCTATTTGTTCGAATTATATTATGGTCTTTTGACAATACTTTTGACATCACTCACACTGAATGCCTACAGGTACTATACATACCGTGTATGTCTCCTGAACAACATTGCACAGAATAATATGATGCAAATCACCTGAATTCTACAATTTTTCGAGAAAATTTGATGACGAGAAGTTACCTTCACGACTGAAATATCACCATCGAACAGTTTTCAGCAATTTCACATCTCCTCAGACATGATATTGTCAATTCATTTTATCTGTGGCGTTGTTCGAACGCTGCACCTTACACTCCGGTGTTGGCCGTCGTGATCCAGATGCTGTAGGCTGTGATCTCAGCGTGTGCACATCCGTTACCCCAGGAGAAAACACCGGTCACACATCCATGGATGGCGAGGGGACCACCAGAGTCACCTGTACAAATGGCTAGACCTCCTCCAGGTACACCAGCGCAGATCTGGTCAGCGGGAAGTTCACCCCAGAAGCTGTAGGCAGCGTTGCAATCAGCCTTGGAGACGATCGGCATAGTGACAGTCTGGGGAATGATGGGTGAGCTTCCTCCCGCTGAGAGAAGACCCCACCCAGTGCTGACGGCGAGGGAACCGGCGACGGCTTCTTGTCCGGAGGAGTACATGGGAGTCATCAGTTCGAAGCAATTAAAAATGAAAAATCGATATCTAGCCATTTGTTGATAATTTGGGTATTATTTTGTTTCTATGGACATATCAAGGAAATCATCAGTTTACGAGTATAATAATTCAATGAATACTCAATGTGGGGACTTAGCCGTAATCAATTCATGAAAAACTAGTCATTTTTGACTTGCCACTCTCCTTGAGAGGACGAACATATTAATTTTGAGTCAGAATTGGGGGTCGACCATTTTGAAAACGGTTGCCGTCCAATCTGCAGATACCATTAATGTTTTATACCTGGAGATACGGTGTTTTGTGTTAATAGCTTCAAAAACTGTCCCTACATCAGTTAGATGACTCGGTGC
Organism: Tenthredo livida; assembly: GCA_963992785.1. Classification (NCBI taxonomy): domain Eukaryota; kingdom Metazoa; phylum Arthropoda; class Insecta; order Hymenoptera; family Tenthredinidae; genus Tenthredo; species Tenthredo livida. The sequence goes on from OZ023068.1 coordinate 5,128,642, forward strand.
AGATATATCGAAATTCAGAGCGTATAGGGTTTTTCTATCAGTACAAGGAAACCTTGAATTTGTTTGTACAATGTACACGTGAAACCTATGAGTTTGTACACATTTCTTAAATCCCTCATATTATGTCATAGGTATATCCCCTCGGATAGCTCAGTATTATTTGGTAGCTCAAAGAAATACCGGAAAGTGAATTGAGAATGGATAATAAATAGCAATCATATTTTTCTTCATGGCAACAAGTAACGCTTCCATCCTCACAGAGAACTATAGCTTCATCAGTTCGAGTTGGCCAACAAAAGATACCTCGAGCATTCGATAGTCCTGAAAGATGTACGAATCGAATAGGAGTCGTTGTAGAAATTCAAGACTTGGAGGAATCAGAGTTTGGATGAATTTGACGGAAGGATAATAAATGTCGTTCACGCAAATTTTTCAGGTACGGATGATATATTTTATTCGATATTTTAACATTGGACATGAAACGATGATTTATGATTAGTCGGAAAGTTTGCACGGTGCGGTTAACACGCTGCACCTTATACTCCGGAGTTCTGGGTAATCCAGGTACGGTAGGATGCGACCTCAGAGTAGACACCGGGGAATCCAGCGCGTGCGCATCCGTTGCCCCAGGACACAACACCGGCAAGAACTCCATTGATGGCGAGGGGACCACCGGAGTCACCTTGGCAAGCGTCTAGACCTCCTGCAGGTACACCGGCGCAGATCTGGCTAGCGGGAATTCCTTCCCAGATGCTGTAGGCTGCGCTGCAATCAGCCTTGGAGATGATGGGAACGACGACAGTCTGAAGAACAATGGAGCCGCTTCCGTCCTCTACGAGATCACCCCATCCGGTGATGACGGCGGGAGCACCTGCGACGGCTTCTTGTCCGGTGGAATATAGTCCAATAGGGGCTTGGGTAGAGCTGAAGATCAGGGGAGACTGCAGCTGGATGAGGGCAATGTCATCCAGGGGCATTTTCCAGACGTTGTATCTAAAACCCTCGTGATTGATGATCTTAGAGAGAGCGGTGATAGTGCCTCCGTTGTTTGAGAGAGTGGAGCCAGAGCGGATGGTGTACCAACTGGTGGGGTAGGCCATGCAGTGAGCGGCGGTCAGGACCCAGGTCTCGGAGATGATGCTTCCACCGCAGTAGTGAGATCCCAAGCGTTGGATGGATACCTGGTAGGGTACCAGGTCAATCGAGGTAGCGACCCCTCCAACGATGCGGCCGGTGGGACTCAAGACGCTGGAGCGAGGAATGGGTTCCGCTACAGAAACAGAAACATTCCAATGTTCATGAAATGCTACAAGGGTTGTGGCGTGGGGTCTTTCTAGTCAAGTATTTGACGTTTTCATCGGGTACAAATGGTTTTGCAAACAGCGAGACTCGATCAGAGGTAAAATTTCCTAAGTCGGATGGCTTTGAACTCGGACGTTGAAATTTTTCCCCAAAACAAGACGAAACGAACTTTATTCCGTATAACAGGAAGTACAATATGTTTGAAAAGTGGAAGATGTTTGACGCCTGCACTAGTTACCCATAGCGGCAGCCACGACGGCGAACAGAATAGCAAACTTCATCATCTTCGGACTTGCGTTGTATGCTCGGTGGATTGGAAGACTGAATTAACTTCATGCAGCGCTGATTGTTGCTTTATATACTGTTCAGGCCTCAAATTTATCGCGTCTAGTGTATGTGATTGAATGGAATAGCTGAGCTTATCATTTTGTTAAGATGGCGCCAAAACTATACATTGACAAGTGTTACGTGTGTGCAAAGGTTGGCCGGGACGAGATTATATCTGTGCTGCAAACAACGTGGTTACAGGTTCTTTCAACTCCACTAAAATTCCCAGATGTCATCAATTCGATAAGCGGACTCAGTTCTCTTGGCTTTGATAATTATCAACATCGCAATTTGGCAGATGATAAGAAACGGATTTCGGTATACAGAACGGACAGGTTTTTTATGTCCGTAACAAACCTTGAAGCTATGTGAGTCTGGTCACATTCGTTGCGAAGCGTTATGAATTATTCTAGAATGCAGAGCTGAAAGAAATTGAAAAAAAAAACATTGTTGAACCTTCGAGCCCCTAGGTCCCCTCAATTATTTCATTCCATATCTTCATTCTCCATCTCTTAATTCCTCGATCTTTGGACAAATGAATAATAATGTACTACAATGGCTACCTGCGTGGATGTGAAATGCACAAGAGCGAAATGGTAGCAAAGCTCTGACTGAACTCTGAACGGAATACTTAAACCTGGAAAATTACAGCTTGAGTCAACCACTCTTACATCAAAAATGAGATTACTCGACGTTTTCATCCTTATGAAAAAATAGTACACTCTGTTGGAGTCTGCCAATACAATAGTTCTTTAACAATGTGATGTTTTTTAAAATCATCTGGGTACTTGCTGAAGATGCTGAAGAGACGTAGAAACCAGAGCTTGAATAAACTGCCTCCCAATCGCCATCCTATTGACTCTTCTCTCTACATATTGAAGGTACCTCATTTTTCTGATGTAAGACGACTGCTGATCCATTGACTGGATACCGACATATCTTTTCATCATCATGAGGGACCAAATTTATCGTGATTCGATACGATCTTATACTCGCACGTGATTCGACGTTAGTCTTATGCTTGTTAATGTACCTACCGGTACAATGCAAAAGCACCTCAGATATTCTATGAAATGCGTAATTGACGAAAGAAAAATGTATTCATATACCGAATGAGATACAAGACATTGGGAAATTCCAACTCTGATCAAATTGTCAGTTACAATCAATACGATCTCCGGAGACATGCCGCTTCACGTTGACCATTCTTGATAATGCATGAGATTGATGACAGGAAGCAGATATCGATATTCAGAGCTAAGAGGTTGTTGTATCAGTAGGAAAACATAAAACACAACAGATGTCTATATGATCAAATGCGATCAATTATGTGTATCGATTCGCCCAAGAGTGAGAAAATTTTAGTGAAAGCCCAAGCGTTGGGATAAACTGAATCCAAAATCTGAGGCCTTCAGGGATTGGCATGAATAAAATGTATAGCTTGCGAGTATTCGTCAATGAATAATTGTTTTATTTCCTTCGATTTTCAAATATAAAGTGTGAAACGAAGTCCCATAAGTGGGAGAAAAGTGCGTATAGTACGGTCGAAACGTTGCATCTTATAGTCCGGAGTGGGCGTTGATCCAGTCACGGTAGGATGCGACCTCAGCGTAGACAGTGGGGAATCCTGGGGATCCGCATGTGCCGTAGGATACGACACCAGCAAGAACTCCGTCGATGGCGAGGGGGCCACCAGAGTCACCGGAACAAGAGGCCAGACCTCCTTCGGGTACACCAGCGCAGATCTGGTCAGCTGGAAGTCCTCCAAATATACTCAAGGCAACGTTGCATTCAGCCTTGGAGACGATCGGCATAGTGACAGTCTGGAGAATGATGGGTGAGCTTCCTCCCATCGAGAAGGAACCCCATCCCGTACTGACTGCGGGGGAACCGGCGACGGCTTCTTGTCCGGAGGAGTACATGGGAATGATGGCTTGAGTCGAGCTCAATGTCAAGGCTGAGCTCAATTGAACAAGGGAGAAGTCATGCAGGGGTAGTCCCCAGTTGTTAGTGCTATATTCTTCGTGGTTGATGATGTTAGCGATTTCGGTGATGACACCTCCACTGACGGATAGAGTGGAGCCAGAGCGGACACTGAACCAGCTTGTAGGATAGATGAAGCAGTGAGCAGCGGATAGGATCCAGGTCTCGGAGATTATGCTACCACCGCAGAAATGGGATCCGAAGACTTGGATGGTGACCTGGTAGGGCACCTGTTCGATCGTGGTATCGACCCCCCCAACGATGCGGCTCGTGGAGCTCAGCAGGCTGAAGCGAGGAACCGGATTCGCTGTAGAGACAAGAACATTCAAGTTTCCGTTAAACGGTACACGAGGTTTCTGGGCAAGTATTGCACTCGTTTGCATCAGGACTTGGGATTAGTTCATTTTTTGTCAAGCACAGAAATTCTCCCGAACGAGCGAGAAAGCCCGAAGGAAGGGAGAGGCAATCAATCAAATAGGAAATCATGTTGAATGCAAAGTTCAATTTCTCACCAGTAGCGGCAGCCACGAGGGCAAACAGAATGGCGAACTTCATCATCTTCAGACTTGAGTTGATTGCTCGGTAGCTCAGAAGACTGAATTGATTTTACAGTCTTGAGAGGCTCCTTTTATACTGTTCGGACCTCTTGTTGTATATCGCGATTAACGATAGCTAAATTCCAGATCGGTAGCGATATGGCAATCCTTATCAAATGGCCCTTTAAGTGTCAAAACCGTGTAGATATTCATAAAGCGAATACAAGTAATTCCAAATTTCGGAACTGCTTCAAGACCTGTTTCAATGTCATGCTATATCACGACTCACAATCAATATCGTCCGCAATTTATTGTAATTCAGGAATTACTTCTTAAGGTGGAAATTGACGATAAGTAAGAAATCGTAATATTGTTGTTTCATTTTGTTCATAGAGTGTCCCTATAGCATGTTTGGCTAAAGCTAAAACGAGGAAAATCAACTAGGAGATTTGGAATCTTCCCAACTCCCAATTTTCTCAATCGATCGACTCCAGATCGAGATTCGTCATTACCTTCCTCGACAGTTATAGCTGTGGAAATAAATAATATCGAAATGGGTCCCAATAAAAATCTATAATTGAATCGAGTCATCGCGCTTATGGCTAATCGTTTTTTCATATAGGGTAGACGTACCATTTGTGGCCATGCTTGACTAATCCTTCCCTCCTTTCTGGCATTATAAATCTATTAAATTATTGAATTAGTCACGAAAACATACCCTACAGCAAATATTAAACCCAACTTTTCCAGTACTTGATTGTTCAAAGTGAAGTTATTAATTAATAACGCTGTCAAAACAGTTTTGCACCGTTTGTGGCCAGGCTTTGATTTACATGGTAATGGGTATGGCCACAAATGGAGCAAGTGGTGACCACAAACGGTACTAAGGTGGCCAAAACCGGTACGTCTACCCTATCTAATGATCTCTGAGGCATTAAATTTATCGCAATTTAATGCGTAGTACCACTCGTATGTCAATCCACGCGATTTTTATCCTCAATCATTCGCATAGACTAGACTAGTTGAGTTCCTGTTAGATAATAATCAATCAGTGAGAAAACGCAGGCGAGGACCAAGCACGAATTTGGGATTCCCAGCTACAATCAAATCTGTAGATATGAATTGTTCGATATCTGGAGATACGACGCTTAGCATTAATAGTTTGGGCTATCGTTGCATCAGTCAGATGACCGGATGCAGATATTGGAATTAAGAGTGTATCGTTCGTCTTATCACCAATAAAAAATCTCAGATCTCGGATGTAAGGAACGTTGATCATTCAGTTTTCTAAAAAGCTCACGTGCTTGGAGTTACTCGTAAGGTTTATCAATACGCTGAAAATTTATTCTAATATGCAATTCCATCCTCTAATGAACGTTCGAAAAAAAATAATTAATTATCCATCATAAGTTATTCCTATTCGAAAATATTGCAGTATTTGCGAATTAAATATGTTATAGCATATATTTATACAAAAAAACAAGTGTTCAAGTCAATGTTATACCTGAAAACGACGACCACCTTTTCAATACTCATGGTGTTTAATTATTGAATGCATGGAACGACTTGAAAATTTTCTTCAATCTTTGTTCATTAATTCATTTCTCGTATGCTCATCTAGATCGTTCCTTGAAAATTATGCGTATTATATAAAATTCTCTAAGCTTTTCGAAAAAACATTGAAAAAAATTGCAAAATTTTGGCAGTGGCAAGAAACAGCTTTTTAAATTTCGAGCTCAATTTTAAGAGCTTTTCACAGGAATGGATAAAAAAATATATTTTTTTTGAAAGCTGAGATTTGTTACACGAAAAATCTATTGCTGAACGAAAATGTGAAATGGCAAAAGAACGCAAGAAAAACAAAATTAGTGAAACAAGAACTATACAATTATATGGAATATCGCCTACAATAACTTCGAGAACAAATGGTGAAAAAATCTGAAAAAATTTGGGATTCTGTTTTTCGATGATCGAACATAGAGATAAGAGATCGCGTATGTTCACATCAGGCGAATTCATGTTATTCGCGTTCATTCTTTTCCCTGTTTAGTGTGATGATTGCTTTTTAAGTTAAGTATTCGGGGATCGTTTACTCTCACCGAATATTCTCGGTATATCACATTAATGCATTGGCGAAAGGTTTTGGCACCAGACGCGCTTTTTGGGGATAAGCAGTACAAATCCGGCTAAGATGATAAGTTGTATAAACAGCATGTTCGATACTCATGGCGAACTCAGACACTGATCTGGACTCTCTGGAACTGATCTGGAATCGGCGACCAATATGTCATTAATTCCCTTTAAACTTATTCGATGTATAAATTGCCATGTAGATCACAATGCACCGAGAAGTGACTCCGATAGATTTTAGTTAGTAAGGTGAAGTGGCTAGGATCCGCTTTGGGATTAGATCAAATTATTACAGATATAGGCAGCTATTGGTGAGTCGTAGTACAGACAACGTGCCGCCCAGAGTGATAGTTTATGTCACATAATTTATACCTCGGTGGATTTTGGTGAACTTATTATACGTGCAAGTAATGATGAAGATGGAATACACAAGGAGGGTTGAATGAAATCAGATGATTTTACATCGCGTAATTGATATTCACGTATTTCGAATATGTTCGATACGTCAAAACTGTCGCATTGTAAACTGCCGTATCTGCATTTATATGAATCGCATCTGTCAAGGCCTTCCTCATGGATTTTGTGAGATTTCGAGAGCTGATAACATTTTTATAGAACTGTGTACCAGGTAGTCTTACTATGGCTGCTCATGATTCTGACTATGGCAAACTAGCTCAGTCTCCGGGCTGTAGAGAACCAAGAGGAGCTCACAATATAAACAGAAGACTCAGAGCAACCTCAGTTAAATTCGATTGGCTCGAAAATTCTGAGGTTGCGAATCGAATAGGCAGGAGGATGATAAATTTAGCATACGCAAATTTTCCAGGACGCAAGTTCATATTTTATTCAACATTTGAACATTAGGTGTCAAACAATGACCTATGCCGCGTTGAAAAATTTTTGTTCTGCGGTTCAAAAGCTGCACCTTATACTCCGGAGTTCTGGGTAATCCAGGTACGGTAGGATGCGACCTCAGAGTAGACACCGGGGAATCCAGCGCGTGCGCATCCGTTGCCCCAGGACACAACACCGGCAAGAACTCCATTGATGGCGAGGGGACCACCGGAGTCACCTTGGCAAGCGTCCAGACCTCCTTCAGGTACACCGGCGCAGATCTGGCTAGCGGGAATTCCTTCCCAGATGCTGTAGGCTGCGCTGCAATCAGCCTTGGAGATGATGGGAACGACGACAGTCTGAAGAACAATGGAACCGCTTCCGTCCTCTACGAGATCACCCCATCCGGTGATGACGGCGGGAACACCTGCGACGGCTTCTTGTCCGGTGGAATATAGTCCAATAGGGGCTTGGGTAGAGCTGAAGGTCAGGGGAGACTGCAGCTGGATGAGGGCAATGTCATCCAGGGGCATTCTCCAGACGTTGTAGCTAAAACCCTCGTGATTGATGATCTTAGAGAGAGCGGTGATAGTGCCTCCGTTGTTTGAGAGAGTGGAGCCAGAGCGGATGGTGTACCAACTGGTGGGGTAGGCCATGCAGTGAGCGGCGGTCAGGACCCAGGTCTCGGAGATGATGCTTCCACCGCAGTAGTGAGATCCCAAGAGCTGGATGGATATCTGGTAGGGTACCAGGTCAATCGAGGTAGCGACTCCTCCAACGATGCGGCCGGTGGGACTCAAGACGCTGGAGCGAGGAATGGGTTCCGCTACAGAAACAGAAACATTCCAATGTTCATGAAATGCTACAAGGGTTGTGGCGTGGGGTCTTTCTAGTCAAGTATTTGACGTTTTCATCGGGTACAAATGGTTTTGCAAACAGCGAGACTCGATCAGAGGTAAAATTTCCTAAGTCGGGTGGCTTTGAATTCGGACGTTGAAATTTTTCCCCAAAACAAGACAAAACGAACTTTATTCCGTATAACAGGAAGTACATTATGTTTGAAAAGTGGAAGATGTTTGACGCATGCACTAGTTACCCATAGCGGCAGCCACGACGGCGAACAGAATAGCAAACTTCATCATCTTCGGACTTGCGTTGTATGCTAGGTGGATTGAAAGACTGAATTGGCCTCATACAGCGCTGAGTGTTGCTTTATATACTGTTCAGGCCTCAAGTTTATCGCGAAGAACGCATGTGATTGTACGAAAAACCCGACCTTATCAATTTGCCTTGATGGTGTCAAAATAATGTGGATATCCATTGATAAGTGTTACGGGAGGGCAAACATCGGCCAGGACCAGATTTGATCTGCACTGCGAACAACGTAGTCACAAGTTCTTCCGATTCCAAACAAATTCCGAGACGTCAGTTCGCCTCTTGGTGTTGATAATTTTCAATATCATGATTGGGTAAATGACAGGAAGCAGATGCCGGAAACATAGAGGAAAGAGAGATGGTGCTATCTGTAACAAACCCAAAAGCTTTTTCATCCTAATTCATATTCTGTGTGAAGCAGGTCCTGGTTGAACGATTCATCCAAACGAGGTTTTTTCTCGAGTGTGTTTTGCACGTTCAAGTACAGTTCTACTGGTTCCCAAAATGATCAGTTACAGTTATTTCTTTTATCCTCTTTTTCTATTTGTTCATGGTGTATCTTCAATATTATCGACCGAATAAAATAGTTTTAATATTGTTCATCGATGCCTTACATCGTATATTTGCTAATAAACATTGAACGGATTGAAATAATCCAGACCTCCCAAATCTGTATTCATACACTGAAGGAGATAGAAAACATTGGGGAATTCCGGCTCCAATCAAATTCCTTGTAAGTTCTATCATTACTGGGTATATCCAGAGACATCTCGCTTTGCGTTGACAACTTTTGATAAATCTGATTAGATAGATGACCGAAAGCCGATATCGGTATTCATAACTGAAAGGCTGTGTTATCGGTAGGAAATCCCGAAAGTCTTTTCAGCAGATACTCGCATACATAGTTGGGTGCGATCAGTTATCTTCATTGTAAAAATGTTCCATTGATATTTTTTTTAAGCTATATTCATGATAATTTATCATGATTTCCAAAACGTGATTGCAAGGAGTTCGGCCATTCAGACATTTGCAATATTAGCAATCTAGTAAAGCCAGGAAATCGCAGGCGAACCGAGGTTAAACTCAGAAACCGGTTTCGAACATACCCGACAGTGCCCGACGCGACACGAACGCTAGTTTCGGCCGATTTTGGCCGAAACCAGCATTTTCGGCCGAAACTGGCCGAAACCGAAACCCAAACCGAATATTCGGTCGGACACTATCATTCATAATTGACTTAAGGCAATCCTTTTGGCATTCTGGGATTTTGAGCATTGGGATTTTTTCTTTTTTTATCGACAAGTGTGGGCGTGTCATTTATTTCGACTTATATCAAAGCCTACGCATCAAAAAAGACCCCCCCCCCCCCCTTTAATATATTTCTAGAATGCAAGGCTGAAAGAGAAAACGAAAAAAAAAAAAACTGTTGAACCATCGAAATTCAATATTTCCTCACTTATCTCATTTCAGATTTTCATTCTCCATCACCTTTCTCGACGCTTTCTGTACAAATGAATAATGGGATTGAACCGCTGCCATCATGGTGGCGAAATGCACAAGAGTAAACAGCGAGGGCAAAGCTCTGGCTGAACTGTAAACGGAATATTTGAAGCGGATAAATAACAGCTTGATTAGATAACCCTTAGGTCGAAGAACCAGAGCTTAATTACTGATTTTGGTTTCAATAGCTTTTTTCATTGCGTACTTATTTATCTGATGTCTTATCCGTTGACACAATACTGGCATCTTTTTTCATCGCAACGAGACATCAAATATGTACTCGCATGCCATTCAGCGCGGTTCTTATCCTTGATAGTTCACCCGAACAGTGCAAGAGCACTTTGGATAGTCTATCAGACCGGTAACATGGGTGCTGGTCTGAGGGGAACGGAAATGTATTCATACACTGAAGGAGAAAGAAAACATTGGGGAATTCCGGCGCCAATCGAATTCCTTGTAAGTTCTATCATTACTGAGTATATCTAGAGACATCTCGCTTTCCGTTGACAACTTTTGATAAATCTGATTAGATAGATGACCGGAAGCCGATATCGGTATTCATAACTGAAAGGCTGTGTTATCGGTAGGAAATCCCAAAAGTCTTTTCAGTAGATACTCGCCTATATAGTTGGGTGCGATCAGTTATCTTCATCGTAAAAATGTTCCATTGATATTTTTCTTAAGCTATATTCATGATAATTTATCATGATTTCCAAAACGTGATTGGAAGGAGTTTGGCCATTCAGACATTTGCAATCTTAGCAATCTACTAAAGCCAGGAAATCGGTTTATAGAAAACATCGTTGAAGATATCCAATGAATCGGAGTGTAAGAAAATGTAATCAAATGACGTTGAGTCAAACGAAATAAAGCAAATCGCCGTCAAAACGCCTTTCTCTCATGTTGTATCTGATCCTTGATGAATCTTGCTCTCTCGAGTCGCTGCACCGGTGCATCGAACCTTCGTATCTCTAAAGTACTTATTTCGTGAAAATGTAATGGTCGTTAGAATACGTAGTCTATAGCAACGTATGAATACGACTGATTCTGGGTCTATGGTATACCGGAGAAACAAAGAGGTGCATAAGCGAAAGCTAAAGTCTAGGGAAAGTCAGAGGTTGGTTCAATAGGATTCAAAATTTGCAGCCACTATATGGATCTTATTGAATATTATATTTCATTGGATACTACATCATCAATCATTAAACAAAGAGCAATTATTCGGCATGTTATGACGCTGCACCTCATATTCCAGAGTGCTTGGTGATCCAGGTACGATAGGCTGCAACCTCAGCGTAGACACTGGGGAATGGTCCGCTTCCGCATGAACCCCAAGACACAACTCCTGCAAGAACTCCGTCGATGGCTAGAGGACCACCAGAGTCACCTGAACAAATGCCCAGACCACCTTCGGGTAAACCAGCGCAGATCTGGTCAGCGGGAAGTGGTCCCATGAAGCTGTACAAAGCGCCGCAATCAGCTTTGGATATGATGGGGATAGTGATAGTCTGGAGTGTGATGGGAACGCTTCCTCCGTGTGAGAGAGCACCCCATCCCGTGCTGACGGCAGGGGTACCAGCGATGGATTCTTGTCCGGATGAGTACAGGGGAATAATGGCTTGAGTAGAGCCTAAGATTAGGGTGGAGCTCAGCTGGACAAGGGCGATGTCATTCAGGGGGAATCCAGCGGAGCCGGTGTCATAGTCATCATGCGCTATGACTTTAGCGAGACTTGTGAGAGTACCTCCGGCATCGGAGAGAGTGGAACCAGAACGAACGATGAACCAGCTGTCAGGGTAAATGAAGCAGTGAGCAGCGGTCAGGACCCAGGTCTCGGAGATGATGCTACCACCGCAGAAGTGGGACCCGAGGACTTGGAGAGATACCTGGTAGGGCACCTGTTCGATCGAGGTATCGACACCCCCAACGATGCGACTGGTGGGGCTCAGCAGGTTGCGACGGGGTATGGGGTCCGCTGAAGAGACAGAAGCATTCAAGTTTTCATAAAACGGTACACAGCTCCTGGCGAGGGGCTTTTAGGCGATTGTTGTAATCGACGTTTTGCATCAAGACTATGGGCTAATTCCTAGCATTTTCGACTGGGCTACATCGAGCTACACTGGTGTAGTGTAGCTATCTTCATCCTCTTTCTTTTCTATGAGGAAGATAGAGGCAAAGATGGCTACACTACACCAATGTAGCTCGGTGTAGCCTCAGTCGAAGATGCTATCAGTGTTCGCGAAGCGAAATTCCTCGAAAATGCGAAATTTGAGATCATTTTGCTAGGCCTGAAGACTTCGAACTTACACTTGATAGTTTTTTTCAAGATAAAACGAAGTGAAATGCAGTTGATTGAACAGAAAATACATGTTGATGGCAAATTTGGATTGCTTACCAGTAGCGGCAGCTAGGAGGGCAAACAGAATAGCGAACTTCATTATCTTCAGACCGAAGTTAATTGCTTGGTAACTCGGAGGAGTGATTGAAGTTATCGCGTTGAAGGGCTGCTTTTATACTGTTCGGGAATCTAGTGTATCGCTATCAATGATAGCCATGTTTGGGATCGATAGCGGTCATATCGGTCCTATTCAGTTCGCCCTCAAGGTCCCAAAACGTTGCGTCGTAGTTATCGAAATCTCAAGCGACAAGGTGCCTTCATGACTTCTTGAACGTTGTGCTGAAAGGAAACTTTGAGAAAACTGAGAAATTTGGATCCTTCCTCCTCCGTAACCCCTCAATTGAATCATTCCAGACCTTGAATCTCGATCACGTTCCCCAACGTTTGTTCCATGAATGAATAATAAGGTTCAAATGCTGTCCGCGTGGCAGTTAAATGCACAATAGTGAACAAGCGGCGAAGCTATGGCTGAGCTCGAAACGGAATATTCAAACTGGGGGAATGGTATGATTAAACGAACTTACCTCTGAGTGAAGTTCTATCATAATCGTCTAAAGCGTTTCTTTCGAGAGTTCTGTCTGGAAAATGTGCGATGTTCGATCAGGTCGGTGAAAGAGGTGGAGGGATTGAGCGAGATAGAAGTACACATGTACTTTGACAGACACACAAAAAATTCGAGAATTCCAACTATCATGAAATCTTCAGGTATCATTAAATCAAAATCTGAAGATACGGCGCTTAGCGTTAACCGTTTCTGACATCAAATCAGTTAGATGACCGGATGCAGATATGAGGAGATATTAGCGGGGGCCATTCGGCCAGTGGTAAAATCCGCAAATCGTTTGATAGTATGTGCTTATGTAATCGAACGCGATAAATTGTCCGAATCGGCTAGCCCGTTAGTCCGAAAAGTTTATATGTACGTTAATTGATCATTTCCGTGATAATAATCGAAGTTAAGAATCATTATTGTTATAATACTATGTCACTAAACGTGTGACACTTACCGACACAATACCGTATCGTACACAACTACCGACGATTCAAACGGTTCTTATCTAGATTTGCATTTGTTGAAAATATGCGTGGCCTTGAAGCGGTCAGAATTAAACACGTTGAGTGTACCTAGATATACGATGACCGGACCACAAGAAGACCTTGATGTCACCGACTTTATTCATTTTTGGATATGTTCTGGTTTCTGTTAGGTTCTAGTCTCTCCTTTACCTCTTCGGGTGAAAACATTGCACAAACTGTAAATCCGCAGAAGAAAATCATGGAATGTTCATTTGAAGCGTTTTTTATATAAATATATGTGAATGTTTAATGATTGTTCAATATTGGCCCATCGTATGTGCCAATCACAAGACCTGAAAATAATGCCGCATTGCAATGGGACGTAACTACAAATCGCCGTTATGATCGTAATAAAACTATTGAAAAGTGCTAATGTGGGGGTATATTATTCATTGGAACGGTAGTGATTTGATGGGCAATTTTCCAGAGCTTTTGAAAAAAAATTGTTCGAAAAATCTTTGAATTTCCATAATTCGATGAAAACTGACTTTTAATTTGGAACATGATGTTTCTTTCTGCATATTTTTCTACTATTATCTCACGTTATTCTTATCTCAAAATGTATCATTTATCCAAATTCATGATATCAGTTTCTCTCAAAAGTATTCAATTCAATGTCACACGAAAAATGACGAATCAACTATATTTATCACAAGTGATACTTTGAGTAAATCATGTTGCCACGAATTCGAAACGGTCTAACTTATGCAGATATGAATATAAATTAATTAGCAACTATGATCGATCTAAAAATATCTCAGCGTTTTTCGCCTAATTTCTGCAAGTCTGCTTCACACCCTACGTATGCTGCCATTCAAACTGGAGTGAACAAGTGACCCCATACTTCAGCACGATTTAAATGAATCTAAAATCTGGACGTATCGGTTCAACTATACTATAGGAGGAAGGATAATGAAGGTAGTTCATAAATATTGTTCAGGGTAAAAGTGCTACACTTTATTTAATACGCGGATAACTTGAGTCAAACCTAGACAAATGTTTGGTCGGAAAGTTTTTGTGGTGCAGTTAAAACGCTGCATCTTATACTCCGGAGTTTTCGGTAATCCAGGTACGATAGTATGCAACCTCAGAGTAAGCACCAGGAAACCCGGCCAGTGCGCATCCGATACCCCAAGACACAACACCGGCGAGAACTCCATCGATGGCAAGGGGACCACCGGAGTCACCAAGGCAAGCGTCTTGACCACCTTCTGGAACAGCAGCGCAGATTTGGCCAGCCGGAAGACCTCCCCACATGCTTAAGACAGAGTTACAGTCATATTTCGAGACGATGGGGATGGTGACAGACTGGAGAACGACGGTAGAGAGTCCTGAGGTTGCGATAGCACCCCATCCGGATATGACGGCGGGGGCACCGACGACGGATTCTTGTCCGGAAGAGTACAATGCAATGGGGGTTTGAGTAGAGCTGAAGGTCAGGAAGGAACTCAGCTGGAGTAGGGCGATGTCGTGCCGAGGAATTTGCCATTCGTTGTAGGCGAAGCCTTCGTGGTTGATAGCGGCAACAACAGAGGTGACAGTACCTCCGTTATCAGAGATGGTGGAACCAGAACGAATTGTAAACCAGCTGGTGGGGTAGATCATGCAATGTGCAGCGGTTAGGATCCAGTTCTCGGAGATGATGCTACCGCCACAACTATGGGATCCCAAGACTTGGAGGGACACCTGGTAAGGTACTAGATCGATGGAGGTGTCGACTCCCCCAATAATACGACCGTTAGGGCTGCGCAGGTTGAGAAGAGGAATGGGATCCGCTGATGAGAGAGAAATATTTGCAGGTTCATGAAATGGTACGATATCTGATCACTTTGTACTCAGACTTGTAAGCTTTCGTGAGATAAGACAAAATAAACTTTATTTCATTAATTACAAAATACAACGTTTTTGCAAAGTGGAGTTCGTTTGATGATTACTCACCGGTAGCGGCAGCCACGAGGGCTATCATACAGGCGAACTTGATCATCGTTAGAGACGGGTTGCTGGCTTGCTTGACGGGTGGGTCAGAAGACTGAATTAGCCTCATGTAGCGCTGGAGGGCTCTTATTATACTATTGAGGCCTGATGATTATCGCAATTCATGTCAAATTGCCATGATGGTATCAAAATCACGTGGATATTCGTCAATATTTGTTACTTAAGTGTGGGAGTAAGGCAAGTCGAGATTGTGTCTGTTCTGTGGACAACGTAGCGAAGGGTTTATTCAAGTGCTATCAAATTCATAGATGCTATCAATTTGATAACAGGAGATACGCCTCTCGACGTGGACGGATTTGTATGCTGGAGATCGGTGCATGGACGGAAAAAGATGTCTGAAAACAGCACTTCCATGGTGGTCGTGTCTCCACAAAAGACCCAAAAACTGTTTCAGCCCGAGTGATTAATAAATTGTAGAGCTTATGCTACCGTCTTTGAATCAACGCTCCTCTTCTTCATGAAGGGGGTCGCAGATACTAACGAAGGTTTAACTATGGTGGAATGATAATGAATGTGGTAAACAAATATCCTTGAAGGCGTAAGTAATAAAATATATTTTATTATTGTAACAAGTGCTATAGATGATTATTATATATTTGATTGGGCGTTGAACAGAGACTGATAAAAGTAGTGATGAGCGAAATTGGTATTGGTCTTGGTCTCAACCTTGCATTTTCGCAAGACCAAGACCAAGACAAAGGCAGAGCCTGCAAGACTCGAGCACGAACAAGACCGACCTGAAAGACTGATGCAGTTTGGCTATACACTTGTGTAATCCACTTGTGTTTAAACTAGGTGAAAAATGAAAAAGTGTCTTTTCATACATTGGTTTTGAAATAACCATTACACGTTGCATTTCAAGTTCTTGAGTTTGAAATATACGTACTTGATTTCTAATATCCAAGCAACACTACAAGTAATACGTTTTGGTTGGACGTAAATAATAGGTCTAGTGTGAAATATATGTATGGATTT
Organism: Tenthredo livida; assembly: GCA_963992785.1. Taxonomy (NCBI): domain Eukaryota; kingdom Metazoa; phylum Arthropoda; class Insecta; order Hymenoptera; family Tenthredinidae; genus Tenthredo; species Tenthredo livida. Next base: position 5,144,854 of record OZ023068.1, read on the forward strand.
CAGTATAAACAACATGATTAGTCAAGTAACTTTCTATTTGTTTCCATCGATTTACATTGTGTGAGTAGTTGAAAGCCACTTGCTCTTGTTACTTGCGAAAGCTATTAAATACGTGTAAATGAGCCATCAATCGCAAGAATCTTCTGACTGTGCAAGACAAAGACCAAGACCAAGACTGAGTGTGCAAGACTAAGATCGAGACCAAGGCCAATGCAAATTATCAAGACCAAGATCAGAACTGTCTGTGCAAGACGAAGACCAAGATTAAGACTGACATAAGGTTGTATGTGCTTATCATTGTTCCGGAATTACGGCTGATCCAGTCACGGAAGTGTGCAATCTCGGTATAGGCACCGGGATATCCAGGGCGTGCGCATCCATTACCCCAGGACACAATACCGGCAAGAGTTCCGTTGATGGCAAGGGGACCACCGGAGTCACCCTGGCAAGCGTCCTTACCTCCTTTAGGTACAGCGGCGCAGATCTGGCCAACAGGAAGTCCTCCCCAGATCGCGTAAGCAGCGCTACAGTCAGCCTTGGAAACGATGGGAACGGTGACAGTCTGGAGAACCGTGGGGGTGCTTCCTCCCTCTGTGAGAGTACCCCATCCGGTGATAACGGCAGGGGCACCGACGACGGCCTCCTGTCCGCTAGCGTACAGTTTAATGGCGGCACGATTAGAGTCAAACGTCAAGGGAGAGCTAAGGTGGATGATGGCGACGTCGTTAATGGGGATCCCATAGGCGTTGCTGGAATACTTTTCGTGGATGATGACTTTGGCGATGGTACTGAGGGAACCTCCGCCGGTGGTCAGGGTGGATCCAGTGCGCATGGAGTACTGATCGGCGGGGTAGACCATACAGTGAGCAGCAGTCAGGATATGGTTGGCAGAGATGATGCTAGCACCGCAGATATGGATACTGTAGACTTGAAGGGATACCTGGTAGGGGACCTGGTCGATGGAAGTGGCCTCTCCTCCGACAATGCGACCGGTGGGGCTCAACGGGTTGAGGCGAGGTATGGGTTCCGCTATTGAGAGAGATATATTCGAGTATTTATGAATATGGACTTGAAAACTTCCGGAAGACAAACAGCAACCAAGCTTACTTCATTAAACAGGAAATATAACTCGTTTGTATATTTGGTTACGTATGATGGTGTGGAGTACTTACCAATAGCGGCAGCCACGAGGACGAACAGAATAGCGAATTTCATTATCTTCGGGATCGAGCTGCGAGCACGGTGCATCGGAAGACTGAATCGGCCGTAGCGCTGCTCGTCCCTTATTATACTATTCAGTAAGTTTATCGCAATTGGCAAAAGTCAAGTACATGATTAAACACGATAGTTGACATTTTTATTTACCTTCGTGGGATTAAAATGGTATGGATACTTGTCGATAACTGTTATTTCCGAGCGAGGGCAGGGCGGGACGAGGCAGTGCTTTTATTCTGTACAAAGTAGCAAAAATTGTGGCCAACGGTAATCGTATGTTCACGGAAAGATATAATTATCAACTCGATATCTGGAAACACGGCTCTTGACGTTGATAATATTTGATATTGCAATTACGTAGATGACAGGGTGCAGACGTCAAAATATGACATCACTATTGTGCACTCATGTAGTTCTTGTATAGTCAAGAATGACAATTTTCATTTAGTTCGTTCCATTTTCTTGATTCTAACGTTACAGCTGAATTCTTGTCAATTCAGCGCTGCAATAAATCTTCAGCTTCAGATTATTTGTTTACCTGTACAACTTTTTTACGACAAGTAGTGAGCTGAAAGAAAACCTGGCAGAATATCATAAATTTTGAATTATGACACCGACCTGGCTTCTTGAATAGTTTCATTGGTGTCCCGAATTCTTAATCACGGTGCTTTTCAGATTATAATCTGCGCCTAAATAACCAAAACAATTTGTCAAGCTCTGCACGACATCGATTATTGGCTTGTTTGTAAAATATATGTACCCATCAAATTTGTTGCTACTCAATAGTATCGTTTGATTTTATAGTAAGTTTTGAAAGCTTGCGACATATTGAGGCGGTATCATTTTCTAATTTATGAATGATTGCTTCAAGTGAAAATCGACAACACACGGAGAATAATAAATATGTCGTGTCATTCGGAATGTTTTCGATTTTTCTGCATCTTGAAACCTTAGACCAAGGTGATGTAATAAGGTAATGCTGGTACATCAGAAACAACGAATGCGGAAAAAAATAACATTACTTAGGCTCCTGTTATTGTCTCTGCGAAACCTGGTCACGAAGAGATAGTAAACATTAGGCTTCTGGCATTACTATTTCTGGAGACATGACGCCTTGCGTCGACTATTTTTGACACTGCATTTGACAGATAACCAGAATCGGATATTAATATTTATATATACGAGGAACGGTAGTACTTCGATCCGAAATTTTTCGAGTTTTTCGAAGAAAAATATTCGAAGGATTTAAAAAATTTCATAACTCGATAAAAACTGATTTTTGGTTGGAAAATCACTTCGCAGTATATGAATATAATGTAAAATTCATTCTTCACTATGTCATACATCGCGTGTCTAGTGGTATGAGGTCGTATGTGCCAAAAAAGCGATTTTAGTGGTAAAAGGTCGTAAAATTTTTGTTTGCAGCATTTGCTATAAAAGTACTTCAAACGCATAGATTTATTGAAATTAGCCGAAAGTAAAAACTCAAGGTAAACGGTCGTATGTCAGGCGGATACGACCTCTCACTTTCAAGTTGGTCAATTTTATTTTCTTTCTATTTAAGAGCTTGAGCGTCGCATCTTAGGAGGATACGGCCTTTTAGCACTAACTTTTTATTGTCCATCATATTCATTAATAGTAAAACGTCGTATCCTACGAATGATGAGGAGATGAATTACTGATGAAAGATTAAACCCACTTACAGTAATCCATAAGAAATTGAATTCTCAAAAAAAGCTTTCATTACGAGATTATTATCGATTGATTCATTTATTGATTCAGTTATTCGTATGGAAAAGTTTATACCTGCAATTTGTGTTGGAAATTTGTCATCAACCATTAAATTTATAAAGTCGGACTATGAAATTCACAACTGAATCTCAGCCGAGTGGAGGACAAAGAGGAGCTTACAGCAGCAGCAGAGGAAAGAGAAAAGTTAGAGCTTCATACGTATGGCTGCCAAATCTGAAGATTCAACTATAGGTGGAAGGATAATGAATATCGTAAACTAATATTTGTTAGTGCACGAGTGCAGTATTTTATTTGTTCAACAAGTGCTATAGATGGTTATTTATATACTTGAACATTGGTCGTCAAACAGAGATTGATAATCGGTTGGAAAGTTTGGCCGGTTCGATTGAAACGCTGCTTCTTATACTCCGGAATTGACACTGATCCAGTTACGGAAGTGTGCGACCTCGGTGTAGGCACCGGGGTATCCAGCGCGTGCGCATCCGTTACCCCAGGACACAATACCGGCAAGCACTCCGTTGATGGCAAGGGGACCACCGGAGTCACCCTGGCAAGCGTCCTTACCTCCTTCAGGTATAGCGGCGCAGATCTGGCCAGCGGGAAGTCCTCCCCAGATCTTGTAGGCAGAGCTACAGTCAGCCTTGGAAACGATGGGAACGGTGACAGTCTGGAGAACCGAGGGGGTGCTTCCTCCCTCTTTGAGAGTACCCCATCCAGTGATTACAGCAGAGGCACCAACGGCGGACTCCTGTCCACTAGCGTACAGTTTGATGGCGGCACGAGTAGAGCCCAACTCCAAGGGAGAGCTAAGGTGGATGATGGCAACGTCGTTAATGGGGATCCCATAGGCGTTGCTGGAATACTTTTCGTGGGTGATGACTTTGGCGATAGAACTGAGGGAACCTCCGCTGGTGGTCAGGGTGGATCCAGTTCGGATGGAGTACCGGCTGGTGGAGTAGACCATACAGTGAGCAGCGGTCAGGATACGGTTGGCGGAGATGATGCTAGCACCGCAGATGTGGGAACCGTAGGCTTGAAGGGATACCTGGTAGGGGACCTGGTCAATAGAAGTAGCGACTCCTCCGACGATACGACCGGTGGGACTCAACGGATTGAGACGAGGGATAGGTTCCGCTATTGAGAGAGAAATATTCGAGTATTCATGAATATGATCTTGGAAACTTCCGGAAGACAAACAGCAGCCAAGCTTACTTCATTAAACGGGAAATATAACTCGTTTGTATATTTGGTTACGTATGGTGGTGTGGAGTACTTACCAATAGCGGCAGCGACGAGGGCGAACAGAATAGCGAACTTCATTATCTTCGGGATCGAACTGCTAGCACGGTGCATCGGAAGACTGAATGGGCCGTAGCGCTGGTCGTCCCTTATTATACTGTTCACGCCTCAAGTTTATCGCAATTGACGACAGTCAAGTGTGTGAGACGATAGTTGACATTTTTATTCATTTTCATGGGATTAAAATGTTGAGGACACTTGTCGATATTTGTCACTCATGAGCACGGATAGGGCATGACGAGGCAGTGTCTTTATTCTGCACAAAGTAGCAAAAATTGTAGCCAATGGTAATCATATGTTGACGGAAAGATATTATTATCAACTCGTTACCTGGAAACACGACTCTTAACGTTGATAATCTTCGATATTGCAATTACGTAGATGACAGGTGTTGCGTACTCTGCAGACGCAATTCCTAATATTAAGGCCCATCCCTAGTCGTCCACTTCCTTTTGGTCGAAATGTGACACATTTCGATTATTATCCGAGCTCAGGCGTCGAAAACGCAAAAAAGGCCAACTTAGCGCAAATTCTATTTCAATTCCGAACACATACGTCCAAAAAAGTGTTCGTTTCGTGCGAAAATAGAGTCTACAGATGGTTTTTACCGAGGGGTGAATCACGGGGGAGATTTGGTGTACAAAACGCAGGAGATGTTTAGGAAATATTGAGAAATAAAGGGAGATAAGTGCTGGGAGATGTTCAGAAACGACAGAAAATCTTGAAAAATCATGGAAAATCTTGAAAAATCTTGAAAAATCGAAGAAATGTTAGGAAAATGTTGGGAGATGGGAAATGTGGTGTACGTGTTTCTGCCTCGTGATTTACCCCTCGGTTTTTACATTGTTACGAAATTATTCGAATTCGATTTCTTCGGCGGACAATCGGGTGGTTTTTACATTGTACATGTACATTTTTAATTAATATGTACTTTCTACGTAAACGCTCGGTCTGGCTAAACCCGAGGACAATATAGGTACACCGAGAGAAAGGATTTCTTGAACCAAGCAAATATATTTTGTTGGAATAATTAGTCGGGTCAAATATTTCTGATTTGGTTAAAATAAATCTCGTTCAATGTGAAGTTATCGCTTGTTTCCCCTAACACTACTTCTTCGAATCAAGCACTGTTTTGTTGATTTGAGAAAACATTCACTTCCCCATATTATTTGACCGCCGCATTTCGCTCAGTCAAATGAATATCATTTGCTCCAACAAATCCTTTCTCTCGGTGTATGTGGGTGCGGTGTACAAGGAGCCGGACGTCGACCATACATCCTCAACTAACCTTCTACCAATTCCTCTGTTTTATATATATATTCTGTTGCGAATAATGTTCGAATCAAATCGAATAATTCGAGTTTCCGAATCGTTCGAATCTCCATATAGTTTGACTTTTCGAATACTTACTCTTCAAATAATTCGAATGATTCGAAACATTTGAAAACTCGAGAAACTATTCGAATATTCGGTTCTTTCGAAAATTCGACACTTCCGTCAGTGATAATAATTAGAATCAGTCTAGGATTTGGATTGATCGGTCCAAATTCCGATCATTCATCCTTTTTTAAATATCATACCCTATCCACGCTAGCTCAGCTGATGGGACTATACCTACGCTAAAAATGACTGATTATATTAAACATTCTACAACATAAAGAGGACTGCCTCGCACTTATGGTTTAGCAATGTCAGAAATCTTTCAGTGATCCAAAACGAATAAAAACGAGTCGAAAATTTTCAATTCCGATAAATCCCGTCTATCTATTCTCATAATGAATTTAGATAATTGAATGTATCCACACGTCTCAAATTTATTGAATAATGATCATTAATAATCAAGTCGTGTCTGAGGCCGACTTAAGACCGTCTTGACAAAGTCTGGTCTTAAGACCTGGCCTATGTCTTTTTTTAATGAAGCATATTCATATTGTACGTTGAAATTTCATTATAGGCTTCTGTCCTATAATATTTCGCTATATTTTAGGCATCTGAAATTAATCACTTTGGGGCCGAAATTCAACGCTCTAAAAGTGAACTTTGAAAGAACGGATCGCATAAGAAATGTTGTCCACGTATCTTTCATCTGAAAGTCATACGAATATCCAGGAAAACTTCAAAAAGAGATCGATATTATCCGAGAGAAATCGGAAATCGATTGGGTAAATTCACAATGCCCTGTCTATAACACACGCACTTTAAGATCGGGTATATTTAAGAAATCTGTCAACTGTTTGCTCACTTCTGTTGTGGAAATTCAGTGATTGGCTAAGACCCTAAATATACCCGATCTTAAAGTGCGTGAGTAGACAGGGCACAATTATTCTGGCAATCCATATTTCGCAGAAAAGTCGAATTATTCGATTCGTTTTCGATTTTAATCACATCTGTTATTGGTGAAAACTCGTATGTTTGGCGGGTACGCCCTTTCAGCACAACTATTTTATCTTCATATTTATTGATGGTAAAATTGATGGTAAAAAATATTCTACGCCCTTTTACCTTTTTGTGCCGTAAAAGGGCGTATATGTTGTATGTATACAACCTTATATCATGAAACACGCGTTAAGGTGGTTCTGAATTTGGGCATTTCAGAATTTCAATTCTTCCATGGGCCAGGTCGTCTCCAAATATATACAAGAAAAATCTAGCCGAAGCCCCGGGTTTCTATCTCAATTCTAAGTACCGTCCCAAAGCCTTTGATACGGACAAGCAGCCCGAATAGTGATGATACTACGGGATGGAAGAGGCACTATTTTATTGATATATGGATGTTATTTTGAATATACTTATCTCACAAAAACTTTCGTGTCAAGCTGCCATATCGGTGTACCAATACCTATAACTGCAAGGGTGTGTCATAAGGATTTTGTGAAAATTCAAGTGCCGTGAAAATTTCAAATCTGCGTACCTATACGTCAGACTGTGAAATTCACAATTGAATCTCAGCTGAGTGAAGGACAAAGAGGAGCTTACAGCAGCAGCAAGAGAAAGAGAAAAATGAAAGCTTCATTCGTATGGCTGCCAAATCTGAAGATTCAACTATAGGTGGAAGGATAATGAATATCGTAAACTAATATTTGTTAGGGCACGAGTGCAGTATTTTATTTGTTCAACAAGTGCTATAGATGATTATTAGATACTTGAACATTGGTCGTCAAACAGAGATTGATAATCGGTCGGAAAGTTTGGTAGGTGCGATTGAAACGCTGCTTCTTATACTCCAGAATTGACACCAATCCAGTTACGGAAGTGTGCGACCTCGGTGTAGGCACCGGGGTATCCAGCGCGTGCGCATCCGTTACCCCAGGACACAATACCGGCAAGCACCCCGTTGATGGCAAGGGGACCACCGGAGTCACCCTGGCAAGCGTCCTTACCTCCTTCAGGTATAGCGGCGCAGATCTGGCCAGCGGGAAGTCCTCCCCAGATCTTGTAGGCAGAGCTACAGTCAGCCTTGGAAACGATGGGAACGGTGACAGTCTGGAGAACCGTGGGGGTGCTTCCTCCCTCTGTGAGAGTACCCCATCCAGTGATCACGGCAGAGGCACCAACGGCGGACTCCTGTCCACTAGCGTACAGTTTGATGGCGGCACGAGTAGAGCCCAACTCCAAGGGAGAGCTAAGGTGGATGACGGCAACGTCGTTAATGGGGATCCCATAGGCGTTGCTGGAATACTTTTCGTGGGTGATGACTTTAGCGATAGAACTGACGGAACCTCCGCTGGTGGTCAGGGTGGATCCAGTGCGAATAGAGTACCAGCTGGTAGGGTAGACCATACAGTGAGCAGCGGTCAGGATACGGTTGGCGGAGATGATGCTAGCACCGCAGATGTGGGAACCGTAGACTTGAAGGGATACCTGGTAGGGGACCTGGTCGATGGAAGTGGAGACTCCTCCGACAATGCGACCGGTGGGACTCAACGGATTGAGACGAGGGATGGGTTCCGCTATTGAGAGAGAAATATTCGAGTATTCATGAATATGTACTTGGAAACTTCCGGAAGACAAACAGCAGCCAAGCTTACTTCATTAAATGGAAAATATAACTCGTTTGTATATTTGGTTACGTATGATGGTGTGGAGTACTTACCAATAGCGGCAGCCACGAGGGCGAGAAGAATGGCGAGTTTCATTATCTTCGGAATTGAGTTGCTTGCACGGTGCATCGGAAGACTGAATAGGCCGTACCGCTGATCGTCCCTTATTATACTGCTCACGCCCCAAGTTTATCGCAATTAACGACAGTCAAGTACATGATTAAACACGATAGTTGACATTTTTATTTACTTTCATCGGATTAAAATGTTGAGGACTCTTGTCGATCATTGTTACTTAGGAGCAGGGAGAGGGCGGGACGAAGCAGTGTCTCTATTCTGCACAAAGTAGCAAAAATTGTAGCCAATGGTAATCATATTTTCACAGAAAGACATTATCAACTTCATACCTGGAAACACGTCTCTTGACGTTGATAATCTTCGATATTGCACTTACGTGAATGACAGGGAGCAGACGTCAAAATCTGGAACAAAAAGCTGTTTTCGACTATAAGAAACGCAAAACTATTTGAGCCTGCCTCATAGCCAAATCCAGTTTCTTGTTCCTCTTTCGAAATTTTTTTCCCCTTGCTTCGAAGCGGGTTCTGGCGAAATCGCTTCCATCTGACCAAGGTCAAATTTTACTTAACTATTGTGGACTTACGTAGTCCTCATAATTAGAAATGTTAACTTCATGTCACTCTTTACGGTCTTTCTCAACGTTTCAATAAAATTTTGGTTGAATCAGCGCTGTAATAAGTTCCCAGATGTGGGTTGTTCGTTTATTCAACTTTCTTACGAAATGAGATCGAAATTTGTTCCCAGAGTAGTGAGCCGAAACAAAACCCGGAAGAAAATCAAAAATTTCAAATTATGAGATTGTTCTGGCTGCTTAAAGGCCACCGCACACCATTGCCGCTCGGCACAGCGCGGAGCGGCACGGCACAGCCGCCGCTCAGCCGGGCGCCGCACGTCGCCGCCCGGCGCGGTACTTCTGCAGTATCGCGGGACTGCATGCAATTAGGCGCAAAATAATATGGACCATTCGGCTTGAAATCTCAAAAGTATGTGTATATTAAATTAATAGAATGAGAGTTTCATTTTGTCATCAGTAATTTCGGCATCATTTATAACTGAAACGTTTATGATGTCCTGAAATTGCTGCTGGCGTTGGTTTCGCCGTTCAGGTCCTCCAGGTTATCCTTCTCGTCATCCAGATCGTCCGCTTCGTAGTTGTCGTAGTCTAGGGCGTTCGCAACGTGGATTTCATCATCCAGGTCGTGCGCTTCGTAGTTTTCGCTGTCCCGGTCGTGAGCTTCATAGTTTGCCTCGTCCTTCGTAGCGTTCGTTATCCAGGTCGCCAGGCTCGTGATTTCCGTACTCCAGGACTTTTGCCCCGTAGTTGACGTTATCCAGGTAATCAAACTAATGATTTACATTCCCCAGGTCTTTCGCTCCGTAGTTTTCACTCTCATTGTCATCGGGTTGTTGATTCTCATGCTCCAGGACCTTCGCCCCGTAGTTTACGTTCTCCAGGTGGTCAAACTGATGACTTACGTTACTCGGGTCATCCGCTTCGTAGTTTTCACTCTTTGTTGTCATCGAGTTGTTGATTTCCGTCCCGATGACAACGATAGTGAAAACTACGAAGCGGACGACCTGGACAACATGAGTCATCAGTTTGACCACCTGGACAACGTAAACTATGGGGCGAAAGTCCTGGAGGATGGAAATCAACAACCCGATGACAACAAAGAGTGAAAACTACGAAGCGGATGACCTGAGTAACGTAAGTCATCAGTTTGACCACCTGGACAACGTAAACTACGGGGCGAAGGTCCTGGAGCATGAAAATCAACAACCCGATGGCAACGTGAGTGAAAACCACGGAGCGAAAGACCTGGGGAATGTAAATCATCAGTTTGACCACCTGGATAACGTCAACTACGGGGCAAAAGTCCTGGAGTACGGAAATCACGAGCCTGGCGACCTGGATAACGAACGCTACGAAGTAAAAGTAAGAGTCACTTTTCGACAATAATTTTTACATCTTACGTCATCAATTGATGAACTTCGTGATTTGTTTTGAAACCACCCTGTTTATTATTTTACGCTTTTATTAATTAAAAAAAAAAAACATCAGACGTATATTTTTTGAGTTACATATTGCACGCTTGATATACACGTGTAATGCAATTGTGAAATAGGTATGTAATTTTTTATGTAATAAAAATAAATAATTGAATGATCCGTTGAACCTGAGCCACCCTGTATGTTAAATTGTTAAAAAATAAAGTAATCAACGATATATTTTACGCTTTTGTTAATTTGTTTGAAAAAAAAAACATCAAACGTATTTGACGATAAAAAGTATGGACGAAGAAGTTCTTATTTTAACTGTGCAAACGCATAAAATATTGTGGGACATGCGAGACCCACATTATTCGAATAACCATCGGCGGGAAAATGGCTGGCGAGAGATTTCAAAAGCCATGAAAGAAACACGTAAGTTTAAAACTATTGTGAAGCGCATCACACAATGAATATTTCACAATGTGCATGCTATATATTCTACATTTCCCGATTTAATAACTTACAGCGAATTGTGATGTTTTGTATTATTTATGTAGCAGATGCATGCAAAATAATGTGGAGAAAATTGAGAGATGGGTATAGAAAAGCTAGGAAAAATCGAAGTACAAAGAGTGGGCAGGCAGCGGTTTATTACCGGCCATGGAAGTGGGAGAGAGAGATGGGATTTTTAGACGTATGCATGGACGAGCGGGAAACAATATGCAATATCGAAGCGGATGTGATGTCGAGTGGTGATGCTGCAGGTATCGAAGACGCACGCTATCAAACGGAAACCACCTTCGATAATTCGGGTTAGCTTGATTTAATAAATTTATATTATGTATTTTTCGAATTTAATTTTAAATGAGATTTTGCGCATTATAAAAAATATATATATATAAGAAAAACGAACTGAAAACAAAAATGTTAAATTTTCAGGTGCAGGTTACAGTGGAGGCCCGACAAGAACGTGCCGCACTGAAAAAGAATTTTTGGATCCGACTGCGTCGACTGGTCAATCGGCCCCAAAAAAAAGACAACGTACCCAAATCGCGGAACCACCGTCTCAGGTTGCGAACGCACTCGTGACATATTTTCAAGAAAAAGATTCAGCAAAAATTAATAACACCTGCAACTCGACTACTCCATTAAAAAAATTGTTCATCTCAATGGCAGAGACTGTTGAGACATTACCCGCGAAGTTTCAGGTCGAAATCAAGTCCAAATTTTTCAACATCCTTACCGAATACGAGATGCGAGCACTAAATTCATCAAATTCACTTCCAACACCTGTTATTGTTCCGGAAAATCAAAATTTACATGACGACGAATTAGATTTTTACTCAGACCGAACAGACAGTTACGATTTCGGATCTTACTCGCCAAATCCAGTACAGGCATTACCCACTACGGACGAACATCTTACGAATATACGCAAAATTGCTTACGATACGTCACCCTGAAAAAAAAAATTTGGTTTTAGATATTAAAAATGAATATTTGAAAGAATTATATGGCCAATAAAATACAGAGCGAAAGACTGACAGACTGACAGACCGATAGACAGACAGACATGTTTCTAAAAACCTGTTCTTCGGATTCTAGAGGGTCGAAAACTTAAAGATCCGTTGATAAAAGTCACTTTTAGACCGAATCCACTACTTTTTGTACATCAACATAGGTGATGAAGAGTAAAAGAAGCGAACGGACAGTTATGAATTTGACTAATTTGTTCTAATCGCAATAGATGAAATAACACCACTAATAAAAACGATTATTATTGAAAAAAAAGTGTTCAAGATATTAAAAATTATTAATAACAAAGTAATTCTAATTACTTAACTTAATTTTAATTATCGAACATTTGGGCCCTGCACCGTCTGGGCGTTCGCAACGTGGTTTTCATCGTCCAGGTCGTGCGCTTCGTAGTTTTCGCTGTCCCGGTCGTGCGCTTGATAGAACGAAGACAAATACGAAGCGTATGACTTGGACGAGGCAAACTATGAAGCTCACGACCGGGACAGCGAAAACTACGAAGCGCACGACCTGGATGATGAAATCCACGTTGCGAACGCCCTAGACTACGACAACTACGAAGCGGACGATCTGGATGACGAGAAGGATAACCTGGAGGACCTGAACGGCGAAACCAACGCCAGCAGCAATTTCAGGACATCATAAACGTTTCAGTTATAAATGATGCCGAAATTACTGATGACAAAATGAAACTCTCATTCTATTAATTTAATATACACATACTTTTGAGATTTCAAGCCGAATGGTCCATATTATTTTGCGCCTAATTGCATGCAGTCCCGCGATACTGCAGAAGTACCGCGCCGGGCGGCGACGTGCGGCGCCCGGCTGAGCGGCGGCTGTGCCGTGCCGCTCCGCGCTGTGCCGAGCGGCAATGGTGTGCGGTGGCCTTAATGGTTCCATTCGCTTTTCGATTCAGAATCACAACCTTTTTCAACAATCTGTGCCTACACTAGAAACAAGTTGATAAGCTCTGAAGGGCATATTTGAAACGAGAAATCACGATTCAGTTAGGTATACCATGCTGACATCGATTATCGGCTTGTTTCCAAAGTTTATATCCAGATAAAATTTCTTTTGTGACATAATTCCGTACCATATTTTACTTCATCAATAATTATTTCAAGTGAAAATCGACAATACACAGTAAATGGTAAATGTTTCGTGCTATTGGGAACGTTTTAGATTTTTCTGCATCTTGCAGAAGCCTCAGACCAGGGTGATCAAGGTGACGCTGGCGCATTTGCAACAGCGGATGAAGAAAAAATGTCCTTTTGCTCCTATCACTTTCTTTGCGTAACCTGGTCACAACAAGATAGAAGACATCGGGGTTCTGTCATTACTGTATCCAGAGACATGACGCCTTGCGTTGTCTATTTTCAATACTGCATTGGATAGATAACCGAAAGCAGATATCGATATTAAGAGCTGAGAGGTTGTTATATCAGTAGGGAAATCCCAGAACTCACTGCACTGCATGAGATACTCGTACGGATGAGCGCAATCGGTTATCCGTATCAACTCACCTGGAAGTAAAATATTTTTATTCACATTTTTGTCAAACCTTTCATGATAATTTATCATTATTCGTACGCGTGATCTCATTTTGATGTCTCACAATCTGAACAATGTAGAATACCAAGACGTGGGTGAAAAATGATCGCTGGAGATATATAACATAAAATGGAGTGTAAGAAACTGTGATTAGATTGTGTGAAGTAGTACAGTAAAATAAAGAAAAGCTTCAATCTAATTCCTGATAAGAATTGCGTTCAGCTGCCGCAAGGGTCTTCTCTTCATTCCATACAGTTTTATTAAAAGTTAAAAAATTTTGAAACTCCAAATTTTGCTCATTATTACAGGCTTGTGGTGTGCGAGTAAGCGATCATCTCATGCTCGCAGATGTTTGAAATCTAATTTACGTTCAACAATGTTGCAAATATGAATAAATCACTCCGCAATTATATGCGCGTCGATAGTGTACTCGCGGGAAAACTACACTTCGATAGTATGATGGCTGATTTTATCAACAGAATTAAAGGAAATGAATTAATGTCTGCTACTTGTGCAGCCATATATCAACTGTTCGGAAAATGAGTTCGTTATTGTGTAAGATATGTGAATACAAAGCGTAAAGCCCGAAAATTTTGGTGGGTCTGGAAACTCCGAACTTGTACTTGGAAATGTTCGCAATTAGACCCTGATTATTTGATTGAACAGGAGATACAGCTCTGATCATTCATAAAGTCGGATATTGATGTACCTACGGGTTTTTTCCCACTATTTTCACATTACGGGGTGGTAAATTCAAATTTAGGAATGTAAGACGCATTCTATGCTACAGTCGATTCTTTCGTGCTCAGAAATCCTGCATGTGATAAATATTTGATATCACATGAGTGACAATTCATTCTGTCATTATCCGTTTTTAAAATAACAGAAAGAACAATAATGAAGATAACTTGGTTGATCAAAGAAAAAAAAAATATTGCATCGCCTTGAACAGTCCAGTATACATGGGTCTTATTATGCACTTCAGATTCCAATTTTATCGCGATTAACGAGCGATAGCGGTCTTTATCAATTTTGTGACTAAACGAATGTCGCCTGTGATTGAAGTTCTTTCATAATTGTATGAAATCTGTGTATAAGGTACCTAGATGTAGCACAGCTGCCCTCATGCCGAAAACAGAACTTAAGATCAGAGAAACTGATCGTCTTCGTGGAAACTCTACATCTGGTTTAGATGCCCATCTCTATTAGTACGTCTGTTTAATTGACCTATTCAAGATCCAAGTTCTCGATCACCATCCCAGACACTGCGGACATGAATGAATAATGGTTCGAAGTCTGTCCGCGTGCTCGTAAAATACACAATAGTGGATAAACGGCGGAGGTCTGACCAAGCTACAAACGGCATAATTGAATGGGGAAAACCGGTCAAATCAGAAAAGAAGAAGCAATAATTGAGAATGAAGAAGAAATAGTAGTAATCGTGTTGTTGGAGCGATTGTTCCGCGGCTCAATGCGTTAGAACGAACATTTTCATGCACAGCAACAAGTAACGTTTTAAACCTTATATAAACGACTAGCGCTATCAGTTTGAATTTTCCAGCACGAAGTTTCCTTGAATATCCGGGAGTCCCTGGAGATCCAAGAATCAAATAACCGCCCACTGTGAAAGCTGGAGACTTAGAGAAATCAGTATTTGGTTCCACTTGCTCCCGAATGTTGCTTTGGCAATTCTAATATTATTCTAGGGACTATTTGTTTAATATATGGTGGTCCATCAAGTATACAAAATTATTCATTGTAATTGATTACAATTTGACAATGAATCATTCATTTGTTACCATGACTGAGTAAGAAATTTATCTACAGCAGACAAGTGGCACGTATAGTTTCGATACTTTGAAGAAATTTGATCGATAATAATTTACAGTTCGATGCATTTTTGTCGTACCTTAATTGGTAGCGGTACCAGAAAATACTAGAATTACAGTGTGAGTCACATAATCTATATCCTAGTTCATTCGTGGATATATAAGGTGCAATATAAGATATAGAGTCAAATAAAGTAGGGCGTTTTTTTTTTCCCGCGTAATTAATATTCATGTTTTTCGAATATATGTGGGTCGAAATTCGAGACCCGTCAGAACTTTAAATCTCTGTAGTTATGTTCCACGTATTTTTACTTTGGGAGCTTATAAATCTGACCATGGAAATCCCAATTAAGTCTCGGGTACGCTAGGGACAAGAAGAAGTTCACAGCAAAAGCAAAGGACTTAGGAAATCCGGAGCTCGATTTAACTGGCTCCAAGATCTGGAGACAGCAATTTAACCGAGTTGAAGGATGATAAATGTATTCACACATTTTTCATGGCACAAGTGCTATATTTTATTTAATATTTGTATATCAGGCGTCAAACTAAGACCAATGATTAGTCGGGAAGTTTGCGCTGTGCGATTAAAACGCTGCTCCTTATATTCCGGAGTTCTCGTTGATCCAGCTACGGTAGCTTGCGACCTCAGTGTAGACACCGGGGAATCCAGCGCGTGCGCATCCGTTACCCCAGGACACAACACCGGCAAGAACTCCGTCAATGGCAAGGGGACCACCGGAGTCACCCTGGCAAGCGTCAAGACCTCCTTCGGGTACGGCGGCGCAGATCTGGCCGGAGGGAAGTCCTCCCCAGATGCTGTAGGCAGAGTTACAATCAGACTTGGAGACGATGGGGACGGTGACAGTCTGGAGAACGGTGGGGGAGCTTCCTCCCTCTGTGAGAGCACCCCATCCAGTGATGACGGCGGGGGCACCGACGACGGATTCTTGTGCGTCAGCGTACAGTCCAATAGCGGCTTGAGTGCTGCTCAAGGTTAGGGCAGAGTTCAGACGGATGAGAGCAATGTCGCTAGTGGGGACTCCCCAGGCGTTGCTGCCGTAGCTTGCGTGGCTGATGACGGTGCCGACAGAGGTGGTGGTTCCTCCGGTGTTGCGGAGGGTGGATCCAGTGCGGGTGGTGTACCAGCTGGTGGGGTAGATCATGCAGTGAGCGGCAGTCAGGACCCATTCGGCGGAGATGATGCTAGCACCGCAGATGTGGGATCCGAAGACCTGGAGGGATACCTGGTAGGGGACCTCGTCGATGGAAGTAGCTACTCCTCCAACGATACGACCGGTGGGACTCAACGAGTTGAGACGAGGGATGGGTTCCGCTGTTGAGAGAGAAATGTTCAAGTATTGATAAAACGGTATACGGTACGTGAACACGGTTTTTAGGAAATTGCCTCATATTGTTCATGGGGTACAAGAAATTGTCTCCAAACAGCGAGAACAAAGATGCAGGACTTTCCGAGTCTGGAGACTCTTAATTTCGACTTGAAAATTTGCGCAAGACATACAAAAGCGAAGGTACTTACCAATAGCGGCAGCCACGAGGGCGAACAAAATCACGAATTTCATCATCTTCAGACTTGAGTTACTTGCTCGGTAGATCAGAAGACTGAATTAAGCATAGCGGTGGTTGTTCCTAATATACTGTTCTGGCCTCAAGTTTATCGCGATTGACGAAAGTCAAGTATGCGATTGAACGCGATAGCTTACCATATCAATTCGCCCTTGATCGTATCGAAAAGTTTGTAGAGATTTGGGAATATCTGTACACTCAGGTGCGGTGCCATGGGTTTTTTTCAACTCCAATCAAATTTCTAGAAACAATCAATCTGATAACTAGGCATCAGTCTTTTGGCGCTGATAATATCTGATATTGCAATTAGGTGAATGGTAGGGAACAAAATCACGAATTTCATCATCTTCAGACTTGAGCTGCTTGCTCGGTGGATCAGAAGACTGAATTAAGCATAGCGGTCGTTCTTTCCGGGATACGGAACGGAGAGGTGGTTCTGCAATAACGAGCTCGGAAGTCAGTGCAGTCTGGGTCATAATTGCTATGAAGCAGGTCCCGACTGTACGGTCTGCACGGACAAGGTTTAGTTCCAAGTGACTTTTGTGCACTCACGTAGTTCTTGTGTAACTAAAAATGAAGTTCTGCTTCGTTTTCTTTTTTCTTTTGGACCTATTGCGTTTTCACCTCGGGTTTTTCTTATTCTTTCGGGCGTTTGGGTATTCTTTCATTATTTTTGGCTCAAGGTGCCTATCACCGTATACATTTTCTAAAAAATATTGCGTATGGAATAAAATGATACACATATCACCTGAATCTGTTGGATAACGCGAATTCAGAAAGTAAAAGAAAATATTGCATGTCGTTCTTTTTTTCAACCATCGAATTTTCATCCTTAATCTGGTGATTATTTTATTATTTACAAACGATTTATAATGCTGTATAATCAAGTCAGAAACTTTTCTAAATTTTCTACACATTTCACAATTTTTAGAGGATATCTTTACGGACAAATGTGTTCACACACGACTAATCCAGTTCTTCCAACAATATTATACCACGTTGAAATTTCCCTTCAATTTTCAACGATCGTAGAATAGCTCTCAGCAATCTCGCGTTTTATTTTATTTTTTTCGGGAAATTGTACTCATTTTTTGAACGATATACTAGATTTTTGTATGTAAAATATTAAAAAACTCATGTTCCTTCTTGTTCAATCCGCTGCCAGACTATTTATCTGAAAGTACATTCACTAGATCAGAAACTGCCAGAAGCAGAACGCTTGCTCCATTTTTTTCAATCGTCAGACTCGATGATAATGAAATTGTCAGTACTCGGTGCAAAGTGTCCTGGTTGTACTTCCCGTATTTTCACTTCTCTGGCAGTGGTTTCTTCGTTTGTTCGAATTCATTACAGAATGATGCCGCGAATTGTTCCTAGCATCCTGGGCCGACAAAAAATTCTGAGAAATTTTTCGAACCTCCGGATCTGAGGTCGTCCCATAAAATAGCCCATTTCAAGTCTTTATGCATTGCAACCTTCAGTTCAAAGGCTGTCCACGTTCTGGCAAGATGCACGAGAGTGAACAGGCGGCAAAGCTCTGGCTGAACGATAAACGGAATATTTAAACCAGGGGAATAATAGGTTGGTTCGATAAGCCTCACGTCGAGAATCGGATTCAACGTTTTCATCCCACTACAGGATCAGGTCCTCACTTGGGGTCTGCCAATGCAATAGCATTCAAATGTCGTGATTTTCCTTCGAATGTAATAAGAGTTCGCTGGAGATGCTGAAGAATCAAAGGAACCAGAGCTCGATTCAACACGGTGCCAGACTTCAGTGCATCGATTTTACCATCACGTAAATAGCTAATCTTTCCTTTGTATGGTTGATTATCATTCAGACGTGAGGCGATGATGCGTATCTCTTTCATCGAATCAAGGCAGCGAATTTATCGCGTTTCAATCTGTACTTGAATTTCGTTGGATGCGATTTTTATCCCTAATAATAGGCGAGTGGAAATATTGAGTGGGGCGTGACGCAAATTCAGTCGTACTTCGGAGGAGATAGCAAAAGTTAGGAACCGATAAGTTTGATCGAATTTTCAGGTACTAGAATCAGTACAGTATCTGGAGACATCGCACTTTACGTTAACATCTTTTGATATTGAATTAGATCGATCACAGTAAGTACGGATAACAGAATTGAGAGTCAAGAGTGTGTTTCATGGGTAAAAAAAAAAATCCAGAACCTAACATACGACCATACGCAGGTCTCATTTACGAGAATTTGGTATAGGAGAGACCAATAGGGGCTCGCAGCAGAAGCTTAAGACTCTGAAATAACAGATTCTTTTTAAAAATCTGCAGGCATTAGGAATTTGAATACATGAGCTGACGAAGGCGTTATTTATAAATATGCTTTAGGTAACAAATGCTTCATTTATTAGTTCATTGGAATATGAGGTATACATCTGAAACCCATGACTGGTCTTAATGTCGTGAGGTTGAGAGGCACCACCTTATACGCCGGAGTGTGTGCGAATCCAGTGACGATAGGGAGCCACCTCGGTGTAGACACTAGGGAAGCCAGGACGTGCGCATCCATTACCCCAGGACACAATACCGGCAACAACTCCATTGATGGCAACGGGACCACCAGAGTCACCATGACAACTGCTCAGACCACCTTCGGGGACACCAGCGCAGAACTGTCTAGGTCTAATCCCTTCCCACGTGGCGTAGGTCTGATTGCAAGCGCTGAACGACATGACAGGAAGGGTGACAGTCTGGAGAACGTCGGGGTAGCTTCCTCCCTCTAGAGTATTACCCCATCCTGTGATGGAGGCGTCGACACCAGCGACGATTTCTTGTCCAGACGCGAACAGGGGAGCGGGAGCTTGAGTCGAGTCGAAGGTCAGGGGGTATTTCAACCGAAGGAGAGCGATGTCCTCGTGGGGGACTCCCACGCCGTTGAGAAAATATTTCTCATGGAGGATGATGTTGGTGATATTGGTGACGGTACCTCCGCTGCTGTGGAAAGTGGATCCCGAGCGGACCGAGTAATGGCTGATGTGGTTGGACATGCAGTGAGCAGCAGTCAGGATCCAGTTGGCGGAGATAATGGTACCACCGCAAACGTGATATGAGAAAACCTGGAGGGATACCTGGTGGGGTACCTGCTCGATGGTGGTTCCGACTCCCCCGACAATGCGGCCGCTGGGTGTCAGCACTTCAAGTCGAGGAATGGGATCCGCTGAAGAGACAGAAACATTGAAGTGTTAATAAAACGGTATACGCTTTGTGGTATGGGGAATTCGCTCGACTCGTACTTTGCGCATTCCTACAACAATTTCATTCTACAAATTTTAACAAGTACAAAATGTTCCATGATGTAGCGGATATTTGGAGGTGGTACTGCGCTAGGTCTGGAGAGTATGAACTTGGACTAGAAATCATTCGCAAGACTAAGCAAAGTGCATTTTATTATTCAAACCGGAACCACAATTTGTTTCCAAAGTGAAAAATGTTAGATGTCGATACCTCCGCGGAATAACCGGCTATCTCAGAAGTTGCTTGAAAAAGCAGCTATCTCAGATTTTGCTTGAAAAAGCGGCTATCTCAGATTTTGCTCGAAAAAGCGGCTATCTTCAAATCATGCTAGCGAAATTTTGCGTCAAAAACGTAAAATTATGATTCAAAAGCTGAAAAAACAGGTTGGAGCAGACATTATAATGTCTGGGCTTTTGCTCCAACCTGTTTTTTCAGCTTTTGAATCATAATTTTACGTTTTTGACGCAAAATTTCGCTAGCATGATTTGAAGATAGCCGCTTTTTCGAGCAAAATCTGAGATAGCCGCTTTTTCAAGCAAAATCTGAGATAGCTGCTTTTTCAAGCAAATTCTGAGATAGCCGGTTATTCCGCGGAGGTATCGATGTATACTATCGTATGGAGTACTTACCAACAGCGGCAGCCAGGAGGGCGAACAGGATACCGAACTTCATCATTTTCGGATTTTAGTTGCTTGCTCGATGGATCAGAAAACTGACTTAGCCTGAATTAGGACTGTCCCTTTTATGTTATACCTTCAGGTCTAGTTTATCGCGATTAATGACACATCAATTCGTGATTCAACCGTTGATTCGTCGTGGTATCTGCCCTCATCAACTCGCTCTGATAATGATGAAGTGTGCCAATATATTCGGAGGGCCGCACGAGAAAAATCTCCAATCCCCTAATATTCTTTTTCTCGCTCGTATACTTTTAAATTTGATAAAAAGATAATTTCACAATGAGGCTTCATCTACACCCTAGTAACAATCGGCCACAAGGTTTTCGGAAGATTCTTGCAAGATGCTTACATATGAACCACTAGTAGTAGTCTGTTTCCGCATGCATGCTATGAACTTGCGCAAGATGTTGATTATTTCAAGTGTTTTGAAATGATCATACAAAAGTCTGTTGCAAATCTGCCGAAAGATGCGTGCGAAAGAGGATTGTCTAAGTTCTTACAAGATTTGCTTACTAGGGCAATTAGGATGTTTTGACATAGATCGATTTTCAAGAGTTTTTTCCCCATGATAAGTCAACTCTGTCAACTTTCCTTTTCACGGTTCAATTTTCTCACCGAGGACTACAAACTCTATTTTCGGCACAGGATTTTCAGTTCGCTCAGTATAGGCACTTTTGTCGTGCGGCCCTTCACTTATCGATACCCTTTACCTTGATGCAAAGATTGAATGGGATGACGAGTCTGGTTTTCCCAATTCGGTGGATGACAGGATGCTGATATCATAATCTAGAGTGAAGAAGTGGGTTTATCTGTGAGAAACCTGAAGCTGGCTGAACCTGAGTCATAGACATATTATCGAGTATATTCAGTGGACCGGTCATTTTTTTAACTTTTTTTTTACTCACTCCGTAAACCCTTGGAAAAGTGAGTTTCGGGTGTATAACGAAGCCTCGTGGAACCGAAGCCTGGTAGCTCAATATTAAAAGGTGGCGCATACGGTTTAAATTTTTTTCATTTGACTAAGGGGAGATTTCGGTGAAATTCGGATGCAAACGATTTTTCAATTTTTCAAATTACTGAAAGAAATCCAATCAAAAATTCCCTGCATCAAAATTTAGATCATGCTGGTACGTGTATTGAGGAAAAATTTCAATCCTCTGAGTTGAAAGTGTATGTGCAAGGAACCTTTCGCAGAAAATTTTCTGTGCACCGCTGCCAAAAACTCTTTGCGCATACACTTTCAACTCAGAGGATTGAAATTTTTCCTCAATACACGTACGAGCATGATCTAAATTTTGATGCAGGGAATTTTTGATTGGATTTCTTTTAGTAATCAACTATGCAACTTAGGAAGCTGTTCTTGGTCTCATTTTGTAGATACTTAAATTCTCTAGATAAAAGGTCTGATCTATGAATTGATCTCAAGAGCTAGAACTCATCTTGTACTGGTTTCGGACGTTTAAACTTGAACTTGAACGTCCGTAACGAGTACAAGATCGATTTCTAGCTCCAACATAGATCAGACTTCATTGTAGAGAATTTAATTATCTACACAATGAGACCAAGAACAGCTTCCTAAGCTGCATAGTTTTCGAGATATCTCGATTAGAATGAAATGGGAAGCATTTAGACTGTATGCGCCACCTTTTAAGATTGAGCTACCGAGCTCCGGTTCCACGAGGCTTCGTTTTACGCCAAAAACTCACTTTTCCAAGGGTGTACGAAGTGAAAAAACAAAGTAAGAAAAAAAAAAAAAAAAACGGCCCAACATTCATGTATCTACTCTGTTTGGCAAAGCACCCTGTCTCGCAGTAATGCAGGTTCTGGCCGAGCGGTTCGCCCGAAGACGGTCCAGTCTCAGATGGCTATTGTGTACTCATGTAGTTCTCGTGAATTGAACAATGATCGATTTCATTCCGGTTATCCATATTGATTCTGATAATTTGACGGCATTTTTATTAGTCTACGCTCAATTTGCTACGTTTATCTCAATTTCCAAACTCATTAGACAAGATGTGATTGCTATAGATGTGGAGAATTTGTATTTGATAGTTTATCTCGATCAGACGAATGGTTCAATTCAATAGGGATCAGGAATTCTCATTACAATTATTATGAACACAGACGTGGAGATAAAATATTTCCAAATCGCATTTCGGTTCGAATGATGAATCAATATTCAATGCAGATATTCTTTCATTGACCCGTGACCTGGTTCTACGTAACGTATTTTCAAAATTATTTCTAGATTGCCAGGCTACGAGAAAATGTGAGAAAAAAAAACTGTTCCTTATCCCTATAAATGGGCTTTTACAGATTTAGATTCGTGATCATCACGTCAATATGTGTTCACAGCACTCTCTCCCATTGAGCGAGAGATACGACCCAAAGACAAGTACCTTTCGACTATGTAAATCCCAACAAAGTCTCTGATTTAAGGAAAGCAAGGTACAAAGCTCGCACTCGGAGCTGAAGACTGGGAAAAATCAGAGTTCGATTGAACTGGAATAAAAATCCATAGTCGTTAGGGATTTGATTAGGTAAACTGATGAAAGGGGTGGTTTATGAATATTTTTTAGGCAACAAGTTCTTTATTTCATTTTACATTTGAATATAAGGTGTGAATCCAGTGCCCACGACTGCTCGGAAGAGTTCCAATGTCGTACGGTTGAAAGGCAGGATCTTATACTCCGGAGTTGGTGGCAATCCAGGAACGGTAGGAAGCGACCTCAGTGTAAACACTGGGGAATCCAGGGCGTGCGCATCCCAAACCCCAGGCAACAACACCGGCAATAGCTCCATTGATGGTAACGGGACCACCAGAGTCACCTTGGCAACTGCTCAGACCACCCTGAGGAACACCAGCGCAGATCTGTCCAGCGGGAAGTCCTCCCCACGAGACGTATGCCGCGCTGCATTCAGCTTTTGAGACGATGGGAAGGCTGACGGACTGGAGAATGTTGGGGGAGCTTCCTCCCTCTTGGAGATTACCCCATCCAGTGATGGTGGCGGTAACACCGGCAACGGATTCTTGTCCAGCGGAGAATAGAGCAATGGGGGCTTGAGCGGAGCTGAAGGAAAGGGGGGAATTCAGCTGGATGAGAGCGATGTCGTTGTGAGGGATTCCAGTGTTGGCAAGGAAATAATCCTCATGGAGAATGATGGCTCTGGTGTTGGAGACAGTACCTCCACTGTTGCGGAGGGTGGATCCAGAGCGGATGGTGTACCAGCTGGATGGCCAAGAAATGCAATGAGCAGCGGTCAAGACCCAGTTGGCGGCAATGATGCTACCACCGCAGGTGTGAGATCCCAAAATTTGGAGGGATATCTGGTGGGGCGCCTGTTCGATGGTGGTGGCGACTCCTCCGACAATGCGACCGGCGGGGTTCAGCATGCTGATACGAGGAATGGGATCCGCTAATGAGACAGAAACAATAAAGTGTTTATAAAACGGTGTACGCCTTGTGGCATGGGAAATTTTCCCGATACGTGCT
Organism: Tenthredo livida; assembly: GCA_963992785.1. NCBI lineage: Eukaryota > Metazoa > Arthropoda > Insecta > Hymenoptera > Tenthredinidae > Tenthredo > Tenthredo livida. The sequence goes on from OZ023068.1 coordinate 5,169,176, forward strand.
CTGACGCATCCCCATAACCATTTCATGTTAAAAATTCTGTCAAGCACAAAATCTTCAATGATATAGCGGACATTTGGAGGTGTAGTACATCGCTAGGTCTGAAGAGTTTGAACTTGGACTAGTAATTATTCGCAAGCCTAAGCGAATTGAATTTTATTATTTAAACCCGAATTAGAATTCATTTGCAAAGTGGGAAATGTTAGATGTATGGAATACTTACCAACAGCGGCAGCCACGAGGGCGAACAGAATAACGAATTTCATCATCTTCAGACTTGAGTTGCTTGCTCAGTGGATCAGAAGACTGAATAAGCCTGAATTAGCACTGGCCTTTTTATATTATATTTCCAGGTTTGATTTATCGCGATTAATGACAGACAAATTTGTGATTGAATGTCTGATGATTGAACGCGATATCATTTCTTATTAATCCTCCCTGACAGTGTCAAAACGTTGAAGATATTTATTGATACCCGTTACTTTGACGCAAAGGTGGGACGGGAAAAAAATTAATTCCAACTCCGATCAGATTTGTAGATACGTATCATCAATTTGTTAATCAAAGACAAGTCTGGCATTGGCAAGTCTGGCGTTCACAAGTCTGGTGATGCTAATTAGTTAGATTACACAGGGTGCAGATATCGAAGTCTAGAATGAAGAAGTGGTTTTGTCAGTAGGAAACCTGAAGCTGGCTGAACCTGAGTCATAGACAAATTATCGAGTCTATGGTGTTCTGTTTAGCAAAGTACTCTAACTCGCTGTACATCAGTTCGTGGTTGAGACGTTCATCCTAATACGGTCCAATTTTACGTGTCTATTGTGTACTCATGTAATTCTCCTGTAATCAATAATTATCGGCTATTCATATTTTTTCTCACAATTTGACGACATTTTTTTAGTTCATACTAAATTAGGCACATTTATTTTAATTTTCAAAACTATTGAACAACAGAGGATAGCTTTAAATCTGGTGAATTTTTATTTGATATCCCATCTATCGATCAGACGAACGGTTCAATCGAAAAGTGATCAGGAATTTTAAATATACAATTTTCATGAACACGGATGTGGAGATAAAGTATTTCGCAAGATCGCATTTTATTTCAAATATTGATTCAATACTGACGTACGTTTCGTTACACACTAACCTGGTTTTACGTTAGTTTCTGATTCTACGTTACGTAGGGGGAGGGTGGGGCAAAATGGACCAGTGAAAAAAGGAAAAAAAAAAACGATTCACGATGGAAAAACTAGAGTATGAATATGAACTTTTTTTCTCCAAGGGGTCCATTTTGCCCCATCCTCCCATATTTATTAAATTTTTAGCAAAATGTCCGGTTGCATGAGAATGCGAAACAAAAAACACATACTAAGTGGTCTATTACAACCCTATGAGTGCACTGTTAAAAATGTTTGTGAATTTACTACACATTTACTACACAAAAGACTCCCAATTTCACAAATTCGGCAAAGCAATGTGAATTACTATGGATTTCTTTTAAATTTACGAAAAAATTCTTCATTTTATTAAACTTGATACGAAAAGCACAAAAGTGTATCATGAATTTACTAATTTGTATAGTAATTGCATTGACAGACTTTCAGTATCAACAATTCGTCTTAGCAATGTAAATTACTATGCAGTTTTCATAAATTTGCAATTAAATTTTCGATTTCACCAAACTTGATAAGAGAAACACAAAGGCTAGAATGCGAATGCGAGCGAATGTGGGTTCAAATCCTGGTTACGACCAAAATATTCTTAGCGTTTTTAGCGAATTGAAAATGCGTTTCTCTGGTGTTAATCATACGTTGATGGTCATGTACGTGTTCAAACGCACAAACTCGGGTGAAAACTAATTTTTTTTTACAATTTTTTACAACACTAAAATCGCAATTCAACATTCGAATAGCACCATTCAATTTACGAGGAATACTATGCCATAGTTAGATAATTTTACGATAACAGTGTAGTAGATTCGCAACACAAGTTCCTCGATTAATGGACATCTATATATTAAATTCGCAATTCATCGTTGGAATAATGATATCCAGATTTGTTCAAATTACTACGCTATCGTTTGGTAATATCACAATGATAGTACAGTAAATTTACAACATTGAACTCCCAAAATCACGAACAATATGTAAGGCGAATTCACAATCACGAATCCGAATAAAAATTCCAATACGTTTGTTGTAAATGTACAACATAAATTTTTAACAGTGTGCCTTCTTCCTATGTGAGTCACAACCAAGCAAGAAAGATCTCTTACGAGAAGCCTGCCGAGCTCGGTTCAACCGGATTAAAAACCTGCAGGAGTTAGGGATTTGATGAAAAAGAATTGAGCATTGCTGAATATTCTTCAAGGCACAAATCCTTTATTTTCATCGTTATTTTAATACAAGATGTGACATCAAGACTCATGACTGGTCAAGAAGTTTGTGCAGTATGGTTAAAGCGCTTCAGCTTATACTCCGGAATTGGCAAGAATCCAGCTACGGTAGTCGCCGACTTGCGTGAAGACACTGGGGAATCCACGGATTGCACAATCGTTAGCCCAGGAAAGAACACCGGCAAGAGCACCATTGATGGTGACGGGGCCACCACCATCACCGTCACAACTGCTCATACCTTCACCTACACCAACGCAGGATTGGCCAGCAGGAAATGATCCCCACGAGCTGTAGGCTGTGTTACAATCAGCCCATGTGCCGACACGGGCTATGACGGTATGAAGATTGTCACTTTTTCTTCCTTGGAACGAGTGAGCACCCCATCCGGTGATGCTGGCAGGGCTGCCAGGGACGGGGATTTCTCCGGATCTGAACAGGGCGATGGAGGATTGAGTAGCGCCGAGGGTCAGCGGGGTGATCAGCCGGACGAGTGCGATGTCGTTGAATGGTATTCCCCAGCTGTCTTGAGAATACTGCTCGTGGACGATGATGTCGGCGGCAGTGGTGAGGGTACCTCCACTGCCGTAAGTGGCAGATCCAGAACGAACGTTGTACCAGGTGGGAGGGAAGATGAAACAGTGACCGGCAGACAGGACCCAAGAGGTGGAGATGATGGCACCACCGCAGAGTTGGACCCCGAAGACTTGGATGGATACCTGGAAGGGTACCTGCTCAATGGTGACAGCTGATCCCGAAACAATTCGACTGGTAGAGCTCAGCGAGTTGAGGCGAGGAATGGGATCCGCTGAAGAGACAGAAACATTCGAAGGTTGAAAGAATGGTATATGGCTTGTGGTATCGTGCCTTTGCTGGACACATGCCTTAATGTTTCCTGAAGCAATGACATCCGATCGTATTCATCGAGTGTAAATATTCCAGGATGCAGCAGACGTTTAGAGGGTGTATACTATAGGCATACACTTGTCAAATAAGTTTTTTACAAATCTCAAGTACGCTGAACTTGAAATAATTTCACATTTTATGGACTTCGCATCATCTTGATTGATTGCATCAGAGAAAAAGTTGCTGTCGTAGGGTACGATACAGGCCGCATCGTCCATCGAAACTCTTTCAAATTGCGAGGGAATGTTCTACATCGATGTGATTTCGGGGAAAACTATTGATATTCAATGAATTTCATGTTTAGATACGGAAATTTTTGATTTTAAGAAATTTTATCTTTCTTCTTTCAAACGTGGCGACAAAATAGGTGTCTTACTTGGTCACAACAATCGAGAACTGACCTTATCTCTTACATACCATCAGCTTTACCCGAAATGATAAATCATTTTAGATTTTTCAATATTCCCTACAAATTTGAGAATATGAATATAGAGAAGAAGAAGAAAATCTTTCATCAGAGAATGTGAACTCGTATTTGGGAATGTTAGCAAGACTAAGGAGAGTGAACCTTATTTTATAACACAAAGGAACACCCCGTTTGTCAACTGTGGTACGTTTGATTTATGAATTTCTCACCAGTAGCGGCAGCCACGAGGACGAACAGAATAACGAACTTGATCATCCTTGGATTTTAGCTACTTGCTAGCTGGATGAGAAGAGTAAATTAGCCTTAAATAGTGCTGGACGGTTCTTATTATACTCCTCAAACTCTGAAATTATCGCAGTTAACAAGATGCACGTATGTGATTAAACGCGATAGTGGTCTTTATCAACGAGCCTTGACGGTATCAAAATGTTGTACAAAGCTATATTCATATTCGTGGATGACTGTTCCTCAGGTACGAGGGTCTGACGGAACGGGACCGTAGGTATTTGTGTTTTGAACATTATTGCAAAAATTAAGAGAGAAAAAAAAAAACAATATTGTAGGAACATTCTGAACTAAATTTATATTCATTTGACTTTAATCAAGAATTGAATGAAATGTATAAAATTACCTTCAGAATTTATTGCTTACAGTTGAGAGGTTCATTAAAGTTAGTGCAAATTATAGTTCGCTGGCACAGAGTGGCCAGTCGTTATATATTAAACGCCGACATACTTTCAGCTGTAACTTTATCGATTATTTGAATTTATTGCAGCGTGAGGTTGAAAAATGTTCCTAGACTACGACGAAAGACCACGAATTTAGAAATCGAGAATTTTTGATTTTGATACACCTGTAGGAGATCCAAGATCCAAGTTGAATAAATAATGAAGTTCGAATGTTGTCTATGTGCTAGTAAAATACATTAGTTTAGCTTTGCGTCTAGTATTTGATTGTTTCTGTGATTCAGGATTACCTGATGGTTTTTTTTTCCTCACAATCAATGGAACTACATGGGGCTTGACTATCAATTATTAATTCGTCACTCTTAGTCAGTCGGAAATTCGTTCTCACTTTGTTACACGTATATTTGAAAGATCCGATAATGGCGTATCAGATCTCTAATTACATCGCGGAGAAGTGACACCGAGAGTTTCGATATTTCAATTCTAATCAGGCAATATCCTAATTTGGATTTTAATCATTCATATCAGTTGAAAGCGTTTTTCGTTCAGTCCTGGTATAGGTACCAAGGTATCTACGATGATAGTGCGAGTCACATTAATTGTATTTTGGTATATTTGGGTAAACCCATAACGGAGAGTAATGCCGAATAGTGTGAGATAAAATAAGGGATTTCTTCTCGCGTAATTAATATTCATGTTTGTCGAACATATTCGTCCCGCAAAATCTTTTACGTTGAGGTACCGCGGCCATATATCGGTGTATCAATTGTGAGAGTATCCCTTAAAGATTTATTTGAAAACTCGTGACCCGTCAGAATTTCAAATCTCTTGAGCCGTGTATCACGTATTTTCACCCCAACAGCTTATAAATCTGCGTATGGAAGTTCCAAAGAAGTCTCGGGTACGCCGGGGACAACGAGGAGCTCACCGACAAAGCAAAAGACTCAGAAAATCTAAACCTCGATTTAACTGGCTCCAAAATCTGGAGGTAGTGATCCAACTGGATCGAGGGATAATGAATGTGATTCACACATATTCTTCACAGCACGAGTGCTATATTTTATTTATTATTTGTATATCAGGCGTCAAACTAAGACCTATGATTAGTCGGAAAGTTTGCGCTGTGCGATTAAAACGCTGCTCCTTATATTCCGGAGTTCTCGGTGATCCAGCTACGGTAGCTTGCGACCTCAGTGTAGACACCGGGGAATCCAGCGCGTGCGCATCCGTTACCCCAGGACACAACACCGGCAAGAACTCCGTCGATGGCAAGGGGACCACCGGAGTCACCCTGGCAAGCGTCAAGACCTCCTTCGGGTACGGCGGCGCAGATCTGGCCGGAGGGAAGTCCTCCCCAGATGCTGTAGGCAGAGTTACAATCAGACTTGGAGACGATGGGGACGGTGACAGTCTGGAGAACGGTGGGGGAGCTTCCTCCCTCTGTGAGAGCACCCCATCCAGTGATGACGGCGGGGGCACCGACGACGGATTCTTGTGCGTCAGCGTACAGTCCAATAGCGGCTTGAGTGCTGCTCAAGGTTAGGGCAGAGTTCAGACGGATGAGAGCAATGTCGCTAGTGGGGACTCCCCAGGCGTTGCTGCCGTAGCTTGCGTGGCTGATGACGGTGCCGACAGAGGTGGTGGTTCCTCCGGTGTTGCGGAGGGTGGATCCAGTGCGGGTGGTGTACCAGCTGGTGGGGTAGATCATGCAGTGAGCGGCAGTCAGGACCCATTCGGCGGAGATGATGCTAGCACCGCAGATGTGGGATCCGAAGACCTGGAGGGATACCTGGTAGGGGACCTCGTCGATGGAAGTAGCTACTCCTCCAACAATACGACCGGTGGGACTCAACGAGTTGAGACGAGGGATGGGGTCCGCTGTTGAGAGAGAAATATTTAAGTATTGATAAAAGGGCTTCTAGGTGAATGGTGTACTTGACATTTCGCATCAAGACTTAATCTTGCAGTTAATTCATCAGGTACGGAAACTTCCACAAAGCAGCAAGAAGCAAGGGGTAGAATTCTCTGTTTCTGTAGACCCTGAACTTTGTTCTCGAAATTTCCGGAAGAAAAAACTAAGCGAACCTTATTTGATCGATCAAGAAATGTAACTCATTTGCAAAGTGGAGTACGTTATGTGTACGGATTACTCACCGAAAGCGGCAGCCACGAGGGCGAACAAAATAGCGATCTTCATCATCTTCAGACTTGAGTTACTTTCTCGTTAGTTCAGAAGACTGAATTGGCTTCTCAGCACTGGGCGACTCTTTTATACCATATTTTCACGAAATTTATCTAGAGTACATACTACGCATTTGATTGACTGAGATTATTTCTCTTTATCAACATGTCACGTCAAATCAAAATAGTTGGCTAACCGCGTACGCGTCTGATTGTGAGTTGGCGTGGTGATGAGTTTCATTTCCACTGCAAACGACACATTCAAAACCAGAATATACACAGAGAAGGGGAAGGCAAAATGGGCACCCTTTAAGAAATCAACGATTCGAATAGAAGTTTGAATCAATGGATCTACGAATTTTAACCGAAACACAATAGCCAGCTGAGCGCTGCCGAGTGTTGAACGCCATTACCTGAAAAATTCGCAAATTTCGAGAAAAATGGGCATCCCAACAAATTTTAGAAGTTTTAAAAAATTGAAAAACATATGTTCCCAATTTATTTACGTATTCACTTTAGAATACTTCTTACTTTTTTACTTTCTTACTTTTTTTCCGCATTTTATATATCTATACATACATACACATATTGTGAATGCACGTGTTTTCGAAATGCGCATCATTCTAGAACCGCAGAAATTTCCCTACCGCATTTAGGGATTGATTCTGAACCAGCGCATACCCATCACTTGCATTAATACCGACATTTCTCTGTATTCGTTGACTAATGATTTGCGTGAGAGAGGCAGAGTTTCGCGGTCGAGAAATTGTCCCACGGGATAGTTGGACGCCGTCTGATTAGTTCGGAAACTGTGGTTTTCCTTGGTACGGGCAATCTGTAGCGAGTCACATTATTCGAATTAAATTCTACCATAGAAATTTTCGTATTTCTAGAGATTCCAAATACATATTCTCACCTAAACATTCCCTGCATGGCCTTCGGAATTTCACACATATACGTACTACAAGCTTGCATTATCCAACGGGTCCAAAGTCCGCATGTCTGCTATCAAAAGATTATAAACTTCTCGAAAATATTACAACTCGAGATTTTCAGATATCTTTTGATTAATTATTTCACATCGGTAGGTAGGTACTTCAAGTCTTCAGCAGACGTGATTTGATCATTTTCTAGGAACTGCATGGTTGACGACATGGCTTCCTGTCTGCGGACTTGAAAAAAATTCTCATAACGGTGCTACGCTTGTGTAAAAAAGAAAAAAAAATTGTCTACCATTCTGTGAATAAAATCACTTGGATTTTATAAAGAACCGAAATGAACTAGTTTACGAAAAGTGTGGAGCAAGCAAAAGCATTTTACATGAATTATATGTGACGTGCGGATGGAAGCTTGCGAGCGTTGGAGACATTCGTTGCATCCTTTCATTTCTCGAAAGCTTCATATCCTCTGGGAAAAAAGATAGTAGGAGATCCTGTCGAGCTGGTATCAAGCGAGTTAGCCCAGATAATCTTCGCAGTTATTTCTCTGGACGGAAAAAGAGGTACAGAATTTCAGATACGGGGGAATTAAGGAGTGAAATTGGGAACCGGATGGTCAAATCGTCGCATCTGCAGATAAGAAAAAAGGAATTCGACACCCTTTCAACTCCGTTTCTTCATACATTTAACCCGAAGCACGTTCCCAATGGCGTTTTCTGCGACACGTGCCTCAGCCTCGCTCATTCCCACAGGAAGGTAAAGGGCTGGGTTAAATATAACGTAGGTTTGTCAAAACACGAGTGGATGTAACTTTATCATTTCGCTTGACGGGCAAAGCCTTCTTGCCCTTCTAATAATAACTTCCCTTTCATTTCCCATAATCCTTTGCCTTCGCTTGCACCCCGTCCGCGCCCCATACACAGACTCGGCGAGCTTCTACCCGGTAATTGAAAAACTGTTGACAAGGCAGTTTGTAAAGGAAATAAACGTTTGTTACTCAGTTTGAGGAAAATTTTGCTCTACAAGAAAATTTACACTTTCCTTACGCCCGTCGAAAACAATAAATGTAAACCGCAGGAACAGAATTAAGGAAAAGAAGAAGAAAAAAAAAGAAAAAGAAAAAAACGCCACTAGGCACAAGACGCGGAAATGAAAACATGAAAACAGCGAGGTTCTTTGTTCATTGAATTATTCAACGGGTCTCACGTATAAATTTTTTTTCTTTTTTTTTTTTCAACTTGTTTTCCATGAGTTGAGACGAGGAAAGGGACACTTGTTGTCGAATTATTGCAGCATATCGAAGTCGCAAGCTCATAGAATTCCGATAACGATCATACAGACTCAACAGCGACTTCCGCATTTCAGGTTTTCTTCGTTTGAAAAATTTTTCTTTGTTTTTTTTTTAATCCAATATCGTTTGGCCGGCGAATTGCCGAGCGATTTTAAAGATTGGCAAAAAAAGAAACGGCATTATGCCAAATGGTTCAGGTATTCGGTTTAGAATGTTAACGTCAAAAGTCCAGTTTAATTATGCAATCTTTAAAATGTCTTAATAGGGATCTCGCGACTGAATAATACATTTTGAGTACACCTACCCACCTTTTCGTTATAACGAAATACCGAGGTAAAAGTTCGCCCTGAAACGAAGCGATTGCCTTTTTACACAGACACGCATTCACACATACATGCATCGTAATTGTGAGTTTGTATATGTACGAGGGGGGGTCCCTTGATATTTTTTCCTCAAAATGCGACACGCGGATTTGAACGACAGCTGAATATTATCATGCCTCGTATAGCACAGGTATTTTCGTAAGCCAAAACCACTCCGAGCGACTCCTTGGAGAAAGCACATTTCTTATTTTTGCCTTTGACCTTCTTCGCTTATCAGACCAGACGCTGACTTGCGAGCTTTTTGCATTTGGAAAAGTACGAAAATTCGATGAAATAAAGCTCGACTGTTATTTTAGGTTCAGTTTTTGACAAATTATTATCTCCAGTTTTTTTGCGTCTGCACTGATATCTGACGGATGACTATCTCTTCGAGTCTCGAGATCGCGATAAGCTTTCGGGATAATAAATAATTGCGACTCATATATTGTATATAATAATACAGGTTCGAAATTTACGCTGTTTAAATCTTGAATTTGATTTCGATATAAATTTTACCTACGTCTCATTAATGGGATCCGATAATAACTAGTCATGAGATTATCAAATTCGATCTTGAGATTTTGAGTCTTTTGAACTTTTAACGATCAGGTTTCATTGAGTATGGGTATAATCGTCCGAGATATCTGACTAAGGTATAACCGTACCCACTTCTGCAGCTCCAAGGATGATTGTAATCGAGAAAAACATTTGAGAACACATTCTACGCCACGATTCAGAGAAAAGTTTGATACTGTTTTTAGTGTAAAGAGCTAAGTTTTCTAATTTAAATAATTGCCTTACAGTTAAAAATAATTCCAATCTTTCCTTATATTCAATTAGCCGAATAAGAGATTTTCTTTTAATTTTTCCACACGCGTCTGTGCAGCTCAGCGAGAAGAAATTGTTAAATCACTTCCAAATATTTGATACAGTTTCTGGTGGTTTGGAAAATGCCTTTCCCTCACAATCCCAAAGTTTCGATAAATGACGATATGTTGAAATTTCAGAAAGAGGATAAAAAATAAAGAAGAAAAATCGCTGGATATCGGGGAAACATTTATCACGTAAAACTTTGCGATTCCTGATTTTTCGGTTTCTATACCCGCGAGAAATCGTCCGCAAGTCCTCGGGTCATTGAGTCTCGTCGTGGTCAAGGGGTCGAGTAACCCTTGACCTTTGGTCAGGTGGGACGAATAGATATCTGCAGGAACTTTTACGATCTCATTCCGAAACAAATGGCGTGTGGCCGAACTGCGACAGTAGGGGTGCCCTTTGAATTAACTCTTATATACATACGCTATATACATACATGTGTATATATATACATTAGGGTGGCAATATTTTTTCGCCTTTATATGTTTTTTCGAGCTCACATGAAAATTTGTTAGTCTGATCCATTTCAAGAGCCCTCTCCAAATTTTAGCTGAATTAAAAATTTCGTAGAAGTCGCTCAAGAATTTTGAAAATATCAAAATTCAACGAAATCGAGTCTTTTTTTTTATATTCTGCAATTGCTCACTAATTCAATCTGTTCTAGATGGATTGTAGGAAAACATACTAAAATTTCAAGTAAAAATATTGATATCTAAGGTCGCTCAGGAATGAAACAAAAAAAATTCTAACAAACTTTCAATCGTCTCACGGGGTAACCCACGTTTATAAAACCGGGCATGAGTGAAGTAAAATATTATTATGTTTACTTGAAACTTCAGTATGTTCCTCTACAATCCACCTAGGAAAGATTGGATTATTGAGCAAGTGAAGAATATAAAAAAAATATCGATTTCGTTGAATTTTAACATTTTCAAAATTCTTAAGCGACCTCTACGAAATTTGTAATTTAGCCAAAATTTGGAGAGGGCTCTTAAAATGGATCGATCTAACAAATTTTCATGTGAGCTTGAAAGAACAAATGAAGGCGAAAAAATATTGCCACCCTAATATACTACACATATATATAAATACAGACAGCTTCAGGGTAATTTGCATTCATTTATGATTTATTCCCTCAGAAATATTTTGACAATTCGTTTTCTGCCTTTGACAGTCCGACGTCATATTATTCGCGTATTGTTTCGTTGTTTGTAGATTTTTTTATAAATAAAAATGAATTAATCTCGTTTGGTGAGAAACTGAGGGTTGAATAATTCGGCAGTGAAAGTTATGCATAGGAGATAACAAAGGACATCGCATCCTATACATTGGGGAGGATCCCATATCGTTTGCAAACGATCGAATTTTGGCGACGTTCGCGTCGCGCTTGGAGGGCTCGAAGAGGACCCCTAGGTCGCCAAGGGAAGCTCATAAACACCCGGTACTATAGGATATGAATAATAAACGATTCTCACCGTCACAGCCGAGGCGTTCTCTTTCAGGGAACTTACGACGAACCTTATAATGCCCGAGGTGTCGTTACAAAGTTTACTTACACTGCGTACCCATCCCTTCAGGAGAATGGGAGACCAATTTGCAAGTAAACATCCCCTCTATTTCTTGCTTACTATACAGTCTCGGATGGAACATAAAATTACCTTACATCATACGGAGCATAATTTCTAGTCTTTATCTATGCACCTATACACTGAGATCGGTGACGGTCTAAATATCGCCAGTGGATAATAAAGTTGGCCTTTTCTGAGTGCCACTATCTCAAAGGGTCTAATTTTATGTCGAAAATATTCCCCAGAAGATTTCCACTTGTTTTTAAGACGTGAACTATTTTCATAATAGTAGGTATATTGTGTACCAAGGGCGTAAAGTGGGCTTTTTCAGACCAAGTGTGGAGAAGGTCAAAAAGCCCACTTACCCCTTGGTGCACACCATATTTTTTGTGATGAGCGCGATTTTCGCGTTTTTGAGCGATTTCAAAGAACTTTTATTGCCCGCTACCGACTTTTTTTGCCCGCCGGTACAAAAACGTTGATTTAAAGCCCCATTTTTAGGTGAAAAAAACGCAAAAATCGTGCATGTGTTACAAAATTATCATCTACATCAAATCTAATCAATATTCTATATATACGTTCTTTTTTTTTCAATATTTCATTTTTTTGGCACTTAATTGGCACCCACTGAAAAAAGTCCAAAGAAATATTTATGTATACCTACCAGTACGCAACGCCTTTTTCTATATCTATTTATCTTGATCTTGTGCCCTTTTTTGATTCCTCAAAATATAAGCCATTGATGAATTTCGAAATCAATTCGCCAAGTCATTGACAGACGGAAATCAATCGATAATATATACCGATATACAGTATCTTTGTCGATATCTTCGCTTACGTACGTTGAATCAAACAAGGTATAGACTGTGTTTATCAACACCTGTTTGAAAAGCACATTCTATATCCCATCAATTCGACGGAAAATGATTTCGAATCGATTCGATCTGAATAATTGATATCGTGCTAATCGTCTAACGATCACAGCTTGTAACTTATCAAATTGTCAGGCCGTCTGGTTTGTCATTTCAAAATAATTAGGTTGCAGCGATTGATTTGCTATCGATAAATCAGATTAATCAGTAGGTATCTACTAAAAATATTGATAACTTAATCACAACGGAAGAAACGAAGAAGATATAAAATCCCAATCTTTCCTCAATTTAATCCGATAAATAAATAAATAAATAAATAAATAAACAAATTATCATGTATTTGTTGATGTGTATTCTTCCGCTATGGTATATTCACGCGAGGAAGGGTTCAGGCTAGGGCTGCGGACGGTTCGAGTGCACTTTACGAAGTGTGGTCCTTCAGCAGCCGGATGAAAGTGCTTTCTCAATTGGATTTCAATTGGATTTCAATTGGATCACTGTTCTCTCCTTCGATTTCTTTTACGGAGCAGCCACGCGAGGGCTATGAATGAAAGTGCATCGACGCCCTTTTTTTCTCCCTCTTTTATACAGGTGCCTTATCCTCATCAGTTCCGGTTCATTATTTACAAATAATCGCGATCATATTATCATCTTTCGAAAATGTGCGATTCATTAGTTGAACCTATTCGACGAATCGTTATTTCATCCCTTATTTTATTTTATTTTATTTTTAATCTGGTGGTCATGCACCTCCCAATTAACACATTCTAAAGGTATCGAAGCTTATACAATAATTATTGGAAAATCGGAGAGGAGATTATTCGCGTAATTACACGGCGTGATTAGATAGACGAAAAAAAATTTTTAATTAAAAATTACATTTCGATATTTTTTCCATAATTTACGTACTTAGAAAATTGATTAAGTCAGAGGAAATAAATTATAGAGAAAAAAAATATCGGATGTAAGGATATGCGCAGGATGTGGACTGACAAACATATAATATATATATATATATGATGTATATATATATATAGGTATGTATATAAATTTTCGTAAAACTTGAACATTTTAATGGCAAACTTCCCCTCCGTGCAAATACCCGGAGGGCTGAGAAGCTTACGGCGTTCAAAACGCTTTTATAATACCGGAGTACTTGTTCTTGAGGACAATCCTCCTGAGGCTGAAAGATACGATGTTGTCTGACGCCATATTGTCTAACGTTTTTGAAATATGAATAATCGGCCACGACGTATCGACATTCTGTCGAACAATAAATTTTTAACTTTTCCCAACTGATCGATGCGGGGATATTTCAAGTTTAAAATCATACAATTTTAAAGCTGTATAAGGTACCTATGTTCAATAAATTTCTATAGAATTCTAGGCGTCGATTTTGAGAGAAAAATTTTCATTTTAATTATTCAAAAAGCTTAAACGTATAAAGTCGGATAAGAAGAAAGAGAAAGAGAGAGAGAGAGAAAAGAAAAAACATTTTGGCTTAGAAACGAACATCTAGATTTTTAGGGGCAGGTTTTATTTTTATTTGAAACGAGAGGGAGGTAAAAGGGCGAAGAGTTTGGATCTTAGGGCTGTAAGAATAATATTTCTTTTTGGGTTATCGATGATCATTGATGTTTCTACAGCCTCGTTTTTCGCGAAATTCTATTCTTTTACTCTAGCTGGTGGATACCACCAGTAGCTAGTATCAATATCAATAACAGTCAGACACTGAGATAACACGGTTTTCTCCTCGGTTTTCTCTTTATTCACGACGTACATTTCCATCGCATTTCACCGTTCTGGTCGAGACGGTAAACTTCATCTCGTCGAAGATGCCGAAATGAGGTTTGGCACGTGTTACAAGTCGTAAATAAGCCTCCCACACATACGAGGAAGCCAACGTTCGATAACCCAGATTCCATCCGTTCTGACATTGTCCTCAAAGAAAAGCTGACAGAAAAAGAAAAGGGAAGAAAAAAAAAAACAAATCAAATACTCGTTTCTAATATTATATTATGCAATTTCATTATTTCTTCATCGTTCTAATTATCTTAACTTAATATCTGCAATCGCGTATACCCATGTACACTCAATTTCCTGTAGTACCTACGTCTATGGCTGTTTGCAAAGTCGATTGTTATACGTGGGTGGAAAATCCCTGCCGAGCGTCGTTCTTCGTTTAAAATTAATCACATGGATCTGCATTTTAATTAGTATTAAGTCTCGAATAAATATATACAATTTCCACCTCGGCTAGAAATTAGAATTGTTATCTGAACGAGACGGTAGGCCACCCTTAGATTTCATCAAGTTTTGTAAAACGAAAATAAAAAGAAACCAACGAAGCTGCATTTTGAGTCATAAAAAATTGCACATCTTTTACAATTTTGTGAATACGTAAAATTCCAATGGACATCATACGGGATATTGTTTAAGGCGAATAATCAACCCTTAAAGATTCGAATCGGCGAAACGGTGCTGTCGATACCTTGCGAAAAGTGACCCTACGTTATTCAGTTTTTCCAAAATATCTAATAAATGGCACGAAAGGTGACCAAGGTGGTTGGTAATTCAACAAGGTAGCAAAAAGTTGAACATGTTGCACAGCGGTGAGTGCTAGCGGTTTAATTAAAGCGGCTATTTGCGTGTTCCGTTCTGTCGGACACGAAACGTGGCTTACGGCTCTCACTTTCTCCCTCATCTCCTCTTCCCTTTTCTCTCTCTGGCTCTTTGGCGCTCTCGCGCCCTTATCCTCAATTCCCTGGTAAAACCATCTCTACACGTAGCTAGGAATTCGTTTAAACGATTACCTATTAGCTTCCTCGCAGTAATTACTTCTTGTTGTATAACGACGAACCGTGGCAGCGCAAGTTTCAACCAACAACTTTATCCCCGGTTACGGGGGTAGGTATAAGGTAATACCGAATGACACGCGACGTGATCATTATAATACTCGGTTTACTTTATTCCGCCGAAGAATAACGTCATAAATAATCTCTCAAACTCAATAGAGAGACAAAAAATAACCGACATTATGAATTCAGATGCATGAATCTATGATGCAGAATCGAATGATTTTCGTTAAAATTCAGCGATTTCATATACTATAGGGGTAGGTGTACACGCGAGTTTCATCATGACGTTTGTCATCCACCAAACTCGGTAAACAATTACCCGTAAATATTTCAGGTTTAGTACCAACATCAGGTTTATGGGATCGTTATTAACACGGGTTTGAAGCTCTCTGCTTAACAGTGTCGAGCCTACCTCTAAATCTAACCTGAACCAGCCCCAATAAACTCCAATATCACCAACCCTCGTGAGATATGAGCGTACTTCCGGCACCGATGCCTGTCTCATAAGGGAGTTGTTTATTTGCTTAAGACCTTCCACGTATTGAATTATACCTGCTGTTATAAGGTTGAGGGATGTTTCTTGCGACAATATTTGTCAAATTATAAAAACTGTTCATCCTCAATTAGCGATTTTACAATAAAAACAAAAAAACCCCGAAATAAAAGCAACCCGACGTTTCATTTTCGCACCAGGGTTGATATCAGTCATCGGTCTGTCGTGCAGTAAATCCTCAAAATCCAACCTGCTAATGCGGTATGTCGTGCGACCTTTTTTTCTGGCTGACAAATTTGACGCCTTATGAAAGATTAGGACGGCTTATTGTGACTTTGGGGTAGTTTGTGCGATATTATTCTTTCCAGGGATGATTTTTGAACATCTTCCGATGTTCGTTATACGGATCTTGTTATACTTTAGGTAATAATTTCCCAGACTCAATAAGTCCGAAGATGATCGGATGCTCGTTATTAATTAGTCGGACGGTGGAATTACCCTTGGCGAAGAGTAAATTAAGTTATTAACTCTCGGCAGCCGAAGAGAAAAGCGAAGTTTCTTTACCCGGTGAAACTTTATCCGTGAGCATTATCCGAGCAATCGTTTGAGCACTACCCCTCGTTTATCTGCTTTTGGTATTTTACAACTTTGTCCAAGTCCGCGAGAGGAACTGCTCCGCATTTAATCGTACTGCGGATATCACCGCGTATTTTGTACTTCAAATAGTCCCGTTTTAACTTCATCCCCAATCGTTAACAGGACCGAAAACTTTTCTCAAACCGAGTTATCCTCTTCAATGATAAGTATATAATACCAAACTTTCGAACCTTCTCTCTTTTTTCCTTTCTTTCTTCATTCCAATCGTTTCAAACTTTTTGTACAGATAAAAAATGAATATGTATAGGAATACATACATATATCATATTCCCTCGTCTTAAAAATTGCGGAGTTTATTAGCACCCCGACCATCTAGTGAGTAACCCGCTATTCCCCATCAAGAAAGGAATAATCTTGGGTACGCGATGCATCGGTTTGGTTATTGTTCGGACAGAAAAGGGATGAAATAAAATACTCAGGAGGTAGATAGGTAGGTAGGTACAAGAGAGATTAATGGAAACGGGAGTCGAAGGTGAAGTGTTTTCGTGCGGATCACCCGGTCAGTTCCTCGCCCCTTCAGAATCCCTTATACCTCATTCCCCACGGTCGTTGTTTCGTGTTATTTATATATACTTTTTTTTTATTTTTCTTTTTTTCTTCCTCGTTCTCGTTTCTTATTTTTCTTTTATCTTTCTCGCGATCAGGAACTGATAACCGTTATTTATTTATCACCAACACGTACATATACTTACGCCTTTACTGATTATTATCATCCTAGCGAATCATATTATACCTCGATTTATTTTTCACTTTTTTTTCCTCTCATCGTCAGGACCAATTCGACTTGACGTGACATCGAACGGTATATATAATGTATATGATATATATGATATATATGATATACAGTGGTTAGAGTCAGGAGGTATATAGTACATACCTATACATTTTTCACCCAGTAAAAAACGAAAAAAAAGAAAGAAAAAAAATTCTTCCGTCGTATTATGAAAGTAATTTTTCACAACGGTGCGAGTTAAGCCCGTATTTGGGGGAGGTTTTCAATTTATTGTCCCCGATGGATGGTACGCACAGAAAAGCCCTCTTCTTTCCTCACCTCAAGCTCACACCGTCGACTGTCAGCACAGGATGACGTGTTTCCATCTACCCAAAGGCTTTTTCCCACGTAATACACGCAGCTTTGGAAACTACATGCACGATGTATATTCTAAGACGTGTATATGTATACATTCGTACATACCTATGTATACGAGACATGCTATATGTATATATACACAAGTTAAGATATGCGCGAGTATATCTCACCTCGAAAACAACCCCTAGTGAAAAAACAAAAAAATGATAGTTTGGGTTTGAAATTCTTGTTGCATTCCCATTCTAGGGTTGATTAACATCGAGGTAAGGGATTAAGGGTGAAAGTTTTACTTGGTGGTGGGAAAAAAAAAAAAAAATAACGTAAAAATGTCGTCTAAAACGGTTTTACTTTCTCCAACCCCCTCTGGGTGAAATTTTTAGCCGGATGAAAATACGCCCACGAAATTGTGGACTTTAGGGGATGACTGTTTTCAAGCAACAGTCTTGTCTCTTGTCACCCGCTAGTCTGTCCCTGACTCGAGACTGTCATCTCTTAGAAATCCCCCTGTAACCATCCCCGACAATTCGGTCCTCGGCCCTTATTCCCGTACGGTAGTAGTCCTCGTCCTCTCTCGCCATCACGTTCTAGCATAGTTTACTGCCAAGACAATCGCCTTTTCCAGCTGAGAACGCGCGAGGCCCCCGCGGCTTACCCTGGCAATTTTCCGTCACGTCAGAGAACCGCCTCGAACCCCAACCCCCGACCCCCATCCCCCAACCCCGACTCCGAACCTCCTCTCTCGAGCGTCGTCCCATAGCCCGTTAACGCACCCCTTAGAATATAAGTCCTCGCGTCGTAAATTGAAAATCTTGAAATTATTTAGGTGTCCTAAAACCGTTTTAAGGACTGAAAAATAATTTCTATTTTTATTTTTATTCAAGTTTTTTTCTTTTTTTTTTCTTCTTTTTTTCTCATCATCCCTCACATTTAATTCTCAGGGGAGCAAGAAAAAGCGGAGAAAATATTTTGATTATTGTGAAAGCAGGGAGAAAAAGGGGAAAAAAGGAGAAACGATGCCTGTATCGAGAAATTTCAACCCTTAATGGTAATATACGCGGGGCCGGGCGTAGAGATGAAGAGAAGATGAAGTTATCTAATCAGTAGAGAATCACGCGACTTCCGTGGTAAATCTAATAAACTTTGGGGTAACGTTAGTCATGTACGGATTGTAGAAACATGAACCCTAGGCGGGTTAGGTCAGGTATAAATTCCAACTTATTGGAAGGAAGCTAGGAATCCACGAAAACGGAAACACAGTCGAGTTATACTGGAATGTTCGGTATTTCATAAAGCCCTAGTCTAGTTCGCCAACTGGTGAAACCAGTTTCCGCAAATATCGTCTACAATCATGCTAATCCTCTCGCTGCCAGACATTTCTAACATCTAGATACAATAGGAACGGGTGAAGCATACACCCTCCGTCCACTGAGATGAGAAATTTTTTAGAACGGCTAAAAAGAAAAAAAAAAAATAAGTTGTTGAATAATTGAATGCCTGACTTCCTGTACTTCCTATCGGTGAGAAAAATTGTGAAAAAAATAATGATCTGAGTATACAGGGTGATATTCCAGGGACATCTCAGTACTGCGAGTCTCCGACCGTCAGGCGGCTGATAAATATGTGCGCGAAATTATCAGGTTCGCCGCTCGACTATTAGGTAGCTATAGCACAGTCGAAATTCGATCCACGCGATCGTAGCCACAGATCGTAGCCGTGGATTTTTCTTTCCTTTTATTTCTCATCTACGATCGGTGGCTGCGATCGCGTTGATCGAATTTCGACTGTACTATAGCCACCTAATAGTCGAGCGGCGGACCTGATAATTTCGCGCACATATTTATCAGCCGCCTGACGGTCCGAGATTTGCAGTACTGAGATGTCCCTGGAATATCACCCTGTATATTGACCTTATGCGGTCGATAAAAAAAAAATGGCTTTTATTCTTGTTTCGCATCCATACGGTCTTCTATTGTGTAGGTGCGGTTCCGGTCCTTCGTGTAAGGTATAAGGGAGGCTGGTATAAGGTATAAAGTATAAGGTATGTCATTCCTTAAAGGAGGGTACGTCAGGACAAGCTGGCGCCTCTCATACCGGCGTCGTTGCTCAACGAATAACAATATCCGTCTCTATCTATATTCTATATCTATATACCTATACATACCCTACCCTGTGCCTTTTACCGAGCCACCGTGTGCCGTCATCGAAAAATAAAGGTAAGGTAAGGGTGCTGTGCGGACGTCGCATCGAACCCGAAACCGGGATCGTATTTCGTTATATTATTTCTTTTCTCTTCTTTTCATTTTTCTTCTCTTTTCTTTCTGATGAGGATGAGGACGAGGAGAGATGCGAGAGACTTTCAAACGCGGAGAACTGAAGAGGGAAACAGGAGAATAAAACAAACCCCTAATAACAACGCGCGCGATTTTCCAGCCGCCTACCAACATCTCCCTCGCCGTTATACCGGACTAACAATCTTCGTTAGAAATACGAGACGGCCCTTTTCCCAGTCGCTTCTCCTGTTCCTATCTGGTTTATTGCCTACCTACGCTTCTCCGTCTAATTAACAGCGAGTTTCCTGTCAACATGAGTACGGAAACCCCTCTATCTACTCCACGCTATAATTCTGGCCCACCCGGCAACGAACATCGGCTTCGAGGCATCGAGCTGGCGGAAGATATGCCATGATTCATTGAGACGGAATCGAAACCCGGTCGAAATGCTAATATAGGGTCATCAACAATCTCTCTATGATATCCGTCAAGGTACCTACTAGGATGACATAGTCAACATCCATCCAACCCCCGAAGTGCATCAGCTGTCTATCAAAACTAGAGTTATGACGTTCTCTGAATTACCTGCGCCCTTAAAAAGGGGTGAATTAATATTTGTCCCTCACAAATCACTGACACGCGCGTCTATTAATTATGAGAAATTATTTTTATTAGAAAAGAATTCAGATTTCATGGATTTTGAGTTTAAAAAAATGTTCCTAGGTGTTAAAAAATGAATGTTTTCCCCCGATGCATAGTATTTCTTCGAAATTTGAAAAAGTTTTGATGAACGATGCGACAACCACTTTTTAGATACGATATAGTGACTATAGCTACGTTTTTGAGTAATTAGTGAGAATCTACTTTCTCTATACTTCTTTCAAGAAAGTTTGCAGTACATCAGACTGGTGATTAATCTAGACTCTGCGCAGGATTCTAGTGCAGAGCACGAAAACAATACTACGGAGTGTTATCTGACACGTGAATCCACGGAGTAATAAATCTATATTCTAGTTCGCACAGTAGGTAGTACGTACGAACTTTGTGGATGGATAAATTTTAGCAAGACTTTCATTTCCTTTCGTGGTAAAAATTTCTTGCCCTGAATAATGTATATTTGTATAATTTTATCGTCCTCGCGTAGTAATTGCGTGCGCGAGGGATAGGGGGGAGGAGGGGTGCACCAACTGTATACCTACATATTAAAAATGTATGTCAAGCGATTTTTGGTCGATTGACATCTTCTTGAATAAATATATTTCTTTCACTCGAGTATATATCATTCTGGTGATGGCGATGGGGCAAATTGGGAATCAATATTTCAACCGCAACGAATTTATCGACGGAAAATAAACCCCGTATACATATATGTGTACCTACCTAAAAAAATAATATCAGATATATAACTGACACATGCTACACATGTGTAAACTTGGTTTGGCTATAGGCCAATATTATGAAGAGTATGTAGGTACTCTATCTCTTAATTCGTTATAAATTAACTACCGATATAATAATTAACTATACATAATAATAATAATAATGATAATTATTCGATGTTATAAATAGACGCAAAACAATAGGCAGACGTTGCATTATGTTGACAAACCACATTAGCACGCATGAGCTGTTTTATCAGATAATTGATAAAATATATATAATAAACTTGATTAGATATTCGAGGTGAACATTTTTTTGTTCATTACTATTTGACAAGTACCTATTAATGGAATGATTAATCAAAAATTTCAATCTTTCAACCGAAAAGTAATACATATCCGGACGAATACATATCGATAAATCAGTATTTCATACTTATCGTTTAAAAAATGTTCATTCTCCAAGTGTAATCGCGCCTGATGAGACAGAATATACGTACAAACATGGAATCACGAATTTATTGACAATAAATTGATAAGATAAGTGGCGCGTGAATGATCGGCAGACGATTACGGTCGAGCGTAGGTTTTGCCAAAATCTGAAACCGATGAATGAAATACGCCTTGGCAGTAGGTATACATAATATATTTTAATATTTCTCGGTACGGGAATGCATATTCATCCAATTGATCCCGCTTAATTTCATTAATATTCATTTTGAGTGGTTCAAAAATTTGTTCTGTATAAAGCGCGATCGTCTTAACGAAATAAGTTAGACTTAAGTTAGACTATAGCCTGTAGGGGTTCAAGAGATTCGGACGAGCTAGTCAGTGTGAAAAGGTGAGTAAAGCGAATAAAAATGTAATAACAGCTCCTCGTTTCGCCCGAGTCTAAGGGAGAGCATGTTTTTTAATAAACCTCCACTTTATTATTCCTCAAACTTAATTAAAGCGGTCTTCATATATATATACATGGATATACATGCCTGTTATACATATATATATATATATATATACATATGTATATATATGTATATATATATATAATATTATTATACCTCGGATATTAATTTACGAGTTGATTAAATTATTTCACGATTTAGCAGACGCCCCGTGGCTGGCTACGTCCCCTGACCTTATCAACCTATCAGGCGGTTGGTTTGTACCTAATTCCTACAGGAATAATTAACGCCATTTATGAAACAGCGCGTGTTTTTTCTTTTCCCAATTTTTATTTTTATTTTTACTTCTTCATTTTATAGTGCAGAAATTTTTCACGTGGTACGACAACAACGATACCTAATTAATGAATAAACAAATTAACCCGGTCTCAAATTATTATATATAGTAGGTAGTACCAGATTATTAACGTACGCAAATTTATGCAAAATCTGGTAAACATCGACGCGGCTTATCAAGTATCAACGTGACAATCAAAGCCGGTCTAGGCTCCGCGGGAGTTTCCATCTGTTTATCAGGTTTAGCATAATAAAGCGTGACGTACACCGTTAGTCTTTGTCGTTAATTCCGTAACGTTAAAACTATAATTAAGGAAGAATATATTGGGAGGCGAAATCCTTGCCAATATAATCATTTTCGAGTAAATAATTCGGACGAAATTCAGACGCGATGATTCATCATTGAAATCCAAAAACTTTCCGGCGAGTTTGAAAAAATATTGCTTACTACGTTTTTTCTTTGTAACGCGAAAGAAATTTTCGAAGAAACGCGCGTTTGTCTCGACGATTTGGACCATTTTTTCATAAATTTCATTCGTCTACCTCGGCTAAGATTTTCGAGAGAATTATAACAGATCTGCATATCCTCCGTAAGTTTCGGTTAGAGTTTCGTTGCTAAATAAGTAGAATGAACATGTAACTCGAAAGTTTATAACTACAAGACAGGTTGAATCAGCTATGATGAAGAAGTTACGGTACGGAGTTCCTCCTCCTCTGCATTTCGAATCTCGGTCTTCACGCTCCTTCGCATTCTGTACAATTTTGAACCATAAGGTAGGTGAGGGTGTAGGGTTCTCCGAAATACGAATTCGACGAAGTTCGAAGAGAAGGTATACCTAAATGGAAAACGCGAGGCGGAGGGTAACAGGGAAGATTTTTAATACGCAGAGTGCTCGGAGAATACTTCGTTACACCGAGAGGCTCGCAGTTCTCTTATTATACCTAAAGATTTGTCGCCGGTATAAGATACCTGTAATACCAAATTCCTTGAACAAGTTTCTCGGAACTTTGCCGCGAGTGAACTAAACTTATATATAAGAAGAAAGACGCGGCTATAGAGGGGTTGAAGATGAACTTTCGACGCGTAGGTAACTACAAGGTAGTGGGTGTAGACTGTAGATAGATTTTTGGGCACCATGGTATCGACGAAGTTACCTCAACCCAGTTCAAACCCCATTGGTTTTTCCTTCCTCTTGTCTTACAGGAACTGAGTTGGGTGTAGCGAAGTAAAAAATGAGGTAAATTTAAGAAGTCGCGTACATCCAGCCCAAAAAATTCTTTAAAAATTGGAATTTCTTTGGTGCATGTTGAAAAAATTCAGGCAAATCTGACCGAAGAATTCCGTTATGGTATGGTATGGTGTGGTGTGGTGTATGGTATGTATGAGTCGCAGCTGTCCCTGCAGAGGATTGTCGTCGGAGGTGGACCTTGTCTCCTCTCGAGTGCGGCGAAGTGTTAAGCGTATTGAATTTTTAGCGAACCAATCTTGTTCAACGGCTGAAATTGAATTCGGGGTGACAAGAAATTCAATAAAAACTCTTTGATGTAGAAATCGGGGAAGTTTGCTGGCTACGTTGGTTTATATTCATAAAAAAGAAAAAAAGGAAAAGAAAAAGAAAAAAAAGGAAAGGGAATATATATATATATCTATATGCGTGTAGGTATGTACTCAAAATACATTTTCCTTCGAATATCAAATCCCGAATGTTACTCCTGTCTCGTTCGTAGGGTATGTGCCTATATACATTATTATACCGTTTCCGCGAGGTTATTTTATCATCTCGTATATCCGCAGCTCTCAAATACTGCTTCATTACACAAATGTGGTACAGGTAGGTATATACCCGGTAATATGTCTCATTCTTCCGGTTCAATTATTGTATCGGTATGGAGATTTTTTTCTTCTTCTTCAGGCATTACACATATTGCTTTGGATAAAATAGGATGAACCGCAATATATGGGGAAGATAAAGGTGTAAGAAGAAATAAAAGAAAAGTCGTATTTGCTTTAAGGAAAGTTGACGGTAAATGTTTCCATCCAGCTCTATCCCGCTGTCAGGGATTCTTTTGTATTTACTTGAGTGCGATGAAATGAAATCCCGTGAAAGAGGTAAAAAGCAAGGGTTGCAGAGTCGAGTCTTCAAAGACAGAACCGACTCTTTCAGTCCTAGCTGGCTCCAGCTCCGCAGCAAGTTACCCCAAAAAGCGAATCGAATCTTGGTTGGAAGTAAGGAGGGCGCGGAGGTCCTAGGTAGGCACCATCTTCTGCGCTGCAGGGTTGAAAGGGGCTTTTACCTTCGGAGAAAGATGAAGATAAAATGGAAAGAGAAAGAGATGAAGAAAGAGAAAGAGGAGTGAAAACGCGGCCACGAGCCGTCATTTGCTTTCCCTAAATCCTTGCTCCCTTACTTTTCTTCCCTTCGTCTCGGTCATCCCTTGATTTTCCTTTTCGTTCTCGCTTCTGTCACCGCTTTCGAAGCCCGGCCTCTCATCTCTTTCATCTTCTCCAAATTTGGCGTGAAAATAAGGCTGATCCTCGTCTCACCCCCAACCCAACCCGACCCAACCCTTTCCTTTAATTTATTTCTCCAACTCTTCGGGCACAGAGCTTGCACAGAAATCCCCGCAAGCTCAAGGGGGCTGCAGTAAGCAGTATAGTAGTAGGCGAGCATATAGGTAGAGCTACGTACCTACACATACATAGCTGCTTCTTAGGACCATCAATCTTCTAAAAACTTTTAACTGATACCTACCTACCTGTATGCAATTTGTTACACTCGAAAACTCATTTCTCGAACCATTTCTCCACGTAAGTTTAAACTAGGAACTGATCCTGTGGTAGGTAGTGGCTTCAAATCTTTCGAGGTGTGGGTTTCAAATCGATATTGATAAAAGTGATAAAACATTATCGTAGATTTTTTCGTCAATTGGAAATGGAGAATTTGAATTTCACGCATTTCTCTCATTTATTTATCCGTTTTTGGTAATAATGCGGTAGAAAAATGTGGGGTCGGGTTCTTTCTGTTTATTCTTTCGTTTTTTTCTTCGATTTTCAGCACTCTTCATTTTTTGCAAATCAAGCTTTACGATCTATCGAAATCACGGGGCAATAATTTATCCTCTGCACACAAAGGCAGCAGCAAACGTGGTTTTATTGTATATCGTATAGGCAGTGTCTATTGTTTGATAAAAGCCATACGATGTGTGTACATACATATACGTATGCAGGTATGTTACATACGTGTATAGATATCGAGGTGATATAGCCAAGCTACGTGCGCCGTTGATGCTATCCACCTTATTCCGGCTCGGCTCCACCTACACCTACGCCTCCACCTCGATATAGGGACCACCTATCCACCTAGAACTTCGCACGGCCGTTATTCCGGGTAAATTTTCCAAGGAAACACGATAATGTGATACGATACTTCGATTAGCAAACAAAGTCACGTAACGTGGTAACGTTGTGTTAAGCATAGCTAAGTAGCCGAGACTACCGGGGTTGTTGACTGGTGACACAAAACGTTTTACCAAAGATAAGGGAGAAAAAAAGAGGAGGGAAGAAGAGCAGAGGGTGGTGTTATTTCCGCCGGCGAAAAGCTGAGGAAAAATAATTCAAAAAATTAGAAAGAAATAAGTAAACTAAAATCGCATATGTGTATAGCTGATAGACCGCAGATATACAGAGGAGAATTATTATGGGTAATATAAAATATCGTATACTGTCCGGTTTCATTTTATTCCATAGTTCAACCTGATACCTATACGTTTAGTCATTTTGTAATTGGAAATTTTAACGGTCTAGAAAACGGACCGGTCAACCGCCGATGGCTTTGTTATAGTTTACTGTGGGGTAGTAAAACTTTGGGAACTCGATATACACGTAGAGCGAACTGGTAGTCTGAATTTTTACGAGTCTCTTTACACTGAGGCACGCACGGGACTGACATTTAGCACTCTTTGGCCCTAAATCTCTCCTCCACATGACACCCGAGAAAATTGCCCTCATCTGGTATAGGTGCTGTAATTTCCGCATTGGCATCAGGTTCCTTAGGGGTTTGTGAATTTTTCATTTTCATTTCTTTTTTAATACACCTTTTTTGTTTTTTTTCTTCCACGACATAATATACCTGCACACTTTCATGTGGATGACACTTACGATCAATGATTAAAAGTGGGATGATCGTTTTTGCAATCA
Organism: Tenthredo livida; assembly: GCA_963992785.1. NCBI lineage: Eukaryota > Metazoa > Arthropoda > Insecta > Hymenoptera > Tenthredinidae > Tenthredo > Tenthredo livida. The sequence goes on from OZ023068.1 coordinate 5,195,856, forward strand.
ATTCATTATACTGCAAGTTCAATATTATTCGCATTGTACGTTCGGAGATTTGTGCGAGATAAAATATCCGTACAATACATCCATATACATATACTAATCCGAGTTCTGTAATTTATGTATTATAATTTAGATACAAACATTAATCTGAATTCACACAGGATGGAATTGGATTTGGCGTAGGTTTCGCCCATTAGCGAAAAACACAATTAAAACTTTTCTAGTACACATAGCCCGGCCTCTTCCCTGGTTTGACCTGGCCGGCAATTTCACTTTGGCAATGTATAGCGATGGTGGAGGCTTGTGAGTTTCTAAAGTAGAATAATCATTGTAGATATTTATTAAACCGAAAACTATTCTAACAAATCCGCAGGATATTTGCAAGGTTTTAATTACTACACCATGTGCACATAAAACTTGAATCATTCAAATTTACTAAAAGATTTTCGAATGTACCTACTAAAATTATCATACAAGTTAAAAGAGAAAGAAACATGAAATGAAAAAAATAGGAAATCAAATTTGATCTTTATTAGTAAATTTAAACATTTGTTTTTTGTTTTTTTTTTCATCTTCACCCACAGCTGAAACAGGGATATTAATTATTCTTCTTCAATGAATTGTTGCGATAGCACATGATAGATAATGATGTTAATTTGGATAAAAAAAAAATTCTTCGATTCAAGAAAAAGATTTCTTGTTTTAAGAAACTGTAGTTTCTTGAATTTCAAATTTCAGTTTCTTAAAACAAGAAATCTTTTTCTTGAAACGAGGAATCTTTTTTCTCTGTGCATGAATGTTCTCGAAAATGTATAATTTATACATTTTTACATTTAATGTGCTGCATTATTCGATATAGTTGCAGATGCGATTTGATTTAGGTATTATTTCGTTATTTGCATGGAATTAGCAATTATTATTTTTTCCCCAACCTGTCGTCACCTCGCTGCTGCATCAGCTGGATGGATGGATGGATAAGAATTTTTCGTTTTAAGAAGATTAAAAATGAAAAAAAAAAAAATGAAAAAAATGATGACAAAAAAAAAAAGAAAACGAGAAAAATTTGAATAATTTAATATTCATATCACAGAGCTATTCGTTTCGTCGTAATCTGTTTTCCACGCGTCGGAAAATTCGCTCAAGGATTCTTATTTTTTTTTTTTTTGCATTTCCTTTTCTTTTTTTTTCCTGCTTTGCCTTAAATTATTTTCGCGTTTCTACAGTACGTGCAACGCTAAAGCCGTTCTGAGCCTTCACACAATTGCTATGCAAATCTTCCTGAATAATGCACAACGTGATATTATTCATATACCTAGAGGTATATATAACTAGATTCGTGGGAACTAGCACGTATAGAATTATTTTATAGTTAACATATATATATATATATTTTTTTTTCTTATAATAATTAATCGTATATATGTGTATAAACATGTATATTTTTCTTAATTTTTTTTTTCGTCAGTTCAAGTAAAACAAAAATCGAAAAATGGTCAACGAATCAACGAATATCAAAGCTTCTATCCATAAAGAGCTTCGAGCTCAGCTCAGTTCGGTAAGAGAGACGGGAGAACTTTGGGGTAAGAAAGTGGATTGGCGGCGATATTTTGAATAATAAATTAACTTTCGTGCGAAATTTTGCCATCTGACAATGGTGTTTTCAATCCGGATAAGGTTTGCCAGAAAAGTAAAATTATTTTGACAGTTACCTGCCTCCTTTCAATTACAAGTGGGTATATAATATTCACTTCACTCAGTGTGATAATGGACGTTTTACGCACGCTTCGTGTGGGTGAAACCCCCATTTTCACAATTCATGAAGTAAAATTTTGTACCATACTTGACGGAAAAACTTCGTCTGATCGACGTCTGATCTCGTGCGATTATTCGTCAGAAAAAGTTTTACCGCCCTCGTATCATAATGTACCTACCAATACCTGTTATAGGTATATGAGACGCTATTATACGGTTCTTTGCACAAAAACCTGTGAGTAAATATATATGCATGTGTTTGTGCATATCAGCTACTAGTCTGGTAAAATGGTGTATATACTACATTTATTTATGTAATACGTAACAAAGTAGCGAACGAAGTGAGGTAGAATCGAGGGTAGAATTACAGGAGATACGAATAGCAGTACACGTACGTAGGTATACCTATGTGCACAGGTAGTACATACGTACAAACGTATAGTAGGATGAAAAAGTCAGGGACGACGCCTCGTTCGCGTTGGTTGAGTAAATTGGTAGAAAATACACACAGCAGTGGTAAAGCAAAGCTTTAATTATTTCACGTTGGATCAAGCCTCGGATCTCGATGGGATGTTATATATCTGCTTGTTGGCTGACCCCCTCTACTTTTTATACGAGCAAGAATCCGAAAGTTTGCAAAGGCTCGTTATTCGCGAATCATCATGTATAGAGAGGAAGGTTGAGGGGTTGGTCATGCCCTCGTAATTTCACTGTAACTTGATCGTTGTTTTACCCGATAGGTTAAAAAACAAAAATAATAATCAAAACAAAAAAAGAAAAAAAAATAACGAAAATTTTAACAAATTCATCCAGCTGCCTTTTGGCCCCGAGGATTTTATTTTACTCCGAACTAATTTAACTTCGGTCGTTGATTCTACCAAATATCTGTGATTTATCCGAAATCATTATTTTGTGCCACTCTCTAAATTTTGTGAAATCCCAGTTTTTTTTTAGATTTGTTGTAGTTGAATTGTAAGTGGCACGGCTCTCGCTCTTAAGGGATGAATTTTCGATGCCATAGATTTGATTACGGAGTGCATGATATCAATCAATCGATGTACAATCATAAAAATGATGTTCAACATTAAGTTAATCGAATATCAAATAGAAATGATACTTTTGTGATACAGGGGATGAATTGGTAAGTTGAAATCATTGCATGGGTAAACTTTGGCCTGAAGTGTATTATGTACATACGTTCTAGATATGTGGTAGGTACATATTGTAGGGTAATCTGGTTGTTCGATAAAGCAAACTTCGTGAGGGTATAAGGTAGGTAGCTAGGTATACGTATATATATATATATATATATATATATATATATATGTAGGTATAAGGTAGATATAGGTAGGTAGAATGCACTTAATTTAAAAACGAATGTAAAGCATGCAAGCAATAAAGCGTTGCAGGTTGTATAAAAAGGTATGAAAATAAATTTTATCGTAACTAATTACAAATAATTCAGAGCATGAAAATCCATAAATAAGATGTAAGATTGGAAGAAATGAATTAATTAACTCGCCCGCCTAGTTAGAACATGGTATGGCACAAACACGATTATTTATATCAAGCTTCGGAGCTTCGAGACTTCGTTTCGTGTTTTTCAAATTATTGGAAATATGTTTTTTGTTGGCTAATTTAATCATCGACGGGCACGAACGCCACCCAGGGCATTGAAATAACAACGAAAATGCGATTGAGAAGAAAAGGAATAAATAAAGGAATGTAAATAATAATAATAAGAGAAATAAAATAAAATAAATAATAAAACGGAATTACATCCCCTCCCAATTATATAAGAACGTATTTTCAGCTTAACTTGAGTTTTCAATCCAATTATTAAAGAAATAAGGCTCCGCTATATTCACGCAGTGTAGTATCTTTCTTTTTCATCCTCTACCGTTTTTTATCTTATTTTATTCTATTTCATTTTACTTTATTTTTTTTTCTTGAACTCGTTTAAATTCCACCATGGTACCGAGCTTAACAATGTAATAACCTGCGCGTACAGTACTTATTCGATGCTCGTTGCAGTTGATGACAGTATAGATTTTCAAATGCAATGCGATATAAAGGGAATAGATTTGAAAATAGGTAAGAGACAAAAAAAAAAGACAAGATGGAATAAGTAACCGTACAATATTAATGAATTTCTAAATATAAATTTTCAATCGTTTTTATACATAAATATACCGTGATTTTCTGTGGATGCGGCCCAGCAAGGATGCCGACCTAAAACTCGTTAGCAGCAGTTTAGTAACTTACTATATTTTCCTAGCAAAATCACGAAAAATCTCGTAATGCCCAGTAAAAATCTAGTGATGTCTAGCGATTTTACTAGAAACATCTAGTGAGTTACTAAGCTACTGCTAACGAGTATTAGATTGGTATCCCTGCTGGGCCGCATCCACAGAAAATCACGGTATATAATAACGTTCGTAAAAATAAAAATCGAACAAATCGACTTCTTCTTCTTCTTCTTCTATCGGAAATGAAATATTGTACATACTTCGAAAATTGCCAATTTCTTTCTTTCAGTACTATATTTTCATAGTGTAAATAATTGTTCGTAAAATCTGTTATCGAAATGGAAAACACGTCTCTAAAATCCACCTAATCCGTATTTGATAATGTCATAACTCCTGACATAAATAATAAATATAATTTTCCCGTTGTAATTTGACCAACGGAAATGTTCACGATTAGGTACATAATATCAACGTTACCGACCAACCTGAAAACGTCCTGGTAACTTAATTACAAGAACAATAATTGCGCGGGCATATTATGGCGATCTTTAATAGGCGTGTTCATGGGTGTAGATGTGAAGAAGGTGTGGAGAGGGTTGCTAACGAAAGGGAAAAGCGGTTATACAACCTGGACTCCGGTTAAAACGGAAGAAGGTTTACGTACATATAATACATACCTACGTATATATACGTACACAACGTGTAAACTAAGGGTGGTATATACCTATATATATACACATATATATATATATATATATATATATATATATATATATATATAAGGTAGAGTTGGTTCTATTATAGAACTTGTTGTTATAAAGGGATTCCTACAGTATGGTCTAAGTATATTATATTACATACATATATAATGTATAAATGTGTAATATGTACGTATGTATGTGTACGTGTATACATTTGTGAAACTTGTATACAGTAGGCAGCAAAATTTAATTAGCAATTAATCCAGTGAATGTGTTTATTTTTAATTAACTTTACCACACTGTCCGTTCCGAGCTCAGCGCATTTTTATACTATACGGAATATTACCTCCCTTATATACCTCCCTTATACCCTTATATACCGTTATACCCTAGTTACTAGTACCCGCAATAGCACGACTGAACGTCGTCTAACGAACCCGTCATAATATACATAGGTAAATACATGTATACTAATGTAACATATCTAACCGGCTGTAATGTAGGTACGAAGGGAGGTTTACCCTCAAACGGGCTATACCTAAGTGCATGCAAAATAAACATTTTGAGGAAAGGAAATGATTAAAAACAGGAATTTTTTATTTATTCAATACCTTAATATGTACGAAACGTATGTATATGAAAACTCAATGCGGAACGCCAGGGATGCCAATCCAAAACTCGTTGGTAGCAGTTTAGTAACTTATTAGATTTTCCTAGTAAAATCACTAAAAATTTAGTGATGTCCAGTACAAATCTAGCGATTTCTAGTGATTTTACTAGAAACATCTAGCGAGTTACCAAATTGCTGCTAACGAGTTTTGGGTTGGTATCCCTGGCGTCTCGCATCCTGAGATTGTCACGGTATAAGATGCTCCGGAAGTACCTGAATTAATTGATACAGGTCCGATAATCTCTCAATTAAATGATATGCGATGTCAAATAGTGAAAGAGCTCGAGGAATCAACCCTTGGCAAAAAAAAAAAAATGAGAAAAAATATTGTCTGCATCGCCGAGAGCAAGTTTTAAAATAGGTCTATACCTACAGAGGTCAATATTAACCTGGGCAAGGATATTTCGTATCTAATTCATGTCTCGTCATTGTTTGTGCATAAACGCGTCTTTCATCCGTATATAACGCGTGTCTCTATATCCCTGAACAATTATGCAGTATTCTAGATTTCAAGGTAACATCCATACTAGTATAGTATAGACGCAGGAAGCGATAACTGAAAATTGATCAAAGTGGTTGAATATCAAACGGCAATGCTTTGAATAATTGATGGGGGGGTATAACGACCCAGGGGCCGGGTGAAGTGTTGCCTCAACTATAGAATGGAATTAATTTTCTTAACCGTACGTACCTAATATACGTTTACAATACACGTATACGTTGTACGTTATACGTTACCCGTTACGGTTACGCCATGAAACGCAATGCATTATGTCACGTAAAGAGATGACTAGTCTGTGTACCTACCTACGTTACCTACTTCTCTAATCTGCATGGTATGGCGGTTCCGGGCGGCTACGTTAAGCGGCAAATAATAATTATAATTCCTCATCCCCTTGCGACTAGCTTTTCACTCTACAGCTATATCCCTAGTGTAGGTATATAGTAGGTATATACATAGGTACATACACATAATATACCTATATGTATGTATATATATATAACTCTACAACAGCAGGCATGCGTCGTGACGAGGTCGCGGTTACACGGTGGTTGAGTGGCTCGTGGCTTGTTTGTAGGGGTTGTGCGACATGGTCTAAATGTCATTTGACAAGAGCGCTAATTGACAAATACACGTGGGAGAATAAATTAGCTCCTCGATTAATTGTCATCAATAATTGAAAGTGACACGTGAAAATTATGAAAAAAAAAAACGAAAAAAAAGAAAAAATTAATAATAATAATAACAACAACAACAGCAACATAAGCTGCATGCATTTAGTCTAATCAACGGTTTGTCTATAAGTTCCAAACTGACATGGTATCTGTGTTATCTATAATTATAGGAAAACAACAAGAACAACAAGAGCAGCAAGAACAACAAGACGAAGAAGAAGATGGATAAGAAGTCTTAGCGTATCACGTAGCGAGTTGAAGCGGGTGGTAACGTTAATGAAAATAGGACGGGAGGTTCCCTAATTGCAAATAAGACGGAAGTTCACGTAGGCTTCAGTATGGGTGTTGGTGTAAGGTGTGTGTGGCGGGTAACGGCGGCAGGGGGGCAGGGGGGCAGGGGGCAGGGGGCATGGGGCATGGGGCATGGGGCATGGGGCAGGGGGGGGGGGGCGAGGTTTGGGAACCCGTAGCTTAATATCGCGTGTAACTTGGCAAATAAACGCCCCCGCTTTGGCTAGGTTATGACACATTGTATGCTAGAGTTAAACGTGGATGTAGCCTCGGCAACGCTCCCCATAGTCTACCCCCGGCAGCTCGTGCCTCGTAACTTGAAACTTTACCCCGTATGAATTTCCAGTAGCTGGTAGCTCGTAGCTACCCGCGTATACCTACCTACCTACCTACCTACCTTCCTACCTATCTATCCTACGAATTTCAACGTTAACTACAATATGAAACGTTCGCACGAGTGTCCGACTATGTACCCCCACCGTTACAGAAACTTACAAAGTTTCGTTCGCACAAAGAGAGACACAGAGAGAGAGAGAGAGAGAGAGAGAGATAGAAACTGGGTGGATGTAACAAAGCGAGTATTCGTACAGGGTGAACATTTTTAACCATTTGAGGGGCGGTGTATCATATATGATACACCTAACTTATTTTCGGTATTCTTTTCATTATGGATGTATTACGACCGTTATATGCATGCAATCAAGTTTCTTGGGCATCTGAAAAAAAATGTGCCCCTCAAAGGGTTAGTTAGAAAATTATCAGAATTTTTACAACCCTTTTCATAAAATTACGAGATATTCAAAAGCTTGAATCAATGAAGTTTGCTTCCATTTAAACAAACGCAGATAATCCTACTTCGTATCTATCATTTTTTATTTTTTTTCCCCAAATTAGGTGTAATGGATCTTGGAATTAGTGAAATCAACGATGAAGATGAAATTCGTTGATTCATGATTGTAAAGCGCATGCAAAAAAATGTGGCGAATTTTCTTATTCCGAAAAGTACACCCTGTATGCAAATCCAGGTATCTACGTGTCCCTCGTTTTCAATGAACCTTTGCCTCGAGCAGAAGCGCAAATTAAACGTACAGGGATATCGGGAATTAATACTCACGTGCCACCGTTCATCAGGTTTAATAATTAACACTTCATATCTTGGAGGGTGGTAATTATAGTGCGAGAGTGAACGAGACAGACAAAGAGAGATAGAGAGAAATGGAGAGAAATGGAGAGAGTGAGAGAGAGAGAGAGAGAGAGAGAGAGAGAAGTTGATATTTACCCTATCATTTCTTGGAAATGTCTCATATTAGCTGGGATACTGTATAACATTTAATATGCACCATCTGTTTTTGTATCAAATTTGCTTACTAATTACATAGTTTTATGGTCTTTTTGCAAAAGATTTCGAAAGTGTCGGTAAACCAATTCCGTTTTTGATTTTTCTCACCCCTAAGAAAGTACTCAACAGCATAAATTTTGAATTCGTCGATAAAATTAAAACTGCAAAAGATATGCGAAGTTTTATATCAATTTAAAAAAAAAAAAAACAGAAAAAAATTTTAAAAAATGATGTACCTACATAATGTACATTTTTGATCATAAAGAACTGCATATCTTCTAGAATGTTGAGGTATAAAAGAAAGTGCAACAGTTATATCCTGCGGAATATTGTTTGAGGAAAATATAACCGTCCCTTAAACATTTGAATAGATCCAACGGCGCTTTTTATATATCCTGCGTAAAAGTGAGCAAAGAGAAATCCTTTCGGTGTGATTTGTCCGAGATGAAGAGCGACTCTTTAAGGGTAAGAATCCATAGATTTTAAACACGCTTTTTCATATTTTCAATTGTCAATGGCATTTACATGTATGTGGATACATTTTTTACATATAAGAGAGTGGCAAGAAAAGATGATGAAGATAATGGTGACTCTGCCGTTTTCGAAATGGGGATGAAATACCGCGAAGAAAAATTGTTTCAAAAATCACCCCTGTATTATTATAGGTAATATATAATATAATAGGCAATGATGCGGCGGCGATGTATCAAACCGTCGACAGATTCTATCGACAAGCTGTCGTATAACTATTATACTTTCCACCCGTTATAAATATATTACGAGAACCTCGTAGAGGTATATATAGTATATTTTATACATACATGTATGTATATGTGGCATCGTAAGTATGGGAAGGAATAAGAACTACCGCAACTACCCCCAACCACCCCCATATATCGCCTTAGAATACTACATATGCATATATATCTAACCACCTACGCCTTCAAATAGTTTAAAAGCAATACGCGGAGACATGTATTCCCAGGGCTGCTAGGGAATGGCTGTACCTACCCTCCTGCAGGCTCTCCACGGTTTTATACCCAAAGTCCGACATTTATTTGACTAAAATGACGATCTATTGTCACCCGAGATATCGCCGAGGGAATACTCAAGCGAATTTCTAGCACCCGTATAGCCGCGATGGTTACGATCAGTTATAAGACCTATGAGCTATGGGGTGAAATTGCAGGGTCTTCGTGTGCAGAGAGAGAGAGAGAGAGGGGAAAAAAAAATTATTCGTATTCCATCGTTGAAATCTATATCATATAGAAAAGTTTCTAATTTTCGGCTGAAAAATTGTAAAACGAAAAATTATTTTGAGGTGGCTGCTGCGGGATGAGAGGGTGAAATAAATTGTAATTTATTTTGAGTTAGGTGCGTTACGTTCCGGGCTTTGTTATACTTGAAATGATATTTTATATATATATTAAAATCGAGCGATATTTCTCTCCGACAATTTTGCAAGTAATCCTCATACATTTGGGAATATAATTTCAAGTTATTGCGCCAGGGCTAGGGCCAAGACCGAAGTTTACTGGGACATAACTTTCGCGAGATTGGTCCGACAATTTCAAGAATAAGGCAAATAATAACTTGAGAATATTATTATTATCAACTTCCCACGACGTTTTACCTATTAATCTTCGAAGTATGTACCTCGTCAAACTTTTCATAACTTTAGGTAATGTTATAGTGCTATATATGTATACACACCTGTATACGTATACTATATTGTTAAAAATTCTTATTTCAGAGTGAAAATCGCTATAGTCGTAATCCAAGCTTTTTTTAAATGGTTGATTATCAACTTTTGAAACTTTTTCTATCTATATAGGAGAGTTAATGATCAATAAGAATATAATAACGCATAGGTATGTAATGCATTTCGATTAGCAGCTGCGGGCTGTAAGAATTGAAAATTAATTTTTTCATTAAATTTCAATGAAAAACAAATCCTGGATAATTACTTAACTTTCTCTTTCCTATTTCTGTATCTCTGCACAGTAAGCTTTAACGAATATATATTTATGCCCATACATAATTCGTTCGTTTAAAAGTTTTAGGCGTGAATTTCGGCGACGCAATGTCGGGGCAGGGGTAGGGGTGGGGGTAGGGGTAGGCAGGTATTTTCCCGACGGAATAAAGCGGGTTGCGAGTAGGTACAGGGGTCCTCTTGCGCCCCCAACATCGAAGAAAGGAAGGAAGGAAGGAAGATGGTGATTCTATTTGTGCCCCTAATTGGTATTCTTATTTCACGCGCCTCGCGCGCAGCCTATACGACTCCTTCATGCATATATTCCGCCCCAAGAATAAATCCTCTTCGTATTTTCCTCTCCCTTATTTATTCTCATCCTTTTATTTTTCACAACCTATTTCCATCCCGTTTCGTTTCGTTCCGTTCCTTTCCTTTCCTTTCCTTTCCTTTCCTTTCCTTTCCTTTCCTCTCCTTTCCTTTCAGTTACGTTATACGTTCTGCCTGCAGAACCACTTCGCATTAACAGCTATTCCTAACGGTCCTTCTGGCTCATCTGCATTCCTCTCGGCTCGTTTCGCAGTACTATACATTACCCTCGGTACCTATACTTCTAGTCCATTATTTTCGTCACAATTTAAAGGACATTAAAAGGTTACTAATCACCGATTAACGAGCCAATTTAACCGGCAGTTTTTATTATCGCTAAAACCTTCACCCACGTTCATTCAAAAGGCTTACATTAGATTCTACTAAATTTATTATCCAACCATTTAAAACTGATGAACAAACCCCGTTCTCCATTCATTTCAGCAATCTATTCCGAAGCAATCAACTTTAGCTTATGATATATACCGAGCTCGTAGTGAGCGTAACGAGCGCTCCTGTTTGTTTGTGTCTGACCAACAACCGGCTGCACTACTTGCTGCCTTGTTGTTTCGCCTCGGTATTCTCTGTCTGTTTTACTGCTAGCATACAAACTGCATACATTGTTGTTTTGTGATTTTCGAAAACAAACAAACAACAAAAAAACGAAAACAAAAAAAAAACAGATTTGAAGAAGATAAGTTGAGTGGCGTTTTTAAGATGGACAAGTTTCTGCTTTCTTCATTCTTTTATATAAAATTCGTTTCTTTCTTCTTCTTCTTCTTCTTCTTCTAATTTAAGCTACCTTTTAGCGAAATTGATACTCGCGTACTTTCGTACCTATATTATACCTACGTATAGTGGTTTATGCATAGGGCGTTGAATACCACCGCCGAGGTTATAACTTATTTATTTTTCAACTTCCCAAGAGTATTTATTTGACGTTCACTGCTTTGATGTACTACGTACGTATCCTAAACAACCCTTCCGGCCTAAACATACCGGGAAAAAAAAACTTCGAGTATAGGTATTTTCGGGTGAATACCTGGTATATACATATATTGCACCTACCATCACGTATCCAAAGACTATCTCCGACTGTTTGTACAGCCAAGTTAAATAACTCGGCTAGATTCCTGTCCTCGATAGTTTTTTTTCATATAAAAAAGGAAGAGTAGGTAAGATGGGAAATAAAAAAGCTCAAGCTAGGGTGTATAATAGAAGTGATTTTAATCTCATTGCATTCCATCGGAGCGAATTATCTCCTTTCCTTTAGAAATTGAATTCCCCATTGCATGCAGTTGCAGTGAAAATCGTAAACAAACATTATTCTTACCCTCGCCTATAGGGGGATTTGTTTTAAGGGTAGATTCGTACTCCGCATGCAATGGCGAACCGGGGTATGTATATAAGGCGGATTTTAAACGCGTCCTCTGTTATACCGGAGGTGAATTAACATACGGAGTAAAATAAGGAAAGAATGAGAATAAGAAGAAGAAAACGGGGGTGGGTGTAGAGTAGGTATATATAGAAGAATGAGAGAACTCCGAGGAGGAATAAAGGACCGAGAAAAGGCAAGTATGGGGAGGAAGGCTGGCAATTACTTTATCCAAGCCAGGCGTTTTAATGCATTTTATGGACCAGTTGAGTAACTTCACCTCGTATTAAAGGGGTCAGCAGCTGAGCTGAGAGAGTTGCGCATTGTTCATCGGCGATTAAGTCCGTTTACTTGCTGCTATGCAGCGCGCAGTGAGCGGAAGTCAGTTCATTCATTTCCACTACATTTTTTCTTTCTTTTCATTCTATTTTTGATATTACATAAAAGATTTCTTTTTTTTCATCCCCCTACGCGGTGGAAAGTCCCGGGGTCTGGCTTCTTCTCTCACATCTATAAATTCACAGCCATGGTTTTTTCTCGCAGTTGTCTTTCTCGTTTGGTTATTACCGCCAACGCCATACCCTTCATCGAGCTATGAGGGTATTTCGCATATTCCGTATCACGCATAGGCACGTTGCGAATCACTCGAAATCGAGTGGGAATTTTTGAATAAACGTGAAATCTATTTCCTACGTCTAAGGGATGAAGCTTCTTCCATTCGGGTGTAAAAAATGGAAATAAATAAAGCGAAAAAGGGGCGAGAAAAATGAATAGTTAACTGTCTGGATTCTTTCTAGATAGTAAAAGCAATTTAACCAAGTTGGGGATCCAATTGATGTCTGTTTTCGCTAGAGGATGGTATATACGTATTATGGGATCGGGGATTCGGGGTGGGGGCTGCGGGGGTTGCGAGTAGGTAGAGGTACGCGGGCTAGGAACTTTTACGAGTTCATAAAGTGGAACTTTTTAGTACTTCCGCACGCAAAGTATGCGCCAAAGCCATCGGGATTACAACGTTACTTTTCACCGCCCTTGAGGAAATAAAACGAACCGATATGGATCCCTCCACCCCTTATAACTCGCGTATGATGGAATATGTACATACAGGCAGGCAGGGGGGTAGCCGGGCAATATGGATGCGTATAAAGTAACGAGTATTGCATGTAGAGCACACACACACACACACACATACGTATATAATATACATTACACATCCGTGCTTTTCCTTCTATTATTCGTTTACCTAATTCAAACACTTTTCAAATACTATAAGGCGTAATAATTATCTTTATGCTTGCAGGGGGAATTAAATCGCTTGAATTAACGGACCTGCACCAGCCCGGACGTAACTATCATACCTATCTACCTCCGTATGTATATACCCAAGTATGGGGCATATAGCCCCGTTTTCTAAATGTCTGTGTACGTACACGAATTACCTCTTCCTTTACGACGGGAACTGCGGATTCGCGTCGTTAACTAGTTTTGTAAGAGAATTTCGCATCCAGGTATGTGTGTAACAATGGCGTATGCAGGGGTGGATTGAGGATATAAAAATGAAAATAAGATCGTATGAGGAGAGGAGGAGAGGAGGAGGTCGAATTTTATTGATACCTTTTTTCCAAAAATTTAACCACTCAAGTTGGTTAATAAAATGTGCGCAATATCGTGCCTCTGGGGATCGTATGTACGAGTACAAATGAAATCCAGTAGTACATAGACGGATTTACCAACCCCGGGTGTCCGCCCGTAGGTATTCCTAGCAGAGTAGAGTAGAGAGCGCCTTTTAATCAATGCCGGACCTCGGGGCTGGAGGTTCTCCTACTTTCGTCTGAATTATTCAACGCCAGCCAACCGCCCAGTACTATTGTTTGAGACTTTACTGAAGATCCAAGGATCCAAGACCTAGCCGAGAGCCGAGAGCCAGGAGCCGAGGGCAGAGATAGAGATGTTTAGAGTTCTGTCCTTATACTCAAAGGAGAGGCAGATACAGAAACTATAATACGTAGTAATTGCTGCTCTAGCTCGTTCCGGTTCAATTTCCGATCTGTATGATCTCTGGCTATTGATAAAAGAAAATTAGAGCAAAAGTTCAACGAGCGACTTCACCTTATTCCAACGAGTGTTCCCCTATTTCAAATATCGAAGGCCTGTCCGACAGACTTGCCAAATGATGTGTAAACAAAAAAGGAATCCGGAATGAAGGGCGAAAATGAAAATTTCCACTTTTTTTTATCAATCCGAACGTTTCTTTCCACGGAGGAAAAATTCGTATGATTATGATCATTACCTATCACGAAACAATTAGTGGTCCACCATACGTTGAACCGCTTCTGTGGTATTACGATGAAATATCTGGCAGTATCCCAGCGTGTAGTTCGTTGCAATGCAGTACTTCATCATCAGAGTCTGTACGGTTACATCTGCTAGGCATAAAGGCATTGGAAACATCGATCGTAAAATAGGTATAGCCGTGAATATTTATCGGGAAATATCGAACGGGAAAAATTGGTTCCGGCATAATAAGGGATGAAGAAACAGTACCTAATGGAAAACCGAAGTTTCTTCTCATACATACAGTTATATTACCTTTGCGGTCTATGAGTACAGATTATCGAAGAATAAGAACACGAAGTTAATAAACTTTTTTTTTCATAGTTTATCTTTCTTCCCTCCATCGAATTATTATTTATAAACTTCTCTCCATTCCCTCGTCATTTTCTCCCTCCCTTCGTACAATTATCTCTACTCTTTTCCTCTCCTTTATCACTTATGTTTTTCCATTCAAGCTTCTACCCCCGCCTAACCCACCCCACTTGAGGATCTTGATTTTTCTGAACGTTGACGTTCCGCCCCCGCACCCGCTAGTCCACCCCTTGCGACGATCCGAACTTGAGATTGGCGCTAGAGGAATGGGTAATGGGTACGTGTTGGGTTGAGTGCCTTCGGGCTAAAATTGTGGACGGTGTAGGTACGCAAAAGGTTGTGCGACGGGCCGTGCCGAGGCCAATATTGACACAGTCAGTACGAGGCTACCGCGATATTACTTTCCTACCAACAAGTTACAAAGTGAAACAGAAAATGCCAACGCCAGATCCCACAAAGCGAGGACCTTTGTCCTCTCTGATCCAGTCTAGGTACCTACCCACAGTACGTTCGTACTGGTCAGAGGACGCTTCGGTATACTGTAGCTACGTTTTTTCCGACATTAAATTTTCATTCGGATTCATTGGACGATGGATTTCGCTGCAAGCTCAATTCGTTGAAAGAAGACTGAAAGAAAACAAAAAAAAAAAATGGAAGAGATACGAGTGACTAATATGGGAAAGATTTCGGTGGTTAATTACAGGTGATGTTGATGGGTCGATTAACACGTTCGTTCTCAGGTAGGTATAGCTAATGTTAGCTTAGCTAATACATCACTCGTTGGATGGGTGTATGTCTTACGGTCGATTCCCTGCAACTCCTGACGAGTAGAGAAATAGAGAGATAGAGAGAAAGAGAGAAGAGAGAGAAGAGAGAGAGAGAAGAGAGACTAACGAGTACTTAGCTGAAAGCACCAAGTAAGCACACAGAACGATTTTTAGGAGAAAACAAGGCTCAAAGTTTAGCCCCCTACTCAATTACCCGAAAATCTATGCTCAGCTCTCTCTCTCTCTCTCTCTCTCCCTTTATTCTTGGCTTACCTCTTATGGTACGTGAACAAAGATTTTGCTCCGTTTTAACGAGCTCAGTTCTCCTCATCGTATTAATAAACAATAGGGTGCAGGGGTGTGTAAAAGTGGCTTCGTATAAAAGGGTTCGAAAAATAAAATTAATACCCTATATAATTATAAAATTGTGTGTTTTAACAAGTTTAAGGAAGACACAGCTGTGAAGGCGCCATCCCTTGCAGAACGAAATGAGCTATTTTCAACATTTATTTTTATCATTCATTCAGATGCGGCAACATAATCTTGTGCAACCAAAAATATGCCAAGAGAGCAGAATTGTGCCTTTCGTCGTTTCTCACAAATGAATTTAAGGAAAGGTCGTTTCTTTGCTCGGCAAGGGTGGCATACCGATCATAGACACCCGTAACGCATGTTTGTTTTTCAGTTTTTTTTTTTTTTTCGTGACCGTATGAGATCGGTTTTCTTGAACTTTTGAACCCAGGGGCACCCAGTCTGTAACCATAACTATTTTAAAACACATGGTCCTATTTTTACAAAGGGGGCAACGAGTAAGTATGTACGTGACGGGTTCGGAGCTAACAGAAGCATTGAGGATAGGGGTGGGTCGAGTTTTATCGCGTGTGACCCTTCCGCAGTCTGTTTACGTAGCGTAGGACTATAGCGGGCCGGGTGGTCCATCGACCCTCCTCATTTCTGGATCGAAAATTTCCGCGGACCACCCCTAGCGTACGAAGTTAGAAACTGCAGGGTAAACGTTGGGAATGATAAATCAGAAATCAGTTGAGAGTTTGGGAAATAAATCGCAATCAGTTTTACATACGTATGCGTGATTATACGTATGCATACTACACATGTAGTATACACCTATATATACTTTGGTGAGTAGAAATTGGGGGAAGAGAAAATTTTCGTTATTTCGATGGATTAATCGCGACCCCCTTTCTCCCACAAATTGCTTTTTCTCACAGGACTGTACGGACCCTACTCGGGGGGAAAAAAAAAGTATCACACGAAATTGCAATAGATTGTTTTTTCTTTTTCCTCCTTTTTTACCTTTTCATTTTATTCACTAGATCTCCTCCTCCTGGGGATTTTATATGAATTCTTTTACAGGGGTGGAAAGACTCTCGGAACATTTCGACGTCGGAGAGGGAGATCTTCGCAAGTCTCTTCGTGATTGGGCGATTTGTGTAAATTTTGACTCGCGAGTGTCAGCATAGTAATGACAGTAGGTAATGACGAGAGTAAAAAAGATAGAAAGAGAGGGAGAGAGGGAGAATCGGAGACGGAGAAAGAAACTGAATAGAATCGATCCCGTTCTAAATATCGAGTACTACGCTATTTTATCCATGAAATTTTTATCCACAAACTTTTGTGTTAAATTTTACAAAAGATTTTTTACTGTGTATACTATATGCACGTATATTATATATTATATTTATTTTATTAAAAATCCCCGGGCGTAAAAAATAAATTCCATTGTTTCATCTCCGGAAATTTTGTCCCCGAAAAATAACATCTTACCCAACAATCCCCTCTTCGTCCTCGACCCCGTACCTTCAATGGCAATAAAGACGAGAAGCCGGCGTCGCGACGTCACCTCCTATATACAAAAATACCTATATGTATATAAATATATATATAACATGTATATACATACATACATACACATTATGTTTATATATATGTACACACGTATATATAGGTGTATATATTTATGTATTTATTATGTATGTATATAGGTATATGTGTGTATATATATATATATATGAGATACGTGTCCGCGCGACACCCCCGACCACCCCGACGCTCGGGGTCGCTGACGGCGCCCCACCAGGGTTGTTTTCGTCGCGGGAAAGCAGTGCGCCGGGCGCGCTCCACCGGGCCAGACGCCTTCCCGGAATCGCGAAGTTTAACACACTTCGTCGAGCCGTCGAGCCGCGATGTATTCACCACGTGACATCATCGGCTATTACTACTTGAAAAATATTGAAGTAGTAGAAGAAACGCGAAATATTTTAATTAAACACGACAAACTATTATATAAACGCGATTTATTATATCGATGCGAAACCTCGATGTATAGTATATAATATACATATATAATATTTTACATTTATACCTACCTGCCTATAATATCTCGTTATCAGTGATAAACTCATAACCAACATTAAACATTATATCATTAAATGATTTCATTATATTTTATACAATCAATATTTGTTGCGTGGTAACGTTCGTAATTAAGATTTCAATTTATACGATTAATATAATATACATGCAATATACATACTTACCCATATAATATACACACCTATGTTACCGTTTATTTATTTTATTCATCATCTGATAATATATTCCAGCAGATATCATATCTTCGTTTTATTTTTCTCTTTCATCGTAAGGGATGATGTTGATCTATATTACCAAAGATGTTATACCTTTAGTTTTTGAGAGAGTTGTACTATGTATATACCTATATACAATGTATACACCCTGGTAATATATATATTCTTTCAAATTACTGATACGACGTGAAGAATTATTTGAACAGATAGATAGATTGATTCATTCCAACTAAGGGTGTTGCATCGTTCATATAGAAATTTCATCGACATTTCGTGGGAATATTTTACATCGATCTAATTTCGGAGCGAATATCAATGATTTACAATAATTTTCGTTTTTATACACGAAAGTTTTCGATGCCAAATGATTATTTTCGAAGGGTTGAGAAAAAAAAGTGCGTTCCATGCTCACGACGACAGAAGACACCGACCCTATTTCTATATATTATCAGTTTGCTCCAAAATAACATCGTCTCACAATATTCCCTCCAAATGAGAAAAAAACACCTTACGACTTTGTTTTCGGTAGCCTAAGCTAAATCTACGTGAAACCATGTCAATGAAATTCTTAATAATTTCCAATCATTTCGTAAAATGCTAGTAATCAGCTATGTATATGTGACAAAACTTCGTTCATATAGAATATTTTTACGAAGCATACCGCGGTGATTTGCAAATGAAGAAGGATAAAAAAAAACACGTTAATTAATTACGTTATCATGGTTCTCGTTAATAATTGACTTAAAAATGATTATTACGTGGTTTTGTTACAAGAAGATTATGAGTATCGTCGAGTGATTCGAATTCTAAACAAGGAGGATTTCTTAGAGTGAAGTAAAAAAATGAGAAATGAAAAATGAAAAAATGAAAAAATGAAAAACAACCAGAAAGAAGTAGAAAACTTTTTCCTAGATCTTAAATCGTCGATCAATTTTCGGCAAATCTCAATTCGTCGTTCTGCCCGATTTGTCCAACGAGTCGAAAGTAATTTTGTCAGTGATGGATTATTCGTAGCTATACCCTTATCGCGGTATCTGTGCTATTTTTTTTCTCCTCCCCCTTCCCCCAGCCCCCGTTCTTTCTTCTGTCTTTCTCCTTTTCTCCTATTTTCATTTGATTTTTTTTTTTTACACTTATATAGAAAACTTGTATTTTCAACTAATTATTACAGCGAATGTTACAATTCGCGTTATTCACTATACTCGATAAAATAAACGCATATGTACATATATGTACTATATGTATTATACTATATACAAATACGTTGGCTTGGGAAAAGCTGCAGTTCCGCAATTTCGAAATGAACAATATGTTTGAATCGGAAAACACGATGTTGTAAATTGCTCTAAAACACGACAAGGTTTATTTTATTGTTTGAAATTCGGCCACGTGACACTGTGTCGAACAAACAAACAAGCAAGCAAGCAAACAAACAAACAAACAAACAAACGAACAAATGAACAGATAAATTAATCCTGCAACGCTAGTAAAAGCTCGCTTCTAAATCTAGCCCCGTAAAAACAAAGACTTAGCGAATTTGGGTGCGAATGGAAAAGTTTCTATGAAAGAAAAAAATGTATAATTGATTAAAGAAAAACCAAAAAAAAACAATGATTGATAAAAATTGGGTAAAGTTGATCTAAAATTTTTTTCACATTCGATGAATGAGAAGGACTCGTTAATATAATGAATTTTCAAATTTATTCGGATACAAATTTTTGGCGTAATATTGTGTAAACTATATATATCTGTGTGAAAAGGCGGGATAAAGGGCTTTGAGCACGTGGCTCTGACAGCGTGTTAAATAAAGTGTAAATTAATCTAATTTGCATCGCTAGTCATGTTAATTAATTCAAGTATTATAAACAGCCGCTTCTAGCTGCCGCATTCAAAACGTTTGTAAATAGCTCTATGTTATACCCACCTACCTGACTAACTAACTAACTAACTAACTAACTAACTAACAGAGAGAGAGAGAGAGAGAGAATTTCATAATAAATTATTATCCCTTGCTGCAGTTAAACTGCCTGCGAAGAACTGTATTGTTTGGTCTGGTAAGTCGAGAGCATCTACCCACCTGTTAAATGACATGCGAGTATAGTGTAGTAAAGTCTAATTAAAACTTTTGAACCGGAAGTTAGATTTTAATTTTAGCATCTAATATGGAGCGATACGGTGATTAGGTTGAATAAAAAAAATTAAAAAAAAAAAGAAAAAAACACACACACACACACACAACATTCTTAATAACTACAGCTACACCTTCGACTTTGGTTTTTTATTTTATTTCTTAGTTTTTCCCCTTCCTGCGTTTTAACATTCAATAATTATATTATAATCGAAGAGCCGATAGCTAATCGTACCTGCGATTAAAAAATGAGAATATAGGTATAGCAACGGTATTAAAATTATGTGTTTCGCGCGTATTAATAACGCTTCATTTACGACCGTATGTATGTAAATACCACTATGTACAATCGAACGAAACGTGATTAGTTTGCTAATCAATTTTAATAAAATTACTCACTGATTACTCGCTAACTTGTTAGATGGTGAAATAATGTTATAATTTATAACCGTTGTGGATATTTACATTAATTTTCATCCCCCACTGCACAATTATTATACGTATAGAGTAGTTTTCAAATCTGCAGTTGATCATCATCGCGACCGGAGTAAAAAGAAAAAAAATACAAAGAAGAAAAAAATTGTTCCAACAAAATTCTTAAAACTAATCATTTCGGGGATGATTAATCGTCTCCGTTTCTTGTTTTCCGACAAATCACCCACGTATATAGAAATCGAACTTGTACTGTGGTCAAAACTTGTTCGTTTACGTTATAGTACCTACCTACCTACCTACGTCGAGGCAGAACCGATCAATTTTTTGTTAATATTCACGAACCAATTCAATCCTAGACGATAGAAGTATAGGGATATAGGTAAAAGGAAAAGGCTCACTATTACTGCGGGAATAGTTGCTCGTATAGTCGGGCCGGGGATCTATAGATATCGGAAATCATTAAAAGTAGAATTCTGGGCTTTAATATACATGTGAGAATTTGTACATAGCGAATCTGAATTCGTGTTAGACCCCGATAATTGTAGATCGGCTAATTAGCAACCCACGTGAAATTGCTGCATTGAATTCTGCCTCATAGTTTGAATGTTAGAATAAAATCAGACCGTTTTGAATATCGATTTTTTTTCTTGTTTTTGTTTTCAAATCTTCAATCAGAGGAATTCAATTATTGATAATAGACGCGAAGTAGTTGTCAGAGGAAAAGCCGAATGTTCCCGTCAATTGGCAGCCACATCTAGTGATCGTAGTCCTCTGCAGTTGTGGTTCTTGCCCTGAAATCAGGGAAATCAATTCCCTACGGCTGATGGCTCGTACAAAATTCATTGCCCGATCGAATAGTCGAACGAATCGCTATTTTAATCTCAATCAGAATTCGAAGCATTGATGATTTGATAAAAAACTGATATAGCTATTAGCTACTGGTCGCGATTATTATTCAGGGGTAAATATTTGTCGGAAAATAACACGAAACTTAGATATAAATCATGGCATAAAGATCATCAGCAAAATGAGTCACCATGTACGGAAATTCTTTCTTCGAATCAAAAATCGGTCTTAGATCTGTTTGAAACAAATCGTCATCATCATTATTTTTCTTCGTCTTTCAAATGATTGATATACGATTCGAAAAAATTTGTCGAAAATCAAAGGGTATAACAGAGATCATCGAGTTCGATGAATCTTTTTCATATCTTGAGTGAAAATTATGAAAATTATTTAATTTAGTAAAAAACCAATTTCAGCTGAATTAAAAATTTCGTAGAGGTCGCTCAAGAATTTTGAAAATATCAAAATTCAACGAAATCGATTTTTTTTTATATTCTGCAATTGCTCACTGATCCAATCTGTTCTAGGTGGATTGTAGAAAAACATACCTAAATTTCAAGTGAAAATATTGATATCTAAGGTCGCTCAGGAATTAAACAAAAAAAATTCTAATAAACTTTTAATCGTCTCACGGGGTAACCCACGTTTATAAAATCGGGCATGAGTGAAGTAAAATATTATTATGTTTACTTGAAACTTCAGTATGTTCCTCTAAAATCCACCTAGGAAAGACTGGATTATTGAGCAAGTGAAGAATATAAAAAAATATCGATTTCGACGAATTTTAACATTTTCAAAATTCTTGAGCGACCTCTACGAAATTTTTAATTTAGCCAAAATTTGGAGAGGTCTCTTAAAACGGATCGAACTAACAAATTTTCATGTGAGCTCGAAAAAACGAATAAAGGCGAAAAAATATTGCCACCCTAATATGTATATATTATGTATGTATATATGTATAGGAATATATTTATTTACACGTACATCTGTGTTAATAAACGTATGTACCCCGCGTAGTATAATTAATACCTTAAGAACATAAGTTTCAACGCTGTTATACAGGCGCGTTGCAGGTTGAACTTATACTGTGAAATAAAATAATCCAAGACCGTTATGGGATTATACGAAGGGGACGAGAATTCCCCGCTTTGCTTAGCTTCGACTAAATAGTAGATATATCCTATACAAGCTTTTTCTTGCAGATCAAAGATTAAACATAGAGAAGATAGACAAATTTAAGATTTCAGTTACTATATTTTTTCTTTTCGTTTCTTTTTCTCTTTCTTCGACTTCAGGTATCAATGAATTATTATCACCTTTGTATATTTCAGTGTTGAACTATAAACGGGGATTGAGTAAAATACTGTGAAAGTGGTTAAAACAGAAATAAAAACATTAAAATTAAAAAAAAAAAAAACAAATACGCTTAAAAAGTGGTGATTTTCTTTCTTTTTTTCTTTCATCTTATCATATCGTGTTCAAAGTACGGATCCGAGATTTAATACGAATTTTAATGATGTGTCAAACTTTGGATAGACTGTCGGTTTAATCGATGAGAAAAGAAGAGAAAAAAACAAAAAATTGAAAATTTGAAAAGGAAAAAAATAATAAATTCAACAAAAAAAAAAACAGAAAAACTGAATAAAAAAAAAAATAGGTATACACGGAATACTAATCTAACGCGGCGCCGAAAAGCCTCGGACAACTTTTATCCCCGAGATTTCGCGTACCTCCATCCATCCACCCCATACGAGGCGATGACTTAGGGCTAATAACCCGGACAGATATACAACGTGAGAGTCCTGCACGAGTACGAGTCAATCCTTACTCCGAGGTAAAAGCAAACGAGATAAAGAGAAAAGAGAAAGAAAAAAAGAGAAAAAGAAAAAAGAAAGGGAAAAAAAGGAGAAGAAATAAAAGGGTTTGAAACAGAAAGCGCAGAGAACTTCCAGTTCGGACTTCGTGGATGGGGTTGAAAATGTTGGGCGTGCTGCTGGCATGTGTCTGGCTAGCTGCCGGCTCACCGATACCACAACTCAAAGGTAAGCGCTTGAGTACAATATGTCAGGTACATACATACATACATAGACGTACGAGTAGGTATAGCATGTGTTGTAACATACATGGGAAATTAAATGGTGTGAGAAAAATTTGCGAAATGAACAAAAAATTTATTTCCATTAAAAATAAAAATTTATTACATAGTATTCGTCGTGTGATATTATGTACAGGTGAGATCCACATCGAATATAAGCGTTTTCATTGTCCTGTACGGATGATGATGCTGCGTGGACGAAATGCGGTGAGACAGATTACTACAGATGACGGGGGATTTTGACTTCTGTACTTTCATCCCCCTAGCTTCAGGGTCCTGCGGTTTAGCCAGCTCCTTTGATGCTGCAAATCGCGAAATCTCGTTTCGTCCACCTCATATACATGCATAGCCTCTCGCTATGTATATATATACTATATATATATACACCCATACGTAAAAAGCCTTTTACTTTTGACGAATATCCGCCATTCTTTCATATACCTTTTTCAACCACGTAACGACGCTCAATTTTCAGCACAAAAAATCTTCTCTTCTCTTTTCGTTATCATCATTATCATTATCATTATTATTATTGAAGGTTTTTTTTTTTTGAGTATATCTGTGTAGCTGCTGGGGGTGCATTTTGCATCGTTCGGTTGATTCCTGCCTGTATAGAACCCCAGCATGGGGTTTAGAGATGAGAAACTCATGTAAGAAGTAAATCCTGAAAGCAGACATATATACTATATAGTATATATTATGTATACGTATATTATATACTATATAGGTAGGAAAAAGCTCTTGAATATCACGGGGGTTCGTTCACCCCGTTTTCCAATCGGAAAAGAAGCAGTTACTGGCCCGTGACGTTTGTATTCTCATATCGGCCCAGCAGTAGACCGAACTTTTTCGATATCATACTATCGGTAACTTTTTTCATTTACAGGAAAACTTTTTTCACCCCGAATGAACTTCGGTAGAAAAAAACAAAATTTCTAGTCACTGCCCAGGCGTGTTTTGACACAGTCAGTTCGTACAAAAATAAGAAAAAAACCAACAAAAAAAAGAAGAATAAGAAGAAGAAACGAAAAATCTACCCAAGGTTCTACTTTTTTCGTTTCTTCTTCTATTCTTCAATTTTTTTTTCCCATAAAACGAACTTGCCTGTTCACAATTGTCTGCGGTATTAATATGGTAGGTATTCGTCGTGGTTTGAGCTTGTTTTTTTCTTCTTTTTTTTTGTTATTCAGATATCGAAGTTCTCTTCTTTTTTATTTTATCTTATCTTATTTTATTTCTATTTTATTTATTTTCATCTTTTTCTGTCGATGAGTACCTACAGACGCGTGTATCTTGAAAAATGTTCTTATTCTGTCCATTCATCACCCTCGAGCGTGCCCGGGCGGCGAAGGTTGGGATCAGACTTATTGTTCGTCGATGTTCACTTCAATTTAAATCTTTCGGTTCGTAGGCGTTCGGCAGCTGTGCCGTAAAGAATTTATTTTTATTGCATGTAGGTATGCGAGTGCCTCTGCAGCTCCTTACGGTTTTTCCATCTTCAAAAATAGCGGTAACGTCTAGACGTGAGATGAAAAAATTTATACACTCAGAATTGGAGCCGTATCGTATCGTATCGTATCGTATCGTATCGTTCGGTTTCGTTCGGTTCGGGTGCTGCTCTCGTTTCAAGCTAACGCGATATCGATGTTTCCTTATATATAAAAGCCCGGCTCTTGACTACCCCTGACATACGTACATATAGGTACACATAGGTACATACACACCTAAGTCTCGTCCAAAACCATTTTACATTTTATACATATGTACATACGTCGGATACCTATGTTTATATTTATATATACAACTCAAACCGACTGCTGCCACCGAACCAGAGACCTAGGGGTGGATCAAGGGTAGCCCGGGTTACCCCACGAGTTGTAATTTTGCCCGTAGACCACAATAAAACACTGCCGGGTTTGCATTTTTAACATTTAAAGAGACGCGAGGAACCCCGCCAAAACTCCTCCTCTATCTTTCATACCCTTGCATATGTATGTATATTTATACATATTTAAGGGCAGTAGAGCAACACGTGTAAAAACCTAATATTACTGCGAGGAAGAAGTTGTCAAAAAAAAAAAACGAAAAAAAAAAAAAAATAACTGACTGACGAGTGAAACTGAGGGAAGGAATTTATCCATTTTTTTATCATACCAATTTTACAAACAACTATAATTAGGTTGCATTTACATTTTTATAAAGAAATCAGACGATTTTTATCTTATTTTTCACACCCCACTCTTTCCACCATTTTACCTGATAATTAATTTTATATTAGTTACAAAAGTTTTAAACTTGGCTATCGAAAGTATGAACAAGCGTGTCTCAATCCACAGATTCTCACCCTTAAAAAAGTCGCTTTTTACCCCTCGAAGAATCACAGCTAAAGGACACCGCTCTTTGGCAACTTTACGCAGGATATAAAGAGTCCCGTTGGATCAATTCAAATATTTAAGGGATGGTTATTTTCGTCGAAAAATTTTTTGTCGTCAGATATACAATATGTAGTATATTATGTTCATAGCTATACTGGAATTAATTATATTTACTAAATTATCGAAGATATAAAAAAAATTTACGAAATTTTCTAATTTCTAATTTTTTTCGATAGTATGCAGTATTCCGATGTACAGTTATACCGTCAAGTATTGAATTAGGAATAAAACCAACCCTTAAAATAATTATCGATATCGTTGTGCAAAATGAAATTATATAGAGAATACATGATGAGATCGCTTTTTGGCATGGGATTTCCTGCTTTTGGAAACCATATTCATTATATTTTAGTAACAATATCCTAGTTTCAAATTAACATCCACATGTTGTGTATATTATGTACCATAGCTGTATTCAACCTTCTCAAACGAACCCTTACACCTACATATACATATTTAGGTCGACGGCTTGGCTTTAGTAAAAGTTATATACAAGAGAGCTTTGTTAATCCTGGCAAAGTGTTGCGCGATATTTGCAGACTTTGACTTTGACTTTGGGCGTTACGTAACTCGTTATGCAAGCGTGTTTAACGTTTACGTAAGCTCTAGAGGCTTGGCAGGTCAAACAAAGTCTTTTTCATTTTTCATTTTTCATTTTTCAGTTTTCATATTTCTATTTTTCATTTTTTAACTCTAGTTTAATATTTACGAAGTCTTCAACCTCCGGGTCTATGCGAAAATTTTATCCATCTTTCATTTCTGTCTGCTCACTAATTTTCATCAATTTCTTGTTGTTTTTTTTTTTCAAATTCGGATAATTCGGATAATTCAAAATACGAAGAAGAAAAAAGAACACCAAATTTCGGTACCTAATACTGTAATACTTTTTGAAATTCTTTCGCAGCGATGGAGCGTGCAGCTCCCTAGTCTGTTGTAACCGAAAATGACAAATACATATTCGAATTTGCTACCCGGCTGCAGATATGCCTTTAGAGATAAGGGAAAAGCTCGTTCTAACCAGAACACGCAAGTTTATTTGTCTTGCCCACTGTTTCACCTGACATCTGATATCCTCCACGGGAGTACAGCGAGTGTATTAATTTCCATAACATTACTATACCTACCCTGCACACTCTCCGATTTTCATATCTTTCTGTATATTTCTCTTTCTCTATCGCGCAAAGGCACTGCAGTTATTACGTACGTACCGTAAGGGATAAGTGCAGATAATATGTAGTAAGTGAATAGCTGTTATCTATATATCGTTCAGGGTTGGTTCGCGTGCGTGCAATTTCTCCATGCATGCATACATACATACACACATATACATTACACATGTATGTACATCTAGTTGTGTTCTAATACGAAAGATCTCGTGGCAAGATAAGGCGGTTACAGTTACAGGGCATTCCGTGTCAATTCGCAAAAAGAATTTATGAATTTGAGAAGAAAATCAAACAAATAGAAAAGAGGAACACGAATTTCACCCCCTCTAGTTACACAGGTTGCAAAATTAATCGCAAAAAATAAAATTCGCGAGCATTGACGTGGAATACCCCATATATTCTCTCTCACATAATGTAAAATACACCGTGAAGATTCGCGGATGCCAGTCACTTGTTGAATGAATCTGTGCTCATCAATTCATTGTCAAGCATCAATAACTTTTTCAAATAAATTAATTCAGAAAAATTGAAATCCATGAAAAGACTAAAAACTTGGAGTAAAAAAAAAGAAAAAAAATAGCGAATACTATTGAGATCCCATAATCGTATGTGGCGCTTGAAAATCGTATTTCAAATCACAGAATTGGTGTGAATTTTTTCAGATTTTGAAAAAATGCCGTTTTCGAAATTGGTTTTCCGAATTTTTTCACATTTCACTGGTGGTTGAAAAAATCTGGAAAAATTTCCGGGACGTTTTTGGGTCAGTAACGACATCGTACTATAAAATGATGAAAATGGAAGGGGGTGAGGGAAATGGGCTGCTAATCAGACGCCGAAAGCCCCATATATACTAAGTGAAAATAACTTCTTGCCTCTTTCTATATATCGGGAAGCGTGCTCTTCACTCTTCTTTGGGCTTCCAGCGAGGACCCAAAGGTCTGCCATACCTCGATAAGGGGATTCGGCGTAATAAAGGCTTACCACGTGTGTAGGCAAGTCCGTGGCTTTAACGAGGCCACCGTGCTGTCATTAGAGCTACCCTTTATTCGGCGTATTTCTACGTCTCTCTACCTCTCTGCTCTCCGTACACTTATTTTATACTCGCCCTTTTTCACCAAAGAGAATTCCGGATTCCGGATTCCGGATTCCTTCTACCCGCTGAAAAGTCAACTGTATCTTTTTTAACAATCCGAAACGAATTTCCAATCGATTGGAGAGAATTGATTGGCTCATTTTGTGGCAAATTTTTTTTAAACTTGATTCTTCATTTTTTCATTTTTTTTTTTGGGTTCAACGAGACGTCAGAAAAGAATTTTCAACAGTGCTTTTCATTTTTAGTCAACGATGGGAAGTCGAATTTCAAATGGCAATTTTTTTCATGCCCGTCATTCGGATGTGAAATCCTGTAAATTTCAGACTTTTTTATCTCACCGTGTCTGAGGTAATTCGCGGAGTTCTTCGAACAGACTTTCGACGTTTCGGTCGATCTGTTTTTCGTTGAAATTTTCAAAAGTCGTATCTCGACCAGGACCAATACTTTGCTCATAACCAAGTGGATGAAGGTAAGCACCTGTTCATAGAATTTCATCCAAAAAATTCTGTCGGTTCTATAATATTACTCTCTTTGTGAAATCTGGGCGGTTCGTTCCTTTAAGGAAGTGGCTGCTCGTTGCTTCAAGGAAGAAGATATGAGCTCCTTGGATGAGTGTTTCTGTGTTTAGGGGGATGAAAAGGTCAGCCCCATGTCATTCCTTTGGCGATGTTAAAAATGGATTGCTATACTCTCTGAAAATCTCATCTCCATGGGCCAGTTTTCAGTTTTTCTCCTCTTATTTTATATCTCTTTTTTGATTAATATGGCACGTGGAATCTTCGAATGCCTTTGTGCGAGTCGTGGCGGAAATCAGGTAAAGGAAGGAAAGAAAGAAAGAAAGAAAGAAAAAAAAAGATACCTATAAAAAATAAGAAACAAGAAATAAGAAAAGGTCCACTCGTCTTTCTCCAGGTAAAATGGGGCCCCTGAAAGGCCACTCGATCTTTTCTCACGTTTTTACAAATTTTCCGTATGACCTTTTAGTTTTCATCGTATGAATTTTTGAACGAAAAATTCACGGCGACAAATGAAAGTGTTTTTCTTCCTCTTCTTCTTCTTTTTCTTCTTGCTATCGAATTTTTATCAACCTGCACTTGCCAAATGGACAATTTTCGGCTCTTCAACTTTCGGCGAAATCCATGCATATAGTATGTACCTATAGAAGCGTCGAGTCAGGTACCACAGTGAAAGAGCGAAGAAGAATTACGGGGAGATCCGTGATACGAAAATTGTGGCAAATTTGATTAGGAATTACGGTCCGGGTGTTATCGGTGTGAAAAATGAGACTCTACGAGAAAATATTAAACGCGTAACAATCTCCTTGCAGTAGAAACTTTTTTGGCTACTTCGGTTTCTCTCTTTTCTGTCCTTTTATTCGGTGCAGATGAAGAGGCGAATAATGGCTTCAAGGAAGCCTCGGATAGATCAATCCCTGCAATTTTTAAAGATATTTTCAGCCATCACACTACCCCCGCGGATCAACCCCTTACTGCAAAAGTTCGTGTTTTATTAAATGTCTACCAGACTCCTTTCATACCTTGAGTAAATACTGATTCAACGTCTCTCCTTAATGAACCAGTCTTTCCTTTCAAAGGACGCGTTACTTCCGGCGCAAAGAGCAGACACGACACGAGAAGGAGTATCTCATATTGTACGGCGCATCAAAGTTCGCGATATCGTTATAGCAGAATACTTGATTTCGTGTTTCATCGCTGTACGATGATACGTACCGCAAAGTTATACGTACCAGCGTGGGTAATGGCGAAGATAGAAAAGCTCCATTTTTTATCACCCATAAAAATAGTTGAACTACATTTTAATACACATCATTTAGGAATTGGATGCAATATAAGGGTTCTCAGGTTTCGAAGAACGTGATGATTCACTGTACCTACGTCCTCACTGCATCGAACTCCTAGATTGTTTAATTATACGATAATTTTCCGATACTCAATTCTCTTTACATATTACATCGCAAGTTCGGCGTACCACCCCCGTGTACGATTCTCTCCCCGTGTTTTATAACCCCAGGAACACAAGGGATTCGCCCAGCGGGCCGTTTACGACCCTCGCAGTAAACCCCCAAAGCTTAAAACTTAAAAGCTACGTTTTCGGTTTGACCACGCTATAGCTGGTTCTTCACTTTCATTATGTACCTGTAGAACATCATCATTTATATTTTCCAGTTTTATTAGTCATCGTGGCGGTAATAAACGTTTTTTTGTTTTTATTTTTGTTAATTCTTTGACTTTTTGAACGTCATACCGATTATTTTCTGTTCAGAAAATTGTGCGGCACGCATATCACTGTACAAATGTGTAATGTGTGATTGTGTGTGCGTGTGGAAAGTTTTCAGTCGACTGCACGAGAGCAGAGAAATAATAATGCCTACGGTGAAACTGCTAACGACCGGCTTTTTGCCGTTATGAAAGCAAAAAACCACGACCACAACCATCACCCTGCATACATATGCCTATATACATCCCTTTGCACAAAAAAAAAAAAAAAGAAAAAAAAAAACACCACCGAGATCGACCAACAAATTTGCAAAGGGCCAACGCAGTAATTGTATTTACGCTATTCTGTAGGATTGCCTTAAGTTATGTGCCCCTAATTTCTCAATTTGCATTCATCATCCCTTGCCCAAAGTGGTTCATCCCTTAAACGGCTATATCTCTGATTAGATATCTATCATATGTAATATGGCCTCTTAAGTCAGACGGATATACAGGGTGATATTCTAGGGACATCTCAGTACTGCAAGTCTCGGACCGTCAGGTGGCTGATAAATATGTGCGCGAAATCATCAGGTCCGCCGCTCGACTATTAGGTAGCTATAGTATAGTCAAAATTCGAGCAACGCGATCGCAGCCACCGATCGTAGTCGTGGATTTTTCTTTCCTTTTATTTCTCATCTACGATCGGTGGCTGCGATCGTGTTGATCAAATTTTGACGAGATGTGCAGTACTGAGATGTCCCTGGAATATCACCCTGTATATGTCGATCATTATAAATTCATCATTTTCAACATTTTCCGAAACTGATGAAAGATAGGAAAGTCCAGGAAAAATTGAGAGGGTTTCATCATCTTCCGTATAAGAAATTTCGTTCGGTTGACAATGAAAATTTGTTCAATAATTTTGATTCGATAAAGCCGTTGTAAATTCATGCTAATATTATAGGTGTATATATAAATCCGTGCAAATAAGAGACACACAGCTAGTATTAAACACAGTTTATTCACCGGTTCAACCATACCAAGGTTTTCGAACCACTGCTCTACCGCTCTATACCCCTCTAGCAAACTTTCCATTACCTCAAACGGAATTGAATATGGAATAGATATTTGCATTCGTACAGTTTATTGGCTCAGAGCTATTCTCTCTCTCTCTCTCTCTCTCTCTTTCTCCCTCTGTTTTACTTACATGCTTTATTCTCCTAGCTAGGTAGTCCACTTTTGAAAATTCATCTTTTTATCATCTACATAATACATGCCTATGCCTAATAATTGTTTCGCTATCGATTTTACTAAACTAATCAAATTTAAGGTCAGATTTTCTGTCCCTCTCTCGTCTCCAGGGATGGGACGCGACGGTTAATAGCCGTCTGAATAATCCTGGCCACATTGGCCAATAATTTCAACGTGTGGATAAAATGAAAGATCGATAGTTGGGTCGGCACGAATGGGTGAAGATACACATTATATTTGTCGTGTGAAAATTGAAACGAATTTTTTTTCTACCAAATTTCAACATTCGTGATGAATAGGAAACGTTCGTTGCCCCCTCGTGTTTTTTATTTGTTTTTATGTATTTCTTTATTTTTACATTTTTTTTTCAAATTTTTTTCAATTTTTTTTTTCTCTTTTTCTGGTCCTCTTTTCACCGTTTTCGTTCGTTGCTGTAATTTCGTCAACTGAGCTAAGCTGCGGAATAGATGGGTACTGCACAGAGTCTAAACGAGTTGTGACTACCAACTCGAGATCAAAGGTACACGCTGGTGATGTTTGCTGGAATTTGAATGGTATTTAACGTGAACTTCAAAGGGAAGACCTTTAGAAAAATAAGCCCCCCCCCCCCCCCCCCCCCCCATTCCGCCCCAACGATAGCGGTAATATATATATAGGTGTATAGGGGGTGTATATATACATATATATATAGATATATATCTTCTTTCACAAAGTTAAGAAATTCAAATAAAACGCTGCGGCTGGAACTGTCACAGAGAAAATAAGGTCCGAGTATTTTTGGTAGGGTAGAGGTATACTGTATATAAAATAAATAAAGAAATAAATAAGAAGATGGAAGAAGTTTCTACGTAGAATTAGGTACGAATAGGTAAATTTCAGCTTGACCTTTTATTGTGAAGGAATAAAAATTGAAACGTTAGTTTAGGAGCAAAAAATGAAGACCAAAACGAAACAAGGGATGAAATGATCGTACGACACGGCGTGGGTGTATACACACAATTTTCGAGATCGTATTACACATAGGTATACCTAGATGTATATATGAATATATATATGTAGGTGTACATATATTTGGAATTCCTTCGATCCTTGTTACAGCTGCAGCAATCCTTGGTATAGTCTCTCTCCAAGCAATCTCAAAGTCTCAAGGGAGAATGAGAAGGTTGGCTTGGTACGGTCCTCGACACACAGCCCTCAAACCCTTTATCTACAAAAGTGGAAACTAATTGCTTTCGAGTTCCCTTTTCTCCTCCTGTCTTTCGTCGCCCTTCTTCCATCCCCTAGTTCTCTGTCAAGAGGGTTGGGGGAGGATGCGCAGCGTCGAGTTCTTCCACAGCGCCACGTTACACTGTCCAGTGCCTGTCCGCAGGGGTTAAACGTAAAAGCTTACTTACCTTTTTAGCCAAAGGTTCAAAAGCGGAATACCCTCACGCGATCGACCCACAGGTTAAACTTAGAGGGTCGAGTAGGTATATAAGTCGGATTTGAAGATAAAAAAAAATAACTTCTATGGGAATTAATTAATTTTCGAGGGTCGTTTGTGCTTTTCTTTCTCTCTTCTTCTTCTTCTTCTTCTTCTTCGCGGCCTCTTTCAGTATTTTTTCGAAAAATTTTTCCCACACGATTTTAGAAAAATCAATTTCAATCAGCTTTCAAATAAAAGTGCGAGGATTACCTCCCTTCCTCTGTCTATTTCTCTCTCTCTCTATCTCTCTCTCTCTCTCTATTTGCCTCTCCCCGAGGCGTCGCTAAACTGGCATTTCGTTTTAATTAAAAGGACGAGGGTAATACATGTCAGTCGATGACGATGCGGAGCCTCGCCATCTCCCATCTCCCATCTCCCATTATTCCCCATTCCCATGAGTGTCATCCGTCCATCGAGAGAAATGAAGGCTTGTTAA